>JADMNL010000024.1:251773750-253257500 GCA_016271365.2 Neoceratodus forsteri | reverse complement strand
CGCTCTGGAGGGTGTGAAGTGATCGAGTTGTGGAGCCCCTGCATTTTATTAAGGTCTAGGAGAACAGAAGATACATAATGCCTTCAAATTGGCTTAAAAACCCTTGGAAAAAATAATTATCAGAGCCACCTGGGACCTCAGAAGGAAAGAGTAATTAAGGAGTGCCTGAAACTACAGCTCCCAAGGAAAACAATAGACACAGCATTCTGATTCAAGTTGAAAGAGCCACAGGTTTTTTTAAACATTTATACATTGAAAACGTAAAGTTCAGCTTTTGGGATTAACAATATTTGTTTACCATATTCAATCTATCTATCTATCTATCTATCTATCTATCTATCTATCTATCTATTGTTTGTCTTTTTAGTAGTTTCAAAACTTTGAAAGCATTGGTGTTAGTAATGCACTTAGAAATACATTTTTAATTGTTTTTACAGTTAAACATGCAGTTTCATGTGAGGGCACATTTTTTGGGGAGCGGGTTCAAATTATTTTAATCATGAGCATAGTACTTGGTAAACAAAGTCCTTTGATGATAAAGTGTATTTTTTCTTTTAAGTTTGAGAAGCATGTATTATATATAAGTGTAGCAGTGTTGTAAATGGGACTGGGGAATGAATAATGGTTAAGCGCCTAGAATTTTTTTTAATATAATTGAGTTTATATGTGGCAAGTAGGTAGGGGATAGTGTTTTGAATGTGACAGTAGGACAGATTTGTTAGGATAAATATATGCTGTCTTGCAAATAAAAATTGTAAGGGATACATTTTACAAAACAGTAATATATAATAGGGTTTTCTTTCATGTATTGTTGGAAGAAATAGCTATGGCTCATTTTGTACTATCAATAAAAGGAGAGAAGAAAACATTGAACAAGAAAACAATTGGTGATTTTAAAAGCTATTCTGATCATAGCTGACATTAAAAAAAATCTCAACTGTATTTTTTATTTTATTTTATCAGGGACACTTGAAACAGGATGTTAACACAGCAGTGAGCACTGATGCCATTTGTCTGTGTTAGGGAAGTTGTGGGTGGAGTTGCCTTGCACATGTTAAAATATACCAGCTGCAATTAGCCACTACTTGTAGAAGCAAAAGGCTGGGTGTTTTTTTCCCCTTACTTTCTGTTCACTGATATTATAAACTGAGCCAGGAAAAAAGTAAGACTGAACAGATCAGAGCTGACATTAAAAAATGTGATGTTCCTAAGGTCTGTTGCATGCACTATAGTTTCATTTTCGTGGGAGGGGCATGAGGTGGATCTATCATGTTGGAACAACTGTCTATCAGAGCTGCCTGTGGAAGTAATTAAGGAGTGCCTGAAACTGCATCTAGGCATATCCCCCCAAACACACACACACATAAGCTCCTAAAGATCCACCCCCCACCTTTTTTTGATTCATGTGGGAGGGGCATGGGGCGGATCTATCATGTTGGAACAACTGACTATCAGAGCTGCCTAGGGAAGTAATTAAGGAGTGCCTCAGACTGCATCTAGGCATACCCCCACTAAACACGCACACACATAGACATCATGATTTTTTTTAACTCTAAGCATGTCAATATTTGGCTCTTACAGTATGGGCAAGTTGGGCATAAAAATAAAATAGAAAAAAAGGATCAAGCATGTGCCTTTTCTTTTGTCAGATACATGCAGACAGAAGGTCACAAATCCTGTATGACAAGTTCATTATATGGATGTTTTCCGTGTAAAACAGAAATGTTGTTAATGTCATGTCTGTAGCATCATTTGTAGCCAGTAAACTATTATTTACATAGGTACTGTAAACATTTAAATTCAGAAATCCAGTCTTGATGAATTTGTTTTTTTTAGCAGTTCTGTAAGATTTACGTCTCTCTGATGTAAGAGTGCATAGCATAGAAATGAAAGGGTTTCTGTAATTGATTGTTGTTTGCATGAGAAATGGGTGTGACAGTGGCATGTAAGAGTGAAGTCTAAATTGTTTCTTGGCCATTCTGGGATCTAAAGTTTAACACTATTGTGTGAAGAGAATAAAGTCTTGTGTTTTTTGCATTTGAATAGATTTAGTGCTTTGAAGTTAATATATATATATATACACACACACACACACACACACATATAGTGTCATGGGCACCTGAAAAGGAAGAAGATACTACTAAAATACATGCTATTCTGATATTTTATTTATTTATGTGTGAGACTTTAAGTGTAGTTTTGCCTAGGTCACAGACACATAAGCTATAAATAAGGATGGATATATTAGTCAATGCTTGTAGTAGCAAAATAAAGCAAGAAAAATAATATATTGTGTTGTTTTTCATTCAATTGTTTAACCAGGAGTGGCACACTAAGTTGAAAGCTTGTTTACAGGAGCAACCTGGGAGCACATGAAAGTTAAGTGACTTGCTCAGGGTCACCCAGTATGCAAGTGGGAACTGTGGGGTTCAAACCCAGATCTCCAGATTTGCAGTTAAGAGCCTTAAACCACTGTGCTATACTGCCTTCCTAATTATGGTAGTCATCTGTTTTATGGTTCATGATGTTGGTGTAGTAAGCATACCAACATACTAATATACGGTTTACCTATAGAGCTTCAACAGCACTAGCGCCAACATCCCCTACAGCGACAGCTGCAATGCTGTCGGCATTGTAGCCATGAGGATGTTGGCGCACACAATAGGGGGGCTGCACCCCCGAACCCCCACACACTCCAGTCTCTAGGATTCTAACTCTGAGTCGCAGTTGGATCGGGGGGAAAACACCCAGAGAGGCAGTCCTGATCGACGCACAGACCATCATAGCGATGGGCGGTTTTGCCCGATTCCTGTCACTGTGACAGTCTTTGCTGTGCCAGAGTCGCTGCAGTGAAGGTATATCCTAACATACATCAATGCCAGCAGAATTGGCCTAGCGGGCTTTCACATCTGCTCGTTTGGTCAGTTCCCACCCTGGGAGCTGACCTTGCTGCCCCCCCACCCTCTCAGGCTTCTCTCTTCCCAGTCCAGGGTATTCCCGCTTCATTGGACTTTGCTTCCACAACCCTTCCCCTTTACCTGTACCACCCCCTAATGAACCCCTCCACAATCTCTGCCTCCAACAGACCCCCAGGCAATGCATTCCATGGGTCTACCACCCTCTCAGAAAAGTAGCACCTCCTCCTTTCTCTCCTGAGTCTCCCCCCTCCAGCTTCCACCCATGCCCTCTAGTTGCCCCTCCTTCCTTCAGAGCACCTTGACTGTGCCTCCACTATTTACCCCTGCATGAACTTGAAGACCTCTATCATGTCCCCCCATCCCTTCTCTCTTCCAATGTGTACATATTTAGCTCTTCAGGCCTCTCCCCATAGGTCCTTTCCCTTAAGCCCCAGATCATTTTGGTTGCCTTCCTCTGGACCCTCTCCAGGAGTTCAATGTCCCTCTTTAAGAATGGCCTCCAAAACTGCATGCATTACTTGAGGTGCGGCCTCATCAAGCAGTTATACAGAGGGAGTATCACTTCCCTCCTTTTGTAGTGATCCCCTTAGCGATGCACCCTAGCATCATGTTGGCTTTGGCCACTGCCCTCCTACAAGTCTCCGAGTTGTTCATCTTGACATCCACCACCACAACCCCCAGGTCCCTCTCAGCCATAGAGCCATAGCAGCAGTACACTGCATAGCAGATATAAAATGTCAATAAGCAGGTCATGCAATGGATGTGCTGAGCAGTTACTGAAGCAAGAAATGTACAGCTGTCTTTTTTTACATCCTGTTCAAAATGTGTTTTTGCACCTGTGGTGCCAATTGGCACAGTCACTGTGCAAAGTCTCCTTTTGGGGCTAATGAACTGATAGTGTCGCTGTTCATGCGGTGAGGTCACAAAAAGTCCATGCTGAAAACTTTGAGTGAAAATACCAAGAAACGCCCAGGGCATTAGAGTTTCTGACCATAACACCCTGCACTGTAGGGACTGACAGGCATCAGGGGTGTGACTTGGGATTGTCAACTGTAATGCTCATGCCATTCCACCCCCATCCCCACCCTGCAGCCAGTGACAGGTATCGAGGTGTGCCTTTGACTCTTCAGCCCCAAAGTTCACTCCATTCTCTTATACTGTACCCGTTTCAGCGTATTTCCTTATGGAATGGGGTGAGTGTAAAGTCTGAAAACCCCAAGGCACACCTCGACTCTTGTCTGTGTCTGCAGGGTAGGGTGAAGTGAAATGGCTTGAGCGTTATGGGCAATGACCCAAAGGCACACCCCGATGCCTGTCCATGTCTGCGGGGTGGGGGTGGGGTTGGCAGCACTTCAGTACTTCACTGCCATTCCTATTCTGCCTGTCTGTCTGTCTCTCTCTCTCTCTCTATCTATAGGTCTATGTAATTATCTTTCTATTAACTGCATGTATCGCTGTTTTTACCTATTTCTAAAACAAACCTGCATATCACATTTGCCTGTACTCTGAGCACATACTTATGAAACTGTGCATATTTGTACTCCACTTCTGCATAGACCTCATACTTTCCTAATATTCCCTTTATCACAAGCATAACTACCTTGCCCTTATCAAAAGTGACCCTCTCTGAAAGTTACTATCACATTTTCTCTAACAGTCCATCATCATTACACCTGACTTCCTGACATCAACACATTGCTTAAATATAGCTTACATCACCTCATGGACAAAAACCCTGTTTCTCTTTAAAAAAAAAAAAAAAACCTGTGTAAATAATCCCAAAGCTGAACATATATGCCAGCCATTACTTTGTCATGTACTGCCACCTTATGTACCATCATGGGGATCTGCATATGTTTCCTTTGATGATTTGCATTATTGGGATATGTGCAATTGTGTTTTCTTTAAAATTTGGCTGTCTGGCCAATATCATCTGGGATAACACATACATCAGTGGCATTTGCTCTGGGGTTCTTTTGTAAGCTTCCTATTCCTTCCATTAAAATGTACACCGCCATTTATTTTCCTGATAATCTGTATGCCTTCCTTAGAACAGAAACTAAAATAAATCTTACTACTTACAAATCATTGTATTGTTTCTCCATTCCTCCTTAACAATTCCACACAACTTCACTAACTTCATTATGCAGCTGTGGTGGATCTGACCAGACTTTGTTCTGTTTGCGTCTGCTCCCCTTCCCTTATCCCCAAGGACATTGCTATAAACAAGATTTCCACAGCTCAATGTACATTTTCTGATCCAAAACTGCAAATAAATACTTATGCTTGATCATTTTGTTTTTCTCATGCAGAGTACGTTGTATTTGCTGATAAAGAACGATGTCAATCAATGCTATGAATACCAGTAAATGACGCTCCTTGGCACGGATTATCTACTTCCTGCAAGTGCATTGATAAACTCAGCATGTTGTTTAGGCTGTTTTTTCCTTATGTAAAAGTCAATAGGAATTTGATATTTGTTGCCAAGTATCGTTAGAGGACAATAAGCTTCTCACAGTGAGCCAACTTAACATTTTACAATTGCTGTGGGCTCCTATATCTTTGGCCAGAGTCCCATTGTGATTACAGATGACGTGAGTGTTCCTAGTCTTTCACAGCTTGGACTGAGATCCCAACAACCAGTTCAGTTATGGGCCTCCTTCCTTCCTTTCACCACCTATTTTTCAGTCTTTATCTGCTGCGTCCAGCTCCTCTTCTGCCTGTCCGCAAGTCCTTGGTGTTGTCAGCATGGCTCAGGTAGTACAACATCCCCCTCTGGGCCAAAAGGTCATGCATTTCAGTTCAACACTGGGACTTCGCTCATCGCTCGTACCATAAACACTGGCACCCAAGTACAGTACTAGGGGGATGTTGAACTGTCAGGGTGTGCTATCCTTCGGATGAGCTGTTAAATGAAGATCCCTTCTGGCCATGTCTGGTGCTGTCCTTGTGGGGTGTCCAGATGGAAGCAAAAGAAGTTGAGGCACTTTTCGCAAGAGTAGGAGATTTTTTCCTGGCACCCTGGGACCAGGTCTTATGTGACAGAGTTGAATAAGGCCCTGTCCCATATTCTGATCAACATTTCCCTTCCCATAAAACTGTTTCCAGCAATTGTCCAAGACTCTGTGTGGGTGTTGATATGCAAAATGTCTGCCACTACATGTTCCCAGTCACTTCACTATGAGTCTCTCATTGCTTATAAAGCACTTTGGGATGCAAAACTGTATGCAAAGCACTACAGTATATAAATGCAATTCTTATTCTTCGTATACCAACTGGTGTGGCTGCTGGCTCCCACATGTCCAATGTCTGTCTCATGTACTGTCCTCGACTTACTCTTCAGGTGGACTGACTGTAAGTTTGGGGCTCCACAACTACATAAGGAAAGCATGAGGTTATTATCTTTCTAAGCACCACTGTTATTTTCATCTGTTTTTAATCCCTCTGCCCCATATAGCACCCATTTGGGTGTGGCCTGAGGCAGGAGTTCTTTATGGCCTGTTCAGAGGTGGGCAGAGACCAGACGCCCCCACCATTCTCCAAATGACACCCGCAGGAAAATGACTGAAAATGTGATGTTACCTCATCATGTATCCGGGTTCTGTGTCACGCCTGTAGCAAGAGTCTGCAGCCCCCCCATCTCTACGTGCATATTCATGCCCACACAACTATTTCCCTGAGTTCCACCTTTTTACCATATTCTAAAGTCAGGGGAATTAAAGTCTCCTATGACCTGTCCTGTCACAATGTGTGGAAAAAATTAAACTCTTTGTCTGCCCTTTCTCATTTTAACTTCACATCCATCCCCACACTTGTTGTCCCGTGTTTTACAGCGATATTTTACAGGGGCACAGTAGCACCCATATAGTTAGGGTTGAGTATGCTGTTTAATGTTAAACCCCTAACTTTTGCACCTTAATAACTCTGGCATTGTTTGACAAAATAGCACAAAATTTGTCATGCATGGTCAGGCTGCCACAGTCTCAAGTCGTTAAAATGTTTTGTGATGGCATCTTGTTCAGTTTCTGAGATACGTATAGCGCAGTGATTCAAGGCTCTGAGCTGCAAATCTGGATACCTGGGTTTGAATCCCACAGCCCCCACTTGCATACTGTGTGATCCTGAGCAAGTCATTTAACTTCCCTGTGTTCCCATGTCACACCTGTGAACAAGCTTTCAGCTTAGTGTGTCTCTCCTGGTTAAACTGCAAAAAAAAAAAAAAAAACAGAAAAAAACCCTCTGGTTTCCTTATCCTTAACATTGCATATTTTCACTCTCGTCTACAGCCTAGATGTGTGGAATATTTTCATTAAATTTTCTGGGTTGAAGGGGTCTGTGCCAAGGGTATGCTTTTTGAAGGTTTTGTGAAAGAAATGTTATATGTCAGAGTTATACAGATTTTTTTGATAACTGACAAATGCGAACAGTAAAAAAAAAACATATCGTGAGTGCTTATTTTCATGATTTGCTTGTTGTGTGGAAAAAAATACTGATTGTGACATCTGCCATCTTGCTTTTCTTTAACTCCCAAACACTGAAACTACATAAAAATAATATATTTTCAAGAAACAAACACCCAAACCTAGGTAGATGGACTCGTTTAGCTAGATTCTGGTGTTAGCTTTATGAAAATTGCCTGGAAATAATGTCTCTGGGCACCCAGCTTAGTGAGAGGAGCCGCACCCACAATTTCAGTATGAGAACAGCGGGACTTTCTTGGAATTCTGAAGCAGCAGCTTTAGTCATGTTGCCGGCTTCAGTTGAAGCAGTGAGCTGGCGATCCCTTCCCCTCTCTGTCTCTGTCTTTATCTGTCTCTTGTCTGCCTCTTCCTGTCTACCTAGCGAACCAGGGTACTACCACCCGGTACTGCTTCCTTCTCCCCTCTCCCCTCCAGGTCATCTGTCCTCCCCCTTTTCATATTTACAATTTGTTATAAGCGGACCAGGGTGCCACCCCTGGTACCGCTTCTCTTCACCCCCCTTCCCTTCAGGTCACTCACCTCCCCTTCCTTTGTATGCCTGGTGGCACTGGGGTGCCCACCTACAATGCTGCCAAACACCAGCTCGACACTGGGGTGCCCAATCCCCAGTGTTGGAATGTCCCCTGCAATACAGAAAACCATCCTTTGTTGTTTTGTTTTCTTATAACTTGTGAAAAAGAAAATGGTACCTCACTGATCTGAGGCCCCCAACACATCACCACCCACCCACCCCCACCTCCCACTCAGCACTCACCACCCCACAAGCCCCATATACCCTCACTCACCTAAACATGTACCACTGTGTAGATCCACCTCCGATTGAAACATCGCCTTACTGCTGAAACCGGCGACTGTGATACAAGAAAATAAGGGAAGTCAGTTTAATGTATTTCTATGGGGTTTAAACTTTTCTTCATATCTTTGTCATTTCTGAATATTTTAACACCAAATTTTCAACATAGCCTTTCTGTGACCCCACCTCATGACCAAGGGTGGTGACATTATGCAAATCTGTCTCAAAAGATGAGTCCATGGTCACTCTGTGAAATCACCTTTCAGGTGGGATTGTAAAATTTTTATTGCCCAAGCTTATTCATAAGGTGGGGTCAAAAGAAGGCTATGTTTAAAATTTGGGGCCAGAATATTCAAAAACAACAAAGTTATGAGCGTATGTAGAAATATTTCTATGCTGACTCATAACTTTGATCATTTTCAATATTTTGACCCCAAATTTTCAACATAGCCATTTTTCAGACCACATCATGAACATGACAGTTGTTTTTCAAATCCTGGCTAAAATATGCTTTCGCACCTGTGGTGCAGAATGCATTTCTGTGGGGATTCGAAAATGTTTACCTAGCAGGTTCATGAGCTGAGGTTATAAGAAGGCTATGCTGAACATTTGGTGTACAAATATGGTAAAATAACCAAGTTATGAGTGAACATTGCAGTATTTTAATGTTCATTCATAACTTCACTAGTTTTCAATATTATGACTCCAAACTTTCAACATAGCCATTTTTCACACCATGGGCCTGATTCCAGAAGGTGGTACACCTGGCACAAGGTGATTTATGCTAGACCCTATGGTGTAAATTGCACCTTGCGCCTTGCGCACCGCAAGTCATAATTCAAAGAGGTGACCTGTGCCATGCCATATGCGGGTTGCGCCAAAGGTGGGTTACGCCACCCACTATGCCCGCAGCCCACTGTGGCATGGTGCAAGGGTGGGTTACAACAGCAACTATGCCCTATTCAGGAAGGGCGGCTGCTGTAACCCATTTATGCCATTCCATGACTCGGTATGGCATAGCGGGTTAAGACCAGCTAGGAGGTGGTCTAAGGGGCATCCATCCTGGCACAGCAACAGATGCCCCCCCTGCAGCACCACAGAAATCACATGGCTGTGCCCCTATGCCCTTCATGCTCTGTCATGCTCCCCCCGAACTTTGGGGACCCCCGGGTCCGTTTTGCGTCGTGCACCTCCAATCGCCTGTGCCAACTGGCCAGCCCCCCAAAGCACAGGTGCTTGCTGGGTGCATTTTGATTGGGGGGCCTCTGGAAGGCAGTAGATTGCGGGCTGTGACTGCGACACCCAGGCCCATTGCACAATTCCTGTGGCGCTAGCCTGCGGCTTCCGCAAGTTACAGGCATAGGTGCCAGGGACCCTGTCTGCCCTGGAATGCAGCACAGGGTCCCCAGCATAGCACTGCATGGTGCAACTTGCATACACCCGCGAGTTGTGCCATGCATCTTGTAATCAGGCTCCATATGATAAACATGACAGATGTCACTTTGTAAATCATGGACAAGACGTGCTTTCACACTTCTGGGGCAAAATAATGTTTTGGCCAATATACTATAAATGCCATATGTCACATTTATAAGGGAAGTCATAAAACAACTATCTTGAAAATTTTGGGTCAAAATAAAAAAAAAAAATTATAATTAAAAAAGTTTGTTTGTAATGCCAGTCTTGCCCCCAGCAGGAATGCTTTGGTATTTACGAACATATGAAAAATGCCAGCAGACACAGGCCCCTAGGTTTATCGAGTCTGCTCGAATGTACAGCTATCTGAGTTTACTCCATAGCTGCCCCCCTCCCATTTCACTAGTTCCCCTCCCCCTTGATTCTATCCCACCCACTCTTAAAACTGTTCACTGATTTTAGTGACACCACCTATTTGGGAAGTGCAGTCTATGCTGCCACCACTCTCTCTGTGAAGTAGTGTCTTCTCAACTTCCTCTTGAATTTGCCCCCCCTCCAGTCTGAGACTATGCCCACTTGTGGCCCTCCCTCCCTTTACTTTAAACATCTCCTCTGTGCTGACCCTGTTTATGCCCTTCACATATCTGAAGGTCTCGATCATATCCCCTCTATCCCTCCTCACTTCCAGGAAGTACATATTGAATTCTCTCAGTCTTTCCTCGTAGGGTTTCTCCTCCATTCCTGTTATCATCCTGGTTGCTTTGCATTGGACTCCGTCAAGCAGCCTAATTTCCTTCTTTAGGAAGGGATGTCAGAACCGCAAGCAGTACTCTAGGTTCAGTCTGACCAATGACCTGTGCAGTGGCAGGATAATCTCCCTCCTCCTTGAGGTGATTCCCCTGGCAATGCACCCTAGCATCTTGTTAGCTTTAGCTGCTGCTTTCCTGCACTGTGCTGAATGATTCATTTGCCCTGTTACGAGTACCCCAAGATCCTTCTCTTCCCCTGTAGGACCCAACTGCATTCCCTCCATTCTGTACCTAAACTTACAATTCCTGACACTCAAGTGCATAACTTTGCACTTCTTTGCATTGAAACCCAGTTGCCATGTGTCTAACCATTGTACGGGTTTATTCAGGTCTTCCTGCAGTCCTAACCAGCCCTCCATGTTGTCCACAACTGCACCTATCTTCGTGTCAACTGCAAAAAGCCTGATCTTATTGTTGACCCCATCTGACATGTCAGCAATGAATATGCCAAACAGCACCGGCCCCAACACCGAGCCCTGTGGAACCCCGCTTGTCACAGCCCTTGGTGATGAGAGCTCCCTCCGTAAAAACAACTCACTGCTGATTATCATCCAGCCAGTTTTAGACCCACTCCACTAACCTCTTTCTCACCCCCAGGTTCCCCAACTTGCCTATCAACCTCCCATGTGGCATTAGTGTGCAAAATTGAGAAATTGTGTTACGCTAAATATTTTGTGAAATTTGCATATTTGGCGAAATATTTTGCGGGTGCAAAATGCAAAATTTTGCCCCAAAATGTTGAAATTTCACCTGAAAATGGCAAAATTGCACAGCAAAATGTGAAATTTTTCAAATTTTGGGATACATTTCACAAGTTCCAGGTGAAATTTCGCAATTTCCGGATGAAATTTCGCATTTTGCACCCACAAAATATTTAGCGAAATGAGTGAATTTCATGAAATATTTTGCACGACAAAATTGCCAGTTTCACAGCAATTATGCTGGCAAAATTTTATTTTGCAACATCTCTATGCGGCACTGAATCAGAGGTCTTGCTGAAGTCCAAGTACAGGACATCCACTGTTTGACTCTTGTTTAGTGCTCTTGTTACCCAGTCATAGAAGTCCACCATGTTTGTCTGACATGATTTACCAAAGACAAATCCATGCTGTCTGTTGTCCTGAAGATCAGTCTCCTCCAGGAACGCTACAATCCTCTCCTTGATGATGGACTCCATGAGCTTCCCCATGATGGAGGTTAGGATGACTGGCCTATAATTCCCTGGCTCATCCTTGGGCTCACTTTTATGGATGGGCACTACATGTGCTATCCTTCTGTCCTGGGGCATGCATCCCGTCACCAGAGAGGGGTTGGATAGGTCGGCCAGAGGTCCTGCCAGGACCTCTGCCATCTCCTTTAGCACTCTGGGGTGTATGCCATCTGGACCCGGTGCCTTGTCCTCCCTCAGTGCTCTCAGAGCTTCCAGTACCCTACTCTCTTGGATTACCCCTTCTGTGTTCTCCACCCCTTGTATACTCTCTGCTACCTTCCCCTGAAGGATTGGTCCCATTTTTTCTCTGGTGAACACAGAACAGAAGTACTCATTGACTGCTTCTGCCTGTTCCCCCTTTTTCAGCCCCCCCATCCACCTTGATTCTGACAATCTGATCCTTGCATTTTCTTCTCTTCCTTACGTAATGAAAGAAATCTTTCTCCCCTTCTGCTGTCCCCTGCGCTAGCCTAAGCTCTTTTTCTGCCTTGGCTGCCCTGACTAATCTGCTTACCTCCCACGATTTCTTCATGTGCTCCTCCCTGTCCTCCTCCTGTTTGGTTCTCATGTATTTCTTGAAGGTGGTTTTTTTTTTCCTGATCTTCCCAAGCACCTCCCTGGATAACCAGCTTGGTCTCCTGGACCTGGACTTTTTCCCCTTGGAGTGTTGAGCAGGACTGTGTGGCCTCAGTTAGGCCAACCCTGATAATCTCCCACTTCTGGTTGGTATCCCAATATTGTTGGATTCTGGCGAGGTGCTCTCCCAATATGACCCTCATCTTCCTGAAGTCTTCCTGCCCGAAGTCAATCACCCTTGTCCTTGTACTGGCTGTCTCCCTACTCATACTACAGGAGAAGCACACTGTGTTATGGTCGCTTCCTGCCAGGGGGTCCTCCACCCTTACCTCCTTCACTTCCTCGCTGTTTGAGAGCACTAGGTCTAGTATGTTCCCCCCCCTCTGGTGGGCTCCCCCACCAATTGTGCTAGGAAGCTGTCCTGGAAGGCATCCAGGATGACCTGTTCTCTGGCATTTGTGGTAGCTGGGGTACTCCATCCCTGGCATGTTGAAGTCCCTGACTATGACTGTGTGCCCTTTTGCACAGACTTTTCTTATCTGCATCTCTAGCTCTCTGTCTACCTCTTCACTTTGGGATGGTGGCCTATACACCACTCCGAGCCTTGTCCTCTTTCCTTTTGGGTCATGTATCTGTACCCACAAGGCCTCCACACTGCCCTCCTCTCCCTCTTCCTTGCTACAGGGAATTCTCTGCATTATGTAAATAGATACCCCTCCCCCCTTTCCTCTTACTCTAGCCTTCCAGAACAACTTGAATCCCGGGACCACTAGGTCCCAGTCCTGGTATTGGGTGGCCCATGTCTCAGAGATGGCAGCTATGTCCACCTCTCCTTCTGCCATCAGCACCTGCAGGTCAGCAGTTTTGTTTCTTGAGCTTCTTGCATTTAAGGAGACCACCCTCCAGTTTGTCCCTCCCTCATCCATGCCTATCCCTGGTCCCCTCCTGCTGCCCTCCCACTTTGGATTCTCCCTCCTCCCTTCCCTACTGGCCTGGGGGAGGAGGCCTGGCAGTCTCCCTTTCCTGGTGACTTAGCTTGTCATCCAGCCTACTGCCTCCCCCCATCTAGTTTAATGGTATCCTGGTTGCTATATACTCCTCAAGTCTCTGCTTCAAGACTGCTGTGCCTTTTATACACAAGTGGAGTCGGTCTGTAGAGTAGAGATTCTTGTTCTGCCATGTATCACCCCACCCCCAACCCATACCCTTTGACTGACATCATTGCCCCAACCAAATGTTGAACTCCTCTATCCTCTGTTTCCTGACTGTGCTAGCCCTGGGTACCAGAAGAACTTCTCAAAAGGTGACTGAGCTCCCTACCAACTTGCACAGTCTATCCACCTCCCTAAACCTTTCTTGGTCCTCTGTGACTGTGCCCTCTGCCAGGTCATTTGTGCCCAGGTGCACTACAGTGTGAGGTTTGTCCTGTCCCTTCCCCACAACCTTAAGCAGAAATTGCCCCACTCTCCCTGCCGTCATGCCCAGCCTGCCCATATACATCCCCTCCTGGTATTCTTGCCTCTCCATTTCACACCTTTCAGAATTGAGTCCCCTAAGACTATGACTGCACCTTCCCCCCTTGCTCCCCTCTGCCTGTTACCTGATCTCCTGGTTACAGAATTGTTTATTGTGATCATTGTCCCTTCCCTTTTTACCTCCCGCCCCTCCCATATCTTCATTTGGGCCCTACCTTGTTCCTTCCCCACCCTCCTTCCCCTTATCCCCACCAGTTGGCCTCACACCCTCTCTCCTCAGCCCCTTTTTCATATGATCCCCCACTCCCTTTCTCACACTGCTTAGAACAACTTAATTGCCCTTCTCACCTCCCCTGCTGCTTGTCCTCCTGCTCCCCTCCTCCCTCCCTTCCCTCTACCTGATACAGCCTCTTCACCCCTTCTGCCCCCACTTGTTCACCCTACCCTTCTTTGCTCCCTCCTCTACTCCATGCATCTTAGCTGTTGTGCTCCTGCAAGTCCCTCTCTCCCCCTTCTTGCCCCCCACCTAGAAGTTCCATTGTCTCCTTTGCCTCGCTTCTCCTCTATCCCCTCGCTGTGTTCTGCTAGCCCCTAGCCCTCTAGGTTCCCCAACACTGAGAATTTATTATAGTTATCTATGGTCCTGCCTTGAGCCCCCCTGGTGTTCTGTCTGTTGCTATACTTTCCCACCTCTCCCTAGGCTTTGCCATCCCGTTGCTGTTGACCACTGTCCACTTCCCTGAATCTAGTCCCCTTGATCCTGGCTTTTATGATAGTCTTGGCTCCATTAGTGCTCCCCTGCCCTCCCCCAGCCTGGCCCCTAGGCTGTCTGTGTAATTTCTTTGGCTACCTGTCATGAGACAGCACCCACAGTCCCCCCTTCCCCACAGCTAGTTCCTCAGTCATGCAATTTCCCCCCATAGGTACCCAAGCTGTCTATACACTAAGCATCCCCCAGCTCTCCATGCAATCCTCAGGAGTATGGCCACTCCACAGGCACTGCATCCAACTATCCTCCCACTATCCCTTCTTGCTCCTCTTCCTTGGTCCTGTCTTCTCCTCCCTCCTCCTGGCCCCTCCATTTCTCTGGTCTCCTACTAGTACCCTTTTCCAATTTAATTGAGAAAACGTTTCTCTCTCCTGTCTTGATGACTATCAGTCCCCTGTGCAGCCCCCAGTTACTATGTACAGATGTGTGATTACCTGAGGCGTGTCCTATACAGCATAAGGCTGGAGTAACCTGGGGAGGGTGGGATGTGGTGGGTGGGATTTGGGCCTCACTTTCCTGAGAGACAATCAGTCCCCAGCTCTCCCAACACACCGAAAAGCCCCCGGTCCACCTCTCACTCCCTAGGCCACAGACAGCAGGCCAAAGTGAAAATGGACAGACCAAAGTGGTCAGCTCCAGAGAGAAAAAAATGAAACAAAAAAATAAAGCACAACAAAAGGAAAAATCAGATAGCACAGCACCAGAACACAGGATAAAACGCACCTCCGATTGGGTCTTCTGCACACACCCACTATTCCCTTCCTTCAGTGGGTTTCCCCTCAGAAGCCACTCTCCTTTCTGGTGGCCAGATCAGCTGTAGTCCCTGATGCCTCCTCTCCTGCCTCCAGAAGTTGTGCAGTAAGCCCCCAACCCAGATCCTAGCACGTATTCCCCCACCAAGGATTTGCCCCACCGGACACTACTCCCTTCACCCTCTCCCTCGTGCTCTGCTCCGTTGCGTTATAAAGGACTGGAGCCGCTGTTCCAGTGAACTGAGTTTGGGGGGTGAGCTCAGTGAACCAGCTAGATGGGGTGAGGGTGGGACAATGGCACTTTTATGTGACCCCACCAGCCAGAGAATAAAAGCTGCAGGGTTGCCCACATGGGCCCAGGTACCATTTGGTGAAGAGAGTTATTTTCTTGGCATAAGGCCCTGCACATCTGCACCTGTGGGTGGCAGAGGGCCCTCTGCACTGGCCGACAGATGGACTCTGCCCTGTGTGTCTGTATCTAGGGCCACATGGAAGTGCAAGGAACAGAGGACTCTGTGCTTCTGCAGCCTACCAGACAGCCCCATGAATTTTTGGTATACATCCCTGGACTTCCATAGGTAGACAGAGTCTTGTCTGCACATCTGCACATCTTCACACAGGTCATGAGGATACGATTCTACTATCTCAAAGAGAAAGGAAATTCTTTGCAATAAAACTGTGTTAATGCACCAGTTGGGGTTCAAGTTAATGCCATAAAAGTAGGGAAATGTGGTGTTAGGGTTTCCAACCCTAACCTCCCCAATGCAGCAAAAGGAAAAAATATAAGGGTTTTCGATCTCTAGAATCTTGGCGAATCAGTGGCGGATTCTTCCTTGGGGTTGACAACCCTAATGCCCACCTTGTTCCTTCAGCAAGCAAAGTCAGACATGATCTACTGTATTCACGCAGGGCCCAGAGTGCCCTATGTGAAGAAAACTACAACAAACTGTGTTGGCAACATGTGGTGAGACATATTGCTCAGAAAATAGCCACCCCTCAGCTGGGTGTGCCACAGGAAGACAACCAATCCAACTCAAAATCCAGCACTACTCGCCACTTGAACAGACCCAGAGACACAGCAATGTCTGAAAAGTGCACTTTTAATAGGCAAATAGGAACAGTAAAGTGCAAACCTGAAACGTGACTAAGCACAGACCAGGAGACAAATGCCATTGACATTGACAGGAGACAATTTAATTTCCCTACTTTTGATGCTGGAATCCTAAGGGTCCAGCAATGAAGCTTTTTGCATAGAATTTCCTTACTTTTTGAGAAGTATAACCATAAGGAACCTCAATGGTGCATTAATAAAGTTTTTTAAAATAGAATTTCCTTACATTTTGAGAAGTATTTTTATTTATTTATTTATTTTATTTATTTTAAATTTGTTAACCAGGAAAGGACACTGGGCAGAAGCCCTTCTTCCGGACCGACCCGGACACATAACAATACAAATATTAAAACACTGTAATACAAATACAAATAGGAAAAAACTAGAGCACACAATATCAAATACTACAGTGACATACATCTAAGGACAACAAATTAATTTTAAATTTGGCTTTAAATCCAGGCAGAGAGGAAACAAAACATAAAGAAAATGGCAGATCATTCCACAAACTTGAAGCAACAGATACAAATGAACGAGTACCAAAATTAACCAATGAATTATAATCATAAGGAACACAAATAGCGTATTAAAGTTTTTTGTGCAGAATTTCCTTCCTTTTTGAGAAAGTATAACCATAACCTTATTTGCTTATGGGAGCACAGTGCCCTCCAGGCCCTGCCCTCCCATGTATCCATACATGTAAAGAGATTGTAATTGACCCTCATTTATGGTCTCTCTGCTACCACTCCCATCAGTCCATAATGGTATCCATATTTCCATGTGGGAGCACAAGGCCCAGAGGCCCTGTGCTCCCATGCATGCATATTGTAATTGTCCCTCATTTACATTTAGGCAAAGCAGTACAGTTGTGATTGCATGGCACAGTATCACAGTCACCTTAGCCCCATTCATTGAAACTTCCCCTGCAGCTGTAAACAAGGCCTGGACACATGCAAAAGGTGTACTAAGCTGCGAGTTGCAGCAAGTCAAGTGTTTCGAAGTGTTTTCGAGATATAGTTGTCGAAAGGGCCCCCGACCATTGCAGTGTTACCCTATGGGAAATTACGAAACTTCACATTTTTATAACTACACAGCACATCATCATTTTCTCACCAAACTGGCAAAAGGCACATCTGTGAGGCAAGTACTTTGTATCCTGAAAATTTCAGCCCATAAGTACAAACCGTTTGTTTGCAATGAAGTGACAAAGAAACACACATATTAAAAAAGTAGTGTAACAAACTGCGGCACAGCCCAAGGGCTTTTGTGAAATAGTGCTGCAATTTGCGGCAAAACCCCGGGCCTTTCACAAATAGTGCCACAGTTTGCAGCAATAACTGAGGAATTTCGCAAAAGTAGTTTCGCAAATTGTGGCAATACTGATGCAATTTGTGACAGCAAAAACACCACCACTAAAATAAACACATTTCTGAACATTTTGGGAGCAAAGTAAACACAAACTCTGATTGCTAGGGCCCTGATTAGGTAAACACAAGTTTTGATGTTTACCAACTCACAGTATTTTTTAAGATTTTGAATTTTTTTCCACATCGTTAACTGAAAACAGGATGGTGGAATCTCGAAACTACATTCCGCATTTGTGAAAGCAAAACTCACTTTTGTGGCAACAAAATAGTACTTTCGCACAACACATCTAATTTATCCCACAGGAAATAATAGGAAACTTTAAACTTTAGTAACTTTTGAACAAATTAATATTTTTTCATCAAACCTTCAAAAGGCACATCTGTGACACAGGAGGCAGTATAGCACAGTGATTTAAGGCTCTGAGCTGCAAACCTGGAGACCTCAGTTTAGATCCCACAGCCCCCACTTGCATGCTGTATGACCCTGAGCAAGTCACTTAACTTCCTTGTGCTCCCAGGTTGCACCTGCAAACAAGCTTCAGCTTAGTGTGTCTCTTCTGTTTAAAAAAAAAAAATCTATACTTTAAAAATTTCAGATCAAATCCCCAAGCCATTTCTGAGAAACGGCGTGACAAAGGATTTACACAAAAATGGTAATTTTCCTATTTTTATCATTCCACATTTCCACACCCACACATCCGACTGGAACGAAACTTACCACATCAAGAGATCTTTGCTCCCTGATAGCAAGTGCAAATTTTCATGTAAATCAGTCAAAGTGCTGCAAAGTTATTAAAGTGCAAAATGTTGGGTTTAACATAGACCTGACCGTTAAACCATATATATATAGAGAGAGAGAGAGAGAGAGAGAGTCTATGCAAAAAACTGCAGTAATGCAACATTAGGGTTCCAGCGTCGAAAGTAGGGAAATTAGATCTTAGGGGTCCCAACTCTTAGACCCCACCCCCACCCTTGGCTTCCAGCCCTAAGATCGCACCCCCACCCTGCATGCAGGAACAGGTGTGAGGGGTGTGTCCTGGTGTTGCAAACCTTAATACTCACCCCATTCCAAGAGTAAGTAAGCTAAGATAGATACAGTAAAACAGAATGGGGTGAGCATTAGGGTTCACAACCCTATTTCCCTTTTGTGCCAGTAGCGGAAACTCCATATCTCGCTTCGTTTTCGAGATGCGGGCACTGAAAGGTGTAATGGACACTGCAGTGTTATCCTATGGGAATTTCTCAACTTTGGAATGCTGTAACTTTGGGTCCCTGGAATGTTTTGACACCAAACTAACAAATGGCACATCTGTGGGACCAGGGTTCCCCCTCCCCCCACTGCAAATTTCAACCCAATAAACCCAACCATTTTGCTGCAGGAGAATGGCAAAGATTTGCAGTTATTTTTAAAAATCTTTCTGGCTCTTTCACAAATCATGAACGTTTCACAAAAAGTAGCATGAAACATTCACATTTGCAAAAGTATTTCATCACTTACTTTTGTGAAAGTACTTTTCCCTCAAGTTTAAAAGGCATTGGGGTTACCTCAAAAGATAGTGAGTCCCAAATTTAAATGCAAGGCATTTTTCTCTCACTAACTGAAAACAAGATGGACAAATCCCTAAAGTAAAATGCATTTGCAAAACTTTCGTGATGCACATATATTTTTCCCCAATTGACTATAATGGGAAATTTGTTTTTTGAATAACTCTTGAACAGTTTAATATTTTTACTCCAAATCTTTGAAAGGCACATTGATGAGCCATACTGCATCTTCTCTGAAGATTTTTGGCTGATTGGACAAATCATGCAGGCTGTGGGCGCGAGCAAAGAAACGCGCAAAAAGTCTTTTTTTTTTTTTTCTTCATTTTTTGGCATTTTGTTGCTCCGCAACCGTACATCTGACCATAATGCAATTTGCCAGATCCAGAGATCTAGGGTACCAGGCCGTGCATGCAAAATTTCAGGCAAATTCATTGTACGGTGGCAAAGTTATTAAGGTGCAAAATTTGAGGTTTAACATTCAAGTACTTACTGAACCGTGCCACTATTATATATATATATATATATATATATATATATATATATATATATATATATATATACACATATATATATATACACACACATACACTATGCAATGTGGACCTGAGGAAAAAATGATTTATCTGCACAAGGGCAATATGACCTTGGGTAGCCTCACGAGTGGCTTAAGCCACAAATGAAGTGCCCGAGGTCAAACTGCTCCAGTGCAGATAAATCATCTATTCCATAAGGTCCTCATTGCATATTCAATTTATGCAACAGAGCAGGACCTAGTAAGATAGTTATTTTTTATTAGTATTTTGTATGGGAGGGCTAAAGCCCGAGGTTCACTGTAGGGGAATAGCTCTCGCACATCCCCTACATAAGATAATCTCTCTCCCAGAAACCCTTGCATAGGGTGTTACTCATGCCGTGGGCTCCTCGTGGCTTGTGTGGCTGTGCTTCTCCCCTTTTCTCCACTTGCTGCTGCCCTTCTGGCTCTGGTTGGCCATTCTTTCGTCCCTCCTGTTCTTCTCCTGCACCTCCGTCCTTGTTTTGTCACCCCCCAATCTCTCTGCTGTTCCCTTTTGCTCTGTTTGTCTCCCGTTGTGTTCCCTTCCTTGGTTCTTTCTGTCTGGTTTGTTCCCCCTGACTGTGCTTTGCTGCTTCTTTCCATCTGCCCTTCGCCTGCTGTGTTAGCAGCCCCCCCCCTTCCTGTCTGCTCTTTTCCCCTCCTGCTTGACTGGCTTCTTTTTTTTTTTGCTTGCCGGCTTGGATTCTGTTTTCAGCCTCCCACACCCCTCCCCCTTTGGTCTTCCACAGCCCTTTTCTCCCCTTTTCCCATTCCCTGCTCCTCGTACCGCTCGGTGCTGCCTGCTCTCCTATGCCTAGTTCTGCCACTCTGGCTGCTCCCTGTCCACAGCACTCTTTTTCCTCTCCTGGGCTTTCACATTCCACGAGTGGCCCCTTGCTTGTTCTTTTGTTTGTAGCACCTACCTGCTTCCCCTTCAGCTCCCCAGCTCCTGGTCCTCGCCCTAGCACTAACATTCAGTTTCCTGAGACTACCTGGTCAGACTTTCCATGCATTTATCAAGTTCATACCTGTAGACTTCTCCATTGTGCAGTTCATTTCCTTGCTTCTCCTCCAGGGCGTCCTTTCTCCTGTTGCATTCACTGCTTTGCTTCCCTGCTTCCCTTCCTGCTCTTAATTTCCTGCCTCTCCATTCATCCTGCTTGTCTCATGTTTGCCTTCTCTCCCATTACCCTTGGTCCCGCTCCTCACCCTGGGTCAGTCATCCCCCCCATTCACCTGCTTTGTTTGCCAGTGTTTTGTTTTTCTCTTTTTTGGGGGGCCTAGTGTTCAGCCTGACACCCTGTTCACTGCAGTTCCCAGGTCATCCACAGCTCCCCTCTGCCTTAAAGCGACAGGACCAAAATAATCATCTGCTTCCACCTCATGCTCCTACTTTCACAGCCCTTTTCCTCCTCACCTGCCCTGACCTTACTTAATTGCTACCTGCTCTTTGTTTATCAATCATACCCTTATTTTTTCTCACCTCCTACTATTTTTGTTTGTCCCTCCCACTCTCTTCCCTCTTCCATGTTCCCCAGAAATTCACCTACTTCTCCATTTTTCCACAGCAGCTTACCTTACTTTCCTGCCAGCCCATACCAGCAGTTCTCCAGACTCCATCCCTAACCCGTACGTTCAGAGGTACTGAGTGCGTACTGAGTGCAGGTAGCCTTGCCCTTTCTACCAAGGATGGGATTCTGTTTCAATCATTACATATCTCACTACCCAACAACTCTGACCCTAACTCATACCTGGCGGTATTGGAGTGTAGGATAGACCTGCTTGACTACCTCAGTTGGGAGTCCGTCTCCTACATGTACTTACCAACACACTGACAGTCCTTTGGTCTCCACCCTAGCCCTTCCTGTCGAGGTTCAGTAGAAGACAATGGCACATCTTCAGGGATGGGAGCCCTGGGATACTACAGATACTCCCCTAATACTACCCTTGTTTCACTCATAGATACCTCCATCTATACCTTCTGTTCACAATCTCTTTTGGAGATGGGAACCTTTCTCCAGCATCCCTCAGCTCCTGCCTGATTAGGCCCTGTACATCTCCTTCTGCGTACCACAGAATCTAACCCATCTACTGATGCTGCACCTGCCACCGCTGAAGGCTCTGATGCTCCACCTCAGTAGACTTTCAGCCGGGTTCCATCCTCCCATTAGCATACCTCCAAGATGTACTTGTCCATCACAGATTGAACTGTTCCTTGCTTAGTTGCTGATCTGCGAAAACGTGTCATCCCACATGCAGCTTCAGCCCACAAACAGGAACTATATGATCTCTTCATTGCCTCTCAATCCAGGCCGGACCAGAATACTGCTCCTGTGCGATCTGATCCTCCTGCTGAAGGTTCTCCCATGTCTAAAATCCAGAAAGTTATGGCCAAACTCTCCTCCTCAGTTTTCAGCCTGGAATCCCGAATGACTGCCATTGAAACCCGCATCCCTATTGCTCTTGCTCCGGCATCCACCCTCACTGCTTCAGAGGCCCTCCCATCTACCAGTGAGGCTCCTGACATCCCTGTTCCTGTTCTTCCAGTTCCTCCTCCTCCTCCTTCAACATACAGTGCTCCTGTGCCTCTCCTGACCCCAGGTGTGTCATTGCCTGCTCCTTCTCCGATCATATCACCTGTTCATCTCATCCCAACTCCCTCCTAATCTCATCACAAGAGGTGGTTGAAAATAGGATCGTCTCTGTCATCCTTAAGTCCAAGGATCCTGGTCTCCTGCGAAAACCGACTCTCTCCAAATTCATTCTGACTTTTAGCCTATATTGTGATGTCCTTTGTTCAGCTTTTCCATTCTGTTGCGAGGAATTAGGACTCCTATTTGTATCTGCTCACCGACCTCAGTGTACGCTATGGGGGAACCCACTTCTATGATTATCACAGATCTTTTTCGGCAAAGGCTGCTGCCTCCCTAACCCATTACAACACCAAACTGAATTGGGCTGTCCTGGACACCAAGCTCTTTTGCCACCATTTTGCCAGGCAACACGGATTCTCTTGTTCCCTCCGTGGCTCCCTCAATCATTTTGCACCCCTTTGTTCCTTGTCAGTTTCTACTTCCCCTTCTTCCACAGCTGCTCTAAGGTCTGACTGGCCACTTGCTTCTTCTACTACATCTGCCCCTAGGCTGCTTTGTACCATCTCCAATCCAGCTGCCTGCCTTGATCTTCAGGGCCATCCTGTGAAGTTCTTTGGAGGAAAAGCTGTCTGCAACAATGTCAATGAAACTGGCTGCCCTACCTATGGTTGTACGCTTCTGCATGTTTGCATCTTCTGTGGCGATGCCCACTCCTGTTACAGCTATCTTAAAGCTCCCAAACTCCATCAATGACAATCCGTTCACCATTCCACTCTGCCACCATTTCAGCCTCAGCCCACCTTTGGGCACATCATCCTTCTCCTTCCGCTCTACAGCATCTCCTGGCCAGACTCCCCTTCAGATTCCATGCAGGCATTTATGTGCTCCCTTCAGAACCTTTCATTTGTTCCAATCTCCAGTCTGCCATCAAGGACCCAAATGTTGTCTGTCAGCTCTTGCAGAAGGAACTGCAGAAAGGTTTCATCATCGGTCCATTTCATACTCCTCCTTTTCTGACTTATTGGATCAACTCCATAGGCATTACCACCAGAAAATTCTCAGGCAAGAAGCATCTCATCCTTGACCTATCCACTCCCAGATTTTCACTTACTCACAGAATTAACTCACTGATACAGTCACTTCACTACCAGTCTAGCATTGCTTGTAAAGTGCTTCGGGATACTGTGTATGAAGAGTGCTATATAAATGCTGATTCTTCTTCTTCTTCTTCTACCTTCAGATGAGTAATCCCTGTCATATGCCTGCATCGACAATGTCATTACTGTCATCAAGCAATTTGGCCCTGGTTCCTGGCTTTCTAAGGCAGATATCACGGACCCTTTCAAGCTATTTCCCATCCATCCTTCCCTTTGGCACCTCTATGGCCTATTCTGGCATAATAACTATTACTTCACTGCCCGCTTGACTTTTGGCTGCAAAAGTAGCCCTAAATTGTTTGATTAATTCATGAAAGCTCTGTGATTCATTTACTTGATGATTTCTTGCTTATTGACCCCCCAGATTCCCCTCCAGCTACTGGAATCACTGCATTGGTTCTGCTGTTTCGGGACCTGACCATTCCTTTATCAGAGGAGAAGACACTTGGCCCCATGACATCCATCGAGTTCCTTGCCGTCATTCTAGATTCTACCCATATGGAAGCCAGACTACCACTCTACAGACTTCACCACATCCAGAATTTAGTGGACTACTCTTCTACCGGATCTAGTTGCTTGAAGTATGAACTCTTATCCCTTTTGGGATACCTCAACTTTGCCATGCAGATCAATCCTTAAGGCAGATCATTCATATCCTACTTCCTGACTCTAGCTTCTTTAGTTGCTGAGCTCCATCATCACGTTCACATCACAACAGCTGCCAAATCAGATCTCGCCATGTGGTCCCAGTTTATCTCCTACTAGAATGGTTGTTCCATGCTCTATAAGAGCCCGTCTCCTGATTGCCACCCCAGAAGCTATACTAATGCCACACCGAAATATGGTTATGCTGTCATCTCTAATTAGTCTTGGATTGCTGCCTCTTGGCCCCAGGATATCAACACTCTTCAGGATTTCTCCACTACCTCCTCTCTCTTCGAGATCTATCCCACTGTAGCTGCTGCTTTCCTCTGGGGCCATCAATGATCCTTTCAAACCATATTCATTTTCTCTGATAATCAACCCATGGTGGACATCATCAACAAAGGCCAGTCCTCATCTCCTACCATCATGATGTT
Source organism: Neoceratodus forsteri (assembly GCA_016271365.2). Classification (NCBI taxonomy): domain Eukaryota; kingdom Metazoa; phylum Chordata; order Ceratodontiformes; family Ceratodontidae; genus Neoceratodus; species Neoceratodus forsteri. Next base: position 253,232,895 of record JADMNL010000024.1, on the reverse strand, counting down.
CCTCCAGAGTCTAACTTGGATATCTCTCACTCACCATTTTATATTACAATGTTTCCATATACCTGGTCACTTTAACGAAGCAGCTGATGCCCTCTCTTGTTTTCAGTTCCAAACCTTCCATCACCAATATCCTTCGGCAGATCCAGTCATGCCTTCACCCCCTTCATTATCACACTTCATCATGACGTAGCATACTACCAACTGCAAGCTTCCAATATTATGTAGACTACCTTATCTCCTGCCACCAAAGCCTCATACGCTACTGCTTGGAAGAAGTATTCTTCCTTTTGTGGACTATCATCCTCTTCCCTGAATGGCGGACATGTCAACAACATTCTGGCTTTCCTAACATTCTGCCATTAGGCCTTGCAGCTGTCCTATGGAATCATCAAACAGTACCTTTCAGGCATCCAGTTTTTCTTGTCTCAATCTACTCCACCCTCACCATCCCTATTCAGTAACCCTTCCATCAAACTTCTTTTTTGGGATATTCTAAGGAAATCAAGCTCCAAGTTCTCTCAGCACCTTCCTATAGATGGATCTATCATGCAAAATTTGCTGAACTTACTGACCTCAAACCCCTTTGATACTGCACCCACCACCATGGTCTCTTCAGCTATATGTTTGGCTTTCTACAGATTCCTGTATCCCGGCAAATTTACCATTTTATCACCCTCTTCTACCAACTTCCTTAAGACTGCCAACTTACAGAAATCCAACGACCACAAAGAGTTACATTTACCCTCCTCCAAGCCTGATATACTCCATAAAGGGGTGTCCATACTGTATTTCCCTACCTCCAATATCTGGTGCCCAACAGCCTATAAGATGATGTTCTTCCATCTACACTCAGATCCTTCTCTACCTTCACTGACTTCTGGCCACCATTCACCCATGACAATGAAATAGTTTTTGGATCATATCAGAACACTCCTTCAATGACTCAGACTTGATCCTTATTAATTCTCTGGACATTCCTTCCAAATTGGAGCAGCAACTTCAGCTTCAAGAAACAACATTCCACCTTACATCATCAAGAAACTGGGAAGATGGACATCATCGGACTTCGAGACTTATATCCCTAATCCAGAACCAGAACTTCATCAAGCTTTTAAGGTACTCTCTTCTTAGCATGCCCAGAAGACAGGCAGACCAATAGCCATGGGTCCTCAGAGGCTTCCACCACCTGGAGAGTTTTCCTCTCCTGTGTGCTAGTGGTCATACTCTCTGTGAGTTGGAGGAGGTATCTTTTTGGGCCCTCTGTTCCCTACAAACACTACCCAGCCTATCTATCTATCAAGGGTGGGAATAGAGAAAAGCCAAAAGGTAAACTACAGTTACATAGGCACTACTAACCCCATACACTAGTCATCAAAACACTGAATAGGAGGGCTAAAGCCTGAGGTTCAATGTGGGGGAATAGCTCCTCCCACATCCCCTACATAAGCTAACCTTTCCCAGAAACCCTTGCTTTTAGTGTGTTACTCATCCACCACCCTCCCCATCCTCCTCCTTCTCTGGCACTCTACTCACCCTTGATGCTGGTCCCTCTGTTCCCTACAAACACTAACCAGCCTCTCTATCAAGGGTGGGAAAAGAAAAAAGCCAAAAGGTAAACTACAGTGAAATAAGCACCACTAACCCCATACACTATTCACCAAAACATTGAATTGTTCTTTAAAATCAGATTTAGTTCAGTTGCCATATTGATCCTTGTAAGAACAGATCCAGAAGCAAATGGTTTGATAAATTTTAATGGACCAACATAGATGGTATAAAAAGAAAACAGTGTCTAAGCTTTCGGACCAACCAAGTCCTTCATCAAAAGCTTATAACCCCTTAGGCATTCGTTTCTTTTTATGTTTGCTTGCACTCATGCGCAAGGAACGTCTTGGGAGAATAGGACAGTTTGGAGGTGTAACTGTCCTGTGCAATCCACTGCTCCATTGCGCAGGCGTGGCGGTCCTGCACCAATGGATGCGGGTGCTGTGTATGACAGTGGTGGTCTTCACTTCAAAGAAAACCTCTGCTGTGTGCTGACAGCACCTCACGACCCCCCCAAAGCTTTGGTGCCATGCTGGGAGCCCACCCCAGCGTGGCAAATCTTGTTTTGGCCGGCCAGGGGTGCCCAATCTCATCGGCTCCATGTCCCCAAACAGCTTTCTCTGCTGCCACTCTGGGAGCCCACCCCAGCGTAGCAAATGTCCCGCATCATCTGAATACAAAAAAAACCTGTAAATAAGAAAACGTTCCATCGCTGTCTCCCCACCCCCTCCCACAACCCGCACCCACCCACTGCGCACCCTGCCTCCCCGCACCCCCCTCACCCCATACTTACCTCCGGAGCTCGGCGCAACGATCTTCGCTGGACCGGGAACACGTCTGCACTCTTCAAAGCCGACCGGAACTGAGGAAATGCGTAAGCTGTATAATGGGCTAGATGGTTTTTCAACTTTGTTGCATATCTCAGGCATTTTTTGGAATTTTTGCAGCAAATTTTCAACATGGGGTTTTTGGGACCCCTTCTCATGAATGATGTCACTGTCATGGCGTTATTCGGGCCCGAAGGGTGATTTCGCAGTCACTGCTGCGAAATCACCTTTCGGGCCTGATTAATGAAACAACACTGCCAGCGTTCATAAGATGGGCTCTCAAAAAGCCTATTTTGAAAATTTGGTGGAAAAATTCTAAAATTACTGCTTACGAGCCGCAGCATTGCGCAGCTCCTATGCAGGCTCGTAAGTTCGTGAATTTTCAATATTTTCACTCCAGATTTTCAACATTACCATTTTACCACACCTTCTTATGAGTAGTACAGCTGTCATTTTTCACATCTCACCCAAAACGTGTTTCTGCCCATGTAACGCATAACGGCGCAGTCAGTGTGCAAAATCAATGTATGGGACACATTAATAAAATCACAGTGACATTGTTCATTAGCAGAGGTCTTAAAATGGCTATTTTGAAAATTTGGTGAAAAAATTCCTAAAAATGACTGTTTTACGGACATGCGTTGTGCAGTTCCTACACACGCTCATAAGTTTGCGAATTTTCAATATTTTCACTCTAGATTTTCAACATTGCCATTTTATCACACCTCCTTATGAGCAGTACAGCTGTCATTTTTTACATCCTGCCCAAAACATGTTTCCGCCCATGTAGTGCACAATGGCACAGTCGGTGTGCGAACTCAATGTATGGGACACATTAAGAAAATCACAGTGACACTGTTCATGAGCAGAGGTCTTAAAATGGCTATGTTGAAAATTTGGTGAAAAAATTCCTAAAAATGACTGTTTTACGAGCATGCGTTGCACAGTTCCTACGCACGCTCGTAAGTTTGCTAATTTTCAATATTTGCACTCCAATGACTTCCAAATACCTAAACAGCACATAGAAGCAAGCAACATTCAGCATTGACAAATGCTTGTTTATTTTGCATCACTGTACGCATGTGCAAGTGACGCTGGGACAGTACGACTTTTTTGAAGGTGTGTGACCCTCCTGTCCAATACAGTGCTCAGTGTAACGTGTGCAACCCTACTGCACCAATGGATGCATGAGCTGTCTATGACAGCAGTTTGGCTGCAGTGGTCTTCAGTTAAAAGAAAAGCACCACTGCAATCAGCGGTGGTAACGTGTGTGTATTTAACATATTGACGTCACCCTTTTCCCTCTGGCTGCTAATAAAATCCCTCCCACTTCCTCCCTCTGCTGCGGTCTACCCTGCTCCTTTGTTATTGCCCCCACCAAACACATTGTATGTGCAGATGGAGTGCCCAGTCCCCATTGTCTCCAGGCCCCCCCCAACAAACACCCAGGTGGCATGCTGGGAGCCCACCCCAGCATGCCCATTGTCCCTGTAAATGGGAAAACTGTCCTGCAACATCTTTGTTTTTTAAACCTGTGAAAACAGAAAACCATCCTCGCTGTGTCTTGTGCCCCTCCCGAACCCACACCCACCCTCCTGCATACCCCACCTCCCCTCACCCCATACTTACCTCCGGGACCTGGTGCAATGATCTTCAGTGGAGTGGGAACACGTCTGCACTCTTGAGAGCCGAACGCAAACTAAAGAAATGACGGTAAGCTGTATAATGGCATAAATGTTTGTTTTTTCAACTTAGGTGGCTATCTCGGGCATTTTTGCAAATTATGGCACCACATTTTCAACAGGGGGTTCTTGGGACCCCACCTCTTGAATTCAGTTACTGTCATGTGAGTTATTCTGTCCCCAAAGGTGATTTCATGGTCACTGCACAAAATCACCTTTTGGGATTAACTAAACAACAGTGTCACTGTTAATGAGGTGGGCTCCCAAAAGCCTATGCTGTACCCAGGAAAAATGTCAGGGTCGATTGTGTTATGAGCTGCAGTTGTACAGTTTCCACGCACACTCATAACTTCAAGAATTTTAAATATTTTCACTCCAGATTTTCAACACTGGCATTTTTTCACACCTCCTTATGAACAGTACAGCTGACATTTTTCACATCCTGGCTGAAATGTGTTTTTGCACATCCAGCGCACAATGGTGTGGTCACAGTGAGAAATCAATGCTCAGGACAGATTATGAAAATCACAATGACATTGTTCATGAGCAGAGGTCCCAAAATGCCTATGTTGAAAATTTGGTGACAAAAGTCCACAAAATGACTGTGTCATGAGCGTTCATTGCGCAGTTTCCATGTACGCTCGTAAGTTCCAGAAATTGTTGTATTTTCACTCCAGATGTTCAACATTGCCATCCCTTCACACCTCCCTATGAATGCTACAGCTGTCATTTTACACATCCTGCCGAACTGTGTTTTTGCACATGTGGAGCAGAATGGTGTGTAAGCTGTGGGAAATCAACGTTCAGGACAGATTAACAAAATAACAGTGGTACTGTTCATAAGCAGAGGTCTCAAATGCTTTTATGAGGTGGGGGTAACAAAAAGGTCATACAAATTGTAAAAAAACAAAGACAAGGCGCTGCGTCAGCATGTGGTCTAAAAGCAAAACAAAATGGTTATATTAAATGCACGCTGAAAATAGAGTTAAAAATCTACGTTTCGACCTTTGGTCTTCTTCAGGAAATATCTAAAAGAGAAAAAAAAAAAAATCTGTAGTGTAAATACCAGCAATCGCACAGGGCATTAGGGTAAAGCACCATATGTGCCAAACACCACTGCAAATACCTGCAAGCGAATGTCTGGCATTGACAAATGCTTGTTTAACATCTATGTTGGTCCAATAAAACGTATCAAACCATTTGCTTCTGGATCTGCTCTTTAAAATGAATGATTTTTGTGGGACTTTTTGGTGAAGTGGTGACTCGCTCTGTCAAACATATGCTGTTAGTTGTTGAGAACTGCTGTGAGAAAGGATGCAGCGTGCATTTGCCGGGGGCGTTATTTGGACAATAAAAAAATGCTTTTCTTCTTGGTGTGTGTCCCAATGTTACAGCAGCAGAGTAAAGAAGATGCTGGAAGTGCTCAAAGAGAAGTGAGTGTATGTGACTCAGATTGGTACAGTAGTTGTAAACTGTGGAAGTAGTGGTGATAGCGAGGTGGGGGAGACACGTCATGATGACATGTCTTATGCACATAACGCAGCATGACATGTCTACTGTATACATAAATGCTGATAAGTCCGCTATGTACAGAAATGAACTTTATGTACATAGCTCAAATATCAGTATTTATGTAATGGGTTTTGTGCCCACGCCTACTACATAAATATAGATAGTACATGTTTGGGCCCTTGTCCCCATAGAGAAAGCTGCTGCCTTCCTTCATTCAACTCCCCTGCTCCTCTCTTCCCCCCCGACCACATCTCCTGCACTCTCCTTTTCCCCCTCCCCCTCTGCCTCCCCCTTCCTTTCTCTGCTTGCTTGCCTCGCCTTTACCTCCTCCTGAGTCACCCCTGCCCGTTCGCTCATCCCACCCTCCCAGCTGAGCATTGTTCCCTATTACCTCCACTTGCCGTAAACTTACCTCCTCCTACCGACCTCTTCTTCCCTGCCCTGCCGTCTCTCGGTTCCACTGGCTCGGCTTGGCGTTGTTACCTTTTCCGCTACTGCCGTAACTCTTTCGCTTCTCTCCTCCTCTTACCGGCATCATCACCCTTGCCCTGCCGTCTATCGGTTCCACCAGCCCAGCCGCATTCTGCTACCTTTTGCCGCTGTTGCCGTCTTTTGCCGTAACCCCCTGTCACCCTTTCTCCGCTTGCCGTCTTTCGGCTCCACCGACTAGGCCGCAGGTTGGAACCTTGTATCGCCGCTGCCATATTTGCCGGCTTTCTTTTAACCCTCCCTCCCCTCTCCCAGCCATCCCTCCTCTACTCCCTCCTACCTCCCTATTCCTGCCACCGCCTCTCTGTCCTTATATTCTTAGCCATTTCTTTAGCCCCCCCCGTTTTGGCCTCCCTCTATCCTTCCCTCTATCCTTTCCTCACCTCCTCACCTTCCCCTTTGTCATTTTCCATCTTGTTTCTGGCTTACCCCTACACCTATCCTCTCCCTTTCCTAGGTCCTTCAATGCACTTTATGTTTTGCGCTCAATGGAAAATGTCCTTGAAATGTATTTTGCCTTGTATTTTCCTTTGTCATGCATTGTATCCTGCCATATGTATCTTCCTGTATTTCTGTGCATCATGTATTTTCGTTATCCTTACTGTATCATTATGTTCTGTAATTTTACCTCCCGGGTCGTGCCTGAAAACAGTCACTTGCTGGCTAGTGCACTTACCCGGTTAACAAAAACTAAATAAATAAATAAATAAAAATATTTCCCTGTATACCGCTATAGTCAATTAGGGTATATGAAAAAAACAATTAGCGTATATGACACCAACCAACTAGTTACACTATATTAATGTGTTAACACCGTAATAACACATTAATACCTAACGCATTACAAACATAATAACACATGTAAACAAGCACCATAATAACACAAATAACAAACACCTTACCGTAACAAACACATTAATAACACATGTTGCAAGCACCTTCATAATATATAACAGCCACCTTAGAAACCCCTCACACAACTTGGGTCACAGAACTAACAGCCAGCACTCAAAACAGCAGCTGTCACCTTAAAAACCACACTACTGCAGCTCCACTCCACATTCCCACCCCAGCATATCCCCAGTGAGACCGAACCCACAGTACCTGCTCTCCATACTGTCGCCAGTCCATGCTCCTCCAGGCCGACTCTAAAGCCACCTGTTGCTGCCTCCTTCAATGCACGACACTCTTCACCCCAAACCACCACTCCCAATTGTTCAATTCCACTTCACATACTGCTGCTGCCGACTGCATGCTGAAAGTCACTCCACTCTACATACCACCGCTCCCGAATGCATGCTGAAAGTCACTCCACTCTACATACCACCACTCCCGAATGCATGCTGAAAGTCACTCCACTCTACATACCACCACTCCCGAATGCATGCTGAAAGTGTCTCATGCCATCCTAAATTCAAACTCCTGCCATGTGCCAAACCGTCACTCCCAACCACACGCTGAGGTCTCATGATCCTGAAAAGGAAATCACACACACAAAAATGTGCATACCCACCCTACACTACGGAAACAAACTAAGAAAACTACTTCACTATGCAATTGCACCACCTCACAACACCACTACACTATGAAAAACCCTACACTACAGAAAAACACTAAGAGGCCCTATGGGAAAATAAAAACCAGCACCAGTTCAAAAAGCACAGAAGCTCAAAAGTGACCAAACGTAGTATTATATAAAATAAATGATGGCAAAGTCCATTATACTCATGAAATGATATCATCTCGGGGTCGGGTTTGGGGATTTATGGCTCATTTGACCCCCAGATGGTATTCTTTCTTTGTGTACCACACTATGCCATCATTTATTCTCTATATAAATATGTCTATAATATATATAGATATATATATAGAGAGAGAGAGAGAGGATATGCAATAGGGACAAGTTAAATAAATGATTTAGATGCACAAGAGCAGTTTGACCTCAGGTAACCTCATGAATGGCATAAGCCACAAGTGAGGTGTCTGAGGGCAAACTGCTCGAGTGCACATAAATCAGTTATTTATCAAGTTCCCCACTGCATATTCCATTTATACAATAGGCACTGTTTTTTGAGTGTAATTTTTATTTACTGTAGTTATTTAATTTGGTATTTTTTAAAATAAATTAGTGAGGATTTCTTCGTTCTATGCCCTTTGTTTGTAGCACACTGCTTCATTGGATCTGGTTCTGTGTGTGGGCGGGCTGAACAGTTCCAGAAACATGGCGGCTCCATTTCTTACTTGGTGAGGAGTGATTACAGTGTTCATTTGGCAGTTTGGCTTATTATTTTATTTCTTTATTCATTACTGTTCATCCAGATGATCCTGCCTTTCTGGTTGATCTCGTGTTTTGAGGTGTGCATCTGGTTCGGGAGACAGCGAGTATGGTCGGTAGTGGGGCTGTGCCAACTGCCTAGAGCGCTAGTTATCTGTGGTTCCAAAATTTAACTTAAAAAAAAAATAATAATGTCTTTGCTTGTTCAGTCTGTTCACAAGAACAGAGAAGTAGCGTGTCTGTTTCACCTCTTTGGTGCCGATTAGGAGCCTTTACAGAGACCCAATGTTGGGGGTGATTTTCTGCATAGAAGCCAGGAAGGTGAGTGAGTGCTGCGGGCAGCTGGAGTCATGACAACCTGTGCAAAAGAATAATAATTTTTTTCTTTGGTTATTACTTCTCCCATCAGCCCACATTCATGCCATCCTCCCAGCCCTGTCCTCCGACCTTCAGGCCTACCTCCCATCTTCTCCCACGGCTTACCCTCTGTGGCAGGGTGGTAGGGACCTCCCTTCTCTACCCGCCGGGACTGGATCCAGTTCAGGGAGGTGCCTTCTCGGGGGCAGTGCCTGCACAGGACAGCATTCATCCAGCTCTCCTGGGCCCAGTATTTCCATTTTCTGTGGAGGGGAGCTCGCAGTGCCAACAATGGCCAAGCTGCATGCACTTCTGCAAGCAGCACATCTGCTGGCTGCTCTACCTCTGTGACCCACTGTACAGGACACAGCATACCAACACCCAGCCCCCATTAGGTGTCAGGTAGGTGCCAGTCTCTGTTCCCCACCCTCCCTGGGAGAGGGGAGCTGTCCCCTGCACACTCGATCCTCTCCATCCCCGGCTGACACCTGACGACCCGATCGCACTGCGAACACGGGTTGCCGGTGTGGCAGGAGGTAAGGCATGATGCCTCAGCCCTCCACGCCACTGGACAAGCAAGAAAAATGATTTTAAATGTAACAGAAGTAAAATAAATGGTATTGTGTACATAAACAAGTGAGGACAAATAATAACAAGCATTTATCAATGCCGAACGTTTGATGGCTGGTAAACAATTTGTTGACCCCACATTTTGAAGATAATTGTTTTACAGACTGATCCAATGAGCATCGAGCTGGTGGGCAGGGTCTCCACCGGCAATGTTTCCTCAGTGTGTGTGGTAGGAGCGGGGAACCAGCCCAGCATGAGCTGCAGCTCCTAACTTTGTACTGAGTTTAATTAACAAAAAAGGAAACAATATAAACCATTTCTCAGGGTGTGTCTAAAGGAGAACATGTTACACCCGTTAAAGTCAACCCACCAAAAATAGTGTAAAATAGAGGGACTTACCTGCTGCAGGGTCAAGGGTAGGAGTCCAAAGAGGTGATGCCAATGTACCTGTAAAATAAAGATAAAAAAGGGGTCTCAAAGGATCCATAGGTCTTGGGGAGGGTCCAGCAGGGCATAAGGGACAGGACAGAAATAAAGTTATACTTATCTGATAAGGTAGGAGTCCTCATCCTGTCAGACCTGTAGAAATACAAAGAAAAAAACAGGTTAGGTAGAAGGAAAACAATAAAAGAGAAGGAGCAGAGGAAAGGAAGTGTGGTTTGGGAAGGGGGGGCTCAGCTAAAAAACTCTTTGCTTCCGGTGGTAGCCAAATGGCCAGTAATTTATGTAGTAGCACAGGTGGGCTAGTGAAAGCTAGTGGGGGAGTCAGTAGTCCTTTTGTTAATTATAAAGTAGTCACTGGTGGTCAGTGGGGCTAGAAAGTAGCCAGGGTGGCCACAAAGTTAATAATAGCCCTGGTGGTCTAATGGGCTAGCTCCCAAGGTGGCTAGGCCAGTGTTGTTTTTATAAATATTTAAACCCTTTCCTGTGGTGTTATGCAGGCTTCCTGATCCCTGAGAATTGCTGGGGCAGCTGCGACTGGTGGCAGTAAGGAGGAGAGCAGGTGGGGCTGCAGTGCGGCCAACCGATAGAGGAACCGCACTACAGTGAAAGTGCCTTCTGGTGCTCCAAACTCCTAACCCCCATGGAGCTTAGACTGCAGCCTACTCCCTATGGCTGGGAGATGAGGGAGGAAAAGAAGACAGTGGGAGGTGGAGGAGGTAGGAAGGAAAGCGCCTCCTCCCACCTTCCCATCGGCCGCTCTGGCAACAGTTATTTTAAATTATTTATGCCCTATGGGGCTCTTTTTTTAAAGAAGGCAGCTAGGGGAAGAGAAGCAGTGAGGAGCTGCCTTTACCTGGAGCTGCACCTGCGGCAATAGTGACAGCCCAGAGGGGCTGTGCATGCAAAGCCTTAGGGGAAGGGGTTGAAGAGAGAGACAGAGTGAGGAGAAAGAGAGGCAGGTGCCGTAAATGGAAAGCCACACCATGGCGTATGTTGGGCGGGAGGCAAGTGTCAAAGGACTGAAGACCAAGGAGTGTGTGGTGGCAGCAGGAGCTGCCAATTTGGAAAGCCGCACCGCGACGTATGTTGGGGGGGGGGTGTCAGCGGTCCCAAGAAGCTCTAGGGTTGTAGATGTTCTGTGGTGAGTGTTGGAACTTTTACTGAACACAAAACAAACTTTTGTATGACTTTCCAATCTACCCCTTACTCCAAGAGGAAAAAAATAGTTTGTTCCACTAAAGTCATGGATGTAGGAGAATGTGACTGGCCAGTGGTCAAATGAGGGATCGGGGCACGAGGGACAAGGACAACTGGCTGACTGTGCTGACATGTCATGAGGAGGAGTCTGAACATGGGCTGGAGACACCATGGGTGGGGGAAGGGGGCCTGGAGGGTAGGAGAGGAGAGGAGCCCATGTAAGATCTGCAGTATTATATTAGGCAGGGAAAAAATGTCCTTTTTAAGGACCGCCTGGCCCAGCCAGTCTTCCCATTTTTCCCTGCCTTATATAAAGATGCAGATCCTACATGATCTTCTTATCTGCCATCAACCTCTGTGTTCCTATGATGAACCACCCACCCATTGCCATTTAAAGGCTGGGAGTCTGGGGCTAGAAGTCATAGAGTTTTAGAAGCTCTGTGGTGCGTTTTGGGGCTTTTATTTAACCATTACTTCAGTACTCTGTAGTTTATGCAGCATGATTCTTACGCCATTCAGGTATTAGCAGAGCAGAAACTGGTGCCCTTTTAATTTGGGCAGAAGAAGTCAATGTTGGTAGGAGTGTCACTAGAGTACAGCAGTCATACTGGCATGGACTGGAACCTGAATCCATACTTGTGGGGCTTGGGCGCATGCTGCCAAGGTTGTTATGCAGGGGTGGGCTAGGAAACATGCTGCTTTGTTTGGAGGGAAAGCTCAGGAGACTGAGGGGTTAGGGAGCTAGGGTAGATTGTGAGTGCAGGAACATGGTACCATGGCAGCATGACCATGAAGGTCTCAGTAGCCTTAGAGAGGGACTACTAAACAGCCAACATACCTTTATCCCCCAGCCAGCCATGCTGCCATCAGCTGTAACCCCCACACTTCCTGCCCAGCAAAGAGATGCCAGCCACTCCCTAACTACTCTCCCTCCAGCTGGAATTCCCTCTTGTTGGCCACCCATGCTGCAGCTGCGCCCCCCTCCAACAGTTACACGTGAACTTGAGGCACCAAAGGAGGGATTGGTTTGTGCTCCCCAGCCGTGATCTGCAGTCACTGAGTGCCAGTAGGCTGGGTAGTGGAGGATTCATCTGAGGAGAACTGCTGCTGCTGCAGTGCTTTTACTGCTGGCATGTGATACAGTGCAGTCCCTGCTGGCTGCTGTGCATATGGCACAGTGCAGTGTTGGCTGTGTACAGCATACAGCAGAGTCTGGCTCCATTTCAGTGACAGAGTCACCTCCCTTTCCCTCCACAAGTCTGGAATACTGTTCCAGGCAACCGCCACCACCACTCTTTCAGTGAAGACATTCAAATCAAGATAATGACAGAGGACTACCGCCCCCCCAGCAAAGAATTTATTAATTCCACATAACCCATTCCTTCTTCTTTCCTACTCAGCCTGGTGCTCCATTTCAGTGACAGACTGACAGTGACAGAACCACCACCTGCCTCCACAAGTCTGGAATACTATTCCAGGCAACAACCACCACTCTTTCAGTGAAGACATTCAAGACAATGACCGAGTACTCTATCGCCCCCCCCCAAGAGGAATTAATTCATTCTAGCCCATTCCCTCTTCTTTCCTTCTCAGCCTGGTGCTCCCTCCGAACTCCCCCCCCACCCAATTCATTAATTCAAAAAAAATTAATCAAACTTTCATTTAAACTTGCCTTTAAAATAATCACTGCACCGAGAAGAGGACGCCCCATGCCACGGGTCGGGGGAGTGAACGTCGTGCAGCAAGGCAGGTAGGCTATAGCAGGCTGCAGTCTGGTGGAGAAGACCCCGGTGGGACGAGATGGAGAGAGGAGAACTCAGAGCAGGCACCACTAGCACCAGGATAAATTCAGGTGATGACGGGCAGGCATTAGGCAACAAGCCAAGGGGGCAAATTCAGTCCTCGAACCATGACCACACCACCACTCCAAGTCCAAACATCCGCTGTCTTCTCCTTCTCCGTCCACTTTACACACATTAGCATGTGTAAACTGTTCCACATGCTTGCCAGCAAGACAGATGTCCTACTATACCCAAGCTCTGAAGTTTACAGACTGCCAGCACTGGAATCTGCTGCAGAGGCAGGCTTTCAGACAGGTGTCAGGCAATCAGCTTGTGGGATAGGGGATACAGGCCACCCAGCATTTGTGCTTACCCCCCACCCCCATACCAATGAGCAGTGCTGGCTGCAAGTCAGTTACTCTCCCACCCATAAGTGTGCAGCAGTGAAAACCATATTATAGGCTGGGTTAAGTGTGATACTGCCCAGTAATACTGTGTTAAGGTGAAACCGAAATAGTTTTGGAATGTGCCTGGAACCAGAACGATCATGGTCATCTAACCAATACCAACCAGAATCCCCCCCACAAACCAACCAACTACAATGGCCATATCAACTCACCAGAACTGCAGGTACTAGACATGAGGCACACACAGAAAATTAGGTACATAGAGAGTTCAAGGCCTGCGTTCTCCATTTTTTTTAATTTCTCTTTTTCTCCCACCTGCGTCCCTGCCAGAGCCACCCCTTCAGGAGTCGTCAATGAAACCCATCCCTGCCACTGACTTGCTTGCTGCTTGGATCCCTCCATCCTACCATGGATTGCCCCCCTAGGTGGGGTTCGGGGTGGGGCATGACACCCCTATACCTTAAATCTAGTCAGGTCCCCAAGACAGTGGCAGTCAGTGGCATATCAGGACTGGGCTCGGCACTCCGTCTCTGGAGGGCATTTTTCCCTTTTTCTGTGGGACGCTGTGTGCCCAAGCATCAAGGTGTGCACACCGATGCTAGCAACATCCCTCCCCCTCCTTCCGAGAAGGAGCTGCCCCAGAGCTGATTGGTCCCAGATCTCCGCTCTTGACCAATCGCGCCCCAGTGACTCGGTGTGCTGTCGCGCCCCCAGCCTCCGCTATGGGTCACCACTTGCCGACTAAAGCCCTCCCTCCTCCCCAGAGAAGGTGAGCTATCATCGGACACTCCAACTTTTCTCCCCAAGGCCAACCCCCGGCAGCCCGAGTTCATTCCCGAACCCGGGTTGCTGGCGTGGTACGAGGTATGGCGTCCAGCGCCTCAGCGCCACCGAGCTGGTGCCTGTGTTCTCCATGAACCAAAACATGCAGCTGCAACTGCTGTCACCAAGATGGAAAATGATCATCAGCAAAGCACATGCCAGAGCAAAAATCTGTTTCAACTCCCATTCAAAAGGGGCATCTAAAGAAATGCCAGCAGTTATGCAACCATATGCAAAGGTGAGTAAGGTATTCAGTAGTTTGCTGCTTTCTTTGATTCGTTAAAAAAGAAGCTTGCTCGTCTAGGTGTGAAACTGTGGACCACAAGTGCAGTGTTGTCTCATATTTGGATAACCATTGGATACAAGTAGGCCTGACCAATTTTATATTGCTTCACGTGAACTTTTAGTCTCACGTCTCATCCTTTCTGACCATCCCACCTCCCACTATAACCCACTTGCCCTCAAGACAAAGTGCACAGGAATCACAGCGGATTTCCCATCATGCTTGACTGAGGCCCTATCACTTGGGATGCAGCATCTCAGAGAGAATGCATCAAAACAGACGGATCCTTGGACCCAGCCTCTGATTCCACAAAAAAAAAAGCGATGATAGCATAAATGTGCGATTTGAGTAACCGGGACCCCAATCTGTTACTTTAGCCAGACACGCACAGCAAAACCTATCCATTTGCTGAGAAAAGCCCCTCAGCTCCCATCATACTTGAGAGCTTTTTTCATGGTTGGGGGCACTCAACCCCATCCAGCTGAGCTCCTACCATCCCAGAAACAACCGGATTTAATAAAGGGATAAGCCAGGGCCCTCCTCACTGGATGTAACCAAAATGCTGTGCATTTCCTGCAAGGAGGATTGGGTTGTGGCAGCAGCACCCCAGGAACCTCACAGTGTGTCTCCCCTTCCCAACCATCTCCCAGCCTGGACATGCCCCCCCCCACCAAAAGAGAAAGTGAAGCCGGGACCCCTGGCTGACATGATGGTGGCAGAGCGTCCGGTCACGTCCAGTGTTCATGGCGTTGTCTGCATTTCTCTGTGGGGAAGCCTGGCCTCGGGACACGGAGGGCTCCACATGCAGTACTGCAAATGGCATTACTAACTGTAGGGTAGAGGCAGTAGTAACAACCAGATAGCGGGCGTCACACACGCTCTACCTCCCTCTCTCTCGGCAGGCACCGCCTCATTCCGGCTGCCGCGTACTTCTCTCCTACCATGCTCCTGTGGCACAGGGGGTCCTGACAGGAGACCCATGCTGAGCCGGGCCATACAGACCTGGTTCCCCTGTCCGCACCGCACAGCTGAACTGGCAGGGCTGCCTGACTGGTCATACAAGCTGAGCCCATCATCATCCACTGCTTCCCAGAATGTGTTGCAAGCACAGTCCTCAAGCCAACAGCAGGAACTCCAGCCGGATCAGCCAGCCTAGTCTGGAACCTTCACCAACTCACCTAATGCAGTGCAGCAGGCAAGTGCATCTGGGGGACTGGGGAGGTAACACAAAAAACAGTCGAGGGTCTTATCCGTCTGTATAGGCACACCGGCCAGAGACACCGCCTCCTTCTCCCCACTCTCACTACCGGGCAGCTCACTCCCTTGTTCCATCTACTCTTATTATCCCAGCCAGACTGCAGTGACCAATTTAAAGAAATAGGCTCTCTCTCACTTTATTGTCTTACCCCTGCACTGGAGGGTGAGGAACCCCAGTCTCCACCGCCGCTGTGACGTTACAGTGACTACTTCCCGCCAGTGGCTAGCACCCTGGTCATATGCTCACTGGGTGGGTGGGGGGTTTCAGAGGACAAAAGACCGGGGAGCATGCAGCCGTGGCAGCAAGAGCAGCCAATTCAAAAAGCCGCACCGTGGCTTATCTTGAAGTGGGGTGGGGGAGGGTCAAAAGACTGAAGACCAGGAACTGTGCAGCAATGGTGGCAGGAGAAAGCTGTAACCATAACTCTGGCCATGTGTATTACTGTTTGCTGTAATGCACAAGCCTGGATTTGTAGTGATCGTTGCAATGAAGAGACACACAGTACAGTATAAAGACATCCCGAACTTGCATGTAACTGATGAGAAAATGCGGTGCAGGGCTCCATGTGCACCACAATGGGAAGTGGCATGACCAGGGTGTGCTTGGTCCCGTAACACCACACTGTGACAACTGACAGGAAAACTGGGAAAATGGTGTGCGAGTAGCTGCAGCTTGCGTGGCTAGGGACACAGAAGGTGAGAGACCCCCCCCCGTGAGGTTTTAAGACATAGGATAGTGAACAGCTGTCCTCAGTGATCATGGTAATTAATGCAGTTTCTGAAACATGCACACTTGTCCATGATGTGTGCGAATGTGGGACTACTTTATTGTGAGGAAGAACAGCCATGTAAGTTTGTAAGCCATTAGAAACATAGAAACCTAGAAGTTGATGGCAGAAGGAGACCGTTAGGTCCGTCTAATCTGCCCATTTGTTTTAGACCTATTTTGACACTCTAGTTGCCCTTTGTAGTCAGGGCTCCCTTGTGTCTATGCCATGCATTCTTGAATCCCCTCACAGTGTTGACCCCTACTACCTCTTGTGGCAGGCAGTTCCAAGTGTCCACCATTCCTTCTGTAAAGAAAAACTTCCTGGTGTTGGTAGAGAACCTCCCTCCTTGCAGCCTGATGTCATGTCTCCTATTCCTGGAGCTCTGCTTGAAGTGAAAAAGTTCCTGTGCCCGTACCTTGTTAATGCCTTTTATATACTTGAATGTTTCAATCATGTCCCCTCTTTCTCTTCTCTGCTCCGGGGAGTACATATTCAATTCCATAAGTCTTTCCTCAGACATGTACTTCAGACCCGGAATCATTTTTGTCACCTTTCTCTGTACTGTTTCCACCCAGTCAATGTCCTTCCTGAGGTGAGGCTTGCAGAACTGGACTTCGTATTCCAGGTGAGGCCTGACTAGCAATCTATACAGTGGTAGTACCACCTCTCCCTTCCGTCTCGTGATTCCCCTTTCAATGCAGCCCAGCATTCTGTTGGCCTTCATTGTTGCCTTCTCACACTGCTTACTAACCTTCAAGTCAACTGAGATTATGATTCCCAGATCTCATTCCTGGTTTGAGGCTGCCAGTCTTTCACCTCCTAGTTAATACTCCTTTCTTGGATTTTTCTTTCTTATGTGCATGACCTTGCACTTTTTGCCATTAAATCTCAGCTGCCACACTCCAGACCATTCTTCTAGTTTCATGAGGTCATCTTCCATCATGCTCACTCCTTCTGAGGTATCCACCCTGCTACATATCCTGGTGTCATCTGCGAATGGACACACCTTCCCTTCCAGTCCGTCAGTGATGTCTGCTATAAAAACACTGAAGAGCACAATCCTAGCACTGAGCCCTGGGGCAACATGCTGGTCACCCTGCCTTCCATCGATTGCGCTCCATTAACCTGTACCCTCTGGGTTCTGCCTTGTAACCAGTTTTGTACCCATCTGACTACTTCTGGACCAGCCCCTGTGTGGTCAAGCTTCTTTACCAGCCTTCTGTGTGGAACCGAGTCAAAGGCCTTACTAAAGTCTGGGTAGACCACATCTACTGCTCCATCATCGTCCACTATTTTTGTAGCGTAGTCAAAAAACTCGAGCAGATTTGTCTGGCATGACGTACCTGCTGTGAAACCATGCTGTTAAGGGTCTTGTCAGATGCTAGTTTCGAGGAATGCTATGATCCTCTGTTTGAGTAGTGTCTCCATTAGTTTCCCTACTATAGATGTGAGGTTCATCGGTCTGTAATTACTAGCCTCTTTGCAACTGCCTGATTTGTGAAGTGGGACCACTATTGCCTTTTTCTAGTCTTCGGGTGCCACACTGCTCTTTAAGGATTTTGTGAATAGGAGTGCCAAAGGGGCTACTAATTCTGCCCCAGTTCCTTAAGGATTCTGGGGTGCATCTCATCTGGTCCCATGGCTTTGTCTGCTTTTAGTTTATTTAGGACCTCCCATACTTCGGCTTCTATAAAGGGACTCATGTCTACCCCTGGTCCTGGGGTGTTGTGTTTTTTCAGGGCTGGGCCATCCCCTTGGTCCTCTTTGGCAAACACCGAGCAGAAGTATTTGTTGAGGATTTTGGCTTTCCCTGGGTCATGTTTGCTGCATTTCCCTTCTTCAGTAACAATCTTTAATATCCCCCCTTTTATCTTCCTACGTTCCCTAATGTATCTGAAAAATTATTTGTCTCCTTTCTTTGTCCCTTCTGCTATCTTTTCCTTTGTCTGGGATTTTGCCTTTTTAATCTGATTGTTTGATGCTCTCATTTTTTCCTTGTACGACTCCCACTCTTTCTCAGTTTTGGTTTCCTGGTATATGCTGTACGTCTTCTTTTTTTTCTTTGACTGTGGTAGCCACTTCCTTGGAAAAACATAGAGGATTTCTTTTTGCTTTGCTGACCCATCTGGCACATTGATCTGTGGCAGTCTTTATTGCTCTCTTGAGTCTTCCCCCACATGATCTCTACTTCCTCAACCTTTATTTCCTTTAACTGGCTACTTATGTTGTTCCTCATATCTTGGAAGTCAGCCTTTCACCTTTATCTTTGAGTGGCTGGTGTCCTGTGTTATGTTTACCTTAAAGCTTACCATGCAATGGTCGCTGTTGCCCATATGACATCCCACGTCAATGTCCTTGATCCTTTCCAAGTTTGTGAGGACAAGATCGAGAATGGCATCTCCCCTTGTTGGGTTTTTAAAAAGTTAGCACAGTCCCGTGCCTTGTAGTGACAATAAGATGTCCCTACTTCTTCTTGTTGCTGCCGTTAGTGTGCTCCAGTTAATATCTGGTAGGTTGAGGTCCCCCACCAGCATTACTTCGCCTTTATCAGACATTTTGTGGATTTCCTCTATTAGGTCTTTGTCGCCTTTATCTCCTTGATTTTGGGGCCTGTACACGATGCTGATTCTGAAAGGTTTTCCCTTGCCCGTGTCTACTATTAGCCACAGTGACTCGAAGTCCCTAGGTTGCCCTTTTACTTCTGTGGCTTTTATTTCCTCCGAATGTAAATGGCTACCCCCCCCCACCACTCTTTTTTTTGCCCTGCCGATCTTTCCTGAACAGACTGTAACAGGGAATGGTCGTATCCCATCCATGGTTTTCCGTGAACCACGTTTCTGTTACAGCCACCCAGCCCAACCTTTCTGTTTCCAAGATGGCTGTGAGTTCGGGAAGTTTGTTGGTTTGGCTCCTAGTATTTGCAACCATTGCCTTCCAGGAATGTACATCCTCTTTGGCGCAAGGTTGTACCCTCTTCCTGGACTGATCCAGTTTGCTCTTACCAGCCAAGAGATTATGGAGGTTGCTGGTTCGGGTGGATGTTGGCTCTGATTTGTTTTCTGAGGATATATGTGTGCATTTGGCATTTTTGGGAGTGATGACCAGCCCACTGACGGCAGGGGTGTGAGCTGCATCATACTCCCTTTTATTTAGTTTAAACTACCTGTATAGACATCAAATTTTTGTTTGAGTGCTTGCACACCTTCTCTGTTTAGGTGCAATTCGTCACATTTAAAAAAGCTCTTTCCCAAAAGTTGTGCCAGTTCCCTATGTAGTGGTATCCCTTGCCTTGGCACCAAACACAAAGCCATGAGTTGAATCTGTCAAATTCAAGCTCTCTGACTCACTTCCTGCTGAAAAAAACAATCAGTTTGTTAAGATCTGCCACTTACTAGCACAACCAGAGACTGGAGAAGAGAAGGTCTCTTTCCAAGTCAGTGATGATCATTGAAGCTCAGCAGGCCGCAAGGCTGGGGCTGGACCACACTTGGCGTATGCCTCCTAGCTTTGGCCTTTGTGTCTGACTTGTTACTTCTGGTTGTTTCTGGCTGAGAGCTTTATATTAGCCGACCACTATTTCAGCAGTGTGTACAGCAGACAATAAGGCCAGGGGCTGGACCACTCTTGGGGTATGCCTCCTAGGGGTGCCCTTTGTGTCTGAGCTGTTGCTTCCAGCTGAGAGCTTTCTATTAGTCATCCACTATTTTAGTAGTGGTACAGCAGTAAAAATGCTGATTTACATAGAGCAGCTAGGAATTCTGGGTAAGTGTTCCAACTGCTTCTTATGCTGAGAGAGCAGCTGCTGGCTGGGTCTGAACAGAGCAATTGAGGAGAGAAGTCACCTTAGTGGAGATAGGAGCCCAGACTGTGCACTCCAAGGGGGATTCAGCCAGGTAGAACTGCAGTCAAGGAATCCCTGCTTCTGCACCTGTCGGAGTCTGCCTTCCCTCCATGACTGGTCTCTCTCTCCCAATCGGTGAAGATCAGTGAAGCTCAGCAGAAGACAGCAGTTGCTGGCTGGGTCTGAGCAGAGCGATCGAGGAAAGAAATCACCTCAGTGAAGATAGAAGCCTGGATTGTGCACTCCAAGGAGGATTCAGCCAGATAGAACTGCCGTCAAGAAATCCCTGCTTCTGCACCTGTCAGAGTCTGCCTTCCCTCCATGATTGGTCTCTCTCCCAGTTGGTGAAGATCAGTGAAGCTCAGCAGACAGCAAGGCTGGGGCTGGATCACACTTGGCGTATGCCTCATAGGGTTGCCCTTTGTGTCTGAGCGGTTTCCTACTGTTTGTTTCACAGATATGTGTTACCCATGTAATAAGAGTGGTGCAAGCCCTAGACCATCTTTGTCGCCCTTCTCTGGATAGTGTCCACCTTGCTTATGCCTTTGCGCAGGTGTGGTTTCCAGAACTGCATGTAGTACTCCAGGTGAGGCCTTACTAATGTTTTGTACAATGGCATCACCACCTCCCACCTCCCACCTCCTGCTAGTGATACCCCTGCCTATGCACCCCAGCATGCCACTGGCCTTCCCCGACATCTTTGCGCACTGCTTTCATACCTTAACGTCATCAGAGATGACAACCCCAGGTCTCTTTCCTCCCTGGTGACAGTCAGCTCCCCCCAACCTGTAGGTCTCCCCAGGGGTCCCTCTACCCAGGTGCATTATTTTGCACTGAACCTCAGTTACCACATCTCCAACCATCTTTCAAGCTTCTCCAGGTCCCTCTTCATTTTCCGCACCCGTTCTGGGGTATCCACCCTGTTGCAGATCTTGGTGTCATCTGCAAACAAGCAGATCTTTCCTTCCAGCCTCTCTGCAATGTCAGTAATGAAGACACTGAACAAAATTGGTCCCAGTACTGATCCCTGTGGTACCCCACTGGTCAGCCCCCTCTCCCCAGATTGTACCCCATTTACCACCACCCTCTGTCTCCTGTCTGTTAACCAGTTCCTAACCCAGTTTGCCACCTTGTCTCCTATGCCCAGACTACCCTTCTTGTTAATCAGCCTTCTATGTGGGACGGTGTCAAAGGCTTTGCTGAAATCTAAGTAGGTGACGTCTACTGCCCCTATCTGATTTACTTCCCAGGACACCCAATCAAAAAAATGTTGCAGATTCGTTTGACATGAGCTTCCTGCTGTAAATCCGTGTTGCCTCAGATCTTGGGCTCCCCTGGATTCCAGGTGTGCCACTAGCCTTTCTTTCAGCAGTGTCTCCATGATTTTTCCCACCACTGAGGTGAGGCTGACTGATCTGTAGTTCCCCGCCTCCTCGCTACTGCCGCTTTTGTGCAGTGGGACCACATGTGCCCTCCTCCAGTCCTCTGGAACCACACCCATGTTGAGTGACTTCATGAACAGAGCTGCTGGAGGTGCTGCCAGTTCCCTTCTCAGCTCCCTTAATATCCTTGGGTGGATGCCGTCTGGCCACATGGCCTTATCCACCTTCATCTTTGTGAGTTCTTCCAGAACTCTCTCCACTGTGAATGGACTGGTCTCCACTCCCCCCCCCACTGCCTCTGCTACCCATCAATGGTCCTTTACCCTCCCCCTCCCTAGTGAATATTGAGCAGAAGTATTTGTTCAGTATTTCTGCCTTGTCCAGATCCCCCTCCTTACACTCTTCCTCCTCTCCTGTGAGCCTCCAATCTCCCCCCGATTTTCCTTCTTTCACTGATGTACCTGTAAAATCCCATGTCCCCTTTTTTCACAGACCGTGATAAACCCTCCTCTGTCTGTGCCTTAGCTCTCCTAACAGCCTTCCCTGCCTCCCTTAGACATTCAAGGTACACCTCCCTGTCCTCCTCCCTTTGGGCCCCCCTTATATTTCCTGAAACTCAGTCTTTTAGCCCTGACTTTGTCCCCCACCTCCTTAGAGAACCGTAGTGGTTTCCTTCTTCTTTTCCCTTTGGCCACTATCCTAATGCATTGGTTTGTTATCCCCACTATGGTTCCTTTCAGTTTCTCCCATTGTTCCTCCATCCCCTCCATTCCCTCTCCCTTCCCCAGGACAGCTAGTATACCTCTATTCATTCCAGTAAAATCCACCCTCCTAAACTCGAATACTTTTGCCCTTGTGTGGCATACTTGAGTCCATGTCATTTTTATAAACTGTTCAGTCTGCCCAGACACACAAAATCAACCAATACAGTAGTGCGCTCTCAACGCAACAGACAGTAATATGCCTGGTCTCACTTATTTAAAAGCTAGCAGGACCCAGTTTAGAAGACAATTTTTTTTCTAAACTTTACGCTAAGTATGATCAATAGACTTCCTTTTTTTTTTCTTTCCAAAGAATCTGGGGCCTCTGAGATGCAGATCTCCCAGGCACTGACAATATTACATGGGGTCTTCCATGTGGTTGCATCCTGTTCCTGCCAGATGTCCGACAGCAGCAGTTTTCCCCTAGCTTCACCACCATACATTTCTGTGTTGCAGTGGGACAGGATGGAGGTTTGCACTTTGAGGTTGGGCATCTATCCGTCCAGACTACAGGTGAGGAGGCATGGACACAGACAGGGCTGCCTTCCAAATATCCTTGGACATGGGACGCATGGGTACTAACAAATCACACTGATGTGGTATGGCAGGAATGATGGTTGAGGGTGGACTTGCCTCACACCTGTGATTCTGCTCCTGCTTTACTGCTCTCCTTCCTTCACAGGTCTGACACTTGGTAGTCTGATTACACGTGGTCCCAGGCCACTAATGTTGAATTGAGCCACAGACGTGCCAGCTTATCTTTACATTGGCTCAGAGGATGCTGAGCATATCCCGAAAAATGAACTATACATAACTAAGATTTGTGCCTCCACCACAGCACCCTGCGGTGAAAGAAATATAACAAAGTGTCATTCAAATGTTTCATTTATTGGTTTACTAGTACTGCGTATATGGTGCCAGAACAAACAAAGCAGTAACAACCAAATCCACCAGCTGTTTGCAGGGGAAGGTGTATCGAGCTCTGCTATCTCAACAGGGTTTGGGGGGCTCTAGCCTATTGCTGCCATGGTTTGAGTTGGAGGTTTACATATTGGAGGGGCAGGGAGGGGAGGTTACATATAGTTAGGGTTTGGAAAAGATTGTTATAAAACAAAAACAGCTCATCAAGCTAGAGATATCAGGTTATGCAGAGGACACATGCAGCACACGATACACTATCACCACAGACGTGGAAGGGCAATGCAGGAGACCCTTCTCCTGAGCCTTGGTCAAGCTGTTGCTGGTATTTTCCTGACTGGGGTTAGTGCTGGTGAGGGTCATTTGTTTACGGTAAAGCCTGTGGCATTGCGTGCAGTGTCACCAGTGGTACCGTACTGCTGTCGGCCCTGTTCCCTGACTGCCTCTGCTTGCTGCCATTTCCTAAGGGTGTTCAGGGAGCTCTCACTAGACCCCAAGGAAGGGGATTCACCTAATAAAGAAAAATACTGCCCCCAGTCACCTGACGCTAGCACCTAGATCACCATGGCTAATTTTTACTCTGTGGCCCCCTTCCCCAGGCATTTCCAAGCCCTAAGGCCATCAATGCCTTCTGTTATTAAACAAAAGGGTTACTAGCCCCCACTAACCATCACTAGCCACCTGGGCTATTAAATAAATTACTGGCCACTCGGCCACCATTATGGACAAAATGGTTTCAGCTGAGCCCCCTTCCCCAAACCTCACGCCTTTTTGCGTTCGCTTGCACAAGGAACATCTTGCCATAGTAGCACATTTCAGAGGTGTGTCTGTGTTGCTGAATGCAGGGCATGCTTTAGTAGGTGTGTCCCTCATTCTCCAATAAGACAGCATGCTAGCGCTGACACCAGCATTATGCAAACTGGACACAATTTCTAAGAAAAGTGCCGCTGCAATCAGAGACAAGCTTGTCATGCAGTGGCACTGATGACATGCCTCCTGATGAGCGTTTCCTGGTGAAGCATTTAAATAAACATGGTGGTGGCTGCTGCCGCCGTCTGCCACACACAATCCCCAGAAAGCTGACTTCGCGGGGGTTCCCAATCCCCCTGTCAGCATGTTCAACCCCCCCCAAGATTGTGTGGCACATTGGGAGCCCATCCCAGTGTGTCTCCCTATGTTTGGAAGCCAATCGCCATCAGCATGTTCCTGCCTCCACCCTACCCCCATTGTGTGCCACACTGGGAGCTCACTGCAGTGTGCTCAACATTTTTCTCACACCAGTAAAGAAAGAAAACCATCCGTGGTGTTCTTTTTTTTTATTACCTAAAACAAAGAAAACGGTCCCTCGCTGTTGGGTCCCTCCCCAACCCACACCCACCCTCTATGCCCCACCTCCCCACACCACCACCATACCTCCGGAGGTTGGCGCGCAACCTTAGGTGGAGCGGAACACATCTGCACTCTTTAAAGCCGGGCCGTGAACTGAAGAAATGCGGAAAGCTGTATAATGATATAAATGGGGGGAGGGTTCAACTTAGGTGGCTATCTCAGCCATTTCTTTGAATTTTGCCTCCAAATTTTCAACAAAGGGTGCCTGGGACCCCATCTCATGAATACATGCAGTGTCATCTTGTTACTCGGTCCTGAAAGGTCATTTCGTGGTCACTGCACAGAATCCCCTTTCGGGAATGATTAATGAAACAACAGTGCTACTGTTCATGAGGTGGGGTCCCAAAAAGCCTATTTTGCAAATCTGATGGAAACATTCCAGAAAATGACTGTTACCAGCGTGCATTGCGCAGTTTCAACGCACACTCGTAACTTCAACAATTTTTAATATTTTCACTCCAGATTTTCAACATTGCCATTTTTTCACACCTCCTTATGAACAGTATAACTGTCATTTTTCACATCCTGCCCAAAATGTGTTTTCACACATGTGGTGTACAATGATGCAGTCACTGTGCGAAATCAATGTTCCAGGACACATTAACAAAATCACAGTGACACTGTTCATGAGAAGAGGTCCCAAACTGCCTATGTTGAAAATTTGGTTAAATAATCCCCCAAATAATTGTATTACAGGGGTGCATTGTGCGGTTTCTACGCATGCTTGTGACTTCACCAATTTTTCATATTTTCTCTCCAGATTTTTAACATTGCCATTTTTGTACACCTCCTTATAAACAGTACAGTTGCCATTTTTCACATCCTGCCCAAAATGTGTTTTCGTACATGTGGCACACAATGGCGCAGTCACTGTGGGAAATCAATGTTCAGGAAAGATTAACAAAATCACAGTGACACTGTTCATGACCGGAGTTCCCAAAATGCCTTTGTTAAAAATTTGTTTAAAAAAATCCCCAAAATAATTGCATTACGGGTGTGCATTGCGCAGTTTCTACGCATGCTCGTGATTTCACCAATTGTTCATATTTTCACTCCAGATTTTTAACAATGCCATTTTTTTTAGACCTCCTCATTGACAGTGCAGCTGTCTTTTTTTACCACCTGCCCGAAATGCGTTTTCGCACCTGTGGAGCCAAATGGCACAGTCACTGTGCAAAATCACCTTTCCGCTAACGAACCCATAGTGCCACTGTTCGTGAGGTGGGGTCACAAACAGCCTATGCTGAAAATTTTGAGTGAAAATGCCAATACACGCTTGGTGCGTTACGGTTTCCAACCGTAAGACCCCACCCTGTAGAGACTGCCAGGCATCAGGGGTGTGACTTGGCATTGTCGGCTGTAATGCTCACACCATTCCACCCCCACCCCCACCCTGCAACCAGTGACAGGCATCAAGGTGTGCCTTGGACTCTTTGGCTCCAAAGTTCACCCATTCTCCTATACTGCACCCATCTCAGCGTATTTCCTTATGGAATGGGGTGAGCGTAAGGCTCGAAGACCCCAAGGCACACCACAACACTTCTTGGTGTCTGCGGGGTAGGGTGAGGTGAAATGGCATGAGCATTATGGCCGACGGCCCAAAGGCACACCCCAATGCCTGTCACTCTCTGCAGGATGGGGCCAGGGTCGGCGTCAGTTCAGTATTTCACTGCCAATCCTATTATGCATCTCTCTAACTCCTGCACTACCAATGCCAATGCCAGCAAGCCAACATTCAGCATTAACAAATGTTTGTTTGCTGAGAGAGAGAGAGGAAGAGGGGGAGATGACGGAGAGAAGAGGGGGAGAACAGAGAGAGAGAGAGAGAGAGAGACAGAGGGGGTTAAAAGAGAAAGACAGAGGGGAGAGAGCAGAGGGAGAGACAGAATAGAGAGAGCAAGAGAGAGAGAGAGACAGTGGGGGGAGGGGGGGAAGAGGGGTCATACCTCTCAGCTGGCCCTGATTTTCAGGGATGTCCCTGATTTTGCCTCAAAATGTTCCTGTCCCTCCTAAAATTTGTGTTTCTGTGACTGAACACCACTGTAAATACCTGCAAATGAATGTTCAGCATTGACAAATGCTTGTTTTCTCTATTTCTTCTCTTTTACTGTTTTTAACCCCAATTAATCTAACTTGTCTTTCATTTTGCTGGTCTGCCTGGATGAGGGCTCCTACCTTCATCAGATAAATATACTTCTATTTCTATCCTATCCCTTCCACCCTTTTGCACATCCTAAGAGCTGTAGATCATTTGTGACCCCTTTTTAATTATTTTTTTAAGGTCCAGTGCATGACATCTCTTCAGGATCACCCCTTGGTCCCCTGTACTCATGTAGGTCCCTTTATGTTACCTATATTTCGGTGGGTTGGCTGTAACGGGGCAACAGCGCCTGTTGAAGAATCAATAGGTCTGTGACTGCAACAAGCCTTTCATGATTTTCTCCTTACCCCAAATTAACACTGTGCTACTAGACCTACATTCTATAAACTGATGCCTCTGATTCACTAATGTCTGCTTTCAACACACCAAAAAACTCTCTCTCGCACAAGAACACATCCCAAAAATTCAGTACAATGGCATGCATGGCATTCGTTTTCCAGAACGTGGCTTTCTTCTGTCTTTTGTGAAAGACTAAGAAAGAGACAACTGTTGGTATTTGTTCTCCCTCTAACAAAAACTTTCCAATTTGACCATGTTATTCCACGCTATTATCTCCAGGCATTGCAGTACACGTGCTGTTCGTTTCTGTTTTACTTATTTTGCATTAGTAGCGTAGTAAATTCCCAGAGGGCATGGGAGCAAGGCAATGTTACAGGGCCCCTTCCCAGTTTTGAATAAACATCAAAATTATGATTTGGGCCCCTCAAACCTCGTGGGCCCATGTGTCACTGCACCCCCTACACCCTTGTAGCTACGCCCCTGTTTTGCATATACCATGCAAGGAAACATTCAGCACTAACACATGCTTGCTCCCTTATGAGTTAATAACCATGAGCATGAAGGGAGAGTATCAGTAAGTAAGTGACGAGTTCTCCTCGACAGTATATTTCACGAGTATAGAACAGTTGTATATTGTTTACTTCATATTTTATATTATACATTTGAATGGTTACTATTAGTTTTGATTGCAATTGTGTATACAGGGAACTAACTGCCAACCAACTCCATGGGGAAAAAAGTCACAACAAGGAAGATACCATATTTATCTTCATGAGTGGCCAATTATGTTATCTCATGAGTGAGATATGTTAATATCATTGACCTTGAAGGAAAATAAATATATCTTCAATCGGGCCATGTTTTTTTGTGATAAATATGATTAGGAATGTGTAAAGGTATTTGTGACTTTACAATGTGTGACTTTTTTCTTCTTTTACTGTTGCTGCAGGGCTTGGAGCTGGGGAGTAGAATTCCGAAGCTAGCCAATTGCAGCATTCTATTTGTGCTTGTCTGGGATTGGCTAGTTCTGAGAACTACTACTTCACTGTACTTCTGTATAAGAATGCACACGGCAGCAGCATACAACTCAATGCTTGGGATCATCTACGTTCAATGAAAAGAAGGTATTGTCTTAATGGAAAAAAAGGGTTTTAAGAACCCCAAATGAAAAACACGCACTATGGCCACCAACTTTGCATGTCAACAAGATATTTACTATCAACAAGTCTTTCCAGTTCAGAAACTTAACAAATTATCCGGATATGAAGGTGATCCTGACGGAAATAGGACTGGAACTGTCTAAATAAATTTGAAGCTGAAGCAGAATAGCAGGAAAGCATGCTGAATTCCCTCAAGGAGCTCAAAATGTCTCTGGAGGAAGATCTGAAAGATCCCCAGCACCTTAACCAAAACATCCCTTCTCATCTACCCAGAAAAAGCAGTAGCTACAGCCCCAGAGGGGACTGAAAAGGCTGAAGAATACCCATAAACAAATCTTCCAAATCGACTTTACTGCATGTATTAAAAAGATGGCTCAAGTCACTACACAAGAATTTGAGTCTGTTCCTCCAGTAACAATTGCTATGTATACCTGTATGGTATTCCTTGCTTTTCATGTAACTCTTCCTGCAAGTGTAACAGTTCTTCAAATTTAGCAGATGCTGGTGAAAAAGTCAAGCTTTCTTAGAAATATCTCTGAAAAGAACACAGACCAAATGGTCCTGTTGTAAATTTACTATCTGACTGTCCAGTCTCGGACCTCTGTCAATTTATGGTTGGGCATCAGATGTATCTTTGATGTTAGTGTAACCCCCCTGTTACCTGGGGTTACTAGAATCCCAGTAAGACCTAATGGTAGGCAGAGAAGGCAGCTTGTGAAACTCTAGTTAAATGGATTTCACACTGTCTCACTCTGTTCTCAGTCTCAGCTGAGACTGAGGGATGACATAATTTTAGAACTGCCGCAGCTGCATAAGCCACACTGGAATGTTACAGTTGGAGGTTAGAGTAGAACGTTGGGGAATTTGAAGGAGTCAGTCAATTCAGTACAGTCTGTGCAGTCTGTAGTAGAGGTGCTCTGCTGCAGGCAGGCCCTCAGAGCTCTAAGCTCTGTCAAAGAGCTATTTTTTGTTTTATAGGTGTGTGTTTTCACCTGAAGAGGAACACAAGAAGAACACATTGAAGTGGTGGAGACCACTTTTGGTGGTTCAGAGCCCCATCCTTGCGGGGATGGGAGGAAGGAATCAGCCTGCTTCCAGGGGCAACCCCCCTGGTCCGGCTAGGGAAAAGAAACTGCCTGATTTAAGTTTGTGCGGAGGCACCAGAAGTTCTGGACGGGATTTCCTTTGAGGAGAAAACACCTGTGGGACACCTGCAACCAAGGGGTGAGTTCGCTCTGCTAAAGGGCCATGTGTTTTCACCTGAAACAAAATTAAACTAAAGTGACTGTTACTGTGGGGTCAGGAAAAGACAGCCAAGTACAGTTTGGAAGATGTGGGGATTGGACTGCTTAACTCTGTGGGGGGTCTAGAATAATGGTCACATCCACTTATTAAGTATATTCAAGTTCAGCACAAATGGGATGTAAAGACAGTAGACTGAATGTGAATACATTTAAAAAGAATCTGCACAGCAAAGTGTTTTAAAGGATATTAGTGAAAGGAGATATTCCAGAGGGGGTACTGCTAAGCTCAAAGGAGAAAAGGAGACATGTGAGGAGGAGGACCCTCTAAAAGCATCTATCCTAAATAGATACTTTTGCCCAGTATTTACTGAAGAGAAGGTAGGACAGGGCCCACAGCTCAGTACCATGGACACGGGGGGGGGCACTACTCCCTTCACAAAAGAAAGGGTCCTACAAGAGCTCGCTAAGTTCTGGGTGGACAAGGCAATGGGACCTGATGGCATACATCCCAGGGTACTCAAGGAGCTTAGGGTGGAACTAGCAGAGCCATTAGCAGAACTGTTTAGTGAGTCACTGAGCACAGGAGAGGTCCCAGAAGACTGGAGAAGGGCTCATGTGATCCCGCTCCACAAGAGTGGTAGTAGGGAGGAGGCAGAAAACTACAGACCAGTCAGTCTTACCTCAGTTAATGGGCAAGATTATGGAGGCACTCCTTAAGGAAAGGATAGTGCAACACCTGGAATCCATAGGGGCACAGGATCCAAGACAGCATGGGTTTACAAAAGGAAGGTCCTGTCAAACTAATCTCATAGATTTCTTTGACTGGGTAACCAGAGTGGTGAACCAAGGGGGAGCAGTTGATGTCACCTACCTTGACTTCAGCAAAGCTTTTGACACTGTTCCACATAGAAGACTGATAAATAAGCTGGGTAAGCTCGGGGTGGGTCAGAAGTTGGTCAACTGGGTGGCAAACTGTTTTGACGGGCAGAAAACAGGGAGTGGTGGTAAATGGCATACAGTCAGAAGAGAGGCAAGTCACAACTGGGGTACCTCAGGGATCAGTTCTGGGGCCAGTCCTCTTCAATATCTTCATTAGTGACATTGTAGATGGACTAGAGGGTAAGGCTTGTCTGTTTGCAGATGACACCAAGATCTGCAACAGAGTAGATGATCCAGATGGGGTGTGCAGAATGAGAAGATATCTGGATAAACTAGCAAAATGGTCAGAAGAGTGGCAACTAGGATTTAAT
Source organism: Neoceratodus forsteri (assembly GCA_016271365.2). Classification (NCBI taxonomy): domain Eukaryota; kingdom Metazoa; phylum Chordata; order Ceratodontiformes; family Ceratodontidae; genus Neoceratodus; species Neoceratodus forsteri. The sequence goes on along the minus strand of JADMNL010000024.1, from coordinate 253,202,292 downwards.
GCAAAGAAGTGCAAGATCATGCACATAGGGAAGAGAAACCCTGAAGCCACCTATTAGGCTGGGAGGGGAGTTGCTGGCAGTCACAAAGGAAGAAAGAGACCTGGCCATCATCATCACCGATGACCTGAAATCATCCAAACAGACCTCTAAAGCAGTAGGTAAGGCTAGGGGGATGTTAGGGTGTATTAGTAGGGGTACCACAAGTCATAAGAGGGAGGTAATAATCCCTCTTTACAAGACACTGGTTAGGCCCCATCTGGAGTACCGCATGCAGTATTGGAGGCCACACCTTCACAAGGACATTAACCAAATTGAGGCAGTCCAGAGAAGGGCAACCAAAATGGTGCAGGGACTGCATCAGAAGACATATGAGGACAGATTAACGGAGCTCAATATGTATACCCTTGAGCAAAGGAGGGAGAGAGGTGATATGATCAAACATTCAAACACCCTAAGGGCATTAACAAGGTGAAAGAGTCTAATATGTTTAAATATAAGAAAAATAGCAGGACAAGAGGACACAGTATGAGATTAGAGGAGGCCAATTAAGGGGAATGTGAGAAATTATTTTTCACAGAAAGAGTGGTGGATGCATGGAGCGGCCTACCTCAGGAAGTGGTGGCTATGAATACAGTGCAGGGCTTCAAACAGGCATGGAATAGGCATAAGAGAGCAATACAGATGAGTATGAATAGATAGGCCACTGACAGAGCAAAGGCTGATGGCACATTTATAAGGCAGAAAAAGAAAAGGGCAGACTGGCTGGGCCTTGCGGTCCTTATCTGCCGACAACCTCTATGTTTCTATGTTTCTATGGATGAGGTGTTACAGTCCAGAGAAATGGCCGGGTATGAATTATGGGAGCGAGAGGTTGGAGACCCCCCATCAGTAGTAACCAAATTCACCTCTTTGGGTTTACATTGGGACACCTGTTGCTTTCTCTAAGGTACTTGGCTAGTGCCTGAGAAAAGTACCCAGGTGTGGGATTGATGAGGAAGATTCCCTGATGGAGCAGAAGTGCTCATAGGTGGTTTAGGGAGCCACCAGTAAATGTTTCCATGCTATATGGAAAGCGTCCAAGTGGCTGGCAAGGGAGCCAAGCCAGGGAAAACCCAGAGCAGAGTACAAGTGCTGGCTATGTGCCCAGTATGTTTCAGAGCCTGAAGGCTAAAGTAAATGAGGATGTGTTCTGATCTCCATAAATCTGCATTACCAGGAGTGTAGCCCCATGGGGGTCCATCTATGCTTTGTTTATTGTGTTGGATGTGAATAAAAGCCACACTTTAGAATCCCACTTCTGGTATTGGACATTACAGTTATTGCTTCCTTTGTCTGGAGTTACTTGGGTGCCCCTGTGCATAGTAGCCAAACCTAGCCAATGTGCCAAGTGACATATTCCTCCCCGATCCCAGCCCACCAGGTAGTGCTGTCAGATAAAAACGGCATACCTGGATGGGGGTTACATTAGGAAGTGGCTAGCTAACCCAATCATTTCTTTTGGGGGCTTGTGTCTTTGGACAGAATACAGAGGTATTTATCCAATAGGCTGGGCCAAGTCAGTCTTCCCAACCCCAGCTCTAGATAAAGGATTCTGAATCTGTGATGTCAGAGTGACATACTGGATGACATGTCATGGGGGGGTGACTGAAGGGCTTTTAAGTCTGGCATGGCCTAACAGGGTCAGTCAGACTTGGAACAATGAACAAACTGCCAGCTAAGAGTTTGTGTCTGCCCTGATTCAAAGTGTCTTTTGGTAAGCCAATCTAGCTTGTTAGAGAGACAGCAGAGTGACAGGTTTACAGTGTATGGTGGAACGTTGTTCTTATTCCTTTTTAATCTGTGCTGAAAAGCTGTTCCGCCACAGATAAAAAAGTTCATAGAACACTATTCAGCCCATATGTGCAGAACAGCGTTCTATGCATTCAAAAGCTCAATCATTTTGAAAGCTATGTGCACGTGCTGCACTCACAGTTAAGGAAAAAACACAGGATCAACCAGATAAGCAGTCCTGGCATCGATGGCAGCAGGATAAACAAACATCAAACTGGCAGGATCAACCAGATAAGCAGTCATGGTGTCGGCGGCAGCAGGATAAACAAACACCAAACTGGCAGGATCAACTAGATAAGCAGTCCCGGCATTGACGGCAGCAGGATAAACAAACACCAAACTGTCAGGATCAATCAGATAAGCAGTCCTGGTGTTGATGGCAGCAGGATAAACAAACACCAAACCGGCAGGATCAACCAAATAAGCAGTCCCGGTGTCTATGGCAGCAGGATAAACAAACACCAAACTGCCAGGATCAACCAGATAAGCAGTCCCGGCGTAGACGGCAGCAGGATAAACAAACACCAAACTGGCAGGATCAATCAGATAAGCAGTCCCGGCATTGACGGCAGCAAGATAAACAAACACCAAACTGGCAGGATCAACCAGATAAGCAGCCATGGTGTCGATGGCAGCAGGATAAACAAACACCAAACTGGCAGGATCTGCCAGATAAGCAGTCCTGGCATAGACAGCAGCAGGATAAACAAACACCAGACTGGCAGGATCAACCAGATAAGCAGTCCCAGCATCGACGACAGCAGGATAAACAAACACCAAACTGGCAGGATCAACCAGATAAGCAGTCCCGGCGTCGACTGCAGCAGGATAAACAAACACCGAACTGGCAGGATCAACCAGATAAGCAGTCCCGGCGTCGACAGCAGCAGGATAAACAAACACCGAACTGGCAGGATAAACCAGATAAGCAGTCCCGGCATTGACAGCAGCAGGATAAACAAACACCAAACTGACAGGATCAACCAGATAAGCAGTCATGGTGTCGACAACAGCAGGATAAACAAACACCGAACTGGTAGGATCAACCAGATAAGTAGACTGAATTAATCTAGCACATAATTTAATAGAAAAAAAAAAAACAGCGCAGGATCAGCCAGATACTCTATTTTATAAACAGCAACACCCACCAGCGAGAATACGTCTTCCGTGTTTTTTTTTAAAGTCCCTCCCTAATTTCGCAGCCAACAGAAAGACGGGCTAGCAATGTATGTAGGTTTGGTTACCTAGCAACTAACATAGAAACATAGAAGTTGATGGCAGATAAGGACCACAAGGCCCATCGAGTCTGCCCATTTCTTTTTCTACCTTATGAATGTGCCATCGACCTTTGCTCTGTCAATGACCTATCTATTCATACTCATCTGTATTGCTCCCTTATGCCTACCCCATGCCTGTTTAAAGCCCTGCACTGTATTCATATCCACCACTTCCTGAGGTAGGCCATTCCATGCATCCTCCACCCTTTCTGTGAAAAAGAGCTTCCTCACATTACCCCTTAATCAGCGTCCCTCTAATCTCATGCTGTGTCCTCTTGTCCTGCTAGTTTTCTTATATTAAAACATGTTAGACTCTTTTACCTTGTTAATGCCCTTAAGGTGTTTGAATGTTTCAATCATTTCACCTCTCTCCCTCCTTTGCTCTAGGGTATACCCATATTGAGCTCCGGTAATCTGTCCTCATATGTTTTCTGATGCTGTCCCTGCATCACTACCAGTGAACCTAGCAACCAGCCACTAACCCAACTAAAATGAAGCACCAAAACTTTATTTCTGAATAAAATATAAGACTTTAAACTATTTTTTCACACACCGTACACTATAAAAAATACTAGATGGGCAACACTATGCAGAACCAGTGTGTTCTGCCACTTCAGGGCTCTGATTCCCTAGGACCTCTCAGCTTTGCTCTCGAGGTCATAGGGAATCAGAACCTCTCTGTGGCAGAACACACTGGTTCTGCATGGTTGCCCATCCAGTATTCACTATATTCTGTATGTAACCCACTGTTGTCAAAACAAGTTTCTTTCCATTTCTGTAGAATTAATTGTTCCCTATAGTGTTACTTTAATATCCTGTAGTATCTGTGTAATTATCTTAAAATATTAAAAATATTATATAGAGAATAATGGATGGGGAAGGGTTTGATATGAGAATTTAATGCTCACCCTCGTTGTGGGATGCTACATAAAACCGAGGCAAAGCCGAGGGGTTTATCAAGCATCCCTAGCAGTGTCCTTCAAACCTCATATGAAACACCCTCTCCATCTTTTATTTTTTATAATAATAGACCAGCAATTTTTCTCCAGCAGTTTGTGAGACTGTTTGGTCCCGCCCACATACAGAATGTTGGCCAATGAGGCAGCAGCACAGTTTGACTGTCATGGCTCATGAATGTCATAACAACCTGGTCAGTACATTGAGAGAAATTGCTGACCAGTTATAATACTTATAAAATAACTGTTCAGCAATTTTTTCAATGAGCTGATCCAGTTATAATTTGCCGTTATAACCCGTGGGTTATAACAGCGAACACGCGCCAAGTCACTCAACAACAACCACTCCCTGATTGGTTGCTCATCTCCTCCTGGGCAGGTTTTCATTCTTTTGCAAACATGGCGGCTCCTTACCCGTGTAGTGAGGAGCCACCAGATCGAAAGTCCTCATCGCTTTCATGATTTAAAAAAAATTACACACACGTCCAGTACATTAAAAAAATATCTGGTTGATCCCACCATTTGGAAGCTGTAGCAGACAACTGCCACAAAGAACAGCTCCGACCTCACTCACTGAGGTAATCATGATCGCGATCACGATCTCAATACACAAATCTGCCCAAGCAACTGTAAAAGAAAAACTATAAAAAATAAAATAAAGATTAATGGGAAGACAGGTTTTGTGTGTGTGTGTGTGTGTGTGTGTGTGCATGCGTGCATACATGTGTATGTGTGTGTCAGAGTGTACGAATGTGTGTGTCTGACTGAGTGAGACACAGGGACAGTAGACAAAGGCCGGAAAAAATTGTTGCCCAGCAATTATAAAAATTAAAAGATGGGCAAGTGTGTCTCAACTCGAATTTAATGGTTGCCCTTCGAGTGGGATGCTTTAATAAACCCCTTGGGCTTCGCCCTCTGGGTTTATGTAGCATCCCATAGCTCAGGCAACCATTAAATTCTCATTAAGCACACTTGCCCATCCATTATTATATATATAGTTCATGTTTCTGTGACAGAATACTTTGGGTACAGCTAGCCCATTTATAACTGATAGTAACTGTATTTCTGCCACAGAGAAGAAGGCTACCATTACCATAATCTGTTTACAAAGTAAGAATTTCTCAGCTGTGATAGAGAGGGATGACCCTGAGCAAGGAGTACTGTACTGTGTCAGCAGTGGCTTGGGAGGGACATGGACCCGGAAATACTGTACCTCAAAAGTGTGTTCATGCTGAGTGGTGGCAGCTACTGAAGGGTTGAGAAAGCTGGTAACAGTGACGGAAGCTGAGCCCAGAAAAAGCAGTTTGCCACACCTCTGTTTATGAAAAGATGTGTTATGAGCGGATTAGTGCTGCTATTCAAGATGTAATAAAGCTGTGATGGGCAAGTTCAAGATTCGTCATCAGCCTCTCAAGTCTATGAACAATGCTACCCTCAACCTCTACCACAGATCCTAGGAAGATTAAACTAAGGGAACAAAAGGTCTGTTCTTTATTGTGGAGGCTGACATCAGAGAGTTCACCTAGAAAACAGCAGACAGGCAGTTCCAAGGCATACTGAATATCTTACGCCACTGCCAGCAAATGCGTAAGATCCGAGGTGGAAGAGTTGTCCGTTATGTTATGTTATCTTGTAACCATTAGGAAAGCCTGAGGAAACCACATTTAAAAGGATTAGGTCTTATAAAAAAAATATGTGAAGAATGCACTCTGACACAGTACAACAAGGAAGGATATAAAAAACATAAGAACATAAGAAAATGGCCAGCAGAAGGAGACCTCATGGTCTATTGGGTCTGCTCATAATAACAAGGGTTGTTTCCGACTTTCGGTTTACATCTGTGACCTCAGCTCCCCTTTCCCCGGATATTTTGGTATTTCCCCTTACAAGGCCTCCTGACATTCCTTTATGCTCATCCTAGGCTCTTTTGAAGGTTCCCACTGACTTTGACTCCACCACCTCCTGTGGCAACTCGTTCCATGTCATCACCACTCTTACTGTAAAAAAGTGCTTCCTTATATCCCTCTTGAATCTACTCCCCACCAGCTTTAGGCTGTACCCTCTGGTGGTGGTGGTGGCCCTCTTATTGAATAGGCTCCCACAGTCCACCCTGTTAATTCCCCTCAAGTACTTGAATGTCTCAATCATATCCCCCCCTCTACCTCCTCTCCTCCACAGTGTACATCCCCAGGTCCTCCAACCTCTCTGCATATGATCTATCCTGCTGTCCCTTTATCATTTTTAGTCACTCTCCTCCGGACCCTTTCTATCATGTTTATGTCTTTCTTCAGGTGTGGGTGCCAATATTGTACTCCACACTCCAAGTGAGGCCAGACCAATGACCTCACTCCTCCTACTGCTAAGTCCCCTAGTAATACACCCTAACATCCTATTAGCCTTTGCTACAGCCTTTTTGCATTGAGTCGAGTGCTTCAGGTCACTAGAAATTATCACTCCCGAATCTTTTTCCTCCTCCGATGGAGTAACCTGGACTTTTCCAACGTAGTACTCTGTTCTCGGGTTCTTTGCCCCTATGTGCATCACCTTGCACTTTTTGGTGTTGAACCGGAGCTGCCATATCCCTGCCCATCTCTCTAGTTTGGCTAGGTCCTCTCTCATCTCCTTTATCCCCCTCCTGAGTGTCCACCCTCCTGCAGAGTTTGGTGTCGTCAGCAAACATGCACATTTTGCCCTGAATGCCTTCCCCTATGTCCCTAATAAAGACGTTAAACAACACCGGTCCCAGAACTGACCCCTGTGGAAGCCCACTGGTGACTTCCCTTGTACTGGAGAACTCCCACCCCACACTACCACCCTCTGTGTCCTGCCGCTCAGCCAGTTATCAACCCATCTAACCAACCTTTCTCCCACCCCTAAGTCCTTCAGCATCATGATCAGCCTTTTGTGTGGCACAGAGTCAAAGGCCTTGCTAAAGTCCAGATATATAAAATCCACTGCCTGGCCTTTGTCCACTATTCAAGTGCCCCAGTCAAAGAACTCAATCAAGTTCGTTTGACACAACCTGCCTGCCACAAACCCGTGCTGTTTGCTATCCTGCAGGCTGTTTTCCTCTAAGAACGTGACCAAGCCCTCCTTCAATATCGTCTCCATTAGTTTACACACAATCAAGGTCAGGCTGACCAGCCTGTAGTTACCAGGGTCCTCCTTAGGGCTACTCTTGTGGAGTGGCACAACATGTGCTAGTCTCTATTTCCCTGGCACCACCACATATCAAGAGATCTATTGAACAGTATTGTCAGTGGGCCTGCTACCTCTTCTGCCATCTCTTTTAGTATCCTGGGGTGTATTCCATCAGGTCCCGGAGATGTTTCTACCTTCATGAGCCCCTCCCTCACCCATTCTGTACTTATGGCCCCTAACGGGTCCTCACCAGCCTCCTTCCCACTCCTTGCACTGTGCGGTATTGGGCCCTTTCTTTCTTTAGTAAAGACAGAGCAGAAGTAATTGTTTAATATCTCCACTTTTGCCCCACCTTCCACCACTTATACATTCAATACTTATACATTCCCCCTTCTTCAGCCTAACTATGCTGCCCCTTTTGTCCCTTTTTTCTTTGATGTATCGAAAGAAGGCCTTATCCCCCTCTTTTATCCCTGCTGCCATCTGGAGCTCCTTTTTTGCTTTTGCCTGTATTGCCTCCCTTTTTGCTAGTTTAGCCAACCTTCGGTACTCCTTCTCATCCTCTTCCCTCACTGTTCTTTTACTTTTCTTGTATGCTGCCTTTTTATCTTTCACTGCCTTAGCCACCTCTCTCTTGCTAAATCAGCTAGGCGGTCAAGTTCCCGCCCTCTTTGCTCTCATCTTTGTGCATCTGTTTGTGGCATTCTGTATGGCCCCTTTGATCGTGTCCCACATTTCCTCCACACCCAAGTTTTCCTCTAGGCTCCCAATGTCTTCTTTGATCATTTCCTTCATTCTCTTAAAATTCACCGTCTTGAAGTCTAGCGCTCTTGTCTTGGTGGGGATGTCTTCCCTACCCAAGTTCAGGTTGAACAACACTGTGTTGTGGTCACTTCCACCCATGGGATCCCCAATATCTATGTCCTGCACAAGTTCGCCATTAGAGACCACCAGGTCCAGAATTGCTTCCCCCCCGGTGGGACTGGTCACATACTGCGTCATGAAGCCATCTGGGATTGCATCCAGGATTGCCTGGCTTCTGGCACAGGATGTGGCCAGACTAAAGCATTCAATTTTGGGCAGGTTAAACTCGCCTACCACTACTATTTCCCCCCTTCTGCTGCTTTTGTTAATTGAGTGCATAAGTCCCTGTCCTTGTCCTCGCCCTGACTGGGTGGTCTGTATATGACCCCCATTCTTATCGTCCTTCCTTTATTTGTCTGGAGTTGGAGCCATAGCACCTCTGTGCTCCCTTTTTCAAAATCCTTCTCCCTGGTACACACAGTACCTTCCCTTATGTATGCTACCACCCCACTCCCGTTTCCTGACTCCCTGTCCTTTCTATGCAGCCTGTAACCCTGGGATAGATAGGTCCCAGTCCTGGAGTGTCGATGCCCAGGTCTCTGTAATGGCGACAATGTCTACCCTGCTTTCTGCTAAGAGCGCTTGCAGTTCTGCCATGTTGTTCCCAGGACTGCACACATTCAGCACCACCACTCTCCACTTTGTCTCTGTCATGCCCATGCTCTTCCTCTGACTCAATCCTATCTGACTTGCTTCTCCCCTTTATCTGAATTGTCATCCTCCTTTGCTCCCTGTTTCTTGACTCCACTGATGTGGGGGGAAGGCATCCTGTCCTCCTCTTTTCTGCCCCCCCTTAGTAGTTTAAACCCAGCTCCCTTGTCATGTATTCCCCATTTTAGTTTTAATTTTCTTTCTCCCCTCCCAGGTCAGATGTAGCCTGTCATCGCTATAGAGTCTCTTGTTCCCCCACGTGTCACCCCACTGACCTATAAGACCGAATCCCTCTTCCCTACACCATCAGTCTAGCTATCCGTTAAATTCCCCTATCCTTTCCTTCCTAGCTGTGCTTGCCCATGGTACAGGATTATCTCAGAAAAGGTTATTGATTTCACTGACTGCCTACATGCCGCTGCTAAGTCCATAAATCTGTGTTGCACCACCTCGATCTCCTCCCCAGCTAAATCCATTGTCCCAATGTACAGTATCAAGTCTGTGTTTTTTTCCCTCACCTCTCTTATCAGTTCCCTTATCTTTTGAGTTGGGTTACCTGCCTCCATCCCAGGTGCGCACACCACTGTTGTCCTCATATAGTTGTCCTCACTCTTCCTCCATTGTATACCTTTTATTATCGAGTCCCCATAAACTACTATTTTATTTTTTCTGGACTGTCCATTCTCCCTAACGTTCCTCCCGAGGTTCCTGCCGCCTGTATTGTCTGTCCTCATTTTACTTTTTTCCCACTTCCCCCTTTCCTGTCCCTCCCTTGTTTCTGTCCTCCCTGTTTCCTTCCATCGAGACATATGGTTTCTGGCCCTGCTGCGCTACCGTAAGATGACACATAATGCATTGTGATAAGACATTAATGTCTTATAATAACTGGCTCTTATTTTTCCCTAAGGAAACCCATGGCGTAATTTGCCATATAAAGGAGTGTTTATAATGGCAAACACCCACCAGGGTTCCCCTCCTCTGCGGATGTGCCAGCTGCCACTGTCCCCTCTCTCACGGCCGATGTCAGGGCTTACCGTCAGATGCTTCACGGCCATGCCAACTCAGTGGTAAAGTCATTTTAAAATAACAAAAGAATCTCCTGACAAAAAATACTTAAACTGGGCTAATTAAAAAAAAAAAGCAAGCAGGGAAACTTCTTTTCTCTGAAGTGTGCATCCAACTGCATACCCAGAAAAAACAGATCGGACCGCAGCGAAACTGGGACACCTTGTTTTTTATTTATTTTATTTATTTAAATCTAGGATTATAAGTACCTTTGAGCCAAGGCTTTTTTACAAAGGTTCCACATCAGGAGTAGTACATGCATGTTAATCAAGAGCATACAACAATTTACAACAGTTCAGGTACACATCACAGTATACAATATACATAATATGCATACAGGAGGATCACATAGGAAAACCTAGATCAGACAACTAGGTGAGGGAGGAAGGGTGAGAGAAAAGGGGAAGGGCAGAAGCAAAAGAGACTAAAGCAGCTTAAGGCATTGTCAACGCACATCACAGAGAGGTGCTGGTGAGGGGGAAAGGAGCGGGGGAGGGGACGGAGGTAGTGAGGCTACTAAGTGCAGAGTAGGAAGAGCAGGGTGGGGGTGGTGATCTCAGTGAGGAAGGGGGAAATCAGGGGTGGCAGTCACAGGAGCTGGATGCAGCAAGATGAAGATGGAGACTGGATTTGAACATGCTTAGTGAGGAAGCAAAGGTGATGTGAGTGCTGAGGGCATTCATCCAGCTAGGTGCACGGTGAGCAAAGGATCTTTGGCCCTGAATGGTCCGGCACTGGGGACCTGTAGAAGCTGGCATTCAGACCTCTGGTGCTGCAAGGATTAGTGTTTGGGTGCAGGAGAGCTTGGACACCGGGAGAAGTAAGGCCCATGGTATTATTTTTCACCATCATGCAGGTAAGGTACTTAATGCCGTTAGTGAGTTGAAGCCATCCCATTTGAGCATAAAGGTCACATGTATGTGTGAGTTGATGGGCTCCAGTAATGAGTTGACAGGCCTTGTTCAGGGAGGTTGCAATGCGTCTGAGGGCAGTAGTGGAGGCAGATCCATAGATTATGAGGCCGTAGTCAATGATGGAGACCACTGAGCTCTGTATAGCAACCTTCAGTGCTTCCGGGGTAAGATGCTGTCTGTTCTGGTAGAGAAGTCCAATGGCTGTGTTGGCAGCTCTGGCAACACTATCTATGTGGGTCCCATAGGATAGGCTAGGGTCGAGTGAGATTCCAAGGTATTTAAAAGATGTCACTTGTTCAAGGGTATTTCCAATGCTTGTATTAATGTCAAGGGGGTAAAGCCTGTGTTTGTTTTGCGAGCTGCAAAAAAAAAATCGACTTGATCTTTTTGTGGTTTAGTACCAGTTTATGTTTTGCGAACCAGTTTTCAACAGCAGTGAAACCTAGCTGTAGGTTGTGTTGTAAGGGTTGTGGGTCCTTATGGAGGTGAGAAGCACAGTGTCATTAGCATAGAGGATTTGTTCAGGGCAGGATAATGGAAAAGAGTTCAGAAAAAGGCTGAAAAGTAGTGGTCCCAGTATGGATCCCTGAGGGATGCCTCAGCGGACAGGTTTAGAGTCAAAGAGTACTCCGGAGATTTTTACTCTTTGTGAACGCTGTTCCAGGTAACTATTAAACCATGCAGTAGAGTCCTGGGAGAGTGCAGCATTCAGCAGCTGTTTAGTAAGCAGACCGTGGTGAACAGTATCAAATGCCTTGGTCAAGTCAATAAAAACTGCTCCTGTTAGATTACCTTTGTCTAATGAGTTGTGAAGGACTCCAGTAAATTTCAAGAGGGCAGTTGATGTGATGTGCCCTTGCCTGAACCCGTGTTGCTGTGTACACAAGATTTTGTATGTCTGTAAGCTGGTCAGCAACAATTTGCTCAATAGCCTTGGAGGGGAGGGTAATATGGAGATCGGCCGGTAGTTCCCCCTGTAAGGACTTGTCACCGCTTTTATGGACTGGAGTGACAATAGCTGATTTCCACATGCTAAGGAACTGACTGAGGCTGAGGGAGAGGTTGAAAATTCTAATTAGCAGACGTAGAACCTCTTCAAGAGTGAGGGACAGCAGTTTAAGGTCCAGTGAGTCGCCACTGGCTCTGGACTTGGAGATAGATGTAGCTATGTATTTGCGGACATCACTCGCCTTGGTTGCTTTGAAATAGAAAGGCGGATGACTGGAAGTGGTAGAGAGGGTATTTGGAGTGGGGGAGTCAATTTCCGTAAAAAGAACACCACTGAGGTCGGTGAAGACTGCATTGAAAGTATTGGCAATGACCATTGGGTCAAGAGTGGAGGCTCCATCGACATTCAGTAGGGTTGGGGAGGATTTGGGCTGCTTCCCTGTGTCTTCTCTAATATTGTCCCAGAAAGCTCTCCCATTTCCCCAAGTTTTGGTGAGGGCTTCCCTGTAGTAGGTACTTTTCTTCAGTTGAATTTGTTTTGTGCAGTTGTTGCGGGCCTGTTTGTAGTTTTGAATGTCAGGTTGAGTGCCTGTACCCCTAGCTAATGCCCAGAGGTGGTCCCTTGATTTTAGCTGTGCCAGTGCTCAGCAGTAAGCCAGGGATTGGAGAGTGCCTTGACTTTGCACTTTTTGACTGGGGCATAGGAGTCACAGGCCGCATTGAATGTGGTGATGAAATAATCGAGGGCCGAGTCAACATCCAACGCATAGTACATTGGGGACCAGTCTTGTCGACTAAGGCAAGATTTGAGATGGGTCAGCTGGCCACGAGGTAGGACTCTGCTGGTAATGATTTTAGGAGGAGGCTTACAAAACTTGTTTGACCAATTACAGATGACAGGAAAATGGTTGCTGAGAGAATCCGGGAGCACAGTGGTGCTGGTGATAAGGGTTGAATGGCTGGCAAGAACCCAGTCCAGGAGAGTGCTGGTACCTGTTTTGTAGTTCTTCTTTGTGGGAGAATTGACCAGCTGCATTAGGTTAGCTGAAGAGACAGCATCCTTGTGAGTTCCTGCTTCAGGTGCAAGCCAGTTGATATTAAAGTCGCCAGGAAGAAGGATCTCTGAGCCGGGGGGTTGGGATCTGACAAAGTCCAGGACAGCACTGAGACCTATCCCTTGGTCTTTTGGTGGGATGTAGACTGAGACTACAGTGAGCACTTTATTGTGGGCTCCAAGGAGTAGTTTGATAGGTAGGAACTGCACAGAAGAGTCAAGGGGCATAGTGGTAATGGGGTGACCAGTGATGTTATCTTTGATGTAAACTGCACCCCCCACACCTCTTTTGGTCCTCCGATCAAGTCTGAAGACGTTGTAGCCTTGCAGTGCAATAGCATGGTCAGGAACTTTGGGCATCGGCCAGGTTTCAACAACAGCAAGGATATCAGGGTTATGCTGATTAGCAAATATCTGTAGGGCATAAAGTCTGGGGAGGAGGCTGCATATGTTGAGAGTTGCGAGGATGAGACCCCCATCTGGATTCACAATTCTGGCTGGGCTGGAAGTGAGTGGGCCAGGGTTTGGGTGGACACTTCCTGACATCAGCAGGAGGAGGAGCAGGAGTTTCAGTGCAATCTGTCTTTGTTCATAGTAGGTGAGGTTTTGTCTCCATTTTTTGGTAGACCGGATACAGCGTATGTGCCGTATGTCCCAGGGCACAGCCATGGATAGAAGCAGGGATAGGTTTGCCCAGTGTCCATACTCAGGAGTATCCACGTACGGCCAGCCCATGGTCGGGAGGTACCCCAGAGGAGAGAAAACTGCATGAGCCAGACTACCAGGGTGGCAGTAGGAGGTGAGTAGGTGGTAGGTGTAGGGTGAAGAGGGGTGGCAGGCCCCAGAAAGGTAGCAGAGAGGAGGAAGGAAAGTGAGAGCGAAAAGAGGCAAGAACAGGTGGTTGAGGAGAAGCATGGTCAAAAGGAGAACTTAAAACAGGGGAGTTTAGCTAGAAGAAGCAGTGGGCAGATGAAAATAGGGAGGGGGCAGAGAGCAGAGGAGCGGGCGTAGGCGGAGTAGGTGGACGTTTCAACTAGAGGATAGGAGGAGAATCAGACAAGGGAGGGTTCAAAGGCAGGTGGGCAGAGCAGAGGTTTATTTAATTAAGGTCGGAGGTGGGGGAGGGGGCAGTAGTAAATTTTTGGCAGGCTGCTTTGCAATTGAATGGGTGCAGGGCCCAGATAGCAGAAACAGTAATAAGTCCAATCAGGAGGCAGTGACCGAAGCCGGAGACCAATCAGGTGGTGGGGTGGAGAGCGGTCGACCAATGGCAGCCGCTCACGGCTTCCCCGGCTCAGGCTGTTATCTTACCTGGCCTTGCTGGTTCTCGGCAGCGGCTTTGTGGAGGTGGCAGGGGTGGCGGCTTGGGGAGCCACAGCCGCGCTTGCAAGGGACACAGCTGGCCTGATCAGCGGCTCGATCTAGAGAAGGGAAACGAAACAGGTAGGGTTAGCCTTAAAGAGGTAGTAAAACAAAAGACAGTGACAGTATTTTATATGACTACTGAGGTGAAAAAACAATACCCAGCAATTATATAAAATAAAATATATGATGGTATGTTTAAACTCAAAGTTTACACACACCCTCGGTATTAGATGCGTTCTTTCACAAACCTCTCGAGCTTCGCTCTCAGGGTTTATGTAACATCTAATACCTTGTGTGTGTGTGTAAACTTCTCATTACATACACCACCCCATACTTTATTCTATATATCATGATGCCTGAGATCATAGTTTTAATCTATCCAGTTACCTTAAAACATGTGTTGTAGAAATACCTGTATATAATAACTGGTGACCCTCGATAATGACTGGATATCCACTCCTAGTAAGTAAACAATAAGACATGACAGGGTGTGCTTTACGAAAGCAATAAGACATGAAAGGGTGTGGGTTGTTGACTGATAAGAGCACGCCACCCAGGTGCATTGTTAGACATGAGGCGCTTGCACAGAGTGACTACAGCAGCTGGGTAGTGCTCTTATCAATCAACAACCCACACCCTGAAGTATCTTATTGCTCTTATAAAATGGATAACAACTATTTCAATAACAATCAAACAAAACTCTGGAAGCATTATTAAAGATTTAATAATAGTATGTTATTTTATTTAAATATGGTGAAATAGTCCCCAGACTTGGGCAGAGGAATGGTAAAATTGATTGAATAGCAACTCACTGAAAAATGCTAAACCAGTGAGTTGGAGGGACAGCAATGTATCATTTGAGCAGTCTGAGTCTGCCTCTGTAACTGTTTTCCCACCTTTTCTTTTTGTTTCTAAAGTATTACAGTATTGCCTACTTTCTTTATCCTGTTTTTTTTTCCCCCCCTCATTCAAGACACAGAGGCCTGGACTGTGCCAGGCTGTGGCGCAAGCCTGGGAGCAGCACAACTTGGCTGCACAGGGGCGCTGACAGGGTGATATTCAACGGAGCTGCGCCATGGCACAGCATCATTGAATGTCGCACCTGTTCACCGCAGTGCGCATGGCGCAGTGGCACTGCACCAGCACAAGTGGCGAGAGTGGAGCAGGGGGATGCGCTAGCGCAAGTTCTGTTGCGCTATGCACAACTGTGATATTCAAAAGTGTACATGCAAATGGGGCCATAATGTATGCAAGGCACAAATGGGGCCATTTGCATGTCATTATGGCCCCATTTGCATGCAAGTGCGCCGATCCCCAGCGACTTGCGCCTGGCGCCCTGCCAGGCAGCAGCCATCGGGGACCGACGCCCCCTGCACAGCGCTGCAATGTGCCCCACTGCCTGATCATGGGCATATGTAGATTTAGATAATCGTCCAATATCCCTGGTGGTCCAGTGGACCGCTCACAGCCCGATCACGGGCATAAGTAATAATAAAAGCATTCCAATATCCCTGGTGGTCCAGTGGACTGCTCGCAGCCCAATCATGGGCATAGTAATAATAAAAGCATTCCAATATCCCTGGTGGTTCAGTGGACTGCTCACAGCCCGAGAGCGGGCATAAGTAATAATAAAAGCATTCCAATATCCCTGGTGGTTCAGTGGACGCTCACAGCCCGATGCGGGCATAAGTAATAATAAAAGCATTCCAATATCCCTGGTGGTCCAGTGGACCGCTCGCAGCCCGATCGCGGGCATAAGTAATAATAAAAGCATTCCAATATCCCTGATGGTCCAGTGGACCGCTCGCAGCCTGATCATGGGCTTCAGTATGACAATAATTCGTCCAATATCCCTGGTGGTCCAGTGGTACCCCCTGCTGTACGCCCATTGGTCCACAGCGTGAGCCCTACCATACGGTGTCAGTCGGCGGGTGGCGGGGTGGCAGACGGGTGGGGTGCTGCCGCCCACTGCTGACTGGGGGGGAGCCGGGCGGTGGGGCTCAGTGGGCGGGTGGTGCCTCAGTATTGTTTATAGTTTTCATTACAACTGTTTCTTTACTAACAGTGAAAAATCCCCCTTCTGTCTTTACCTGCTCATCAGGGAAATCTCTTCTGCTTGCCTTGACAGTGAGATAATTGAGTCACTGACTCTAAAACAGGCCTTTGTTGTCTGTGTGTACAGTATGTTGGGAGAGTAACATTCTACCAGCGGAACATCAGGCATGAGGTGCAGCCGTGTGCCGTTAAACGCATCTGAGAAGTGTGATTATTTCACCATAATGAATACCCCTGGAGTGTCTTATTGCTCTTATAAAATGGCATTTAAATACATGACTTAAAACAAAGGAAAATAAGAAAAAAGTATTTTAAAAAGATAAAAACTGGACCTTTCTTTGAAATATGCCTCCATTTTAACTCTGAATACAAAACATAGTCCCTATTCTGGTACCTGGGGGTTAGCTAAAACATAAAACACAATGAAAACTGTGTGTGGCACACATTTTTATAAGACAAAAAAATATGTTACCTTGCATTTTAAATCAGTGCAAGTCCAGTTTCTTAATTAAAATGTGTTCAAAACTTTAAACCTGCCAGGTTGCCTTTTTTTTTAGTGGGGGGGGGGTTGTGATAGATTTCACCTGAAAACACCCATAAATGATTCAAAGGTACATGCTTTTATTTACAGTACTTCAGGAAAGTATTTGAGCAGTTTGGGTCTACTTTTGCCTATGTAACTGTGTTTTCTCACCTTTTCTTTTTGTTTATGAAGTATTATTGCCTACTTTCTTCATCCTGTTTTTTTCTCTGTATTTCCCCCACATTCAAGCTATGGAATGTTTACCATGGAACACAGGGATTCACAATTCTGCTCGGTTCCACTGGCAGAATGTTCCTTTCCTAACATACCGTACTGTACACACACAAAATAAAGGCCTCTTTTAGAGCCAGAGACTCAATTATCTCACTGTCAGAGCAAGCAGAAGAGATTTCCCGGATGAGCAGGCAAATATAGTAGGAGGCTATTTCATTGTCAGTAAAGATGTTGCGAAGTTAAATTCACCCACGAAGTTCGTTTGAAGTGCCAACAATTTACGCTTCGTGGCACTCATGGAATTTTGAAAAATCCCAAAACTTCGGGTAAGCCCCTCACCCCTGTACTTGTTGCAAACGACAGGTAGTATGCTGTTGAAGCTGACAGCAGTACCAGGTGGGGGACTGGGTTCAGGGAGGACTAGGTTACTCGGCACAAGGGCTAGGTTTGGTTATTCTGCACATGGGCACCCAAGTAAATCTGAACACAGGAAGCAATAACAGCAATGTCCAATACCAGGAATGGGATTCTAAAGTGTGGCTTTTATTCACATCCAAACTGAACAAACAAAGCATAGACGGACCCCCACAGGGCTACAGTCTTGGTAATGCAGATAAGAGAAACAGAACACTTCCTCAACACTTCAGCCCTCAGGCTCTGGACCCACCAGGCACACAGCCCAGACTTGCATGCTAATTTGGGTACACAACCCGACTTGTACACTATTTGGGTTTTCCCTGGCTTGGCCCCCCTGCCGGCCACTCAAACACCTCCCATGTGACATGGACACATTTTCCTGTGGCTTCCTAAACCACCTTAGAGTCTTCGACTCCATAAGGGAAATTTCCTTTCAATCTCACGTCTGGATACTTCCCTCAGCACTGGCCAAGTACCTGAGGCAAAGTAAAAGGGCCACAGAGCAAATTCGTAGAGGTGAACCTGGTTACTAATGATGGGGGGTCTCCCACCACTAGCTTCCACAATTCATACCCAGCCATTTCTCTGGACAGTAAACAACTCTTTATGAAAAGCTTGGCAATGTAGATTAAAGGGTAAACGCATAGCACATTTCCTCTACATGTCTTGACTTTCCCCTTGTACTAGACTCGAACATACTTAAACATCTCTTTCTGAAAAGCTTGGCAGTGTAGATTAAAGGGTAAATGCATAGCACATTTCCTCTACATGTCTTGGCTTTCCCCTTGTGCTGGACTTGAACATACTTTTACTTTGGCTTAGCCTATTCCTCTAGGCCTCCCACTGATTAAGCAGTCCAATCCTCACTTTACAACAGTTCAGGTGAAACATAGGCCCCATGAAAGAGCAGAACTCACCCTTTGGTTGCAGGTGCCCCACAGGCGATTCTTGACAACTTCTGGTGCCACAGCACAACTTAGGAAAATAAGGCAGCTTCTTCCCTAGCCGGAACCAGGAGGTTGCCCCTGGAATAACAGGCAAACCTTTTACCCCCCATCCCCTCAGGGATGGGGCACAGAGGCCAGTAACAGCGGTCTCCACCACTTCACGAGCAGCTTACTGTGTTCCTGTTTTGGTGAAAACACACACCTTTCCCTTAAAAGTAGCGCTGTATCAGAGCTTTAGGCTCCAAGAGCCTGTGCACAGACTGCTGTGCTCCTCTCTTCAAGACTGCTCCCACACAACTGCTGCTCACTGTTCAAAAACTCCCAACATTCTAACCTAACTCCCAACTGCAGATTCCAATGTGGCTCATGCAGCTGCGATAGTTTTATGGTGATGTCATCCCTCAGTCTCAGCTGAGACTGAGGACAGAGTGAGACAGTGTGAAATCCATTTAACTGGAGTTTCACAAGCTGCCTTCCCTGCCTACCACTAGGTCTTACTGGGATTCTAGTAACGCCGGGTGACAGGGGGGTTACATTCGATTTCTGTAAATTGCATGAAAAGTCTGTCAAAATTTGCATGTTTTTTCCGTGAATCATGAATTTCGAAGGCAAAGCACAAAATTTGCGGGCAAAATTTTGCATTTTGTGTCATAATCTGCGAAATTCACAGCCATGATTTTCACTAAATCACTCCATGAAATCGGTGAAATCCATGAATTAACTTGCAGAGTGAATTTCACGGACTTTGCACATCTCTAATTGTCAGCAAAGAAACAGCTGTAATGAAAACTATGAACAATACTTAATGTTTTTAATTTGTTTATGTGTGTAAGGAGAGTGTGATATTCTAGGAAACAACATTTAATTAATGTTTTATTTTTATTTAAGGTAATTTTATTTTTAGGTCCCAGTTGAAGGTTTTTACAGTGTAAAGGTAGCAGCCATGTTTGTTATGGAAGATCAGTTCTGCTTATAGGGGGACTGATGGGAGATAGTTCTGATTACACAGAAACATAGAAATTGACAACAGATGGGGACCAAAGATCCATCTAGTCTGCCCTGAGCCCTACCCCCCTCTTTAGGATTTCTGTGAGACAACTCCCTTGTGTCTGTCACAAGGTGCTTTGAATTCCCCTACTGTTTTGGAGTCAATGATGCCAGCCGGTAGACCATTCCATGGGTCAACCACCCTCTCTGTGAAGAAAAACCTTTGCATGTTGTCCCTGAATCTTCCTCCCCTCAATTTCATCTCATGTCCTCTTGTCCTACTGGTGCTATTGACCATAAAGAGCTCCTGGGTGGAGCTTCAGAAACTCGAATGTCTCAATCATGTCCCCTCTATCCCTGCGTTGTTTCAGGGAGTACATGTTGAGTTCCTGTAACCTGCTTTCGTATGGCAACTTATGGAGGCTGTGTATCATTTTTGTTGCCCTCTTCTGTACTGTCTCCAATCTATGTCCTTCCTGAGATAAGGGCTCTAGAAGTGGATGCAGTACTCAAGGTGGAGTCTCACCAGGGACCTGTACAGTGGCAGGATCACCTCCTTTCTTCTACTTGTGATGCCCATTCCTATGCATCCCAGCATCCTAATGGCCTTCTTTGCTGCCCTTTCGCATTGCCCGCCTACCTTCAAATTTTCTGATATGATAACCCCTAGATCCCTCTACTGATGGGTGGTTGCTAGTTTCTCCCATCCCAGGTAGTAGTCTGTATCTGGGTTGCTTCTGCCTAACTGCACTTTTTTGTGTTGAATTTAACTGCCACAAGTTGGACCTGTGTTCCAGCCTGAGTATGTCATTTTTCATTTGCTCTACCCCCTGTGCAGTGCCCACCCTGTTGTAGAGCTTTGTGTCATCTGCAAACAGGCACACCTTCCTGCTCAACTCCTCTGTGATATCTCTGATGAAGATATTAAACAGTAATGGTCTGAGGTTGGCCCCTGTGACACCCCGCTTGTCACCTCCCTATCCCCTGATGCTGCCTCATTTACTGTCATGGATTTGGTTCTCTGTTCCAGCCAGCTACTCCTCATGCTACCACTTCCTACCCCACTCCTGTATGGTCAAGTTTGTTTAGCAGCCTTTTGTGTGGTACAGAGTCAAAGGCCTTGATAAAGTCAAGGTAGATAACATCAGTGGCTCCTCCAGTCCACAGTCCTAGTAACTGAGTTAAAAAACTCAATCAGGTTAGTCTGGCAGGACCTTCCCCTTGTGAAGCCATGCTGCTTGCATCCAGTTGTCCAGATTCCTCCAGGAATGCTAGTATCCTTCTTTGAGCAGCGACTCCATCATCTTACCCACCACTGAGGTGAGGCTGACCGGGTGGTAGTTTCCTGTCTCCTCGCTGCTACCACTCTTGTGTATGGGGACCACTGTTGCTCTTTTCCAGTCCTGGGGAACTGTCCCTTCTCTCAAGGATCTGCTAAAAAGATCCACTAGTGGTGCTACCAGTTCATCACTAAGTTCCCTCAATATGCATGGGTGGACTCTGTCTGGCCCCATGGATTTATCTACCTTTAGTTTTTGTAATTCTGTACTTACCCTCTCTACTCTTAATGGGCTTGTGTCCATTCCCCTAAGGTGACTTCTGTTCCCCTTTGGGGTGGGTCTATTCCCAGGTACCTCCTTAGTAAAGACTTAAATAAAGAAACATCATTACAAGTTTCTTCCCAATCAGCTTCTTTATTTTAGCTCCTGCACCCCAAATGATTTGGTTGTAGGAGAATTGATTTGCTCATTGTGTGATGTGGTTTAGTACTAGGATGACTGTCAATTATGCTCGAATAATGCACAGTCACCGACTGGTTTTAACCAATTAAAGTTCTTTGATTTTTAGACCCATTTTATTAAATGCCGTAATAACCCACTGATTTCTGTAATAACTCAACAGCAGGTTATTATGGAGTTTTACTCCTCACGCTCTCACTTCATAGTGGCTGCCCTGGGGCACACTCGCTTCCACAAATACAGCTTACAATTTTTCTCTCTATTGAAATTTTGCACCAGTAATCATAAAAAAGAATGCCTGTGCAAAGTTTGTTTTATGATGATTTTTCCCACACCCTCGGAGTGTGATAATCTCAGAAACCCTTTGAGCTTCACAAACAAGCAGGACAGGTTCCTTGAAGTATGGGGCCCCTTTCTCCAATTAAAGAACCAATAGAAATATGCCTTCAAAACCAGTGGCTTCAGATTTTGTACTATACTAGTGTACCCCCCCATGTCCCCCTCATCTAGGGGCATAAATTATTGTTGCAGATGGTCCAGGGGCATAGAGGACAGCTACAACAAGCACAACTCCAGAGTCAGTGCATCCCCAAATAAGATAGAAACATATCTGTCCTACCTCTCGACGATTTCACTTCCATGTGCACTCTCAAACTCACCTCCAAATCTGGATTTTGTTTCCCCGAACACTGACCACCACACTAGGATCCCCAAACTGCAACTTCCTGTCTCTTCTGAGCCCCAGAGATCCTCGATCCCAATGTAGCCTGATCGATACCTCCTGGAATTACAACTTATGAAATAAATTAGACACAAGGGAGGGGGCTTTCCATTTCATTTGTCCCCCTTCCGACTTAAAGAAACATCATTACTAGTTTCTTCCCAACTAGCTTCTTTATTTTAGCTCCTGAACTCCAAATGATTCCAGGGATGCAAGGGTCACATTCTTCATCGAATAAATAAAGCAACTCCATGGGGCTATCTGAACTTTTTACAAAATGCCCAGGCTGCACATTCTGAGTAGCATAAATGGTTTACAGGCAATACAAGCAGGGCTTCTTCACTCTAACCTTTTGGATGATTTACCCAAGGAACCTCCACATGTGGAAAAGACTCACAGGCTCCTGGCTCCCAGGCACTGGTAAGCCAAATCTTTCTCTCTTTTCCTTTTCTGGATTACTCATTCTCCTTAATCTCTGTCTGATCTGGCACTGATCGGCTACCCGATCTCCGGCACGAGAAAGTGTGCTGCTTTCTCCACTTGGCCCCTGCACCTTAGCCCAAATCTCAAGGGGTACCAGGATTTTTTTCTCTCTGACCCAGTCCCTATAACCCAGTCTCCTTCACTTTTCATGGAATCTAGACCTGCTGGTGCTCCCAAACTCACAGCACCAGTCCCCACACCTACGGCTCATCTCTCTCTCTCTACTGGTGCAGCAGCACTCAAACCTGGCCCTGCTCCAGTGCCTGATCTACCTTAATCAGGCTACCCTGCCATGGAAGGGCCCTGGGCCTTGCCACCACCCCAGGCCCCCCAAGCAGCCCACTCATCCTCAGATGGAGCACCAAACTCCTTTCTGTGCTCCCCAACGAACATTTGGATGGTGCACAGCCCCAGGCCCACATCCCTGCTAACTCATCCTGGGCTTGCGGTAAGCTCCAGCAAGAGGCACCCCCCAAGGCTTGTCCTTAAGACCTGTGACCTGCCCAGCCCTTTAATGCCGGTGCCCCAGGACCTGTCCCTCCAATCAGGTCCCTCTTATGGGCAAGGGTCTCCCTGACTCCCTCTAAATCTCAGACCACCCGCCAGGCCGGCTACAAGGGAGAACTACTACCACTGGTCTCCTCCCTGTGGAGACCCTGCCATGGTCCCCACAGCCCTGCCAGCCTCAGCCACTACTTCCACAGGATCTCATAGATTCCTGCCTATCCTGGCATCCTACTACCACCTGCACCTCCCTTCTCCCGCCGATGCTGGTGCCTGGCTGACTATCCTCCCCACGGAGCTTCCTTCCCCGCTCCTCGATACCACTTCACTGAAGAGGCTGTCTCTATCTGCCATTAATGGACTGACGAGCTCCCTTTCTGCCTGCCTACTCTGCTCCTTCAGCTGCCCCCCTCCAGCCCCAGGCCTAATGCCTCGGGCTGGAAAAGGCACAAAAACGTCTTGTCTCCAGCCTTATATACCTTGCCTAACCAGCCCTCTGCTGTCATCTTGAGGCATCCAGCAGGTATTTACCCTCAGAGCACTAATGAATTACCTAGCTCTGGGTGGAGGGGGCTAGGAGGGGAAATGGGTTCCTAAATGGAAGCATAAGCACCTTCTGAAAGGGGGGCTTACACTAGTAAGATATACTGCTCACTTCAGCTCCCTTATGGTCTGTATTATTGTTTCTTGGTTTCCTGCTATTAACTGCCAGTTAGATAAAATTTAGGCTGTGCTTAGGAATAGGTCATGGTTTATTGTTTAATTACAGTCTAATGTACTTTTTAAATTATATTTCAAGTTGTTAACTGTAACTGTAAAATGTGTTACCATGACTTTATTCTATAAACAATAAACATTATTATAGTAAAAGAAAAAAAAGAAAGAAACCCCTCGAGCTTCGCTACAATGTCAGCGCTGACATCAAATGGACCTGTAGACATAAAGTGGAAAATGAGTTACTATAAACGATAAAAATACCGATCAGCTATGTAGGGTGGAAAGGGGTTGTAGTTTTATTGTCAGGGTTTAAAGTGGGTTGGTCAGTAGGGTAGATACCAGTACCACAGCAGTGACCCGGGTTTGTGAATGGACTTGGATTGCTCATTGAGGCCAGCGTGGGGGATGTGGCCAGCATTCAGGGTCCCCGGGTCTACTCTCCTCTCGGGGTGGCAGGGGTCAAGTTTCTCCCATTATCGACCACCACCAGGGCAGGATGACGCCACCTCCTTTCACACACCATGCAACACCAATAGGGCGACAGCCTGGCAAAGTGGCTGACGGTCAAGCAGGGGAGGACGCCCATCCCACACCTATTCCCATCATGTGGGAATCTGTGGGAGGTACCAAAGGTACAAGGTAAGTTCCTGAGATGAAGGGTGATGGGGCTGGGCAGCTGACAGCAGAAGGGGACCTGTCATAGGTGTGGGGCTGCAGTGACCCAACCTTCTTTCTGCCAGGTACATTTCCCCCATTTATTTTTTTCCCACCCTACTTGTCCAGATGCAGTGAATGGGCCCATCAGGCCTTGACACTAATGTCAAGCCCTTGCGAGGGAAGGCTTCCTGACCCGCAACAAGGTACTGTGTGTGCACCAGAACACTGCTCTGTCCCTCCCCAGGCTGGGGTCGGTGCCAAATGCTGCAGCGCCTTTCCCCCAGCCTCAGCCCATTCAACTGGCTCACTAAGCTCACACCCAAACTCAGGTCACTAGCACGGGAAGCAACGTGGTGCCCAGTGGGCCAATAGACATACCTGCAAACAACATTACTTTATAATTTTTTTGTGTGTGTGAGACATTTTGATCTTGAATCTTTAACATATTCTTCTTATGACCCACCCCTCCCTTCTGAACATGACAGGTGTCATTTATAAAATACTGGCTGAAACATCATTTTGCGCTACCACTGCAAAATCACATTTTGACCAGGATCCAAAAAATGACAGCTGTTGGGTTCATGAGGTGGTGTGAAAAAATGGCTATGTTGAAAATTTGTGGTAAAAATATTGAAAATTACCGAAATTACGAATGAGTGTTTCAGAATGTCAATGTACATTGATAACTTTGTTTTTTTAATATTCTGACCCCAAATTTTCATCATAATCTTCTTATGACCCCACCTTATAAACCTAGTAAGTGAAAATGTTCAAGTCCCCACCGAAATAGCATTTTGTGCCACAGGTACAAAAACATATTTTGGCTGGCATTTGAACAATGACAGCTGTCACATCCATGAGGTGGTGTAAAGAAATTACCATGTTGAAAATTTAGGGTTACAATTTGTGAAAATTACCACAGTTATAAGTGAGTGCAGAAAAATTTCAATGTTTACTCATAACTTGGTCGTTTTTTAATATTTTTTGCCTAGATTTCCAATGTGGCCTTTTTGGGACCCTCCACCTCATGAACAAGGTGGTGAAATTATTCAAATCCGGCCCAAAAGATGATTTTGCAGAGTGACCCCCAAATCACCTTTTTGGCTGGATTAAAATAATTTCACCAGCCTTGTTTATGTGGCACTGTCCCCAAAAGGCTATGTTGAAAATTTGGGGAAAAATATAAAAAAATGACCATGTTATGAGTAAAAGTTCAAAACACACTGAAATACATTATATGGCAGTTACCTTTCCGAAGTTCCTGGATCGGCATTGAAGAGTGAAGACACATCTCTGGTCCAGAGGAGATTATGGTGTTGGATCTTCAATAGGTACGTATACAGTAGGTTAAGAGTATAGGTTAAGGGAGGGTGTTGGGTGGTGGGTGCTGAGTCAGAGGGTCAGGTGTGGGGTGTGGACAGCAGCAGACAACAAGGGACTTTTTTCTTTATTTCAGGGATTTAAAACAAAGAAAAGATGTCATGGGATGATTTTTTTTATTTTACCTAATGTACCTCCAACACTGGGGTTTGGGCACCCCAGTGTCAGTAAGATACTTAGGGGCACCCCGGTGTCCCAGACTGCTGGCAGGGTCAAGGGGGTTGGAGTATACCGACACCGGGGACTGGGTACCCCCAGTGTCAGCAGATTAAGGTCATGGGGGTTGAAAATAAAACAAAAGGGGGGAGACAAACCGGCACTGGAGTGGGAACCCTGGTTTTGGTATACATAAAAAAACAAAAGCATTTAGCTGGCACCAGGGATTGGGCACCCTGGTGTTCAGTTGAAATCTTTGAGGCCACTCAAGTGGCTAATGGAGGTGCTCTGCTAATAAATAACAAACTCACATGCATACCGCATTCAGAAGGGGCAGGGCTATGCACTGATACATAGCCCCATCCCTGCTGAATGAAAACAGCACGAAGGGATACACAGACAGGGAACTGGCCCTGCCACCTGATAAATGGGACCATTTTTGTAATACAACCACATGACTTCATGTGAGCGTAATAATTCTGTTATCCTTAGAATGCCTTTTATTTATTTATTTAAAAGTTTTACCAGGTGAGCGTACTGAGCAGACTACCGCTTGATTCCAGACGCGACATGGGGGGTGGGGAGCAAGGGAGTATACACAGAGTTTAGATACAACAATAATACATAAGTACAATCAGCAATGCATTAAATACAGGACATACTGTATACAGAAATACAGGCAAAATTTGATACAAACAGCATATACATTGTCGAAATGGATATTTGGAGATACACGGAATATAGAACAACAGTATGTAAACACAACATCAAAAGTTAAGGTACAGCACATTTTGCACAGAGATAAACAAGAAATGAATCCATACCAAAACCTACACATGGACAGTTAGGATTAGCCAGGTGGAGTGAGATGGCTAGATTTGCAGCATATAGCTAGAGCTAGCTACACACTGACAGTGGTGACTACCGTTCCTGTCTAGGGTCTCTGAGTAGCCATGGTTAGAGTATGTAGTCTAGGTGCATATACATGAGGAGCAAAAATGGGCTTTGAGGAGGGAGTCGAGTTGGTTGGCATAACTGGCTTGCCGAATGGCCAGTGGGAGAGAATTTCACAGTTTGGGCATGCGATATTAGAATGCTGCCTGTCCTGAAGTGGTGGCCATATGTGGGATGCTCAAAGAGTGGGAGTCAGTATTTCTAAGGGAGTGCAAAGGTGGGGGAGGTGTGGACAGGGCACTAGAGAGGTACGGTAGCACAGACTGGGTCCAGAACTTGGCCGTGAGCCTGGCACAGTGAGACAGCCCCCTATCCTGCAAGGAGGGGAGGTGTAAGTTCTGACAGAGGAATTAGTGGTGTGTGCTGGAAGGACAGTCAAGGGCAAAAATGACAGAAGGAATGGAAAAGGGTGTCCAGTCTGGTTAAGGTTGTCTTGGGAGCGGGACAATACACTACATCTCTGTAGTTAAAGATAGGGAGGATAATTTTCAGTACAATCTCCCACTGGGCCGGTAGCGGGATGCAACCGTGGTTCTGGTACAAGACCCCAAGCTTGAAGTGCAGCTTCTTGTAGAGTTCATTGATGTGTACAAAAAAATCAAGATGTTGGTTAAGCCATACCCCACGGTATCTAAAGGAGGAGCAAGCCTCTAGCTAAGTCCCATCTAGGGTGTGGAGGGGAGCCGAGATATTCTCTGCCTTGTGCCAAAGGTCATGGAGACTGTTTTTTTTTGGCATTTTGGAAAAGCTGATTTGAGCAAACCACTATTGGACTTCATTGAAGTCAAGCTGCAGTCTGGATGCCACGTCAGAGGTAGAGGGGCCTGATGTATACAGGACTTTGTTGTCCACATACATGTGAATGGATGTATGTGGGCAGGTCATTTAAGAAAATAGAGAACAGCAGTGGCCCTAGGACTGAGCCTTGGGGGACCCCAACTTTTAAACTGCGCATGCTCAGAAATGGAACATTTTTTCTTAAATATTTTAAAACCTACTTTAGTTTAGGAGATGAAAACAAGGACGAGAATACCTTAGGTTAGACTCTATCAAACCTACAAGATTCAGGTTTAAAATCTCCTAGTTTTTTAGTTAAATGTGAGCCAAAACAAGGTCTTAATTTGTGTGATTTTTGTGTTTGTTTGCCCTTATAACTTTTCCTCCTGTGGACTGAATGCCACGAAACTTTCAGGATAGGCAGATCCTGACACTATCTATGTGCTTTACAAATTTCAAGTAAATCGGGTAAATAGAGAGAAAGTTATTATGGTGCAAAAATTGGAGGTTGAAATTAAAGTGCTTACTTAACCGTAATATACAAGTGGTACTGCACCTGTGTTATACAGTATATAATATATATATATATATATATATATAGATAGATAGATAGATATACATATATATATATGTCTGACAGTATCTATCTACTGATGGTATCTATCTATATATCTATCCATCTACTGACAGTATCTATCGACAATATCTAGCGACAGTATCTATCAACAGTGTCTATCGACAGTATCCATCTACAGTACTGACATTATCTACTGTATCTATTGTACTGACATTATCAACTGTATTTCTCTATCTATCTAGCGACAGTATCTATCTACAGTACTGACATTATCTATCTATATCTCTATATCTATCTATCTGACAGTATCTATCTGTCTTTCTATCTATCTATCTACACATACACACACACACACACACATATGCACGTATACACATGCTGTGTGCATCTCCAAATTCGGGTTGATATAAGTCTCTGGCACTACTGCAGCATCTAATCACAGCCTCAAGGGACATCAGAATTGGAACCTGGCACTGACCCACCAGCCAAATGTTAGTGCATTTTGCCTCTGGCCAGTAACATTTTCCTTTATCTTCAGGCCTGCTGGCATGTGCTGGAGGACTAACATTTCAACAAGTACACTAGTTGGGTTAATGTCAGGTCTACAGGGGTCTGTGGACTTCCCCAGTCACCTGCCCTTCTGCTTACTGGCTGCAAAATGTAATCTGAACCCCTCATATGGATGGTGGTCACCTCTGAGTTCCAGAATCCTTGCTCAGAGCTCCCCTGAAGCTCTGATTGCACATGTGGGCACAAATTATCTGAATAAGCAGAGTATGGAACAGAAGAAGGTAGAATTCTGTGCTTTAGGAAAGGTAGTGAAGGACAGCACAGCAGCAGTAGCCTTTTCTAGTGTACTATCGTGGCCATACCTGAACCAAAGAGAACAGTTCCACATGTTCCAGTTCAGTGAATGGCTAAAAGGCTGGTGCAGGGAGGAGGAATTTTGATTCCTTGGGTACTGGGGCTCAACTTGGAGGGATTGGAGGCTGTTCCAAAGGGACGACTTGCACCCCAATGAGAAGGTCAGGAGGGTCCTGGGAGAAAGGTGGGCACAACACATGCAGCTAGTTTAAACTAGTAAGAGGGAAGGAGTCAGGGTGGAAAGCCACACACAAAATGTCACAAACAAGAGATCTTGCTGGGCTCCCCCCACTGAACTTCGCAGAATCAAGTAAGCTTTTGGAAAACACAAAAGGGGGATTAGGGTGAAATATTGGAAAGTTGTATGTGCTAATGCTAGAAGTTTGGGCAACAAAATACTGGAACTTCAGAAACTGGTCAGAGGAAGGGACATGACCTGGTAGTGATAGCGCAGACATAGGCAACCTCGAGCCACAAGTGAAACATGACCATACAAGGCTACATCCTATTCAGAAATGGACAGGACAAAGGGCTGGAGAGAAGGGCTAGTGCTGTATGTTAAGGAGGGGACTGAAGCAATGGAAATAGGTAGTCAGGGGGTGGGTCAGGGGAAGTGGAAACCCTGTAGGTACTAGCAGGAAAAAGGAAGTGGAAACTAATGCAAATCAGGGTGGTCTACAGGCCACCAGACCATGATACAGAGGCAGACAGGACACAGCGAGAGACACTTAAGACGGCAGCAAGTGCAGAAGAAGTGGTGGTAGTTAGGGGATTCCAACATGCCAGATGGGGTTTGGAAACTTCTAATCGCAGTTGCAATCTGATCAGGGCCGCCGGCCCGGTGGCGCTGAGGGTTGAGGCGCTGGATGCCACACCTCACACCACGCCGGCTACCCGGGTTTGGGAACGAGCCAGGGTCATCGGAGGCCAGTGGAGGGGGGGAAGAGGATGTGAGAAGCTGCCGGCTGGCAGCGCTCTGCCTCGGGAGGAGAAATCCAGCTCTCTTGGAGCTTGGCCGCCCTCTGGTGGAGGCCGGAGGGACGGTGCCATGACGAGCTCTGACATAGGTCAATGGGGAGGGTTGAGGGGACCCAGTCTGGAGCTGCAGTGTGCATGTGCGCCTCCACATGCATGCATCACCACTTCCAGGGGTTCCGGGGTAGCTCAAGGGAGAAAACGGAAGAAACTGTGGGTGCTGACGTGGACGATGCCCCCGGACTGACTCTGGAGATCTGCCAGGGCATGCAAGGTGCTAGAAGCCCCCTAGAAACCCCCGAGATCGGTAGGCTCAGTGGACGCTGAGGTCAACTCACCACAAGGAGGATAAACATACTTTACAAAAAAAACGAAATCTGATCAGGGCCCAACAAGGGAGGAGGCCCTGCTGGATCTGGTGCTCAAAAATGGTGAAAGGATTCAGAACATAGCAGTCTTGGAACCACTCAGTTCCAGTCACTAGAGGACAGAAGCTTTGGAGGTTTTGATATGGACAAGCAAAGGGGCAAAAGAAATAAGGGTATAAGACTTTAAAAAAAGCAGATTTCAGCAAAATGAGAGAAAAACTGGAGCATAGCATGAAGGACATAGTGAAGATAGGAGGTACAGAAGAAGAGGGCATAATTTAAAAAGGCAATGATAGGAGCATCAGCTAGCTTCATTTCAAAGGTGTCCAGATAAGGGCTATGGAGCCAGCGTAGTTCATAGCCAATGTAAAGGTGGCAGTAAGAACCAAAAGCAGGGGAATTTCCAGGTATAAGGGTAGTCAAATGGAGAAAGACAGGGTGAAGTACCAAGAGAAACCAGCGGGAAGGTGAGGGAGGCCAAACAGGAAATGGAGCTCCGGTTGGCAACAGGGGTGCAGGAAGGGGATAAGGCTTTCCTTTGGTATATCTGAGAAAAGCGCAAGGTGAAATGGGGTAAAGTGAGATTTAAAAGCAATGAGGGGTAGGAGGAGGGGGACAAGGGGAAGGCAGATATACTGAACAATTATTTTTGTTTGGTATTTACTAAGCAGGAGGGGCCAAGGCCAGATTGTGGGATTAGGAAGGGAGGGAGCAAAGACATCAGGTCAAAGATCCAGATAATGGAGGAAAGGGTGTTGGAAAGGCTAGCACGGTTGAAATTGGATAAATCTATGACAGCTTACCCATGGATGTTACGTGAGGTAGCTAGGGTTATAGTAGGGTCACTAGCAGACATCTTTAACAGCTTGCTAGCCATGAGACTGGTCCTTATAAACTGTAGGACAGTGGACGTGGTTCCGCTAAACAAGTGTGGGAGGAGGGATGACCAGGAACTATAGGCCACTCTGCTTGATGTCTGTAGTGGGGAAGATCATAAAGTCTCTACTGAGGGAGGACCTGGTGGTCTTCCTAGAAGGGAATGGGCATCAGGACCCCAGGCAGATGGTTTCATATAGGGATAGTCTTGCCAGACAAATCTGGTTGAGTTCAACTGGGTTACCACAGCAGCAGACAGTTGATATAGTATAGCTTGACTTCAACAAGGCTTTTGACTCAGTCCCCCACAGTAGCCTGGTCAAAAGATTAGGGGCCGTAGGGTAGAGGAAAAGATTATGAACTGGGTAGACAGTTGGCAGATGGATAGAACACAGAAGGTGATAGTTAACGGGGTGTTTTCAGAGGTGAGGGAAGCGACTAGTGGGGTATCTCAGGGGTCTGTTCTATGATCGGTTCTTTTCAATACTTTCATCTGTGACACAGGTGAAGGTACCAAGGGTAAGATCTTTGCAGATGGCACAAAGATCTGTGCAAGGGTAGACAAGGAGAAAAGGAGAACAGAATTAAGGGAGGACCTGGGCAGGTTGGAGAGCTGGTCCGAGATCTGGCAGCTGAACTTTAACACTAAAAATGTAAAGTAATACACATTAGGAAAATGAACCCAAGGCTGCAATGTGAAATCAAAGCAGTTGTACTGGATAGCTCTCTTGTACTTCACTTCAAACTTCTTTACTTCAAAGGATGGACATACATAGTTTAGGTTTTCAGGAAATGTTGGACTTTGACTCTTATACAGTCCCTCTTAACTGGTTATCTACAGGTTGCCCTTTCACATTAGTATTGTGTGAATGTGCGCGTGTGTGTATGGGTTTGTGTGGGTGTTTGTGTGTTGTGGGGAAAGAAGTGTGGCACACTGAATTTTTAATGTGGGTATTTAAGGTGGGTGGTTATGTGGGTATAGTTGATGTGAATATTGTGGTGATACTGAGATAAACTTATGTTCAGGCACATGGTATTATGGTGTCATAGTGGCTAGGACTCTGGGCTCATATTTATAGTGGATATTTACTCCCTTCTGCTAGTTCTGTAGTTTGAGTATATTCTGTTATGTTTTTACATTCTGTACTTATTAGGACACGTTGTCTCATTTACTTGGGGGGGTCATGACATGTGTAATTCCTTTTTGGTAACTATTGTAGTGGTGGGTGCAACTGATAGTGTATTAGGATTCATGTACATTTATTTCATTTTAAGTAGTTACTTTCCGGGGGGGGAGGTAATTCCTAGGAATATTCATTTAGATTCCTTAGACTGTTTCTGTAAATGTATTATTTCTATTATACACTGACAATTTATTGAAATCTGTATATATCAGACTACATAGTCTCAATTTCTTGGGGGTCCTTGACTAGTACTTCTTTGTATCTGCCACTTACACTGACAATTAATATTATCATGTATAACATTTTGTTACAACATTGAAGGCTTTAAGGTTTCTGGAACATAGTAGCTGGTTGAGGGTACGTTGGGAATGTATCTCCGGCTAGTTGTTCATTCATCAGTGTGATACACTTACTCACTTTGGGTATACATCACTTTAATCCTTCTATATGCCATGTAAAGATAATTTCTGTTGTTGTAATTTTGGGGGTTTATTCCTTACTTGCTAATATGTTACATTTTGGCATGCAATTGTTTTATCCAGGGTCATTTTCTTGTCATTGGCTGTATTCTCAAACTAACAGAGTTCTGAGCAGAGCTGAAGCTGTCTTCTACTGGTGTGCTCTTACCTCACTCTTGAAGTATGTGTCTTCACGAGTTTTTTTCACTTGACATATAATTTAGTGAGTAGAGAATCCTAGTGTTTTGTTATTCATTAGACTGATATGTGGTATAATACATGTGGGTTGAACCCTCTGCCTGCTGTTATCTCTGGACATCCTTTGACCTTTAAGTTTGGTTAAGCTGAAAACATACTGAAGATACACAAGCTCTCTGACGTCACTTTAACTATGTTTTGAATGCCTGTTTTAAACCAGTGAGAATTATTTCTATCTTTTTCTGCATGTTCTAAGTGTTAATAGTATGAGATTTTCTAAATAACTGTCAGTAAGCTTCCAAAGAAGGACTTGTTGGTCCGAAAGCTAAAGCTATTTGTTCTTTTTGTAACATCCTTGTTGGTCCAATAAAAGGTATCAAACCATCTGTTCTAGATTTATTCTTGAAGACAAGGATTTGGGGGGACTGCGGGACATGCTCATTCCAATACAGTCCTGCCACGTGACTGCGTGACATGCTTATTCCATCCCAGTCCTGCCACGTGACTGCGTGACATTCTCCTTCCATCCCAGTCCTGCCACATGACTGCATGATACACTCATTCAATTCCAGACCTGCCACATGACTACGTGAAGCTTATTCCATCCCATTCCTGCCACATGAATATGGCACATGTTCATTCTTTCCCTGTCCTGCCACCTGACTATGTGACACATTCATTCCATCCCAGTCCTGCCACATGACAGCGTGACATGCTCATTCCATCCTAGTCCCGCCACATGACTGAGTGATACACTCATTCCATTCCATTCCATTCTAGTCGTGCCATATGACTATATGAGGATCATTCCATCCCAGTCCTGCCACATGACTGCATGGCATGTTCATTCCATCCCGGTCCTGGCACATGACTGTGTGACACACTTACTCCATCCCAGTCCTGCCACATGACTATGTGACATGTTCATGTCATCCTAGTCCTGCAACATGACTGTGTGACATGCTCATTGCATCCTAGTCCTGCCACATGACTATGCAACACATGTATTCCATCCCAGTCCTGCCACATGACTGCATGACACGTTTGTTCCATCCTAGTCCTGCCACATGACTGAGGGGCATACTCATTCCATTCTAGTCATGCCACATGACTATGTGAGGATCATTCCATCCCAGTCCTGCCACATGACTGTGTGACACATTCACTCCCAGTCCTACCACACGACTGTGTGACATTCTCCTTCCATCTCAGTCCTGCCACATGACTGTGGGACATGCTCCTTCCATCCCAGTCCAGCCACATGACTGCATGATACATTCACTCCATCCCAGTCCTGCCACATGACTACGTGAAGCTTATTCCATCCCAGTCCTGTCACATGAATGTGGGACATGTTCATTCCTTCCCAGTTCTGCCACCTGACTGTGTGACACGTTCATTCCATCCTAGTCCTGCCACATGACTGCATGACACATTTGTTCCATGCTAGTCCTGCCACATGACTGCATGACATGCTCATTTAATTCTAGTCATGCCACATGACTATGTGAGGATCATTCCATCCCAGTCTTGCCACATGACTGCATGACATGTTCATTCCCATCCCAGTCCTGCCACATGACTGCGTGACACGTTTGTTCCATCCTAGTCCTGCCACATGACTGTGTGACATGCTCATTCCATGCCAGTCCTACCACATTACTTCGTGACGTGCTGGGCTGCATCTTCCATAGAAATTTAAAAACCCCAGGAAACATGTTAATTACAGTTCATCTTCTCTTGATAAAATAGGGCTGTGAATCTAGTTTATGCAGCTTACAGGAAGTTTTTTTTTTCACTTTCCATTTTTCTGCTTATCTCTGATACATGCCCCTATTCTGCTCCCATGGCAACCACCCAACCCCTTCACCTACATGAAGCTGCCCACGCCCCCCCCCCCAGCAGGGATGGAGAGAGGAACACCCTTCCAAACTTCTTAGTAGCTTTGGAAGCACTATAGGACACTAGGTATAGTGGACATTCCACTGTTGAGCCAGGGTTTGCACCTTGGGTTCACCCAATCACAGGATGTCACTGCTGAGGGCATCAAGGCATGAACATGCAGGCAATGCCATTCATGGCATCAAGCAACATCCTTCAGTCTCATCCCTCTGTCAAGTGCCTCCAACTGCGCTGACACCTGCGGTCACCCAGGTGGCAGTTTCACAGCAGGACACGCATTCCTCCCTCATCCTGGAGGGCAGTATCACAGAGGGACATGCAGTCCTCACTCATCCAGGATGGACCCCCCCCAATCAGCTGCTGACACACTGAGTCTGTTCCAAAACCCTGGTTGCACATGCCGAAAGCGGTAGCCCTATCGCCCAACTGACAGACCTGCCCACAGAACAATGTACAAGGAAACACAGAAGGAGCAGGACAGAGAACTGTACCAGTTAAAACAGAAGGAAGCGGGTAAGGCAGTCAGAATAGCAAAGGCCCAAACCAAGGAAAAGATAGCCAACTCGGTTAAGAAGGAGGATAAAACCTTTTATAGGTACATTAGAGAGCAAAGAAAGACTAAGTCAGGGATATTGAGGCTGAACAAAGAGGAAGGTGATTGGGCAGAAAGCGACAGTGAAAAAGCAGGGATACTGAACAAATACTTCTGTTCAGTATTCACAATGGAAAATCAGGGGGAAATACCTAATCCGGTCAATAGAAGCACTCTGGATGGGGGGGTTAATATTAGTCCTTTCACAGAAGAAAGGGTTCTGAAAGAACTCTTAAAACTGAAGGTGGATAAAGCAATGGGGCCTGATGGGATTCACACCAGAATTCTAAAAGAACTAAAGGAAGAACTAGTAACACCACTGACTACCCTTTTTAATAAATCATGGTAGGATGGGGTGGTACATGAGGACTGGAGGAGGGCAGATGTGATTTCTCTTCACAAAAGTGGGAGCAAGACAGAGGCAGGAAACTACAGACCTGTCAGTTTGACCTCAGTGGTAGGGAAAATGATGGAATCACTTCTGAAGGAAAGAATTGTTGAGTACCTACAGGCCAGTGGGGCACAGGACCCAAGGCAGCATGGATTCACAGCAGGAAGGTCATGTCAGACAAATCTAATTGATTTCATTGATTGGGTGACCAAAGCAGTAGACCAGGGAGGGGCTGTGGATATGGCCTACCTAGACTTTAGGAAGGCATTTGACACAGTCCCACACAAAAGATTAATAAACAAATTAGCCAGCCTGGGAGTGGGTCCCAGGGTGGTAGCCTGGGTAAAACACTGATTGGACAACAGGACATAGCGGGTAATAGTAAATGGAGTCCACAGTGAAGAAAGGAGGGTTACTAGTGGGGTACCGCAGGGTTCAGTACTGGGGCCGGTCCTTTTTAATGTCTTTATAAGTGACATTGCAGAGGGACTGGAAGGGAAAGTATGTCTCTTTGCAGATGACACAAAGATCTGCAACAGGGTTGATAAACAAGGTGGGGTGGAATGGATGAAAAGGGACTTGGCAAGGTTGGAGGAATGGTCAAATGTATGGCAGCTTAGATTCAATGCAAAGAAGTGCAAAGTAATGTACCTGGGAAACAAAAACCCAGGGGAAGAGTACACAATGGGGGTGCGATACTGACAACAACAAAAATGGAAAGGGACCTGGGGGTAGTCATATCAGATGACCTAAAGGTGGGCCAGCAATGTGAGAGGGCAGTAAGGAGGGCTGGGGGATACTGGGATGCATAGGGAGAGGCATCACCAGTAGAAAACAGGAAGTTTTGGCCCTCTGTACAGATAGTTGGTAAGACTACATATGGAGTACTGTGTACAGTTCTGGAGACCCCATCTCCGCAAAGACATAAACAGGGTGGAGGCTGTCCAGAGGAGGGCAACCAAAATGATGCAGGGTCTGCATCAGAAGTCATATGAAGAAAGACTAAAGGAACTAAAGATGTATAGCCTCGAGGAAGGGGGGACATGATAGAAACTTTCAAATACCTCAAGGAATCAACAAAGTCCAAGAGGGTAGCATCTTTCAGAAAAAGAGACATGAAAAAACAAGGGGACACAAATTTGAAGATAGAGAGGGGATGGCTCAGAGGTAATGTGAGGAAGTATTTTTTTCACAGAGAGGGTTGTGGATACATGGAACAGCCTTCCTGAGGAGGTCATGGAGTCAAAACAGTGGGGGAATTCAAGAATGCATGTGACAGACATAATGCAATTCTAGTGGGGGGTAGGAGGAAGTAGGCTGTTGGTTAACTAGGATCTGCAGCTTAGGTAGGGAAATGGGCAGACTATGTGGGCCAAATGGTCCTTATCTGCCGTCAAATTCTACATTTCTATATTTCTAATGTTTAGTCACAGAATATTTTTACTGGAGCACCTTATCTGCTGTAAGATTTCAGTTGGTTTTTGGGCTTTCTTTTTTGGCTGAACAAGGATCACAAGTTCCTAGACATTTTCTTAATCTTTATTGCTCAACCCTCAGATGAAAGATGTTCAAAACCATTAAACTTTATACAGTTAAAAGCTATTTCATGTGTTTTTCAAATGGTGAGGCCAGACTCCAAGGAGAAGTCACTTGCCCTCATCGACCGGTCCCAGCACCCCCCCCCCAAGCTGTTGCAGAGAAGCTACCTACACCCACCCAGATGAGGTCCAAGAATGTCCCCAACTGGTTTGAATGAGGGCTGATGTATACCAGATACTGTATTCATTACTAAAACCTGACTTCATGCTGTTTCATGTGAAAGGATGGGGATTCCTTCCTATGGCTTCTGCTGCACACAGGCGTTTATGGGAAAGTACAGAACCTTCCCCTGTGAAGCTCATGAGGAGGAAGTTGGCACCTTTTACAGTCACCTGCTATAACAAATGGGATGTCATGTGAATAAAGTGAGCTATTTTTATTCAGAGGCATTTCCCTTTATTCCACGAACACAGTGCAAACTATGATATGCTATAGTTATCTGTTGTTGACCTTGGACAGCGTACCCATTTACAACTACAGCCCAGGACAATAATATGTCACAAGCACAAAAGATAATATCCAGTAAAAGGGCACTGATATTTAGATTTTGTTTACTACCCCCTGCCTCCAGAAGCGGCTCTATTTCTGGCCCTTACCTGAATTCCTGTGCTGACACTGATGGCCTCTTGTGTGGCCCTTCTGGTATATACCTCCTTAGAAGGCCCCTCCAACTTTACCCCCACAAGGGTTTCTTCTCATCCCCCTCCCCTTCAGATTCAACATGGAGGCAGAGACCCGTCCAGAAGATGGCATCAGGCACAGGGGTGTGGGTGGGCAGGATGTTACACATTCACACTTCTGTGAGGTTTTATCTCATTTTCTCCATACACCTCCCCTGTGTGGGAATTTCCCAACATAGTCCACTTTTCTGGAGGGGGAGAGATACTGTATGGTCGCCTACAGCCAATGCTGTTCCCAACCCCCTCCGACGGAGTTGTTCGTACATCAGGACAGCCATTTCCACCTGGAGCGGTGGTAGATCTGTGCATCACAAACACCTTATAGTGCTGTCAGCCCAAATTCTGGGAACAAATCTTCTTTGATAACCAAATTACCAGATTTGGTTCCTTTTGTTATTTTTCCACACAGTTTTCAGTGTGCAGGACTTTGTTGCTGGACTGGTCACTTCCACCACCCGCGCACCCCAGAATCTGAGTGGACTGGTTCTGAAGTGCAACACAGAACCTTCTGTCCCAGTACAGGGAACTGAGTTTAGAATAGGTACCCTGGCACCCGGGGGCAGTAGACAACATGGCTGCTTAGATCCAAAGCATTCCAGCCAGTTTCATATTTCTGTGGAACTCTGCCTGTAAATTTCATTTCACACAACTCAAAACCTACCTCATTGGTATAAGCTTGTTGTGGGCATTCATTCAACACCTCATTTGCACTGATCATCCGTCAGTAGGCAAAAATCTCAGCTTTTAAAAATCACCTGAGAGTGTAACCATTCCAGTGGTAAAATGGCGTCCGCATCGGGGAATCAAACGGCTTCTGAAAATACCAACCTTTAGGAAATCAAAAACATACTGCAAACCCTTATCCAGGAGATTCCACAAATCAGAAGGGATGTTAAAGACCTGAGGGACTGTAAGGAGGCATTAGAAATTTAGATGGCTGATCAGGTGATGTGCACCACTGTAATAGACACTAAAGCATCTATTCAGGAGGACAGGAGGACAGAGCACAGTATCTGGAGCAGCCAGTGCAGATGATTTGGGCAAAAATTGATGATCTGGAGAATCGGGGCAGGCGGAACAACATCCACATTGTTGGCATTCCCGAAGGGACAGAAGACAGGTATGTAATTTCCTTCTTAGAGGCTGCCCTATCAGGATGTTGGATCATTATTGGGACCACCCCTTTGAAACTGAGCAGGAACATAGCACCCTTGGACCTCACCTGGGGTATGGTGCTCCACCATGATCCATAGTAGACTACTTCCTGCAGCATAGTGTCAAACAGCATGTCTGAAGAATAGCAAGGGAGAAGGGTACATGCATTGGAATGGCTATAGGGTTCATATTTTCCAAGATTCTATCGATGATGAGCTTTTGGCCTGCTAAAGAGAGCTAGCACACAGAAACATCCAATATGCCCAGCGATATCCAGCCACATTGCAAATACTCCAGAACAACAAATGGCCATCCTTCTCTATGCCTGCAGAAGCAGAGAATTTCCTATGGCAAAACATCCTGAACACTGAAGGGAATGTGGATCCAAACAAGATGTACCCCCCCCCCCAACAGCAGACACCCAGTCAACAACAGCCCAAACCCAAACACCCATCTGTGCATCCAGACACACATGAAACAAGTACAGATCACTGAGATTAATGTCAGGTCGTGGACCTAAAGAGACACAGGCTCAGAGGCCGAGACTGCATTCCCCACAATCCGCAGGACTAGCTCCGTGACAGGTCCTGAAGTCAAGACTCTTGCCACTCCACTCCAGAATCGAGGCCCCCCATGACAGCAGCATCCCTACAAGATGGTTAGAGAACCAGACTTCAAGGCACCCTTGAACACTGACAATCTAATGATAGAAGAACAGACAGATATGGACATGGCTGGAGCTTTGTTACCAGAATACGGACTCTCCCTTAGACCCAGCTGGGCTGCTATTTTAGAGGCCTCCGGGGAAGATGGACTACAGCCGGAGAAGCAGCCCATGGTTGGCAGAGAGCCAGGCATGACTACATGAGCAAGGATGTCTAACCACCATGCACTGTCTTTAAAACTTACCCTTGTTTATTAAACCAGGACCACTGGACTCTGTCATGTTTTGGACAGCTAATTTGCTCAATAATTATTTTTCTTTTTAGCTACTGCCCCAGGCTACCTGTGTATCAGATACTGTATGTGAACTTATCTACCAGGGATATGGGGGGAGGGATTTCAGTGGAGAGTTGGGAGCCAAAGGAGTGGGGTAGAGCTGAAATGTGTATGTGCCCCCTTCATATCTGAGTGACTGTAGGGGTGGGCAGCAGATTGGGGGTGCCAGAATGCCATTTCTTCAGTCCCAGGACAAAGCTTTTCTTACTAGCCCTAAATACTTTCCACTCCCATGGTTTAGGGCACTTCCTATGAAGTGCAGACGTCTTACTATCATAAAAGGGGGGGTTGGGTAAATATTCTTGGGTCAAGCATGTTACGTGGAGAAGCACTACTAGATGCCCACTTAATATCTCTGTTTGGGGGTTTCGTGCATCTGGAAACCTGTGCTACTCTGGCCTTGACTGCTTGACAAAGTACAGCATTACAATGTGGCCGTCCCAGTATGTGGAAATTACAACACCCTTAAGAATAGAGTTTACAGGGGACTAAGGCACCAACTAGAAAATTTCTACCCGCACCCCTCCTTTATTTGGAATTAACTCACCCCTTATTTGACACTCATACAAACTCACTCATTTACCTCTGAAATCAGAAGCTGTATAGTACTGTTCTGCCAACAGGGCAACATGGGGAAGGCCACGTCTCCAGTGAGGAAGTTTATAACATAGGGTACCATTACAGCTCTGCAACTGGCATACTTCAACACTTTCCCCTCCCTCCTCCGACTGTACAGTCCTTCCCAGTTAAACCCTCGATTCTGATAGATTTTCACAGAAGCTGGGGATTAGGGGATAGGCAACTGGATCCACTGCATGGACTGTTACAGCCAATGGACTCCATGATGTCTTCCACAAGGTGCGTAGCCTTGTGGAAGACTTGGTTTGCTGGCCAAGGCACCAAGCTTCACCTGAGCTCTTTCCTTCTAAGACTGCTTGAAAGGCAGAGTAGAGAAACTTACCAGAGCAAGGGAAAAGGATTAAGACTTAGTTTGGCTAAGCAGATTTACTGTGTGGTGGTGTTTTTAATTTTTACTCACAGGGATTGCTACTGTTTGTTGCTAACATTTCATTGCTTTATTTTTCTCTGATTCAAATTGTTGTTGCTGGTATACCTTCTTCTGCATTATTACAAGGTGTGCCTACAGGTGTGTGCTAACAGATTACTCCTGTAATCTTCTGATTCAAATTGTCTTTTGCAAGATATATCTTCTGTTACTGCTTTATTTTTCTCTGGGGCAAAGTGTTTCTTACAGTGTATATCTTCTCTGAAATTATTACAGGTGGTGCTTTACAGGTTTTACAGTTTTATCTAACATTAGGATAAGCTTTCAGAGTTACTGCATTTGTTGTTGACTGATTGTTTCTGCTCTTACCTCCTTGTTCTTTCGTCCGTGGTTCTTCTTTTTAGGCAGGGGAAGGGCCCAGCCACCCACCCCCATCCCCAACCACCCCACGCTACACTCCTTTTATAGGGTACCACAGTTGTGACATTTCCTGTGGCAGCGCGCAGGAAGGGGCGGATCAGTGGGGCCTCCACAAGGTGATCTAATTTACAGGTGCACTAGTAATGTAACTTGTTACAACAAGTTAAACAAAGCACAATTAAACCATTACTTGCATTTTTTTTCCCTTTTTTTCTCCTTCTAATTACTCTGACTAGGTTACAAACCCAGCAACTTATTTGGAATGGATTTCATTAACTGCAGGTACTGTGGAACAATTTTCAGAAGGACAGTCTTACAGGATTTAGGACACTGTCCTACATGCTGGGCCTTTGGAGATCTTGGGGCTCAGCTCTGGGCAGCATGGGCAGAATTGCACTCCTCAAATTTCATATTGAAGAGGAAATACATTATAAGAACCACCCGCCATTTCCCCAGCATCCAACAGAAAAACCTCGACCGCAGAGGGTAGTTGGTCCAGGAGGTTGGCAGGTTGTTAGGAGGAGCAAATCAGGTGCCCCATCACTCTCTGCTCTCCAACACATTACCTCCAAAAACCATATAAACACTACAAACAGGTATCTGCCTCTATCTCTGAAATCAAATAAAGAGGCAGAAGACACTGCAGAGCAGGACAGCTGCACAGGAGCTAGCACAACAAAACTCACCCAAATCAGGAACCAAAACAAAACAAGCACAAAGGAAATCCAAAAACTTCTGATCATAGGAGACTCCATGATTAGGGAGTTGATACCCATCTCAGCCAGGGTGATGGTCAGATGTCTCCCAGGTACATCAGCATGGAGAGACACTGACCGCATTGCTAAAGTGTTCACAAAGCAGGAGAAAACATTGATGTCCTAGTACACATAGGGACTAATAGTCTAGCCAACCGGTCAGTTGTGAGACCAAGGAACACCTGACTAGGCTGGGTGACAAACTATCATCTATTTCATCCGGCATCTCCTTCTCTGAGATCCTGCCAGTCTGGGAGGGAGAAGATGGACGGAAGGTCAGAGAAGGGGAGATAGGGGAGCTAAACACATGGCTCAAGGGCTGGTGCCAGGAAAAAGGACACAGATTTGTAGGGAACTGGCAACAGTTCTGGGAGCGAAAGTTCTTTAAATTTGATGGACTGCATCTGACTAAAGAGAGAGTCAGTGCATTGGGGCAGAAGTTTGACGTCTTTGCAGAATATTTAAACTAGCAAATGGGAGAGGGGGTGCAGTACCCCATACGTCGAATGGGAAGAACACCCTCCCCCTCAGCTAGTGGTCAAACAGGAATTCAGCATGTTTGCGTTCATTTGCATCACCAGGTAAGAAAAA
The DNA here is from genome assembly GCA_016271365.2 of Neoceratodus forsteri. Lineage (NCBI taxonomy): Eukaryota > Metazoa > Chordata > Ceratodontiformes > Ceratodontidae > Neoceratodus > Neoceratodus forsteri. The sequence continues at coordinate 253,159,386 of JADMNL010000024.1, read as the reverse complement.
AGGTTTGTCTCCCCATACGACACAGGGGTAATGCCAAACTTCACCCAACAACTAACACACCAAAATCTGGCCAATGGAAAATCATGTACACAAATGCTCACAGCCTGGGAAATAAGATCCCAGACCTGCAGGCAATAATGTCAGAGGCTAAACTGGACATAGTAGCAATTAGTGAGACGTGGTTTACCAGTAACCACACTTGGGAGACTTCAGTACCTGGCTATGTATTGTTCAGAAGAGACCGAGGTGCAAAAAGGGGGGGAGGAGTGGCCCTGTATGTTAATGAAAATATCAAAGCTACAGAAATTAAGAATACACATAAGGAGCCAGAAGAACTGTGGGTCACCTGGAAACAGGAAATGGGACAGCCATAAGAACTGGGGTTGTCTACAGTCCCCAGACCAGAGGAGGACATAGACACATTACTGTTAGAAGATATACAAAACATGACAGCTAAGGGAGGTTCTGATAATGGGAGACTTCAACATGCGGATACAGATTGGTCAATACCAGCAAGGAACATCTGCCAGAACTAGACTCATAGTGGATTCCTGCAGGGGAGGGCCTCAAACAACTGGTACAGCAACCCACAAGAGACAGGGCTATCCTAGATCTAGTACTGACTAACAAAGAAGGGATCACAGATCTCCAGGTAGAAGGTCACCTGGGGCCAGTGACCATCACATGGTATGGTTCAATTTGGCTACTACATCTAAATCATCCCATTCCAAGGCAAAAATATGGGACTTCAGAGGAGCTGACTTTGATAAGATGGCCAACAGAGTTAAGCTAGCCCTGGCAAAAAGAAACACAGGTGATGGGGTACAGGCAAAGTGTGCAAGCATTAAGGATGCAATACTTGAAGCAACATCCCATTGTGTTAGACAGAAAAGGAAGTGCAAAAGAAGAAGGAAACCACTTTGGTTCTCAAATACAGTAGCAGAAAAGGTCAGAGCCAAAAGGCTGGCCTTCAGGAAATATAAGGGAAGACAGCGGGATGAAGATAGGGAGGCATACCAAACTGCCCTAAGGGAAGCAGGGAAGGCAGTAAGGCAGGCAAAGTCCCAAACTGAGGAAACACTAGCACGAACAGTAAAGAAGGTGACAAGACTTTCTATAGATACATTAGTGAAGGAGAAAGTCAGAGGGGTATTGCTAAGCTTAATGGGGAAAGGGAGCATGTGAGGAGGAGGAGGACCTGTAAAGGCATCTATCCTAAATAGATACTTTTGCTCAGTATTTACTGAAGAGAAGGTAGGGCAGGGCCCAAGCTCAGCATAATGGACACAGGGGAGGAGGTGAGCACTACTCCTTCACAAAAGAAAGGCCTACAAGAGCTTGTTAAGCTCAGGGGTGGATAAGGCAATGGGACCTGATGGCATACATCCCAGGGTACTTAAGGAGCTAAAGGAGGAACTAGCAGAGCCATTAGCAGAATTGTTTAGTGAGTCTCTGAGCACAGGAGAGGTCCCAGAAGACTGAGAAGGGCTCATGTGATCCCGCTCCACAAGAGTGGTAGCAGGAGGAGGCGGGAACTACAGACCGGTCAGTTTTACCTCAGTAGTGGGCAAGATTATGGAGCCTCCTTAAGGAAAGGATAGTGCAACACCTGGAATCCATAGGGGCACGGATCCAAGACAGCATGGGTTTACAAAGGAAGGTCCTGTCAAACTAATCTCATAGATTTCTTTGACTGGGTAACCAGAGTGGTGGACCAAGGGAGCAGTTGATGTCACCTACCTTGACTTCAGCAAAGCTTTGACACTGTTCCACATAGAAGATTGATAAATAAGCTGGGTAGGCTGGGGTGGGTCAAGTTGGTCAACTGGGTGGCAAACTGGTTGTGGGCAGAAAACGAGAGTGGTGGTAAATGGTATACAGTCAGAAGAGATGCAAGTCACAAGTAGGGTACCTCAGGGATCAGTCCTGGGGCCAGTCCTCTTCAACATCTTCATTAGTGACCTTGCAGATGGACTAGAGGTGTAAGGCTTGTCTGTCTGCAGATGACACCAAGATCTGCAACAGAGTAGATGATCCAGATGGGGTGGACAGAATGAGAAGAGATCTGGATAAACTAGCAGAATGGTCAGAAGAGTGGCAACTGGGATTTAATGCAAAGAAGTGCAAAATCATGCACATAGGGAAGAAACCCTGAAGCCACCTATAGGCTGGGAGGAGTTGCTAGCAGTCACAAAGAAAGAGACTTGGGCATCATCATCACTGATGACCTAAAATCATCAAACAGACCTCTAAAGCAGTAGGCTGAGCTAGGGGGTGTTAGGGTGTATTAGTAGGGTATCTGAAAGTCGTAAAAGGAGGTAATAATCCCTCTTTACAAGACACTGGTTAGGCCCCATCTGGAGTACTGCATGCAGTATTGGAGGCCACACCTTCACAAGGACATTAACCAAATTGAGGCAGTCCAGAGAAGGGCAACCAAAATGGTGCAAGGACTGCATCAGAAGACATATGAGGACAGATTAATGGAGCTCAATATGTATACCCTTGAGCAAAGGAGGGAGAGAGGTGATATGATCGAGGCATTCAAACACCTTAAGGGCATAAACAAGGTGAAAGAGTCTAACATGTTTAAATATAAGAAAAATAGCAGGACAAGAGGACACAGCATGAGATTAGAGGGAGGCCGATTAAGGGAAATGTGAAATTCTTTTCACAGAAAGGGTGGTGGATGCATGGAATGGCTTACCACAAGAAGTAGTGGCTATGAATACAGTGCAGGGCTTCAAACAGGCATGGGATAGGCATAAGGGAGCAATACAAATGACTATGAATAGATAGGCCACTGACAGAGCAAAGGCCGATGGCACATTTATAAGGTAGAAAAAGAAATGGGCAGACTGGATGGGCCTTGCGGTCCTTATCTGCCGTCAACTTCTATGTTTCTATGTTTCATCCCCTCACAGCAGCTGGAGGCAGCACCCCCATAATGAGGACTCCTCTGCTACATAATAAAAAAAAAGAAAGCATACAGGTACACCCTATGATTGATGGACAGCCTTACTTTGTCACCAGGTAAGACGATCCCTCGGACCTAGCCTGAGAACATGAGATAGGCATGTCCCCTTGGAATTTAATGTGAGCAGGCAGGCAGCAAGTGGCAGGAAAAAAAACTCTCTTACTCAAGGCAAGGGGATGCTTGACAGTACCATATTACGGAACACGGAGACCACATAGGTTGCTTCGGCCTGCCTCCCCCCCAAAAAAAAAAAGTTAACCCTTGGGTACCCTGTAGCTCCTTGATCACCTAGCTATATAGTTCATACACTGAGAGGATCTTCGAGGGGATGGGTTGCCTGAGTTGTATCAGTCCACTACTCTCGTTATTTTAGGAGATGATGGCATTCCTAATGAGCATGGCTACCAAGAAATAATTCCAGATGATTGAAATGTGGTGGAGGGGTCAAAAAAACGTACATACTGTACATATAGAGAGGTATGTTTTTTCTTAGTTATAACAGTAGGGCATGACGATACCTAAATAGGCTGGATACTTAGCTGATGGATAGCTGCAAGTGTAGAAGATACAGCAACAGGTTGCTGCTTGGGTGGGAGGGGAATAGGAGTCGGATACCACAGACATATCCCTCTTGTAGGTATTCACTCCACCCAGATGGATCTGTCTGGGAAAGAGTGTGTGACAACCTTTCCTTGAAAAACACTCATGCATGTAATAAGAGGTTGCAGATTTGGGTAGGATGGCTAGGAGAAAGTACAGCTAATAAAGGGTTACTGGTCAATAGCCCACTGGGTAACAATAACTGTGTTTAATGCTTCAGTATTCTTCAGATATCATAATGGAAATTGTTGCAGTGCTTACCATGCTGTGTATTGTATTGCAACTACCAGTCACATGTACACTAGAGGGGGAACCGGTACGGTGGGGTCAGGGATCCTTGGACATTTCATATACCACAGCTCAGTATGGGGACATGTATGCAATTTTCTGTGTTTTTCTAACTTTAACCTTTTTTTACCTATCAGTTGATAGAGAGAGAGAGAGAGAGAGAGAGTGGGGCCTCTGTCCAGACATCTAACTGCTGACCACCAGCCACAGTCAGGTAAGCCCACCCACCTATTTACTACGTGGAGTCACCAGTTTTACATCACTCCATATTATGGCTGAAATCACGGTTATCTCTTGAACTGTGCAGGGTATTAACCACCCCATCAAGAGAAAAAAGATCCTCACCTACTTGAAGTCGGCCAAATGTGATATTGCCCTCCTACAGGAAACACTCGTTTCCTAATGAATCAGATAAATTAGTGCTGGGTTGGGTGGATTGACAAGATGCCACCAATTATGCCACCCCAAAAATGAAAGGGGTAGCAATCCTTAATAAGAGGAGCGGTCAGCTAGTGGTGCACAGGGTACTGTAGATACAGATAAGAAGGGTAGATGGGTTCTCCTCCAGGGCCACTGACACTCATGACATATTCTTATATGGAATATATATGCCCCAAACCAAGATGACCCCAATTTCTTTACCTTCCTGGTGAACCACATCTCACAGATGGTGACACTTCAAATGACGGTAGTGATGGGTAGGATTTCAACTTGTTATCTGACCCTATTGTGGACAGAACTCCAAGAGAAAAAGGTATGCCATCCCATATGCAGGCTGGAGAGGACTTACAGCACTTGTGCCAAGACCCACCCCACTTATAGGGATTACACTTTTAGGTCAGCTAGAGTTCTCATATGCAGTAGATTGGATTTCTTCCTTACAAGCACCTCCAGTACACATGAAGTACTGGATGCCTCCATTCACCCCACAATCATATCGAACCATGTTCATACAATGCTGCTTCAAGGCTTGGAAGGGAAATCCCCAAGGTGGTGACCTAATCCTCTACTGCTCAGGTCTCCAGGCATTAAGACATGGATAGAACAGGAGACAAGGGAATAATTCCTTAACAATGAGCAACCGGACATGCCACAACACACCATGTGGGATGTTTACAAGACCTTTATTAGACATGGGGCATCACCAGAGTTGTACAGTTGGGGGGACTAATGCCCCATAGTTAAAATGTGAACCAAGCTAGAAGCATCCGGGGGGGGCATGCTCCCCCATAACATTTTTAGATTTTTAGCTTAAAATTGTGGCTTTTCCTGTGTTTTTATTGGCATTTTACAGCTGATCAGGAGTTACTCTGGCATTAAAATATTTTTTTCTGAAAAGCTCCACACACAAACACCTCTGAACTGCCTCATGTGAAGAGGGACATACGACATTTCACCCCTCAGAACTGCTCCTTTCTATACGGAAAAGGTTCTGCCCACACAGAGAAGGTGCTGCAAAGTCAAAGTAGAAATTCAGAATACTCTGATACTGATTTGCTGAACGATTATATTACACCTTGTACAGAATAAAAAAGGCACTAGTTTCCAGAGTTTTGTGCTAGTATCTCCGTGTCTGATCACTGTCCCACATTACAAGGGCCAATGATTGAGTTGTTTAAGATGCCTTGAACAAAAGCCCAGTAATGGAAAGAAAAACAACTACAGATACCTCTTTGAGTAAGGAAGGCTCACATTTCTCTTTCAGGCTGAAGTTTGATGTGGGAGTGAAGAAAACAGCATGTGTACCTTAAATAAGTTTACTCACACAGGAAAAACACAAGGAGGTACAATGCATCTCTTTGTCAAGGAGGTACATGGGGTTTTCCTGCGTAAATAAACTTAACTAAGACATTTTGTAAAATGAACTATGTACAGTAGGTGAGTGGATGAACAGTGTGTGGTGGCATGGGGGGCTTGGAAAGGTAGGGCTGGGGTATCTTTTTTTTTGTGTTAGTAAAAAAAAAATATGGAAATCCTGCCAATTCCAAAGGCTAGTGGGGAACACAAGAGGAAGGTTAGGGTGATAAACCAGTGGCTCATGGGGTGGTGTGGAGCCAGAGGGTATGGGTTGATGGGGGATGGGGGAAGATCTGGGAGGATAAGGGGCTGTATGCTAGAGATAGGCTCCATCTCAATTTGGAGGGGAAGGAGATCCTTAAGTTGAAAATAGAGGGGTTCATTGGTGAAAGGTGGGGTTTAAACTTGTGAAAGGGGGAAGGATGGGAGAAAAGGCTGTCGAGGGGGGTCCGGTAAAGAAGGCACTCTGTCTCCACCCCCAACCCCTCCCCCCGGGGAGCTGGAAGAATGCAGGGAAAGGCCGACTGGTAAGGTGTGGACCAGGGGAAGACAGAATCCCCACGGGAACATGAGCAGGGGAAATGGAAGTATAGGGAAAGGGTGGAAGGTAGTCCTGCTAAGTGCCAGGAGCTTGGGCAATTAAATGCCTGAGCTCCAGGTGATGCTAACTGAGGGAGAGGTGGATGTGGCAGCAGTCACTGAGACCTGGGCCACTGCAGGGCACGACTGGGACCTGAACCTGGAGGGTTACACCATGTTCAGGAAGGACGGGGGGAGGGAAGGGGAGGAGGGGTAGCAATAATAGTTAAAAATTGCATTGCCATAGGAGGAGTGGAGGAGGTGGAGGGAACTGTCGAGGCGATTTGGGTCACTTTCATAACAAGGAGGGGGGGGCAAGAGAGTAAAAATAGGAGTGGTGTATAGACTCCCTGCACTGGTAGAGGAGCTGGAGGAGAGTCTGGGGGCAGATGTTGGGAAACACTGCAGACTGGGACGGGGAAGGGTGGTGGTGTTGGGGGACTTAAACATGCCAGAAACAGACTAGGAGACTACGACATCCTCAGTGGCCAGGGAACAGAGGTTGTTAGATGTCTTTCAGGACGTGTTAGTAACTCAACGGGTGAGGGAACCGACCAGGGAGGAGCAGATACTGGATGTGGTCCTGGCAGACATAGACCAGATTGGGGGCCTGGAGGTAAGGGACCCTTTGGCGGGGAGCGACCATGCCATGGTCTGGTTCTGCCTGAACCTAGGAGGGGTAGAAGGCTGCACAAAGATGGAGGTAACTGCCTTCAGGGGGGCAGATTTCAAGGAAATGGAAAGGATCCTTAAGGAGCACTTGGATGGGACTGGGCCAGACACGGACGCTTACAGTAGGTGGGAAATCATCAGAAGGGGGGGTGCAGGATGCTACCAGCACCTGTGCAAGAGTAAGACGAAAATGAAGTAGAGTGCGAAAACCCTGCTGGTGGACCAGGGAGGTTCAGGAGGTGGTGAGGGGAAAGAAGGCTGCCTATAGGTAATTCAAGTGCTCAAGGAGTGAAAGGGATCGAGGGGAGTACGAGCTGATGACCAGAAGAGCCACTAGGGTGGTGAGGGTGGCTAAGGCAAGGAAGGAGCAGAACCTGATCAGGGAAATTAGGAGAGGGAACAAGGGGTTCTTTACATACATTGGGGAAAAACGAAGGGTGAAGGGGCAGATTAGCAGGATTAAAACAGGGGAGGGATGGGCACAAGACCCAGGGGAGCAGGCTGAGGTACTAAATGAGTACTTCACCTCAGTTTCACCAAGGAAAATGGGGGGGCTGCATCCTACATGGGAGGAGACAGTGAAACTGAGATGGGGGGGACCCTTTCCGATCAGCGGGTCTGGGGAGGGGGGGCATCATTGGCAGGTGGGGGGGAAGGCAAAGCAGGGGGACGAGGTAGCGGAGGTGGAAATCACGGCAGAGAGAGTGAGGGAAGCCCTCAGGTCCCTCAAGATGGAGAAAGCACCAGGACCGGATAAATTACATCCCAGAGTGCTGAAGGAACTGGCGGATGTCCTGGCGAAACCCCTGGTGGAGCTCTTCAGCATCTCTCTGAGGACAGGGTGGGTGCCCCAGGACTGGAAGGTGGCACATATAGTACCTATCCACAAAGAGGGATCAAGGCAGGTGGCCTGGAACTACAGGCCATCAGCCTAACATCGGTGGTGGGCAAGGTGATGGAGGGCATTGTCAAGGAGAGACTAGGAGGGGACCTGGAAAAGTTGGGGTGCCTGGATGATAGACAGCAAGGATTCGTCCTGGGCAAATCGTGTCAGACAAACCTTATGAATTCTATGACTGGGTGACGAGTGCCTTGGACCTGGGTAGACCAGAGGACATCCTCTTTCTTGACATCAGCAAGGCGTTTGACTCTGTTCCTCACGGGGGCCTGTTGGATAATCTGGGAGAAATGGGGGTGGGGAACCAGATGATCAGATGGCTAGGAAATTGGCTCCAGAACCAGACCCAGAGGGTCATGGTTGGTGGGATAGTCTCATCTCCAAGGAGGGTCATTAGTGGAGTCCCTCAGGGATCGGTTCTTGGGCCCCTCCTGTTCAACGCCAACATCTCTGACATAAGGAAGGGTATCAAGAATGAGATGAGTCTCTTTGCGGATGACTCCAAACTCGGGGCGGTGGTGGATGGGGAGGAGGGGAAGGTGGCCCTACAGGGGGATCTGGAGGCTCTGGAAAGGTGATCTAGAAAGTGGAAGCTGAGGTTCAATGCAGGAAAATGCAAGGTACTGCACCTGGGAGCCAGAAACCTGGGCCAAGTGTACACCCTTTGGGGGGGTTGGGGGAATGCTACAAGTCTCGATGGCTGAGAGGGACCCGAGGGTAGTGGTGGATGTCAAGATGAACAACTCGGAGACTTGTAGGAGGGCAATGGCAAAGGCTAACATGATGCTTGGATGCATTGCTAGGGGGCTCACCTCCAGAAGAAGGGAAGTGATACTCCCACTGTATAACTGCTTGGTGAGGCCGCACCTCGAGTACTGCGTGCAGTTTTGGAGGCCACATTTAAAGAAGGACATTGAACTCCTGGAGAGGGTCCAGAGGAGGGTAACCAAAATGATTTGGGGCTTGGGGATAGGACATATGGGAGAGGCTTGAAGAGCTAAATATGTACACGTTGGAAGAGAGAGGGACCAGGGGACATGATAGAGTCTTCAGGTACAAGAAGGGGTAAATAGGAAAGGAGCAGTCAGGGTGTTCGAAGGAAGGGGGCAACTAGAGGGCATGGGTGGAAGCTGGAGGAGGAGATTCAGGGAGAAAGGAGGAGGAGGTGCTACTTCACTGAGAGGTGGTGGAGCCATGGAATGCTGCCCAGGGGCTAGTGAGGCAGAAACGGTGGAGGGGTTCAAGAGGGGGTGGGACAGGTACAGGGGAAGGGTTCTGGAAGCAAAAACCAGTGCAGCAAGAATATCCGGGACTGGGACGGGAGAAGCCAGAGAGGGAGAGGGGGCAGCAAGGTCAGCTCCCAGGGTAGGGGCTGACCAAACGAGCAGACACGAAAGACCATTAGGCCTATTCTTCTGGCATTTTAGTATGTAGTATGTTAGTACAGTGTGGCTGCTCCTTAATATTACTGTATTCAAAGCAGCAATAAAATACATTACAGTGTGCTCCGCCTTAATATTTATTGTGTTTGCAAGCATCAAAAATTACATGGTGTGGCAGTTACTGCTGCTTTAAACACATTAAGCTGGAGCAACCACACAGTATATTGTTTTAAACAATAAAAATCAAAATACCCCATCTTTCAAGCCCTCCACCTCACCACACACTGCTCATCCACCCACCTACATATAGTTTGATTTTTATGTTGATTGCGCACATGCGCACGAAACATATTGCAGCAGCTTTCTCCAGAAGCAGGTTGTGGAGGTGCGGCACTGTTGTGGCCAATACCCCCACAGCCTTTAAAGGCATGGCCTGCTTCCCCCAATGTGTGGCACGCTGCTGCTGACACTAGTTCATCCAGCGTGCCACAACCTTGTAAAAAACTAGCCACTGCAATCAGGGGCCACCTCGTCATAGCAGCGTCAGCCATTCACTGCAATGAGGGAGTGACCCGTCATTGCAGTGCGGGATCTTGAAACACTGATATTGTTTGTGAACATGACGGCAGCTAGCCACCGTGTTCACAAACAATATTAACCCCCCCCACACACACAGGGGGTGCCCAATCTCCCTCGGCAGCATGTGCCCCCCCGACCGTGTTTATTTGCCGACAGGGGCCCCAATCCCCGTCAGCTTTAGTGCCGTAAGATTTATGTTGCCGACGGGGGAGCCCACTCCCCGTCGGCATTATATAACCCTCCCTGCCACTTTTGTTGTCTGGCGACGGGATACCCAATCCCGTCGGCATAATATCACCCTTTTGCTGTGTGCCGACAGGGTGCCCAATCCCTGTTGGCATAATGTATACCCCCATTTTGTTGTGTGCCAATGGAGTGCCCAATCCCCTGTCTGCTACAGCTCCCCCCCCAAAAGAAAGTCTCCACTGGCACACTGGGAGTCCACCCCAGTGTGACACATGCACCTGTAAAACAAAAAACGGTCCCGCGATGTCTTTTTTTAAACCTGTAAAACAGGAAAAGTTTCCTCAGCGGTCTTCCTGCCCCCTCCCATAACCCGCGCCCACCCACTGCGCACCCTGCCTCCCCACACCCCATACTTACCTCTGGAGTCCGGCGTGACAATCTTCGGTGGACCAGGAACACGTCTGCACTCTTCAAAGCCGACCACGAACTGAGGAAATGCCGATAAGCTGTATCATGGAATAAATAGGGTGTTTTCAACTTTGATGCATATCTCAGGCATTTTTTGGAATTTTAGCACCAAATTTTCAACATGGGGTTTTTGGGACCCCTCCTCATGAATTCTGGCACTGTCATGTTGTTATTCGGCCCCGAAAGGTGATTTTGCAGTCACTGCGTGGAATCCCTTTTCAGGACCGATTAATGAAATGACAGTGCCAGTGTTCATGAGGTGGGCTCTCAAAAAGCCTATACTGCAAATTTGGTGGGAAAAATCAAAAAAATGACTGTTTTACGAGCGTGCATTGCGCAGTTGCTACACACACTCGTAACTTTGCGAATCTGCAGTATTTTCAGACCAGATTTTCAACATTGGCATTTTTTCAGACCTCCTTGTGAACAGTACAGCTGTCATTTTCCACATCCTGGCCAAACTGTTTTCGCACTTCGGTGCAGAATAGCACGGTTGCTGTGGGAAATCAATGCTTAGGACACATTAAGAAAATGACAGTGGCACTGTTCATGAGCAAAGGTCCTAAAATGCCTATGTTGAAAATTTGCTGATGATACTCCATAAAATGACTGTGTTACGAGCATGCGTTGCGCAGTTTGCATGCATGCTCATAACTTCAAGAATTAATAATATTTTCACTCCAGATTTTAAACATTGTCATTGTTCTGCACCTCCTTATGAACAGTACAGCTGCCATTTTTCACATCCTGGCCAAAATGTGTTTTCGCAGTTCTGGCGCAGAATAGCATGGTCACTGTGGGAAATCAGTGTTCGGGACACATTATGAAAATGACAGTGACACTGTTCATTAGCAGAGGTCCTAAAATGCCCATGTTGAAACTTTGGTGACAAAAGTCCATAACATGAGTGTGTTACGAATGTAAATTGCACAGTTTCCACGTACGCTCGTACATTCGCAACTTTGCAATATTTTCACTCCAGATTTTCAGCATTGCCATTTTGCCACACCTCCTTGCGAACAGTGCAGCTGTAAATTTTCACATCCTGGCCGAAATGTGTTTTCGCTCCTCTGGCACACAACTGTGTGGTCGCTGTGGGAAATCAGTGTTCGGGACTCATCAAGAAAATCACACAGACACTGTTCATGAGCAGAGGTCCTAAAATGCCTATGTTGAAAATTTTGTGATGAAACTCCATAAAATGACTGTGTTACGAGCGTGTGTTGTGCAGGTTCCACACACCCTTGTAAGTTTGCAAATTAGTAATATTTTCACGCCAGATTTTCAACACTGGCATTTGTTCACACCTCCTTATGAATAGTACAGCTGTCATTTTTCACATCCTGGCCAAAATGTGTTTCCACGCTTCCGATGCACAATACCGCAGTCGATGTCGGAAATCAGTGTTTGGGACAGATTAGGATCGAGCGACTTGGCGGGGGGTGACAGAGCTCAACTGAGCTCTGTCGGGACTGCTGCAGATTTCTTTGTGGGCAGAAAAAGCCGCCAACAGAGGCAGGAGCCCAGTACAAAAGGGCAGCCTGCAGCGCCAGCAGAAACAGAATTAGCGAGTGAGAGAGGGGGGGGTGACCCACCTCAACAGAGCGCGTCAGCACACCTGTAGATTACTTTGTGTGGCAGAAAAATGTGCCAACACAGGCCGGGGCCCAGTACAAAACAGCAGCCTGCAGCACCAGGAGAAATAGAATGAGTGAGTGACATGGGGCAGTGAGCGATCTCAACAGACCAATGCAAGCAACACTCGGCATTGACAAATGCTTGTTTTAAATTACTTTGGTCATACCTCTCTCTTTCTCCTCAGGCCAAGCTAGCAGCATTGAAGCACACTTTGGCTCCCTTCTCAATCAATTCAACAGGCCCGGGAGTACAATTCAGTCTTTACTCTTTTCCTCTTCCTCACAGCACAGCCCCTCAGGACAGTCTCCCTCTCCCATCCTTGCTCTGCTCCCATGCCTTCCTTCCAGAATCTGTTCCATCACTCTCTCCTTCCCTCCTGTGCTCCCTCTTGCTCCATCCTGGTTCACAGTCCAAGGCATGATGTGCACTGTAACCCCCCCATACCGGTTTGTCCCCTCCTCTGTTCTGCCTTGGCGTGGCCTGCGTCTCTCTCCTCCCTGGCGGCTGGCCTGCGTGTTGTCCCCTCTCGGCTCCCACAAGGCAAGGCTCACCTGAACCCACCCCTCGCGCTGAACTGAGAGTGAAGTGCAAAACTGCCCCCCGGTGCTTGCTGTGCGCCAAATAAATTATACCTGCCAGATCACGTCAGCGACAAATAAATCGCTGCCCCAAGCTCTGAGCTCTCCCGTGGCATTCCACCGAGTCGACTCCGGATCGCCTCTCCATCGGCTCTCCAATTGACAGAAACCATGATGACCTGCATGCCCATAAGACTCAGAGTTTCAATTTTATCCATTGGACTTCATAGGCAATTGACGAGCGGCTCACAAAGTCCAATGGAGAAAAACGGAAGTGTGCTCCATGTGTGGCACTGTGAAGCGTTGTGGTGTCTTTAAGGAAAATCACGGCTTCTTTTTCTCTCAGCAGCAGGGAAGCTGTGATTCTCACTCTTTGATGGAGAAGTGATTTGAGGGGCTTTAACTTTAATTGGGGGGGTTATAGCCTCCCCATAAAACAGCCTTATGATGCCACTGTATTAGATGGCACATCGTTTCTTATGCAGCAAAAGAAAACAGAAAAAGAAAACAGGAGGTCATGTAATTAACACGACAGCTTGAAGTCCTTGAACAACAATTCTATAGTGCACCACAGCAGTCAGATAATCAGTATAGGTAGATTCTGACTCTTAAACACAAGCTCAGTTTGATCCATCACTAACAAGCAGAGAAGGCATTATTCTTCAGGTGGCAGAGTTACTGTGAGGGTGGAGAAAAAGCTGGCAAACTCCTTACATATCGTCTGAAATGATGAAAGATGGAGACAAATCGCACAAATTAAATGGGTGTTGGAATCCACCTCTGGAGACCCCACTACAAACTGCCAGGTTTTCAGACCTATGAGTGACTGTACACATCTCAGGTCAATCCTACACCACAGACCTTGTAGGACTTCTTCGGAAGTCTGAACTTGCCTTCCTTTTCACCCCAACAAGCCCCGGAGCTTGACGCCGACATTACCACTTGAGAAATATCTGCTGTGATAAAGATCTTGCCTAAGGGTAAAGCCACAGGCCCCAATGGCTTAAGTGCCGATTTTTATCAATTCTTTAATGATCTCCTGATCTCGGATCTACTAAAGACCTTTCAGGCAGCCCAGGACTCGAAGGCATTGGCCCATTCTCTGCAGAAGGCAACCACTGTTGTGCTCCCGAAGCTAAGTAAGGATGGATAATGAGCTCTGTACCAGCTATAGACCCATTTCCCTCCTGAACATGGACACTAAGATATTTGCCAAGATTATAGCCCAACAATTGGAGTCGGTATGCCCTTGTTTGGTCCACAAGACTCAGGTAGGGTTTTTCAAAAGAAAGATGGGGGGCAGCAGCAGCAATCTTTGTTTGATCGTTTGCATGCGAAGGATGGTTGCCCACCTTAAAGGGTCGCCAGCCCTTGTCAGCACTGATACTGAAAAGGCATCTGACTCCATTGAGCGGGAGTTTTTTGTGGTATACCTTAGTTAAGGCTTGGCCTAGGGCCTACATTTATTGTGTGGGTGAAAAATGCTGTACTCTAGGCTGAGTGCAAGAGTACTAAAAAATAGTCTTTTATGGTGAATGGCCAGGAGTTGCACTGGGCATCAGAAGGCTTGACATACCCGAGTATGAAAATTACTCCATTAGTCCATTCTGTATAGACCAAAATATTCCACTATTCCTAAACAACATTCAACTGGATCTTAACAGATGGCAAAAGTTGGCTCTCATTCTGCCCGGAAAAATTGTGGCCTTTAAAAGGATGGCTCTGCCTCGCTTGCTTTGTTGTATTAACAATTTACCACTCAAGATTCCTGGTAGGATTTGGCAATGTACAGACTCCCTAATTTCTAACCTTCTGTGGGGTAAGACAACTCCCAGATGTAGCCAGACAATCCTCAGGGCACCCCCACAGAAAGGTGGCTAAAATCTACAATAGCTATGGTCTTCTCACATTACTGGTGGCATAAAACATGCCCTTTGGTGGCTAACTGGGGTTACCTCCAATGCACCTCTCTGGGTGGAAATGGAAAATAACTGCTTGGTAATTGTCCCTTGAGCAAAATATTGCAAGGTAGGATTCTGACACATATGTGCTCTTGCCACACCATCCAGTTCACGAGGCTGGTGTGGGGTAGCTGGTTAAGCTCTACATATGGCAGGGTACTCACCTGAGAATATCTGGACCACTGTGGAATAATCTTAATATAAAAGTAGATGGAAACATGATTCACTGGACTACTTGAGAAACCCAGGGCATTTAATCTCTGCTTCATCTGGACGATAATGTGTCTGGCACAATGAAATCCTTTGCTCAGTTGTGGAAGGAATTTGCTCTTCTGTGAACTGGCTATTGGCGTTACCTGCAAATCGGGTATGCCACTCGGTGGATGTTTCATCCTCCTAACACATCAAGCCATATATAATTCTGGCCGAAATGTGGGCATGACAAAGGGAAATGCATATATTAACTGATCCAGTCCTACCATTTACCCCGCTGGGATAAGCTGTGTCGGAAGTGGGAGGAGCAGCTTGTCATACCCATCACTCCAAACGTATGGGTCACTTGTTGGCAGGGAGTGCACAATCTAACACCAGACCCCAAGTACCAATTGATCCAAAAGAAAATATTAGCCAGGTGGCATAGAATGCCAGATAAGCTCGCCCATATGGGGTTTAACATCCCAGATCTTTGCTGATGATGCCAACAGTCTCCTGCTACGATTGCTCACATACTATGGGAGTGTCCTGCAGTGCAGGCTTACTGGGCTGATATCAGGGACAACCTATCTTGGGTGGTGCCAGGAGACCTCCCAGCTTCTCCCTTGTTCTGGATCCTGGGAAATGTGACACAGTTGGAAGCAGCGGGAAAGCCCCTTAAGGTATTTCCTTATGCCACTTCCATGGAAGCAAAAAGACAGTGACAAATACGGCGGAGGCAGTCCAGCGCCTTTCTTTCCAACAGTGGGAAGGGGCTTAACGTACTGTGTCTAAGCCCCTCTCTTCAGAAGACTTATGCTTCCGTGGGGACCCTCTTCCACCTCCTACCCCCCCAGAACTAAGGAATTAATTAGTGTTCTGGGGGTTAATCCCTGCTGGATGCCTAAATGTGGTGGCAGAGGGCAGATTAGGGGAGATATATAAGGAATGGACACGGAAGTTTGAGGCCTTTTCCAGCCCAGGCACTAGGCCTGTGGCTGGAGGGGGGGCGGCTGGAAGAGCAGGAGAGGCAGACAAGGAGGGAGCTCGATGGTCCTGGTTGGGCCTGTGGGGGGAACCCATCAAAAGTCAGTAGACAGAGATGGCCTCTGCAGCGACGTGGCATTGAGGAGCTGGGAAGGGCACTCTGAAGGGAGAATGGTCAGCCAGGTATCTGCATCATCAGGATGGGGAGGCCTAGTTTGTAGGAGGATGGCAGGGTAGGCAGGAGCCCCATGTGATCCTGTGTAGGAGTTTTTGGGATGCCAGGGCTGTGGGGATGGTGCCAGAGTTCCCACAGGGGAAGGGCCAGTGGAAGGAGTCCCCTACTGTACCCAGAGTGGCAGGGTAGCTCAGGCATGTAGGGAGCCAGGAGTGTCCTTCACCCATATAGAGGGGCCTGCTTGGAGGGGCAGGTCCTGGGACACTGACTTCTCAAGGCGGGGTGGGTCACAGGTCTTAGGACAGGCCTTGGAGGGCAGCTCCCAGTTGGAGCTTAGTTTAAGCCCAGGATGTTTTGGCAGGAATGTGGACAGGAGGCTGGGGCTATTCCTAAAGGTACATCTGGGAGCATGGCAGAGAGGAAGGGCATCATTGCAGAGGAGTAGGCTGCTCGGAGGGCCTGAGCGTTGGCAGGGCACTTTCGTAGCAGGGCAGTCAGGGAGGTGCAGCTCAACCATTGGAGCTGGGCCAGGTTTAAGGGTCTCAGCACCAGTGGGGAGCGAGAGAATGTTCATGGCCATAGTGAGGGGACCAGTGAGAGAGGTGTTTCGTGCATCAGCAGGTTTAGGCTCCATGTGGAAGGAGAAGATACAGGTTAATAATAATAATAATCATAAATAATAATAATAAAACTTTATTTACTGAGCGCCTTTCAAGCACCAAGGCGCTGTACAAATGAATGATAAAATCAGAAAATACACATATAAAATCAGAAATGTCAGCAACCTCAAATTATAAAAGCCATATTCCACAAATAGGTCTTAAAGTCCCGCTTAAAGGACTTCATGGTCGTGCATTCCCTAAGCCGACGAGGCAGAGAATTCTAAAGGGTTGGGGCCACAAACACAAAAGGCCTGGCCCCAGGAGAGTTCAATATAACCCTCAGAACCTCCAGCAACCCCTCGCCAGCTGAACGGAGCTGTCGTACAGGGCAGTAATAAATCAGAAGCTCTTTCAAGTAGGCGGGGCCAAGTCCGTGCAGGGCTTTAAAGGTCAGAAGCCCTACTTTAAAGGTGATCCACCACTGTATAGGCAACCAGTGCAGATCACACAGCACAGGGGAAATGTGTGTCCTTCTAGATACCCCTGTCAACAACCTCGCAGCAGCGTTCTGCACTAGCTGCAAGCGGCGGATATCAACCCCAGGAAGCCCCAGGTACAGGGAGTTGCAGTAGTCAAGGCATGAGGTCACAAAGGCATGTACCAATACAGGTAAATCGCTGGACGGAACAAGGTGCTTCACCCTGGCAATGTTCCTAAGATTAAGACTTAATGACTGCTGACACCTGATGACAAAGGGTCAGCCCGTTCTCAAGTACCACTCCCAGGTTACGCACCCATTCAGAGGTAAGGATCTGGTCCCCCTCCGGTAGTAAGCCAGAGGGTTGGCCAGACCCCAACCCCTCTATCCCACGACCCAGGTCCACAACCATAACCTCAGTCTTACCGACGTTCAACTTTAACCAGCTCGAATTCATCCAGTCATGGATTTCAGCGAGGCAGCTATTAAATACCGAGAAAGCACTAACCTGGTATGGGGCAAAAGACAGGTAGAGCTGGGTATCATCAGCATAGCAGTGAAGCCTCAGCCCATACCATCTTACAATGTCTCCGAGGGGCAGCATGTACACTGCAAACAACATGGGGGAAAGCACCGAGCCCTGGGGGACACCACACTGCAGAGGGAAAGGGTCAGAGGAAAAAAATCCCCGACACAACTCTCTGTGTTCTCCCAGATAACAAAGATGAAAACCATCTGAGCACTGTACTAGACAGTCCACAGATGGACCCCAAGCGCTCGATCAAAACACCATGGTCTATAGTGTCAAAGGCTGAAGAGAGATCAAGGAGAACCAAGATAGAATGGTTTCTCCGATCTCTCGCCATCAAGAGAACACTGAGCAACCAAACCTGAGCAGTCTCGGTACTATGCCTCTTATGAAAACCAGACTGGAGAGGTTTGTAGATACTATGGATGGTCAAATGGTCCTCCAGCTGGTTTACCACTACCTTCTCAATAACCTTCCTGATAAAGGGAAGGTTAGAGATAGGTCTGTAGTTGGCAAAAATGTCTGGGTCCAGAGAAGTCTTCTTCAAAAGGGGAGTCACCACAGCTTCCTTGAGGGAGCTAGGAAACTCACAAAATTCTAAGGAACACCAGGTTATTTGAGCCAGAAACGGGCCCATGATCTCAACACAACCCAAAGTCAGGGAGGTTGGACCCAGATCTAAACTACAGCATGTAGGGCGCATCTCCTGGATGATCCACATAATATGTTCGAACATCGGCAGGTCAAAGGAACTCCAGGAGGCTGGGGGCTCCATGGCCAAATGCTGACCAACAGCTTCCCCCTTAAGAGTGTGTCAGGTGGATCTCTGACCTGATGTCGGCAACCTTATTTGCAAAGAATTGAGCGATCTCATCACACTCCTTTTGTTAAAAGGCTCAACGGAGCTGGAGACAGGCTGGTTTGCACAGCCCGTCCACAGTTCTGAAGAGCTGAGCCAGTCGATTCTGAGCAACAGCGATCTCCCTGGACAGGAATTCTGCCTTCTTATGGGAGATCTCTGATTGGTAGAGCCGGTAATGCTCCTCCAAACTAAGGCGGTCGACTTCTAGAGTAGATTTCCGCCAACAACGCTCTAACCGTTGTCCCACATGTCGCAACTCACTCAAGGACCCATCAAACCATGGGGCCCAAGGGCGGAGAGAGAGGGGACGAACACGGACAGGAGCAACTGAGTCAATGGCCGAGGAAATGGCCTGATTATAAGCCAAGACCATAGACTGCGGACCCAAGCTGGCAACAGGAAACTCTGAGAGGTTCAATACTGCCATCAGGCCTTCAGGGCACACATCCCATAAGGGGTGGTATCGAACCATCTCCACAGGGGCAGACCTACGAAGGGAAGCACAAAAATTGAAGCCCACGGTGTACTGATCGGACCAACTGACAGGTTCCACCACCAAATCAGTGGCCTCAATCCCCAGGAGAAAAACTAGATCCAAAGAGTGACCGTGATTATGAGTATCTGAAGAAACTATCTGTGTAAGGCCCAGTGATGTCATCAACTGGAGGAAGCATTGACCAAAGGCTGAGAGTTTGTTGTCGACCCAGGCATTGAAGTCACCCAGGACCATCAATCTGGGCAACTCCAATGCCATATCGGCGATGAAGTCTGCCACTTCCTACAGGAATCTCCTCTCATCTCATGGTGGATGGTAGACGAGGGCTATCCTGCAACCCACACCAGCTACTACAGTACACTCAAAGGATTCAGCTTCCTCAACTGGTATACCCATGAGCCCCAACCTGCTCTTAAAACAGACTGCTACATTCCACACACCCCCCCCCGGCGATCCAATCTCGGGCTGTGAATCACCGAGTACCCGGCTGGAACGGTCGCCTCCAAAATGGGGCCAGCATTTCCGACCAGCCAGGTCTTGATGATGCAAGCCAGATCGGCTGTCCCAACAAAGTCAGAAATAACAGCAGATTTATTTTTAATAGATCTGGCATTGCACAACACCACTCGAGTTGGACAAGGCTCTGAAGCCGTCCTGACTACTTGCCCATCCAAACAGGTGGTGCCCTTGGGTATGGGGACTAGACATGGATCTCCACGTTCCAGGATCCATTTCGCCCCAAGGCGTCTTCTGGACTTAACTGACCCTATATGAAAGGTCTGTTCATTTATCCTACCATGTCCACGTCCCCCACCACACCCACCCCAAACCCTCTTATGTACAATACTAAGTGCCCGACAGAGCTGGTAGGTGGAAAATGGGAGGAAAGGAGGGCAAAAAGGGCGAAGGGCGTGGAGATCGGAGGACGAATAATGCACGACTGGGGTAACTAAACAACACATACCACAAGCGGGGAAACAAATTCACTGCTAGACAGCTAAAATAAAGAACCTAATTACCTAATTACAGGGCCTGGGTCAGAAAGGAAAAAATCCTGGTACCCCTCGAGATTTGAGCCAAGGTCCAGGGGCCAGGTGGGGGAAGCAGCATGCTTCTTTTCTGCCAGAGATAGGGCAGCTGACCAGAGCCAGATAGAGAGATGAGGAAAGGGTAACCCAAAAAAGAAAAAATGAGTTTATGCTTACCAGCACCAGTGAGCCAGGAACCGGGTGATTCTTCGTGGGAAGGATCCGCTTGGGTAAGCCATCCGAGTTTCAGGAACAAAATTAACCTGCTTGTACTGCCTGTATACTATTTAGTCTGCTCGAGAGTTCCAGCATTGGGTGAACTATACAAAGTTTATATAGCCCCATGGAGCTGCTCTATTTATTTGATGAAGGATGGGACCCCTGTACTCCTAAAATCATCTGGGGTGCAGGTGACAAAATAAAGAAGCTGTTTGGGAAGAAACTTGGTAGTGATTTTCCTTTATTTAGGTTACGGGGGAAAAACAAAGTTCAAAGCCCCTTGTTTTTACTTTCGTGTCATAAGTTGGAATTTAAGAAGGTGGCCATCAGGCTGCACTGGGATCGAGGGGCTCGGGAGCTCAGAGATAGCAAAAGGCTGCAGATGGTTTGGAGGTCCTGCGTCCAGCAGCCAGAGTTTTGGGGCGGATCCAGTTCACATAGGTAAAGATTGAGAGTGCATGGTGTGATGAAGCCATCAAGAGGTAGGACAAATGCTTTCCTATCTTTATTTTGGGTGCACTAGTTGTTGCGCATTGTGGTAATCCTTCCTTTCTCCCCCTAATACATCTGCGAAGAAACTTATGCCCCTAGATGGGGGGAGTTACATGTCTTACATGCAAACCATGTTTCAACACGGGTACAGGTGTAACCCCTAGATGGCGCTATCCCAGGGGCTACTACCCCTGCCTGATTTGCCACTAACAGGTTGAGGGGCCTGGATGCAATGGCGGGTGCCTCCACCCAGAGGTCAGGGTTTGCAATAGTTAAACTAACTTGGTCACAGCCCTCTGGGACACTGCAACCCCCCTTTCTTCCCACTAGTGGCCCACAATATATCAGAATTACCTTCACAGTATACACTTACCCCCAGGTCTGGTTCCGGCACTGGGACCTCCTGTGAAATGAGATACAGTGCAACAATCACAGTACAGTACTTTAACATAGACAAATACCTCAGGCAGTATAACTTTGCTGAAACAAGCAGCTCTGATTTATTTAGGGGGATATAACAAGGACAGGGAAATCAGGTTAATTAGCTTATCACTCTAATAATCTACCTATGGCTCTGTGCAGCAGCCTATCCCTATCAGTTACTGTCCCTGGGTACCCAAGCCCTAGTGGCTAGTCCAAACCGTGGCAGCTGGTAGGGGCCCTTTCACACAGAGAAAAGGAGAATTAAACAGTCAGCAGTACAGTAATTCCATTTGGATTTAATGTGGCAATTCAACAGGAGCGACCTGAATTAGTACTCACGACCTCCAAATAAGATAGGGTCCTTCAATGTCAGCAGGGCTCACTTGAGGTACACAAACCTCTTCACACATCCATATAAAGAAAGCACTATACCAGGCAGGCTGCATCTGTATCCCGATTGCAATTACTGCACAATACCTGGAGAACACACAGCAGATTCAGTTCCTGATAGACCGAGTGCAATTTTCAGCAATTCCTCCAGTCTTCTACAGGGTGAGCCTGGTTTCTACTCTTCAGAGATCCTTTGATTCTTTTCACAGACGGATTCAGTCCTAACAAGCTGTTACACAAGCTGCAGGACGGAACTCTGGGCCTTACACACATTTTGACTAAAACTGCACACTGAAAAAGCACAGGGCTCCTTCCTTCTTCACTGCCAAAGCTCAACTGAAACTCCAACCGACAAAACCGGGCACTTCCTTTGAGTTCCTCCCAGTTCTTGACTGGATTGGTTGTCACTCACAATAGACTGCTGCTGTTGGTCCAAAAAGGTGCTGCAGTCTAAACTACATCTCCCAGAGTCACTGCTCATACAATCCTCTTGTGGCTGGCTCAGATTATGAGTCCAAGTTCTGATTCGTCCAAGGGACCATTTTAGAGCTAGCTTACCCCACACTGATTGGTCCAGTTCAGCAGTTCAAAACTAGAATGGGGAACTAGCAGACACAATTCTGACTGCAAAGAAAGCAGGTTAGACAAACTGTAATTTCATTATTACTCTAAATAATTTCTGGCAAACAGTTACATCTTTCAGATAGGTTCCTTTGCACTCTAGTGACTGCAAAATAGAGTGAATTGGCAGCAGCTCAGTGGTACTCAGAGAAGCACACAGTCCCCCATACAAACTAATTATGTCTGCAATCAGACAGCTCTTAAAGAGACAGTACCAGAGGCTCTAAAAACACTCACTGATAAATGGCTTAAATGCCAAACACCATTCAGGCTTGGAGCATTCAAGCAAGCTCCTGGAAGTCTTTTGGGAACCCCCATTTGCAGGGGGGTTACACCCTTCCTGGCCTGGGAAAACTTGACGTCCGCGTCAAGCAAGTACCCCCATAAGTTTCAACTGCAACCATATACATTTGCATTAGGCTCGCACATGTAATCATCAGTCAATATATCATTTTACCAAGAACACATTTCTGAAACATTGCAGTCGTCACTCTTTACACAGTATTACATACACATTGTACCATAACTCAAGTTATTACCTCTTGTACATGAAACCTGAAGAGGGGGCCCTTCCTATCAGTTACCTTGGGGCTGGATGGGGCAAGGGCACCATATGAGAGGGCAACACAAGTAACTTGGAGTTAGCACTGGCGCTCAGTTTGGGCAATGAGCTGGGACACATACACTCCTTTATGGACAACATTGAGAGGCAAAGTCCACAGGCCTCCCAAGTGAATCATAACTGAGGTGCACCACAGGCTTTACAGCTCGACCAGTCTTTTAGGGAATTGTTACAGTCTCTGCACTCTGAGCCTCATTTTCAGCATTGTCCTCACTTGTCAGGGAGTCTCCCTGGGGGTAGAGAGGCTAGAACTTGGGGCACTTTCAGCTCCAGGGTTACAGTTTCTGAGTCCACAACATTTGGCTGCATGGAGAGCTTTGGACACTGGCAGTGGACTGTCAGGGCACTCAAAATACTCTTCTTGTTCGGGTGTATCACCAGTCTGCCCCAATCTATCATTTTCCTCCCTGAAAGCTCAAACAGTTCAACCATGCACAATGATTCCATTTCATCTGATCTGATGCTTTGCACTTCACTTTCTGGGAGCATTGGCTCAGGGACGAAGCTGGGGCTTGGACAGTCCAGAAGGCCCAGCTTCATCTCCAGTATTGACTAGGGATTGCCCGAAACAATTGACTCAGTTCGAAGAAGGATAGTATTCAAAGTCACTCCACTTTCTTCTGATATGGACTGACAGTCATGCTCAACTGGGACTTGTGCAGGAACACTTTAACTCTGCTTCTGTAGGTGCAGACTTCCTTGGTCTTTTCTTAGCAGCAGCTCTAGTCACTGGTCCAGAGGGGCATCTTCTAGGGGCTCAGACTCAATTAAGATTTGTCCAATGGGCAGTAAATGATTTCTATGCATTGTTTTTACATCTTTTGAATTATTCTCAGGCCTTACTTTGTACACTGGCAGATCATCTAGTTTGCCCACTACAATGTGAGGAGATGGTGCCATCTGTCAGCAATCTTGTGCTTGCCATGCAGTCCCAGATTTCTAGCAATACCGATCTCCTCCTGGAGTTCCTGTGCTTTCACCTTTTATCATACCTTTCTTTGTTGGCCAGATTTCTTTTTGGCAGCCATGGTTTGAGCCAGTTAGTACGCATGAGTTAGCTGGGCCTTTAACTTTTGCACATACTGTAAATAGTTGTCAGCTTGAACCCCATCAGGAGAGACCCCAAAACACATCTACTGGTAGTCGAGCTTCTCTTCCAAACATCAGGCAGTAGGGGAGAGACCAGTGGCATCACTTTTGGTGCAGTTATAAGCATGTACCAGGGTGCTAATTTGTTGGCTCCATCTAGGCTTGTCCTTTGGGTGCAGGGTGCCTAGCATATCTAGCAAAGTGCGGTTGAAAGCGTTCAGGCTGTGGGTCCCCCTGGGGGTAAGAGTGGTTCTGGACTTTCGCTCCCCACAGAAAGCATCTCTTTGATCAGACGACTCTCAAAGTCTCTCCTTGATCAGAATGGATTCTTTGTGGAGCCCCATAGTGAACAAAAAGTTTTCTACAAGTACTTTGGCTACAGTGGATGCTTTCTGGTCTTTGGTGGGAAAGCTTGGGCATATCTCGTGAAATGGTCAGTGACCACCAGCACATTACTGATATTTCTTTGATCTGACTCCAAACTTAGAAATCAATACAGACCAGCTCCATGGGTGCACTGGTGGTGATGTTAACAAGGGGCAGCCCTCTGGGGCAAAGCTTTCCTCTG
Source organism: Neoceratodus forsteri (assembly GCA_016271365.2). NCBI lineage: Eukaryota > Metazoa > Chordata > Ceratodontiformes > Ceratodontidae > Neoceratodus > Neoceratodus forsteri. Next base: position 253,135,010 of record JADMNL010000024.1, on the reverse strand, counting down.
AAAGCAGCGACTATAAGATTCGAATGTGTTGCTCCACATCAGCCCCCATCTTAGGCCAATAGAATCTGGATCTCACCAAGTCAAGTGTTCTGTCTATACCAAGGTGCCCCATGTGGTTGTGCAAGGACCTCAGTACTGAGTCTCGAAGGCAGTGGGCAGCACTAGTTGTTGTTTGTCTACTTGTCCCCTCTGTCTACTGTTTCTCTGTATAACAGTTTATTGATCAGTTTCAACTTAGGACCTTCTTTGTATAACAGTGCAGTTCTCAAATCAGTGGGCGTAATTTGGACACATCTTTTCCTGCATAGAGGCTTCTAAAGCTGCTTTGATCATGGGATCATGAGATTGAGCCGCGAATACTGTCATTGTCCAGCTGAGCAGTGCACCATGTCTATTGCAGAAAAGTGGCAATAAGCAGCAGGTATTCAATTCTCAGAGGCTCCCAAGCAATCCACCATGCAGTCCACTGCGTCCGTGGACATTTGTTCCTCCCTGTCAAACTTCCGGCAGAGTGCCCGAATGTCAGGTTCTGCCAATCGGACCCAATCATTCTGGGAACAGGCCTCCGAGAGAGCATCAGCATCTATGTGGTTCAGACCTGCTCGGTGATTCGAGCATAGTCATATGTAGATAATACAGAAAGCCACCTATGGCCAGTGGCATCCAACTTAGCTGAGGTCTGCACATAGGTCAAAGGATTATTGTCAGTTTTACTAGTATTTTAGCCCCATACAAGTACTCATGGAATTGGTCAACAATAGCCCACTTCAAAGCTAGGAACTCTAACTTATGTACAGGATAGTTCTTTTCGGATGGGGTCAGGCTTCTACTGGCAAAGGCCACTGGTCTCAGGCCATTTCGTGCTCTTGGTACACATAGCCCCCAACCCTTGCAAGCTAGCATCAGTGTGCAGGGCGTAAGGTTTTCTTGGATCGGCATGAGCCAGCACTGGAGCATGGGTAAGTTGATATATGATCTCATGAAAGCAGCTCTCACAATCAGGAGTCCAGCGGGCCCAAATACTTCTTCTCGGGATGAAAATACCTCTTTCAGTCTTGAGGGCGCTGACTTGTATTTTTGTGGGTTGGGGATACCCTTGAGTAAGGTTAAGTAAGGCGGATCACTCTTGAATAGTCCTTGATGAAGCGCCGATAATAACCACAGAATCCCAGGAATCTTTGCAGTTCTTTAGATTTTGGGCTGCTGCCAGGTGGTCAAGGCCTCAACTTTACTTGGTCGGTCTCTATTCCTCAGTGGATACTATGTGTCCCACATACTTTACTGATGTTTGAAAGAATTGACACTTATCAATGGACAGTTTAAGGCAAAGTCCTCCAGTCGGTCCAATACCTTAAATAATCTGCTCTCATGTCCTCCAGTGAGCTGCCAAACACAATAACATCATCTAGGTATACCAGGCACTCTAGTAAGTTCATGTCCCCCACTGCAGCTCCATCAATCGTTGAAAAGTGGCTGGGGCACCTGAAACCTTGAGGCATCCTCATGAATTCATAGAAGCCAAGCGGACAGATAAAGGCCGTCTTCTCACGGTCCTCTGGGGCCATCGGGATCTGGTAGTACCCACTGCGGAGATCCAGCACAGAGAACCACTTACTCCCGTTTAGGCAGTCCAAAGCATCCTGAATGCGGGGCATTGTGTACTGATCAGGGATAGTCCGCCGGTTTAAGGTGCGATAATCCACACATCCTTACTGTTCCATTCTTTTTCCTCACTACCACAATGGGGGAAGCATAAGGGCTTCTGGATTCTTGTATACACCAGCAGCTAACATCTCTTGCAGATGCCGTCTCCATCATCTATGTCAGCAGGTGCCAGGCGTGAGACCTCTCACGAAATGGTCTTTCGTCATGCAGCTGGATATTGTGCTCAGCTCCTTGCACGCATCCCATCCCATTCCTTTAAAGAAAACACCCTGGTCTCTCTGGGCAAGCTTCTCACTGATCCTCACTTTCCATTCAGCTGGCAGCGGGAGTCGCGAAATCAAACAAGTCAGGCGTTACTCTGTCATTCTTCCTTGAACTCTGCTGCTGGGTAGCACTGCAGTGTCTGCACAATGCACATTAGCCAGGATGCAACCTCTGTTTACTCGAATGTCTCTTTCAGACACATTATGAACTGGACCATTACCCTTCTGGCATAAGCATGGGCTCTAGCGGGCAAAATACTAGAGCTTGACCAGCAGTCCCTCTGGCAATTTTCCATCGCCTGGTGCATCCAACATTAATATTTTATTCTTAACATCCTTTCTCATACGGACCTCTCCCTGTAAGGTACACTGGGCATTTGGCGCCAGGATCAGAGACTCAGGATCCTTCTTCCATACAATTCCGACCGGTTCCTCTGGTTCTGTTTTTTCAGCATCTCTCTGTGCCTCATAGGCCTTCTTAATTAAAGCCGGAACTCTTAAAGCTCTACTAGTCTTTGACCCCTGTTTTCATAACACAACTGTGCCAGCCTTCCGAACATATGAGCATTTGTTCCAATCAACAAAGGGACACCATCATACAGTCCAGTGGGGGACACACTAAGGCTAGGGTCTCTACTTGTTCGCCACTCCAGCCACGGAGGTGGGGAAAGACAGCCAAATTCGGATATACCGGAATAGGGTGAGCCTTCTCACTTAACCCCATACATGCAGTCCTTCTAATGGTTGTAAGGGTACGTCTGACAAATGCTTCTGATACCAATCCTGGAACATAATTGTCACTTGGGAGCCACTGTCTAATACAGCTCTTGTAGACACTCCATTCACCTTTACAGTGGTCTCCATGGAGGGACCCTATTCTGGACCAGTCTGGAGGCGGTAGTGGGGCCTGGGCAGCTGACCTTGCCACAAAGGCGTGAATTAGCATTTTGGTGCCCTCACTGGGATCATGTGGTGCACCTCTTAGCACTGATTTCTTCTCGAAGCTCTCCTTGTAGCCTATAATACAACTTTGTCAGTGTCTTTTAGGACTGGCATTCCCTTTTCATGTGCCCATCTTTCCACAATTGTAGCAAAACATACTTTCTGGAGTTTGAGCTGGCCGAGGCGCCACTGGGAGCCAGGCGGGGTATTACTAACTGGAAACCTTGGTGCCATCTCTGTCTCTGCGTGATAAGCATTTGGAGACATCTCGTCAGTTTCTCCACTTCCATGGTCAAGGAATCGAGTTGGAGCTGTTATCAGCAGGAGATACATGGTGGGTACCCCACCCCATAGCAGATGCAGTCGGATATAGGTCAGGGCCCGTACTTGCAGTGGCCTTCATAAAGGGACTGTTTTGAATTCGGATCTCTCTCAACAGTTCGCCCCATTGTGATATATCTTTTTCCTTGTCAGAGCACTCATTGACTGCCAACCTCTGCCCTGAACTTCACTTGATGGGTCACCCTCAGTCACTGGCCGAGCCACAGCTATTGGTGCAGGTCCTCCCGAGGTCGTCTTTTCTCAACTCCTCAATTTCTCTCATTAACTCATCATAGGAGGGTGGGGATTCCAGTCGATCTGCCAGGCGTAACTGAAGCAACAGCAGTTCTGAGAAGGGGCAGACTTAAGGATCCTGTCAGCCTGGTTCGGTCCAGTTCAATCACTGGCAAACTACCTTTTCTGAGGCATTCTTGCAACAATTTTTCCAGCCGAGATACATACACAGACAACAACCCCTTGGTACTGTTGTGCATCTCTTACTCTCCACCATAGGTCCTCATCAGAATCTGGGCTCCCCATACACATTCTCCAAGGCCTCAAGATAGGCCTGTGCAGTCGCTTCAGGTTACTGGCCCGTTTAGCACGGATGGTAGCCAGGGCAGGACCTCGGAGGCTCTCAGTAACCTCTTGCTTTAGCCTTCCGAGCATTGCCATTCTAGCACTTGGGGGCAACACAGTCTATCCAGGTCTCCCAGTCATCCTCCCTTGGGGGGTGGGGAGGTGCCAGAGAAGATCCTCAACCTCGGTAAGAGTCGTGACTAATGGCAGGTGCAGAAATAGGAGTCTGCATTGGTTCAGCCACCATTACGGGCACTGGAGCAGGAGAGGGTGTTGGGGAGGAACACCCCAGGTGGCAAGAATAGTTTCTTCAAGTCCTCCACAGTTTCCCTCCAGCAACCATTCAGCAAATTTCTCCTCAAAAGTTTCAGATAGTGGTGGGGGCCGATTCCCCCGGGTCTTACTGTCCTTAGTTACTCTCCAAGCAGTGAGGGCTCCTCTGGGGTAATGGTCTGTGGCACTTTGGAGCTATCTATGGGATCCTTAAACTCTACTAGGGCCAGGAAAGTGTGGGTGAGCAGATTAGCATGCCGACCCACCACCACAGGGTTTTGTAAACCTTCCACCTTGAAAGTACTCCTGCACAGTGTCCGTGTTGATACCCAGGGGATGTCCAGGATAAGCATAGCATTTGGGGTCGATCTCCTCCCAGTACACCACTCCACCAGCCGGTGCACAGCCACTTCTGTCGGGTACCCATTTTTTTCTTAACAGTGGTTCAGAATATGGCCACTAGAGGACACACAATCCCAGCGGTGAGCCTCCAAGATGTAACCCCTAGATGGCGCTATCCCAGGGGCTACTACCCCTGCCTGATTTGCCACTAACAGGTTGAGGGGCCTGGATGCAATGGCGGGTGCCTCCACCCAGAGGTCAGGGTTTGCAATAGTTAAACTAACTTGGTCACAGCCCTCTGGGACACTGCAACCCCCCTTTCTTCCCACTAGTGGCCCACACAATATATCAGAATTACCTTCACAGTATACACTTACCCCCAGGTCTGGTTCCGGCACTGGGACCTCCTGAAATGAGATACAGTGCAACAATCACAGTACAGTACTTTAACATAGACAAATACCTCAGGCAGTATAACTTTGCTGAAACAAGCAGCTCTGATTTATTTGGGGATATAACAAGGACAGGGGAAATCAGGTTAATTAGCTTATCACTCGAATAATCTACCTATGGCTCTGTGCACAGGCTATCCCTATCAGTTACTGTCCCTGGGTACCCAAGCCCTAGTGGCTAGTCCAAACCGTGGCAGCTGGTAGGGGCCCTTTCACACAGAGAAAAGGAGAATTAAACAGTCAGCAGTACAGTAATTCCATTTGGATTTAATGTGGCAATTCAACAGGAGCGACCCTGAATTAGTACTCACGACCTCCAAATAAGATAGGGTCCTTCAATGTCAGCAGGGCTCACTTGAGGTACACAAACCTCTTCACACATCCATATAAAAGAAAGCACTATACCAGGCAGGCTGCATCTGTATCCCGATCGCAATTACTGCACAATACCGGAGAACACACAGCAGATTCAGTTCCTGACAGACCGAGTGCAATTTTCAGCAATTCCTCCAGTCTTCTACAGGGTGAGCCTGGTTTCTACTCTTCAGAGATCCTTTGATTCTTTTCACAGGACGGATTCAGTCCTAACAAGCTGTTACACAAGCTGCAGACGGAACTCTGGGCCTTACACGCGTTTTGACTAAAACTGCACACAGAAAAAGCACAGGGCTCCTTCCTTCTTCACTGCCAAAGCTCAACTGAAACTCCAACCGACAAAACAGGCACTTCCTTGAGTTCCTCCCAGTTCTTGACTGGATTGGTTGTCACTCACAATAGACTGCTGCTGTTGGTCCAAAAGGTGCTGCAGTCTAAACTACATCTCCCAGAGTCACTGCTCATACAATCCTCTTGTGGCTGGCTCAGATTATGAGTCCAAGTTCTGATTGTCCAAGGGACCATTTAGAGCTAGCTTACCCCACACTGATTGGTCCAGTTCAGCAGTTCAAAACTAGAATGGGGAACTAGCAGACACAGTTCTGACTGCAAAGAAAGCAGGTTAGACAAACTGTAATTTCATTATTACTCTAAATAATTTCTGGCAAACAGTTACATCTTTCAGATAGGTTCCTTTGCACTCTAGTGACTGCAAAATGAAGTGAATTGGCAGCAGCTCGAGTGGTACTCAGAGAAGCACACAGTCCCCCCATACAAACTAATTATGTCTGCAATCAGACAGCTCTTAAAGAGACAGTACCAGAGGCTCTAAAAACACTCACTGATAAATGGCTTAAATGCCAAACACCATTCAGGCTTGGAGCATTCAAGCAAGCTTCTGGAAGTCTTTTGGGAACCCCCATTTGCAGGGGGGTTACACAGGTATATGTAACATCCAGCCATGAAATATATGGCTTCAACACTTAGGTCAGCATTCAACACAATGCGGGTTAAAAATTCCCAACCACACTACCAGTATGGAAGGTGCGTGCACAGGATGCTTAGCAGAACTTCATGTGTTATAACGAGCTGGGGAAGGAGGCATTACTGCACTGCTCAGCTAGTTTACACACCTTACCTCTCACCATCCTGCCATCATACCACCTTTTCTTGGCTCTGGTTTCCGCATACATTAATGCATGCTTTCCGACCGTTTCCTTCCTCTTCTTATCTCACTAGGCATCCGTTTTGGAGTCACTGCATAACGTTTGATTTAACCCATGCACGTCCATGGTCCCTGCCTGCATGTGCACAGTCACTGCCTGCACGTGCACGGTCACTGCCTGCATGTGCACGGTCCCTGCCAGCATGTGTACAGTTGATACCTGCATGTGCACAGTCACTGCCTGCATGTGCACGGTCCCTGCCTACATGTGCACAGTCGATGCCTGCATGCGCATTGTCACTGCCTGCATGTGCACGGTCCCTGCCAGCATGTGCACGGTCCCTGTCTGCATGTGCACGGTCACTGCCTCCATCTCCTCCACACTCTAAAGATATGATAGCATGTTGTCAGATTATTTTCCTTTACTAGATTATTTTTCTTTGATAGATTGTTATATCTAGACAACGTATTTTTAATAGCTTTCTGCAGTAGAATACTTCATAGTATGAACGTGTACCTCTAAAATATTATAGAACAAGTAACTTTCATAGACAGGTGCTGAATGTAACTGGTAAAGGTTGGTCTTTTATTTTTTTATGTTGCTTGCATGCATGTGCAAGAAACATAGTGCCATCATTCGAGTTTTCGGAGTTGTGGCACCCGTCTTCCAATTCAGTCAGTGTGTTTGCAGGCGCGGCCACACTTCTCCAATGAATGCTGCAGCTGTCTATGACAGCAGTTGAAAATGCAGTGGCCGTACAGTTGAAAGGGAGAGCTACGCTTCAGTGAGCAGCGATAAGATCGCATGCTCATGCACACTCCTCCCCCTACATACACACACACACGCATACTGCGTGCTCCTGCTTCCATCCCACACACACACTGTATAGCAGACTGGGGTGCCCAATCCCCATTGGCTGTGCTGCGTTCCCCCCAACAGAGTTCCAGGTGCCACGCTGGGAGCCCACCCCAGCATGGCAGCAGTCTGTATGGCCGATGGGGGTGCCTAATCCCCCGTCGGCTCCACTGTTCCCCCCTCCAGAGACTATCGGGTGCCAGCCCACCCAAGGCAGCAACAGTTCCTATGGCTGACGGGGTGCCCAATCTCCCATTGTCTCCACTGCCCCACCCAAACAGCCTTCCAGCTGCCATGCTGGAGCCCACCCCAGGGTGGCACAAATCCCACGTCAGAGCCCTGCGTCGTCTAAGTAAAAAAAAAAAAAAAAAACTAAAAGAAAAACCTTCCTCTGACTGTCCTGACCCCCCCTCCCCACCCACACCCACCCTCTGTGCATCCATCTCCCCACACCCCCACCTCACCCCATACCCACCTCGAGTCCAGCACGACGATCTTGGTGGACCGGGAACACGTCTGCACTCTTCAAAGCCGACCACGAACTGAGGAAATGCCGGTAACCTGTATAATGGAATAAATAGGGTTTTTTCAACTTTACTGCATATCTCGGGCATTTTGGGGCATTTTTTCACCAAATTTTCAACATGGGGCTTTTGGGACCCCACCTCAAGAATTCTGTCACTGTCATGGCGTTAATCGGCCCCGAAAGGTGATTTCGTGGTCACTGCGTGGAACCACCCTTTCAGGACCGATTTACAGTAAATGACAGTGTCATGTCTGAGAGGTAGTCCCAAAACCCTATGCTGAAAATTTGGTGAAAAATTCTAAAATGACACTGTTTTACTGACATGCGTTGCGCTGTTCCTACGCATCACGAAGTTCACAAATTTTCAATATGTTCACTCCAGATTTTCCACATTGCCATTTTACCACACCTCCTTATGAGCATTATAGCTTTAATTTCTCACATCTCGCTTCAAAATGTGTTTTTGTGCATGTAACGCACAATGGCGTAGTCGGTGTTGAAATCAATGTTCAGGACAGATTAAGAAAATCACAGTGACACTGTTCATGAGCAGAGGTGTTAAAATGGCTATGTTGAAAATTTGTGAAAAATTCTAAAAATGACTTTTACGTAGCATGTGTTGCGCTGTTCCTCGCATGCTCATAAGTTCTAAGTTTTCAATATTTTCACTCCATATTTTCAACATTACCATTTTACCACACCTCCTTATGAGCAGTACAGCTGTCAATTTTCACATCTCGCCCAGGACGTGTTTCCGCCCATATAGCGCACAATGGCGCAGTCGGTGTGCGACATCAATGTATGGGACACACTAAAAAAAATCACAGTGACACTGTTCATGAGCAGAGGTCTTAAAATGGCTATGTTGAAAATTTGGTGAAAAAATTCCTAAAAATGACTGTTTTAATGAAACGTTGCCTTGTGTGCAGTTCCTTCACGACGCCAGAAGTTCACGCATTTTAATATTTGCACTCCACATTTTCAACATTGCCTTTTACCACACCTCCTTATGAGCAGTACAACTGTCATTTTTCACATGTTGCCCAAAATGTGTTTCCATGCATGTAGCGCACAATGGCGCAGTCGGTGTGCGCAATCAATGTTTGGGACAGATTAAGAAAATCACAGTGACACTGTTCATGAGCAGAGGTGTTAAAATAGCTATGTTGAAAATTTGGTGAAAATTCCCTCCAGCCATTCTGCAATGTTACTAATGAAGACATTGAACAGGACTGGCCCCAGGACCAATCCCTGCAGCACCCCACTGGTCACCCCCTCTCCCTAGACTGCACCCCATTTACCACCACTCTCTGCCTCCTGTCTGTTAGCCAGTTTCTAACCCAGTTTACCACCCTTTTCCCCATGCCCAGCCTACCCAGCTAGTTTATCAGCCTCCTATATGGGATGGTGTCAAAGGCTTTGCTGAAATCAAGGTAAGCGTTGTCCACTGCACCACCCTGATTCACTTCCTTTGTCACCCAGTCAAAGAAATCAACCAGATTTGTCTAACATGATGTCCCCACTGTGAATCCATGTTGTCTATGGTCCTGGGCTCCGATGGCTTATAGATGCCCCACTATCCTTTCTTTAAGCAATGTCTCCATGATCTTCCCTACTACTGAGGTGATGCTGAACGGCCTATTGTTCCCCGCCTCCTCCCTGCTGCTGGACTTGTGTAGAGGGACATGTGCCCTCCTCCAATTCACTTGTGTTGAATGACTCAGTGAACATGGCTGCCAGAGGTACTGCTATCTCCCTTCGCAGTTCTCTTAATATCCTTGGGTGTATGCCATCTGGTTCCATCGCTTTGTCCACCTTCAATTTAGTGAGCTCCTGCAGGACTCTTTTGCCTTTGAATGGACTATTGTCCACCTCTTCACCCCCTTGCCAACTGCTGTGGTCCTTGCCCCTCCCACTCTTTTGTGAATACTGAACGGAAAGACACAGTGGAAGACTTGGGAGGAAAGCATGGAACTATCACTTCCAAATACCTAAACAGCACATACAACCAAGCAACATTCGGCATTCACAAATGCTTGTTTTCTTTTATTTTACTCTGTCTAGAGAGGTAACTTTCATGTATGTAGGATAAAGTCAGAATGTTTGTTAGTGAAGCATTCATTTTATTGATACATTTCTGTTTCAGTTTTATCCATTATTTATGAAATAATTTTTCTCCTTAGAGTTGCATCTCCAAGTTGAATTTTTCACTGGCTAGGACTGATTCAGTGTATTGTTTCTGTATGTGTGTTGTTGGAAAATCTAATTAAAAAAAAAAAAAAAGGTACCCGGCTGCTCTGTGATACTGCAACACATTACATCTAATGTCACCAGGCCAGGACGGGATAGCATTTTTTTTCTATGTGTGTATTTTTTTCCATGCCTGGAGGAGTTTCCTATGCCAAAACATGATGAGTAATGCTACAAAGTATTCTAGTTTTAATGTTATCAGATATATTTTGTTCCAGTGGTATAAGGCAGGGATTGTTATGATTAGTTTTATAAAACACGTTGAAAAAATCCAGCAACCTGAAAATAACTGAACTCACCTAGACAGTAGTAATATAGCAGTTAAAGTTACAAAAATGTGTGTGACTTGAACTTTTATTACATTTTTTACTTTAATTCAGCTTATAAAATGGCTTGAATCAAGCAAGCAATCTGATTGGTCAAAACTAGTCAGATGACCATGCCGTATTTTCAATTGCTGCACACCCTGTCATGTGTTATTGCTCACTTCTTCATGGACATACTGGAGAATGACTATTTGCCCAGGGCACGATAGTAGTGGGTGGCCTGCCATGTTGGTTAGACGGGGGCCTGCAGGGGACACTGGCGCATGACGGACCCAGGCTTTTTTCCCCCAGCTCCTGGTTTTCTCCTTAAGGGTGTCTGCATACAATAACGCACACACATACGTGCCGTGAGTCCCATGTGTGCCTAGTGTCCAGCAGCTGACCCTCTCCCCTTCTGTGTGCTTCTGCTGTGCCGCCCCATGTCCTCTAGCCGAGCAAGGAGAGCTGTCCTTAGAATGTTTGAGTCCCTGTTTCACATGTGACCAAAGTCCGTTCCTCAACAAGGGTTGTTTTTGCCGAGTTGTTGGCTCTGCGGGCAGTAACACTACTGCTGTGCTAACAGGCCAGCTCATTCCATTTTAAATGGTACTTTTTTTTAACTGTTTTGCAAAATACCACTGTTTCTTTGTGTCATGTCTGTGTTTGCATTTTTTAGATTTGAAATATAAAAGGGAGCACTCCATTGAAGAGGGTTGCCCCAGATGTTCATAAGTAGTCTGCTTACAGGGCTGCCCTAGGTGCTTGTCAGTAGTCTTAGCTTACATGGCTGCCACAGGTGCTCATCAGTAGTCTCTGCTGACACAGCTGCCACAGGTTCTCATCAGTAGTCTCTGCTTACATGGCTACCCCAGATGCTCGTCAGTAGTCTCTGCTGAAAGGGCTGCCCCAGGTCCTCATCAGCTCTCTGCTGACATGGCTGCCCAAGTGCTCTGTCAGTAGTCTCTGCTGACAGCTGCCCCAGGTGCACATCAGTAGCCTCTGCTGAAATGGTTGCTCCACGTGCCCCTCAGTAGTCTCTGCTGACACTGTTGCCCCAGGTGCTCGTCAGTAGACAGAGACTACTGACAAGCACCTGGGGCAGTCCTGTCAGCAGAGATTACTGAGGAGCACCTCCGGCAGCCATGACAGCAAAGACTACTGGCGAACACCTGGGGCAGCCCCGTCAGAAGAGACTACTGGTGAACACCTGGGGAAGCCCTGTCAGCAGAAACTACTGACAAGCACCTGGAGCAACCCTGTCAGCAGAGACTACAGATGAACACCTGGGGCAGTCATGTCAGCAGAGACTACCGACAAGCACCTGGGGCAGCCCTGTCAGCAGAGACTACTGATGAACACCTGGGGCAGTCATGTCATGAGAGACTACTGACAAGCACCTGGGGCAGCCCCGTCAGCAGAGACTACTGATGAGCACCAGCGGCAGTCAAGTCAGCAGAGACTACTGAAAGCACCTGGGGCAGCCCTGTCAGCAGAGACTACTGACGAGCACCTAGGGTAGCCATGTCAGCAGAGACTACTGATCAGCACCTGGGGCAGCCCTGACGAGCACCTGGGGCAGCCATGTCCGCAGAGACTACTGGCGAACACCTGGGGCAGCCCTATCAGGAGAGACTACTGATGAGCACCTGGAGCAGCCCTGTCAGCAGAGACTACTGATGTGCACCTGGGGCAGCCATGTCTGCAGAGACTACCGATGTGCACCTGGGGCAACTATGTCAGCTGAGACTACTGAAGAGCACCCGGGGCAACCATGTCAGCAGAGACTACTGATGGGCACCTGAGGTAGCCATATCAACAGAGACTACTGACAAGCACCTGGGGCAGCCCTGGTGAGCACCTGGGGCAGCCATGTCAGCAGAGACTACTGGTGAACATCTGGGGCAGCCCTGTCAGCAGAGACTATTGATGAACACCTGGGGAAGCCATGTCAGCAGAGACAACTGACAAGCACCTAGGGCAGCCCTGTCAGCAGAGACTACTGATGAACTCTTGGAGCAACCATGTCAGCAGAGACTGCTGATGACCACCTGGGGCAGCCATGTCAGCAGAGACTGCTGATGACCACCTGGGGCAGCCATGTCAGCAGAGACTACTGATGAACACCTGGGGCAGCCATGTCAGCAGAGACTACTGAGAAGCACCTAGGGCAGCCCTGTCAGCAGAGACTACTGATGAGCACCTGGAGCAACCATGTCAGCAGAGACTACTGATGAGCACCTGGGGCATCCCTGACGAGCACCTGGGGCAGCCATGTCAGCAGAGACTACTGACAAGCACCTGGGGCAGCCCTGACGAGCACCTGGGGCAGCCATTTCAGCAGAGACTACTGATGAGCACCTGGGGCAAACATGTCAGCAGATACCACTGACAAGCACCTGGGGCAGCCCTGATGAGCACCTGGGGCAGCCATGTCAGCAGAGACTACTGACAAGCACATGGGGCAGCCCTGACGAGCACCTGGGGCAACCATGTCAGCAGAGACTACCGATGGGCACATGAGGTAGCCATATCAACAGAGACTACTGACAAGTACCTGGGGCAGCCCTGATGAACACCTGGGGCAGCCCTGTCAGCAGAGACTACTGATGAGCACCTGGGGCAGTCAAGTCAGCAGAGACTACTGACAAGCACCTGGGGCAGCCCTGTCAGCAGAGACTACTGATGAGCACCTGGGGCAGTCAAGTCAGCAGAGACTACTGACAAGCACCTGGGGCAGCCCTGTCAGCAGAGACTACTGATGAACACCTGGGGCAGTCATGTCAGCAGAGACTACTGACAAGCACCTGGGGCAGCCCTGTCAGCAGAGACTACTGATGAGCACCTACGGTAGCCATGTCAGCAGAGACTACTGATCAGCACCTGGGGCAGCCCTGATGAGCACCTGGGGCAGCCATGTCAGCAGAGACTACTGGTGAACACCTGGGGCAGCCCTGTCAGGAGAGACTACTGATGAGCACCTGGAGCAGCCCTGTCAGCAGAGACTATTGACAAGCACCTCGGGCAGCCCTGTCAGCAGAGACTACTGATAAGCACCTGGGGCAGCCATGTCAGCAGAGACTACCGATGTGCACCTGGGGCAACTATGTCAGCTGAGACTACTGAAGAGCACCCGGGGCAACCATGTCAGCAGAGACTACTGATGGGCACCTGAGGTAGCCATATCAACAGAGACTACTGACAAGCACCTGGGGCAGCCATGTCAGCAGAGACTACTGGTGAACACCTGGGGCAGCCCTGTCAGCAGAGACTATTGATGAACACCTGGGGCAGCCATGTCAGCAGAGACTACTGACAAGCACCTATGGCAGCCCTGTCAGCAGAGACTACTGATGAGCACCTGGGGCAACCATGTCAGCAGAGACTACTGATGAGCACCTGGGGCATCCCTGACGAGCACCTGGGGCAGCCATGTCAGCAGAGACTACTGATGAGCACCTGGGGCAAACATGTCAGCAGATACTACTGACAAGCACCTGGGGCAGCCCTGATGAGCACCTGGGGCAGCAATGTCAGCAGAGACTACTGACAAGCACATGGGGCAGCCCTGACGAGCACCTGGGGCAACCATGTCAGCAGAGACTACTGATGGGCACCTGAAGTAGCCATATCAACAGAGACTACTGACAAGCACCTGGGGCAGCCCTGATGAATGCCTGGGGCAGCCCTGTCAGGAAAGACTACTGATGAGCTCCTGGGGCAGCTCTGTCAGCAGAGATTACTGACAAGCACCTGGGGCAGCCCTGTCAGCAGAGACTACTGATGAGCACCTGGGGCAGTCAAGTCAGCAGAGACTACTGACAAGCACCTGGGGCAGCCCTGTCAGCAGACACTACTGATGAGCACATGGGGCAGCCCTGACGAGCACCTGGGGCAGCCATGTCAGCAGAGACTACTAGCGAACACCTGGGGCAGCCCTGTCAGGAGAGACTACTGACAAGCACCTCGGGCAGCCATGTCAGCAGAGACTACTGATGTGCACCTAGGGTAGCCATGTCAGCAGAGACTACTGGTGAACACTTGGGACAGCCCTGTTAGCAGAGACTACTGATGAACACCTGGGGCAGCCATGTCAGCAGAGACTAATGACGAGCACCTAAGGCAGCCCTGTCAGCAGAGACTACTGATGAACTCCTGGGGCAACCATGTCAGCAGAGACTACTGATGACCACCTGGGGAAGCCATGTCAGCAGAGACTACTGATGAGCACCTGGGGCAGCCATGTCAGCAGAGACTACTGACGAGCACCTAAGGCAGCGCTGTCAGCAGAGACTACTGATGAACTCCTGGGGCAACCATGTCAGCAGAAACTACTGATGACCACCTGGGGAAGCCATGTCAGCAGAGATTACTGATGACCACCTGGGGAAGCCATGTCAGCAGAGACTACTGACAAGCACCTCGGGCAGCCCTGTCAGCAGAGACTACTGATGAGCACCTGGGGCAGCCATGTCAGCAGAGACTACCGATGTGCACCTGGGGCAACTATGTCAGCTGAGACTACTGAAGAGCACCTGGGGCAACCATGTCAGCAGAGACTACTGATGGGCACCTGAGGTAGCCATATCAACAGAGACTACTGACAAGCACCTGGGGCCGCCCTGGTGAGCACCTGGGGCAGCCATGTCAGCAGAGACTACTGGTGAACACCTGGGGCAGCCCTGTCAGCAGAGACAACTGACAAGCACCTAGGGCAGCCCTGTCAGCAGAGACTACTGATGAACTCTTGGAGCAACAATGTCAGCAGAGACTACTGATGACCACCTGGGGCAGCCATGTCAGCAGAGACTACTGATGACCACCTGGGGCAGCCATGTCAGCAGAGACTACTGATGAACATCTGGGGCAGCCATGTCAACAGAGACTACTGACAAGCACCTAGGGCAGCCCTGTTAGCAGAGACTACTGATGAGCACCTGGGGCAACCATGTCAGCAGAGACTACTGATGAGCACCTGGGGCATCCCTGACGAGCACCTGGGGCAGCCATGTCAGTAGAGACTACTGACAAGCACCTGGGGCAGCCCTGACGAGCACCTGGGGCAGCCATGTCAGCAGAGACTACTGATGAGCACCTGGGGCAAACATGTCAGCAGATATTACTGACAAGCACCTGGGGCAGCCCTGATGAGCACCTGGGGCAGCCATGTCAGCAGAGACTACTGACAAGCACATGGGGCAGCCCTGACGAGCACCTGGGGCAACCATGTCAGCAGTGACTACTGATAGGCACCTGAGGTAGCCATATCAAGAGAGACTACTGACAAGCACCTGGGGCAGCCCTGATGAACACCTGGGGCAGCACTGTCAGGAGAGACTACTGATGAGCTCCTGGGGCAGCTCTGTCAGCAGAGACTACTGATGAGCTCCTGGGGCAGTCCTGTCAGCAGAGACTACTGATGAGCACCTGGGGCAGCCCTGTCAGCAGACTACTGACAAGCACCTGGAGCAGCCCTATCAGCAGAGACTACTGATGAACACTCGGGGCAGTCATGTCAGCAGAGACTACTGACAAGCACCTGGGGCAGCCCTGTCAGCAGAGACTACTGATGAGCACCTGGGGCAGTCAAGTCAGCAGAGACTACTGACAAGCACCTGGGGCAGCCCTGTCAGCAGAGACTACTGATGAACACCTGGGGCAGTCATGTCAGCAGAGACTACTGATGAGCACCTGGGGCAGCCCTGACGAGCACCTGGGGCAGCCATGTCAGCAGAGACTACTGGCGAACACCTGGGGCAGCCCTGTCAGGAGAGACTACTGACAAGCACCTCGGGCAGCCCTGTCAGCAGAGACTACTGATGTGCACCTGGGGCAACCATGTCAGCTGAGACTACTGAAGAGCACCTGGGGCACCCATGTCAGCAGAGACTACTGATGGGCACCTGAGGTAGCCATATCAACAGAGACTACTGACAAGCACCTGGGGCAGCCCTGGTGAGCACGTGGGGCAGCCATGTCAGCAGAGACTACTGGTGAACACCTGGGGCAGCCCTGTTAGCAGAGACTACTGATGAACACCTGGGGCAGCCATGTCAGCAGAGACTACTGATAAGCACCTGGGGCAACCATGTCAGCAGAGACGACTGATGAGCACCTGGGGCAGCCCTGACGAGGACCTGGGGCAGCCATGTCAGCAGAGACTACTGACAAGCACCTGGGGCAGCCCTGACGAGCACCTGGTGCAGAAATGTCAGCAGAGACTACTGGCGAACACCTGGTGCAGCCATGTCAGCAGAGACTACTGATGAGCACCTGGGGCAGCCCTGTCAGCAGAGACTACTGATGTGCACTTGGGACAACCATGTCAGCTGAGACTACTGATGAGCACCCGGGGCAACCATGTCAGCAGAGACTACTGATGGGCACCTGAGGTAGCCATATCAACAGAGACTACTGACAAGCACCTGGGGCAGCCCTGACGAGGACCTGGGGCAGCCATGTCAGCAGAGACTACTGACAAGCACCTGGGGCAGCCCTGACGAGCACCTGGTGCAGAAATGTCAGCAGAAACTACTGGCGAACACCTGGTGCAGCCATGTCAGCAGAGACTACTGATCAGCACCTGGGGCAGCCCTGTCAGCAAAGATACTGATGAACACCTGGGGCAGTCATGTCAGCAAACACTGGCTGCCCCAGGTGATCATCAGTAGTCTCTGCTTTACATGGCTGCCCCAGGTGCTCATCAGTAGTCTCTGCTTACATGGCTGCCCCAGGTGCTCATCAGTAGTCTCTGCTGACAGGGCTGTCCCAGGTGTTCATCAGTAGTCTCTGCTTACATGGCTGACCCAGGTGCTCATCAGTAGTCTCTGCTGACATGGCTGCCTGAGGTGTTCATCAGTAGTCTCTGCTGACATAGTTGCCCCAGGAGTTCATCAGTAGTCTCTGCTGACAGGGCTGCCCCAGGTGTTCACCAGTAGTCTCTGCTGACATGGCTGCCCCACGTGCTCATCAGGGCTGCCCCAGGTGCTTGTCAGTAGTCTCTGTTGATATGGCTACCTCAGGTGCCCATCAGTAGTTTCTGCTGACATGGTTGTCCCAGGTGCTCGTCAGGGCTGCCCCAGGTGCTTGTTTCCACTTCAACTAACTTATATCCCTTTACGTTATATTTACACTAAAAACTGTCACAATGTAAATATGGTGAATGTTGTCCCTGAAAGTGCTTGTCTTCCCTAAATTATAACACATCAATATGGCTGCTGTAAGACTTCCATGCTGTAACAGGTTCTCCACGATGTGCTGTTACATAACTTGTTTTGTAGTTCTTGCATGAAGGAAAATTCCAAGAATGATGTAAGCAGTAGCCGCCACATTCATAGATAAACAAAACAGTCTCTTTTCTGAAGTCAGAGTTAGGGCTGAGAAACATCTGTTTATCGATATAGGAACATCTGCATGTTGTTCACCACTTAAAATGAAATGCATTATTGTTCATTTGAATGAACTACTGCTGAGTAAGTCTTCACGTCACAGTTTGTGAAATGTATCTGGCCATTCAAGCTATGAAGACAGCTATAGCTGTGACCCTAACAGTTTTTGCTAAGAATAAGATTAAAGGATATAAATATCTGCTGAAGTTTAGCTTCAGGGAGGGCTCCACAAAATGTATACAGAATCTGCTGCTGGACAGAGAGTGCATACGCCAGAGTTCACAGTTGCCACATACTACTCAGTCTGTATCAGTCCTAACCTACCTAAGAGCCCAATGACCCAATGAATTATTTATTGACAAACTGATGACCGGGAAAGGCATGCTGAGTCAAGGCTTATTTCTACGTGTGACTCAGGGAAAGGGTACAGGAGAAATATATCAACTAGGCAATACACGCCGAGCGATGGGGTATTACTCTGGCATGCTAGTGACCGGGTTCACGCCCGAGCCCAGGACATCAGGAGGCGGAGGCTGCAAGGGAGGGATTCAGAGTGTCCTTTGGACATTTCTCTCCCAGTGTGTGTATGGCGTGCGCATGTGTGTGTCTTGCCGCATGTGTGTGTACAGCGTGCCACTTCTGTAGTGGCTCTGGCGGTGGTTTCTGGAGGCACTCTTGGCGGTGTGGGTGACCACACACTGCGAAAGTCCACACCCCAGGATGCCACCAGTGGATGCACAGATAATGGGTGGTCATTATTACAGTGATCAGAGGGTTGGGATGGGGGTACCTGGACCACCAGGAAGTTTTACTAAATCTAACCACGGTGATCGTAGGTATGGAAGGCCACTAGACCACCAGAGAATGTATAGTACTGGGCGGTGTTCTGGGTGGCCAGCATTTGAGCCTTTTTCCCAGGCTCAACTGTGCCCACCAGTATGCAGCGATCTAGGGTTGGGCCAGCAGATGTGCCGCACATCCCGGGCTAAATATCGGGATGTGCCACATATGCATGGGCACGCCCCCTTCAGATGCGCCGCATACATTAACACTGCACCCTGGCTCATCAGGACTTGTGCTGTGCAAGTCCCCTTTTTGAATATTGCACTGGGGTGCATTACTAGGGTTATGCCGGTGCAACCCGGTTGTGCCAGGCGCAACCCCTTTGAGTATCTGGGCCCATCTCTCTAAACCAAAGGAAAAAAAACATTTGCTTAGTTGTAGCCTGACTAATAGAATAAACCACTGGTCATCATAAGCCTTGAAACAGAACAAAGCTGAACTACAGAACTGCGAGTAAACCAGTTGCTATTGTGACTAACCATTACTTCAAATGATCCTTTTATATTAAAAAAAGGGGATATACCACTTGATGGCAGGGGCCATCTGCCCATCCACACAGTGGTAGATCAAGACCCTGTGGAATCACAATCCTTTCCCCGGCATACCAGGAGGTAGAGGGCCCCCAATCCACACCTGACCACGCAGTCACCGCCATGTTTAAACATTCCAATGCATCTAAAAAAACGTAAGGAAAAGGATCGGAAGTAATTATTTTTCAAGTTCGTACCTGCAAGATGATTGTAAGCAACAGAATACCACCCGGTTATGTGAGCAATTACATTAAACAGTAAACTTAAAGACTGAGGGTGGGATATTCAGAATGCGCCAGGCAGGGGCGCAAGCCTGGGCGCAGCGCAACTGGGATCGCCAGGGCATGGTCTGGGTGATATTCAATGGTGCTGTGCCATGGCTCAGCACTGCTGAATGGCACTAGGGCGTGCGCGGGTGCAGTGGAATGGTGCCAGCGCAAGTAGCAAGTGAGGAGCAGGGGATGCGCCAGCGACGGCGGCACTAGACACATGACCAACGAGATTCAGTGTGGACATGCAATAGAGGCCATTATGCATGCAAGACACAAATGGGGTCATTGCATGTCATTATGGCTCCATTTGCATGTAGTGCAGCTGATCCCCAGTGGATTGTGCCTAGAGTCCTGCCAGGCTGCAGCCGTCAGGGACCGGCGCCCCTGTCCTCAGCGGAAACGCGGCCTCAACGCCCGGTCAAGGCTGCAGTTAATGTAATATCCCTGGTGGTCCAGTGGACCCTACCTCACCGCCTGATCACGGGCTTTAGATAAATGAAACCTCCCTGGTGGTCCAGTGGACCTGCAACCCTGCCCAATCGTGGGCTTTTGTGAAATTAAATGTCCCTGGTAGTACAGTGGACCTGCTCTCCAGCCCGATCGAGGGCTTATGTAAACTGAATAATTCCCGGTGGTCCAGTGGACCCACTCCCCAGTCCGATCGCGGGCTTTAGCAAATGCAACATCCTCGATGGTCCAGAGGTACCCACCCGCCCACTCAGACCCACCATCCACTCCCCGCCAGTGGTGGCCCGGCCTTGCTCCTTCTTTACAGGCGGATCTTTGCACCTCTGCGGCGCGAAGCGGGTGTCTGCCTGCATATGCATGCCACACATCCCAGGCTGAATATCGGGATGTGCGAATATGCATGGGCACGCCCTGAACTTCGCCCGCGCCATTACTGGTGCACCCTGGTGCATCGGAGATTCATAGCGCAACTTCCACCTTTGAATTTCGCGGCCGGGTGCATCAGTGTTGCATGGCACAACACTGTTGCGCCCGGCGCAACCCCTTTGAATATCCCACCGTATGTGTTTAAAAGTGTCAAGGAGTGGTTAGCTCGTACTTCCTGCCACTGTGTACACTGCAGTCTTACTTATGGCAGTTCAAGTTTCGTCTTCTCCCTTATAATTTGCCTCCTGGATGGGCAGAGCAAAGTCCTGCTTTATTTATTTATTTGTTTAAAAATTGGTGACTGGGAATGCCACAGTGAGCCAAGGCTCATTTTAAGGTGCGACCCAGGGAAAGAAAACAGGGGAGCAAATACACTTCATAGACACAGTACACAGTTAAATGCAAATACACAGCATGGACACAGTTCACAGTTACAGTAAAGTGCAATAGAGTACATGATAAAAACAGGAGTAAGTACATTGGCCCCATTAACAAATGGGCAGAGTGGCTATGCGCTGCGTAGCTTAGGCATGTAGCCACCCCACACCCATTGAGCTCCCCGCGTGGGATGCATCAATTGGGGCATACAGCACCTATGTGCCCGATCTCCTAGCCGCGTGACGAGCAATGCGCTGGGGGTGGGCGAGGAGCAGGCCGGCAGTACGTGCCATGCACTAAGGCGTATAGTGCTCGCCGTGGGGGTGCATATGGGGCACAGGGTACACCAGGGAGAACCCTGCTGTAAACCCCCTAAGTGCCCCGTGCACACCCGGAACACACTGCAGGACTGAGTGAACAGCCCACTGACCCTCCGGGGCCACAGCAAATGGCTGCCCAGTGCCACCACCTGCCCAAGCACATGGTGGTGTGTGGGCGCTGCCCACATAACAAAACCCTTCAGAGGAGCACTGGCACATGGATGCTGCCCCCACAACAGCACAGCATGTCCACCCCCGCTACCAGTGGTACCGCCTCCCTCCACCATGACAATCCCCCGGTCCCTCTGCACCACTTCAGTGCCATCAGATTGGCATTGCCATCTTCCCACCCACCACAGTCGTCAGTCCTCAGACTTCCGCGGGGCTTGCTGCCAACGCGCGCCCCGCCACGTAAGGGATCCACTGTTGTACCCATGCCGGGCATTCAAATGGATGCCCGGCAGGGTCCATGACTTTGCCCATGCCCACCCTGCACAGATCTGCACACCAGGGAGTGAGCCGCAGACAGGTTAGCCAGCGGTGGTGAAAGCTGCCGGTGCGCACCTCTCCCCAGGTGCGGAGCTCCATGGGCGGGATGCATGCCTCAGGCACATACTTCCCACCCCTATGTGCATAGGGGCCATTAAAAGCAAGTAGAAAAAAAATCAGGCAATTCAGCCACGTCTACACCTGCATAGGAGACAAATGTAAGGGGAGCAGTCAGGTAAGGAAAGAACAGGAGTGGGGGAAGGGAAGGAATTTCATAAGGTACATCAGGGAAATAGGGGAGGTAGTGAGCAGCAGAACAGAGAAGCAGGAACGGGAATTGACAAAAGTGCAAGGATCCCTGGAGTGGAAGGAACACGAGGCAGAGGGAATAGAGGAGAGGAGTGAGGAGAGGTAAGAGGGAAGGGGCCCAAACCAGTATTTGGATATGAATGAGGGGAAACCCCTGGCGGAGCTTTTCACCATCTCTCTGAGGACAGGGTGGGTGCCCCAGGACGGGAAGGTGGCGAATATAGTGCCTATCCACAAGGGGGGATCAAGGGAGGTGGCAGAGAACTACAGGCCTGTCAGCCTGACATTGGTGGTGGGCAAGGTGATGGAGGGCATTGTCAAGGAGAGGCTGGGGGGGGACCTGGAAAAGTCAGGGTGCCTGGACGATAGACAGCATGGATTCGTCTCAGGGAAATCGTGTCAGACAAACCTTGTGGAGTTCTATGACTGGGTGACGAGTGCCTTGGACCTTGGTAGACCAGTGGACGTCCTCTTTCTAGACTTCAGCAAGGCATTTGACTCTGTTCCTCACATGGGCCTGTTGGATAAGCTGGGAGAAATGGGGTGGGAACCAGATGATCAGATGGATAGGCAATTGGCTCCAGGACCGGACCCAGAGGGTCGTAGTTGTGCGGATAGTCTCATCCCCAAAGAGGGTCATTAGTGGGTCCCACAGGGATCAGTCCTTGGGCCCTCCTGTTCAACGCCTATGTCTCTGACATAGGACAGGAATCAGGAGTGAGATGAGTCTCTTTGCGGATGACTCAAAACTAGGGGCGGTGGTGGATGGGGAGGAGGAGGGTGGCCCTACAGGGGGACCTGGAGGCTCTGGAAAGATGGTCTAGAAAGTGGAAGCTGAGGTTCAATGCAGGGAAATGCAAGGTACTCCACCTGGGGGCCAGAAACCCGGCCAAGTGTACACCCTGGGGGATTGCTACAAGTCTCGATGGCTGAGAGGGACCTGGGGGTGGTGGTGGATGTCAAAATGAACAACTCAGAGACTTGTAGGAGGGCAGCAGCCAAGGCCAACAGGATGCTGGGATGCATCGTGAGGGGATCACCTCCAGAAGGAGGAAGTGATGCTCCCTCTGTATAACTGCTTGGTGAGGCCACACCTTGAGTACTGCGTGCAGTTTTGGAGGCCACACTTAAAGAGGGACATTAAACTTCTGGAGAGGGTCCAGAGGAGGGCAACCAAAATAATTTGGGGCTTGGGGGACAGGACCTATGAGGAGAGGCTCAAAGAGCTAAATATGTACACATTGGAAAAGAGAAGGGACGGGGGACATGACAGAGGTCTTCAAGTACATGAAGAGGGTAAATAGGAGAGGAACAGTCAGGTTGCTTCGAAGGAAGGAGGAGGGGGCCACTAGAGGGCATGGGTGGAAGCTGGAGGGGGGAAGATTCAGGGGAGAAAGGAGGAGGTGCTACTTCACTGAGAGGGTGGTGGAGCCATGGAATGCATTGCCTAGGGGGCTGGTGGAGGCAGAGACGGTGGAGGGGTTCAAGAGGGGCTGGGACAGGTACAGGGGAAGGGTTCTGGAAGCAAAATCCAATGCAGCCAGAGAAGGCGAGGGGGGCAGCAAGGTCAGCACCCAGGGTGGGGGCTGACCAATCGAGCAGACACGAAAGACCGTTAGGCCTATTCTGCTGGCATTTTAGTATGTTAGGTCTGTGGTTCTGGCAACATGAAGGCAGAGGAAGAATGGATAAGGATGAGTAGAGCTGAGCAAGGTGGGTACGAGAGGGGATAGTTGGTAGCAAAATGCCAGAAGGCATTGCAGAGAGTGTCCAGTCTGGCCAGGGAGGTGAAGTGGTACCACCACTGACCATGTCTGTATAGTCAAAGACCAAGAGCACCATTTGGTGAAAGCTCACGGCAGACTGGCTGAGACAGACCTATGGCCTCTAGTTTGTGACCAGCTTCCACTGGATCCCAGAAGAGAACACACTGCCTGAATAGATGATCTTGAGCTGAGAGCTCCGCTAGAACCTCAACACAGCCTTTGCTGTGTGTCATAGCTCAGCCTGGGGCAGCAATGTACGACTGTGCCATCTGTTAGTGTAATGTCTCAGCTGCTTTTGCCTTCTACAGTTGAAGGTTCCTAACGTGCATCCCAACTGTAAAGGTATTTGGGAGGTTGGTATTATTTGTCCCTTGGGTGATAATGTGGTATGCTTTCAGGACAAGAGCTCTAGCATACAAGTCAAGCAGTTCAAAAATAGGTTTCTGAGTATGTGCAAGAGTATCCTGTCCCTCCATACCCTCTCATATGCCCAAAAAATGCAGGTTCACAGCCCAAGACCCATTTTTCAACATATTCGATTCTGGCTCTTAATAGTCTGTTCTCGTTGATGACTCCTGTGACTGCTCCTGTGATTTACTGAAAGAGTCTGTCATGACTGTGCTGCAAACAGACTGTGTCAAGGCATGTATCCACGGTTGTACGACAGGCATTAAATTCCTCAACCTTTCTGTTGAGCTGGCAAACTGCCTCCAGAACCACATGGACCGTGGCCTGTAGACTCCTGCCTGCTGCTTCTGATGTTTGGCTGCCTTTTCCACTGCTGGTAGACACAGCTGAAGTCTTTTCTTTTCCAGTGTCTTTCTGTTGTTCTCCATTCTATTTTTTTTTTTCCAATTGTTTAACCAGGAAAGGCACACTAAGCTGAAAGCTTGTTTAGCGGTGCGACCTGGGAGCACAGGGAAGTTAAGTGACTTGCTCAGGGTCACACAGTGTGCAAGTGGGGGCTGTGGGATTCAAACCCAGGTCTCCAGATTTGCAGCTCAGAGCCTTAAAACCACTGCACTATACTATCTTCCCCTTTCAGTCGACCCATCCTCCAATTCAGCTGAAAGCTGGGAGCTTTGCCAGTCCAACTACTGTTTAGCATTAATTTGGTAAAAAAAAATAAAAAGTATGGTTATGGTCTTACCGTAACAGTAGATCTTCAAGAGAATCTCTTTCCTTAAGCTACACCTTTGAAACAACAGCTGTCAGGCATTACGATCATACAAAACATTTGCCAAGCTGGGATCACCCACGGTGATGTCACACATCAGTGCATATATAAATGTGGGAGGCCCTACCTCTCCTCAGTTCTCTGCTGGAGATTAGACTCGGCAGGCCATCCTTTTTGGGGGCCCAGGAGAGTAAGCCAGCACCAAGCACACTAGGTGATACAAGTGCTGGTGGGAGCACCATGGAGAAAAATAGCAGTGTAAATGTATTGTGTTACCGTAAAGCGATGGAGGGAGGGTTGGCATGACTTAAGGGAAGAGAATCTCTCGAAGATCTACTGTTACGGTAAGTACGTAACTACTATCTTACTTCAAGGATAGCTTGTCCCTTAAGTTACACCTTTGGAACGAGTCCCAAGCATTGCCAAGAAACAGATGGAAGGATGGCAGTCTGGATCAGGCGAGGAAGCCTTGAAGGACTGCAATGCTAAAACCAGCACATTTGCATGAGGCAATGTCCAGACTGTAGTGCCTAACGAAGGTGTGGACTATACTCCAAGCGGCTGCAGCACAAGTGTCAGCGGCAGAGACATTTTTAAAAAGAGAGGCAGAAGTGTCCATACCCCTTGTGGAGTGAGCATGAACACCACCAGGAAGTTCCTTACCATACTTCCTATAATAAAAAATAATACAATGTGCTAGCCATTTGACAGGCACTGTTCAGACACAGAAGCACCCTCTTTCCCAGAGGTGGACAAAACAAAAAGCTGAAGGGACATTCTGCAGTCCTTGGTGTGAGTAATACTGTATCTAAGTATTCTACGTACATCTAAAATATGGAGCAATGCTTCACCTTGATTGACGTGCTCAGGATAATACACTGGCAGCTGGATGGATTGATTTAAAATAAAATCAGACACCACCTTTGGTAGGAACTTAGGATTTGAATGTGAAGAAACTCTGTCATTGTGGACAACTAAATAAGAGGCTCACACATCAGTGCCTGTAGCTTGGAAATTCTTCAAGTGGAAGTAATACAACTAAAAATAACGCTTCCACGAGAGAAAGTGTAAGTCACAAGCCACAGCTGGCTCTAAAGGAGGTAATATAAGCTTTTCCAAAATTAAATTCTTTTATTTTATTTATTTTAGTCTTTGTTAACCAGGTAAGGCCCACTAGGCACAAGTGCCTGTTTTCAGGGTGACCTAGGAGCATAGAGGTTAAGTCACCTGCTCAGAGTCACACAGTATGCAAGTGGAGATTGTGGGAATCAAGCCCAGGTCTGCTGGATGACCAAGCTCATTCACAGATTTTTACTCTAACCTCTAGGCTATACTGCCAGCCCCAAGTCCCAAGAAGGGACTGGATTGTGGATAGGTGGTTTCAGATGTAGTATACTATTGACAAACGTATGGAAAACCTCCAGTTGTGCAACCGTATGCCCGTCAATGGGTGCATGGAAAGCGGACATAGCCACCAAATGCACCTTAAGGGATGAATATTGCAGACCTGAGTATGAAAATGATAATAAACAGTCCAAGATGTCTGGCACTGGACAGGCAGCGGGTTCTCGGTTCCTGGAAGTTGCCCATAAAGAAAAACTTCCATTTAGTGCATAAATATGTATTGTGGAATGTTTTCAGGCTGCTATGAGCATGTTAGCTACTTTCGTGATACATGAAAGTGTGCAATGGCTGTGTTTTCAGGAGCCATGCGTGAAGCTGCAGTAACTTCAGGTCTAGATGTAGCAGGCAGCCCTTGTTCTGTGAGAGAAGGGTTCTGCACAGTGGTAAGGGTAGTGGAGGTTCTACTGCTAGGTGACACAGAAGGGAAACCAGATTTGGTGTGGCCATAGAGGGGCTATGAGGATGATGATGGTACCCTCCAGCTGCAGTTTGAGTAGTACTCTCTGTATGAGAGGGATTGGAGGGAACACATACAGGAACCTCCCCTTCCAAGAGAGGGACAATGCAGCTTATCAAAAAAACCCAGCTCCCGGAGTAAGCAAGCAGAAATGCAGCGGTTTTGCATTGTATGGGGAAAAAAAAGGTCCATCTCTGGATGGCCCCATTTTGCGAACACGTCTTCAGCCACTGCAGTTAGAAGTCCCCGTTCCTGCATCTGGGATGGTGATCTGCTCAGCCTGCGTGCTAAGACATTCCAGACACCTGGGAGGTGCTTGGCTGATAGCTCCAGGCTGTGTTCTAGTGCCCAGTACTAGACACTCCTTGTCTCCTGGCAAAGTGAATAGGAATGAGTCCCTCCCTGTTTGTTGATATAGTAGACTACACTGATATTGTCTATCTGGATCAACAGAGGGCTTGGTTTAGGTGCTGCTAGAACGCGTAAAGACTGTACAGTATAGCATACATTTCCACGATACTGATGTGCAGACTGGTCCCTTGTTGGCTTCATAAGCCCTGTGTTTTATAGGGCCCCAGATGAGCCACCCCTCCCAACCAGAGCCAGATGCATCCATTGTGAGAATTTGCGTTGGTATTGGAGTCAAAAATGGGAAGACCTTTAACTGACTAGTGCAGTCCATCCAAGATAGCAGGGTTGTTCTCCATGGAGATGTGACAAGGACGTTGCTCCAGGCTGTCCATTGACTGGGTCCACTGAACTCTTATGAGTCCACTGTGGAAGGCACATATGAAGGCGTTCCACTGGAAGTGGAACAATGGCCACTGCCATAAGGCCAAGAAGACATAAGAAAGATCTAACTGAGGTCTTGTGACTGTTGAAGAGAAGCTGGGCTTTAGCAGTAATGCGTTCTGCCCTGTCTAATGGCAGGATGGATTTGTCCTGAGCAGTGTCTAGGATTGCACCTATGTATTGCAGCCGCTGACATTGTGTTAGGATTGACTTTGGAATACTAACTGTGACTCCCAAGTCTTTGAAGAACTCTCTTGTTCAAGACAAGGTCTGCAGAAGACTCTCCCTGGAGCTGGCCTTTCAAAGCCAGTCATTCCCTGCCATGGGTTGCTGCCACCACAGCTAAGCATTTGGTAAAGGCCCATGGCACAGAGGATAAGCCAAAGGGCAACAGTTAGAATTGGTAATGCTTCCCCTCCAGCATAGAGCATAGATATCTTCTATGATTCCTTCTAATCTTTATATGAAGGTAAATGTCCTTTATATCCAGGGAAAATAGCCAGTCCCGGGTTGAAAGGGGAATGAAGCCTGAAGGAGACCATATGAAACGTATGTATTCTATGAAGAAAGTGAGGCCTCTCAGATCTAGTACAGGCCTCAGATCGCCTATCTATTTGGGAACTAGGAAGTACCTGGACTAGAACCCTTGGTTCTTCTGAGTTGGAGAACCTGGTTCCATGGCACATTTTTGTATTAGTCATTGTATTTCCTCTTTCAGCAACAATATATTTTCTGGAGGATAGCTGGAAGGAGGTAGAGGAAGCACGGGAGGAGTCTGTAAAAGCTCCAGCTAGAGCACGTCCCTTTGCAACAATCTCCAGTACCCATTCATCTGTGGTGATCTGCTTCCACTGTGGAAAATGATAGGAGATATGACCCCCTACAGACACCCCTGGAGGCAAAAGTGGCTGTGGTGTATGAGGAATGGAGTCAGACTGAACCGGTGGTGGCAGGGCCACTGGTTCCAATGGTCTTCGGTGCTTTGGAGTGTGCACCTGAGGGAAGAGGGCCCAGCAAGGCACCACTAGCCCCAGTTCTGGAGGGATGATGGAAGATGGCACGACTACCTCTGGCAGCAGTGTTGAGAAAAGACCCTTTATCTCTACCTCTTACAGGTGTTGGGATAGAGGGACTTAACTGTTCTGCGAGTCATTCTGGATGACTGAAGACTTCTTACAGTTTTTTCAATGTCATAACCAAATAGTTTATTGCCCTTGAATGGCATGTTTAGCACTGCTTGCTGGACATCAGTGGCAAAACCATCCACTTGTATCCATGAATACCATCTCATGTAGATGACAGAAGCAGCAGCCCTGGCAGAGGCATCCGAGACATCATAGGCTGAGCGTAATAGGTGCTTACCTGCATCAGTACCAGCATTTAACTGTTTTAGTAACTCAGTTTTTGCAGGACCATCTGGTAAAGCCTGTGCAGTTACTTTGGCATTCTTCCAGATGGCATTTTGATATTTAAGAATATGGGCTTGACAGTTAGCTATTCTATGGCCTAATGCGACTGAAGCATAAGTTGCTTTGCCCATGGCATCACGCCACCTAGATTCCTTATCAGGTGGCAGGGAACTAAGATGCTTGGGTGCTTTATACCTGTCATAAGAAGCTATAACCATCACAGAATCTGTTTCTGGTTGTGTGGCATAATATGGCTTAGCAGTAGGTGCAGGATATTGCTTATCAGCTTTGCGTGGCACTGCAGGTAGTATTTGGTCTGTGCCAGGCAGCAACGGTGGCATCCTCCAAAACTGGATAAATAGGAGGTATGAGAATGGAGGCACTGTGTGGCACTTCTAAAAACTCTATTAAATTATTTTTAGTGGAATCCTCTTCCTTCACTGCAAATCCCAGCTCAATCGGAGTTTGCTGCATTAAAAGACCAAAAAGAGGGATCTTCAGAAGGAGACCTTGGTGTATATACTACAGAGTCTTCACTACCAGAAGACAAAGTGGAACCAGAATGGGGATAATATGGTTGTTCCCCATATTCTTCCTCCTCAATCCTGAGGTCTGGATTATACTCCACATCATCGTCGGTAGGCCTGTCAATGAGAGGGATGGATGAACGGGAGAGCGACACCAGCGTCAGTTGTGAGGAAGGAATAGGTACTAAACTAGAAGTATCAGTCAATGAAGCTTGAATAGTCAGCGGTCCTGTCGACTGTAACATGTGCTGTGACGGCAGGCCTGGCAAAACACATCAAATCATCTTTAAGAAAGATACCAGTACTGTCTGCCAGTTGACTGCACCCTGGCCAGGGGCCATGCTCGGAAGGTTGACTGGCCGAGACTAGACAATGACAGCATCATTCTGGCCGTGGAAGGCCCGGTAGTGCCAAAGACAGACCCCAACCTTGCTGTCTGATTGACATTGGGGTGGGGGCTGTAGTCACCATGGCAGAAGGACAGAGACAAAAAGGCAAATCTGAAAGCTGCAATGGTAATTGGGATCTTGAGGGAGGATGCCTTTCCTTCTCCCTGTGTTTTTGTTTATGAGTCAATGAAGACTTCTGTTTTTGCAGTCTTTCTGCTTCAATGACAGTGAGCTCGAAAAGGAGTGGGTGGCTCCTGCTGTTTATCCTGGTTGAGTTTCTCCATGGTGGCTGCCAACACTTTCTTAAGCAAAAATGTTTCTAGGTCTTTCCGATGGGATCACCGAATGGCCTGGTTAAAGCCCTGGCAAATCTAACAGGCCTAGACTTCATATGAGAGGCTAAGGCAGCAGATGCGCACTTTGTAGGTGTCATTCCTGAAAAATTGCTCTCGTAGTATTGAAAGAGGGTTGATGGCATGGAAATCACGCAGAGGCAAAGAGAAGAAACATTCCTGTATAGAAAAAAATGTTATGTCAATGGCATCTCCTCAACAGGTCTTATTAGGCTAACTCATGGTGGGAAAAGAACTGAGGAAAGCTGCCCACAGTTATATAAGCATTGACACGTGAAGTTGACGTGTGCGGCCTCAGCTTGGCAAACGTTTCCATGTGGTCCTAGCACCTGATGGCTGTTGTTGCAAAGGTGTGTTTTAAGGGAAGAGATATCCTTGAAGTAAGATCTGAAAGATATTAAATTTGAGGTTTATAGATGCATTAAAAGGGAGCTGGGTGAGAAGCACCTTTCTCTATCGGCTGTTGGTCATGCCCTCCTGCTCTGTACCTTTCTGACTGCCTCAATGTCTTTTTTGTATTAAGGAGCTGAAAACTTCACACTGTGCTCCAGATATGGCCTCACAGGTTCTTGTAAAGGGACAGGATTACTTCTCTGATCAGGACAATGTAAAGTGGCAGGATTACTTCCCCTGACCAAAGCCTTGTAAAGAGGCAGGATTATGGCCCCCAACCAGGGCCTTGTAAAGATGCAGATTTACTTCCCCTGACCAGGGCCTTGTAAAATGGTAGGATTTCTTCCCCTGACCAGAGCCTTGTAAAGTGTCAGGATTACTTCCCCTAACCAGGGCCTTGTAAACTGGCAGGATTACTTCCCCTGACCAGGGCCTTGTAAAGTGGCAGGATTAGTTCCACAGACCAGGGCCTTGTAAAGTGGCAGGATTACTTTCCCTGACCAAGGCCATGTAAAGTGGCAGGATTACATCCCCTAACCAGGACCTTGTAAAGTGGCAGGATTACATCCCCTAACCAGGGCCTTGTTAAGTGGCAGGATTACTTCCCCTGATCAGGGCCTTGTAAAGTGGCATTATTACATCCCCTGACCAGGGCCTTGTAAAATGGTAGGATTTCTTCCCCTGACCAGAGCCTTGTAAAGTGGCAGGATTACTTCCCCTGACCAGGGCCTTGTAAACTGGCAGGATTACTTCCCCTGACCAGGGCCTTGTAAATTGGCAGGATTAGTTCCACAGACCAGGGCCTTGTAAAGTGGCAGGATTACTTCCCCTGACCAAGGCCATGTAAAGTGGCAGGATTACATCCCCTAACCAGGGCCTTGTAAAGTGGCAGGATTACATCCCCTAACCAGGGCCTTGTAAAGTGGCAGGATTACTTCCCCTGATCAGGGCTTTGTAAAGTGGCATTATTACATCCCCTGACCATGGCCTTGTCAAGTGGCAGGATTACTTCCCCTGACAGGGACCTTGTAAAGTGGCAGGATTACTTCCCCTGACCAGGGCCCTGTAAAGTGGCAGGATTGCTTCCCCTGACCAGGGCCCTTTAAAGTGGCAGGATTACTTCCCCTGACCAGGGCCTTGTAAAGTGGCAGGATTACGACCCCCAACCAGGGTCTTGTAAAGAGGCAGATTTATTTCCCCTGACCAGGGCCTTGTAAAATGGTAGGATTTCTTCCTTTGACCAGGGCCTTGTAAAGTGGCAAGATTACTTCTCCTGACCAGGGCCTTGTAAAGTGGCAGGATTACTTCCCCTGACCAGGGCCTTGTAAAGTGGCAGGATTACTTCCCCTGACCAGGGCCTTGTAAAATGGTAGGGTTTCTTCCCCTGACCAGAGCCTTGTAA
This sequence comes from Neoceratodus forsteri, assembly GCA_016271365.2. Taxonomy (NCBI): domain Eukaryota; kingdom Metazoa; phylum Chordata; order Ceratodontiformes; family Ceratodontidae; genus Neoceratodus; species Neoceratodus forsteri. The sequence continues at coordinate 253,103,207 of JADMNL010000024.1, read as the reverse complement.
AGTGGCAGGATTACTTCCCCTGACCAGGGCCTTGTAAAGTGGCAGGATTACTTCCCCTGACCAGGGCCTTGTAAAGTGGCAGGATTAGTTCCACAGACCAGGGCCTTGTAAAGTGGCAGGATTACTTCCCCTGACCAAGGCCATGTAAAGTGGCAGGATTACACCCCTAACCAGGGCCTTGTAAAGTGGCAGGATTAGTTCCACAGACCAGGGCCTTGTAAAGTGGCAGGATTACTTCCCCTGACCAAGGCCATGTAAAGTGGCAGGATTACATCCCCTAACCAGGGCCTTGTAAAGTGGCAGGATTACATCCCCTAACCAGGGCCTTGTAAAGTGGCAGGATTACTTCCCCTGATCAGGGACTTGTAAAGTGGCATTATTACATCCTGACCAGGCCTTGTCATGGCAGGATTACTTGGACAGGGGCCTTGTAAAGTGGCAGGATTACTTCCCTGACCAGGGCCTTGTAAAGTGGCAGGATTATTCTAACCCAGGGCCTTGTAAAGAGGCAGATTTACTTCCCTGACCAGGGCCTTGTAAAATGGTAGGATTTCTTCCCCTGACCAGGGCCTTGTAAAGTGGCAAGATTACTTCTCCTGACCAGGGCCTTGTAAAGTGGCAGGATTACTTCCCCTGACCAGGGCCTTGTAAAGTGGTAGGATTACTTCCCCTGACCAGGGCCTTGTAGATTTGAGGTTTATAGATGCATTAAAAGGGAGCTGGGTGAGAAGCACCTTTCTCTATCGGCTGTTGGTCATGCCCTCCTGCTCTGTACCTTTCTGACTGCCTCAATGTCTTTTTGTATTGAGGCGTGAAAACTTCACACTGTGCTCAGATATGGCCTCACAGGTTCTTGTAAAGGGACAGGATTACTTCTCCTGATCAGGACAATGTAAAGTGGCAGGATTACTTCCCTGACCAAAGCCTTGTAAAGAGGCAGGATTACGGCCCCGACCAGGGCCTTGTAAAGAGGAAGTAACTTCCCTGACCAGGGCCTTGTAAATGGTGGATTTCTTCCCCTGACCAGAGCCTTGTAAAGTGGCAGGATTATTTCCCTGACCAGGGCCTTGTAAACTGGCAGGATTACTTCCCTGACCAGGGCCTTGTAAAGTGGCAGGATTACTTCCACTGACCAGGGCCTTGTAAAGTGGCAGGATTACTTCCCCTGACCAGGGCCTTGTAAAGTGGCATGATTACTTCCCTTGACCAGGGCCTTGTAAAGTGGCAGGATTACTTCCCCTGACCAGGGCCTTGTAAAATGGTAGGATTTCTTCCCCTGACCAGAGCCTTGTAAAGTGGCAGGATTACTTCCCTTGACCAGGGCCTTGTAAACTGGCAGGATTACTTCCCCTGACCAGGGCCTTGTAAAGTGGCAGGATTAGTTCCACAGACCAGGGCCTTGTAAAGTGGCAGGATTACTTCCCCTGACCAAGGCCATGTAAAGTGGCAGGATTACATCCCCTAACCAGGGCCTTGTAAAGTGGCAGGATTAGTTCCACAGACCAGGGCCTTGTAAGTGGCAGGATTACTTCCCCTGACCAAGGCCATGTAAAGTGGCAGGATTACATCCCCTAACCAGGGCCTTGTAAAGTGGCAGGATTAGTTCCACAGACCAGGGCCTTATAAAGTGGCAGGATTACTTCCCCTGATCAGGGCCTTGTAAAGTGCCATTATTACATCCCCTGACCAGGGCCTTGTCAAGTGGCAGGATTACTTCCCTTGACAGGGACCTTGTAAAGTGGCAGGGTTACTTCCCCTGACCAGGGCCTTGTAAAGTGGCAGGATTACGACCCCCAACCAGGGCCTTGTAAAGAGGCAGATTTACTTCCCCTGACCAGGGCCTTGTAAAATGGTAGGATTTCTTCCCCTGACCAGGGCCCTGTAAAGTGGCAAGATTACTTCTCCTGACCAGGGCCTTGTAAAGTGGCAGGATTACTTCCCCTGACCAGGGCCTTGTAAATTTGAGGTTTATAGATGCATTAAAAGGGAGCTGGGTGAGAAGCACCTTTCTCTATCGGCTGTTGGCCATGCCCTCCTGCTCTGTACCTTTCTGACTGCCTCAATGTCTTTTTTGTATTGAGGCTGAAAACTTCACATTGTGCTCCAGATATGGCCTCATAGGTTCTTGTAAAGGGACAGGATTACTTTTCCTGATCAGGACAATGTAAAGTGGCAGGATTACTTCCCCTGACCAAAGCCTTGTAAAGAGGCAGGATTACGGCCCCCGACCAGGGCCTTGTAAAGAGGAAGTAACTTCCCCTGACCAGGGCCTTGTAAAATTGTAGGATTTCTTCCCCTGACCAGAGCCTTGTAAAGTGGCAGGATTATTTCCCCTGACCAGGGCCTTGTAAACTGGCAGGATTACTTCCCCTGACCAGGGCCTTGTAAAGTGGCAGGATTAGTTCCACAGACCAGGGCCTTGTAAAGTGGCAGGATTACTTCCCCTGACCAAGGCCATGTAAAGTGGCAGGATTACATCCCCTAACCAGGGCCTTGTAAAGTGGCAGGATTACATCCCCTAGCCAGGGCCTTGTAAAGTGGCAGGATTACTTCCCCTGATCAGGGCCTTGTAAAGTGGCATTATTACATCCCCTGACCAGGGCATTGTCAAGTGGCAGGATTACTTCCCCTGACAGGGACCTTGTAAAGTGGCAGGATTACTTCCCCTGACCAGGGCCCTGTAAAGTGGCAGGATTGCTTCCCCTGACCAGGGCCCTTTAAAGTGGCAGGATTACTTCCCCTGACCAGGGCCTTGTAAAGTGGCAGGATTATGACCCCCAACCAGGGCCTTGTAAAGAGGCAGATTTACTTCCCCCGACCAGGGCCTTGTAAAATGGTAGGATTTCTTCCCCTGACCAGGGCCTTGTAAAGTGGCAGGATTACTTCCTCTGACCATGACCTTGTAAAGTGGCAGGATTAAGACCCCCGACCAGAGCATTGTAAAGAGGAAGATTTACTTCCCCTGACCAGGGCCTTGTAAAATAGTAGGATTTCTTCTCCTGACCAGGGCCTTGTAAAGTGGTAGGATTACTTCCCCTGACCAGGGCCTTGTGAAGTGGCAGGATTAGTTCCACAGACCAGGGCCTTGTAAAGTGGCAGGCTTACTTCCCCTGACCAGGGCCATGTAAAGTGGCAGGATTACACCCCCGATCAGGGCCTTGTAAAGTGGCAGGATTACAGCCCCTGACCATGGCTTTGTAAGTGTCAGGATTACTCCCCCCAACCAGGGCCTTGTAAAGTGGCAGGATTACTTCCCCTGATCAGGAAAAAATACAGGAAATGTTGGAGGGCCCTTTGAAGTAAACACTCTTCGCTCAAGTTATTGTTCTTCAATCTTTCTTTTTATTTCTCTTCCCCCTACGTTTCGCTCGACTTGGAGCTTGTTCACTGGGTTTATTCTTTGTTACACATCTGTAAATACATTTATTTTATGTCATTGATCAGCATTTTTTTGATATGATATTGTTACATTTTTAAATCTTTGGTGTATATACAACCATTCAATAAAGATCATTGCTTGTGCACCCTTGTACTGTATATATTCTTAATTTTTCACAGGGTTAATTTATTTGTATTTGTTTAGATCCTAAGTTGCATCCTAAAAAGACATACACAGTATGTTAGTGAATTTGAAAGCCTAGATTGGGGGCCGAAGAATCTAGAAGAGAACCATTACCCACTAAACAATATTTACATTCCCCTGATCAGGACCTTGTAAAGTGGCAAGATTACATCCCCTGACCAGGGCCTTGTCAAGTGGCAGGATTACGTCCCCTGACAGGGGCCTTGTAAAGTGGCAGGATTACTTCCCCTGACCAGGGCCTTATAAAGTGGCAGGATTACTTCCCCCTGACCAGGGCCTTGTAAAGTGGCGGGATTACTTTCTCTGACCAGGGTCTTGTAAAGTGGCAAGATTATATCCCCTGACCAGGGCCTTATCAAGTGGTAGGACTACTTCCCTGACAGAGGCCTTATAAAGTGGCAGGATTACTTCCCTGACCAGGGTCTTGTAAAGTAGCAGGAGTATGACCCCAACCAGGGCCTTGTAAAGAACAGATTTACCTTCCCTGACCACGGCCTTGTAAAATGGGGATTTCTTCCCTGATCAGGGCCCTGTACAGTGGTAGGATTACTTCCCTGACAAGGGCCTTGAAAAATGGTAGGATTACTCCCTGACCAGGGCCTTGTAAAGTAACAAGATTACTTCTCTGATCAGGGCCTTGTAAAGTAGCAGGATTACTGCCCCTGACCAGGACCTTGTAAAGTGGCAGGATTAATTCCCCCTGATCAGGGCCTTGTAAAGTGGAAGGATTACATCCCCTGACCAGGGCCTTTAAAGTGGCAGGATTACTTCCCATGACCAGGGCCTTGTAAAGTGTCAGGATTACTTCCCCTGACCAGGGCATTGTAAAATGGCAGGATTACTTCCCCTGACTAGGGCCTTGTAATGTGGCAGGATTACTTCCCCTGACTAGGGTCTTGTAATGTGGCAGGATTACTTTGTTGATCACCCCGCCACTCCCTGCCATGCAGCTTTTCATTTTCCAGCCCATACTTGCCTCAGGAATATAGCCGGTTCCATCAGGCCTGCTGTCCCTTTCTCTACCCCACCCCCATTTTACCAGAAAGGTCTGAATTTCTTCACTGCTTACCCTTCTACTGGGATCTGGTGGAGGCCCAGGTAATTGTGACCTGAAGGCTTCCATGACCCAGGCCATCACAAAAACTGCATATTGGTTTCTCTCTCCTTAGTCCCTCCCTCCTCTCCCAGGAAGGGAGGAGCCTGCTAGTGGTCACGGTTGCTTTCAGCATATGCCCTTTGGAAGGAGCACTCTCCCTTGGTATACAGCAGGGGTTGTCATGGCAGTGCTTGCCGATTCCAACCCTGTCTGACAACAATACACTGCCGAAAATCAGCTGCTACCATCTGGCCTGCCTCCTGATGCGACTTCCTGAACTCACTTCTGAACTTGAGTTACATGGACTGAGAATAAATGGTATGGGCAGGGGCCCCTGGTGTTTTGCAGCACTTTGTTCTCATTTCTGTGGCAGGGCACCTTGGCTTCTGTGGCAGCATTTTTGAATTTCTGCAGCATGATCTATTAATTTCTGTAGCAGAATGTAGTCCTGCCATTGGTTAAAATATGATGTGATGTCATCAAAGACATCACATGCTGAGCACAGAGGAGGGGCTTAAGGATAAATGAGATGGGAAAGGGAGCTGGATTCTATGGGAAAAACTGTATATTTGAATGAAAATTCACTAAGAACATGAATTTTGCGGCACTACGTATATTCTGCGGCATGCGCAGAATCGCAGAATTACGGGCCTTTGGAGTATGGATAAAGCAATTATATAGACTTTGCCATCTTTTATTTTATATATGCATTAGGTTGGACACTTTTGCTGTGTCCAATATTTAAACATTGTATTGGGAGGGTTCAGTAGGATGTTTGTTATGTATGTTATTAAAGGAAGCGGTCATAATGTTAGATACCCACCCACGAAAGGTTTACCCCCAGATTAGAGGTTTTGCAAATAAAACAAATTTTTCAGGTGCTTGAACTTGCTTGTTTTCTGGAAGTCCTGGGCTATGCAATATGGCACATGCTTTTCAAAGCTAAATGCATGCACACTGAGTACAACATGCACAGAGACACACATAGAGTACAGCATGCACAGGAGAGGAGACACAGAGTTCAGCATACCAAAGAACACACAGGTACAACACGCCATAGAGACAGAAGCACAGTACATATGCACAGAGACACACACACACACACAGTACAGCATGCACAGAGACACACAAAAGTAGCATGCACAGAGACACACCAGAGTTCAGCATGCACAGAGAGACACACACAGGTACAGCATGCACAGAGACACACACACAAGGTACTGCTGAGAGAGAGACACACACACAGGTATAGCATGCACAGAGACACACACAGAGTACAACATGCACAGAGAGAGACACACACACAGAGTACAGCATGCACAGGGACACACAGAGTACAGCATGCACACAGAGACACACAGAGTACAGCATGCACATAGAGAGGCAGAAGCACAGAGTACATCATGCACAGAGAGACACACACACAAAGTACAGCATGCAGAGAGAGACACAGACACAGAGTTCAGCATGCACAGAGACACAGAGAGTACAGCATGCACATAGAGACACACACAGAGTACAGCATGCACACAGAGACACACAGAGTACAGCATGCACATAGAGACCAAGAAGCAAAGTACATCATGCACAGAGATACACACACACAGTACAACATGCATGGAATACACAAAGTACAGCATGTACAGAGAGTGACACACACAGAGTACGCATACACACACAGAGAAACACACACATGAGTACAGCATGCACAGAAGACACACACCACACACACAGGTACAGCATGTACACAGAACACAAGTTAGCATACACAGACACACACAAAGTACAGCTTGCACAGAGACACACACAAAACAGCATGCACAGAGAAACACACACAGTGCAGCATGCACAGAGAGAGAGAGAGAGAGAGACACACAGAGTACATCATGCACACAGGGAGACACACACAGGTACAAGCACACACACAGAGACACATACACTGAGTACAGTATGCAGAGACACACACAACACAGTGCAGCACAGAAGAGACACACACACAGAGCAGCATGCACAGAGAGGACCCACACACAGTACAGCATGCACGAGAGATACACACACAGGTACAACATGCAGAGACAGACACAAAGTACAGATGGACGAGAACACACACCCAGGTACACAGAAAGAAGATACATCCACAGGTACAACATGCACAGAGAGAGAGAGACAAGCAACAGGGGTACATCATGCACAGAGAGACACACACAGGTACAGCATGCACCACAGAGAAGACACACCACCCGTACAATATGCAAGAGACACACACACACACACAGTGACATACAGAGGGCCACACACACAGAACAGCATGCACAGAGAGACACGCACACAGGTACAGCATACAGCAGGAGAGACACAGGTACAGCATGCACAGAGAAGAGACACACACACACACAGACAGGTACAGCACGGACAGGGAGAGAGACGGACACAAAGAATACAGCATGCACAGAGGGACACACACACAGGTGCAGCATGCACAGAGGAGAGAAACACACAGAGTATAGCATGCACAGAGACAGGCACAGAACAGATACACAGAGACACACACACACACACACACACACACACACACACACACAAGTACAGCATTCCACAGAAGAAATGTCATCCACAGAGTGCAGCATGCACCCAGACAGAGACACAACACAAGCACAAGAGTGCATCATGCACACAGAGAGACACACATAAGGTACAGCATGCACACAGAGGAACACACACACAGTCACAGCATGCACATAGAGACCACATACACAGGTACAGTATGCAAGAGAGACACACACACAGTTACAGCATGCACAGAGAGGCCTTTACCAAGAACAGCATGCAGAGAAGAGACACACACACAGTGACAGCATGCACGGAGAGACACACACACATTACCAGTATGCACAGAGACAGACCAGAGGATACAGAATGGACAGAGACACACACACACACACACTGAGTACAGCATGCACAGAAGAGATATACATCACAGGGGCAGCTGCACAGAGAGAGAGAGAGAGAGAGAGACAAGCACAGATACAGCAAGCACAGAGAGAGACACACACAGAGTACAGCAAGCACACACAGAGACACACACACACAGAGTACAGCATGCACAGAGGACAGACAGACCAACAGAGTGACAGAGACACAAGAGACACACACACACACACAGAGTACAGCATGCACAGAAAGAGATATACATCCACAGGTGCAGCATGCACACAGGAGTAGACACACAAGCACAGAGTACACATGCACACACAGAGACACACACAGAGTACAGCATGCACAGAGACACAGAGTAGTACAGCATGCACAGAGAGAGAGAGACATACACAGAGTACAGTATGCAAGAGAGACACACACACAGTGCAGCATGCACAGAGAGAGACACACTCACAGTACAGCATGCACAGAGAGAGAGAGACACACACAGTGTACAGCATGCAGAGAGAGAGAGAAACACACAGAGACACACACACAGTACAGCATGCACAGAGAGAGAGAGACAAGCACAGAGTACATCATGCACAGAGAGACACACAGAGTACAGCATGCACAGAGACATGCACACAGAGAGACACACACATAGAGTACAGCATGCACAGAGAGAGACACACAGAGTTCAGCATGCACAAAGAGACACACAGAGTACAGCATGCACATAGAGACAGAAGCACAGAGTACATCATGCACAGAGAGACACACACACACACACAGAGTACAGCATGCACAGAGACACACATAAAGTACAGCATGCACAGAGAGACACACACAGAGTACAGCATGCACAGAGAGAGACACACACAGAGTACAGCATGCTGTGAGAGAGAGAAACACACAGAGTATAGCATGCACAGAGACACACACAGAGTACAACATGCACAGAGAGAGACACACACACAGAGTACAGCATGCACAGGGACACACAGAGTACAGCATGCACAGACACACACACAGAGTACAGCATGCACACAGGGACACACAGAGTACAAGCATGCACATAGAGAGGCAGAAGCACAGAGTGCACATCATGCACAGAGACACACACACAAAGTACAGCATGCACATCAGAACACACACGAGTACAGCATGCACACAGGAGACACACAGAGTACAGCATGCACATAGGAGACAGAGCACAGAGTACATCATGCACAGAGAGATACACACACAGAGTAAAACATGCATGGAGATACACATAAAGTACAGCATGTACAGAGAGAGTGACACACACAGAGTACAGCATGCACACAGAGAAACACACACATAGAGTACAGCATGCACACACACACACACACACACACACAGAGTACAGCATGTACACAGAGAGACACAGAGTTCAGCATGCACAGACACACACAGAGAGTACAGCTTGCACAGAGACACACACACAGTACAGCATGCACAGAGAGACACACAGAGTATAGCATGCACAGAGAGACACAGAGTACAGCATGCACAGAGAGAGACACACACACAGTACAGCATGCACAGAGAGAGAGACACACACAGAGTACAGCATGCACAGAGACAGACACAGAGTACAGAATGGACAGAGACACACACACACACACACAGAGTACAGCATGCACAGAAAGAGATATACATCCACAGAGTGCAGCATGCACAGAGAGAGAGAGAGAGACAAGCACAGAGTACATCATGCACACAGAGAGACACACACAGAGTACAGCATGCACACAGAGAGAGACACATACACAGAGTACAGTATGCAAGAGAGACACTCACACACAGTGCAGCATGCACAGAGAGACACACACACACAGAACAGCATGCACAGAGAGAGACACACACAGAGTACAGCATGCACAGAGAGAGAGACACACACAGTACAGCAAGCACAGAGAGAGACACACACAGTACAACATGCACAGAGAGAGACACACACAGTACAGCATGCACGGAGAGAGATACACACACAGAGTACAGCATGCACAGAGAGAGAGAGACATACACATACAGAGTACAGCATGGACAGGGAGAGAGACAGACACAGAATACAGCATGCACACAGAGAGAGAGACACACACACAGAGTACAGCATGCACACAGAGAGAAAGACACACACACAGAGTACAGCAAGGACAGGGAGAGAGACAGACACAGAATACAGCATGCACAGAGAGAGAGACACACACACAGAGTACAGCATGCACAGAGAGAGACACACAGAGTATAGCATGCACAGAGACAGACACAGAGTACAGAATGCACAGAGACACACACACACACACAGAGTACAGCATGCACAGAAAGAGATATACATCCACAGAGTGCAGCATGCACACAGAGAGACACACACACAAGCACAGAGTACATCATGCACACAGAGAGACACACACAGAGTACAGCATGCACAGAGAGACACACACAGAGTACAGCATGCACAGAGAGAGAGACATACACAGAGTACAGTATGCAAGAGAGACACACACACAGTGCAGCATGCACAGAGAGAGACACACACAGTACAGCATGCACAGAGAGAGAGAGAGACACACACAGTGTACAGCGTAGACAGAGAGAGAAACACACAGAGACACACACACAGTACAGCATGCACACAGAGAGAGAGACAAGCACAGAGTACATCATGCACAGAGAGACACACAGAGTACAGCATGCACAGAGACATGCACACAGAGTACAGCATGCACAGAGAGACACACACATAGAGTATGGCATGCACAGAGAGAGAGACACACAGAGTTCAGCATGCACAAAGAGACACACAGAGTACAGCATGCACATAGAGAGACAGAAGCACAGAGTACATCATGCACAGAGAGACACACACACACACACAGAGTACAGCATGCACAGAGACACACATAAAGTACAGCATGCACAGAGAGACACACACAGAGTACAGCATGCACAGAGAGAGACACACACAGAGTACAGCATGCTGTGAGAGAGAGAAACACACAGAGTATAGCATGCACAGAGACACACACAGAGTACAACATGCACAGAGAGAGACACACACACAGAGTACAGCATGCACAGGGACACACAGAGTACAGCATGCACAGACACACACACAGAGTACAGCATGCACACAGAGACACACAGAGTACAGCATGCACATAGAGAGGCAGGAGCACAGAGTACATCATGCACAGAGAGACACACACACAAAGTACAGCATGCACATAGAGACACACACAGAGTACAGCATGCACACAGAGACACACAGAGTACAGCATGCACATAGAGAGACAGAAGCACAGAGTACATCATGCACAGAGAGATACACACACAGAGTAAAACATGCATGGAGATACACATAAAGTACAGCATGTACAGAGAGAGTGACACACACAGAGTACAGCATGCACACAGAGAAACACACACATAGAGTACAGCATGCACAGACACACACACACACACACACACAGAGTACAGCATGTACACAGAGAGACACAGAGTTCAGCATGCACAGACACACACAGAGAGTACAGCTTGCACAGAGACACACAAACACAGTACAGCATGCACAGAGAGACACACAGAGTATAGCATGCACAGAGAGAGACACAGAGTACAGCATGCACAGAGAGACACACACACACAGTGTACAGCATGCACAGAGAGAGAGAGAAACACACAGAGTATAGCATGCACAGAGACAGACACAGAGTACAGAATGCACAGAGACACACACACACACACACACAGTACAGCATGCACAGAAAGAGATATACATCCACAGAGTGCAGCATGCACAGAGAGAGAGACACACACACAAGCACAGAATACATCATGCACACAGACACACACAGAGTACAGCATGCACACAGAGAGAGACACATACACAGAGTACAGTATGCAAGAGACACACTCACACACAGTGCAGCATGCACAGAGAGAGACACACACACACAGAACAGCATGCACGGAGACACACACAGAGTACAGCATGCACAGAGAGAGAGACACACACAGTACAGCAAGCACAGAGAGAGACACACAGTACAACATGCACAGAGAGAGACACACACAGTACAACATGCACAGAGAGAGAGACACACACAGTGTACAGCATGCACAGAGAGAGAGACACACACACAGAGAGTATAGCATGCACAGAGAGACAAGCACAAAGTACATCATGCACAGAGAGAGACAGAGTTCAGCATGCACAGAGAGAGACACAGAGTACAGCATGCACAGAGAGAGACACACAGAGTACAGCATGCACATAGACACACAGAGTACTGCATGCACATAGAGAAAGACACATAAGCACAGAGTACATCATGCAGAGAGAGACACACACAGACTACAGCATGCACAGAGACACACATAAAGTACAGCATGCACAGAGAGACACACACACAGAGTACAGCATACACAGAGAGATACACAGAGTACAGCATGCACAGAGAGAGAGAGACACAGAGTACAGCATGCACAGAGACAGCATTTGGTAATGGGGTTATGCGGCTACTTCTTTATGTTGGTAGTATATCTCAAACTGAGAGCACAGTTGTTTGATCTTGCAACTACAAAGGCTTAACTTACTACAGGGATGTATGTAGTTTTACAAACGAAGCATTGAAACTCTATTAACTGGGACCAGTTGCTTGTGCCCTACTATCTTGCCGTCTATCCCCTAACAACACCCCTTTTAGCAAGGTTTACCTCAGGATTCTTTATTCAGCACTGTGTTACTCTAGCAGCACCTATGAAACATATTGGCTTGGTTTCCTTCAGCTTAGAGCCAAAGTATCCCTGCATGCTGTATTGGCTCCTATGCTAGCTACTTGGATCCAAAGATCTCATCTGTGTTTAACTGGATTAATTGCTAACTGCTCCCTTATTGCTCATACAGGACTGCATATTCAGATCTAGATGATCTGTAAAACAACTCATTAGGAGCAAGCTATCGATGTTTATTTTTTGGTTACCGAGTAAGGCCCACGCGCCTGTTTTCAGGGGTGACCTGGGAGCATCAGGAAGGTTAAGTGACTTGCTCAGAGTCACATAGTATACAAGTGGAGGCTGTGGGAATCAAACCCAGGTGTGTATGTTGGATGTACCCAGCTCATCCACAGCTCATTACTCTAACCTCCAGGCTATACTGCCAGCCCAGATGTGAATTATGTTGCAGCAATTCCTTAAGTTCTCACTGGAAAGGCTTTTAATTTTCCTACTGCACTGCTTCACATCAACTATACTGGTATTCCAGAAGTGGCATGTTCTAGATCTACCTGTAATCTGATCATATGGGGCAAAATCTGAATTGCAAATATTCAACCAATAAAAATATGTTTTTCCACACCAGCCTGGTGGCGCAGAGGGTGGAGGCACTGGAACTTAACCTTGTCCCACGCCGGTGACCTGGGTTCGCGAACGGACTTGGGCATGGCAGGGGTGGGAGAGGATTGAGCATCTGTAGCACTGCTCTCCTCTCCTGGGGTGGGCAGAGGTTGTCACCGCACTGCAGCAGCCTCTGATGGAGACCAGGAACATTGCAAGACGCATGTAGGAGGGATCAACTGGAAAAAGTGGAAAATACTGCTCCACGGCAACTGGATGATGGCTGCCCAGCTCTCTGAGGCCATTCTAGGTCCTACTGAGCTCTCTGCCTCAGCAGCACCCCTGGGGCCAAGTGTTGTGCTGGTCTGCTCCCCCTTGGCTAGCATTTTCCCCCCTCGGAGGAGGGGGACCCATCCGACATAGGGTTATGCTGGGTCACCCTGGGGGCTGGCTGTGATCTGAGCGGAGGCTCAGAGGACGGATGGGTCAGAGGTCAGCCTTGGCAAACCCAAAGGAGTGGCTGCCATGGAGCATGTAGGGGTAAAAGAAATAACACAAAAATATATATATTTATGTTTTTCCTCAGATAGACCATGTTATACCTTGCCATCTGACTTCATCTCTGCTCAACCTCCACTCTATTTTTTGGAAGACATGAACAATTACAATGCATTTGAGGTTGTCCTTGCTCATCAGGTACAATTATACCTCTCTTATAACATGGCATTGGAAAATGCATGAACATGATTGGCTGAACATGTACATGACTGTGCATTAAAATGCTTAAATCCACACCAAGAGTGTTCATCTTGCTTTTCAGTACAAAACAAAAATGTTTACATCACATACACCATGCAAAGAAACATTTCGGCATTGACAAATGCTTGTTTTATGTACATGTTATTTTTGTTAGTCTGCATGGTAACACTTATACACTTGATCCATGACAAAGCAGCGAGCATCATTTAAAGTATTAGCTCATTTTAGCTACACTGCCCAGTTTTGTGCCCCATGGGGGGTTGAGCCAAAATACATTCAGTTATTTAATCCACCATAAGTTATCTGGGAGTCGTCCTGATTTTGCTCATTTTTTCAACATTCCTGCTGCTTGTTATGGCACCTTCCTATTCCCCCCCAGTGCCAGAATCACAAAACAAAGTCTTCCTCTTAAGGCTAGCCCAGTGGCATGAAGGGCTAAAGCGCCATACACCTCACCTCATGCCACACCAGTGACCTGGGTTTGGAAATGAACATGGGTCACTCGGGGAGCAGCCGGGTGAGGGAGGACTGAGTATGCATAGGACTGCTCTTCTCCCTTGGGGAGGGGGGTTGCTGTGCCTCGCTGTCTGGCTACTATACAATGGTAGCTGTGTGGTGGTGTACACAATGTCACCAGAAGGGAACGGAACCCATGTTCAGGGTGCTGGCGGTGTCTCTGTGGAGGCAAAGCTCGCACATTGCACCCATTGCATGTCCTGTGGGCACAGGGAGAAAATCAAATGAAAACAACTCAGCTGCAGGATGATGCCCAACCCCTCCCAGGCCTCGTGCCAGTGACCAAGCACCCCCAACAGTCCCATGGCAGAGGTCGATGGTGAGAAGCTAAGTCCCGGAGAAGACAGTTGATGGATCTGGGGGGGGGGAGTAATAGAAAGGGGCAGCTGGGGCAGCTCAGATATTAAACAAATGATGGGGAAAAAAAACAAGGTTTTCCTCTTCTCTGTACAGAACTTCTGCAATCTTATTCTCAGGCGCATAAATGAGATCTCTGTGAAATCCTCCTGATTTAAGTGATCAGAATCAGGGGGTCATCTTCATTCGATGGGTTCTGACATGAAAGTTCTGAGACAGCCTGGTGGTTCTCAGCAAGCATCCGGCATGATACCAAAGTTCCAGGAGGTACCTCCGGGGGGGGGGGGTACACAGGAGGAACATGCAAGGCCATATGGAGGACTTGACCTCCTAGCCAGGAAAAAAGGACTTTGAGGTTTTTGTGTTCTTTTTATACACAGCAAAAAAAACCTTTATTCACAGCACACAGCACCTCCCTGTGTTTTTACCTGTCCTGCTCCTCTTACTCATTTGCTGTTGGACCACCTCGCTTTCTACAGCAGGTGTTGAGTGAACAGCTCTAAGATGGTGAGGGTCAGAACAACCCTTCCTTGTTAGGGCCCTCATGTTCTCCAGGAAAAGTACAACTGATTTTAGTTTTACATAGCACCTTTCATACACATTGTATTTCAAAGTGCGTCACAAAGCAATGAGTTTGAGTCTGGTAGCACAGTGTTCAGCAAAAGGAGCACCATTTATGCTCCCTGTAACTTTCTACACACAGTTATAGTCAACTGAATTGCAACCTTTTATTGCTGTGAAGGGGAATGTTGACTAGGATACTGGGAAAATCCACGATTCATATCAAAAAGTACCACAGCCAACAAAACAGCCGCAGTGGTTTCATGCATAATTTTGGAAAAGCTGTTACGGTTTTAAACTGAGCACCTTGAAAACACCACAAGAAATGTTGACATCGGGAGCACTGTCTCCACTCTGTGAGGCATAGGCAATCGGGGGGAGACCAACAGGCTCCTGCCAGTGGGATCCCTGTGTGGTGGTGCGATTCCATGTGGGGTGTCTTCCATCGCTTTTCTCGCTCTCTACGTTGCTTTCCTGGATATTGGGTGGCTTTTTTCCCTCCATGTCATTAAGGTTGTTTACTTGACTTTTCCCCCTCTTTTCTTGGAACACTAGGTGATGTCTAACTAGGGTAGCCCTAGAGGACAGACAGTCGTGCAGACCTGTTAAGTTCTACTGCTGTTAATTATTAAAGTTGTGTGTTGAAATTCTGACTCAGGACAATCTTGGTGACAGCACTGCATGGTTTATTTGCTTGAGCGCACTTGGATATGGGTTTTGAAGATGCCACTACCAGTACACTGCAGTCACCCAAGAACAGTAATGAATGCAATTTTATGATATTAGCATGATAAACGGTTGCTACATTCGAACTGTCATGTATGCCATTATATTATTTGCATTACAAATTCTGTAAAATGGCTTTTTGTATGTATATTTGTATTTTACAGGGGGTTGTACTGCAGTTGCCAATTCTTATCAATAAAAGTTGAGTTTAAAAAATTAAAAAAAGAAACGCTGACATCAGACTCCTCGGTTTACCAGCAGAGTCTGAAGATACTGACCTGCTTTCTTATGGCCAGGACTTGCTTCAGACCACTTTGAACACAGAATTGATGGTTTTACTGTACAAAGCCTCTCCTCTGACCCCAAGGAACAGGCCAGCAAACGTGGATCAGCCTAGAATAATAATGGTAATCTCCAGGGGTCTGCACATCCGTGATCACATCCTACACGTTTCAAAAAATAAAGGAAGTATCTTCATGGCAGGCACAGTGCAGCTCTACTGCTGCCCAGATCTTAGCTTTGTCATGTGGCAATGCAGCAAACGTTTCGATGTAGTTCAGGCTGAACCGAGAGCCCTGGAAATACAGTAAATCATCCCTTGCAGCTAAAATCATGCCTTGAAGCTACCAACTCATGTACAGATAAACTATGCCGGCAAAACATAGATGGATAGATAGATACAATTTTTATTCATAATAAAATATGAACAAGGATAAACCCGATTGAGCTGAGGCTCATTTACAATGAGGTCTCATTTGCAACTTGTTGCAAAGCAGTACAAATATTAAAATTCATATATAATTTACAAAGGACAAGTAGACAATCAGGAGAGATTATTACACCAAACAGTAGCAGTAGTATGAGAAACAGATCTAGTAACTTGTATAGTGCTTACAACTGATCCAAAGATAAACATTATAATACCTGACAACAGGGCAACGTCTCTTTAGCTTTATCATAAAGTCATGAGTTTATCTTACCCCAGCTGATCTTACCAGGGGCTGGGTTTAAGGTTAGGGGAATTACGTTCTAAGCTATTGACCCTAAGTAAAATTCAGTCAGTGTCAGTACCTCAGTAGGTAGCACACTTGCCTCTGAGACGGGAGATCAGAGGGCTGTGGGTTCAGTTCCCACATCTGGCACTTGGGTTAATATCCCAGTACTGACACTATAGTGCAGCATGAGAGGGGTGCTGCACTTCTGAGGTGCTGTCTTTTAGATGAGATGGTAAACCGAGGTCCCATCTGCCTGGATTGGTGGTAGTTCAGGTGGAAGTTAAAGATCCCATGGCACTTATTGAAATGAGTAGGTGAATTTCCCCGGTGTCCTGGCCAAATTTCCCTCATTCACTAAAAAATACCACCAACAGTTTCATCTAGTTCAAGGTCAGTTGGCATTCATGTATCCCCCGGGTTGTGCCTGAAAATAGGCAGGATTTGCCTAGTGCACTTAGCGGCCAACAAAAACTAAATAAAATAATAAATAAAACAAGCATTTGTCAATGCCGAATGTTTGCTTGCTGGAATTGGCATTGGTAGTGTAGAAGTTACAGAGCTGCATAATAGGAATGGCAGTGAAGTATTGAACTGAAGCCAACCCCACCACCACCCTGCAGAGAGTGACAGGCATTGGGGTGTGCCTTTGGGTCGTCAGGCATAACAGCCATGCCATTTCTCCACACCCTACCCTGCAGACACTGACAAGTGTCACGGTGTGCCTTGGGGTCTTTGGCCCTTATGCGCATCCCATTCCATCAGGAAATACGGTGAGATGGGTGCGGTATAGGAGAAGGGGGTGAACTTTGGGGCCGAATGGTCCAAGGCATACCTCGATGCCTCTCACTGGCTGCAGGGTGTGGAATGGTATGAGCATTATAGGCAAGAATCCCAAGTCACACCCCTGATGCCTGTCATTCTCTACAGGGTGGGGCGTTATGGTTGGAAATCCTAACACCTCAGGCATTCATTGGTATTTTCACTCCAAATTTTCAACATGGTTTTTTTGTGACCCCCACCTCATGAACAGGGGGAATATCAGTTTGTTAACTGAAAGCTGCTTATGCACAGCGACTACGGCATTTAGCACCACAGGTGCAAAAACACATTCTGAACAGGATGTGAAAAATGACAGCTGTACTGTTCATGGGGAGGTGAAAAAAATGGCAATGTTGCAAATCTGCAGTAAAAATATAAAAAAACTGGTGAAGTCACGAGCATGCATAGAAACTGTGCAACGCACACCCGTAATGTAATTAGTTTGGGGATTTTTTACAGCAGATTGTCAACACAGGCATTTTGGGACCTCCGATCATGAACAGTGTCACTGTGCTTTTCTTTATCTGTCCCGAACAATGATTTCCCACAGCAACCACGCATCTCTGCGCTGAAAGTGTGAAAACACATTTCGGCCATGTTGTGAAAATGACAGCTGTACTGTTCCATAAGGAGTGTGGAAAAATGCCACTGGTGAAAATCTGGACTGAAAATACTAAAGTCAGTGAACTTAACGAGGGTACGGGAAATTCGCAATGCTCACTGTGAACACAGTCATTTTATGGACTTTTGTCACCAATTTTCAACATAGCCATTTTAAGACCTCTGCTCATGAGCGGTATAACTGTGATTTTCTTAATCTGTCCCAAACATTGCTTACACCGACTGCACCATTGTGCGCTACATGTGCGGAAACACATTTTGGGCGACATGTGAAAAATGGCAGCTGTACTGTTCATAAGGAAGTGTAATAAAATGGCAATGTTGAAAATCTGGAGTGAAAATATTGAAAATTCGCGAACTAACGAGCGTGCGTAGGAACCGCGCAACGCACGCTCGTAAAACAGTAATTTTTAGGAATTTTTTCACCAAATTTTCAACATAGCCATTTTAAGACCTCTGCTCATGAACAGTGTCACTGTGATTTTCTTAATGTGTCCCATACATTGATTTCGCACACCGACTGCGCCACTGTGTGCTACATGGGCGGAAACACGTTTTGGGCAAGATGTGACAAATGACAGCTGCACTGCTCATAAGGAAGTGTAATAAAATGGCAATGTTGAAAATCTGGATTAAAATATTGAAAATTCGCAAACTTACGAGCGTGCATAGGAACTGCGCAGCCGACGCGCTAGTAAAACAGTCATTTTAGGAATTTTCCACCAAATTTTCAACATAGGCTTTTGAGAGCCCACCTTATAAACAGTGGTAGTGTCGTTGTTACTTGGTCCCAAAAGGTGATTTCGCGCAGTGACTGCGAAATCACCCTTTGGGCCCAATTAACGCCATGCCAGTGACAGCATTCATGAGAAGGGGTCCCAAAAACCCCATGTTGAAAATTTGGTGCAAAAATTCCAAAAAATGCCTGAGATATGCAGCAAAGTTGAAAAACCCTATCTATCCCATTATACAGCTTACCGGCATTTCCTCAGTTCGCGGTCGGCTTTGAAGAGTGCAGACGTGTTCCCGGTCCACCAAAGATCGTGCGAAGGAGTCAGAGGTAAGTATGGGGTGGGGTAATAGGGAGGCAGGTGCACAGTGGGTGGGCACGGGTGGGGGCAGAGACAGCGAGGTACCGCTTTTTCTAGTTTTTTTTTTTAAACAAAGAACGCAGATGACGCTGGGACGCTTTGCCACGCTTAGGTGGGCCTGTGCGCAAGGCCAAGGATGGCTTTTGGGGACGTGGAGCCGACGGGGATTGGGCACCCCGCTGGTGACAGCATCTGTTGCCATGCTGGGGTGGGCTCTCAGCGTGGCACCCTGTACCTCGGGAGACAGTGGAGCCGACGGGGATTGGGCACTCCGTCGGCTATACATGTATAACCACACTGGGTGGGCACCCACCGTGGCATGTGGAACTCTGTTTGGGGAAGCACAGCACAGCCGACGGGGATTGGGCACCCCGCCGGCTATACAGTGTGTGCGTAGGGGCGAGCACAGTATGCTACAGTGCAGGGGAGAGCTGCAGCATGAGCAGCGATATCTTATCACTGCTCGCTGCAGCGTAGCTCCCCCTTTCAACTGTACCCCACTACATTTTCGACTGCTGTCATAGACAGCTCCAGCAGGCATTGGAGAACTGCGGCCGCGCCTGCAAACACACTGACTGAATTGGAAGAGGGCTGCCACACCTCCGAAAACTCAGATGATGGCACTATGTTTCTTGCACATGCGTGCAAGCAAACATAAAAAGGCTGCTCTTCCTGTCTCTGGATTCTTAGTAGGAACCACTAGTTCCAGTTCAGCAGCTGATCTCAGTGGCTTTTTTCTGTATGACAGTGATGTTAGTTAATATATAGTCTGATAGTTCCCCCCCCCCATGCATTTCTGCATAAATGCTACTATGTAGCCACTCCTCCAGTCAGTCAGCCTCTGCCACCCTAGGTCAGCATACAGCTGGAAGTTGTGGATCATACAACGAGCACTGAGGATAAAGCGGGCAAGCCTATTATAATATACTTCAAGGCTTGCCAGCTCTCTCCTCGTCACGCCTGCGTATAAAATGTCCCTGTAGTCAAGTACAGGGAGAACCACTATACTTGCTCCCTGTCTCCTAACCTCCTAAAACATATTCAGTTTTGCCTGGTATAAGGCCCCCATCTACTTGCCCACATTGTTCAGCAACTTGCTTCGGACAAGCACAGGGGAACCTTGGGTGGGAAGGGAGTGATGAAAAGCCATTGACCACTTAGGGTGAGTGGATGCATACATGTATAGGGCTTATGAGCAGACTGGATGGGCCTAGCTGTCCTTACCTGCTGACAAGTTCTATGTTTCTATGTTTCTTGTCTACATGAACATCCCATCTCAAACCAAACCACATTCCTAGGTATCTACATGAATTAACTTGTAGCTTAATACCATCATCTGTTTTAATGCTAATGCCCACTTTCTCAGTCCTTTCCTTACTTCTACTAAATAGTATTCTGAGGTTGTTTTTTGTTTTTTTGAGTTAAGGACTAGTTTGTGTTATTTAAAGAAAATCTGACTATCATCAAAAGCTCCCTGTTGCTTGCTTTGAATGTCGTCTACAGAAGAACTAGATGTATAAATAATGGTATCATCAGCATACAGATGGTATGAAATCGATGAATCTCTAAAATTTAAATTATTCATATAGATGTTAAATAGGAGTGGGCACAATGTGGAACCCTGTGGGACTCCAGTGGTGATAGCTGCATGGTCTGATGCGTACTCACCTATGGATACTAATTGTTTTCTTCCCTCAAGATAAGAACTAAACCACTCAGTACAGCTTCTGGCCATGCCCATCGAGGTCAACCTGGACAGGAGGCTGTCGTGGTCCAGAGTATCAAGCACTTTTGATAAATCCACAGAAATGCCACCCACTGATAACCTCCTGTCCAGGGTGTGCTTGATGTCACTAATGAGCTTTACCAGGGTGGAGGCTGTACTGTGGATCTGCCTAAATCCTGACCGATATTGATTCAGTTTATTACTTTGAGATTCGAAGTTAACCCTTTAATTGTACAGAGATTCATTTTTGCAAAAGATTTTTGACACCTGAAAGAGGAGGGGTATGGGGCTGCAGTTTCCCACCTCTTTTTTGCCCTGCTTTAAAGATGGGAACTACTTTTGAGTGCCTCCAAACTTCAGGAAATTCTCCTAAACTAAGTGAAAGATTACAAATGTTGCTAACGGGATAGCTATCACTGGGGACGCATCCTTTATGCAGATTTATCTAGATGGAACATTATCCAGGCCAGTAGCTTTGGTGGTGTCCAGTTTTAAAAGCTCCTCCCTTACATTCTCAGCAGAAATATTTGAAAAGTAAAACTGATACTGTGCCAGCCCAGTGGTACTGAGGGTTGAGGTGCTGGATGCCACACCTCACGCCATGCCAGCAACCCAGGGTCGGGAGCAACTTCAAGTGCTGGGGTCGGCTGGGAGCGAGGAGGATTGAGCATCCGAGGGACTGCTCTCCTCCTCCTCCTCCTCCTCCTCCTCCGGGAGGGTGGGAGGGGATGACCAGCGACATGCTGACTTCGCTGGTGGCTGGGGTCGATGCAGGCTGGGGCCAACGGGCTGACGCCGCCAATGCCAGGTGCAGACGCACGCACAGAACATCCTTAGCGTCATTGCACTCCCTCGCCGTTGGGGGTGGAGCAAAAAGAAGAAAGCATCCCCATGCATGTGATGGTGGTCCACTGGCATTGCAGCAGACTCACCAAGTGAGCTCCCCTGGTGCTCGCCTGACCTTCCGCGGTGAGTGGGATAAGTCCCTATCATTATGTGACTGGGGAGGGGGGAGCATAGGGGTTGAGCTCAGGCTGTGGCTGGGGTGGGGACAAGGTGACTACCGGATGGGGAGGAACCATAGGTACAACCCCCTCCCCCCCAAGCTGAGGAGAAATAAAGAAAATAAATAATAAACTGATACTGGAATGTATTTTGTTCTCCCTGACTAACAATTAGTTGATCTGAAAGATCCACTAAAGCCTCCACACCCATTTCAATGTAATAGTTGTTAAACTTTTCCACCTCCTGAGATAGGGGAACCATTTGGCCATCTGTGAGAAAAGTACTAGTCATATCATTACTTTTCCATTTAGGAGATTCGACATAACTTTTCAAAACTCCCTTGGACTTTGAGTGTGGTTACTGTTGAATTTTGTCTATTGTAATTTTGTTTGGCTAGTTTCATTTCTCTTATGTGTATGTTAACAGAGCCAAATGCAGCAGGAAATGACCCACCCGGCCTCTCACCGAGGTGGGGGGGTTTGCCCATAGTCCCCATGGCACAACAGGGGTCAGGCTGCTCAAGTCCGTGGACCATGGGAAGCAGCCCTGGCAAAAGGTGCTAGTCAAGGAGAAGGGCTGATCCAAGCCTTTGGCAAGAGGCGTGGCATGGGTGGAGTTTATGAGGGCTGGCTCTGACGGGATGAGCCCTCTTGGGACCAGCTCTCAAGACTGACAGGACTCTGCCAGCTCGCTGCCACAGGTAGGCCATTGGCTGGGCTAGCTGTTGTTCTCCTTGGGCTGGTAGGGTTTTCTCATCAGCCTCCTCCCATCCAGCCGAGGTAAACACTTAGGCATCTCCGCCCCCCCCCGCTTCATTTGATATCTGTCGTGGAGACCGGGGGCCGATTTAAAAACAACAACAAAAAACATTATTTATTAGTAAATTGTTGGCTGGAGCTCACCCCTACCTTACCCCAAGGGATGGTTCTAGTCCTGGGTTCTCCTCCTTGTGTGGCTCCAGTGGGTGGCCCGTGCCATCAGGCCCGATGCTGGTGCTGCCCCGCCTCCTCACCGGTTCATCTGGAGAGTGGTGCCTCCGCTGCAGATCAGTTAGGGCGCCCCCTTTTTTCCTATCAGGCCGCCATGCACCCAGTAATCCTGGACTATCAACTGTGCCCTGCCGGTGGCTTGTAGACCCGCCACACTATCCCTCCTTGCCACCAGCCCCCTTGTGCAGCCGCCATCTTGTGCTCCCTCACGGCCGTCATTTCACAGCCCCAGCTTGGCTGCCAATGGCAGGGCCCTTTTTTTAGCTGTGGCACCATGTGGAGTTTGGTCCCGCCCCCTTCCCCGCCAACTACTGGGAGCTGGCCCTGAGGGGAAAATGATATAAAAAAAAAAAATCAAGTTAGTCAGGCGCAGGGTAGGAGGGAGTGGGAGAGGGAACACATTGACATGCGGGGCTGGAAACTGTATGATTAAAAAAAAACAAAGGAAAATAAAAGGGGGTGGGCAAAGTGAAGGGGCTTTGTTTATGGGATCTGTAGCTGGCTGCTTGGTTTGGTGGCTTGCGCCATGACCTCCAGTGTGGGAGGACTCAGGTTTAGTGCCCACTAGGTGCGTGCTGGGTGGCAGCAGGAGTCCCAGCCTGGCCCCAGCAGACTTCCAGTTGTATGCCTCAGCGGGGATGCCCCTTTTGGCCCTTTGGGAATATTTCTTGAGCTAGGGGAAGGCTGTTAATGAGGTGGGGGATTAAAACACATGCTGTGCATTTAGGCTGGGGGTAGGGGTGTTCGGGCTCACTATTGGTATGGGTCGGTAGCGGAGGGTGGCCGGGTGTAGCTCTGGGTCCTGGGTAGCCATGAGTTGCGCTCACCTTGACTGGTTGAGGGGTTTGCCCAGCCTCTTTTGGCGGGTCCTCTGGGTGGCCTTGATATATAAAAAAAAAGAGGAATTGGTTCAGCCAGGTGCGGGGTTCATATCGCTCCTGCCCTCCAATTTTCCAGTTTCTAAGCACGCAAAATGATCTTCTGCATGCTTGGCGGGGGGCTGGCATATCCTACCGGTCGACCACCGCTTAACACTTCCATGCAGGGTGGGTCTGGTGCCCCTTCCGCATCCCCCAACCTAGCCAGTGGCGTGGATATAGATATATATATATATAAAGCAAAATAAAGAACCGGCTTGACCGGATACTAGGGGAGGGGGGATTTGGGGCGATGTATATTCTCTGTTAACACATATATTTTCTTTTTTTCTTTAGATCAGGTTCACTGTTGTCTGGCATTACTCTGCCCTAGTGGTGTTAGTGAGTGGGTGTTTCTAGCGTTATGGCATCTCCAAGGAAACATCGGTTACAGGGCAGGCAGACATCCCTTGCATCTCTTGCACCTCAGATGAGGATTTGGGGGTGTCGGACTGGATGCTTGTGGTGTTCAGCCTGGAACCCGGGTTGCAGGTGGTCCCTGCTGAGGGACAGAGGCCCAGTCCCAGGGTTCCACCTGAGGCAGCTGAGCAGGGTGTAACAGGGGTGGGAAAGCAAGGGTGGTGACACAGGAGAAGGCAGGGAATGGCGGGGCTTGGAGCTGGTAGATTAGGGGGGTGTTCCTCCCAGAAGCCGGCAGCCTTCATCTCGCTTGCTCGAGTCAGTTGCACAGGACACTAGAGGTAGGAAAAAGGGGAAAAGTGGACCGACTAAGCGAAGATCGCAGACAACCGCAGAGGAGGAAGGAGACAGGAGCCAGAGGATGGCAGGGCAGAAGGCCATGAGGATGGACACATGATCAGATCAGGTGGAGTCAACCACGACAGGTGAGTGGGAAAGAAAATGTGATGTGCACAAGGAGGACAGCAGTGGGTTGGCAGGGGTCAGTGCAGATAAGCTAGAGGATGGGGGGTCTGCGTTTTCAACATTGGCGCGTCTGCAGGGGGTCTGTCACGGCAACCCACCAAATATGGTATATAGTGGGGGGTTCTGGACAGTGTCACCAGGGAGGCAGCACAGTGCAGGCATGAACAGTTTACTGGGGGGCAGGATGCAGAGTGCCAGGAGGATGAAATAGACGGTTCAATTGGGGTCAACACTGGAATGAGTTGGTTTAATGAGGCAGCAGAGGTGCCAGTGGGGGGTCACGCTTACAGAGAAGTCAGTTCCAGGGAGGGGGGCGCGATAGGGTTGCCTCTTCATACCCCAGGCTACCGGGCTCAGTCAGTGGACAAGTGTGATTTGTTTTTTTTGGCACCTATCACTATGGACGGGCAAGGAGTAATGTGGGGGGAACCAGATACAGGGGTCAGGGGTCCCCAGAATTTACTGCTTCCAACTGGAAGCATCCAGACTGCACCTGTCAGGAGTGCGGGCCAGGCCAGGCATCCCAACAACACATGTACACGCAGGGCACCACGTGACTGAGCAGGGGTCTCGCAGATAGCCAGCAACCCTTTGTCAATTTCACTGGGGAATGCAGTGGTGGGAGATGGTATCCCAGCTCAGTGTCCGGGCCTGGCCAGGAACCCCCAAGGGATACAGTGGCCCCCGGCTGCATGGATCCCGACGTGGAACCAGTGGCCACAGATGTGGCTCCCAGTTTTTGACAGCTTGCCCAGCTGGTCACCATCGGTCACCTCCTTTTTCAACACATATGAGTCCAGGGGCTGGGCACTTCAGGTGGTGGCAGGCAGGACAGTAACCACGGATTTGGGGAGGGCACCACTACCGACGGCTAGAGCAGTGGTGGTGCTCCTGGCATGCCCCTTCAGTGATGGCGGCACCAGCTGCTGCCATGTCACAGCCTGCCCCAGTGATAGTAGGCCCTCATCTGGAAGAGTCTGTGTTGGCCCTTGGTTCAGCAGCTCAGGTGTGGAGCAGTCCCGGGGCAGCCATGTCCCACAATGTGCCACGGCCTCTTCCAGGTGCCAGTGACGGGAATGGCAGAGGAATGGGGCAGGGCACTGTCGTACCCATTCAGGCTGTGGTAGGCACACCATTACCACAGCCCTCAGCAGTAACGGGGCCACAGTAGAGGTTGGCAGCACTGGGGATCGCTGGGCATATACGGAAGTGGACGACCCCTTGGGGGATCATTTGTCTGACACAGTTCAGGAAAAAATTTGGAAGGGAGAGTTCATAGATATGTTCTCATTGTTACACCGGGAGCTGCCAGAAGAGAGTGAGGACAAGAAGAAGAAGGAGAGGCCTCGACAGCCCAAGGTGCCTTTTACATTTGAGAATTGGGCAGCGACTATATATATATATATATATATATATATATATATATATATATATATATATGTCAGTACATGGGTTGAGATATCCCAAGAAACTGCTGTCCTTGCTCAAGTACCGGGGTACTATTAAGTTCGCTCACCTCTCTTTTGACGGTTATGCATGGTTGAAATATGACGAACAGTTCTGGTTAAAATTGGTGAGGCAGCCCACGCTGAAATAGGAAAACTTACATCTGGACCTCTGGGTGTGTTACATGACATGGGGGAGGCCGAATGTGGTGACGTACATGGATAGCGGACATGTCATAGCTAGGCCAGTGGCGGGAAATCCGAAGAAAGAGCAAAAGAAGAGTGTTAAGAGGACTTGTTATGTTTATAACAAAGGAAAGTGCTTTCATGCCCACTGCAAGTTCAACCACATATGTAAGAATTGTGGGGGGGGGACACAGAGTCACTGCATGCAGAAGTGCCTCGGATAGACAGCAAGGAGGAGATGGGGTAAGTGGAGACAAGGCCAAGCCAGGAGTTGGGAAGTCTATCTAGTTCACCAGTTCGACTCTGCAACATGAGGCCGTGGCTTAGTCAGTATCCCAGGAGGGGGGTTGGCATTGTATTTATTAGACGGGTTTAACAAGGGTTTTCCATACCATACACAGGATCCCACATTGCTACCATGGCTAGCAACCTAAAATCTGTGGTGTCCCTACCAGACATACTGGCACAAAAGATCCAAAAAGAAGTTCACGTGGGATGGGTAGCGAGCCCTTTCCAACAACCGCCAATTCCAAATTTGCGAATGTCCCGATTGGGATTAGTACCCCAAAAAGCACCAGGTGAGTATCAGCTGATACATCATCTTTCTTATCCAAAAGGGGCATCGGTGAATGATTTCATAGCCTCTGAGGATAGCTGGGTTAAATATACGCATCATTCAACACAGCAGTGCAGCTGATCCGTAGGCTGGGACCGGGCTCCCTGATGGCAAAAAGCGACATTAAGTTGGCTTTCCACCTCCTGCCAGTCAGACCTCAGGATCACGAGCTTTTGTGCTTCAGATTCAATGGTTGCTGGTATGTCAACAAGTCCATGCCCATGGGGTTCTCGGTCAGCTGTGCCGCATTCGAAACATTTGTGACATTCCTGGAATAGGCAGCAAGGGTGCACACAGGGAACAGGAACATAATGCATTATTTGGATGTTTTTTTTGTTTGCAGGACCCGCTGGTGCAGATATTTGTTTCAATATGTTGGGAGCTTTCACACTCTCATGGAACATTTTGGGGTTCCATTGGCACCGGGAAAAACAGAGGGGCCCTCCACATGTCTGTCCTTTCTCGGTATTGAGATCAATTTGGTGAGCATGGTCTCACAGCTGCCCCTGGACAAGGTGTTACACCTCAGGCACTTGGAGGAGGATATGGGAAGGGCTAAGAAGGTGACTTTAAAACAATTGCAGTCGGTCATTGATCACTTGAATTTTGCATGTCGTGCAGCCAGCCCCGGTTGCCCTTTCTTGAGGAGATTGGTTGCCACTACATCTGGCCCCATGAGACCATATCATCATATACGAGTATCATGGGGATGAGAGCAGACCTTAAGGTATGGGAGTTATTCATGCAAGACTTCAGTGGGGTTTCAATTTGGCAGGACCCAGTGGGCTCACACCAAGGGGTGGATTTAGTCACAGATGTCGCAGGTGGTGTAGGGTTTGGAGCCTTCTTTGAAGGGTCTTGGTTTGCGGGACCATGACCACAGGAGTGGGTGGAACTGGGCCTGACCCAGAATATCACGCTTCTCTAGCTGTTTCCCATCATGGTGGTTGTCCAGGTTTGGGGGAACAGGCTTGCATATCAGCATGTGCTGTTTCATATGGACAGCCAAACGGTAGCAGAAATTGTGAATTCATAGACTTCTAAGTCTGAGGATGTCTTGAAGGCACTGCGGGTGTTGGTCATGTGCTGCAATATCACTTTTAGAGCCCAACATTTGCCGGGCAAGCAGAATGTGATAGCCGATGCTTTGTCTCAATTACAGTTCGATCGATTCAGGCAGCTGGCCCCAGAAGCAGACCCAACACCCACGCAGATACCGGAGGCGGTATGGCACCTGTAGAGGCAAGACAATGCCAATTGGTACTGCTCTCTGTTGCCCCATAACATGGAGGAAATATGTAGGTAGCTATTCGGCCTTTGTAGAGTTCTGCTGGCAAGAGGTAAGCATGACCCAGCAGGAGGCTGAGAGACAGGTGCAGGATTATGTCATTCATTTGGTACAGTTAGGAAAGTTCTAGGGAGCAAAACAGACACAGTTAGCGGGTATTGCATTTCTGAGTAAGGTTAAAGGACTTCCAGACCCCAGTAGCACTTTTGTCACAAAGATGATTTTGGAAGGGTGGGCTAGGTCAAGGGGAAAAACCCAGGATATCAGGAAGCCCATCGGCTTAACAGAACTGTCTGCATTGTTGAGGGCCCTTGGTGTCATCTGCAGCTCGGGGTATGAAACTTGGCTATTTCGAGTGCTGTTTGCAGGTGCATTCTTTGGGGCCTTCTGGGTATTGCAGTTGGTTTCAGACTCCAGCAGTCCTGGTTTTGAGGGGTTTTATCATGCCGCAGCAACAGCGACTCTGGAGACATCCTTGACAGCGAAAGCTGCCTTGCCGACTGTCGGAAATGCAGTGTCGGGGATGCCTCCTGCTTTCATCGGGGGCTCCACCCCCCACAACCACATGGTCTCTAGGATTCCAACTCCAAGTCGGAGTTGGACTGGGGGGGGGCGAAACACCCTGCGAGGCATTCCCCTTGCTGTGTGGAGACCATCACAGCGACAGGCGGATTTTGGCTGATTCCTGTCACTGTGGTGGTCTTCGCCATGGGGGAGTCACTGCGGCATTGGTATACAGTTTTGAGGCCTTCCCACAGGGGAAGGGCTTGCATTTGCGCATGGGAATGGAAAACCAGTGACCAAGCGGCAGTTCACTGTGGTATTGCGGAAGGGCTTATGGGTGGTGGGGTTGGATAATAGGGCTTTTGGAACCCATTCATTCAGGATTGGCATGGCCATGGAAGCTGCGAGATTGGGTTTGGGGGAAAACAGATAATGGAACTGGGCAGATGGTCTTCAGGGGCATACAAAGACTACATTAGGCCCCAGGCAAATAATTAGAATATAGTATGGTAAGTAGCCCTGCATTGGAATAGCATAGGTTTCGGATACCTCACAGATAAGAGGCTGGAATTGAGAGCTATGGGTATTTTTTTATTTTTTTTTTTTAAAAGGAGAAAGGGAAGCTGATGCACCAAACTCATGCTGTTTTTTTGTGTTACAGATATACCGTCTCACATATGGATCATTGGACACTCTTGTGTAAGGGAGACTCTTTCGAGAGCCACGGTGCAGCCTTACACGATGCAGCTGGGCATCCCAGAACAATGGGCCATTGTGCATTGGCCTGGGAAAGGGGGGATGAAGTGGGGACAATTGTTGGGGACAATTTGGGGATTGGGGCTCCTGAGACAGCCGCCAGCTGCTTTGGTGATTCACCCAGGTGGGAATGACTTAGTCTCCCGAGGGGCCCCAAAACTGATAGTGGCTATTAAGAAGGGGTTGGCCGATCTGAGGGAGCTCTTCCATGGGCGGTCATGGCATGGTCTTGGATCATCCCACGACAGCAGTGGAGGGGGGTGCACAACATCCTGGCCATAAAGAAAGCGCATATAGAAGTGAACAGGGAGGTGTCCAGGTTCACTTCTTCATGTGGCGTGGCAGTAATCTGGCATTTTGATATAACTTGGGCTTCTGCCAGCATGTATAGCAGGGATGGGATTCACTTGTCAGATATTGGTAATAACATTTTTAACTCAACGCTGCAGGATTTTTGAGAAACTGTGTTACCTTAAGATCCCTGGGGCACTGACGGGGAATACATGTGACCACGTATTTGGTGGCTGTAAATTCATGGCTGACTTGATACATTGACCTGGCCTTAAGGAAGTAAGGTACTATAACTTGGGATGGGGTGACAGCTGGCTAGAGGCACGACCCTGGGTGGGTACGCTTCATGGAACCAGAGGAGCTGTCACTCCGTTAGTAATGGGCACCGGAGTGCAGGGGGACATGAACTGATGATGGGGAGTGCAGCCCTGGGCAGGCATGCTCCTCGGAAACAGCCATGTCCCTTAATCTGGTTTGGAAAAGGGGGGAACTGTCCAAAGGGGAGACACGGCCATGGGCGGGTCTGTCCGACTGATGGGCCAGAGTTCCCTGGCAGGCAGGTTGCAGAAGGTCAAAGGTCAAGGCAAAAAGCCACATGAATTTGCTGCCCTAGGGATCTTAAGGTTTTGATGTTGTAATTTTCTAATGTTTGATATACAGGTTGAAAAATGTGAGTTGAATGTTATGTATTGTACTTACATAATACCAGTAAAAGGCTGCAGCCCCTTTTTGTCCACAACTGGAGTGGTGTGTGTTTGTTAATGGGGGTCTGCTTGGGCAAAAACTCAAACTAATGAAAGAAGACTGTTCATCACTCGCATGCCTCGGAGTCATAGGGAGAGGACTAATAAGAGTGACTTCTTGCTTAGACCTGTGTTCCTGTGTTAAAATGTACAGCAAAGGTTTTAATTCTGTGGATTTCTAAGTTTTGCTTATTTCACTGTTTCTGATGTTCTGAATACCCAGGGCTAAATATCTACTATAACAAATAAAAAGTTACTCCAGTGCTAGGATTGAGTGGCTGAGCAAAAGGTACTTTTACATTCATGTTGTTACTCACTCTTGCAGCACTTGAGGATGGCACATGGCACTGTCGTGTAGCCAAAGTGTTAAGATGGACGATGCCTTGTGGTCCAAGAGGGGGGAGGTGAACTATATGCTCATACAAACATTCGAACATATGAAGAAGCCAGCAGAAGAAACATGTTTGGTCTGTCTAGTCTGCTTGTATTGCTGGGTCCACAGCTTGAGTTACTGTACTCATGTTGCTCCTAATCCCAGCTCTATGTCTGCCCTGAGTAGTAAAATATTGTAGTTTTTATGCTGTCGTTTACTTCTCATGGAGATAGTAATAGATATGTTTAAAGATAAAACTGCACATTAACCACCGTACCTGCGTGGATGGGGACATACTTCGCGGGAGAGTGCTTGTTGCATGGAGCGTTACTGGTTATCTACGCTACGGTTTCTCTTTAGATGCTCAGCTTACCATAAATTATTATGAATGTTATTGCCAAAGTTGTTCCCAGAGCTCACTTGAGCACATCCGTTGTTTATGGAAAGGCCAATTAATTTTTCATGAACCATGAACGTCACCAAGAGTGACATCATAGGGAGCGTTGCATGGGGACTAACTTTTAGAATGACTTTTAGCTTACATTCATGTGACTGCTACAGGTGGCTACTATGATATCAATTTAGAGACGTCATATTGTAGTTGAACCCTTATATGCTGTAATGAAGGAAGAGGAGTGTAAAATACTAATTAGCAACTATTTTCAAAGTTGCTAATCTCTGAACCAGGTTTGTTACTTTCCAAATGTATACTTGGAAAATGAATAAAATATAATAAAAAAAAGTGCAATGAGATCTTTAACTCCCCCGAACAAGCAACAGGCATTGAGGCTGTGTAGCCTAGAGATCAGAGCATAAAATTATGAAGGAGATATCCAGTTCAGTTCCCACCAGTTAAGTTCCCACCAATTCATTTGCTCAATGTGTGACCTTGAGAAACTCTGCTAACTTCCCTGTAATTGCAATTGTCCCTATTTCTCTGTACTTAACCCCCATAGCATACTTTAACCTCCCTCAATCTTACATATGTCCCACATGCCACCCTGTGCCCACTTAGTGGACTAAAGTGCTTTGGGATACAGTGTGTATAAAAGATGCTATCTACAACCAAATGTCTCCCTTTTCCTGAGACGGTACTTGAACCAGCAACCTTCTAACTGGCAGCCAAGATTGCTACTAGCTGAGCCACACAGACACAGAAGGACTGCAATATGGGAGCAGCAGCTTTAGGATGTCAGTGGACAAGCAGTGCAACGTTATTTTATAATGTACAGTTAGCAGGTTTTTACTGTGAATTGAAAAAGTTGTTCTCAACACATGCTGAGAACAACTTTTTATCAGAGCATTGATAATAATGTACTGTAGCTCAGCTACTGTAATCAGAGCTGCGTGCTCACTACAGAGCTAGAGCTCATTAGAACTCTGCTGCAGTCACATCTGTGTCAATCAGAGCTGCACGCTCACTACAGAGCTAGAGCTCACTACTGCACATGCTCTGCTGCAGTCACAGCTGTGTCAGTCAGAGCTGCACGCTCACTACAGCACGCACTCCACTGCAGTCACAGCTGTGTCAGAGCTGCTCACACAATAAAATTGCAGTTGTAGTTTTAAAAGTGCTTAAAAATGCTAACTTTATCATAATAAAAAAATGACTAAATGTGTTAAAAACTTGCTGGTTGACACACTTCAGTGGTGTTGTGACATCACTGAGGCACTCAAGCTGCACTTTCGTGCCAAATGATGTCAAAACACCAACGACACAGACAGACTGGAGTACAGATGGCCCACCATGAAAGTGGATATGTGGGCCCACCTGGAAAATCAGTAGGGGAGGGCCCAGGGTGACGCACACATATTTAGTATTCCACTTAAGTTTGATACACTCACTCTGTGTTTGCAACTTACATTTACCTATAGTGCCCCATGTGCCCCATTTAATTAGAAAAAAAGATAAATGCACAGAATTTCAGAGTTTAGAAAGTGGCCAGGTACACAACTGAGGGGGCCCACTTGGAAATTTCCAGGTATCCTGGTGGACCAATCTGACTCTGACCAATGAGGTGTGTGAACCAGCTCATTCTTAGTACCACGTTGGAGTTAATTTATCTCTATTTGTTAATTTTTCCAATGATCACAGACTGTTGACTCAATACAAGTCTTTACATGTGTTACAAATCATACGCCCACTATTTTTATACAAAGTACTACTTCAGGAGTTAAATATAGCATGCGATTTCTTCATGAGGATAAAAATGTTTTTGCTGGCATGTTGGGTAGCTGGCATTACTGACTTTTTGCTGCTGGAATTTGGAGGGGACCTAGTGCAGCACTTGAAGTTCGGACCCATATCAAGGCTGCCAGTTCCCCCAGAAACCAAAACACCAGTTCACAACCACAAGTGAACGGTTTGAAGCCATGTACCCTCACTGCTGCCATACAGGAGGTATCTGAGATTGTTGTTCCAGAAAGGAATGTGATGCACTGTAACAGGCAGACGTGTATCTACAGTCCCCACGCCCCTGCCCCAGGCAGTTACTGTACAGTACAAGACAAACACACACATCAATATACTGCCTACAGTTAGGCTTACTGCGGGGCCAGCACTCCCACATGTGTCAAATAATCCCATCCAGACAGGAACCTTTTTTTTTTTTTTTACCTCTAAAGAACACTAAAAACATGCCAAGAAAAAAACCTACTCACGTCTTTGATGTTGATTTATGATGACTAACAAGGTAGTTTGAACACGACTGCTGTCCTTACGTGGCAGACCCATCTGGTGTCCTTAGGTCACCCCACTTGTGATATCCTGCTGGATGGCAAAACCTGTTTTTTTGTTTTGTGGTCTTTTCCCTTTTACCCTCTGTCTGCTATCCTGACAGTCTGGCGTCCCAGGGCAGCTACAGCTTTCCTCAGGCTGGTCTTTTGTAAATTAACAGTTTAGTTATAATTTATTAAACAGATCAGACATGCTTCAAAGAGACTGGCAACCTTTTTTTCATTACTCTAAGGTTAACCAATAAGTTAAAGGAATTTTTTATGTTTTTGCTTATTTTCATTCTATATTACCGTTATGGTTGATTTGATCCTGAAGTTGATTAGTTACTGCATAATCATACATAGTACTGCATAGATTATTGTTTGTTGGGGTTATGATTTTGTAAAATGTATTGCATTTTTAAAACAATAAAAACAATAATTTAAAAGAGACTTGTCTTTTCTGTTTTAGCACTTTTACCCCCCAACCCCATTTGGAGTCCCAGTGCCGCTGCACCATTCCTCAGGCTGAGAGGGTGTGTAAGGGTACAGCTTTATGGCCCATACCAGTTCTGCATCTTGACTGGTGGGGGGGGTGAGAATACTGCATGGCCCTCGTCCTCACCTCTGCCATGTGCTCAGCCCCAAGATAGCCCAAGATATGGATGTCAGGGAACACACGCAAATCCTGATCTTACAGGTAGCAGTGCAATGTGCCAAAAGTGTTGGCCATGATGACAAAAGTTTTTTATGTCACTGTGCATTGTTTCTACAAAGGGACTGGGTGCCAAAGTTCAAGGCCGCAGCCATGGTGTCAAAAAGGAGTCAATTAAACCACCAAAGCAGACAGCATGATGGATAAATATTGGCCACCAGTAGTTTCACGTATATAAAGTCATCCTAATCTTATTGGCCATGTGGTCACTTTAAAGGGCCAGTGTACCATCAAATCAAAAATGCAATGTGAAATTCCACCTTACCCCCCCCCCAAATTCTTCAATCTTACTATGAGTGTAGCCTGTTCTAATGGGGTGATTTCAGTGGAGTCCTGCTTCTACCCGTTTCCACAACTGAGTGAACTGCAGCATAGAGAGGTTACGTGACTTGCTCAAGGTCAGATGGTGCATGAGTGACTGGTTTGGATTTGAACCCAGGTCTCTTGGTTCCCACATCAGCACTTGCAGTTTATTCCCCTTCTGCCCTAGCTGGCCCCCTTCATACTGCCCCCCCCAGCCAAGTCACCTGGTTTCACCTGGACTTACCCTTTCCAAGTCCCCCATGGCTTGCCTCCCCCTGGTGAGGAGTCCTTTGCCCTGCTGTGTCACAGATCCAGTTTCAGGAGGTTCCTAGGTCACTGGTTCAAGGCCTGTGGAAGATCGGTGCTTATCCTGCCAGCCAGACCGTGTTTCCAATTTCTGTCCTGCGCCATTGGAGCATGTGTGCAGTGTTGTCTAAGGTGACATCGTGCATGTGCCATACCCAACACCCACTGCTCCCCACCCACATGTTATGGCTACTAACATCCTCCCCCCAGCCACCGCTAGGGGTCAGGTATGTACTGGCCATCATGCTGCCCCCTTCCTGGAGGAGGAGAGCAGTCCTCTGAATGTTCAATCCTCTCCCCCCCCCCGGCCAGGCCTCCCATGTCCCGAGTTGGCTCCTAAACCCTGGTAATTTGCATCACAAGCAGAAGTGCTACCACTGTGCCAGTGGGCTGGCACTGCTGCTTCCTTAAGGGAGAACTATAGTTAAAATTCACACAAGAAAAGTTCTGCAGAATGTTTTGATTTGTATGTGCAGTCCTAATGCATCTGTTCCTTTGTTGGCTGTTAAGATTTTTTTTTCTGAATTTGCCTACTTGTGTTATGGCCCCTGGGGATCTGCATGTCAGTATCTTTTATTGCCATTCTGTTTCCCACAATGCCTCCTGTGCCATGTGACTGTGATGCACTGGAGACCATTGGTTCAGTGAGTGTTGACTTATTGTCCTGCCTGCAGCAGCAACATGGTACTGTTGAGAGACTCTTGCTCTGGCCTCAAATAGATAACTCTGATCCAGTCTTTTTATTTTCTAGGTGTGTGTTGCCGTATTACATGGAACAGGACAAAACCCATTGTGATATTGCACAGGACTAGATAAAAAACCATTGTAAAAGCCATTGTCCTATTAAATTGGATTAAATAAAACCCAGCTCTAAACCAACATGTACAGCTGAAGCACTACATCTCATTTGAAGTGCGCTCAAAACAACAGCAATTACAGCTTTTTGTACATTCATAGTAATTTTTACTTGATGTCAAAAACACACAGTGGGTGAAAGAAACAGATTACAGAAATTGCTGTTCTCCCAATCAATAAGTGCTTGAAGTCATTTTCACAAAGTTCAGCTATCAGAAAAATGAGGACATCTGTTTACTTTACTTGTGCAAAACAGCAATTTCTGCAATCTGTTTCTTTCACCCACTGTGTGTTTCTGACATCAAGTAAAAATGACTATGAATGCACAAAAAGCTGTAATTGCTGTTTTTTGAGTGCACTTCAAATGAGATGTAGTGCTTCAGCTATACGTGTCAGTTTAGAATTGGATTAAATGCCCTGAAAGGAGCACCAATCTAGTTAACTCTGTGGGTTAGCATTAAGAAATTGGAGATATTAGATTCAGATGCCATTGAGCGCCCACAAAACTTTTATTTTCATGAATATTACTAAATAAACCCCTTTGTCATATTACATGGGACAGGACAAAAATCATTGTCATAGTTTACATAGGATTGGATAAAACCCATTGTCCTATTACATAGGACAGGATAAAATCCACTGTCAGATTACATGAGACAGGATAAAACCCATTGTCAGACTACATGGGATAGGGTAAAGCCCATTGTTGTATTACATGGGACAGGGTAAAGCCCATTGTTGTATTACATGGGACAGGATAAAACCCATTGTCAGATTACATGGGACAGGATAAAACCCATTGTCAGATTACATGGGACAGGATAAAACCCACTGTCATATCATATGGGACAGGGTAAAGCCCATTGTCAGATTACATGAGACAGGATAAAACCCATTGTCAGATTACATGGGACAGGATAAAACCCACTGAGGGATTACATGGGACAGGATAAAGCCCGTTGTCAGATTACATGGGACAGGATAAAACCCATTGTTGTATTACATGGGTCAGGATAAAACCAGGACAGGATAAAACCCATTGTCGGATTACATGGGACAGGATAGAACCCACTGTCATATTACATGGGACACGGTAAAGCCCATTGTTGTATTATATGGGACAGGATAAAACCCATTGTCAGATTACATAGGACAGGATAAAACCCATTGTTGTATTACATGGGTCAGGATAAAACCAGGACAGGATAAAACCCATTGTCGGATTACATGGGACAGGATAAAACCCACTGTCATATTACATGGGACACGGTAAAGCCCATTGTTGTATTACATGGGACAGGATAAAACCCATTGTCAGATTACATGGGACAGGATAAAGCCCATTGACAGATTACATGGGACAGGATAAAACCCATTAATGGATTACATGGGACGGGATAAAGTCCATTGTCAGATTACATGGGGCAGGATAAAGCCCATTCTCAGATTACACCGGACAGGAGAAAGACCATTGTCAGATTACATGGGACAGGACAAAACCCATTTACGGATTATATGGGACAGAATAAAGCCCATCATCAGATTACGTGGGACAGAAGAAAGCCCATTGTCTGATTACATGGGAAAGGATAAAATCCATTGCCGGATTACATGAGACAGGATAAAGCCCATTGCCGGATTACATGGGACAGGATAAAACCCATTGCCAGATTACAAGGGACAGGATAACACCCATTGTCGGATTACATGGGACAGGATAAAACCCATTGCCGGATTACATGAGACAGGACAAAGTCCATTGCCAGATTACATGGGACAGGATAAAGCCCTTTGTTGGATTACATGGGACAGGATAAAACTCATTGTTGTATTACATGGGACAAGATAAAGTCCATTGTTGGATTACATGGGACAGGATTATACTCATTGTCATATCACATGGGACAGGATAAATCCCACTGTTGGATTACATGGGGCAGGATAAAGCCCATTGCTGGATTACAAGGAACAGGATAAAATCCATTGCCGGATTACATGAGACAGGATAAAGCCCATTGTTGGATTATATGGAGCAGGATAAAACCCATTGCCAGATTACATGAGACAGGATAAAGCCTATTGCCAGATTACATGGAACAGGATAAAACCCATTGCTGGATTACATGGGACAGGATAAAACCCTTTGGCAGATTACATGAGACAGGATAAAGCCCTTTGTTGTATTACATGGGACAGGATAAAACTCATTGTTGTATTACATGGGAGAGGATAAAACTAATTGTTGTATTACATGGGACAGGATAAAGCCCATTGTTGTATTACATGAGACAGGATAAAACTCATTGTTGTATTACATGGGACAGGATAAAACCCATTGTCAGATTACATGAGACAGGATAAAGCCCTTTGTTGTATTACATGGGACAGGATAAAACCCATTGTTGGATCACATGGGACAGGATAAAACTCATTGTCATATTACATGGGACAGGATAAAACCCACTGTCGGATTACATGGGACAGGATAAAGCCCATTGTCGGATTACATGGGACAGGATAAAACCCATTGTTGGATTACGTGGGACAGGATAAAACCCATTGCTGGATTACATGAGACAGGATAAAACCCATTGTCGGATTACATGGAACAGGATAAAGCCCTTTGTTGGATTACATAGGACAGGATAAAACTCATTGTTGTATTACATGGGACAGGATAAAACTTAATTTTGTATTACATGGGACAGGATAAAGCCCATTGTTGTATTACATGGGACAGGATAAAATCCACTGCCATATTAAATGGGACAGGATAAAGCCCATTGTTGTATTACATGGGACAGGAGAAAGCCCATTGTCAGATTATATGAGATAGGATAAAGCCCAGTGTTGGATTACATGGGACAGGATCAAACTCATTGTCATGTAATCCCTAGGTGGTGCTATCCCTTGGGCTACTACACCTGCCTGCTTGACTAGTGGCAGGTTAAGGGGCCTAGGTTCAGTGACAGGTGCCTCCACCCAAAGGTCAGGGTTGGTATTAGTCTGAGTAACCAGGCCACAGCCCTCTGGGACACTGTGATCCCCCTTGTCTCCTACTAGTGGCCCACACAGTACACAAAGTATACCTTCCCAGTACCCCTGACAAGTTTGGCACACACACATATGCTGAGCACTTACCCCCGGGACTGGTTCCTTTGGCTGGGCTCTGGGGACCCGCTTTAAAACAAGGTGATGCAATACCAAAGAAACAATGCAATACCTTCAACTTAAACTGACACCACAGTCAATGTAAATTGTAGAATAAAAGTAGATCTGATTTATTCAGGGGGACTATAACAAGGGGGGGCAATCAGGTTAATTGGCCTAAACACACTATAAATATCACAGTTGTGCATGCAGTCAGTGGCCCTATCAGTCACACTCTCTGGGTACCCAGGATGGAGAAGGGGGCTAGCTAGGACCGTTGCCCAGTGTAGGCTGGTGTTGCAGCTGGTAGGGGCCCTGTAAGAAAGAAGAATTAACATGCACACCCACTGATTGCAATCCGGAGCCGGAGGGCTCAGTTTGTGAAAACAACAGAGTAATCAGATGACATGACACACTTTTGATTTAAAAGATATGTTGCAGGGAGCTACCCTGTTTACTGCTCACGATACCCAAAGCTGAGAACAGGATGGATGATGGTGGTTCTGGATTGCCAGAAGGAGCACGGTAGGGAGATAAGACCCTCTTGGCAGGGCCCAACTGCATTTGAAAGCAGGCGGATTCAGTCTGATGCAGCTGGGTACAGCTTCCAGCCTTCAACACACAGCTCAGTTCGGGGAAGGGAACCAGACAGCACCCCCCCCTCCAGTTCGCAGCACATTTATATGTAAAGAAAGTTTACTGTACCACGCAGGCAACTCCTTGGTCCCGATTGCAAAATCATTGCAAAACCTGGGAGCACAACAGTAGCTAAAGTTCCTGACAGGCCAATCTCTTTTAGCTAAATCTTCGGTCTTCTTCAGGTGAGCCTGGTATTCTTCCCACAGCTTAATTCACAGCACACTGAGCGGATCACTGTTCGACTGTCTTTCTCTCTCTCTCTCAGTGAGATGGCAACAGGCCAAGTTTCAGGCCTTCCACAGTTCTCCCGTGCGAACTACTGCGCAACACAGCCGCTTGATTATGCAGGCTCTTTCCTCTTCATCTTCCAACTCAAATTTGGCTTGCCAGCAGACAGCTCAGGGGATTTTCCTTAGATCCAAAAGGTTTGGTTGGGCAGTTTAGCTGTCAGTCAGAGTAAGAGCTCCCCCTTCTGTTGCAGAAAGGCGCCAACAGTCTAGAACTACAAATCCCAACTGGTAATCCATACAGTCCCATTTCAGCAGGCTCCATTTTAGAGTCCCCCAGTACTGATTGGTCCAATTCTGCAGTTCAGGACCAAAATGGTGGAGCTAATCTGAAAAGTCCTCGCTGCAAAGAAGGCAGGTTAGAACAAACACCATATCTTTACCACTCTAGTTACATCTCTTAACAGGGCTGTGTCTGCACAACTAGCGATGGCAGAAACGGAGCAAAAATCCAGTAGCCTGGGCGGGATTCAGGCATACAAGCACACAGACCACCCATTCAGATTAATTAGGACTGCAAGCAGGCAGCAATTAAAGAGACAGTACATGGAGGCTTACAGGCGCTCACTGGCAGCAACATTTAAACGGCTTGAATGCCGAACACCTACCAGGTGGTGAGCAGTTAGGCAACCTCTTGGAAGACTTTTCAGGAACCCCCATTTGTAGGGGGGTTACAGTCATATTACATGGGACAAGATAACACTCATTGTTGTATTACATGGGACAGGATAAAGCCCATTGTCAGATTACATGGGACAGGATAAAGCCCATTGTCAGATTTCGTGGAACAGGATAAAACTCGTTGTATTACATGGGACAGGATAAAGCCCATTGTTGTATTACATGGGACAGGATAAAATCCATTGTTGTATTACATGGGACAGGATAAAACCCATTGTCAGATTACATGGGACAGGATAAAACCCATTGTCGGATTACATGGGACAGGATAAAACCCATTGTCGGATTACATGGGACAGGATAAAACTGATTGTCATATTGCATGGGACAGGATAAAACTGATTGTCATATTACATGGGACAGGATAAAACTCATTTTTGGATTACATGGAACAGGATAAAACCCATTGTCGGATTACATGGGACAGGATAAAACCCATTGTCATTTATTTATTTTTATTTATTTATTGAAATGTTTCACCAGGAAGGCACATTGAACAAGTTGCTCATCTCACGGTGTGACCTGGAGGGAAGGGGTGCAAGAGGATATAAAACAGAGAATATACATACAATTGCTGCTACATACAACCTGGGGGGAAGGGGTGCAAGAGGATATAAAACAGAGAATATACCCACAACTGCTGATACGTACATGAGGATATTATTAGGTACAGAAGTTACCTACACTGACAATAACCATTTGAATGATATAGCAATTTGCACAGGTAGACAATGCAAATAAACCATTAAAATGCTATAGGAAGAATTGTAGGTAGGTCACTGGAAACCAGCTGGGGGAGGGAGAAGCAGAGCATCAGGAGGAACCAGGGTATTTCCAGTAATGCCAGAGTAAGGCCTGGAGGAGAGAGAGAGTTTGACTCAGTACTATGATGAGCCCAAGTAGTAGCTCATTAAGTGAAGAGAGAATAGGAACAAAACGGGGGAGTGAATGGAGTAAAGTGCACATAGTTCAGGGGCTAGCAATTAAGAGCTGACGATGTAAAGGGAGGAAGAGAAGAGGGAGGAGGAGGAGGGATAGGGATAGAGGACAGACAAGACAGGACCAGATCTAGATCCCCTCCAGGATGTTGACAGCCCTACCAGGGGAAGAACTGATTCGATGACAACTGGGATCAGGTGAAAGGCATTTTTTTTCTTATTTTTTTTTTTTGTTGAAGATGGGGGGGCAGATGTGTAACAGAGATAACGAAAGGGGAGGGATTGATGGGAGGGTGAAGGGGTGGCGTGCTGGGAGCAGGAATAGAGAAGAAATTATGGAGGGTCAAAACAGGAGCAGCTGGAGGAGAGATGGTTATGTAAGGCAGAGGCTAGAGAGTGAGTTGAGGAGGAGTGCCGTATCTGGGGGGGAGAGAGTGCCAGAGTTTTAGGAAGGATAGTGAAGTCAGACTTGCCAATAAGTGTTGATCAGTAGGGGACCAGCAAGGTGCGAGTGTCCATGGATCTGAACTAGTGTGAGGGAGGGGGAAGGGAAGAAAGGGAGTTGAAGAGGTGGGGGGGAGTTCCCCAAGCCAAAATTTAGCCGTGTGTGTAACACAGTGAGCAAGATGCCTGTTTGCAAGCAGGGGAAATGACAGAGCATGGTAGAGGCCACAGTGGTGAGTTTGGGACGGGGCATTGAGAACAAAATGGTAGAATGAGTTAAAGAGAGTGTCCAATCTGGTCAAGAAGGATTTGGGAGTAGCACCATAAACGTCACAGTAGTCAAAGATAGGGGAATCATCTTCGGGACCAATTCACGTCATGCCGTAGGAGGGATGCAACTATGGTTCCTGTATAAGATGCCAAGCTTGGGGCACAGTTTTTTCAAGGTGGCGTCACTGTGGCCAGAGAAGTTGAGGTGCAGGTCCAGCCAGAACCCAAGGTATCTGAACAAGGAGGTGTCCTCAAGGATTGTCCCATCCAGGGTGTGGAAAGAAGGTAGGGGATGTAGCCTAGAGAGTCTCTGCCTAGTGCCAAAGCTCATGGAGACAGTCTTCCTGGCATTCAGAAATAGTTGATGTGAGGCAAACCAGAGCTAAACCTGGTGGGTCATGCTGCAAAGTGGTTGCAACATTGGCAGGGCATTTGCCAGAGGTAAACAAGACAGTATCATCTGCGTTCATGTGGATAGAGGAGGAGTGGGAGCAGACTGAGAGCAAGTAATTGAGGAAAATGGAGAAGAGAACAGAGCCAAGCACAGAGCCCTGAGGTACTCCTGTGGTGATAGGGAGTGGGGGAGAGATCACATCATGGATCTTTCCCGATTGTGTTCTGCCACTGAGGTAGGCTCTGAACCAGTTTGTAGTGGGTGGAGATAGCCCAGCTTTCTTAAGGGAATTAAGAAGCAGGGCATGGGAGACTGTGTTGAAAGCCTTAGCAAGGTCGACAAAGATGGCAGAGGTGATGTGGCCATTGTCCATCCCAGTGAGGAAGGAGTCAGTGAGCCTGTGAAGGGAGGTGGTGGTGGTGGAGTGGCTCTTCTGAAAGTCAGATTGGAATGGGGTGAAAAAGGAGGACTCAGAGAAGAAGGAGGTTAGTTGGGAGAGGACTAGGTGCTCTTGGAGCTTAGCGAGGGTGGGGAGGAGAGAAATTGGGCAATAGTTTCCAGGGGAGGAGGGGTCACCAGTCTTGGGGAGTGGGAGGACCACTGCATGTTTCCAGGATGAAGGGACAAATGAGGATGAAAATGAGAGGTTTAGGATTAAGGAGAAGGGATAGGCAATAGCAGGTGCTGAAAGAAAAAGAAGTTTAGGATCCAGGTCATCAGGAGAGGAGCCTTTAGAAGGATTGAGAGACAGAAGGGCGTCAAATGTTTCATCAGAAGAGACAGTTGCAAAGGAGAAGGAAAGGTGGGCGCCAGGGAGTCGAGTGTTAGGGGAGGGTGGAGAAGGAGGGGTGAGGTTTAAGGGGAGGAACTTTAGAAGTGCCAAGGTGCATGAGATGAAGTAGGTGTTAATCTCCTTGGCCACTAGGCTAGGTTCA
This sequence comes from Neoceratodus forsteri, assembly GCA_016271365.2. Lineage (NCBI taxonomy): Eukaryota > Metazoa > Chordata > Ceratodontiformes > Ceratodontidae > Neoceratodus > Neoceratodus forsteri. Next base: position 253,059,447 of record JADMNL010000024.1, on the reverse strand, counting down.
GTCACTAATGAGTTGTCGATTTTAAGCACAGGGGGCGGGGCAAAGGGGGGTAAGAGGGCATGGACCACTTTCCAGAATTTAGAGGGAGAGGTGATATTGTTAAGGAAGGCAGATTTAAAGTATTCAGACTTGGCTAGTCTGGTAGTTTTAGTACAGGCATTTCACAGCATGCGATACTTTGTAAAATCAGTTTGGAGCTTGGTTGCCTTGTGATTCCTCCAAGCTTTGTCTCCCTCTCTCTCCCTGTGGCAGGTCAGTAGTTCTGGAGTGATCCAAGGATGATGGTTACCACGTTCTCTGTATCATTTGAAAGGGACAAATGAGTTCCAGGTAGCTAAAAATGTATCTTTAAAGTAGGTGAGAGCTTGGTCAACTGAGGGGGCAGAGGCTATAGAGGCCCAGTCAGAACTTGAAAAAACATGGAGAAGAGGGTTAAGGTCTAGGAAGATGAAAGAGCAGAGCATCAGGATTTTATGTGGTGCTTTGGGTCCATGGACTTTTCTAACTATGAAGAAAGGGTAATGATCGCTAAGGGTATCTGGAAAGATGCCTGATTTAATAATGTGATGAAGATGGATAGTGTGGGCCCAGTCTATCAGGGAGTGATTTAGGGTTTCGTGATTAAGGTGGGTAGGCTCAAGGATGAGTTATGAGAGATTAAGGGCGGAAGTGTCATTTCGTGTCTTGGAAGAAGTGGGGGCCAACCAGTTTAAGTTTACATCACCCAGTATGTATAACTCGACAGTATGAGAAAGAGGCTATTGAGGAGATGAGTTCAGATGTAATGGAGGGCAAGATTCCAGGGTGACAGTAGATTCCCACTATAAAGATAGGAGCAGAGAAAGAAAGGGCAATGTTAATAACAAGGGCTTCATAGGAGGAGGGTAGCGAGGATGACAGTACTGCTGTGTATTGAAGTGAGGACAAGATATACATGGCAACTCTGCAACTTCTTCCTGCCCTATCCTGCTGGATTAAAGAGTAGCCTGGGATAGAGACGGAGTGGTCAGGTATCTTGGCGTTTAGCCAGGATTCAGTTATAATTAGAATGTCAGGGGAGAGAGAGATGACCATTGGCTCTAATAGTTCAATTTTTGTAATAAGACTGCGGATGTTTAAGTGGAGGACTTTCAGGCCATTTGGGAGATCTGACAGAGAATGGGGGTTGGATGTGTGAGAGGTAGAAATGTTACAGTCAGGGGTGCAATCATTAGGTCCAGGGTTGGGATGAATGTTGCCTGAAGCAAGTAGGAGGAGGGAGATAATGAGGAAGTGAAGTTTAGTGCATTTATGATGGGTTGTGTGTTTGGAAAATGTTTTGGGGGAGCAGGGACTAGGCGAGTAGGTGATTAAGAGGCATATGAAAGCAAGGTAACTGTGTGCTAGAGATAAGGTGGAAGGGGACAGGTAAGGGAAGTAAAACCAGATTGCTAGAGGAGGCGTTGGAGTATTGGCTAGGTTAAAGGTAAGAGTGAAGGGAACAAGGGAGAGAGGTTTATTTGATTGGGGAGTTTGGGAAACTGAAGAAAGTAAAGAATAAAGGAGGAGCAGTGTGAGGGAAAGAAAGGAATGGAAGGTAAGCATAATGGAGAACAGAAAAAAAACTGGAGGTACTTGAGTATACAGTTATTTATTTAATCTTTGTTAACTGGGTAAGGGTCACGAGACACAAGTGCCTGTTTTCAGGGACAACCCGGGAGCTAGGGATGTTATTCAGTCAGGGAGTAAAAACAGAGGTGCTTCGCAGAAGAAAAAGGTACAAAAAGATGAAGGAGTGACTGACTTAGGGTAGCCAATAAAGTGGAGGGTTAACCTAATGAATAGACCAATAGGCAGTGTGGGGGATGGCTGGAGTGTCCAAAGTGTATTTAATAGAGGCCAGGTCGGGGCGGGTGGGTGGAACAAAATAAAAGGTCTGCTTGAGAAGCGTCGATTTGAATTTGTGCACTTGGAAGCAAAGAGTTGCAGCATCCAGTGGGGAGCCGAGAGTCCTGGTCAGTGGCCAATCACATTGGAGGCATTCAGGCTGCTGATGCTGGTGAGAAAAGTTCAAGCTTGCGTACCTGTGCAGGATCCAGGTGCTCGGTTCACAAGTAAGCATCCAGCTGGTCCAAAGCCAGGCCACACTGCACCTGGAAGCCCATTCGGAGCTCCTTTCCTATCAAGGGGGGAGAGAGACAGAGAAAGAAGCGGACATCAGTAGGATTAGAACCAGTCCTGGTTGAGTGAGCAGTGGGAGGGTCAGACTGCAGACAATGGTCGAGGGAGGGGGTGAGAAATAGGGGTGTGCAGGAGCAGATTACAGGTGGGGAGGACAGAGGTGCTGAGCCAATGGGTCCTAGTAGACAAAAGCTATGAATAATAAAAGGATTAAACTGGCCAAGGGAAAGAGTAGTTTAAGGAGAAGAAAGGATAAGCAGAGCCAGGGGAAGAATGGTGGGGGTGGGGGGGTCTGAACTATAGCTACAACGGCTTTGAGCAGAACAAGTAGAATTTAGGTAATATACAGTAGGATGTAGTGGCTGAGGATAGAGAGAGAAGAGAGGGAGCAGTGAGATAGGGGAAGGTATATAGAGAGAGAGAGAAAGGGCAGAGAGCGTGAGCAGTTCAGTCAGTAGGAGGTAGCTTAAGAAGAAGAGACAGCAGTCAAATACAGTTGCAATTTAGGCATTTAAAATGGCAGGGCATCAACAATAGAAACCTTGTACTTTACCTTTAGATGGCAGAAACAACAGACAATTTCGGCTCAGAAGTTAGCAGAATAAATTGTGTTCTGTTGCAGGCTCAATTAATTTAGCTAAGCATAGGTTGCAGAGTAATTTGCTAAGCACCTAAACAATTATACAGTTTCAGTAATTAGTACACTAATAATAGCTAAAAAGCACAAACAAAAAAGTAAAGAAAGAAATTTGCTTCTGGCATCAGCACAAAATAAAAGATTTGCTTGAGAAACGCCGATTTGAATTTGTGCGCTTGGAAGCAAGGAGTTGCGGCATCCAATGGGAAGCCGAGAGTCCCAGTCAGAGGCCAATCACATCAGAGGCATTCAAGCTGCTGATGCTGGTGAGAAAAGTTTGAGCTTGCATACCTGTGCAGGATCTGGGTACTCGGTTCACGAGCAAGCGGCCCGCTGGTCCAAAGCCAGGGCCACGCTGCGGCTGGAAGACCGTTCAAAGCTCCTTTCCTGCGCAGGATCCAGATGCTCAGTTCACAAGTAAGCGTCTGGCTGGTCCAAAGCCGGGGCCACACTGCCCGTCATATTACGTGGGACAGGATAAAGCCTATTGTCAGATTACATGGGACTGGATAAAACCCATTGTCATATTACGTGGGACAGGATAAAATCCACTGCCATATTACATGGGACAGGATAAAGCCCATTGTCAGATTACATGAGACATTGTAAAACCCACTGTTGGATTACATGGGACAGGATAAAACCCATTGTCGTATCACATGGGACAGGATAAAACCCACTGTCAAATTACATGGGACAGGATAAAGCCCATTGCCAGATTACATGAGACAGGGTAAACCCATTGTCAATTACATGGAACAGGATAAAACCCACTGTCATATTATATGATACAGGATAAAGCCCATTGTCAGTGTACATGGGACAGGATAAAACCCATTGTCAGATTACATGGGACAGGATAAAATCCATTGTCAGATTACATGGGACAGAATAAAACCCATTGTCATATTACACAGGACAGGACAAAACCCATTGTCATATTACATGGGACAGGATAAAACCCATTGTTGGATTACATGGGACAGGATAAAACCTGTTGTCAGATTACATGGGACAGAATAAAACCCATTGTCATATTACATGGGACAGAACAAAATCCATCGTCTTATTACATGGGGCAGGATAAAGTCCATTGTTGGATCACATGGGACTGGATAAACCCCATTGTTGTATGACATGGGACAGGACAAAACTCATTATCTTATTACATGGATGAGAATGAAACACATTGCTGTGTTTCATGAGACAGGGCAAAACACATCATATTACATGGGACAGGATGAAGTCCTTTGCCGGATTACATGGGTCAGGATAAAACCCACTGTCATATTACATGGGGCAGGGTAAAACCCATTGTCATATTACATGGGACAGGATCATGTCCTTTGTCAGATTACATGGGTCATGATAAAACCCACTGTCATATTACATGGGGCAGAGTAAAACCCATTATCGTATTACATGGGACGGGATAAAACCCATTGTCATATTACATGGGACAGGATAAAGTCCATTGTCAGGTTATATGGGGCAGGATATACCCATTGTCATATTACATTGTGCCACAAGGGTCGGTCCTGGGACCTTTGCTCTTCAATGTGTTCATCAGTGACATCACATATGAGTTGGGCAGGAAGGTATGTCTGTTTGCAGATGGCTTCAAAAATGGTTAAGTATGTGGTAGCTAAAATTCAACGCCTAAAAATGCAAAGTCATACATGGGGTAAGAACAACCCAGGTACTGACTGCCACCGGGGACACTAGCAATCACTGGCAAGAGCGAGATCTGAGAGTTACCATTTCAGATCATTTAAAGGTGGGCAACCAATGCGAAAAAGCAGCAATAAGAGCCAGCAAAATGTTAGAATGCATTGGTAGGGGCATCTCAGGTAGAAGAAGGGAAGTGATCCTACCACTGTAAAGGTCCCTGGTGAGGCCCCACCTTGAGTACTGCATCCAGTTCTGGAGGCCTTACCTCAGGAAGGACATAGATAGACTAGAGACAGTACCGAGGAGGGCAACTAAAATGATTCACGGTCTCCATGAGTTGTCTTATGAACATAGATTAAGGGAGCTCAACATGTACTCCCTGGAGTGGCGCAGAGATAGGGGGAACATGACTGAGACATTCAAGTACCTAAAGGGTATAAGCAGAGTCCCCACCCAGGAGCTCTTTCTCATTAACAACGCCACCAGAACAAGAGGCCATGACATGAAACTGGGGTGGGGGGGTAGATTCAGAGGCAACATGTGCAAGTTTTTCTTCATAGAAAGGGTGGTTGATCCATGGAATGGTCTACCTGCTGAAGTCATTGAATCCAAAACAGTATGGGAATTTAAATCCACTTGGGATAGGCACAAGGGGATAGTGACAAAAAGTATTTAAGTAGTGGGTAGGATCTGAGCAGACTAGATGGACCTTTGGTCCCCATCTGCCGTCACTTTCTATGTTTCTGTGTTACATGAGGCAGGATAAAACCCATTGTCATATTACATGGGACAGGACAAAACCCATTATCTTATTACATGGGACAGGATAAAGTCCTTTGTCAGATTACATGGGTCATGCTGCCAGTGCTTTTCTGGATAATGTTCCCCTTCCCCTCGACCTTTATTACCTCCTCAACTCTATCCTAGTTACCTCTCCCTTGTTTTGTCACCAACCTCCCCATTCTTAGCACACACACCATCTCGCCCCTATTTGTCTGCCACGATTACCTGACACCTTGTATTTTTGCTGTTCACTGTAATGGAGTATATTACCTTGCATTAAGTTTCTGTACCTAATATTGTTACAGTCTATTATTGTATTTTCTTTTATCACTTTGGCTTCATTGCGTTATCTGGTTTTCTATGTTCTATGTATTTTGCTTTCATTGTTTCCTGTACCATTGTCATGGCCCGGGTCATGCCTGAAAATGGTCCCTGGGATCAGTGTACTTAACTGGTTATCAAAGTCAAAAATAAATAAATAGGTTTTACGTGATAATGGCAATCGTGTTAGGGTGAAGTCACATCGCCGAAAGTTTTTTTTCGGTGATGGACTCCCCGGTGCACAGCAACACAGCACCGGGGACTTGGATTTTTATTGTTTATGCAGAGAGCTTTGCACCCCGCAGCCCCCTACTTAAAGATTATCAACTCCAGGGGGGGTGCAACTCGGGGTAAAACAAAACCTCAGGCCGGGCGCAACAAAGAGCACCCAAGCCCAGACCCAAACCCGGCACCACACCTGCCGCAGCTGCATACCAACCCCAGATGCCACGGCGCAGCTCGGTAGCTCACCGCAACACCACCCCTACTGCTCCTCCTTCTCCTCCCAGCCCATACTCGGTGTGCTCACTCCCCTCCCTGCACATGTAGACATTATCATATAGCGACATCCGGTCACTATTTCACCCACCCCCACCATCCGGTCACCCAGCTTCCCCAATCACCCCATCCACATGCACTGCGACTGAGTCGTCCTTTCAGCAGGCACCCAATCCCGGTTGCCATCATCACGGGATACCAAATAAATAAGGATAAAACCCACTGTCGTAATACATGGGGCAGAGTAAAATCCATTATCATATTACATGTGACAGGATAAAACCTATTGTCATATTACATAGAACAGGATAAAGTCCATTGTCAGATTACATGGGACAGGATAAAACCCATTGTCATATTACATGGGACAGAGCAAAACGCATTGTTGTATCACCTGTGATGAGACAAAACATAATATATTTCAAGGGACAAGACAATACACACTGTTGTAGTTTATGAGACAACAGGTTGAAATACATTATCACATGTCCTATGACAAAGGTTTTGTGCCGTACAGTAATGGTTCTCAGCAGCCTAAGAAAAAACCCTTATGCAAAAAAAAAACACTCTCCTGCATGCGTGTATGAAAATAGTGCAGTCCTTATATTTTTTTGTTATCCAGATTTTTCTGGTCCTAGCCATCCACCGTTCAGGCTACCATTGGCAACCTCTCTGTCCCACCTTGGCCACCCCTCTTCTTGTTCCTGCATAGTGAGGTTTGGAATGAGGGAATCCCCCCAGTCAGTCTGGATCTCGTGAGTTCATTTGGCCAGTTGCAGCCCTAGAGTTTTATTTATTTATTTATTTTAAGAATCAGTTTACAACCTTTGAGCCAGAGGCTCGTTTCCAAAGGTACTTCGTCACATAAAGACATACATTGTGTTTTTGGTTACATAGCAAAGATTTGCAAAACAGTCGGCGTTCGTGTTAGAGTGTTAGTCTGATCTCCTTTCTGAGGGCTGAAATATGTTTCTGTTATATCTTCATGCTGTTCGTGTGATAAAGCATCACTGTATCCCCAGACCCTTAACACCTTTCTCCCTGGCGGCACGCTAGTCTGCAATGGCCTTGCACACATTCCTCCCTCGCAAGGCAGCAGACTCACTGGCTCATCACATGGAAGCAGAACATCCAGCAGCCCAACTCCACTGCCAAACCAAGCTTATTTATTTTATTTTTTTATGTATTTATTGAAGATTTGGATTATAACCCTTGAGCTAGATAGCTCGTTTACAAAGGTTCAACGTCAGTTACAAGGTACAACACTTGTAGTGCAAATATACACATACAGGAACCCAACTAGTGGGCATGCAGTGCAACACAAGCAGGAGAGTGCATTTCAACAATTATGGTAATCATTGCATGATTTTACAGGCAATACAAGCAGTCTATTTGGCATTGTCAAGTGGGCACTGAGTGCCAGAAGATTCAAAGGAGAAAGGAATGAAGTGCTTTGAGAGGTGGCGTCACCTTAAGGAGAGAGCGTATGTTAGAGAACGGGGGTGGTGGTCAGGTGTAGCAGTTACAGGTATTAACCCGGGTCAGGTAGTGCCGAAGTTCCTTCTTGAAGGGACCGATTTTACTAATGGCAGTTAGGGAGTCTGGAAGTTCATTTAAGCATTTGGGATCTCTAAAGGCTAAGGACCTTTGTGCTAGGAAGGTGTGTCTAAATGGGATAAAGAGAGAGTTTCTGACCTTGCTCCTAGTGCACTGTGTGGTCTGGATTGGATGGAAGTGTCTGTTAAGTGTGGCAGGTGTTAGGCCTAGTAGGGCTTTTTTCCACAGGACACAAATGTGGTATTTTATCCTACTCTGTAAGGCAAGCCATCCTGTCTGAAAGTAGAGACTGCAAGTGTGAGCTGTTCTGTCGATCCCAATGGCTAGTCTGCAGGCCTTGTTGAGAACAATTTGAATTCTGTGTAGCACTGTGTCAGAGGCAGCACTGTAGATTGGCAGCCCATTGTCTATTACGGACAGGATTGAGCTGCTTATGGCCAGCTTCAGTGCATTAGTGGTCATGGCTCTTATCAATATGTGGGGTGAAGGAGAGGGTGTCATCTAGGTACACTCCCAGGTACTTGAACGAGCTAACTTGCTCTAGCTGCACCCCTTTCTGGCTAAAGATAGTCAGTGGGCCAACCTTCCTTTTAATGTGTGAAGAGGTAGACAACATGTCCTTTGTTTGTAATTTAGTAGAAGCTTATTTTGTTAGAACCAGTCTTCCAGTTTATTAAAGTCATTTTGGAGCTCGTCAGTGAGTTGGGTTAGTTGCTGCTCACTGGAGAAGATAACAGTGTCATCAGCACAGAGCAACATTTTTGATGGGCAAACTTGGGGTAGTGAGTTAATAAACAAACTAAAGAGAGGTGGGCCGAGGATGGGACCTTAGGAGACTCCAAAAGTGACTGCTCTTAGATCTGAGTGGGTCCTTTTTATTTTGATGCTTTGAGTTCTGTAGGAGAGGTAGCCCCAGAACCAGGTTACTGTTTTAGAGGACAGGCCCAGTGCTGTTAGTTTTTTGAGAAGGATTTTGTGATTTACCATGGCAAATGTTTCAGTGAGGTCAATGTAGGTAGACCCTACTAGTTTTCCCTGGTCAAATTCCTTATAAATGTAAGCAGTAAACTCTGTGAGGGCTGTTGTGATACTGTTCTTTGGAACCCATGCTGTTCCTGGATACCAGCACAGAAGCACAATGCCCAGCAGCCCAGTCATCCCAAACCAAGGTCACCAGCAGAATTCCAGCAGCCACCCTCCCCCCCAAAAACCAAGGTCACTGGCATAACTCCAGCAGCCCAACTCCACTCCCAAACAAAGGTTACCAGCACAGAAGCATACCACTCAGCAGCCCGACTCCATTCACAAACTTAAGATCACCCTACACAGAAGCCCAATGTGCTTTCTCTGGGCCATCGGCGGCCCAAAAACTTATATACCGTATTTTCAATTTAACACAGAAACATAGAAAGTGATGACAGATGGGGACTGTGTGATCCATCTAGTCTGCCCAGTTAAGACTACCCCCCCCGGCCAGTTTGCTTCATTCCTGACGTTCCCATACTGATTGTCCCATGCTAGCTTAAAAGGCCCAACCATTTTTCACTCCCCCCCCGAGGGCAGGGCGTTCCAATGTTCCACCACCCTTTGGGTGAAGAAAAACTTCCTAAAGTTGCTCCTGAATCTATCTCCCCTTAGATGCATGTTGTGGCCTCTAGTCCAGGTACAGTTCTTCGTCTGTAGGAGGCTTTGCACTTGTACCCTATTGATGCCCTTAAGGAACTTGAAAATCTCTATCATGTCTTCCCTGTCTCTTCTCCATTTTAGGGAATTTTTCGAGCTGCCGCAGTCATGTTTCATATAGTTTATTTTGCATGCCCTGCACCATCTTTGTTGCCCTCCTCTGTATAGTTGCAATCTGTCTATATCCCTCTTGAGGTGTGGCCTCCAGAACTGGACCCAGTACTCCATAAGTGGCCTCATTAGGGTCCTGTACAGTGGCATGATCACCTCATGTGTCCTCCTCGTGATTCCCCTTGCTATACATCCCAAGACGCTGCTAACCTTTAGCACTGGCTTCTAAATTTTAATAAACATTATAAAAGCACCACTGAAAATGAATGAATAAATGAATGAAAATGAATGAATGAATGATCTTTATTTTTTATCAGGAGTAGGCTTTAGGACAATCTTATTCACAATGCCATCCTGAGGTCAAAAGTTTCAAATACATATAAATACAGACATCAAATACTAAATAGAAAAATATACATCAGGAAGTTAAAGTGCAAGATGACACTATACAGTAAAATAGACACACTTAACTACATTCTTGGGATAACTTTACCGAAAACTGGTGTAACGTCAGTAGATCTCTTACTTCAGGCTGGAACTTATGCCAAGTGTAAGCAACATCAAACTTAATTGTCATTTCTCCATGATAAGTAGACACCTCGGGAATTAAACAATTCCCATGACTGATGATCTTAAATTGAATATCTGAGAGGCTCCTGAGTTTGTATTTATTTTTCAGAAAGCATGGTAAGTGTTTTTGATTTAAAGGGACACTCCCAACTCCCCTCAGACATCAAAGTATCTCTAATTTAAAAAACATGTGTTACGATTGGTCACATTCTGTACAGATTGCTGATGTAGCTGGTAAACTTGATTCGGATTCTTTTCTCCTTTTCAAACTGAAAAACAGACTGCCCACCATACTGGTGTTACCACACTAAAACATGTTTGTTTACGGTCCTTGATCGACTCCCACTGCATTTTTCCTGGGATTAGGAACACTGCAACACAGTGTAGCCACTCATGATGCAGTGGGAGGAGCAGAGACTATTGCATCATGGATGGCCATACTGTTTGAGGGTGTTCCTAATGTCCCAGGAAGTGAGCAACAAGAGTAGATCAAGGATTTGAAACAAAACAAGGTTGGGTTTAATTCCACCATTACCATGCACTTCAGTTCAGCTAAGAAAGGAAGCAGATAAGGCCCGGAGATAAGGTAACCAGTGAAATCTGTGAATTTCAGAAAAAGTAAGCAATCACTTTATTGTTTGCTTGCACGCATGTGCAAGAAACATAGTGCCACCATATGAATTTTCGTGTAGGTGTGCCATCTCACTTGCAATGCCCTGTTCCTTCTTGCAGGAGTGGCCTCATCGCACCAATAAATGTCCATGCTGTCTATGACAGCAGTTCAGATGCAGTGGCATACAATTGAAAGCCAAAGACCACTACAATCAGCGGTGGTAAAGTGTAGGCAATTTGCATACTGCCATCGGCAGTATGCAAAGTGCCTACACTCAGCACTGCATGTGAATAGTTGTTATAGACAGCTCTGTTTTTTTTATTCCCCACCCCAAAAACACCAAGCAGCATGCTGGGAGCCCACCCCAGCATGCTCATGCGCCCCCACACCGTATGGCCAGCGGGGTGCCCAATCCCCTGTCAGCTCCACTGCACCCCAAACAGACTTTCAGGTGCCATGCAGGAGCCCACCCCAGCATGGCAAATCCGATGGCCGACGGGGTGCCAATCCCCATCGGCTCCACTATATCCCTCCAAAGAAAGACTTCTAGATGCCACGCTGGGAGCCCACCCCAACGTGGCAAAGGCCTGTATTGCCGACAGGGGTGCCAAATCCCCCATCGCTCCACTGCCCCCCCAAAAAAACTTCCAGCTGCCACGCTGAGAGCCCACTCCAGCATGGCAAAAGTCCCACGTTGTTTTACTGAAAAGAAAAAAACACCTGTAAAAAAAAAAAAAAGGTCACTTGTTGACTGTCTTGCCCCCCTTCCCCAACCTGCACCCATCCTCTGTGCACTCACCTTCCCACACCGCCCCCGACCCCATACTTACCTCCGGAGCCCAGTGCGATGATATTTGGTGGACCGGGAACACGTCTGCACTCTTCAAAGCCGACCGCGAACTGAAGAAATGCCGGTGAGCTCTATAATGGCATAAATGTTTTTTTTTCAACTTTGGTGCATATCTCGGCCATTTTCTGGGAATTTTTTCACCAAATTTTCAACATGAGGTTCTTGGGGCCCCACCTCATGAATTTAGTCACTGTCATTTTGTTATTCGGTCCCGAAAGGTAATGTCACGGTCACTGTGCGGAACCACCTTTCCGGACTGAGTAACAAAACAACAGTGTCACCGTTCATGAGATAGGCCCCCAAAACCCCTATATATTGAAAGTTTGGTGAAAAAATTTAAAATGACTGTTTTACGAGTGTGCATTGCGCAGTTCCTATGCACACTCGGAACTTTGCAAATTTTTTATATTTTCTCTCCAGATTTTCAACATTGTCATTTTACCACATCTCCTTATGAGCAGTACAGCTGTCATTTTTCACATCTCACCCAAAATGTGTTTTTGCCCATGTAGTGCACAATGGCGCAGTCGGTGTGCGAAATCAATGTTTAGAGCAGATTAAGAAAATCACAGTGACACTGTTCATGAGCAGAGGTCTTAAAATGGCTATGCTGAAAATTTGGTGACAAAAGTCCATAAAATGACTGTGTTACGAGTGTGCATTGCGCAGTTTCCACGCACCTTTGTAAGTTCATGAATGTGTAATATTTTCAGTCCAGATTTTCAACACTGGCATTTTTCCACACCTCCTTATGAGCAGTACAGCTGTCATTTTTCACACCCTGGCCAAAATGTGTTTTTGCACTTCCGACACAGAATAGCGCGGTCACTGTGGGAAATTAGTGTTCAGGACAGATTACGAAAATCACAGTGACACTGTTCATGAGCAGAGGTCCCAAAATGCCTGTGTTGAAAATCTGCTGTAAAAAAATCCCCAAACTAATTACATTACAAGTGTACATTGCGCGGTTTCTACGCACGCTCGTGACTTCACCAGTTTTTGTATATTTTCACTCCAGATTTTCAGCATTGCCATTTTTTACACCTCCTCATGAACAGTACACCTGTCACTTTTCACATCCTCTTTGAAATGTGTTTTCGCACCTGTGGCGCCAAATGGCGCAGTCGCTGTGCAAAATTACCTTTCACCTAATGGACTGATAGTGTCACTGTTCATGTAGTGGGGTCACAAAAAGCCCCTGTGGAAAACTTGGAGTAAAAATACCAAGAAACGCCCAGGGCGTTAGGGTTTTTCGACCATAACGCCCTACCCTGTAGGGACTGATAGGCATCAGGGGTGTGACTTGGGATTGTTGACAGTAACGCTCATGCCAATCCACCCCCAACCCCACCCTGCAGCCATTGACAGGCATTAAGGTGCGCCTTGGACCCTTTGCCCCCAGAGTTCCCCCCGTTCTCCTACACAGCGTCCATTTCAGCGTATTTCTTTATAGAATGAGGTGAATGTGAAGCCTAAACACCCCAAGGCACACCTCGACACTTGTCAGTGTCTGAAGGGTAGGGTGAGGTGAAATGTCGTGACCGTCATCGGCGATGACCCAAAGGTACACCCCAATGCCTGTCCATCCCTGCAGAGTGAGGGTGGAGTTGGGGTCTGTTCAATACCTCAATGCCATTCCTATACTGCATCTGACTAAGTCCTGCCAGCAAGCAAACATTTGGCATTGACAAACGCTTGTTTTATTTAGTCTGTCTCGGATTACAAATGCATCTGAGCACAGACAGTTGTTTTACAAAAGTTTCACGTCAGTGGGAAGGAGTAACAAACAAACAGGGGAGATAAACTACATAGTTTCCAACAGGAACAATCAAAGTAAATATACAGTATAAAATAATAGGGCTAAGTGTAAGAGGAGGACAGAGAGAGTAGGATAAAAAGGTGGGTAGGGAAAGTTGGAGGAAGCAGCCATGGGCCTTGACACTCGATTTAAAGTGGGTACGGGCAATGGGGAAAGCAGGAGAGGTGGATAGAGGGGTGGGGGGGGCTGATGAGGTAGCCAGTGACCTTATCAAATTAGCTGAGATGAGATGGGGAGTAGAAAATAATTGTAGTGATTGTGGGTGCACAGGGCAGGATATTGCTTGTAGAAGGTGGGGTCTTAGGTGAAGCAGTCACCTGAGCTATTAGTGGTGAGATGTTGATGAAGCAGAAGTTTAAATTGTCCTAGTCTGGGTATGCTTGCTAAAACTCTATGAATTGTATTAAACCACTGGGGTACTCTGTAGGCAAATGATCGTTGCCCCTGCGTTGTCCGGCATCTAGGAACATGGAGAAGTTGGTTCTCTGTATGACGCGTGTGCTGACAGCAACAATGTGGGCTAAGCACATTTATAGTACCAGGTGGCAGCAGGCTGAGAAGTGCTTCTTTAGCTAACAGGCAGGTTTGATATTGGATCCTGCCGTTAAGTTCAAGCCAGCCAGTCTGAGCATACAACTCACAAGTATGAGTGAGGCGTGTCGCCCCAGTGAGTAGTCTGCACACTTTGTTCAGAGCTATGGAGATCCTACGAAGGGATGACAGCGAGGCTGCTCCATAAATGACCAGTCCGCAGTCTACAGTGAATACGACAGAACTATGTACAGCTAGTCTGAGGACATCCTGTGTCAGGCAGTGTTTGTGCCAGTGGAGTTGTACAGTCTTGATGTTGGCCGCCCTAACGACATAGTCAATATGTTAGGTGTAAGATAGACAGCTGTCTAGGGTTACTCCCAGATATTTAAAATTTTGCACTTGGTCAAGTGGGACTCTGAGACAATTTCTGATGGTAAGTGCATGGGATTTATGCTTGTTGCAAATGCTGCTGAACACCATGGCTTTAGTTTTTTTGTAGTTCAGGATCAGTTTGTGTTTGTTAAACCAGGCCACTACTTCCTCAAAGCCACCCTGTGGGTATTGCTCCAGTTGCTTGGGGTTGGAGTTGCTGGTGAAGATGACAGCGTCATGCACATAGAGAAGGATCCTTTGTTGGCAAAAGCAGGGGAGGTTGTTGAGAAAGATGCTGAACAAGAGTGGTCCCAAAATAGAGCCCTGAGAGACACCAGAATGAACTGGCTATTGGTCACAGGTGGCATTGACTATTTTCACCCATTGAGAGCATGTCCACCAAATAACTTTTGAACCACAGTGTTGTGTCTGAGGAGAGGCCAACAGAAGTCAGTTGCTGGAGGAGTAGTGGGTGGTGAACTGTATCGAAGGCTTTTGTTAGGACTATGAAAGCTGCCCCTACCAGAGTGCCTTGATCCAGAGACTGATGATTGAAGCCAGAGAATTCCATGAGAGCTGTAGTGGTGCTATGCCCGTTACGGTATCCATGTTGTTGTGGGCATCCATGTGGCTGTGGGTGTTCAACTGGAAATAATACGATGCCACAGGACTGACATTGTCCCTTTAATAGTTTATAGTTTGTCACAAGCCATTGTTTTTCTCTTCGTACCTGTAAGGGGACCCAATTTAACTGCGTTGCTAAGAAACAACCACCTACAGGGTATTCTCTATAAACTGTAAAAAAGGACACATTTCAAATTTAACAGGAGACAGGAAATTGGTGCTGATTTTCAGTTGTTTGTAATAGGGATGTAGGAATACATACACCTAGTAAGCCATAGCTTACTAGTTGATTGGAGAGGGAGTGGGCTGCATTCTGGGCCCTGACCATCGATTTGGGTTACGCCTGCTGCTTGATGTCCACCCCTACTGAACTAAGCACTGTACTGCTGTACATTAAGGTCCCATTATGCACTTCCTGAAGTACAATATGGAGTGTGCAAGGGGTCAGGGTAACAACATATGCTGTTAGCGGGGTGCCATGATTAGGGCACAGTAATGTGGGTGCTGCAACAAGGGCGTGAGTGACAGGGGCAATCTGGATTTTAGATTGCTCTCAGTTGGGCATTCACACAGTTTCTTTGCCCTTGATGGCATGCCCAACCCGGTTGAGTTTATCTTTATTTTTGGGGGGTGTAGGGGGCGTAGTAGGGCGAAGACCCCCACAAAACCTGAATGTTTTCCAGGGATGGTGCTTTGGCTCCCTAACTCTTGAGAAGTGCAATGCCAGCTGCAGTAATACTGGCGGCATATTTCCTGCTCCCTTATCGGTGTCAGTCAGATTCCTGGGGGCTGGGGGGAAGATGGCCACTGGACTGGGCTGCTGTTTGGCTGTGCTCTAGCTGAGCACACATAAACCCCCTTCTGCCTTTTTGTTTGAGGAGTCTTTTGATGTAAAGTACCAGAGAATCCCAAAATGAGTCTGCCTTACTGGACACGTTATTTCCAGGAGGCACGGAAACTTTGTAATTATTTTAAACTCTTATTTTTTTTTTTTTTTTGCAATTAAATATACATTATTGAAGTTTACAAACAATAACACATAAGAAAAACAACACAAGTACAATAAAGAAACAAAAGCCTTATAAACAGCCAGAACAACCCCAAACCCCAACCCCTCTCCAACCCCCCCATTATTTTAAACTCTTAAATAGGGTACCATACGATAACAGCCCCATCAAAAATGGCAGCGAACTAAACGGCGACTATATATTGGCAACAGCAATAAAAGCCATGGACACCACAGCAACTTACAATTTAAACGACCAAAATGTAATTTTTACAAAAAAACAACTTAAAACATAATTTTCTGTGAGGGGCTATGCCCCCACCCCTAACTAATATTATCAACTCTGGGGGAGGGGGGCATGACACTGGGGAAAGAGGAAATCACAGGAGGGGCTCACCATGGTGGTGCTATCTGTGCACAAGGGAAAATCCTGGGGAGGAAACAAACTCAGCAGGAACAGAACGCCTCCAGAAACAATAAAAAAAAAATTAACTACAACAATCGAAAACCACATAAAAAAAGAAGCACCGCTCCAGTCCCAAACCCTGATCTATCAGCATCACAGGCCATCACCTAACCCACCATGCCAGACAGCCAGCTGGAAGCAGCCCTCCCAAACACACCCTCTGTCCTTAGCGACAAACCTCTGCCTGGCCATTCAATACATAGCTGTCTTTCACATTCACTGTAATTCCCATCGCTCTTTAGGAACAGTCGCTATCTCCACAGTTGCTCACATTTAGTTGCTCATATTGAGTCGCTCAATTTGAGTAGCTCATATCACGGGTCACCCTTAAATAGTAGGTAAGCAGTAAGTAGGGACTTTGGTGGTAGATAAGGTTCAAAAGTGAGTGTAACGTAGGAGGTAGTTTAATTATTTTATTAGTAGGTGTAAGCCTGTGGCATACTGTGGAGAAAAGAAAAAATCTTACTTTGAATGCTGACTTACCAGCGGCATTTAGCTCTGAAGGCATCCACGTCAGCACCAGTGGAGAGCATCGGAGAGACAAGGATGAGGCAGCTAAACCAGGCACTGAAATGGATTCACTGCTGAACTGAGGAAGAGGCTAGAGATGAATTCACTGAACCCTGTGTAGCCAGGAGGCAGATCTGCTGCTAGCGGTTGGTGATTGGAGAGTGATCTGAGCCACCTAGGAGGGTCGTATGCCCAAAGATGCCTTTGACAGAGGTAAGAGCAGGTGTTGATTCTTGCTGCCGGCTGCCTCAGGATTATTGACTGCTCCTGAGAGCACTTTCACTTTGAAACTTAACTCGATCGTCTGGAAGAGCTGTTGCTCTGAGAGAGGGTGGTGAGAGCCTCCCTCTGTCGGGAGGATTTGATTTTGTTTAAGGGTCATGACTGTGCTTTATCTTGGAAATCCATGTCCAGACCTGTGTGGTGAGAGCACCATTTCTGTGTTGATCTTCTTCTCTCCTGGTAACTGTTTTACTCTGAGCAGTAGTGAGAGCACTGCTGTGTGTGCCTAAAAAGACTCAGACATGGCTCTATTTTAGAGCATCACCTCATATCTGCTATAACTTCTTGGGACTTCCTCCACAGCCCATTGCAAGGATTCTCCTGCTTTATATTATATTACTGTTGTATTTATTAGGGGAAGGAGTGTGATGGGGTTGGCAGTGTGTGTGTGTGTGTTTAGGGTAGTGATTGAATGGGGCTGTGAATTATTTTTATTATGTGTTAGATTGGTTGCATGAACTGGTTTGTATGTGTAGGGATTTAGGGTGAGTGGGGGAATTCTTAAATGTAATTTTATTATGTTTAAAGCTTATTGTGTTATTTATTTTAGGGTGGGAATTTTATGTAGTATATGCTATATTTTGAGGTGGTGGTAATAGGATGTCTTTGTGCTCTGAACCCCTCCGTGTTACCTATACAGCATCTCTGCTGCACGACCTCCACCCATTTGTTGACCTCCCTCTTCCAGCTGCAGCAATAAGATGCTGTTGGAAGGTCAGTGTTGTTAGGGGGCATTTAGGATGGTGGCAGCGCACTGGGGGCACAGAAGAGGTGAGTTGCATTGGAGTGGTTAGGGGCTGGAGACACCCTGGGTTAAGATGGGACCTTGAGAGATGCCAGATGTGTTTGGTGCCCATTGTCAGGGTCCCTGCTGAACCGAGTGGACAGATAACTGGTGGGCCTGCAGTCTCCACCATTCCCCTTCGGACGGTGCTATGCAATGCCAGATTGATGAGGAACACGACCACAATTATGGTGGTCTTGGTTTTCTTTGTTGATCTGTCCTGCATCACAGAGACCTGGCTGGGAGATGACGCAGGGCCAATTTTAGAGGCGTTGGTCCTGGCTGGGTACTCTGTAGTGCACTGCCCGAGGAAGGAATGTAGGGGTGAGGGTGAGGCCATCTGTTTTAGATCCAGCCTGAACTTCTCCATGCACCCAGTGGGATCTACCTCATTGTTGGAATGTGTAGCAGTGCATGGGGGTCCAGGTGCAGGCTGCAGGATTCTCCTCGTGTATCGGTCTCCTGGGCATGCATCGCCGATAAGGTGTTGGAGTCGCTCAGATGGTTGATTCCAGGTGACTTCAACACTTGGGTTGATAGCAAACTCTCACATTTTGGTCAAGACTTCCTCCATCTTATGACGTCTCTGGGCCTTGCACAAGTTGTTACTTCTGTGACCCACCAACACGGCCATGCATTGGATCTGGTATTCTCACTGGGGCTTTAGATCACCAACCTCAGGACTGATCCGATCATGTGCTCGGATCATGCATGGTGGAGTTCTTATTTGGGCCCCCCCATTGAGATGGTCCGCTACCATCCATTGAAGAGGTTGACCCCAGAAGGACTACTGGTGGTGGTGGACTTTTCTGCTGTGAGTATTGCATGTGCGTTTGGCACAGGCGCAGTGGTGACAGCCTATAACAGTGCTGTTACTAATGTACTTGATGCCATTGCACCAGTCCGTATATGACCATGGTCTTCTTGCTTGAGACCCCTGTAGTTTGATGAGGCTCTCAAGGTGACGAAGACCATGGGTCGGAAGTTGAAATGTTGCTGGCAGAGGACCAAGTCGGAGGAGGTCAGACTGGCTTTGAGAGTTCACTATGGTGAACATCAAAGGGCAGTCAACCATGTTCCTGTCCAGGGAGATTGCTGCAGGGAGAAACTGACCAACCCAGCTTTTTGGACTGTGAACACATTACTTCATCCTGTCTGTCTGCAGCTGAAAAGAGCATTTTCAGTCGCTTTGAGCGAGGAGTTTGCTAGATTTTTTCTCTGACAGGGTGTCCTCCATTCAGTACGGAATCTCCCTAGTGGAGTTAAATCAGCCTCACAGTGTGAGCAGAGGCACTCCTATTGCTTGGGGGAAGTTCCAGCCAGTGTGGGTGGCAGAGGTCGCTGAGGTTATCTTGAAGCTGTGGCCCGCCTTCTGTGAACTGGACCCAGGCCTGACTCATCTCCTAGTGGGATGTGCTGAATCCATGGGGCCAGAGTTCGCCAAGATAGTCCGGTGTTTGCTCTCAGAGGGGTTCTTCCTCAGTGCCTTGAAGGAGGCATCGGGGAAGCCATTTCTGAAGAAACCATCTCTCGACACTGATGTCTTGGAGAATTATCAACCTGTCTCCAACCTCCTGTTTTGGGGGAAGGTTGTTGAGAAAGTGGTGGCTCTGCAGCTCAAGGCACACCTCGACATCTATGAGCCATTCCAGTCTGGATTTAGGTCAAGGCACAGCACTGAAATAGCGATGGTCAGGGTGCAAAATGACCTCCTCAGGGCAAGAGATAGAGGAGACCAGTCAATTCTCGTTCTCCTAGCTCTTTCTTCAGCGTTTGACACCGTGGACCACATTGTGTTTCTTGATTGCCTTAGAGAGTATTGTGGACTCACTGGTACTGTCATCAACTGGTTTGAGTCCTATCTCATGAGCAGGATGCAATGGGTAGTGATGGTGAATTTCTCCTCCTGCCCGAAACCCCTGCCCTGTGGAGTACCTCAAGGTTTGATCTTGTCACCGATGCTATTTGTGGTGTACATGTTACCCTTGGGCGAGCTCATTAAAAGTTACAATCTAGGTTTTCACTGTTATGCGGATGACACCCAGCTGTATATGTCTTTTGGCCCCGGGACAAATAATGCCGTGGAAATGTTACCATATATACTCGCGGACAAGCTGACCCATGGATAAGTCACCCCCCCTTCCCAAAATATGATTGTTTTTTTTCCTAACAAAATACAATGACCTGCGTATAAGCCAATATCAGTCTTTAATAATACACTAGTCAGAACTGATCTAGAAATACAGCAAAATGTACAGTTATTGTTAGACCACGCAAGGAATCAGAGCATCTGCACACTATCACTCACTGATCCCGCACCAGTGACCAGGAAGGAGGTTGAGGAAAACCTCTCTCATGTTCCACAGATAAGCCGAGACCCCCTAAATTGAAGCACAGAATTGGTATAAAAATCTCAGCTAATACGTGAGTATATACGGTAAATAAATGCCTTGGTGAGATCCAAGACTGGATGTCCTCTAACTGGCTGCGACTGAACCCCGACAAGACAGAGGTACTGGTGGTCAAACCTGGTCACCAGCATGATGTGGCTGCCATAGGTTTGGGTACAGGGTTGTCTTTTGGGGTTCCACCAAGCCAGTTCAACAGAAAACCTGCCAACTGGCTTTATAGTAATGGCACAATGTCGACCGCAATTGCGATCTGTATTGTGCTGTTGGGAACGCAAGTGTTTTCTGTGGGGGGGAGGCTGTGCCGCCCCTTGCCCCACAGATTTTATTGTAATCACCTCCACGGCAGAGGTGTTTCAGGGAGTGGGAACAAGACCCAGAGAAGTTGTGCCAGGGTCCTGTGCGACCATTACAACGACTGGTCGTTTTGTCGGTTTTGTTGCTGTAAACAACTAGTCACTGTAATATTTTCAATGAAGTTACATACTATGGTCTCTTGGTCCTACTCTGTTGGTAGTTGCTTTTAGGGTGAGAAATTTGGGCATTGTCCTTGATGACGGTCTAACGCTTGAGTCTCAGGTGGCAGCTGTCGTCCAGACTGGTTTCTACCACTTAAGGAATATTACCAGGATTAAACCTCTTGTTCAGCCTGGCGACTTACCCGTACTGCCTTTGTCACGTCAAGGATGGACTATGCTTTTTACTTCAGGGGTTGGGGAAGGAACCTCTATCGGCTGCAGCTGGTGCAGAATGCGGTGGCCAGGTTGCTGACGGGTCTTTCTACATCCATTCATGTAACCTCAGTCCTGCGTGATCTGCACTGGCTGCCTGTCAGATGGAGGATCATCTTCAAGGTGGGCTTGCTCACCTATAAGGCCCCATACGGATCAGGCCCTGCCTACCTGAGTGATCTCCTGACCCCTGTCACTCTGGTGCGCTTGCTTTGCCCCTCCACCGAGAGCCTCCTAGTGGTCCCGAGGGCCAGGCTGAAAACCTCAGGAGATCAAGCGTTTGAGGTGGCCAGCCTAGTGCTCTGGAATTCACTTCCCAGATTGCTGAGGGAAGCCCCGTCATTGGAGGTTTTTAAAAGGGGTCTTAAGACACATCTTTTTAATCAAGCATTTTGTAATTAGCTTGTTATACTGATTTTATTGTTTTTTATTGATTTTAATAGTTGATTTTATTAACCTTTCTACTTACTTGTAATATGCATTGTTGTTATATGTCTTCGCATTGCCTGTAAGGTGCCCAGAGCCTCAGGGATTGGGTGCATATATTTATAAATGCTTTCCTACTTACTTACTTACTTACTGACATGGGTGAACTGGGTAACCATTGGGGAATGTGGCAAAGATCCACCAAAGGATTTTGGTTTATGAATTCTATCATCTTTGCTTTACCACTGATCTGTAGTGTTCCTGTAGTGGTCCTATAATGTTCCTATAGTGGTCATGTAATGTTGCTGTAATCCTCTTCCTTTCTCACCCCTTTCCAGTCTGGATTTAGGAAATTCCACACCACCTCCACCTCTCTCGTCCGACTCACTGACTCTGTCCTCTCTGGTATATCACCTCTGCCATATCTGTTGACCTTGCCAAAGATCTTGACATTGTGCACACCCTGTCCTGAACAAGTTTAAAGTAGCAGGCCTCTCTGACTCTGCAGTCTGTTGGTTTTGCTCCTACTGTACCTTGAGGGAAGGTATCAATCTGTCTGGAATCGGAAGCTCCATTTCCTCCCCACTCCTTATCAGCCCAGGCATCCCTCAAGGGTCTGTCCTCGGCCCTATTCTCTTGTCCATATTCTTGAACGACCTCCCCTGTGCATCTATTCATATCTACCCTCATGACACAGTACTTTTTGCATCTGGCTCCTCTTCCCATGACTTACCTCTCAGCAACAGCTGGATTTTCCCAATATTCAGTGCAGGTTCCACTCTAACCAGCTGTCCCTCAATACCAAAAAAACAGTTTCCTTGACTTTTGGCACCCAACGGAGGCTTACCAGGCTGACCTGCATCCCTATAGTTCACACCATTGATGGTGCTATGATCATGGGTGTATCCTCCTTTAAGTACCTCGGGGTCTGGATGGACCGTCGTCTTGATTTCTCAGTGCATACTGATACCATACACCATAAGTTCCGCCCCAAGCTTGGTGCATCATACAGGAACAAAGAGAGCATCCCATTTCATACCTGTTGAGAAATTGTTTTAAAGATGATTCTCCCTATTTTTGACTCTGGTGACATAGTATACAGTGGAGCTCCCAAATCCTCCCTGGCCAGACTGGACCCCATCTTTCACTCTTTTTGTCATTTTGCCTTAGACTGTCCCCCTCGTACTCACCACTGTTTGCTCTACTATGCCTTTTCACTGTCCTCCCTTGATGCCAGGCGCCTTTCCCATTGTGTCTCATTTATGTCCAAATTCTGGTTTGGTTCCCTTCCCTTCTATCTTACCTCCTTCATATCCTCTCCCCCTCATTCCTCTTACCCTCTCTACAGCAATAATTCCCATTTCCTTTTTATTCCATCAAAGAAATCTACTGTTGGTCAAGCTCAGGGTAGGGTTGCCACCTATCCGGTTTTTGACTGGATAATCCAGTTTTTAGGGTCCTTATCTGGTCATCCGGTTTTGATTAAATGCAGTCCGGTTTTTGGCCCATTTTGTGTGCTCATATACTCTTAAAACTAATTTTTCAAGTCACCCACTGTTTTGGCTACATTGCATGTCCAGGTTACAAAGAAGTTCTGATGTCACAGTCATTCAGACCTGCCTTTGTTTGTAAAACCAGACTGTCTGAGAGGTGTAAAGTATGGCCATTAAGATGATTAGCAGCAAATTAACCTAATCTTTTCCACTCTGAATTTTAAGTATGGTCTTTTACTGCTATGACAGGAAACAGCTTTTATACCTTTATGTGCTCTCAAGTGTTTCTTTTTGTTTGTCCTATATTCTGGTATGTTTTAGACCCATTTTTGTAAAATTAATAATCTAACTTTTATTGCCTTTATCCACACATTTGCTCTAATTTTTTGTATTACCTGAACATTCTATGATATTAGCTACACTTTGACAGGTCATTCAGATAAACAGCATGGAATGGTGTGTCTGAATTTGTGGAATGTCTTAGGAATATAAAAAGAAACAGCAGTAGCTGCTGAGGTGAAGGGGAACACAGTGCAGTATTAAAGGTACCACAAGCATCGATAATTAAGTTATCAAAAATTGGTCAAAGCATCAGAATACATGACTGTCATGGAAAGGAAAATGAGAGAGTGTTTAACAGAGGGTTGAGCAATAATCTGTGGATGAGCTTGGCACATCCAGCAGACCTGAGCTGGATTCCCACAGCCTCCACTTACGTACTGTGTGACCCTGAGCAAGTCACTTAACCTTCCTGTGCTCCCGGGTCACTCCTGTAAAATGGGCTGTGTGGCCTATGGGAGTTAACCTGGTTGCCAAAGAATAAAAATAAATAACTGAATAAATAAATCGAATAAATAACAGTATAAAAATGATTTCCTATCACTAGTAATGTATATCCCAATGTTACAAATGACTTTGGGGGAGGAGCGATACACTCGCCAGTCATAAAAAGGGGTGGAGCCAGAGGTGGAGTTTGGGGTGTGGTTTAGCATACAGTTTTTACCTCATCCAAAGGTGGTGACCCTATCAAGCTGGCTTATCTTATCGTTTACCTAAACCACAGTACACCCTTCCCCTGTCAGTCTGCACTGCCTCTTCTGACTCTCCTTTAAGTCTCTTCTTCGTGACTTTTCTACTTTCACCTGCAACTGTCCATGTCCTCTGCCTCTTGACTTCCCTCCCGCCCACACCATTATTGTCCTTGCCGTTTTTCCCCCTCCTCCCTCTGTTTTATCAGTATGAATTATTTTCCCCTGCCTGTCAATGATCAGTTTTTTTTTTATTTAAAAAGAAATTTGAAGTCTGGGTCATCCCTGAAAACTGGATCCTGTTTTCCAGTTAAAGCAGGGGACCCCTGTGACCTAAATAACTATATACCAATCTCCCTTCTTCCCATACTTTCAAAACTTCTGGAAAAAATTGTGGATATGCAGCTGAGATCTTTCTTAGACAATGCTAGACTACTCAACCCAATGCAGTCTGGCTTTAGAGCTAAGCATAGTACAATTACGGCACTGGCAAAAGTTACAAATGATTGGCAACGGGACCTAGACAACAAAAAATTCATTTGTGTCATGTTTCTGGACCTCAGTAAGGCTTTTGACACTGTTGACCACTGCCTGCTCCTCTCCATCTTAAAAACTATAGGCATTGGCTCAACCGCACTGGGATGGTTCCAAGACTACCTTTCTGATAGACAGCAACAAATTAAGGCTGATGGAGAGATTTCTCCACTTAAACTGATAAAAAGAGGTGTCCCCCAGGGCTCCATACTGGGCCCATTACTGTTTGCCATTTATATCAACAGCTTGGACATAGGCATCAGAGATGCCAATATTCACTTGTTTGCTGATGACACGGTGCTCTACTTAAGTCGGGAATCTCCTGAAGCTGCCTGCGCTGAGTTACAAGCTGACTTTAATACTCTGCAGTACCAGCTCCTTAGCAAAAAGTTACTACTAAACGCAAAAAAAAAAAACAAGGCCATTCTTTTCTCACCATCAATCTCTACCTTATTAGGAGAAAATCTTGAATTTGTGACTAAATTCAAATACCTTGATATTTGGCTAGACAACAAACTCTCTTTTGCGGAACACACAGAAGAACTGCTGAAAAAACTGAGGCAGAGGCTTGGTCTTTTTTTCAGAATTAAACGCCTCTTGACCACAGATGCAAAAAGACAGCTTATCTAATCTACATTCCTTTCATTAATTGACTACACTGACTTCATTCATGGCCATTGCCCTGCCTCATATCTTGCAAAACTGGATGTACTATATCATAGAGCACTGAGATTTATAACTGGCCTCCCGTACTCCACACATCACTGCTCTTTCTACACAGCCGTAGGGTGGCCCTCCCTTCAATACAGGCGTTATAGAAATGCAGCCCTATGGACGCTCCGAGCCCTTACCAACAAACTCCCACAATACGTTGTTGACTGTCTTCCCCCTTAGTCCTATTAGGAACTATGTCTTAAGAAGTCAATCGCAGATTTCTTTGAATGTCCCAGGGGCCAACACTCACTTTGGAAGGGCTGCCTACTCTCTGGAATAGGATACAAAAATCGTTGAGACTTAGCTCACCTGTCAGTCCTGCCTTCTTTAGGACCCTCTATGACAAAACGTTTGCTGAAATCTGTAATTGCTTCAATCGCTCCTAGCAGCTTGACTATTGTTCCTCTCTTCTTCAACACTAGTCCCAGCTGCTTATCCAAATCAGCCCTTGCCACTACTACTCCCCCCTCCTCTGCCCCACTTGCCCGTAGCACCCTCTGCATCCCTCTTATTCACCACCCCCTTCTGCCACATTTACCTAAGCCTTACACACTGTTATACGCACCTCCATAGCTTAGGAATTTCCATCCAGGCCTGTAACGTGTTTCTGCTGGACAGGAATATAAATAATCTTTCTTTTTCTTCTATGGTTTGTATATGACATCCATATAGATCCTGCTCCTGTGGGAACTATATATATATATATATATATATATATATATATATATATATATATATAAACGTTAGGCTGTGTTATGTATATCTTTCTTGAACATGTGGCTTGGAATGTTAATACTCTGCTCTATCAGTATTGTAAACATGTTGTTCCTTTTGTATTATGTATATTTATATGTAACTGTACAATTTTCCCTGCCAACAGCAGGTCCACCTTGTAAATGAGCTTGCTCAATGGTGATCGCCTGGATAAATAAAGATTTGATTGATTGATTGACTGATGTAACCCCTAGGTGGCGCTATCCCAAGGGCTACTACCCCTGCCTGCTTGGCTAGTAGCAGATTAAGGGGCCTGGGTAATGAAACGGGTGCCTCCACCCGGAGGTCAGGGTTGTTAGTGGTCAAGCTAACCTGGGCACAGTCCTCCGGGACACTGTAACCCCCCTCTTTCCCTTCTAATGGCCTGAACAATATACAATAATTACTTTCACAATGACCCTTATTCACCAGGCAATTACCCACACTGTTTGCACTTACCACCAGGGCAGGTTCCTCTAGCTTGACCCTGGAGACCCCTGTAAAACAAGGTTAAGCACAGCAAATAGCAACAGTACAGTACTTTTAGCACAAACTGGAACCACAGTCAGGTTAAATGCAAACAAAGTTAAATCTGATTTATTCAGGGGACTTGAACAAGGGAGGGGAGTAATCAGGTTGATTTGCTTAAAAGCTATATTAATCAGACAGTTATGCATGCAGTTCAGAGTCCCTACTCAGTCACACACTCTGGGTACCCAGGTAGGAAAATGGTAGGTTAGCCAGGAACGTTGCAGCTGTTTGGGGCCCTGTAATGGAAGAAAGTAACATGCACAACATACACTATTTGTAATCCAGAGCCAGAGAGCTCAGTTCATGAAAGAAAAGGCAACAAGACAATCAGATGACAACATTTTTAGATTTAGCTGTTGTTGCACGGAGCTACCCTGATGTTTACTCATGATACCCAATACTGGACACAGGAAGGATGAAATTGAGACTGCAGGCTGTTGAGCTGGAGTGCCTGGAGAAGCAGGGCCCACACGAATCACCAAGGTGTCATTCCTGTTCAAGGCATTGAGCAGGGGACTGATCCATAGGCCGGTCTCTCGTCGATGACTTTCTCTGCGTAGCAGGTATTCTGGCTGGGCCAGTGTAGCAGGGCCCAGGCAAACGGAACTGGATATGGAATCAGTCTGTGGAGCTGGATACAGCCTTCAGCAAGCAAAACACAGTTCAGACACACAGTGGGGAACCAAATCACAACCCACTATAAGCACACAGCACATTCACATGTAAGGAAATTCCACTGTACCAGGCAAATGGCTGTCCGGTCACAATTACAGAGTCTCTGCACAATCTGGGTGTTCAGAAGTAGCTGGAAGTCTTAACAGGCAGATCGCATTCAGCAAATCTTCGGTCTTCTTCAGGTTAAAGCCTGGTCACAGTTCAGTGGCTTAATTCACTCTCCAGATTTGGATTCGGTCCGAAAAACACAAGTTCCCTCTCAGGGACAGCAGGCAGGCATGCAGGCCAAAGTCAGGCCTTTCCACAGTTCTCCCATGCAAATCCATTATGGATTGCTGCACGAACTATCTCGAGCTGTTACTTCTTCACTTCCCAACTCAGATCTAACTGAAACTGCAAGCAGTGTGGGATTTTCCCCAAGATCCAAAAGGTTTGGTTGGCTGATCTGTCTGTCAGTCACAACAAGGGCTCCCCCTCCAGGTTATTTTAGTCGCCAAAAGCCCAAAACTACAATTCCTACAAGTTTTGGCCCCACCAAGCCCCTGTAGGTAGGCTCCATTTTAGAGTCCCAAATGTACTGATTGGCCCATTCTGCAGTCCAGGACCAAGATGATGGAAACAAACAGAACTGTCCACGCTGCAAAGAAGGCAGGTTAGAACAAACTGCAATATTATTACTACTCTAACAAATGATCAGCAAAGAAGTACATCTTCTAACAGAGCTCCCTCTCAGATTAATTATGACTGCAATCCAGGCAGCTCTTAAAGAGACAGTGCACAGAGGCTATACAGGCACTCTCGGGCAATACATTTAAACTGCTAAAACACAGAACACCAGTCTGGCAGTCAGCATTTAGGCAAGCTCAAGGAAGACTTTTCGGGAACCCCCATTTGTAGGGGAGTTACACTAACATGATACACAAAGATAAATTAAACTGTTGAATTCATTTATCTGTCTGTCTATCTCCCTAACTGAACAAGAGGAGAGGGGGACACGATCTGAAGCTATGAGTTGGTATATGCAGGGATAGCTTCACCCCTGACAAGGGTGCCTCTGCTGCTGCAAGCTGCAAGTAGCCCAGTGGGTCCCCTCTGTCCACCTGCTCCCCTCCTCGCTGTACTTCCCGCAGACCACCAGACCGAAGTTTCACCCCTGACAAGGGTGCCTCTGCTGCTGCAAGTAGCCCGGTGGGTCCCCTCTGTCCACCGGCTGCCTCCTCGCTGTACTGCCCACAGACCACCAGACAGAAGGTACGCTGCTGAAACTTCTGGCGTATCCACGCTGACTGGCCAGAACCATTCAGCTCTGCCTGCTAATTAGCTGCACCACTTTTTGAGTTCTTTGCTACTCCCATTCCTTTTGGACTTTGAGCTAATTTTATTTACTGAATCTGGTACTGGTTAAGTTTCTCCAAACTGTCCTGTGAATGCTCACTTAAATGTGAATCTAAGCCTGTTTACAGCAATTTTGCACTTGAGGGTTGTTTGCAGTGCACGATCCTTTAGAGTGCAGGTTTTTACAGGTTTTAAAGTATTACAGCTCTCTTTGTTTTAAGGTCCAGTGGTACTGTACCCTGGATCAGAAACTAAGCTTAAAGTGATACAGCATTGTGTGAACACTTCTTTGTGTAGACCAGGTTTCATTTGTGGCACAGCTGTAGCTATGCCCTGCAAATAACCCCATTTTTTTTTTCACTTTCTCTCCTTCCTGCTTAAATTTTTCACCCAGCCCCACTCCCCCTCATCCAGCCTTTATTAAATACTCTCCCTTCCCCAGCGGCACTGCCACTAGGATATCTTCATCCTCCCGTCTCACTAATATTGCAACTCCCTTAAAGATACAGAATGCAGTTATAGGGCCCAACACTTATTGGTGTTAATCGTAACTCTTTAAGTCTCATTTCCTGAGCTGCACCCCCTGCCCCTGAACTTAGTTCTCATCATAGTATTTGGGTGGTATTTCCACCATACGTATTAGTCTTCAGATCTGCCTAATTCCAAACCTAACCCTTGACAACAACAAACAACAAGAGCTGCACAATTCTCCACTGGCAGGTTATATAACCCACCCACTAGAGGGAGCAGCTGAACTCCTCAGCAAAGTGAAACCTCTCCTACTGCAGAAGCTTCTCTTACTGATTCCTTTTGGTATAGTCATATTAGCCGACCTCACAGGGGTCCCACGGAATGAACGGGATGAAACTACCTTGGACTCCCCTCTGCCCTATTACCACTCTGGCAGATGGTACACAGCCTGAGGGGCACAAATGCCATCACAACACAACCTCAGGCCTTCCATGTCCCTGCACAAACCTTCAGAGCACATGAGCCCCCAGTCATCACACTAGCGTCCCTACTGCACAGTTGCTCCCTCATAGCCCATGCCTACAACACTAAGCAAACAGTGATAAAAGCCAGACCCAGCTGGGCCCTTTGGTCTTGCTCTCTTCGTAAGATGATCTTCATACTGCTGCTGTTATCTGGTAATGTACACCCTAACCCTGGCCCACCCCACACCACCACTACCAACAGGGATACTCAGGATTGTTTCCCTTAATATCAGCAGCTTACTTCCAAAGCTCACGGAATTCCAGGCGTGGGTGGTGCTAATTAATCCAGACATCATAGCTCTCACAGATACCTGGCTCTCCCCTAAAATCTCTGATGCCACTATCTCCCTCAATGGCTACACCTCTTACCAGCAGGACAGACTGTCTAAATGTGGGGGTGGATGCTTAGTCTATGTCAAATGTGATATAAAATCCCAGATCATGCACAGCAGTATGCACTCGAAAGAGGCTCAAATCCTAAACTTAAAACTCTCATACGGCAGCAAAATAAAGTCCTTATGCTTACCACGGTGTACATACCCCCGGGTCAGCAAGCTGCTGGCCTAAAATATTTCATAGGGAACCAGCAGATGCTGGGAAAAAAGTGGGAACTGGTCATAGTCAGTGACTTTAACATTAACTGGCTTTCTCAGGGAGAAGCTCCAGCAAGAAACCAGATTTCTGGACTCAACCTTACCCAAATGGTAACACAAGCCACCAACCTCAACTACCAAACTGGAACCAGCACACTCATAGACTGCCTCTTATCCTCCCACCCAGAATCCATCTCTGAGGTTTCTGTCTTACCAGACAGCCTCAGTGACCACTCCCCAGTCTTGTGTATATGGACAAATAAGTTCTCTAAGCAACTGCCTAAAGTATCCAGTAACCACACCCTAAAAGCTGGACTCTTGGAAGCTTTCCAACTACACCTAAAACTGCTTGATTGGTCCCCAGTCGACAGAGCCTTGGATGGGAACCAGGCCTGGACTACTTCCTCAGGACTTTCACCCAGGCCTGTGACATCTTCGCCCTCATCAGAGTCAAGAAGGTTAAAGGTACTACAAACCCCTCCCTTTCAGGCTCATTACTTGTGCTCATGTGCCAAAGAGGCAATCTCTGGCATACGGCCAAGGTGACAGGCAAGCAGGCTGACTTGTTCACCTATAGGGCTGCCAGAAACAACTGCACAAGGCTTGTTCACCAAGCTAAAGCCACCTACTATAAGTACCAACTAAACCAATTATGGGGCTCGGGTAAAGATTTCTGGCACTCCTTGAAATCATTAACTGGTAGTGCCCCAAGAGCACCCCCAGACCTGATCACCTCAAATACTGGGATGATCCTGGAACCCCTTGATATCACTAACGCCTTCAATTTAGCATTCATGGATCTGACTGGCATATTACCGGGTGAATATCTTGTGCCACCAACAGAGCAGCCCCCAGATCCGGAAACACCCACACCTACAGGTTACAGACTACCGCCTTTCTATTTCAAGCAGATCTCATGGACTGAGACAATCAAAAATGTCAAGCAGGTCCTAGGCAAGACCAGGTTGGGGAGTGATATAATCGACCTGTAGCTGGTCGTCCTAACCCTGGAGGAGATAGCTGATCCCCTCACTAAGGTTGTTAACTCCTCCCTTAGGTTGAGTGTGTTCCCAGATGCCTGGAAGCTGGCACTAGTTATCCCTGTCTTCAAAACTGGAGACAGAACTAACACATCTAACTATAGGCCAATCTCAGTCCTCCCCCCACTCTCGAAAGCTTTGGAAAGGATAGTCTCAGACCAGCTCATTGAGTACTTGGAGAAGTATAATCTGCTCAGCCCTCAACAGCAAGGTTTCCGTAAAAATCACTCAACACTTTCAGCACTAGTCGAATACACCTCCCAGCTCTATGACGCTTTAGATAAAGGGATGGAAGTGGGGGTCTATATTCATAGACCTCTCAAAGGCCTTTGACTCAGTGAACCACCACCTTCTCCTCAGCAGCCTGTCATCAATTGGCCTATCTCCAAGCACGGTGACTTGGTTTCGAAGCTATCTCTCCCCCATAAAACTCAACGAATCAGGATAGGAGACACATACTCGGAGCCAAAGGAGTTGAGTCTAGGAGTCACCCAAGGATCTGTTCTCAGCCCTCTACTCTTTATAAAAAATAAAATAGTCTGTTCATAAATACCATCCCCTCCCCTCTGCCTGCCCTGCACACACTGTACTCTATGCTGACAATGCTGTCACATCTGTCCCAGGTAGAGACCTGCATACCTTCACTACTGAACTGCAGGACAACTACCATAAGCTCGAATCCTGGTTCAGCAAGAACAAGCTCCTGCTCAACCACAAAAAAAACAAGAGCATGCTGTTCATTGTTCCCTAAAATAAAAAGAAGATCAGCCCACTGCAAATCCTGAGCCTTAAGAGAGACACTCTTGAACAAGTTTCTGTATTTAAATACCTAGGAATTTACCTCAATGACACTCTTAACTTCTCCAGTAATATTGACCACATCATCAAGACCTCCAACATGAAACCGGGTGTTCTGTGCTGCCACAAGCACTCCCTACCACCTGCAGCTCTGAAATTAGCCATAAGTAGCTCGGTACTAGCCACCATTAACTATGGGCTCCCAATCTATGGAGCAGGCTCTGACACTGCCCTAAAGAGAGCCAGCACTCTCCAAAACAAGGCATATCACTTAACCTTGGGTGCTGTTCTCTCTACCCACACTTGCACGCTCTTCAATGAGACAGGGTGGCTCCCACTCCACCTCCGAGCTCAACTCCAAACTTGCATGCTTATCACAAAAGCCTTGCTAGGGCTTATGCCTGAGTCCACTAGCAGGCTTTTTGCAAAGGTGTTACCCCTTAAGCAGACTAGGAGCGCTGCAAATGGGGGACTCCAGGTGCCACTCAAGTGTACTAAACTGGCACAGAGATCACCTCGCCTTCCTGGGCCCAAAGTAGTTCAATGAGCTGAATACCACACTCTTAGAATGCACCAAGCTCAGACAATTCAAAATCGGGCTTCGTTCCCAGCTAGAACTAGACAAAATCTGTGTCTGCCACACTTAACCCATGCTCAGGGCCACTAGATTATCCCACCCACCCCTTGGCTCTAACCACCCAACCACTGCCCCCTGCACTCTTCCCCTCCTGCTCTCTTTAACAAATCCCCCTACCCACAAAATACCTACCTTGCCTAGTCTACACTACAATAAACTGTCAACCTCCCCCCCATACACACAGATCGCCCACTCCATCAACTACATACATGAACATCTGACAATGCCTACCTTGAGTTGCTTCCCACCCACCCCCATTCTCACCCCTGGCCACCACTGGTGAGCTCAGCCTACCACTCTGTCAACCGTCCATGCCCCACCCCCTTGCCCCCTGCACTACCCAGCAGAGACTCAATCTCTGGCCTCTCCCACTCTTTCCTGTTTCTAACACTGCTATGCCCGCACTTAGTGCTGTTACTTACAATGTTAGACTCATATGTACTAGTGAAACTTACAATGTTTGACTCCTATGTACTAGTGAAACCTAGACTCCTATGTATTAGTTAAACTTAAAAGTATGTGCAACTCTCTGTAACCTTATTTTGTAATCCACTGCAGTGCTATGTGTTATGTTGTCTGTATCTGTTCATTTAACTAACTCGGAACTTTTGAAAACAAGTCCTTGACTCAAAGGTATTCATCCTAAACTGAAATAAATAAATAAAAATAATGTTAGGAGGCACTTGTTTTCCCAGAGGGTGGTGGATCTATGGAACAGCCTACCAACAGAGAAAGGGGACATGAAAACAATAGAGGCCTTGAAGAAAAGCCTGGACAAATGTTTGCTTCCCAAGGGAATCCCTAGATTCCCTTGATAGTAGAGTGGGTAGGGAAACCTTTTAAAGTAGTACATGTTTACACAGCATATCATTCACCCCTAGACAAAGAGCTAGGAACTGTTTGGAAGGTTGGGGGGGGGGCTGTCGGGAGTCTATTACCTAACTGCCAGAGCTGACGTTTTTATCTTGCTGTATCTTCAATAAACAGCCATGTGAACACTGCAATGCTGCCTCAATTGGAAGCATCTTCATTTCGGTGTGTGTGCATGCATGTGTGTACGTGTGTGTGCTGTGCTGTTTGCTGCTCTACATGTTTACACAGCATACTTTTTATGTTGATTGCGCGCACGTAAAAGAAACATATTGTGGCAGCTTGCTCCAGAAGCAGGTTGTGGAGGTACGGAACTGTTGTGGCCAGTGCCCCCACAGCCTTTGGAGGCTTGACCCGCTTTCCCAATGGGGTGGCACGCTGCTGCTGACACTAGTTCAGCCAGCGTGCCACAACCTTGTATGGTTTCAGCTGCTGCAATCAGGGGCTGCCTCATCATTGCAGCATAAGTCATTCCACTGTAATGAGGAAGTGACTCGTCATTGCTGGGCGGAACCTTGTTAGTGTGATATTGTTTGTGAACATGGCGGCTGCTTGCCACCGTGTGCACAAACAATATAAAGCAGCCTACTGTCGAGGGGTGCCCAATCCCCCTCGGCAGCATGTGCCCCCCCAACATGTTTGTTTGCCGACAGGGGCCCCAATCCCTGTCTGCTTCAGTGCCCTAATGTTGATGTTGCCGATGGGGGAGCCCACTCCCCATCGGCATTATGTCCCTCCCCCTCAGTGTCATTTGCTGATGGGAGCCCACCTCATTGGCATAATCCCCCAAACGCACGCACTATAGTTGCCGAGGAGGTGACCAATCCCCTCGGCTCTTACGCCCCTCTTTGTGCCGCAGGAGTGCCCAATCCCGTCGGCTACAGCTGCCCCCAAACAAACACTCTGTTGGCACGCTTGAGAGCCCACCCCAGTGTGCCAAACGGCCCGTAAAAAAGTCCTTGTACCTGTCAAAAGAAAACAGTCCCTCACGGTCTCCCTGCCCCCCTCCCACAACCCACACCGACCCTCTGCGCACCCTGCCTCCCCACCCCCATACTTACCTTCTGCAGTCCACCATGATGATCTTCGTGGATCGGGAACACGCCTTAATCCTCCAGAGCCAAATCATAACTGAGGAAATGACGGTAAGCTATATAATGGCATAAATAGGGTTTTTTCAACTTTGTTATGTATTCTGGCATTTTTGGAATTTTGCACCAAATTTTCAACATGGGGTTTTTGGGACCCCTCCTCATGAATTCTGCCACTGTTATTGCGTTATTCGGCCCCGAAAGGTGATTTCATGGTCACTGTATGGAATCACCTTTCGGGACTGATTAACGAAATGACAGTGCCAGTGCTCATGAGGTGGGCTCTCTAAAAGTCTATGTTGCAAATTTGGTGGAAAAAATCCAAAAAATGACTGTTTTACGAGCGTGCATTGGGCAGTTGCTACACACGCTCGTAATTTCGTGAATTTGCAATATTGTTTTGGCAGATTTCCAATATTGGCATTTTTTCACACCTCCTTGTGAACAATACAGCGGTCATTTTTCACATTTTGGCTGAAATGTGTTTTCGCACTTCCGGCGCAGAATAGCTCGGGCACATGGGAAATCAGTGTTCAGGGCAGATTAAGAAAATGACAGTGACACTGTTCATGAGCAGAGGTCCTAAAATGCCTATGTTGAAAATTTGGTGACGATTCTCCATAAAATGACTGTGCTACGAGCGTGCATTGTGCAGTTTGCACGCACTCTCGTAACTTCTCGAATTTAAAATATTTTCACTCCAGATTTTCAATATTACCATTTTCCCACACCTACTTATGAATAGTACAGCTTTTATTTTTCCCCTGCTGGCTGAAATGTCTTTTCGCACTTTGGTGCAGAATAGCACGGTCGCTGTGGGAAATCAGTGTTCGGGACAGACTAAGAAAATGACAGTGATACCATTCATGAGTAGAGGTCCTAAAATGCCTATGTTGAAAATTTAGTGACGATACTCCATAAAATGACTGTGTTATGAGCGTGCGTTGAGCAGTTTGCATGCACGCTCGTAACTTCTTGAATTTATATTATTTTCACTCTAGATTTTCAACATTGCCATTTCCCACACCTACTTATGAACAGTACAGCTGTCATTTTTCCCATCCTGGCTGAAATGTCTTTTTGCACTTCCGGCGCAGAATAGCGGGGTCGCTGTGGGAAATCAGTGTTCGGGACAGATTAAGAAAATGACAGTGATACTGTTCATGAGCAGAGGTTCTAAAAAACTATGTTGAAAATTTGGTGACAATAGCCCATCAAATGACTGTGTTACAAGTGTGCATTGCGCAGTTTCCACGCACCCTTGTAATGTTACAGATTTATAATATTGTCACGCCAGATTTTCAACATTTTTTTTTTCACAAGTCCTAATGAAAAGTACAGCTGTCATTTTTCACATCCTGGCCGATGTGAGTGGTTTTCGCACTTCCAGCGCAGAATAGTGTGGTCGCTGTGGGAAATCAGTGTTCGGGACAAATTAAGAAAACCACAGTGACACTGTTCATGAGCAGAGGTCCTAAAATGCCTATGTTGAAAATTTTGTGATGAAAGTCCATAAAATGACTGTGTTATGAGCGTGCATTGTGCAGTTTCCATGCACCCTTGTAACTTAGCAAATTTGTAATATTTTGATGCCACATTTTCAACATTGCCATTTTTTCACACCTCCTTATGAACAGTACAGCTGTCATTTTTCACATCCTGACCATAACATGTTTTTGCACTCCTACCGCAGAATAACACGGTCACTGTGGGAAATCAGTGTTGGGACAGATTAAGATCGAGCGAGTGAGAGGGGGGAGTGACCGAGTTCATGTGAGCTCTGCCGGGACTGCTGCGTATTTCTTTGTGGGCAGAAAAAGGTGTCAGTGCAGTTAGGGGCCCAGTACAAAAGGGCAGCCTGCAGCGGTGGGAGAAACAGAATGAGCAGGTGAGAGAGGGGGAGTGAGCGACCTCAACGGAGCTCTGTTGGGACAGCTGTGAACTTCTTTGTGGGCAGAAAAAGGTGCCAACACAGGCAGGAGCCCAGTACAAAAGGGCAGCCTGCAGCGCTGGGAAACACAGAACAAGCGAGTGAGAGAGGGGGGAGTGAGTGAACTCAATGGAGCTGTGTTGGGACTGCTGCGGATTTCTTTGTGGGCAGAAAAAGGTGCCAATGCAAGCAAGAGCCTAGTACAAAAGGGCAGCCTGCAGCGTCGGGAGAAACAGAATGAGCGAGTGAGAGAGGGAAAGTGAGCGAGCTCAATGGACCTGTGCCAGAACTTTAGAGTTGCCAACCCTCCCACCCAGGGTCCTCCGTAGTCCTATATTACAGCAGGGTGTGTGGAGTGGAGACAAAACAATGAGTAGATACGCCCACACCTCCTTATGAACAGTACAACTGTCATTTTTCACATCCTGGCTGAAATGTGTTTTTGCACTTCCAGCGCAGAATAGTGTGGTCGCTGTGGGAAATCAGTGTTCAGGACACATTAAGAAAACCACAGTGACACTGTTCATGAGCAGAGGTCCTAAAATGCCTATGTTGAAAATTTTGTGATGAAAGTCCATAGAATGACTGTGTTACGAGCGTGCGTTGTGCAGTTTCCATACACCCTTGTAACTTCGCAAATCAATAATATTTTCACACCACATTTTCAACACTGGCATTTTTTCACACCTCCTTATGAACAATACAGCTGTCATTTTTCACATCCTGCCGACATGTGTTTTTGCACTTGCGGCGCAGAATAGCGCGGTTGCTGTGGGAAATCAGTGTTCGGGACAGATTAAGAAAATGACAGTGATACTGTTCATGACCAGTGGTCCTAAAATCCCTATGAAACATAGAAACATAGAATTTGATGGCAGATAAGGACCGCTTGGCCCACCTAGTCTGCCCATTTTCCTACCTAACAGATAAGCTGCAGATCCTAGTTAACCATTAGCTTACTTCCTCCTTCCCCCCACTAGGACTGCCTTATGCCTGTCCCATGCATTCTTGAAGTCCCCCACTGTTCTTGACTCCACGACCTCCTCAGGGAGGCTGTTCCATGCATCCACAACCCTCTCAGTGAAAAAATACTTCCTCACATTACCTCTGAGCCGTCCCCCCTCTATCTTCAAATTGTGCCCTTGTTCTTGCACATCTCTTTTCTGGAAGATGCTACCCTCTTGGACTTTGTTAATCTCCTTGAGGTACTTGAAAGTTTCTATCATGTCCCTCTCTCCTTCTTCTCAAGGTGTACATATTAAGCTCCTTTAGTCTTTCTGTATGTCTTCTGGTGTAGACCCTGCACCATTTTGGTTGCCCTCCTGGACAGCCTCCACTCTGTCTATGTCTTTATGGAGATGGGGTCTCCAGAACTGCACATAGTACTCAGATGGGGTCTCACCAACTGTCTGTACAGAGGATAACAACTTCCTGTTTTCTACTATAGATGCCTCTTCCTATGCATCCCAGTATCCCCAGCCTTCCTTACTGCCTTCTCACATTGCTTGCCCACCTTTGGGTCATCTGATATAATTACCCCCAGGTCCCTTTCTATTTTTACTGTTGTCAGTATCTCACCCCCCATTGTGTACGCTTCCCTGGGTTTTTGTTTCCCATGTGCATTACCTTGCACTTCTTTGCATTG
The DNA here is from genome assembly GCA_016271365.2 of Neoceratodus forsteri. Classification (NCBI taxonomy): domain Eukaryota; kingdom Metazoa; phylum Chordata; order Ceratodontiformes; family Ceratodontidae; genus Neoceratodus; species Neoceratodus forsteri. The sequence continues at coordinate 253,021,369 of JADMNL010000024.1, read as the reverse complement.
AATCTGAGCTGCCATACATTTGACCATTCCTCCAACCTTGCCAAGTCTCTTCTCATCCTTTCCACTCCATCTTGTGTATCAACCCTGTTGCAGATCTTTGTGTCATCTGCAAAGAGACATACTTTTCTTTCCAGTTCCTCTGCAATGTCACTTATAAAGACATTAAAAAGGACCGGTCCCAGTACTGAACCCTGTGGTACCCCGCTAGTAACCCTCCTTTCTTCACTATGTACTCCATTTACTACTACCCTTTCGCCCTGTTGTCTAGCCAATTTTTATCCAGGCTACCACCTTGGGACCCACTCCAAGGCTGGCTATCTTGTGTATTAATCTTTTGTGTGGGACTGTATCAAATGCCTTGCTAAAATCTAGATAGGCCATGTCCACAGCCCCTTCCTGGTCTACTACTTTGGTCACTCAGTCAAAGAAATCTATTAGATTCGTCTGACATGACCTTCCCATCATGAATCCATGCTGCTATGGGTCCTCTGCCCCACTGGCCTCTAGATACTCAACAATTGTATCCTTCAGAAGTGATTCCATCATTTTCCCTACCACTGAGGTCAAACTAACTGGTCTGTAGTTTCCTGCCTCTGTCCTGCTCCCACTTTTGTGAAGAGGAATCACATCTGCCCTCCTCCAGTTCTCAGGTACCACCCCATCCTCCCATGATTTGTTAGAGAGTAGTCAGCGGTGTCACTAGTTCTACCCTTAGTTCTTTTAGAATTCTTGGGTGAATCCCATCAGGCCCCATTGCTTTGTCCACCTTCAATTTTATTAATTCTTTCAGAACCCTTTCTTCTGTAAATGGACTGATATCGACTCATCTTCAGAGTGTTTCTCTTGTTTGGTTTAGGTAACTCCTTCCTCTTCCTTTTGTGAATACTGGAGCAGAAATATTCGTTCAGTATCCCTGCTTTTCACTGTCACCGTCTACCCATATTCCCTCCCTTTATTAAGCTTCAGTATCCCTCCTTTGGTCTTTCTTCGCTCCCTAATGTACCTATAAAGGTCTTATCCCCTTCTAACAGAATTGGCTATCCTTTCCTCGGTTTGGGCCTTTGCTATTCTGACTGCCTTCCCAGCCTCTTTCTGCTTTAACTGATAAAGTTCTCTGTCCTGCCTTCTTTTGTGTTTCCTTATATTTCTTGAATGCTGTCCTTTTCTCCTTAACCTTCCCTACCCTCTTTTGAGAACCATAGGCTTTTTTCCTTCATTGTGTTTTATTGATTTGCTTTACACAAAGGCTTGTTGCCTCTGTGATGGCTGTTTTGATCACTCCCATTGTTCCTCCACCCTCCTTCTTGCCTGTTTGCTAGTGCTTTTCTGAGGCACTCTCTCATTTCCCAAAGTCAGCCCTCCTAAAGTCCAGTACTCTTGCTTTTGTATGGCTTGATTGTATGGCTGTGTTTATCGTGAACCACACTGTTTGCGTGGTCGCTGGTCCCAGATGGCTACCCACTTCTAAATCTGAGATTCTTTCTCCATCCCCATTTGAGAGTACCAGGTCTAAGATTGCTCCTCCCAGTGGGTTCCAATACTAGCTGTCTGAGGCATGCCCCTGTAGGGCATCAAGAATGACCCTACTTTGGATGTGCCTGCAGCAAAGGTGCTCCAGTTAACATCTGGCATATTCAGGTCCCTATCAACAATATCTCCCTTTTCTGCCATTCTAAGAAAGTTTCTATCATTTCCTTGTCCATTCCCTCCCCTGAGATGGGGGTCTGTATACAACCCCATGCGATTGTGGTGCCATTTCCTGTGTCTCAGGGTGACCCAAAGTGCCTCATCTGCTCCCTGTTTACTCTTTAGTTCTGTTGCTTTGATCCCTTCCTTTACATAGAGAGCTACTCCTCCTCCTCTTTACCCTCCCTGTCCCTCCTGTAGATGTGTATCCTGGTATGTTGACATCCCAGTCATGGTTCTCTGTGTACCATGTTTCTGTGACTGCCACAATATCCAGGCAACCCTCTTCCATCAAGGCCACTAGTTCAGGGAGCTTGTTATACAGACTACAGGCATTGGTACTCACACCCTCCTCTTTTGATAGCCTTACCCTTTTAGCCCATTTCTGCTTTACTGCCTTTGCCTTTTTTACATTTAAATCTGTTCTGCTCTCAATAACTTCTACCTTGAATGCTGAACATTTGATGACGAAGTCCATAAATGACTGTGTACAAGCTGCTATGCTGAACTGTTTCCATGCACCCTTGTAACTTTGCAAATTTGTAATATTTTCATGCCACATTTTCAACACTAGCATTTTTTCACACCTCCTTGTTTATTTATTTATTTAGCTTTTGTTTACATGGTAGGTACACTAGACAAGTATTATGCCTATTTTCAGGAACGACCCAGGAGAGTACAACATGAGGAACAACAGTCAAGGAGACATGGCAAAGAGAGTACAGTTTTTTGTCACAGTAAACAAACATGTGGGAAATACATCATTTGACGCTAGGGGAAACATACAGTAGTATGTCATTTTTCACATCCTGGCCTAAATATGTTTTTGCACTCCTGCCGCAGAATAGCATGGTCACTGTGGGAAATCACTGTTTGGGACAGATTAAGATCGAGTGAGTGAGAGGGGGGAGTGACCGAGCCCAACTGACCTCTGTCAGGACTGCTGCAGATTTCTTTGTGGGCAGTAAAAGGCCCCAACGCAGGAGCCCAGTACAAAAGGTCAGCCTGCAGCGCCGGGAGAAACAGAACGAGCGGTTGAGGGAGAGGGAGGAGTGACTCAACAGAGCTCTGTTGGGACTGCTGCGGATTTCTTTGTGGGCAGAAAAGGCAGCAATGCAGGCAGGGGCCCAGTACAAAATGGGCAGCCTGCAGCGGTGGGAGAAACAGAATGAGTGACTGAGAGAGGGGGAGTGAGTGACCTCAACAGAGCTCTGTTGGGACTGCTGTGGATTTCTTTGTGCGCAGAAAAAGGCAGCAACGCAGGCAGGAGCCCAGTACAAAAGGCCAGCCTGAAGCACTGGCAGAAACGGAATGAGTGAGTGAGAGAGGGGGAGTGAGCAGGCTCAACAGACCTGTGTCAGGACTGCTGCAGATTTCTTTGTGGGCAGAAAAAGCCACCAACAGAGGCAGGAGCCCAGTACAAAAGGGCAGCCTGCAGCGCCAGGAGAAACAGAATGAGCGAGTGAGAGAGGGGGAGTGAGCCACCTCAACAGAGCTCTGTCAGGAGAGCTACAGATTTCTTAGTGAGCAGAACAAGGTGCCAATGCAGGCAGAAGCCCAGTACAAAAGAGCAGCCTGCAGCGCCAACAGAAACAGAATGGGTGACTGACAGAGGGGGAGTGAGCAAGCTCAACAGAGCAAAGCAATCAACATTCGGCATTGACAAATGCTTGGTTTTTTTGCAATTTCTTATTTCCACCCCTTTACTCTGCACCTGATCTCCCCCCAGTCTCCAACACAAACTATTTGTCCCCTTTACCTGAACCAGCTTGAGATGCCATCCCCACAGAGCCTTCCCCCCCCCCCAAGCAGAGTCAGGATGAGAGGGATATACCTCCAAACAATTCTTATTTTGTTGGGAGGCAGTCTTGGCGCTCTAGGAAAGGAGCTCCTGTGGTGCGGGGAGACCTTCGTCTTCAGGTATAGGGCTCTACCATTTTCATGTTTTTTTCCCCGACAGCCCTCAGGAACTGCTCATGCAATGGCTGCAATGGTGCATGCATGCAAGCGTGATGTGACCCGCAGCCAGCGTAGTTCTCCCCCACCGAGTCTTGCTGAGCCCTACTGTCCCCTGCATCACAGGGGCAGTGTGACAGTGGCAGATGGGACCCTGCCTCCCTGGGGAAGGAGACCAGCCTCTGGGATTCTCAATCCTTCCTCCCCCCCTCATCTGGCTCCCAAGGACCTGGGCTGGTTTCCGAACCTGGGTCGCCAGCATCATAAGTGGTAGTGCCACCATTGCACTGATGGGCCGGCTTACACAGCATACTTATTCCTACCTGCCTATGAAGTTTGAGGGGTATGATGGATCTAGAGTCCTTTCTGACCTTAAATTCCTGTTTCTGTTTGTCATCTGTCCTTCTAGCTATCGATTTATTTACTATCTGTCTTTCTGTTTATCTTTCTGTCTGTCTGTCTCCAGTTTACTGTCAAGGCACAGTGTTTTGCAATCCCCTCAGATTTCGGGACCGGAAAATAGTCACCAGAGAGCAATATTCCCAAATCTCATGATGATTTACGATTTCTTAGATATCAGTAAGTGTGGGCAGCATTTAATCTGTATAACAATATCATAATACTCTCTCTCTGTCTCTGCTGATATGTGTTCAGAGAAGTGAGGTTGCAGAAAGTTGATGTGTGATGTATGAATGGGTCTCAGAAAGCAGAAGTGGTTAGGAAGAGCTGAGGCCCAGAGCACCCAAGCTAGAGTATTGCTTGGCACCAAACCAGGAAAAAAAACATGTGTTTTCTTTAGGACGAGACAAATATCTGAAATGGTGTCATCAAAGATAAGTGGGGATTTAGGTTTATTTTGATGTTTTTCTTTTGCGGAAAACAGATTGACGAGAACAATGCTTTGTTTTATTTTTGTGCGAAGTCTGGACTGCTTGGAGGCTCTTTTCTCAGAGACAGCATCGGCTGATGATACTTGAAAAACTCGGCAGCTGACGCCGGTAAATCTTCCTAGGATTTGCTGCGGTTTTGTTTCCTGCTTTCATAGGATGGGTGAGGAGTTTAGTGCTCATGATGTGTGAGTGCCTGATGGCCCTGGAACATGAGGAACAGTATCTTCAAAGTCTGTAAGCCCAGCTGCATCCAAAGCTAGTTTTAAAGGGGATGCATCAGTCCCGAATCCCTAGATGTAGGCCGACAGGGGATACTGGTGGCACTCCATTCTGTGTCCAGTGGCTGGAGACTAAATCTTCTTAGACTGTCTTTTAATTTTCTAAGATGTGGACCTAGGGAATAGAAACATAGATGTTGACAGCTGAAAAAGACCATTGGTCCAGCTAATCTGTCTGTGATACCATGTCCTAGACCACAGACCTACTGTAGTGTTGCTACCAAGTTTGTGCCTACGCTACTTGCCCATTTGTTCCCTGTCTTGCTGTTATACACACATACATACACACATACACACATGCACGCACACACACACACACACACACACACACACACACACCCACAGAGTATACCATTCTCACAGCAACAGGAACACAGCGAAAACCCTCATAGCAACAATATCAACAGTTTGCTGTGATGGTCTGCTGGTTTGCTGATACTGCTGTCTCTGGGGTGTTCGCCCCTTCCCCAAATGAACTCCAATTCAGAGTTGGTTATCTAAAGTGTGTGGGGGGCTTTGCCTAACAAAAACACGCTTTTACAGCGAAGGCAAGAATTCAATTGGCGGCGTTGTGCCATCGCTGTAGTGATGGTCACCGCAGTTCATGTCGCTGCGGCATAGTGGAATCCACACACACACCCACCGGGTGACTAGTACGACCTTAACTATGTCCCAACTGTGTTTGAAGCCGTTAATGGTCTTGGCACCCACCATCTCAGCTGGCAGGCTGTTCCTCAGCTAGACTCTCTCCATAAAAAGAACTTGCTCACATCCCTGTTGAATTTCCCTCCTTCTAGCTTCCCCTCATGTTCTTGTGTGCCCCCATGTCCCTGTGTGTTACCCATGTCCCTCTGCACTCTCCATGTCCCTGTGTGCCCCATATTCCTGTCTGCCCTATGTCCCTGTGTGCCCCCCATGTACCTGTGGGCCCCTTGTCCCTGTGTGCTCCCCATGTCCCTCTGTGCTCCCCATGTACCTGTGTGCCCCCTTGTTCCTGTGTGCCCCCTTGTCCCTGTGTGCTCCCCATGTCCCTCTGTGCTCCCCATGTCCCTGTGTGCTCCATGTCCCTGTGTGCTCCCCATGTCCTGTGTGCCCCATGTCCCTGTGTGCCCTCTCATGTCACTGTGTGCCCCATGTCTGTGTGTGCTCCCATGTCCCTGTGAGACCCCATATCCCTGTGTGCTCTCCATGTCCCTGTGTGCCCCATGATCATGTGTGCCCCATCTCCCTGTGTGCTTCCCATGTCCCTGTGTGCCCCCTCATGTCCCTGAGTGCCCCCATGTCCCTGTGTGCCCTTCATGTCTCTGTGTGCTCCCCATATCCCTGTGTGCCCCATGTCCCTGTGTGCCGCCATGTCGCTGTGTGCCCTCCATGTCCATATGTGTTCCCCATGTCCCTGTGAGCCCCATGTCCCTATGTGCTCCCCATGTCTCTGTGGCCCCATGCTCCTGTGTGCCCCATGTCCCTGTGTGCTCCACATGTCCCTGTGTGCCCCATGTCCCTGTGTGTTCCCCATGTCCCTGTGTGACCCCTCATGTCCCTGTGAGTCCCCATGTCCCTGTGTGCCCCTCATGTTCCTGTGTGTCCCATGTACCTGTGTGCCCCATGTCCTGTGTGCTCCCATGTCCCTGTGTGCCCATGTCCCTGTGTGTCCTCATGTCCCTGTGTGCCCCTCATGTCCCTGTGTGCCCCTCATGTCCTGTGTGCCCCATGTCCCTGTGTGTGCCCCTATGTCCCTGTGTGCCCCATGTCCCTGTGTGCCCCTATGTCCCTGTGTGCCTTCATGTCCCTGTGTGCCATCATGTCTCTGTGTGTCCCCTCATGTCTCTGTGTGTCCTCATGTCTCTGTGTGCCCCTCATGTCCCTGTGTGCCCCTATGTCCCTGTGTGCCCTCTCATGTCTCTGTGTGCCCCATGTCCCTGTGTGCTCCATGTTCCTGTGTGCTCTCATGTCTCTAGTGCCCCATGTCCCTGTGTGCCTCATGTCTGCAGGCCCCTCAAGTCCCTGTGTACCCCCATGTCCCTGTATGCCCCCCATGTTCCTGTGTGCTCCCCAAGTCCCTGTGTGCCCCATGTCCCTGTGTGCTCCTCATGTCCCTGTGTGCCCCCATGTCTCTGTGTGCTCCCCATGTCCCTGTGTGTCCTCGTGTCCCGGTGTGCTCCTCATGTCTCTGTGTGCCCCCTCATGTCCCTTTGTGCTCCTCATGTCCCTGTATGCCCCATGTCCCTGTGTGCTCCCCATGTCCCTGTATGCCCCCATGCTCCTGTGTGCTCCCCATGTCCCTGTGTGCACCATGTCCCTGTGTGCTCCTCATGTCCCTGTGTGCCCCCATGTTTCAAACAACATGAAGTCTTGCTATATTATGACATATGCAGTGAGTCCCAACCTTCGAACTGCTCCGGAGGTGAAAGTGTTAACTTTCCATGCCAGGCATGGAACTTTGAGTGCGAGCTCGGTTGAAAACTCTGTCTGTTGTTAATCAAACTCAAACTGTCAGATTTCTTTACTCCGCCACTGAACAGTCGCCTCCGAGATTTCTCCTTCTGCTCAGTTCGCTTTGTCGGTTAAAGTATTATTTTATCGTCTTTTTGACCGAAATTAAACCGCAACTGGTCGGTTCAAGCTCTGTCTGTGGTATTGTAAGTAATAGATAGGCTTACATTTATATTTATTCTGTGTGGAACTTGTAAATGCTTTTCGGTTCGGTTTGAACTGATCAGGTTATTTTCAAAATTTACTAGTCCTTATTTAGAGTGCGGTTCCTGGTTCTTATCGGTTCTAAAAAAAACGGATTTCATTACGTTTTTTCCACGACCCGTGACACGGTTTGGAACCGATAAGAGAGTCTTGCTTGGCGGATTGCCATAAATGGGCAAGTTTGGTTAGGCTGGCACTATGTTTGAGAAATCCAAAAGAAAAACCAGGCCCACTGGGTTTCAGCACTGTAGTGTTTGTGGGGAAGCCTTTGCTAAGGCTGACCCACACACCACCTGTGTGTATTGTCTGGAGTTTGACCACCTCAATGCAGACTGCCAGATTTGTGATAATTTTCCTGCTGCCACCATAGAAAAGAGAGTTGGTAGGCCTCAGGGAAGGGAGGCCAAAAGTCTGACCTGATGGTTAGCCCGTTCGGGTTCCAACCGAACCGGAGGGAGCCTCTGACCAGGGCGATACTTCTCGGCAACGAAGAGCCAGCTCTGAGAGCCGGTTCCAAGTAAAAGGATAGAAAGTCAGCTGGTGTGGAGCCAAAGTTTCTCCAACCGCTGAGGAAATAGCTAAATCAATTCAAATTGTCCAGTCACTTTCTCGGTTCGACCGAACCGACACCATCAGGAAGCGCTGGTCAGGCCGGGTTCCACCGGTTCAAGATTATGATTTTGAGGATTTTTATGAACCGAGGAAGGGAAGAGGAGTATGAGGAGAGTGAATGTGGTTGAAAGTCTGGATGTGCCCATTGAACCGGACATCTCTCCAGACAGACCGTCAGGGGTTTCTCCTCCCAGGCTCTCTGAGTCCCTTCATTTTATGTTCTATAAAAAAGTTGCTGAAACTCTCCAGCTCCCTGTTGAGGAAGCTGTTGATGACCAAGAGGAGCCTGATTATGTAGAAATGATGGATATTCCAGAGTCTAGGAGACTGTCTATTCCTTTGCATAAATCTTTTCGGAAACAGACAGTAAAAATTCTAAAAACTCTCACTACATATACCTCCTGTTGATAAAAGGATGGACAAGAGGTATACATTATCAGACTCTGATATGGAGTTCCTCACACAGCAATGCAGCCATGTGGGGGTAGTGCAGACTGCATCCTGTGACAAGGCAAATATTCCTCTAGCTTCACACCCCCCTGAAAAGGACGCAGGAGGGTTGATGCCATGGCAAAGAAACAGTACATGGCATCATCTTTGGGACTCAGACAGGCAAATTATATGGCTTATGCTGCTAGGTACCAGAAATCCAGATGGGATACTGCGCTGGCTCTAGCAAAACAGGTCCCTGACCAGCTTGCCAGGGAGCTGGAACAGGTGGCTGCGGATGGTATTGAGGCATCCAAGGTGCAATTTCATGCTGTAGTAGACTCTAATGATGTGTCATCAAGGTTCATGGCTGCATCTGTGGCACTTCGCAGAATGGCTTGGCTCAGATGTACTACCCTGTCACAGGATACCCAGTCTAAGGCCATGGATTTTCCTGTTGTGGGCAATTCTCTGTTTGGGGAGCAGACAGAGAATTGCTATGAAAATGGATGAATATAGGACCACCTATAGGAGTGCACAGGACAAGGAAAGGGGCAGGCCACTCTCAAGGGCAGCATCCCAGGCGGGGGGTAGCTCTTCACAGGCTTTTACCAAGCCCATGCCTCCTCTTCTGCTTATGCCCAGAGACGGTTCTTTAGAGGGAGAGGCAGACAGGGTGCAAGCAAGCCTGCTTCCACCCCTCAGCCCAAAGCCCCAGCCAAGCAGGCACCCTGATGAGGTAGCCAGGGCCGATTCTCCTCTACCTGTAGGGGGAAGGCTGGCTTACTTTGTCCAGGACTGGAAGTCTCTAACATCAGACAAGTGGGTCCTGGAAGTAGTAAGCCAGGGACTGTTCTCAGCTTCAAAAAATTTCCAAAGATGAGAGCCAGGTCCTTTCCACCTGCAAATCCATCAGAGGCTCTTGCCCTAGAAACAGAAGTTTCTACCCTCCTGGCTCTCAGAGCTGTGGAAAGGGTTCTACCACTACACCAGGGCAAAGGGTTGTACATCAGGTACTTCCTTACCCCCAAAAAGACAGGACAATGGTGGCCCATCCTGGATCTCAGATACCTAAACAAGCACCTTTTAAAACCAGAATTCAAAATGGTGACTCTGGGAATTATTTTACCCTCTCTAAGGCCAGGGGACTGGCTAGCATCCCTGGACCTCAAGGATGCCTACTTCCATGTTCTTATCAGAAGCTCCCATTGAAAGTACTCAGATCTGAACTGCTCAGGCCATTACCAGTTCAGAGCAATGCCCTTCGGCCTCACCCTCTGCCCCGCGAGGGTATTCAGGCAAAATGCCTGGCAGTAGCAGTTGCCCACTTAAGAAGGCAAAAGATTGCCATTTTTCCTTAGCTGGACGACTGGCTCATAGTAGGCCAGTCTCCAGAACAAGTAAAACTACACCTTCAGGTGACTCAGCAACTGCTCACATCTCTAGGTTTCTTCCCTCAATCTTCCAAAGTCAGTTCTAGAGCCTGTCCAGCTTCTCACCTTCATAGGTGCAGAACCGAGACACAAAGAGGCCAGAGCCTTCCTTCCTCTGGAAAGAGCAAGGACCTTGTCTCTGGCCTCTCTTTCACCTGCAGGTCTCTCGACCAGCAAGGCATTTTCTGCAGCTCCTGGGGCACATGGCTGCTTCTACAGCAGTTGTGCAAGGAGCAAGATTTCAGATGAGGGCATCCAGTTCCATTTGAGAGCCTTTTGGTCTCAAAGGAGAGACCCTCTGACCAAATTGATCCCAGTGACTCGAACCCTGATTCAAGCCCTTCAGTGGCGGCAGGACCAGAGTCAATCTGAGACAGGGGTCCCCTTACCCTCAGTCTCACTCCTTAATCTCTTACTAGATGCATCCCTCTTGGGGTGGGAATCCACATGGGCGATCTCACTACCCAGGGATTGTGGTCCCCTCAGCAATCTATGCTCCACATCAATCTGTTGGAACTCAGAGCAGTTTTTCTAGCACTTCAAGTTTTTCCATCTCTGTTCAGAACAAAGTTGTACAGATCATGAACAGACAACACCATTACAATGTGGTACATCAACAAGGCGAGGCACTCGGTTCACGCAGGCCTTTGTGCAATCTAAGCAATGAAGGTTGTGTCTCTTACGATTCTCTGAACACCTTCCCCACGGCAGTTCACCTCCCAGCCAAGGACAATGTCCTGGCAGATGCTCTCAGCAGGATTTCCAGGGCCATCACGAATGGTCACTGGATCCTAGTATTGGAGGTAGTATTTGCCAGATGGGGCACCCGCAGATAGATCTTTTTGCAGCCCCAGACAATCACCAACTTCCTTTGCTGTGGGCCCCAGTGTTGAGCTCAGTCCTCTGGATGCCTTCCTTCTCAGTTGGGAAGGGAAGTTTCTATGCTTCCCCTTCCCTCTTCTGTTCAAGGTGCTAGTCAAAATCGATCCAACCCTGCAAGATGATCCTGATTGCTCCAGATTGGGCCAGACAGTCCTGGTACCCACTCCTTATGTCCTTAGCAGTCCACCTTCCCCTGTGTCTTCCCAGGAATCAAAACCTGTTAACCTGTGCTCAGGGGAGGGTTTGGTACCTGAATCTCAAATTTCAATTTCAAGGCCTGGCTCTTGAAGAGTTAGAGTTTGCTGACCTACACCTCCCAAGGTGTATTGATATATTGAAGGCTTCTAGAAGCCATCCACCAGGGCTATTTATAATTCCTAAATGGAAGAGATTTTCCATTTGGTGCTCTTGCAGTATATTTCCCAGAATCTGCTGACTTACCCACAGTCCTGGATTATATGGTGCTTTGAATACTTTGGTTGAGACCAGCTACCCTAAAGTGCACCTGGCACGTGTTTGCTTTCTTATCAGCAGGTAAACCTCTCTTCTTTCGGCTCATCCTGTATTCTCCAAGTTTTTCAAGGCCACACTCAACCCTCCATTCAGGGACCCTGCCCTGCCTGGGATCTTAATATTTTTACTGCTCAGCTTTATGCAACCCTCTGGAGTCTCTTTTTGTCTTCAGCAGAGCTTGGCACTTGACTTGGAAAACTGTGTTTTTATAGCCATCACTTCTCAGGCGATAAGTGAATTACAAGCATTGTCAGTGGAACCTGATTTATCTCCTTTCATAGAGATAAGGTGGTCCTCAGGACTAACAGAAAGTTCTTGCCTAAGGTGGTTTCAGACTGCACCTTAATCAATCTTATGTCTCCCTGTGTACTTCACTGACCATTCCTCCTCTGGCTCAGAGGAGACTGCACAGTTTAGATGTCAAAAGAGCCCTTAGTTACTACATAGAACGCACTAAGGGTCACAGGTTTGACTCCTCCAGCTTTTCTCACTTATGGTGAGGTTGGTAAAGGAAACCTGTCCTTAAAAGATCCATTGCCAGGTGGATTGTCTCTTGTATCCATTTTGTTATGAAAAGCTGGGTTCGTTCCCTCCCCGAGCCTGAGGGTCACTCTCACCAGAGGTACAGCTGTGCCTCTGGCTGCTGCCAGGGACATCCCTATCCTAGAGATATGTCACAGCCACCTGGAAAACAGTTCACACTTTTACCAAGCTTTACTCCCTGGACATCCAGGCTAGGAGTGATGCTCGGTTTGGCACAGTTGTGCTTCAGAGCCTATTTCGTGGTAGGTTCTGTCCCTCCTCCATGGAGGTACCAAGGTGTAGTTTGTATTATGTCATAATATAGCAAGATTTCATGTTGTTTGAAGAAAATGACTCACCTTAGTAATGTTGTTTCTTCAATGGAGTCTTTGCAATTATGACCTCCTGCCTCCTGCCTCTCAGAACCTCTACTTTTGGGATGTGGTGGGCAGTGCAGTGCTGGCACTTGGTAGATGCCCACTTATTTTTTTCACCCCTCCTTTTGGGTGTTTGGGTGTTATGTTTTAATTTTGGATCCCTGACTTGAGTCTTTTTTTGGGACCAAGAAAAATGTGTTCTTTATATTTGGGTAGCCAGTTGGCTGGTGTAGGTTTACGGCTTCCACACAGAACCTTGTGTGAGTTTTGCTCGTAAGATCTGACAGTTTGAGTTTAATTAACAACAGACAGAGTTTTCAACCGAGCTTATGGCCAAAGTTCCATGCCTGCTGGAAAGTTAATTCTCTTTCACCTCCGGAGCAGTTCAAGGTTGGGACCTCACTGCATATGTCATAATATAGCAAGACTCCATTAGAAGAAAAACATTACTAAGGTGAGTAATTTTCTTCTGTGTCCCCTGTCCCTTTGTGTGTCCTTTTGGGGTCCCGTGTGTGCTCTCATGTCTGTGTGTCCCACTCATGTCCCTGTGTGCCCCATGTCCTGTGTGCCCCATGTTCCTGTGTGTCCCCCATGTCTCTGTGTGCCCCATGTCCCTGTGTGCCCATGTCCTGTGTGCCCTCATGTCCCCTGTTTGCCCTCATGTCCTGTGTGCCCCCATGTCCCTCTGTGTCCCTTATGTCCCTGTGTGCCCCATGTCCCTGTGTGTCCCATGTCCCTGTGTGCCCCATGTCCCTGTGTGCTTTTCATGTCCCTGTGTGCCCCATGTCTCTGTTTGCCCCTCATGTCCCTGTGTGCCCCCATGTCTCTGTGTGCCCCCTCATGTCCCTGTGTGCCCCTATGTTCCTGTGTGCCCCTATATCCCTGTGCGTCCCCTAATTTCCCTGTGTGACCACATGTCCCTGTGTTACCTCTCATGTCCCTGTGTGCCCCTCATGTCCCTGTGTGCCCCCTCATGTCCCTATGTGCCCCATGTCCCAGTGTGCCCCATGTTCCTGTGTGCCTCTCATGTCTCTGTGTGCCCCATGTCCCTGTGTGCCTCTATGTCTCTGTGTGCCCCCTCAAGTCCCTGTGTGCCCCATATCCCTGTGTGCCCCTCATGTCCCTGTGTGCTCCACATGTCCTGTGTGCCCCATGTCCCTGTGTACCCCTCATGCCACTGTGTGCCCTATGTCTGTGTGTTACTCCCATGTCCCTGTGTGATCCTATGTCCTGTGTGCTCCCCATGTCCCTGTGTGCCCCATGCTCATGTCTTCCCCATGTCTCTGTGTGTCCCATGTCCCTGTGTGCCCCATGTCCCTGAGTGTCCCCATGTCTTTGTGTGTCCCCATGTCCCTGTGTGCCTCCATGTCTTTGTGTGCCCCCATGTCCCTGTGTGCCCCATGTCCCTGTGTGTCCCTCTATGTCCCTGTGTGCCTCTCATGTCCTGTGTGGCCCCTGTCCCCTGTGTGTCCCTCCTCATGTCCCTGTGTGGCCCTCATGTCCCTGTGTGTCCCTCATGTCCCTGTGTCCCTCATGTCCCGTGTGTCCCCTCGTCCCTTATGTGCCTCCTCATGTCCCTGTGTGCCCTATGTCCCTGTGTGCCTCCCTATGTCTCTGTGTGCCCTCATGTCCCTGTGTGCCCCATGTCCCTGTGTGCCCTCATGTCCCTTTGTGCCCTCATGTCCCTGTGTGCCCTCATGTCCCTGTGTGCTCTCATGTCCCTGTATGCCTCCATGTTCCTGTGTGTTCCCCATGTCCCTTGTGTGTCCCTATGTCCCTATGTGTCCCCATGTCCCTGTGTGCCTCCATGTCTCTGTGTGCTCCCTATGTCCCTGTGTGTCCCTGTCCAGCGCAGTGTCCCTATGTCCCTGTGTGTCCCTCATGTCCCTGTGTGCCCCATGTCCTGTGGTGTGTGCCCTCATGTCCCTGTGTGTCCTCTATGTCTCTGTGTGTGTCCCATGTCTTGATGTGTGTGCCCCTCATGTCCCTGTGTGTCCTCTCATGTCCCTGTGTGCCCCATGTCCCTGTGTGCTCTCATGTTCCTGTGTGCCTCTCACGTCCCTGTGTGCCCTATGTCCTTTTGTGCTCCCATGTCCCTGTGTGCCCCCATGTCTTTGTCCCTGTGTGTCCCATGTCTCTGTGTGCTCCCCTCATGTCCCTGTGTGTCCTTCATGTGTCTGTGCGCCCCATGTCCCTGTGCCCGCCTCATGTCCTGTGTGCCCCATGTCTCTGTGTGCCCCTCATGTCCCTGTGTGTCCCCCCATGTCCCTGTGTGCCCCATGTCCCTGTGGCTGTGTCCCCATGTCCCTGTGTGCCTCATGTCCCTGTGTGCCCCCATGTCCCTTGTGTCGTCCACCATGTCCCTGTGTGCCCCCATGTCCCTGTGTGCCTCTCATGTCTCTGTGTGTGCCCCATGTCCCTGTAGTGCCCCATGTCTCTGTGTGCCCCTCATGTCCCTGAGTGCCCCATGTCCTGTGTGTCCTCATGTCCCTGTGTGCCCCTCATGTCCCTGTGTGGCCCCCATGTCCCTTGTGTGCTCCCATGTCCCTTGTGTGCCCCTATGTCCCTGTGTGCCCTCATGTCCCTGTGTGCCCCCATATCCCTGTGATGTTCCCCATGTCCCTTGTGTCCTCATGTCCCTGTGTGCCCCCATGTCCCTGTGTGCTCCATGTCCCTGTGTGCCCCCATGTTCCTGTGGTCCCCATGTCCCGTGTGTGCCCCATGTCCCTGTGTGCCCCATGTCCCTTTAGGCCCCATGTCCCTGTGTGCCCCATGTCCCTGTGTGTTCCTATGTCCCCAGTGTGTGCCCCCATGTCCCTGTGTGTGCCCCACTGTCCCTTGTGTCCCCATGTCCCTGTGTGCCCTTCATGTCCCTTGGATGCCCCATGTCCCTGTGTGTGTGTCTTCATGTCCCTGTCCCTGTCCCTGCAGTCCCTATGTCCCTGTGGTGCCCTTCATGTCCCTGTGTGCTTCCCCATGTCCCTCTAGTGCCCCAATGTCCCTGTGTGCCCCTCATGTCCCTGTGGTGTTCCCATGTCCCTGTGTGCTCCCATGTCCCTGTGTGTCCTCTATGTCCCTGTGTGCTCCCAATGTCCCTGTGTGTCCTCATGTTCCTGTGTTCCCCTCATGTCCCTGTATGCTCCCCATGTCCCTGTGTGCCCTTCATGTCCCTGTGTGCCACCTCATGTCCCTGTGTGTTCCCCATGTCCCTGGGTGCCCCATGTCCCTGTGTGCCCCATGTCCCTGTGTGCTCCTCATGTCCCTGTGTGCCCCCTTATGTCCCTGTGTGTTTCCCATGTCCCTGGGTTGCCCCATGTCCCTGTGTGCCCCATGTCCCTGTGTGCCCCTATGTCCCTGTGTTCACCCTCATGTCCCTGGTGTGCCCCATGTCCTGTGTGTGCCCTTGTCCTGTGTGTTCCTCATGTTCCTTGTGTCCCTCATGTCCCTGTGTCCCTCATGTCCCTGTGTGCTCTCATGTTCCTGTGTTCCCCTGTGTCCCTGTGTGTTCTGATGTCCCTGTGTGTCCCAATGTCCCTGTGTGCCCTCATGTCCCTGTGTGTTCTCATGTCCCTGTGTGCCCCAATGTCCCTGTGTGCTCCCATGTTCCTGTGTGTCCCCATGTCCCTGTGTGTTCCCCATGTCCCTGTGTGCCCAATGTCCCTGTGTTCCCATGTCCCTGTGTGCTCCTCATGTCCCTGTGTTCCCCATGTCCCTGTGTGCCCAATGTCCCCTGTGTGCCTCATGTCCTGTGTTCCCTCATGTCCCTGTGTGCTCCCATGTCCCTGTGTGCCTCCTCATGTCCCTGTGTGTTCCCCATGTCCCTCTGTGCCCCAATGTCCCTGTATGCTCCCCATGTTCCTGTGTTCCCCTCATGTCCCTGTATGCTCCCCATGTCCCTGTGTGCCCCCTCATGTCCCTGTGTGTTCCCCATGTCCCTGTGTGCCCCATGTCCCTGTGTGTTCCCCATGTCCCTGGGTGCCCCTATGTCCCTGTGTGCCCCTCATGTCCCTGTGTGTTCCTCATGTCCCTGTGTGTCCCCATGTCCCTGTGTGCCCATGTCCCTGTGTGCTCCCCATGTCCCTGTGTGCCCCTATGTCCCTGTGTGCTCCCATGTTCCTGTGTCCCCATGTCCCTGTGTGCCCCATGTCCCTGTATGCCTCCCTATGTTCCTGTGGTCCCAATGTCCCTGTGTGCCCCATGTCCCTGTGTGCCCCTCATGTCCCTGTGTGCCCTCATGTCCCTGTGTGTCCCGGCCTCATGTCCCTGTGTGTCCCCATGTCCCTGTGTGCCCCATGTCCCTGTGTGCCCCTCATGTCCCTGTGTGTCCCCATGTCCCTGTGTTCCCCATGTCCCTGTGTTCTCATGTCCCTTGTGTTCCCCATGTCCTGTGTGTCCCCATGTCCCTGTGTGTCCCCATGTCCCTTGTGCCCCATGTCCCTGTGGTCCCTCATGTCCCTGTGTGCTCCCATGTCCCTGTGTGCCCCATGTCCCTGTGTGTTCCCATGTCCCTGTGTGCCTCATGTCCCTGTGTGTGCCCCATGTCCCTGTGTCCCTCATGTCCCTGTGTGCTCCCATGTCCCTGTGTGCCCTATGTCCCTGTGTGCCCCATGTCCCTGTGTGCCCCTCATGTCCCTGTGTGCCCTCTGTCCCTGTGTCCCATGTCCCTGTGTCCCTCATGTCCCTGTGTATCCATGTCCTTGTGTGCTCCCATGTCCCTGTGTGCCTCTATGTCCCTGTGTGCCCCATGTCCCTGTGTGCCTCATGTCCCTGTGTGCTCCTCATGTCCCTGTGTGCCCTCATGTCCCTGTGTGCTCCCATGTCCCTGTGTGTTCCCCATGTCCCTGTGTGCCCCATGTCCCTGTGTGCCCCATGTCCCTGTGTGCCCCTCATGTCCCTGTGTGCCCCCATGTCCCTGTGTGCCCCCTCATGTCCCTGTGTGCCCTCATGTCCCTTGTGTGCCCCATGTCCCTGTGTGCCCTCATGTCCCTGTGTTGCCCTCATGTCCCTGTGTTCACCCTCATGTCCCTGTGTGCCCCATGTCCCTGTGTGCCCCTCATGTCCCTGTGTGCTCCCCATGTCCCTGTGTGCCCCATGTCCCTGTGTGCCCCATGTCCCTGTATGCTCCCCATGTCCCTGTGTTCCCCTCATGTCCCTGTGTGCCCCATGTCCCTGTGTGCCCCATGTCCCTGTGTGCCTCCATGTCCCTGTGTGCTCCCCATGTCCCTGTGTGCCCCATGTCCCTGTGTGTTCCCCATGTCCCTGTGTGCCCCATGTCCCTGTGTGCCCTCATGTCCCTGTGTGCCCCTCATGTCCCTGTGTGCCCCATGTCCCTGTGTGCTCCCCATGTCCCTGTGTGCCCCATGTCCCTGTGTGTGCCCCATGTCCCTGTGTGCCCCATGTCCCTGTGTGTCCCCATGTCCCTGTGTGCCCCATGTCCCTGTGTGCCCCATGTCCCTGTGTGCCCCATGTCCCTGTGTGTCCCCATGTCCCTGTGTGCCCCTCATGTCCCTGTGTGCTCCCCATGTCCCTGTGTGCCTTCTCATGTCCCTGTGTGCTCCCCATGTCCCTGTGTGCCTCCATGTCCCTGTGTGCCCCTAATGTCCCTGTGTGCCTCATGTCCCTGTGTGCCCCATGTCCCTGTGTGTCCCATGTCCCTGTGTGCCCCATGTCCCTATTTGTGCCCCATGTCCCTGTGTGCCCCCTCATGTCCCTATGTGCCCCATGTCCCTGTGTTCCCCTTCATGTCCCTGTATGCCCCCGTGTCCCTGTGTACCCCATGTCCTTGTGTGCTCCCCATGTCCCTGTGTGCCCCTCATGTCCCTATGTGCCCATTTCCCTGTGTTCCCCCTCATGTCCCTGTGTGCCTCATGTCCCTGTGTGCCCCTCATGTCCTTTTTTGCCCTCATGTCCCTGTGTGCCCCATGTCCCTGTTTGTCCCCTCATGTTTCCGGTGTGCCTTCTCATGCCCCTGTGTGCCTTCTAATGTCCCTGTGTGCCCCATGTCCCTGTGTGCCCCTATGTCCCTGTGTGCTCCCTCAAGTCCCTGTGTGCCATCTCATGTCCCTGTGTTCCTTCTAATATCACTGTGTGCCCCATGTCACCGTGTACCCCATGTCCCTGTGTGCTCCATGCCCCTGTGTGCCCCATGTCCCTATTTGCTCCCCATGTCCCTGTGTGCCCCCTCATGTCCCTATGTGCCCCATGTCCCTGTGTTCCCCCTCTTGTCCCTGTGTGCCCCTCATGTCCTTTTTTGCCCTCATGTCCCTGTGTGCCCCATGTTGCTGTTTGTCCCCTCATGTTCCTGTGTGCCTTCTCATGCCCCTGTGTGCCTTCTAATGTCCCTGCGTGTCCCATGTCCCTGTGTGCCCCATGTTCCTGTGTGCTCCTCATGTCCCTGTGTGCTCCCTCATGTCCCTGTGTGTTCCCCATGTCCCTGGGTGCCCCATGTCCCTGTGTGCCCCAATGTCCCTGTATGCTCCCCATGTTCCTGTGTTCCCCTCATGTCCCTCTGTGCCCCATGTCCCTGTGTGCCCCAATGTCTCTGTGTGCCCCCCATGTCCCTGTATGTATGTTCCCATTGAACAGTTCTTCACAGTTTATGTTATTCATTCCTTTCAGGAACTCAAAGCTTTTAAAATCAGTATGGGGCTAGCGCATCTAATCTTGGATGCATTCTGCCAGATGCCACAGCTAATTGTCATCACTGAGCTGCAGTTTTGAAAAGTGCACTGTTCCATCAAAGCAATGATACAAGCCGGAGGTGTTGTTGGATGCAGGTGTATCGTCTGCATCCATGCTATCAAAAAACAGCCAGATATCTAACTCTTTAAACCAGAGTGAGCAGCCACAGTGAGTGCTGGCAAAGTAGAAGGAGATACAATCAATCAATCAAATCAATCAACTTTATTTAACCAGTCATAGACACCATTGAGCAAGCTCATTTTCAAAGTGGTCCTGGACATTAATATAATACAATACAATACATAGTTTATGGATGCGGTGGTCAAAGATGCAAACACATTGTATAGGTGTAGGTCAATATAGGCCTATACATACAGGTCAGCACAGTTAACATGCAACGATACATCATGATAAGTTTACAGAGATGAGAGGAGATGACAATCCTAGGTTGTCTTCACTAAGTAGAGGCTAGTACCTTATTGATAATAAGTATGGAGATAGTAAATGGAGAAAGGTAGTAATGGAGGTGAAAGAAGACAGCGAGAAGGTGCTCGAGGTAGGGAATAGTCTGAGAAGACCAGGATTATGGGACCTAGGCTAGTAAGTGCTGGATATCCCTTGCTAGGGATGTGAGGTGGGTGAGATACTGAGGCATAGGAATTGAGGGCGAAACCAGGGGCTAAGGGATCATAGATGTCTGAAACAGCTGCATGCTTCCTTCAGATAATCCATTATTACCTGTAGAGCTTTGAATGTGAAAATACTTGAAAGTGAGGAAAGCTTTAAGGAACTTTGTACAGCATTCCAAAGTGATGGGAGTGAAAAATTGATTGCTGCCGAGCCATAGATTGTTTTCACTCTAGGAATCTGGAAGCAAATTATGCCGATGCAGTGATGCAGTGCAAGCAGAAGCAACGTGGGCAGGTGGTGCCATCAGACACAGTACAGACTTCCTCACACTTGTGATATATTTAGTGCCAGTTAGAGGTGGGCAGAACAGAGTCTAAAACACAAAAATACCTTCTAGAACTGGAAAGGTTGCTTTTTTTCTTCTTTATTTGTACAATGTCAGCAGCAACTGGAGGACCTCTTTATAAGGTAGCTAAGGGAGAACAGATAAGTATAAGTTTTTGTCCTGTATTGTTGTCATCGTTTGTCATATCCTGGGTACTACTAGTGTTAGCTTATTCCTCATGCCATACTGTTAGTATTATTGTGGCTGTGTATCCTCAATAAAAATCCAAGTTTAGTAAAAAAAAAAACCTGACAGATTACATAGAACCATAAATATTGTCGGCAGATAAAGGCCTTAGGACAGTTCTCTGTAGCACCAGATCTCTAAGGAATAAAATGGCCTTGATGAAGGCTTTCATCATGGATTCCTTGGCAGATCTGGTATGTATCGTGGAGACCTGGTTGAGGAATGACTCTGGCCCTGTGCTGGAGTGATTGTCTTGGATAGGAACGCTGGGGTGGTGAGGTAGCCATCTGTTTTGGATCCACATTAGGACTGACAGTGTACCCCACGGGAGTGACTGGGTCATCTAAATGCATGGCAGTGAAAGGTGGTCTGGGCATAGGTTGCAGGTTCATTTTCATATACTGGCCTCCAGGGTATGGAAGCAAATTCTTGCAGGAACTTGAGATCTTCCAGGCCAGTCTGGTGGTGGAATCACCTAGACTTCTTGTTCTGGATGATTTCAACACCCAGGTCATTGACAAAGCATCTCTTTTTGGAAATGTAGTTCCTCCAGCTGATGTCTTCACTGGGCCTCATACAGGCAGTTGTCACTGGTACACATGGGCACAGTCATGCCTTGGACCTGATTTTCTTGCTGGATCTTAACATTAGTGATATTAGGGTTGATCCAGTCATCTGGTCAGATCATCACACCATGCAGTTTCTTTGTGGGTCTCCCTGTTTAACCTCCCTGATGGAGATGGTCAGTACTGCCCTGTTTAAAATTTGGAGCCTCAGAGTCTCCTGGTGGTACTGGACTTCTTGGGCATGGCTACAGCCTGTGTGATGGGAGTTGGATGAGCTGTGGAGGGCTACAATATGACTCTTGTACCCATGTTTAATTCCTTAGCACCTCTCCATGTCTTCCCCTTGATTTCCCACTGTAGGTCACCATAGTTTGATGGTGATCTGAGGAGGCTGAAGACAAAGGGACAGGGGTGGGAATATTGTTGGCGGAGGTCCTGGTTGGAGGAGGATAGATAGGCATTGTGGGCTCATTACAATGACTGCCAGAGGGCAATCACTTTGAAAAAGTCAGTATTCCTATCATGAGCGATTGCTTCCAGAAAGAATCCACCAGCTCAACTCTTCAATACTGTATACAGATTATTAAAACCAATCTGTCTGCAGTCTTGAAGAGTTTTTTCACAGAAAAGTGTGCTGAGTTTATTTGGTTCTTTCTAGACAAGGTACCTTCTGTTCAGGCCAGGATATTCTCAAGCGGCCTGTCATCGGCTAGCAGTGTCCAGTCTATGATGGGCAGAAGCACTCTGTGGGTGGAGTTTGAGCCAGTTGTGGTGGATGATGGGTGGTATCGAGACTGTGCCCTACCTACTGTACATTGGATCCTGGACCAACCCAGCTTCTTCTTGATTGCTGGGGGACGTTTGGTCCAATTTTTGTGGAGATTGTTGGGTGTTCTCTTAGAGAGGTTTTTTCCTTCCACCCTGAAAAGAGAGCGGTGAGGCCATTCTTAAAAAAACATTGTTGGACCCCAACATTCTCTCAAATTACAGGCCTGTCTCAAACCTTCCCTTTCTTGGGAAGTTGATCGAGAAGGTGGCTGAGGTACAGTTAGAGCAAAACCTGGAGAAATACAACATCAATGAGCCTTTCCAGTCCAGTTTCTAGACTCTCCATAGTACCGAGACTACTCATGTCAGGGTGTACCCTGATTTCCTCCTGGCAAGGGATATTGGGTATGGTTCTGTTCTTGCCCTGCTTGGACTTTCTTCAGCTTTTGACACAGTAGGCCAAGGTGAGCCATTGGCTTGTCTGAAGCACTATGTAGGACTTGCAGGAACAGTAGTATGGTGGTTTGAGTCCTACTTATTGTCTCGCTTATTGATTATGGCTTACTAATCTATAGATCAGCTACTGAAAGAAAAAGTTACTTACCATAGTAACCTTATTTCTCCCAGAGGATACTCCAATATTCATAACTCTTCTGCAGTATACCTTTAAGGTCAGATCTGCCCGGAGACAGAATGCTATGCAATGATGGAATCATTGACATGAGCCACTTTTCAAATGCTGCCACCTATCAACTGCCTACATTTTAACCCTCAGATTTCATGGATGTCTGCAAGACAGGGCCCAAAATTTAAAATATGTAAAATTCTAACTTCAAAATTCCCTACCCAAACCTCCAACTGGAGGTAACATACAAAAAACTATCATAAACAATCCCGCAAGCTCCTATGTCAGAATCACCTGAAAAGGAGAAAACGTAAGAACAAGTTCTAATAAAAGTAGAATGGGGCATGCAAACGCTAAGGTACAGCATGGAATACAGAGGCCACTGGTTCCTAAAATTGGGAGGCAGGGAGGGAGAATCATGAATACTGGAGTATCCCCTGGAAGAAATAAGGTTACTATGGTAAGTAACTTTTTCTTCTCACCCCAGGAATACTCCAATATTCCTAACTCTTCTGCAGATTAAAAGCAGTACCTTAGGAGGCGGGAAGAACCTATTTTGGAAACAGGCTCTGCGGGACAGCTGTACCAAACCTGGTATCAGCCCTAACCTGCATATCCAAGCTATAATGCTTTACAAATGTGTGTACTGTTCACCAGGTTGCTGCTTTACAGATATCCACCAAGGGTACATCCCTTGCTGCAGCCAGTGTTGCAGCTCTAAGCCCAGCTGAAGCTTCCTTGCCCACCTTTGAATACCAAAATTGGATGCGCTGAACAATCTAATGAGAAATAGACCTTTTAGATGCTGGATTACCCTTTCCCAAATCCCCATAAATGAGGAAAAGTTGTGTTCTGTCCTGCCTATGGGGCTTAGTGGCTGTCATGTAGTAGCTCAAAGCTTTTTGACATCCAGGCTATGCAGCCTATGTTCACCAGAATAATGGTCAATGAAGAACACTGGCAAAGTAATAGATTGGTTCAGTTGGAAGTCTGAAACCACTTTGGGAAGAAATTTCCTATTTGTCTGAAGGACTATCTCATCCCTGTGGAAGGCAATGTAGTCCTTTTCAATGCATAAAGCCTGGAGCTCACTAATTCTTCTAGCCAAAATAATGGCCACTAGAAACACTGTTTTCCATGTGACCTACTTCAAGGGTGCTGAAAATATAGGCTAAAAGGGAAGGGCCATGAGTTGAGCAATGCAAATATTAAGGTCCCAAGCTGGCACCGGTTCCCTCATCAGTGGATACTTATATGAAAGGCCCTTGAAGAACCTTTTTAAAAATGGGGTTTGATGCCAAAGAAACAGGCTTGCCTGCAGAAGCATAGGCCGAGACTGAAGCCAAATGAATCTTTAGTGTAGAAGGCTTCAAGCCTGAGGAATGTAAATAGACTAGGTAGTCCAGTACCCCCGGCACTCCTGCCTGGATTGGCACCATACTCCTACAAGAGCACCAAATAGAAAACCTCTTCCATTTTGCAGCATAGGTTTTCTTGGTAGAGGATTTCCTGTATCCTCTTAAAACATCCATAACTGATTCAGAAAGATGTACACCAGCATACTCTAGGTCCTCAAGATCCAAGCTTTGAGCCTGAGTGACCTCAGGTTCAGATACAGGAGCCTCCCCTGGTTGAAGGTCAGAAGATTGTGCCTCCTGGGAAGGTGTATTGGTTTGTACACTGACATGGACAGTAACAGGGAGTACCATGGCTGCCTGGCACAGTCTGGGGCTATTAAAATCATTGTTGCTGGCTGAGACCTGAGTTTCAACAGCACCCTGTATATCAGGGGAAATGGAGGGAATGCATACTGGAATTTCCCTGACCAATCCAGAATAATGGCATCTAGAGGAACCGTGCCCACTACTGGAGGTCTGCAACAGAACTGAGGTAAGTGATGACTCTGATGAGAGGCAAAGAGATCTATTTCTGGGGTGCTCCACCTCCTGAATAAGGTCTGTACCACTTGCCTGTTCAAGGACCATTTGTGATGGTCCTGGCTGATTCAACTCGGGGCATCTGCCAGAACATTGTCCTTACTTGACAGATGAATGGCCTGAAGTGAGGAGCCCAGTGAGTAAGCTAGGGTCCAAATTATCATAGCCTCCGTGCAAAGGAGGCTTGACCTTGTTCCCTCTTGCTTGTTTATGTAGTACATGGTGGTAGTGTTGTCTGCCCTGACTTGCATTACCTTTCCCTGTATAAGTGGTTTGAAAGCTTGCATTGCCAGAAACACTGCCCTGAACTCTAAAAAGTTTATGTGTAAAACAGTCTCAACACTTGACCAAGTGCCGTGGGTAGTGTGCTCTGCTAGATGAGCCCCCCAGCCCAGGAGGGATGCATCTGTTGTGAGAATCATTGAAGGAAGTTCTTTTTAGAACGGGACCCCTTCTCTGAGGTTGGCTTCCTCTTTCCACCATTGAAGAGCTTGGATAAATGTTTTTGTTACAGCAACGAGCTTTGACAAGGAATCCTTTCGTTAGCACTAATGAGCTCTTAAGTGAAATTGGATGTCCCTCATCTGAAACCCGAAGCCCAACACTGTGCCTGTTGCAGCTGCCATGTGGCCCAGGAGTTGAAGAAAATGCCTTGCAGGCCTTGGGACATTGAGCCTGAAAGAGCCTGCTAACTGCAGGATGCTTTTGACCCTGCCTCTGGGTAGAAATGCTCTGCCCACTTTGGCATTCAATTCTGCTCCTATGAATGGCAGAATTTGAGAGGAAATTAGAACTGATTTCTCTAGGTTTAAAAGAAACCCCAGACTCCAGAAGTTGTTGAGTGAGTTGGAGATGCTCTGTTAACTGTTGTGGTGACTTTCCCACCACCAACCAGTCGTCTAGATAAGGGAATACTGAGGCACCTTGCCTTCGCATGTGTGCCACTACCACAGCCAGACACTTTGTGAACACCCTTGGTTCTGAAGTGAGACCAAACAGAAGAGCTGAGAACTGATAGTGACCTGGTAGGAGTCTGAATCTGAGAAACTTTCTGTGAGACTCCCTTATGGGGATGTGAAAATAGGCATCTTTTAGGTCCAATGATGCCAGCCAATCTCTTCGGAGTGCTGGCAGAATCAGAGACAAAGTTACCATTTTGAACTTTGGTTTTGCTAGGAACCTGTTGAGGACCCTGAGTTCCAAGATAGGCTGCAGCTCTCCATTTTTCTTTGGTGTGAGAAAATACCTTGAGTAAGGTCCTTTTCCCCTTTGATGCAGAGGCACTGGTTCCACTGCTTTTAGTGAAAGAAGGTGTTTCACCTCTTTTTCCAGCCTTTTTCTTTTCAGGAGGGAAACTGGTTTGAAAACTCTGGTTTTTTGAACATTGGAAGACTTGAAACTTAGAGACAGGCCCTGACCCACTATCTCCAGAACCCACTTGTCTGTGGTGATGGCTTTCCAATTCTGGAAAAAATTGGTCAGCCTGCCCGCTATTGGAAAGGGAGAGGCAGCCTGATCGATGAAGTCAGGAGTGCTGCTTGGATTGGGGATGAGACTGGGCACCATGCCTGGCACCTTTTCTACCCCTACCCCTGAAATACCCTTGCTGTGGGTATTTGGGTGCCTGAGGAAGTACCACGGCCTGGTAAAAAGGCCTGGAATGAAATTGTCTGCCGCTGCCTCCCCTACTGAAGGGTCTAGAGGAGGTGGAGAGTCTTTCCTTTGCAGAATTGCTATGGAAGTTGGCCTTATACTCATTCACTTTCTTCAGGTATGCCTCTGTATGGCTGCCAAATAGGGAATTGCCCTCCACTGGAAAATCCAGAGTCTTAGTCTGGGTATCCTGTGTGAGGTTTGTGGCTCTCAATCAAGCAAACCTTCTCTGTGCAACGGTATTTGCCATCCACCTTGCAGCAGTCTCATTACTGTCTGCTGCCATCTGGAACTGGTATTTGGCAGCTTCCAGGCCAAAACTAGCAGTTTCAGCTAGGTCTGCCGAAAGAGGAGAAGATGTTTTCTCAGCCATGTCCATTACAGACTGCCAGAGAGCCTTCTGGTACTGGGCTGCATAGGCCTGATGATTACAGCCCCTGTTCTGTCAAGCTGATAATTTTTATCCAACCTTTTGCCCAAAGGAGGAACAGACCCAGGAGCCTGGAGGAGTTTTAAAATATCTCTTTTAAAGAACTTGTTGATGGGGAGTTACAGTTTTTTAGTAGGAGTCAGCCCCATCATTTCCAGATATTCAGCCTCCTCCTTATCCTCTACAGCTTCAGAGGTAGGGATGTCCAAGGCATCAGCAATTTTCCTGATGAAGGAAAAATGGGAAGAATAATCTTCTGTGGTCCTGGGAGGGGAGCCAGACTCCTGTTCAGCGGAGACCTCAGGCTCTATAGGCTAACCTTCTTCTTCCTTCTCCTCCTCTTCCTCACCACACTGCTCAGGAAAAGAGGCTCAGTTGGAAGGTGCAGAAGTCTGGACTGGAGACTGTGAAACCACAGGCAACAGACCCTGCAAGGTTTGCATTATTTTTATTGCTTGTGCAATCTCAGAGGGAGAAGGCACAGTAGCAGGCATCACAGAAGTCCCCTTTTCCACAGGGGGTTCAGTGTGCTTTGTCTTCTTTAGTTTTTTAACTGGAACTGGAGAGCTAGCCAGTTCAGAGGGTCTCTTTTAACCCATATCAGGGGTAGAAATAGTAGAAATTGTGGTGTCACCCACAGACCCTGAGGGTTTCGGCTGGTCAGAGCCAGAGGGACCCTT
The DNA here is from genome assembly GCA_016271365.2 of Neoceratodus forsteri. NCBI lineage: Eukaryota > Metazoa > Chordata > Ceratodontiformes > Ceratodontidae > Neoceratodus > Neoceratodus forsteri. The sequence goes on along the minus strand of JADMNL010000024.1, from coordinate 252,994,553 downwards.
GAATCTCTTATTCAATCTGTCCAGACATTTTTCCAATGTTTTGTCTGGAAAAGATTTACAAATGACACAATCAGTCTTTAGATGGTCAAAACCCAGGCAGAAAACACAGACAGAGTGCTTATCTGCCTTGGCAAAGACCTCACCACACTCAGAACAATTTTTAAAACCGGGTTCCCCGGTTCTCTTTTTAGGTTTTTCTAACATAATGGAGAAAAACTGCAACCGTAAAGCACTACAAGTTTTAAAATTTAAAAAACAACAAATTTATCGGTTGTGGTCAGTTCAGGAACTGATCGGAGAAACCGAGCGGAACTGGGAACCGATAGGAATAGAACCGGGACTAGTGGTTCGGAACCAAACTTCTCCGTTCTAAAAAATAAAGATTTAAACACACAAAAGTTACAGAAACTATTAAATAAATGGGGAGAAAAAAACGAAAGTAACTAAAAGTACCTCGGTTCCTCAATGGTTATTCCTAACAGAGAGGAACCGAGAAAACAATACAAAACTAACTAAATAAGCTAACGGTTATTAAAATAACACTGATAAGAGACAGCAAATGAAAAATAAATGGAAAATACTTAAGTATTTGTTAGTAATAACGGCTTCTTAGACTAGATGATGAAGAGAACATCTCCAGGCGTCTGGTCTTGACAGGCGGAGAGAGAAATCTGAGGGTTAGAATGTAGGCAGTTGATAGGTGGCAGCATTTGAAAAGTGGCTCATGCCAATTATTCCATCATTAGCATAGCATTCTATTTCCAGGCAGATCTGACCTTAAAGGTATACTGCAGAAGAGTTAGGAATATTGGAGTATTCCTGGGGTGAGAACAACTCTTCGCCGCATCATACAGTAGTTGCACTCAACAAAGTATGTTGGCTCCTTACCAGCTCAGCCCATCTGTCCCATACCTGCGACATGTACGCTCAGGCTAACTGGCTCCAATTCAAAGGTAGACTCATATACCAAACATGTTTACTGTCCAAAAAAGGAAGCTTAGGCAAAATGCTCCCAGGAGTGCAAAAGCTTGTTACCCCCACTATCAACCGTTGTTGCACCAGACACTCTACTAGCCAGATTTTTAATATACCCCACTGTTGCACTTCTTTGGGACAAAGGTCTTTGCCTACCGTGCCCCACTATGGATGAACTCGCTGCACCATGACATCACTTCAGCATTCACCTTGGGCTCCTTCATGGTTAAACTTAAGCAACAGCTAGTTGCTGATGCCAGTTGTGACTGCTTCCAATAACCTTCCTTCTTGTGACCAGCACTTATTCTAACCTTATGCTATCCTGACCTCATGCATAACTGTTCTCAGCATGTAAATAACTGTTCTAAGTTGCTAATCATTCTCCCTCACATTTCCTTTTGATCCCTTCCACTCCTCCCCTCACCCCCTATGGCTTTCCCTATCCCCCCCCCTGTTATATCTCCTGAGCTCCCTTACTCACTTTAAAATGCTTTGTCCCATACCTTCTAACCTCTGATGAGGCCCCTGAGCTGATGCCATCCCTTACCTTGTTGATTATTATCTATTAGGCTGAGTCTGTTCTCAGTTTCCTGCAAAGGGTTGTTTCATAAGACCCCACCCCCTCTAATATAACCCTTAGAATTCCAGGTTTTAATCAAATACACACCTTGGCATCATACTAAGGTTCATACTAAGGTTAGGTGCAAGAAGGCAGAAGCCCATGAAGCTCTTATACTAATCCAGTACATAATAGGAGAGGTCATACCCATTACATATAAGACTGTCCAATCTATTTTTAAAAATACTTTTAGTTTCACAGATAACAACATTTAGTGGTAGCCTGTTCCAAGGGCCAACAACTCTGACAGTAAAAAAATATTTACGGCTAGACTTAACAAAAGGTTTTCTTACCAATTGTAAGGGTTGGCCCCTGAAGTTATGACCACAGTTTTTAAATTCTAGACCCAGTTCACACAATAATAAATAAGGGTCTTGAATAATATCATACAATAACATAAGATCACCAATGGGTCGACGTGTAGATAAGGGCATACGCTAAAATGTCTAATCTGTTCTCATAAGGAACTGCGAATAGCCCAGAAACTTTTTTTGTATATTTTCTTTGAACTCTTTCCAGTAACAGGCATTCAGGTTTTTTATAAGGATTCCAAAGCTGTGAGGCATATTCTAAATGTGGTCTAACGTATGCACGAAACAAGGGCAACAATACTTCCTGTTTTCTAGATCTAATATTACGTAATATAGACCATATCACTTTATTAGATTTGTTAATAATATTGTGTACATGATTATTGTAATTAAAGTTATCTGAAATATTTACACCCAAATCCCTTTCATCAGATGTGGTCTCAAGTAATATGCCATCCAAATAATAGGGACTTTGTAAATTACTAGAACCCAAATGCATTACTTTGCATTTGGAGATATTCAAATATCCCATTTTCTTAAACCATGTTGTGATATGGTCTAGGTCCTTTTGAATGGCAACAACCTGATGATCAGAGGCACAAGGGCCACCTATTTTTGCGTTGTCGGCATATTTAATAGTAAATGAGGAACAGCCAGAAGTAAGGTCAGTAATAAATGCCTGGAACAGACAAGGGCCCAAGACTGAACCCTGTGGCACCCCACTAGTCACACTACCCCTAGCTGAAATGCTCCCATTAATGGTCACTTGCTGAGAGTGATTATAAAGCCAGCTAATTATCCAATTAACTAGAAACTTGTTTATATTGAGCTTGTGAAGTTTAGTAATTAAGGTCCAATGTGGCATGATGTCAAAAGCCTTATTGAAATCAATATAAATAATATCGCATGGAACATTTCTGTCTAATAATAAGCTGATATGTTCATAGAAACATATTAAATTTGTCAGACAACTTCTACCTTTTTGAAGCCATGTTGTTTTGCATCGTGGACAATCCAGGAGTGGGGAAATTAAATCTTTAATTAAACTCTAATAATTACAAATAGAAGAAGTTAGACTTATAGGCCTATAATTATCCCACTTATTTTTGGCCCTTTTGTAAATAGGGATGACATAGGCTTCTTTCCAGTCAGGGAATAAAATTGGTGGCCAAAAATATTCAAACATCAATTTTAAGGAACTGTAATGGACATCAACTAATAAAATAATAAATGACCTGCTATATTATCTGGACCAGGACTATATTTTCCTTTCAATTTCAATATTTTATTTCTAATGGTGTCCAAAGAAAATTTAACTGGTGAAACATTGGCAGTGTCTAGTAAGGTATAATCATAAGCTTGATTAGAGGATCTGGAAACATTTTTACAGAACTTTGCATTAAACAAATCGGCCATTTTTTTAGGCTCATATATTAAAGTATCACAGTCCAATAATGGACCAACTTGACATGTAGGTTTCCTTAGAGAATTGATATATGAATAAAATTGTTTGCTATTACATTTGTGGGCGCTGAATGCTAAGTTTTGTTCTTGATAGTTTGATTCATCCATTTAGGAGCTTTAATATTAGTCTCATTTTTAAGTTTGGATGAAATATATAGTTCTTTAACTTGAAATATAATATTCTTAAAATATTCCCAGTAATCTTCTGGGTAAAGTCTGACAATATGAGTTCCCAATTGATGTTTCCCATAATATGTTTCATGGTATCTAAATCAGCTTTGTTGTACAGATAGATTTTAGTACAGTTGGGATTATATACAAAAGTTTGTACAATATTAAATGTGATAGTATTATGATCACTATTCCCTATAGGATCGCTAACTAACATATTTTCTAATTCAAGGTCATCATCACAAAGGACCAAATCTAAGATCATTTTCCTTCTGGTAGGCAAAATACATTTTGCCGAAGTCCCAACTGAGTACAAGTATATAATAACTTCTTCCCATTGCAGGTATTTGCACATAAATTATGCCAGTCAATCGAGCCAATGTTAAGTCCCCAGTGATGACAATTTTACCTAATGATTTTTGCCTGTTCAAATTCGGATAAAAGTGCATCTAATATATCAATTGATGAATTCGGAGGATAGTAACAAGAACCCAATATGAGGGCCTCAGAAGTAGATAGTTTATCTTAATCCAGATAGACTCTGTTTGTATGTTATTAATTTTAATATACTTTGTTATATCTATAGAGTTAATTTGATTCCTAATAAATAACGCCACTCCTCCACCTTTCCTGTTAGGTCTATTGAAAGTATAGGTTGCCACATGTATTGAAACTTCTCTAGTTATACCCTCTTGTAATGTCTTGTACAATTCCTTGTTTTGTTTGTTCTCCGTCTCATACTTTCCCAATATGTATTGTTTGTCTGACGTGGAACCTATGAAATGAGCTTGTTCTCAAAGGTATTATCCGAAATTTCAACAAATAAATAAATAAAAAAGAGTGCAGCAGGTAGTCCCTGGCTCTTTCATCTCAAGCAGTGCTGCCTGTGCTGTGGTGTGCCTCAGGGGTTGATTTTAGCTCCCATTCTGTTCACTGAGTACATGCTGTTATTAGGGGATATCATTAAACACTATGGCTTGGGTTTTCATTGCTATGTGGATGATAACTACTTGTATGTGTCTTGTACTCCCGACGAAGATGCTGCAATCTCGGAACTGAGTGAGTGCCTTAGGAAAATTCAAGACTGGATGGCGGCTAGTTGGTTTAGACATAAGCCATTGAAGACGGAGGCGCTACTAGTGGAACCTGGTCAGTATGGTTTGGCAGTAATGAACAGCAATGCTTCCCTTCCATCCTTAGAAGGCAGCACACTCAGAGCTGTACATAGGGTGAGGAATATGGGAATCACTGTGGACTAGAAGCGGACATTAGAACACCAGGTGTTGGTTATTATCTGCAGTGGCTTTTACCACCTCTGTAAATCTCCTGGATCAAACCCTTTCTTGAACTGGCTGATCCGGTGATTCTGATGCACACCCTGGTTACATCTAGGCTGGACTACTGTAACGTTCTGTACCTTGGGGTATCTACAAAGTTGTTGTGCCACTTGCAGCTGGTCCAGAATGTGGCAGTCTGGCTGGTTGCTGGAGCTTCCCGGGATGAGCATATCATGCTGGTTCTCCGTGTTCTGCACTGGTTGCCGGTGTGGTGACACATCAGCTTTAAGGTGTGCTTGTTAACTTACAAGGGCCTGCACAGTCTGGGTCCGGGCTGCCTGAAATACCTCCTGCCTCCTTATGCTCCTGGCTACCAACTCTGGTCAGCTGAGGCAAATCACCTCTTTGTACCTAGATCCACACATAATTCCTTGGGGGAGTGGGTATTTGGTGTGGCTGTCCCGATTCTATGGAATACCTTTTTAAGTCCTATTTAAAAATGGATTTATTTTCTTTGAGTTTTGGGTCTGGTACTGCTTTATAAATCCCTAAGGATAATAATCTAAATTTAACATTTTATTTATAATTGGATTTGCTATGTACTGTGAGGCACCCAGAGCCCATGGGATTGGGTGTCATATAAATAAAACTGCCTTGCCTTGCCACCCATCCAGTCTGCCCCAAACCTGACTAGGTGGAAATGCCCCCCAGCAGTCATCCTTCCCCAGTTGACCCACCCATACTCTTCCCTTGTGTCTTTCCCACTGCCTTATGAATTCACCCAACTGTTTTAGCACACGCAGCCTCCTCTGGAAGCCTGTTTCATTTTCCCACTACCCTTTCTGTGAAGTAATACTTCCTGACATCCTTTGTGACCTTCTCGCCAGCTTCATGGAGTTTCCCCCTGATGCCCATGTTCCCATTCAGAATGAACAACTCCCTGCAGACTACCTTGTTTTTTTTTTAAATAAGATTGTATTAATTTTCCAAGAGAGTAAACAGAAAACACACATCACCACTTGCATTGTGTCATCTATCAAAACACTGCTGTAAAACCAGGATGTCAATATCTACAAAGCATACACCCTACACCCCCCCCCCTAGGGATAGGCATGGTTTACAGGATGTGACTACCAATAGAGATAGGATAACCATAATAAGTTAGAATTATAGTGAAGCAGAAATTATGTGACCTACTGGGAATTGAACCCAGGTCCCTAGAATACCATGCCAGTGCTTTGACCACTGACCTACAGGCTCACATAGTTGGACCTGAGGTTCCCAGACACACTTCCTTTCTCTGGTATTGCATATCCTGCAACCAGGAATAATCAGCTCAGTGGTTGGAGCAGTGGGATGGTATTCCAGGGGCCTGGGATCACCTCCCAGTAGGTCACATTATTTCTTTCTCACTCCAATTTGCAATTTAAATTGATCAGCAGTGGCTAACAGTACACCAGAACTATCTAACTGTCATTATAAGTTATGTGTTCACCCAATAAGAGTCCCAGAGAGAGCCCATGGCAGCTTGATTGCCTCCACCCAGAGGCCCCTCCTAGGGAACCCCATTTCTACACCTTTACCTCCCCCCACCCAAGTTCCATCCCTGTAGCATGGCCCAATAGTTCCTGTAAGAAAAAAAATCACCTTTTGGTTAGTGGTGAACATAAAACAATGCACAAGGAGGAACATATCTTTCTAAGCAAGAAAGGCACCCTGTAGGCGACAGGTGATAGGGACTTCCATCCAGCTGAGAGTTGTATCATGAGGAAATACAACTGAAAAGCACTGGCCTGAGCTAACCTGAGATGCCTACAGTCTGACTATTCCAAGTAAGCCAGTGTACAAAGTCCAGGTCATGCCCCCTAAAGATCGTGGACCCAACTCATCCAAAAGTCCTAAAAATGCTCTCCAGCTTCTTTATTCCTACTAAGACATCTCTATCATGCACCCCATATCTCTTCTGTCTTCTGAGGTATACATATTGAGGTCTTCTACCCTTCCCCATGTGACTTCCGCTGCTATCCCTGTATCATTTTGGTCACTCTCCTTTGTGCCACCTCTAGCCTCCCTCTGTCCTTCTTCAAGTGCGGGCTCCAAAACTGTACTCAGTGCTTTAAGTACTGTTTGCACCACTCTGGGTGGCATGCCTCTCAAAGCGGTTCAGTCCTTCAGGTACCTCGGTGCGTGGCTAGATGGCAAGCTTGACTTCTCAGCCCACATCAATGCCTTCCATACAAAACTCCATCCCAAGCTCAGTGCCCTGCATCACAACAAAGACTGCTTTTCTCCTCATTACTGACCACTACTGTAGTACTGTTTTTATGTTGCTTGCATGCATGTGCAAGAAACATAGTGCCATCATCCGAGTTTTTGGAGGTGTGGCACCCGTCTTCCAATTCAGTCACTGTGTTTGCAGGCACGGCCCCAGTTCCCCAATCACTGCTGCAGCTGTCTATGACAGCAGTTGAAAATGCAGTGGTCGTACAGTTGAAAGGGACAGCTCCGCTTCAGTGAGCAGAGCTCCCCTCCACACACACACACACACACACAGGCACGCATACTGCGTGCTCATGCGCCTTCCCCCTTCCCCCATACACATGCTGTATGGCTGACAGGGGTTCCCAAACCCCAATCAGCTCCATGCCCCCCCAAAGCTTCCAGGTTCCATGCTGGGAGCCTACCCCAGCGTGGCAAAATTTGTTATGGCTCACAGGTGCCCAACTCTGCTCGGCTCCATGCCCCCCAAAGATCCAGCTGCCACACTGGGAGCCCACCCCAGCGTGGCAAACGCTCCTCATCGCCTTATTCAAAAAAACTGTAAGTGCAAAACTGTCCTCAGCACTTCTCCCTGCCCTCCCACAACCCACACCCACCCACTGCACACCCTGCCTCCCACACACCCTCACCCTATACTTACCTCCGACCTCGGCGCGACGATCTTCGTGGACCGGGAACACATCTGCACTTTTCAAAGCCGACCGCAAGCTGAGGAAATGCCGGTAAGCTATATAATGGGATAGATAGGAGTTTTCAACTTTGTTGCATATCTCAGGCATTTTTGGAATTTTGGCACCAAATTTTCAACATGGGGTTTTTGGGACCCATCCTCATGAATTCTGTCACTGTCATGGTGTTAATTGGGCCCAAGGGTGATTTCACGGTCACTTCATAAAATCACCTTTCAGGACTGAGTAATGAAATGACAGTGCCAGTGTTCATAAGGTGCACTCTCAAAAAGCCTATGTTGCAAATTTGGTGAAAAAATTCCTAAAAATGACTGTTTTACAAGTGTGCATTGCGCAGTTCCTACACACGCTCGTAAGTTCACGAATTTTTAATATTTGCACTCCAGATTTTCAACATTGCCATTTTACAATACCTCCTTACGAGCAGTACAGCTGTCATTTTTCATATCGCACCCAAAATGTGTTTCTGCGCATGTAGTGCACAATGGCGCAGTCGGTGTGCGAAATCAATGTATGACACAAATTAAGAAAATCACAGTGACACTGTTCATGAGCAGTGGTCTTAAAATGGCTATGTTGAAAATTTGGTGAAAAAATTCCTAAAAATGACTGTTTTACGAGCATGCGTTGCGCAGTTCCTACGCATGCTTGTAGGATCACTAATTTTTAATATTTTCACTCCAAATTTTCAGTATTGCCATTTTACTACACCTCCTTATGAGCAGTACAGCTGTCATTTTTCACATGTCACCCAAAATGTGTTTGCATACATGTAGTGCACAATGGCACAGTCGGTGTGCACAATGTTTGGGACAGATTAAGAAAATCACAGTGACACTGTTCATGAGCAGAGGTCTTAATATGGCTATGTTGAAAACTGGGTGAAAAAAATTCCAAAAAATGACTGTTTTATGAGCATTTGTTGCACTGATCCTATGCACGCTCGTAAGTTCGCAAATTTTTAATATTTGCACTCCAGATTTTCAACATTGCCATTTTACCATACCTCCTTATGAGCAGTACAGCTGTCATTTTCACATCACACAACAATGTAAGCTCGCAGCATGTAGCACAATGGCGCATTCGGTGTGCGAATCAATGTCTGGGACAGATTAAGAAAATCACAGTGACACTGTTCATGAGCAGAGGTCTTAAATGGCTATGTTGAAAATCTGGTGAAAAATTCCTTCAGACATTCTGCAATGTTACTAATGAAGACATTGAACAGGATTGGCCCCAGGACCGATCCCTGCAGCACCCCACTGGTGACCCCCTCTCCCTAGACTGCACACCATTTACCACCACTCTCTGCCTCCTGTCTGTTAGCCAGTTTCTAACCCAGTTTACCACCCTTTCCCCCATGCCCAGCCTACCCAGCTAGTTTATCAGCCTCCTATATGGGATTGTGTCAAAGGCTTTGCTGAAATCAAGGTAAGCGTTGTCTACTGCCCCACCCTGATTCACGTCCGTTGTCACCCAGTCAAAGAAATCAACCAGATTTGTCTGACATGATGTCCCCGCTGTGAATCCATGTTGTCTATGGTCCTGGGCTCCGATGGCTTCTAGATGCCCCTCTATCCTTTCTTTAAGCAATGTCTCCATGATCTTCCCCACTACTGAGGTGAGGCTGAATGGCCTATTGTTCCCTGCTTCCTCCCTGCTGCCGGACTTGTGTAGAGGGACCACATGTGCCCTCCTCCAATTCACTCCTGTTGAATGACTCAGTGAACATGGCTCCCAGAAGTGCTGCTATCTCCCTTTGCAGTTCTCTTAATATCCTTGGGCATATGCCATCTGGTTCCTTCGCTTTGTTCACCTTCAATTTAGTGAGCTCCTGCAGGACTCTTTTGCCTTTGAAGGGACTATTATCCACCTCTTCACCCTCTTGGCAACTGCTGTACTGCTGTGCCCCTTGCCCCTCCCACTCTTCTGTGAGTACTGAACAAAAAGACACAGTGGATGTCTTCGGAGGAAGGTATGGAACTATCACTTCCAAATACCTAAACAGCACATACAAGCAAGCAACATTCAGCATTGACAAATGCTTGTTTTTCTTATACTACCCTGTAATTATTGTTCACTGTTGATGTACTGCATTTGACTTGTACCCTCCCAGGTCGTGCCTGAAAATAGGCATTTCGGGGGGGGGCAGGGCTAGCCTTGGACTATGGCGGTCGTGTTTTAGCCTGCTCCTTTTAACACCCTCTTGTAAACATGACTAATTGCCTCCTACATTCTCGAACTGGCTCTGACATAGCGTCAGGAAAGTGCATTAAACCTATGGCTACCCAGAAATCTAAACTTGGAGGCAGTATAGCGCAGTGGTTTAAGGCTGTGAGCTGCAAAGCTGGAGACCTGGGTTCGAATCCCACAGCACCCAACTACGTATTGTGTGACCCTGAGCAAATCACTTAACTTCTTTGTGCTCCCAGGTTGCACCTGTAAATAAGCTTTCAGCTTAGTGTGTCCCTCCTGGTAAAATAAAGGTAAACACAGACAGCCTAAATTGAAATTCTCAGCAGCAAAATTGTCTAGCGAGCTCTCCCTGGGCCCTGCAGCCTGTAGCAACAACAACCCATCTGCCGCTGAGCAGTCTGACTTGAACCCCGCCTCCACTATTTCTGACCCGGAGCGATCACTAGTGGGAGTACCTGTGACGCTGTCCCTAATGCAGCATGAGATAATGATCGGCTTCATTAATATCACCTCACAGCTCACCCATTTGCAATCAGTTGTCACTGGCCTCTCGGAGACCTCCGCTAACCATACCACACAAATAACTGAATTAGAACAGCGTGTTAGCGATCTGGATGACTCCCTCCAAGAAGTCTCGGGTTAGCACAGCTCCCTCAAGAGAGCAGTGGAGGAGCTGATGGCCAGGACCGATGATCAGGAAAACAGATCTAGGTGCTCCAACTTGAGGATTGTTGGCCTACCGGAGTGTACAGAGGGCAACAGGCCAGAAGAGGGTTTGTATGGCTGGCTAGTGGAAAGCTTGGGCCTACCACCAGAAGTGGCACGTTACGAGATAGAACGAGCACACTGAGTTGGCCCACCACTTAAACTTGGAGATAAACCCAGACGCTGTTTAATTAAATCCTGCAGTTTGTGGATAAGGAGCAGATCCTGAGGAAGGCCAAGGCAAAAGGCCCTATATCATTCCAGAACATAAAGGTCTTTATCTTCCAGGACTTTAGTAGAGAGCTTCAGGCACAATGACAGAAGTTTAATCCAGTTAAGGCCGAGCTTCACAAGATGGGTAAGTCCTTCGCCTTTATGTACCCTGCCAAATTATGAGTGGATAGACCGGTGTCATCTCCCATCTACTTCTCCTGCCACAGAAGCTGAGCGCTGAGTAGAGGAGGAGCAGGCCAGGCTCAACGCATGCCGATCCCCAAATGCTCATGATGATGAGGCGGTGGGTTGACTCACTAGCCCTTAGTACTGGTGAGCCACACTTGCTGCTAAGTTTTCTTTCAAGTTTTCTGTAACCTCTCGACCAGGCCTAGGGGTCTGGGTAGCAGCGGGAGGCTCGTGCTTCACTCAGCGCTGTTTCAGCCTTAAAAGGAACTTTAATATAAAACCAGCATGCTGCCTAGCTCATCCCTGGGGCCTATTATATTTACTCAAAGGTGACTGCTGAGAATCAGTAGTCCAGCAACGTGAGACTGTTCTTGTCTTTGTGAATTTCAAACTGTGTCTCACTGTTCCTTTTTTTTTTTACTTTCTTTTTGGCCCCTTATCGTTGGCTTACCTGAACTCTCTCTGGTGTGGACTCAGTTCGGTCTGTTCCTGCCCAGCCTGAAGCCCCCAGACTCTTCTCCCCAGGAAAGGGCCCATCTCCCCACCGCATCACCTGGCCGCCCGATTCCTCGGCTCTGAACCACCTGGGGTGGGACTGCTGACTCCTCTGGTGCTCTAAGTCTAATTGAGTGACCAGGGGGCAGAGGGAGTGCCTGGAATGGAGCTGGGAAGCCCGGCAATTGGGCGTGGGGACCGACCACTGGTCCAGCCTTCGCCTATCAGGTGCCAGGGTTTTTCCACTTTTCTGTCCCTCCCCATGGAGCTCGGACATGCAATGATGACCAGCATCTGCTGAGCTTTGCCCCCAGAGCCATGCGGTGGCAGCGCCTATTCCTGGCCACCCCTGACTGCTGCCAGAAGTTGCTCAGGAGCGACGTTGTACCCTACACCCTCCCCGGGAAGGGAGAGCTGTCCAACGGATGCTCAATCCCTTCCCACCCCTGCCGACCCCCGGTGGCCCATGCTCGTTTCCAAACCCGGGTCGCCGCCGTGGCATGAGGTGAGGCATCTATTGTCTTAACCCTCAGCGCCACCAGGATGGCTTCACTGTTCCTTTTATAATACTTGTTTTTCTTTAATATTTGCTGCTGTTAGCAGCAGTTTAAATGGAATTCCATCTAAAGTTTTTTTTTTGTGATGCTTTCCCGATATGGAGGCATTAATTGACTCTTAGACTTACTGGTTATAGGTGTTGATGCGATAGCTAGATCGAATGTTGCTATCTCACTGGTTTTGGTTACTCATTACCTACAGTTTGTATGGGGACCAGTTCCTGACCATGTTTGGTCAGGTTAGTCGGGGGGGTTGTTTGGTGGGATTTTAGTGCGGGGTTGTGGGTTTAATGAAGGGAAGTGGGATGAGGCTGGTGTCACAGTTTCTGGGTCGCCCTATGACAGGGTAAGACACCAGGCCTCAGAGTTCTCGCAGCAAGAGGAAAAAAGGGTTGGTGAGGGGGGGTTTCCTTGGGTGGGGTTCTTGTTGGGTTGTTACTTAAATTATTACAAAACAATAGCGTGTTAGAGTGCTTGGTGTGTTATATGATGCTGCTCGATACTTCTGAAAAACAGTCAGTAATACGAGAAGGGTTGACGGGTGTCTGTCCCTCCAAGTTTCAACGCGGTAGCGTCCTTGTCTACTATGTACTGATTTTTTACATTTAATGGCGGGGACAACCAAAATAGCTACTTGGAATGTGAACAGTTTAAAAACCATTCTCAAGAGGAATCGAGTATGTAGGGAAGTGAAAAATGCTAACTGGCAAATAGTGATTTTACAAGAAACGCACATGACAGCATGTGAGGCGGACAGAACAGGGGCATTCATGGGAGGTAAATGGATCTCCTCCACTTCATCAGTGAAGGCATGGGGTGCCTCAATCTGGCTCCCTCAGGGATCTGGGATTACTGTACTGGAGCGGATCATTGATCCAGGTGGTAGGTATGCCTTTGTGCATGCCCAGGTTCCTGGGTTGGGCATTGTTGCAGTGGGCTCAATATATGCCCCGAATGTAATTGATCTGGGTTTCTTTCAGTGCCTAGCCTTAGACATGGCCCGTTGGGTGGATCCTTGGATTCTGGGGGGTGACTTCAACTGGGTGCTAGACATGGTATTGGATCGCTCCAACCCCACTCCGGTACCACTGTCGAAGAATGCCAAAGCCCTGGGGAAGTTGGAGAAAGAATTCAGTTTGGTTGACTACTGGAGGCACGAAAACCCCACGGGCCGGGATTATAGTTTCTGTTCCCATGCTCACCACTCCTATGCTAGGCTGGATAGTATCTTAATTAGCTCCTCCTTACTGGGCTCTGCCAGTGCCACCACATACTTCCCCATCTTGATTTTGGACCATGCTTCTCTGAGTTTAACCCTGGCGACTGGTGGGTCTCTCACAGGGGCTAGACTCTGGAGGATGGACCCGCTCTTGCTAAAGAACCCAGAATACACCTCCTTTATGGCTGATAGTATTGTTGAATTCCTCCAGTTTAATAAACAGGGTGACACCTCCCTCAGTTGTAAATGAGAGGCCTTAAAGGCCTATGTATGGGGTCAGACGATAGCCTTTTCTGCCCACCAAAGAAAAGAGGGAGAAAGGGAATTAACCTTCTTAAAGACAAAAATAGAACTATGTGAGGCTGCACACAAACAACGGCCCACAATGCCACTGTACTATGTGATACAAAAATGGAGGCGTTTCAATACTACCAGCAGTGCCAAATTGGAAAGGGCAATACTTTTAGCATGGGCCGGATCCTATTTTGATGGTGATAGGGGTGGTAAACTATTAGCTTGGCAACTATGCCACCAAGAGGGTGAAAGAACAGTAAAACAGATACATGATCACCAGAATAATCTGGTGAGTGAGTCAGCAGCGATTGGGAATGCGTTCAATACATTTTATGACTCACTGTATACTTCAGAAGTAGCTCCAACTGCCTTGGAGTACGATAAGTTTTTTGCCCATGCTCCTGTAATAAAGGTTGATGAGGTGATAGCACATTGTTCGGACTCTCAGATCACCACTACAGAGGTAACTAGAGCTATTAGAATTCTGAATGGCGGTAAAGCCCCTGGACCTGACGGCCTGCCAACTGATTTTTTTAAAACCTTCTCTATAGTACAAACTGACCCTCTTTTTGATATGTTTACTGAGACTTTGGAAAGATGTGATCTAACCCCCTCCACGTGGTCTGCAATGATTACTGTCCTTTCCAAACCAGGGAAAGACCCGGCATGGTGTGCATCATACAGACCTATTTGCTTGTTGACTGTGGACTATACAATACTGGCAAAACTTATTGCAATGAGGTTAGACCCGGTGCTTCCTAGATTAATTGGGGTAGATCAGGCTGGCTTTGTCAAAGGATGGCATGGAAAACACAACATTAGATGCACCCTGGATGTCATCCATCATTGGGGTATGGACAAACATCACCATGGGGCCACAGTGCTGGCCTTAGATGCCGAGAAGGCCTTCGACCTCATGGAGTGGGGGTACCTGTTTGAAACTCTGGGGAGGGTAGGATTTGGCCCTCAGTTGAGATCTTGGATTAAAATCCTAGACACAAAACCCCTGGCCCAAGTTTCAGTAAACAACAGCCTCTCTTCTACTTTCTCTTTGGGCCGTGGCACTCGTCAAGGGTGCCCCTTGTCTCCATTGCTATATGTCCTGTCACTGGAGCCTTTGGCTGCTGCAATAAGGGAAAATGGGAGCATTCGGGTTTCAGGGAGGAGGGAGGAGGGAGGGAGGGAGCACAAAATCGCATTGTATGCGGATGATTTACTATTATATTTGCAAAGCCCAGCCCAGGACCTGCCCCATTACACCAGCTATTGTGGGACTATGGCTCGCTCTCCGGCCACAAAATAAACTGGTCTAAGAGTGAACTACTACCAGCTGGTCAGCGAGACAGAGCCCTACTGATTGCCAATTTGGGAAGTCTACAACTATTGGAATCATTAAAATATTTAGGGGTCTTCATCTCAGCAAACAGTAACTCCCTCTATGCCTTGAATTATAAGCCACTCCTCAACAAAATTGCAGATGGCTGCGACAGATGGGCTGCTCTGCCTTTGTCTATATTCGGCCGTGTTGGAGTGATTAAAATGTCTATCTTACTGAGGTGTCTATATTTATATCAGTCTCTACCCATAAGTATCCCAGTTGAACACTTTAAACGCCTCAATGCAATTCTCCATCGATTTATGTGGAAGGGTAAACCAACAAAAATCAGAAGAGCTATTCTACAAATGTCCCCCGGCGAGGGTCGGCTGGGCCTGCCTCATTTTATGGGGTATTATTGGGTTGCTCAAAATGCTTTCCTTCCCACTGGGAGTGACAAGGAGTTGTCGCCCTGGCTGAGACTGGAGGAAGACTCTCTAAGGGGTGTTCTGATGGAGGATGTACTTCCGCAGGAGTGTACCACCACCTCCTCCCCCAACATATCTAACCCCTTTACTGCCAACTCAGTGAGGATATGGAAAAAGGTATGTAACCCCTAGGTGGTGCTATCCCAAGGGCTTCTACCCTTGCCTGTTTGACTACGGACAGGTTGAGGGGCCTTGGTCCTATGGCGGGTGCCTCCACCCAGAGGTTAAGGTTTGTAGTGGTTAGACTAGCTTGGTCACAGCCCTCTGGGACACTGAGACCCCCTTTTATTCCCTCTAGTGGCTCACACAGTACACCGGAGTTACAGCCCCAATACCCCACGTATATACACTGTTCATTCATATAGATACCACTTACCCTTGAGACTGATTCTGCAGCACGTCTCTGAGGATCCCCTATAAAGTAAGGTTAAACAACATACACAGCAAAACACAATACTGTTTCCATAAGTACCAACACCGTAGACAGTATATAGTATAACAACAACAAATCTGATTTATTTAGGGGACAGTAACACGGGAAGGGGAAATCAGGTTAACTAGTGGCATTAAATTACAGTACTGTGCACACATACAGGGTCTGAAAAGTCACACTCTGGGTACCCAGGTTGGGGGATGCTAGCCAGGTCCTTTGCCCGGGGTTGGCCGGCAGGTGCAGATGGATAGGGCCCTGTAGAAAAAGATATGCACAATACTCAATTGTAATCTGGGGCCGGAGGGCTCAGTCCATGAAGCAGTGAAACAGCAAGAATTAGATGACACACTTGTGATTGGAAAACAGCTGCAGGGGAACACCCTGATTTGTACTCACAATACCCAAGCTGAGAATCGGATGGAGAATGTCCTTCTGGATTGCCAGGAGAACAGGGCATGGGGACAAGGTCCTTGGTGACTGGACCCCACTGCAGTTGATAGCAAACGGATGTAGTCCAAATTAAGCTGGGGTTTACTTCTAGCTTCAGAACACAATTCACTCTACAGGGGATTTGAAATAGCGATTCCCCACAAGCACTATGCACATTTATATGTAAAAGGAAAGTACTATACCAGGCAGGCTGCTCCTCGATCCCGACCGCAATTACTGCAAGATACCTGGGAGAACACACAGCATCTTCAGTTCCTGACAGACCGAGCGCGGTTCAGCAATTTCTCCAGTCTTCTACAGGGTGAGCCTGGTTTCTACTATTCAGATCTCCTTCTTTCTCCTCACAAGTCAGATTCAGTCCAATCTGACGCTTGCAACGGCTGCAGGCCGAACCTCAGGGTTTCTGCCACGCCGCTTTCCTCAAGAAACTATACAATCGCAGAAGCACAGAGTCTTCTCTTCATTGTCAAACTCATCTGATCTTTCCAGTCACAGAGCAGGGCATTTCCTTTAGCGCCACACTATTCTGTTGGCTGGTTCGGCTGTCACCACAATAAGACTCCCTCTGTTGGTGGAAAAAGGCGCCAAGGTCAAAACTACATTTCCCAGAGTCACTGTCCATACAATCCCCTTGTGGCTGGCTCATATTAAGAGTCCAAGTTCTGATTCATCCAAAGGCTCCATTTTAGGGCTCCCTTAACCCAGCTGGGCCATCACAGCAGTTTAGGTCCAAAAGGGAGAGGTAACACACACAGAGTCCCAGCTGCAATAAAGGCAGGTTGGACAAACTACAATTTTGCTAATGTTTTAAATGATTTCTGGCAAACAGTTATATCTTCCAACAAGGCTCCCTCTGCACATGTAGCAATGACAGAAACAAAGCGAATTGGCAGCAGCTCGGGCAGGATTCGAGCATTAAATACACAGTCCCCCCATACAAACTAATTAAGTCTGCAAGCAGACAGCTGTTAAAGAGACAGTACGTGGAAGCTCAAATAGCAATCACTTGCAACCACGTTTAAGTAGCTCAGACGCTGAACACCACTCAGGCTTGGAGCATTCAGGCAAGCTCCTGGAAGACTTTTGGGAACCCCCATTTGCAGGGGGGTTACACCTACATATGCTAATCACCATAACAAGCAGACTGTCAATGTTAGTATAATACAGGCAGTGAAGAAAAGAGGTGCTCCAACAGTGGCACTGACCCAAGGGCTTTTGGTATGGAGGCAGAGGGGGTTAGCAGTAGTGAATCAATTGTATGACAGTGGCCACTTCAGGAGCTTCTCCTCCCTCAGACAAGACTGGGGGACTCCGGTGGGTGATTTCTTTGTCTACCTGACACTCCAAAACAGACTTGGTCTCTCCCCTGATCAGGATGGGGGGTGGGCCCCACCCTCCACATTTGAGGAGGAATTGTTCAGGCCTCAACCAGGCACTAAACTTTTATCGCTGTACTACGGTATCACTAGGAGCCAGATAGCTAGTACCCTTGAGGACATTAAGAGCAGGTGGGGAGCTGACCTTCGGTATCAAGTAGATGACTGGGTATGGAAGTTGGCTTGTACACATCTATCTCTATGTTCTAGAAATAACAAGCTAAGACAAATTCAGCTTAATTTTTGTATAGAGCCTACTACACACCTAAAAAGTTACATGATATGGATCCCCGTAAGCCAAGCGCCTTCCCGAAGTGCCATACCCAAACCGGTGGCTTCTTATAATTAGCCCTTCTGTACCCCAAGGTGGCCCAGTTTTGGCACAGCATGCATCAGATTATGAGCAAAGTATTGGGCTACAGTCCTTCAAAATCACCCCTTGAATTAGTTTTGGGAGCTGATCCCCAACACCCAAATGATAAACTTAACTGCCCACTGTGGTCCCTGGCTCTTATCAATGCTAGGAAAACAGTGGCACAGAACTAGGCTGCCTCTCCTCCTTCTATTGCTGGGTTAACAATCTTAAACACTGTCTGACGCCCAGTTGTGTGCTCAGGGGAAGCACCCTGATTTTTCTGAGGTCTGGTCTCCTCTTATTCAAGCCACTGAGAATGGAGACTTCCCTGTCTAATACTTATACTTATCTGTTCAGAATACCTTTAGAAGGGCAGGGGCTTGGCTTCGGTACATTCCAGATCCCCTCTTTTTTAGACCTAGTGATTAATTTATTCTGGCCAAAGACATTGTCATTTTGAATTTGTAATGCACTGTCCCCTAATGGAGAGATATCTTTACTGTACCATTTTCTTTTTTTTTTTAAAAGAAACTTCACTATATCATAGTGTCATACGTCTAAGCGATCATATGTATGCTAATTGATTCACTTGTACTTGTACCAAACACTCTTTCAATAAAATATTTTGAAAAAAATAGGCATTTCTATGTCTAGTGCACCTACCCGGTTATCAAAAACAAAATAAATAAATAAATGACTGCAGGGAGTTTATCATCAAAATGTGCTCCCTGTCTTCCACTACATGGATATGGGCTATGGCACCGCCGTTTCCATTTCCCTCAGCAGACTTGACACCATCTGCAACTCCTTCTGCTCCTTTGTTACAAATGCTCCCTGTCGCACCCACCCACCATTCCTTACTGTATTCATCGTTATCCATCCTTCCCCTGCCCTCACATCACCAGGCTCACTATACCTCCTTCATATCCAAATACTGGTTTAGTTCCATTCCCTCTTACTTATCCTCACTCCTCTCCCAACTCCCCCCATTTCCTGTTCCCTCTGTTCCAGGGACCATCACACTTATGTCACTCCCCACTCCCACTCCTCTGTTGGACAATCTGTCTTCTCGTTTCAGCTTCCCTCACCCTGGAGCCAACTCCCCTCCTCCCTCCTCCTCTCCCCATCCCCTGACTCCCTCACCCTGGAGCCAACTCCCCTCCTCCTCTCCCCATCCTCTGACTGCCTCACCCTGGAGCCAACTCTCCTCCTCCCTTCTCCCTCCTCCTCTCCCCATCCCCTGACTCCCTCACCCTGGAGCCAACTCCCCTCCTCCCTCCTCCTCTCCCCATCCCCTGACTTCCTCAGGCACCATTTGAAACTCCAACCCCTCATTACCTGTTCCTGTTACCCTTCCTCCTGACACCTCCATTAAAGCTACCAACTTTCTGAGATCTAAAACTGGGACAGTCTATCATGACCATGACCCCCTCCTCACTGTGTCACTCCCACAGGCACGCCGCAGACAACGCTGCACGCAATCAATTACATTTTGCTGCTTGCTCTGGCCATGCTGCCCCACAGTAACACCTGTAGCAAACATCCAGATTACAACAATACATCATTCTGCTGCAGCAAGTTCCAAATCATGATGTACAGAAAGTTCATTAGAAGCAAACCTGCGTTAAATTGAGTTCAGACATTCGAGCTGCATGTATTCCTCCTCCTGACAATTCCATCCCAACTCACTTACACTCACCTAATTTACTGAGCAAACTTCACTTCAGTGACTCCCACCACCACAGCAGATTGTTTTCACACACTCCCTGCAGCTGATCAGGTTCGGGTACCTTAGTTCACTGCTGCCGGTCTCTTCTGTCTGAAGTCCCTCTCAGATGCAGGCAGGCAGATGTCCATATGCACTTGTTTGCACTACTACCCAGTCTAACCAAGAGGAAGGAACATGCTTTACTGTGCTCCCGCTGACATGCTTGAGGTGCAACACAGGCGCAGGGGTTGAAGTTGCAAACTGCTGTCCAGCTCGAGCAGCTCCACAGTGGTGCTGAAATAACTGTCACTCACGGATTAGCATTCAGCAAAAAAAAAGGGACAAAACTGGGACAAGTAAGCAAAAACCAGGACAAAAGTGACATTTTGCAAAACTTGTGTGGACACTGGGACAAGCTGCCTAAAATAAGGACTGTGCTTGGAAAATGGGGAGTGTTGGTAGCTTTAACCTCCATGGCTGAGCCTGAACTATATTAGTAAGCAGACAGCTGGTGCCCTGTTCCTGCCTTGGTTTCACTTCCATACCACTACAGTTTTCTCCCTCCAGGACAAGGTCAGGCAATAACCTACCCTACAGGTCAATCACCTGTTGTTAGCATTGTTCTTGTTCACTAAGTACTGCTGTCACTTCTGAATATGCTCTTGTTAGGTGTTTTAACTGAGCTGTACCACACTTTATTCTATGGGCCTAATATTCAGAAATGCTCGAAACACTGGCGCAATGCCAGTGCAGCACAAGTGAGATGCACCATGGCATGCCAGGAGCCATATTTAGAGTTTGCCCCTGCTAAAATGACCAAGCGCAAGTCGGCTGAATATGGCAAAGATGCGCCATGGTGCAGAGATGCACCAGTGTAACCATGGATGCATGGAGCAAATCAGAGCAAACACCCATGGAGCAGGGAAACAGCCACCACAGGGATACAGCAGCAAGGACCCAGAGGGTGAAGGAAGCATGTCCCCCCCCCATGAACACAGAAGCATGGACCTGGAGGGCAAACAGGGCAGTAAGGGAAGGTCCACAGACAGCCAAAGGCCACTGTCCTGGAACACGAACCCGCCCAAGGTCTGCAACACCATCCATGCCAATGACAGTGACACACAACAGACACCCACCAAACATGGCCATGGTGCATGGAGAGCACGGTGCCAGGGACGAGGAGGACACAAGAACCCACCAACCAGGGATGGGCGGGGCACAGGCCAGCCACCCCGCCATGGGTCCACATAGGATGGACACGGCCCGTGCACACATGACCTGCACTGTAGGGAAGGATCCCCTACCAGTAGCACAGGCCTGCATGTCAGTGTGCCACCAGCTGCAACATGGCGTGTCATCAGGCACACCCACAAGGGTGTCGGCACATACAGCAATGGTGGCCTGACCAGCCACAGGGATATGGGGAAACAGAACCCCAAAACTGCATGGGAGCACACCCATGGGCAGCACAACAGCATGCCACCCCAGTCCCCACATGGCTGCACCACACAGCACCCAGCACAGGCCCCGAACAACACCACACGTGGCCCATGCCATCAGCACCACCAGGGCAGGACCCCAGGTGCAAGGCTCAGGCAGGCAACACACCATGGGCATGTGCATGCACCAATGCACAGTGAGGGCCATGCAATGACAGAGGGAACAGTCCATGGGAATACACATGCCCCATGCATAGAAGACACCAACCCCCTGGCTGCCCAACCCCAGCACAGAGCAATACACCAGCAACACAGCGACACACCAAGCATGGCTGACCCACAGGCAGACATGGCAGGGCCATGAGCAGCAGCGTCAACTATAGCCTGACCACACGTACCCACTGCCCGTGAAGTGGCATGGCCTTGGGTGCACCACAGGCACACAACTGCAGCATGGCTCCACACGCCGCCTGCAAATCAGACACTGACACAGGCCCACAGTGAACAAAAGGCTTTCTATAACAAGAACAATACAAACAGCAATAAACAGGGTCAGGAATGGGGGACAGGGGCAGGGGGACAAGGAGCAGGGGCTATACAGGTGGATGTGGGACAGCAGGGAAAGAAGTCTTCGGAAGGGATGGGGGATAGGTACAGCAGAGAGTTGAATTGTCCATTATCTGCAGCCCCTGATGGACCGCCCCAGCTGCTGGATCTCCCTCCTCAATGCTGCCATCTCCCGCATGTGGTGCCACTGCAGGGCAAGGAGCCTCCTCTGGAGTGCAAGGACCCGTCCAGTGTTCTGGACACATGGGCATGCTGCCCCCCCCAGCAACTGTCCTGTGGCCACCTAGGGGAAGGGACAGTGCAGACAATCAATGCAAGGCCACACAAACACAATCCCACCCACAGTGTGCCATGGACTGTGGGGGCACGCATAACTAGGGGACCATAGACGGTCTACACATTGGGGCCACACCAAGCAGTCACACAGCACACCACAATGGTGCAGCCAGCCAGACGGTGCTGCACAGTGCGCCCATGTGCACAAGCCCATGGGCACATGGCATACAGCACCAGCACCGTAGCAGCACACAGTGTGGAGGCTGCGCACACACCCCCCATCAGGCAGCATAATGCAGCCACAGTACGTGCAACAGTGGCATGGACCATGGCAGGTGCGCTACCACAGCCCTGAGGCCATGGGGCCATGGACACCTTGGCCCAACCATGACACATGGCACTCACACTGTGACAGGTACCAGCAATGGAGACACACCTACTTGCCAGGCGATGCCCTGATGGTGCTGCTCACTGTAGGCTACCATGACCCTCTGCCCCTGCTGTGGCTTCTCTGGCCCACCTGCGGTCCTCGGGCCCTGTGAATGTAAAGGTGAGAGATGACATGAGTACACAGGCAAGCATGGCACCCCCCCAATGCACAGCCAGCATGGAGCAAGGCGTGACCCTGACCGGCCTGCAGCCCACCCCACCTGCATAGCTGCAACACATGCAGCAGCCATACATGGCATCCAGCAGCCAGCAGAACAGTGCTGCCCCCCAGTGGACCATGTACCACATACCAACAACTACCACAGGGGAGCATAGGGGCATGCATGACTATTGCTGACACCTACCTGGCTGTGGCACCGCACCACGCTGGACACGCACCTGCATCCTGCACAGTCGCTCCAGATCCCTGCACTGCAGGTCCACATACCTGTGGTGGCATTGCTCAGCACTGCGTGCCCCGGCTGTGTGGCGCTCCATGGCCAAGGCCACCTGTGCCCAGACATCCCCCTGGCCTGCTGCAGTGGTACAGTGCCAAACAGCTGGCCCTCAAACGGCATCACCACTACCTCAAGGTTGACTACTTCAACCTCTGACCAGTTGAGGGCCCTCCTAGTCCATGCCTGCACCATGTCCTCCGTCAGGTCTAAATGGCAGCCTGGATGGTGGTGTGATCACATACATGGGTGCATCATGTGTGGAATGCGTGGTAGGGAATGGAATACAGCGATCGTGCAATGTGGTGATGCACGATTCGGTAGCATTGCACAGCCATGGACATGCGCAATACGCACATGGCCACTGGGTGCACAGGGTCAGAGGTTGAGACCCTATGCACAGATGTGCATGTGTAGTGGACCGCACTGATACGATCATGTATGTGCGCGGTACGGGACTGAGAGGGAATGCCATGTGACGTGCCATGCACCACAATAGTCAATGTGCAATAGCACTGCGCCATGGCACCGCTATGCACATGTAACACAGGATGCACGTTGGACCCCTGCAACGCCATGTGCACATGCGCAAAGCAGGAATGCGCACCGTGCATGCACCAGCCATGTGCAACAGGATTGCTGTGGTGCAATCACATTGTGCATGGAGCAAGTATGCGATATTCAGCCGCTGTATGCAAATCAACTCATCAGCCTATGCTCAGTGCAGTACAGTGCATTAGCACCTCATTACCATTGCACATCTACTCATTTGCATGTGATGTGCCTGAAAAGTGCCATTGGACAGCACAGGCCATGGACTGGTATCGCAAACTCAAGAGGTAGGTGTATGCTGGTGCAGGGCAACAGGGGCCTGCAAAAACAACATCATGGGGACATACATGGTAAATGCTGACAACTACACACCATGCTGCCATTGTCCATAGGTAGCTACATGTCAGGACAGGAGGAAGAGGAGGGCCGTGGGCCTGCCCAGAAGAGAAGGCCCAATTTCACGAAGGCTGAGACCAGTGCCCTGTATGAGGCCTGCCTCGACAGGGAGGGGCTCCTCAGTGGTACCAATGGCACACCCCAGGAGAGGTCGGATGGGTGGGTTGCAGTGGCAGACTACGTCAACCAGCACAGACACCACCAGCAAAGCATAAAAGAGTGCAAGAAGAAGGCCGGGATGGCCAAGAGACGCATTAAGGAGAAGGTGGCGGCCATACGTGCGTCCCGCAGTGCCACTGGCGTTGGCCCGTCCACTGCGCCCACCCTGATGGCAACAGAAGAACTGGTGGCATCCACCCTCAGTTGCATGGCGGTGGAGGGCATCCCTGGAGGAGGTTTCCAGATGGGTGGCAGCCCATCCCTGCACAGTGAGTAGACACCCGACCAACATATACGGTGTGTGTGTGTGTGTGTGTGTGGGCATGCAGTGCTGCCTGCTGTTGTGTGGCATGCCACCTGCGTGTAGCGATGTGGGCATGCACGGCCACAGGGCAGCATTTAGCATCTGATGCATGCCCACAGGGTGGAGGGGGGTCATGGGCCTGTAGTTCAAGCACTGACACACTGTTTCCTCATTGCAGCACCATCATGCCTCCATGTGGATGAGGGGGCAGGGTCAGCACCAGCCATGACCGACGAGGACGGTCCATCCACCTCGACCGGCATGCATGGACTGGACAGGCTGAGGGCAAGCACTGCCGAGCCACCTGATGGCTTTGACCTGGCGCTGGATGTCACCCTGGCTGGGTTCATGCAATGATAGCCTGAGTGTGCTGTGTGCAGAGACCCAGCTGGGGGACATGTCTGGCTCTGATGATGACATCACACCGATACTGGAAAGCGTTGAGAACATGGTGCCCAACACGTCCCTGGATGCATCACAGGAGGCATCTGGGCACAGCACAGTAACCGCGGTTTCACGGCTGCCACCCATCCCTGGCAGCATGTTGGTGGGTTGGGCCACCGATGTGCACAGCAGGGGCGGTGGTGACTGTGCAGCAGACAGGTGTGGCACTCGCCAGCGGCCAGTCATGCAGCAGAAGCAGGTCACGGGGGACATAGGGCAGTGTGGAGCAGGGTCTGCCGCAGGTGCATCTGTACAGCCTGGATCCAATGTATGGTGCCCTGTGCAGTGTTCACCTGAGGGAGGCTGGCCATGGTGCCGCGACACCTCCTGAAGCCCAGCGCCCCAGACAGGGTGTGCAGGATGCCAGTCACCTGGCTGAGCACACACGGTTGCTGCGCGCGTCCGTGGAACACCAGACGCTGCTCACCATGGAGATGCGTGCACTGCAATCATAGGTGAGACAGCTGGCAGAGCAGCAGGGTAGGAGCATTGTGCAGATTATGAACGGGCTCCACCAGTCGCAGGAGGCCATGACTGCATCGATGGACCACATGTCCAGTGTCATTGTGGCAGTTATGGACCACATGACTGGTACCATCGCGGTGGGTCTGGTGTCATTGACTGCCACTGGGCTTGACCATACACAGAGGACACCCCGCAGTACACTATCCACCCCATGGTCATGGCATCTGGCGACCCCATCGCAGCGGATGCCGGAATCAGATATTGGCATCCCGGGAACACCAGGGGCAGGCCTGTTTGGGTGCCTCTACACCCCTGCACAGGCACAGTCACGGTCCCGTACATTGACCCCTGGGGGGCCTCGGACACCACCCCATGGCTGATGGCCAGCCTGCAGCTGGTGACTGGCCTAGGTGCAGCTGCCCACATGGCCATGGCAGCTGGGGTGCTGTGCAGTTGGCCTTACATGTCTGTTGCCCTGCACCCCCTGTCTGCTGCTGTTGCCCTGTGTATGTGTGGGTGTTGTTGGTACGGTATGCCTGTGGTGTGTCGCTGACATGTTGTGCTGCATACCACATGTGTATGCCGGCCGTGCTGCTGGGGTGCGTGGCATGGGTGTGATGATGGTCATTACAGTTGCCACCAGCTGTGCCTCTGCACCAGTGTAGTAACTCTGATCCATGCCATGTACCACTGTGTGACTGTGTGTGTGCGCATGCCTGTGCTGTGTGTGTGTGTGCTGCTGTGTGACAGTGCCACCCCAGTGCCTGCCGTGCACCCCATATCGTGCATGCCTCCGGCTCTGCTCATCCAGGTCTGTGTGTTGTGTGCTGCTCTGTGTGCCTGTGCATCTCTGTGCACTCACCTGCATTCGCCATAGTGCTCATGTGCGATGGTGTCCCGGTGGCGCCTTGCCTGCATGGCCTGTCTCGGGTCACGTCTCCCATAGGGTGGTTGCCCACCACCCTCCGGCACATCACTGCCATCGTCCCTGCTACTGTCTCCATCTTCTGCCTCGACAGCTATCCCACGGTCAATAGCCATGTTGTGCAGTATGCAGCAGGCCAAGAACAGAACACAGGTTTTCGATGGGCTGTATTGTAGGGCTCCACCAGACCTGTCTAGGCAACAAAAATGCATTTTCAGCATGCCAAAGACACACTCAATTATACTGTGCATGCTGGAGTGTGCCTCGTTGTATCGCTTCTCTACGGGGGTCAATGGTTGCCAGTAGGGGGTGAGCGGAATGGACATGGTTAGCCCTTTGCAGTGCTGTGCCACTTCCTAGTCCTGGACACCCACCATTTTCTCCAGCATGCCCCCCCCTCGGCAGTGACATGCAGACCCCAGCACATGCCATACTCACCCACTAGATGGCCCATGGGGATGTCCCCATGTTTGAACCTCTGGCACAGTACAGAGGTGTGCTAGATGAATGCATCATGCACTCCCGAGGTGTGGGGCACAAACATTGATGATACACCCCGTGGCATCGCACATCACCTGGCAGTTCACTAACAGGTAACTGTTATGGTTTATGTAGACCGGCCCTTCTGGACTGGGTGGTATGCGGATGCCCAAGTGGGTGCAGTCAATGGCCCCAATCACACCTGGCATGCGTGCAACCCTGTGAAAGGCCTGCATGTTTGCTGTATGCTCCATCTGTGTGCTGGAGAAATGTATGTACTCTGCAGCAGGTGGCAGCAGAGCATTGAGGAACTGGGTGAGGAGGTGGGACATGGCCAACTGGGGTGATCCCACAGTGACCCCTGTTGATCTTTGGAAGGTGCCCATGGCGAGCAAGCACATCACTGAAGTCACCTTAGTCTCCACAGACATGGCATGACTCCATCTGGTGGGTGTCTGCATCTCGTCACTGCACAGCTCACAGAGCTGCCTCAGAATTGCCCTGTTCAGGTGGTACTGGCCCACTATCTCTGTATCACTTTAGTTCTCGAATGTGATGTGGGCACGGTACCACCTGTGTCAGGCATACCACCGCCGGGCCCTTCGTCAGCCACGTTGCTGTTCCTCCTGCCTCCTCACACCCCTCATTACCGCCTCCATGTGAATGGGCCAACGTCCATCTCACCTTGGCTCTCCACTGGCTCCCTGCCTGGCTGTCAGTGTGTGCGCGTGTGTGTGTGTGTGTGTGTGTGTGTTCATCCGTCACTGTTTGTCTATCTGTTTCTCTCTCTCTCTCTTTCTCTCTCTCTGCACAGTGTTGTGCATCCCTGTCTGTGTGTTTGAGGCTGGATTTTAGAGGCTCAAGTCGGGGTGGTGCATCAGGGGTCTTGCTCTTCAGTTGTGCCATGGTCTGTGGTTGAATATGCCATTACACCACTTATTCATGGGTACGCCCCCTGCACATGCACTACATACATTACATTTGTGCCTTAGCACAGTGGGATTTGTGCTGCGGAGCCGTGATGTTTGAATATTGCTCTACAGCGCACATCAGCTGTTGCGCTGGCGCAACTCACGTGCATATTGCGCAGCTGCTTTGAATATCCAGCCCTATGTGCATAACATTGTTTGTGTTTTTTGAGCAACGTGATGGTTACCTTTCATAGATCTTCAGGAAATTGGCACACTCTTTTTGTGTGGCCATCCTCACCACAGCGATAGCATAAGACAGTAGACCTTGTACTTTGGGTCTGACCAGGCTCACCACTACTGTACAGACAGGGTTTGGGTTCATCTGCAGGTCTGTAGCCACCTTCAGTCTCATTAGACCTTCTCCAGGGTGGACTGGGGTGAGTGTCTTAGCAAAGTCAGCCACTAAAGCTCTCAGTTCTCTCATTTTCTTCAACATATCATCATCGTTTTTCCTCTTGGGACCTTGGGAACTTGAGCACTTGCACCTTTTGCTGTTGACTGAAATTCACTAGCTGCCTCAGCAGCACACATTCGAGCTGTCTGGCCCTTCACCATCTCTCCTGCACTTTGAGCACTTGTGTTCACTTCCTTTAATTCTTTTTTGTTTGTTTGTTTTTCCTTATTTATCCTCCTCAGCCTGCAGGCAGGGCCTCAGCCTGCCTCTAGACTCCCGGTCGCCACTCCCCTGGTACCCCCAAGCTCTGTATTCCCCACTGATTACCCCAGATGGTGGGGCAGGAGAGGGAGGGCTGCCCCCCATGACAAATATCCAGACCGGGCTATACGGGCAGTCCTGAGGCAGTGGCGCCAGTGTTCTGGTGGGGACTTCATGTAGCCTGCAGCCGCTGTGTTTCCGCTTTTCTGTTTCCTCCCCCTTGCTGCCGTGAATGAGTGCATGTGGAGGTGAGTGCATCATGATGCCACACCTCTAGTCTCCCTTGCTCTGGCACTGCCATCGGTCTCCACCAGGAGGCAGTCATGGAGTAGGATGACATGCCCACCCATCCCCGGGAAAGGAGAGCTGTCATCAGACGCTCGATCTTATCCCTCCCCTGGCAACCCCCAGCGGCCCAAGCTTGCTCCTGAACTTTGGTCACTGGCATGGCACGAGGTATGGCTTCCAGTGCCTCAACCCTCAGTACCACTGGGCCAGCCCCCCTTAATTTGTTTAACAAATCTTTGAGCTGCTGTGGATCAGTTACAGTTTCTTTCTCACTGTTTTTTCCTGGTGCTGAAGCTGCTCTGGCTGCACCTGCAGAAGGATCCCAGACTTCCTTCTAACTTCTAGTCTCTGGAACTTCCTTCATAAGCCAGCAATAAGCAGGTAGATCATCCCTTCTTTCTTGGAGCTTTAACTTTAGCAGTAGCACACTGGAAAACCTGACAGATTTCAAAATATGGTCCAACCTTACTCAGTTTACGGCACTGGTCAGTACCCCACCTTTTCTGTGAGCTCTTTGCAAGGCCCTTTCTAGATGGGTAACAAAAGCAGACAATGGCTTACCTTTCTACTGTTTGGTGGAGTTGAATTTCCACATTAAATCTTCCCTAGAGTCAGTACTGCTAAAAACACATTCTCGGGCTGACAAGTATTCTTGTGCAGAAGCGTTAGGGTTAGTGGACCTCAGGAACCGAGTTGCTTCTAGTGCAGGGTCCCTCAAACTTTCCATGAGCCTCTTTTTTTTTTCTCCCTCAACACATTGCCACTCTTATTTATTTATTTATTTATTTTTATTTATTCAATTTTGGTGACCGGGTAGGCCCACTGAGCCCCGAAGGTCCCTTTTTCAGTGGTGACCCGGGATAACAATACAAGATAAAATACAGTGGAGAAAAACTTTTGATTACATAGGTTGTTCAAGCATAAGGTGGTTACAGACAGTGGTTACAGACATGGTTATCATCATGACACAGTTTGCCTTGGTACTACGGCATAGTGACATACATGAGGTAGCATTGGTCCTAGGTGTCCAGATACTAGAGGGAGGTACATGGTCGGCTCACCTTTGGGAAGGTTTGATGCAGAAAAAGGGGATACCTTAAGAGCCATGGAAGTGGCATGCACTTGTGGCCAGTATATGGGACTTAAGCCTGGTGCAGAAGTTTGTGAGTGAGGAGGCGTCCTGGACCGGGGGGTTGGGGAGCTTGTTCCATAGGCTGGGGGCTTGGCAAGAAAAGGATCTGCAACCAGCATTGGTCCTTACTCTGGGGACTTCTAGTAGTGTTCGTTCTGATGTCCTTAAATTCCTAGGGTTGTGTTTAATGGCTATGGTTCCAGCTATGCTTGGTGGAGCGGGGGGTTTGAGTAGCTTGTAGGCCTGGACAAGCAATGGGTATTGGAGGCGAGCAGCCAATGTGGGCCACCGGAGCTGGGCCAGAGTGTCACAGTGGTGATGTCACGGGTGGTCTTGGGTAGCGAACAAGGGGTGAAGCATAGTCCATCCATGTCGCTAGGTCATCTTCCCCATTAGGTGTAGGGAGAGTGCCAGAGAATACCTATAGACTGTAAGTCAAGATTAACTGAGGGCACAGGCACTGGTGCCAGGGCAGGTGCAGGCACAGGGGGCAGGGGTTGGAGCTGAATTGGGTACAGGTGCTGGGACAGGGCCTGGGGGGGGGAATACCTTTGGGGGACTAATAATCTCTTCAAGTCCTCAAAAGTTTGTCCCTCAACAAGCAATAACTTTCCCAGTTTTTCTTTTTTTTTAACTTGTATTTTATTGAAAGATTTGTATAACATTACAATACAACATTTCATTATGATCATGACCATTTGACGTAGTTCAGCAATTTCTCAGAGTATTTGTCAATGGTTATTTTTTGCCTCATTCAGATCAGGATTTCATAGTTCGTAAGTTCAGATGTACAGCTCTTTGTTTAATATCTTTGTTGCTATTCACAGGTATTCAGCTGCTGGGGACATAGATATGCAGTGCTCTATGTCCTCCGATCTACGATGATGTATTCGCATCCTGTGGATTTTCGGGCTGGACGAAATTCTGTCAGTCTCTATGAGGCTTACCATACTTATTGTTAAAAATGGTGCTGTCTTGACCATCATGCATATAACAGTTATTTGAGCATTAATGACTATATGTAGTAACATCGATTTGCAAATAAATCAAGGAGTTATGTGAACTGCGCAGGTTGTTTGAATAGCAGATAAAAGCTATAAAGTGAAGAATAAAAAACAAAAAGAAACTGTTTGTTGTGTGGCTCAGTGTGTACTCGTGCCCCGCTGACGGGGTAGGCTGGTACCAGTGTATGATCAGCAAGGTGGCCACATGTGGCTCTTGCATGGTGTCCCTAAATATGTTCCTCTGAAGAAATTCTACATAGGGTCAAGCCCCCCCACCCCAATTTAATCTAACTATGTTTAGTCACTACCAGATTGTTATTATTATTCGGGATTTGATCCATCTCATGGGCCTATCTTATGTGTCCCCTCTCATCCAAGAAGTTGATCCAACACTTCGTCCTTCCCCTCTTCTTCCATATAATGAAAGAAAGGAAGCCACCTGGCATTATACAGACCCACCTGAAATCTCAGCTTAGCTGTTATAGCTTCCAAGTGTTTAATATCGTTGATATTATTTAACCATTGGGATATTGCTGGTTGGGATGCTGACAGCTATTTCTGGGTGATTGTTTTCAAAGCAGCCACTGTAAGTACTTTGTATAGATAAACCTCTGTAGCCCTGCTGAGTGTTTCTGGTACCAGCCCTAGAACTAAAGTGGCAAAGGTTAGATCCGATGGGGTTTGTGGGATCCGTTGTATTGTTTGTCCCACTGAGTTCCAGAAAGCCTTTAGGTTGTCACACTCCCATAAAATATGGGTATGTGTTCCCTTCTTCCCACATTCCCTCCAGCAGGTATCAGAGTTAGTAGTATCATAATGTCTGGTAATGATTGGTGTTGCAAAGAATCGTGTGTATACCTTCCATTGAAATTCTCGCCAAGCACTGGATGTTGTTGTTTTGTGAACATTACCCCATATGTTCTCCCATTGTTCTTCTGTCGGTTCCTGACACCACTCATCTTCTCACCTTCCCTGAATGCTCTAGAGCTCCAGCTTGCCCACATTTTCTTGTAATATAGGGTACAGTAAGGAGACTAGTTTCTTAGTTTCTGCTAAAGAAGCTTTGTTGTGTTTCATGGCTGTGCAAGGGGCCGTGTCACTCAACAGGGCTCCAATTCCTACTCTCGTGTTAATATAGTGTCTGCATTGCAGATAACAATAGAAGTCCTGCCTGGGTAAGTTGTAGAGAGACTGTAGTGATTGAAAGTCTCGGACTGTGTCCCCTATCACCAACTGCCATAGTGTCTGCAGTCCCAGCCTCTCCCACCTATCAAAGCAAACATCCTTCTTGTCTACCAGAAATCCTGGGAGAAACTTGAAGGGGATATATTGCCATACTGGTTCTAGTATCTCCCACCTCTGTGGCTTTCGTCCAGATTTCTAACATGTGTTTTGTGCATTTGTTGCTAATCTCTTTAAGGGTCTGAGGTGTTGTGAGCCATGGCAGATACCTAAGGGGATCTTTAGAAAGTGTTTCATTTTCTATAGCACACCAACTCGGTCCCCCCACATATGAGACCATTTTAAGTAAGGGCATTATTTGTGCTGCCATGTAATATGATGGGAAATGTGGAACACCAAATCCACCCTCTGCCTTTGGGGCCAGTAACACTGCCCATTTGAGTCGTGGCCTTCAGCTAGCCCATATGACGTCAGATATTTTCTTTTTTAATATTTTCCAGTCTCTCACGGGGATTGAAATTGGTAGAGTTGAGAATAGGAGCATGAGTCTGGGAAGTACGTTTTGTTTCACTGTGTCTATTTTATTTGAGAAGTATAGTGGAAGTGAACCCCTTCTCTTTAAGTCAGTATATATTTGGGTAAGTAGGGGGATACAGTTGCAAGTATATAGCTTTTCTAACTTTTGGGGAATCCAGACACCCAGATATTTCATTTTTTCTTCAGCCCACTTAAAAGGGAGTTGGATTTTTAATGACGGTGGAGAGGTTCCTCTCAGAAGCAACACTTCTGACTTCTCTTTGTTAATTTTAAAACCGGATATTTTTTCATAGGTTGACAGCAGGTTTAGTAAGTATGGGAGTGATGTCTCTGGTTCTGAGAGATAAATCAGGTTGTCATCAGCATAGAGCTACACCTTACAAGTTTGACACCCTATCATAATACCTTTGATCTTCTGAGATTCCCTTATGGCTGCTGCGAAAGGTTCAAGACTTATAGCAAAAAGGAGTGGGGATAACAGGCAGCCCTGTCTGGTGCCTCTATTAATTCTGAAGGAGTCTGAAGTTGTTCCATTAACTTTAACGTTAGCAGAAGGTGTTTTGTAGCACAGTGAGACACATTGGAGGAACTGTCCCCCCAACTCATAATGTTCCATGACTGGTCTTAAATATGACCAATTAAGGTGATCAAATGCTTTTTCAGCATCTAAGAAGATCACAAGCAGAGGGGAGATGAATTTGTTGCTATTGGACATGATATTTAGTAATTTTCTAACATTGTCTAATGTCAGCCTATGTGGGATGAAGTCGGTTTGATTGTCATGAATTATTTGCTCTTTATGCTTTTGTAGCCTGGTAGCCAAAATCTTAGTTAAGATCATAAGATCTTGATTCAAAAGTGAAATTGGACAATAGGCCTCACATTGATCTTTCGGCTTTTTGGGCTTTGGTAAGACAGTTATCAGTGCATGGTCCCACGAAGGGGGGACTTTCTCCTCCCTTAAACAGGAATTGAAGACTCTAACTAGTATGGTAGATAATGACTTTATTAATTGCTTGTAGAATTCAGGACCAAAACCATCCAGTCCGGGCGATTTACCTGTTTATTTATTTATTTTACTTTAGTTTTTTTTTAATTTTTGTTGACCGGGTAAGTGCACTAGACAAATTCTGCCTCTTTTCAGGCACGACCCGGGGAGGGGAATACAGATGAATGCCAACTGACTTTTTTTTAACCAGATTAAGCTGTTGGTGGTATTTTTAGTGTTGGAAGAGTTTTTATTGCAGTTAGCACCTCTTGTTCCATTATATTGGAACTTATTTCTTGTTGTGCTGACTGTCCCAATTTTGGTAGGCGAAGCTTGCTTAGGAATATTTTTGTGCTCTCCCTCACTTCCTCCGGTGGCCTGTTTTCCGAGTATAATTTTTGATAACAGTTTTTAAATTGGTTAGCGATATCTTTTGGCCTATTCCATGGGCATGACTGATTCTTCTTATTTTTAATTTGCGAGACCCACCATGATGTTTGTTCCTTCCATTGCCTATATGCTAACAGCTTGGATACTTGCCCCCCATGTCCTGATATTTATGGTTCGAGAATCCAAGGAATCCTTCAG
The DNA here is from genome assembly GCA_016271365.2 of Neoceratodus forsteri. Classification (NCBI taxonomy): domain Eukaryota; kingdom Metazoa; phylum Chordata; order Ceratodontiformes; family Ceratodontidae; genus Neoceratodus; species Neoceratodus forsteri. The sequence continues at coordinate 252,960,538 of JADMNL010000024.1, read as the reverse complement.
CCTTTTCGTGTTCCATCTTAGCGATCTTGTCTCTAACTATATACAATCTCCTAACTATTTTTTGGGAGCTGGGATTTGATTTATGTTGGCTTTCTAGTTTTTCTAGTTCCTGCAGCAGTTTGTTGAGAGCGAGGGCCTTTAATTTTGTTTTGGTCTGAGGCAAAACTAATCAGTTCCCCCCATACAACTGCTTTAATTGCTTCCCATGCAGACAAGACAGAGCAGTTTTGTGCTAGATTACTATTGTATACTTCCTGAACTGTTTCTTTTAGTTGTTTAACAAAGGGTTTATTATTTAGTAGGGAATCATTGAGTCTCTATAAATATGACCTCTCTGAGGAGTTAAACCAAATTTCCCAGGATGATGGAGCATGGTCAGATAGAGTGAACTGGTGAATTTTCACATTTCCTGTCCTGTGCATGTATTGGGTTTGAGTAAAGAAAGGTTGATTCTGGAGTATGATTTTTGTGATGCCGAATAAAACATATAGTCCTTCTCATTACCGTGCTGATTGCGCCACACATCTTTAAGACCACGTTCCATTAAAAGATTATTCAAGACGGTTGTGGTTTTTTTGTTAGTAGCAACCTTGCCTGATGAACGGTCCAGGTTGGGATCAGTTCCAGTACTGAAGTCCCCACCTAATGTTATCTAGTAGTATTAGTAGTGCCACTTTGTGCAACATTTCCATCAGGAAGGATTTGTTGCATTGATTTGGGGCGTAAATGTTAACAAAGTGGAGGCTTTCCCCTCTAAATGTTCCAGAAAGTCTAAGATAATGTCTGTCCATGCCTCCTTCTACTGTCCCTATGTAGAACAGGATCCCTCTTTTGATAAGAATAGATGCTCCTGCTTTCCTACTATTGGAAGCTGAAGATGCTTCTACATGTGCCACCCACTGTCTGCATAATTTTAAATGTTCTACTGGGGTTAGGTGTGCCTCTTGTAGATAAACAATATCCCAGTTTAACCTTTTCAGTTCTGCCAGCAGCCTGGTTCTTTTGATTGGGGAGTGACACCTTTAACATTTTAGGAGATTACCCATAATTCAACCATTTATACAGGCATTTTGTAGGGTCCCTTGGAGCTCCAGACATTGTAAGGAAGCCACCCCCCCAGTCTAAGCCAAGCACGAGACTGAGCCAAAAACATAACATTAATAACTTCTAGAACATTAAAACCATTAGCAAACATACGGTCATCCCCTCAAAAACATTTTAGAAGTCACAAAAGATTTTGTCTCCTTATTTGTGCCCCCCCCCCGCACTTCCAGGATTCAAGCCCTAAGCTTGCATGCTACAAGGTTGAATAAACATATCCTTTTTCTGCACTTTGATAGCATGGAAAGGGTCTGAGATTCCTCCCTAGATTATAGGAAGGAGAAACAGATACTCATATCTCTGTGTGGTTAAACGTCACCACCAGTGTGTGAAAACACTTCAGGAGTTAGTAGTTTGATCAAAGCCCATGCTCCATGGTCCATTCAGCCCGTGAGCTAATACATTTTAATTCAGAAATACCTCTCATCTGATCTCTCCGGGGTTTCCAGAGAATCAGGTGGATGGAGAGGGTTCACTACTCCCCAGTGTCTTATTTGTCCCCCTCAATCTATGGATTATTAGAAGGGGATAATGAGAACCCCCCCTCCCCATCTCAGCGTGCAGACTTTGATTTAACTATCGTGCCCTTGGGTAGGGAAATGAAGAAAGGCACAACAGCTTTTTGGTTTTTAAAAGTGAAAAAGAAGAAGAAGGAAAAAAAAAACAGCTTCATCTTCTCTTCCCCCCCATCTCCTCGAACAACAGCTATTCAATTCTCACCCACACTCTCTGTATTATATTAAAACGAAAAAGAGTTATGACAATTATCGTAGACCTTAACACGTTGAGGTTTTATTGTCAGAGTCCCATCAAAATCTATTTAGTTCCTTTTAGCGTCATCCATCGGGCACTGCTTCGGCTGCACATTGTTGGGGTTGATTGGCTGTCTCACCATTAGATGGTGATGGTTTAGCCTTGCTAACCCGTTTTAGCAATTTACTGAAGTCTAGAACCAGTATCTTCAGAAAAGAGCCTTGTGTTGTTTGTTTAATGTTTGGGCCCGCCACTGACCAAGCATTCTGACGAAGTTTCCTCTCAAGATCCTCTATTTCAAATTCTGGAACAGTAATATGATGACTTCTAAGGAAAGAGGCTGCATTCAGTAAGGAAGGGAAGATTTTTGGGCCATCTTCTAAATACCCTTTAAGGCGTGCAGGGTCTTTGATATGAGCTTTAATACTTTTTTTCTCTCGGAGCTCTTTGATAATTGGGTGAAGTCTCTGTCTTTCTGCCTGCAAGGCTGGTGAATAGTCCTGGTCAAAAAAGATTTGAGTTGACTTAAATTTTATTTATGTCTCCAGGCCTCTTGTGAAATCATGTCCTTAGCTTGATAGAAGACCATGCGTATAATCACTGAACGTGGTCTGGAATTTGGGTTGGTAGGACGAGGACCGGTCGAACAGTGAGCTCTGTCCATGTCTAAGTGGATATCTGCCGGGAGAGAAAGCGTTGTGTGTAAGAGGTGCTGTACAAAATTGATCATGGTAGGAAAACCCTTGTCGGCTCCCTCTAGGATTCCACAGATTCAGAAATGATTTCTTCTGTTTCTATTCTCAGGATCCTCCATCCAATCAGTAAGTTTCCTGTCTTGCTGAAGGAGATACAGGACAACCCTTTCTGCTGTTTCCAGGGCCTCTGCGCCCATGGTCACCTTTGTAGTATTAGTTGAAACTTTTTTATCCAGTACCTTCACCTCCTGCCTCAAGTCTGTGAGGGATGAATCGATCCATTCTACGGTAGCAGGATTTTATTTAAGGTATGTCTCAATTTTCTATGGGACCAGTCTTCTCCCTCTGATGATTCTGCTGATGATACCAATGGAGATCGGGAGTGGGTTTGCTGAGAGGTGGCCGCAAAGCCCTCCATGTCTGTGCTCAGATGGAGCTGCTTCATTTTTGCAGTTTTAGGGTCTGATTTGAGTAGCTTGCTAGGATTTTGTCTTGTAGCCATCTCTAAGTAGATTTTTATTTCTTGAATGCCCATGGAGTTTAATGCTCACTATGTTAAATGCTGAATAATTGGGCTGTTGAACTATGGAGCTCTGAGTATGTAGCTCTTCACATGGCGGTGACATCACTGGAAGTCCTCCAGTTTTTCTTTTAACCCATCTGTTCCAGGCGATCCCCCAGGGGTGGACAAGGTGCTACACATAGTGATTACTTTCCAGGCCCCCGAGGTCTCATAGGGAAGAATAGCACTAGGCACCCTTTTGTTGTCTATATGGTTACTACACTCAACTAAGACCATAAGAGTCTGGGTGAACAAATCAGCCATATGCCCATTCATAATAGCGTGACCCAAACATTTAACCTTACCCAAAGTGCCTTCAATAATACCCTTGTCTGTGTCCAGGGGGTTATCTGACAGTAACAAAGCTTGGTGGGGATCGGATCCACGATAGGACTCTGACAAAAATTTTGTCGAACGCCCCGTCAGCAACACCGGCAGGTCGACTGCATTCTGCAGTCAGCTGTTGGTTCGCTATTTCTATCTTTGTTTTCCCCCACACCCCCCCACTTAAGGATTCTCAACTCCAGTCGGAGCTGATGGGGGGGTTGCAGGACCACTGACAGACAGCATCGGGTTCCAGTGGGTCTCCCACTGTGGCTAGGTGCTGTAGTCGCTGTGGGGACCTCGCTGGCGAAATGTCGCTGTGAGGGGGTAACCGAGTAGGGATCTACCACCTCTGCTTCACACCACTCCAATAAACAATGTACAGCCATTTTATTAGCAGAAAACTCAAAACCAGACCTAGAAATGTTTTCCATTTTAGTGCACCACCACCTAACTGACCTTACCAAGTGCGACTGTACCTTCTAGGTCTATGGTTTTGTCACTTCCATTTGTTCCACCCCTTATTCCCATCCTGCTCCCCTGTCCATCTCCTCCCCACTTCCTCAATACATGGCCCTAATCCCTTTACCTCCATCTCCTCTCCTTCCCCTGCCACCCTCAACGTCCTCCTCCCCTTCCCTCTCTCCCCTTTTCTTCCCTTCCCCTGCCATATTGCACCTGCTCCCCTTCCCTTCCTTTGCCTCTTGTCCGCTCCCTTTCCCAGTCTCACTCCTAACCTACTCCTGGCTACTCACACCTATTTTCTTCTCCCCCATGTCCATTAACCTCTCCCTTACTCCTCCCCTCCCTCTCCCATCTCCCCACCCCCCTTTTTTTGTGCCCAACTGCACTTCATGTGAATTGCACTTTATGACAATGTCTTGTTTCTGACAACTTTTTCCCATCTTGTCTCTTTCCACACTGAACACGCCCCTGATGCGCCTTATGCTCTCCTACACCTCTGCATTTTTGCTCAACTAACTCCTCCTTGATGTGCATCTCTTAGGTTAAGACTCCCTGTAATCTGGTATTTTTGCCTCCTTATCCATGGGCATCTACTGTTGTTACCACATGTTGTTTAAACTATTGTCTATGTGCTAATGTGTCTCTGTATTATGTAACCTGAATTTGGCTGTATACTACTTTTTCTGTATGATTCTATGATTTTCTGCTTTCTCTTTTTTATTGTATAATTCATACTGACGCGGAACCTTTGTAAAAGAACCTATGGTTGAAAGGTATTTGTAATCCTAGTATTCAAAAAAATGGTGCCAGCGTTCATATGAAACCCAACTATAATTTTGTGTTTTGGCCACTAGGGGGCAGTAATCCCAGCGGTGCCGCCAAAGATGTAGCCCCAGGTGCCACCTCTCAACAGGCTACTACCCCTGCCTGCTTCCCTAACTGCAGGTTGAGAGGCATGAGTTCTATTAGTATGGTTACTGACACGGTGCCTCCACCCAAAGAAAGTTTCAGTTGGTTAGATGTTGAACTAGTACAATCCTCTGGGAAGATGTACTTACCCACAGCCCCCCCACCAGTGGACCCACATCTGAAGTTATACCAAACACTTCACTTAACATGTAATGACAATTATTGGTGAGCACTAATATTATTCTCATGGTTACCACTCTTATCAGCAAGGCCTGGACTGCTTGGATACCCTGTATACCTGTAGGGAAAAAATAGGCAGCAACAACAATACACCATTTGCACCTGTTCCCAATCTCCACCACTCAGTAATAATATGCTCAGGAAGCAACTTAACATTCAAACAACAAACTAATTAGGCCGGCCCGGTGGTGCTGAGGGTTGAGGCACTGGATGCCACACCTCGGCCATGCCAGTGACCCGGGTTCGGAAATGAGTGCAGGTGGCCGGGGGGTCAGCAGGGGAGGGAGAGAATTGAGCATCCGGAGGACAGCTCTCCTCTCCCGGGAGGGAGGGGGGTTCCTGCTCAGTGCTTGTCTGGCCTCTGGCAGAAGCTGGAGTGTAGAGAAGGGCAGGGAGTGGCAGATGTTGGTGGCAACACCTTGATATCAGGGCGCTAGCCACTTCCTAAAACAGGGGAAAATGCCCTTCAGCTCTGGCGGAGATGGAGCACCGGAGCTTGCCCTTGATTTGCGGCTGCCCTCCTGGCACCCGACCGACTGACGCCACCTAGGTACTAATGACCTGGCAAATGGGGAGCCAAAGGAAGTTCAGGAAGAGTTTAGGAAATTGGGAGGGGGTCTCAAGCAAGTAGCTACTTCTGTCACTTTCTCAGAAGTACTACCTGCGAGAGGCAAGGGAGAGCATAGAGTGCATGCACCAGGAACTTTAACTCATGGTTGAAGAACTGGTGCTGTGAGGAAGGGTTTGGATTCATTGGTGACTGGGGACCCACCTGGAGGGATGGAGGTTTGTTCAAGCCTGACGGCCTGCATCCATCCTGGAGGAATCCAAGCATCAATGATAGTTTAAATGCTACATTGACAAGCATTTAAACTAGCAAAGGGGGGTGGCAGGCCAGCAAGGAGGGCACCTACTTGCTCACCCCCCACAGCTAGCAGTGGAACCAGTGAACCAGAGGAGTGGCTATCTCTGCAAAGCAGTGTGCAAAAGATGGAGATTAGTGCCCAAAAGGTGGATAGGCAGAAAAGGGTCAAAATTCAGCAGAAGGACAGACAGAAAGGAGAACCAGAGATAAAGGACAACCAAGGAAGGGGCTGTAGTAGAACAGTGAAACAGTCTATGGAGGTCAAATCATGGAAAGCCATGTATGCAAATGCCAGGAGCCTTAGCAACAAGATGGAAGATCTGGAGGCTGTCATGGTGCAGTCAGACCTGGACATTGTGGCCATCACTGAAACCTAGTGTAATGATAACCATGACTGGGAGATGGCCATACCTGGCTACAACGTATTCAGAAGAGACAGGGCAGGCAGGAAGGGAGGAGAGTGGCACTGTATGTGAAAAATGACATAAGGGCCACAGAGATCCAGGAGGAACAAAATGGGGAGAGAATACTGTGGGTTAAGCTGGAAAGGAAAATGGAAACAGCCATCCGCACAGGTGTGGTCTATAGACCACCAGCCCAGGAGGAAGAAACAAATAGGAGTTGATGCTAGCCATCCAAAGGATGGCAGACAAGGGTGAGGTAGTACTGGTTGAGACTTCAATATTCCAGACGGGACTGGAGCATCCCAGCAGCAGCATCAACTAGGGAGCAGATTTATCCTGGACTCCTTCAGGTGCCTTCCTCAAGCAACTGGTCATGGAACCAACTCGGCAGAAGGCAATACTGGACCTTGTGCTCACAAACAGGACAGTGTGATGGGGGTAACAGTGGGGAGCACCTGGGGAACAGTGACCACCAGTCATGTGTTTGAAATCACAGAAAGAGCAGAACCAAACCACACAAAAACACGTATCCTGGATTTTAGGGGGCAGACTTTGGGAAAATGGGGAGATACTTGAAAGAGGCATTAAGGAATGGGACAGGAATCAGGGTTTGAGGAACAGTGGGCAGTATTTAAAATGGGGATTACAAGAACAACAGAATTATGCATTAAGCAAGTTAGAAAAGGAAAAGGAAGAGAGAGACCATTATGGTTTCCAAAGAGGTAGCAAAGAAAGTGAAAGCCAAAAAGATTGCATTCAGGCAATACAAAAAGACACAGGCAGAAGGGGATAGGGAGAAGTACCAGGAGAAGCAAAGGGAGGCAGGGAGGTCAGTAAGGGAAGCCAAAGCTCAGACAGAAGAACACATTGCAAAATCAGTGGGTGGAGGGACAAACCTTTTACAGGTACATAAGGAAAAAAGAACGTCAAAGGGAGGGATAGTGAGACTGAAGGGGGAGGATGGGGCCGTGGAGGATGACAACAGTAAAGCTGACATATTGAACAGGTATTTCTGCTCAGTCTTTACTGAGGAAGAGGAGGGTAATGGGTCTGAAGGAGACAAGGGTGAGAATGGTGCAGAAATGGACACAAGTCCCTTTACATGAGAAAGGGTCCTGAAGGAACTGGAAATAATAAGAGTTGATAAAGCAATGGGGCCAGATGAGATGCACCCCAGGGTCCTTAAAGAACTAGAGAGGTGGTGGCTGAACCTCTGGCTATCCTGTTTAATGATCACTGGAAACAGGGAGGTACTGCAGAGACTGGAGGACAGCAGATGTAGTCCCTTATACAAAAGCGGGAACAAAGAGGAAGCAGGGAACTACAGACCAGTCAGCTTCACCTCGGTAGTGGGGAAGATCATGGAAGCACTACTGAAGGAGAGATTGGTGGAACATCTGGTTGTCAATGGACTACAGGACCCAAGGCAGCATGGTTTCACCAGGGGAGGTCATGTCAGACCAACCTCATTGAATTTTTGACTGGGTGACTAGAGAGGTGGATCAGGGAGGGCAGTGGACATGGCCCATCTGGACTTCAGCAAGGCCTTTGACACTGTGCCACATAGAAGACTATTACACAAACTGGGGAATATGTGTGTGGCAGGACAGTAGTGTGGTGGGTAGGTAACTGGCTGGGTGGCAGGGCACAGAGGGTGGTGGTAATGGCTGCCTCCACAGAGGGAAGAGTGACCAGTGGGGTACCACAGGACTGTGCTGGGACCGGTCCTATTCAACATCTTCATCAGTGACATTGCACAGGACCTAGAAGGCAGAATTTCACTGTTCGCTGATGACACAAAGCTCTGTAACAGAGTAGACACACCAGAGGGTGTAGACAGAATGAGAAGGGACCTGCAGAAACTTGAAGAATGGTCAGGGGTTTGGCAGTTGAAATTCAATGCAAAGAAGTGCGAGATAATGCATATGGGGCACAAAAACCCTGGCACAATATATCAGTTGGAGGGTGAGGATATAGCATGCACCGAGCAGGAAAGGGATCCTGGGGTTATCATCTCTGATGACCTCAAGGTAGGGAAACAGTGTGACAAGGCAGCAGGTAAAGCAAATAGGATGCTGGGATGTATAGGCAGGGGCATCACCAGCAGGAAAAGGGAGGTCATAATTCATACATAGACACTAGTGAGGCCCCACCTGGAGTACAGTGTACAGTTCTGGAGACCATACCACGTAAGGACATAGACAGGGTAGAGAAGGTTCAGAGGACGGCAACAAAGATGGTGCATGGATTGCATCACAAGTCCTATGAAGACAGGTTGAAGGAACTGAACATGTACTCCCTGGAGGAGAGGAGGAGAGAGGATATGATAGAAACATACAAGTATCTCACAGGGAGGAACAGGGTGCAGGAATACACTATTTTTAAGCGAAAAAGATGTTCCAGGACTAGAGGGCATGGGATGAAGTTGGAGGGAGGACGATTCAAAGGAAACATGAGGAAGAATTTCTTCACAGAACGGGTGGTGGACAAGTGGAACACCCTGCCAGAGGAAGTGGTGGGGGCTGAAACAATCATGGGATTTAAGAATGCATGGGATAGACATAAAGGAATTCTGGAGGTCAGGGGTAAGGGGCAACAGACTTCTAGGAAAACATAAACTGAACTTACAAGCTCAAATGGGCAGACTGGTTGGGCCATAGGCCCTTATCTGCCGACACTGTCTATGTATCTATGTACCAGAGAAGTTCGAGGTGTTGGAGCCACCTCGGCCCCACCTGGGGGGTAAACCATGGCTAAATGGGCAAAGGAGGGTTGGCCAGGTAGGAGCGGACTGTAGAGGGATGACTCCTAGGTGCTCCTGAGGAGACCAGAGCTGGAGGGGAGAGGAGGAATAAATAGAAAGTATAAAAAAATAAAATAAAAAAAAACAACAAACTGATTTATTGGGCGATGTTAACAGGGGATGGGCAGATGAATCAATAGTTATGGTGAAGGAACATTTAAGCTTTGGCATTGAGATTAACATCACATGCATTTATATCTCTGAATCAATTTATACCCTGAGGTCTCGGTACCTAGGATCTAAACTGTTGCAGGCCAGAGCATTGCTGCAGGATGGCCGGGGCTGCCGCTGGTTGGGGCCCTTAAATAAATAGTTGGTTAAGGATTCCTTTACTTTAATCTGTAGCCACAATCACCAGTGCACTAAACCCAAAAGACTTTGTAATCCCCAAGCCCAATGGCCTGCAAATACAGTCAAAACATAAGAACTTTGGACACAAATCAGATTATCACAACACTTTAATCTTGGTTGCAGGGTTAAATCCTTGAGTTTACTCATGGTACCAGGACCAACAGGAAAGATGACTGTAGTCAGGCTGGTTTCTTGCTCACCAGGTATGATCATGGGGACCAGGGCCAACATGACTCAACTCCACTTCACGGCATTTCCCTTCAAGGTGGCTGCAACCTGCAATACTTCTTTCCGCAGGGGCTGACTCCCCGAGTTGGTCTTTAGCCAGGATGGGTTCGTGAAGCCTCTCTTAGCATAGGCCAGACACAAGCAACTCAGTCTCTGGTGCAGTTCACTCAGATTATCAACTCTGGTACCTGAAGTCTGTGCTGCATAAGGCAGAAAATGACTTAAACAGGTCTCCCCCTTTTGGAACGTGACAGGAGACACTTTTAGCATTTACAGGCTCCAACTTCACACAGGAGTCTCTGAGGCAATCTCCTCACAGAAATTGCTTGACTTCTGAGGCAGTTCAGCAAAGGACACTTCTTCTAACAAAACGGTTTCCTCATCAGCCTTGGTAGCTGAATAGACATTCATGTTCTGCTTTGGGGCAGTCCTGGATGACTCACATAGGGAAGCAAAGCAGGCCTTTCCCCGCGTCTCTCAGCTAAGCCACACAGGCTCCCTCTTTTGCGAGAGCTTGAGCTAAAATACCTCCCAAAAACAGTCCCTCTAACTGAAGACTGGGATCTCTGCATTTCGGTTAGCTGCCCAAACTGTCAGTTACAGTTCTGGAGCTCTGATTAGTTAAACTGGGCACCAAGAAAAAAGTTCACAGTTTCTCCCAGAAATCACCGTAATAAGGACCCCTTAGGACCCCAGAAGTTCTAAATGGTCCAAATGCAAAGTCCAGGACCAAACATGGGAGCTCCCTTGTTCAGGAAGTAAACAGTCCACATTCAAGGGTTGCAGTTCTGATACTGTAATAAACAAATAAATGAATAATTTGAAACATAACAGTTGGGATTGAACAACAAATAATCGCAGCATTCAATGAGAGCACTCACACAAATAATCGACTGTATAATGGGACTTATCAGGGTACTGCCCAGCCGGCTGCAGGCTTTGGAATTCCCAGATCCAGCACAGGCTGTTCACTGCTGTGGCAGGCTAGACCTCTTAAAGTGGCAGCACGGTGGCATTCATTCGCACACCCACGCAGGAACCAGGATTACATCAATACGTTACACTGGAACATATTTACAATATTGGGAATGCCAGGCTTCTAGCAGCAGAGCAATAACTGTGATCCTTACTGGCAAAAGAAAACCTTACAAGGTCCAGGGAGAAGTTTCAGGTAAGTCCACCATTTGGGGGGTTACATATACTCTAACAAACAGAACGAAAAGGATCCGACTGAACTCATTTTTTGTGGTTTGAAATGTTAAATAGTAATATGTACGGAATTAGCATATTTTTAAAATGCAGATATTTTTTCTCTCACCCTCTTTTTCTCTCAAAAGGATATTCCTCTTATTTTATTTCATTTTTTTGGGGGGGTGGGGGATTTTTGTATTGGTTGTTATTGGTTTTGTAATTTTTGTTATTTGTTTATTAAAGAAAACTTTCATTATCTGACCTGTCCCACCCCTGAAAACTTTAGCCCACGTTTAAGCTTTTGGCACATTAAAGACATTTTTTAGCATGATTACTTACAGAATTTAACTTTTGAAAAGTCTGCACTTCCCAAACATGGCAGAAGCTACGGAGCTCCATTTCAGCTGAAGTTGCAGTGCCACACTGCTAGCCTCAATACATCGGATTTGGGCTAGCAGTGCTGCGCCGTAACTTCAGCTGAAAGTGGTGCCGCGCACCTTCCACCATGTTTGGGAAGCACGGACTTTTCAAAAGTTAAATTCTGTAAGTAATCATGCTAAAAAAATGTCTTTAATGTGCCAAAAGCTTAGTCATGGGCTAACGTTTTCAGGAGTGGGAGAGTTCAGATAATGAGAGTTTTCCTTTAATAAAAAGTTCCTCTACTCTTTATGCGACGTGACATGGGATCTTTAACGTCCACCTGAGCAACCACCAGAACACGCAAACAAAACCTTGGGTTTAATGTTTAATCCACAAGATGGCACCTGAAAACTATGTACAGATTTTCCTGTGTTAACCCTGGACTAGGGTATTTTGTTTAGTTTCCCTAAGGTCTGCTTGAATAAACACCAACGCTACTTTATTGGCATAACTCTTTCAATGGCCAAAAAGCAATTACCAAACAATGGTCCAGCCCCCCATCACACACACACACGTTACTACAGTGGAATCTAAATATTATAGTTATTAACAAAATGGAAAAAATAACACATACTCTCAGACAACAAACAGAATTATTTAATAGCCATTGGATAGGCTGGGTCATGTACATGTTGAACAGCTTGGATTTTGTTCCAGGAACCAGGGGTGTATCATGCTCTGGAAATTTTGAAATAATAGAAAATGAGGAAGCTTTGTTGTACTTAGTTGAAAACTGTATGTAGGTCAGATAGGGAACTGGAAGAAATCAGTTGGAATCCATTATATGTTCTGTGTCGTAAGGTGCTCTAGAACTGCTGTATTTCAAAGTTTATGTTTTGTGCACCCAGTCTCTTTTGCAGTATATGAAATTATAAACTTGTATGGCCGTAAAAACTTTTCTTTTAATAAAAAGATAATTAAAAAAAAAGATGGCCCCCTCAGTAGTTTAACGCAGCACCCCCCTCATGCTGCACTACAGTGTTAGTATTGTGATTCACCCCAAGTTCCTGGTGTGGGGTTAGAACCCACAACCTTCGGATTTTCCAACTTTGGATTCAGGAGGGGTACGAGAAAGTTTTATTCTACTAAGAGAACGAAGAGAGTGGTAGAGCAATGGAACAGCCCACCAGCAGAGGTGGTAGGCAAAAATATCATTAGTGAGCTTCGGCATGACTGAGACAGAGTAAAGGGCTTAACAGTCACATGGGGGAGTAGCAGAATGCAGGGAGCAAGGGGGGAGGCGGGGGTGAAAATCCCATCTGGACAACAGGTCATGAGGTAGAGTAGGGTAATACGCAGCAGGCTAGATGGACTGGATGGACTTGTGGGTTTTTATGCTGAGATTGTCTATGTTTCTATGCATACCCAAACCATCTCCCTCACACCCAACTAACATAATTCAACAGCCTTCAAACCAAAAGATCCCCACATGGAGTAGGGTGGAGACTGAATTACCCTCACTGCCCCGGGGGCCGGGGAGCTGGTCCCACTGGGTCAATACTGATGTGCTTTGCTCCAACAGTGTGAGGATGGCTGCACAATACTCGTCTATATGGACTCTAGTTTGTGACAAAATACAGAGCGTCAGTGTCAGGTGACATATCCTTCCCCCCTTTTACAAACACTTGTATCATCTCTCTCAAATATCTCTATTTCTTGACTGAGATGAACCCCCAGGCTTTTGAGGGTTAAAAGCTGAGGTCTGTACCACCACAGTATCTGCTAAATCAACAACCAAGTTCAGATCTCTGTGTTTCAGTGATCACTGTTCCCCTCATCCCCTCCCTGACAATTACTGTCACCATGGCTGCACTCTTTATCCAACCCGATGGGAAGCAAGTGTCTGCTTTCAGCCTAAATGGGAAAGCGCCCAGAACACTTAGCCTGCTCCCTCCCTCCTCAGGTGCTAAGCACCTCACCCAAGCCACATGACCAGGTTTGAGATGGCCATAGGACAGGATTCTGGTACTTGGACTTAAACCCTGGCCTCCCAGGTAGCAGTTTGACTTGACATGGGATGGGGGGAGGTACTGAAAGTGAGAGAAAATGTCCCACGATAGACCAGCCACACATGCAAAGTAGGTGTTCACAGTTAATTCACATTTTATTTTTTTCACTAAATGCCTCAGGTCCTGGCCCTGGTACTGACAGTCACTGTACAGGAAAGGGACTTTGGGGTTATTATTTCAGAAGACGTCAAGGTGGCAGTGTAGAGTGACAAGACCGTGGGTGGGGCTAGTGGGATGCTGGGGTGCACAGGGAGAGGTATTACCAGCAGCAGGAGGGAGGTGGTGCCACTGCTGTATCGCTCCCTGGTGCACACTCACCTGGACTGCTTTGTCCAGTTTTGGAGCCTGCACCTCAGAAATGATATAGTCAGACAAGGAAGGCAACTACGATAGTGCAGGGTTGTCAGGGGAAGCCCTATGAGGAAAGACTGAGGGATCTCAACATGTACACCCTGGAAGAGAAGGGAGAGAGAGAGAGAGAGAGGTGACATGATCAAGACATAAATGTACCTCACAGGGTGAACAGGGTACAGGTGGGGAGCCTCTTTCAAATGACGGAAGGACTAGGGCATTCAACAAAGCTGGAGTAGGGAAGTTCAGGAGAAGTGTGAGTAAATAGTTCTAAACTGCCAACAGAAGTGGTGAGGACTAGAATTGTGGAGGGATTCAAGCATGCATGGGATAAACATAGGGGTACATTAAAACAGAGGTAGGGAAGGGGGTTGCTGGAGACCAGGTAGGATCTGTGGAAGTAGAATATGCAGGGAAAAACTGAGCAGACCGTTTGAGCCAAGCAATCTTTTTCTGCCAACAAATTCTGTTTCCATGTTGCGTCACTTGTCGATGGGCTCTTCTTTTTGTAGAATAAACATTCCCCCACAGAGTTGTTTCCTTGTTGCCCATACTACAGCAAAGGAGGCAGGCAAGCAGCTATATTTGCCAGTCAGTCATCAGACAGGAAGAGGTGAGCAAATGTATGGCAGCTTGCACCCGAGAATGCCAGTAGTACTGTCATCTTGGTGGGACAGGGAGCGCTATAGTTACATTCTCTGAGCATTTCTTGTGAGTGACAGTTTGACCCTTCCAAATCCCAGGCACACAGCAGTGTATTTAGAGGCCTCACACACACAGCAGCATTTTAGGACATACACAGCCCCTCCCACCACCACCACCACCAGGCAGCGAGCACCCAGCTCTCTGTAAGAGCTCTCAGCAGCAGTGGGCAAGTGGGCCAACCCACCCAGCTGTGATACGCTGCCACAGGAAGCAGTACTCCAAACCCTGCATCCCCACTCCAGTGCCCCAGATGGCTCCTGAATCTGTGCCACTCCCTATCCAGTAACGGCGTGTCTCACCTCAGAGAGTAAACAGACCCATTGAGTCATACGGATGTTAACTCAAATAAGCACCAAGAAGAGCCAATGGCAAAACCCATTTTCACAAATGGTTTTCTTTGCCCAAACCATGGCCATGTCTAGACCAAGTCCCTTCCCACTATCCTCTCCATTATTACAAACAGTTTATCTATTCCTAGCAACAGTCCTGTTTAAACTGATCTCCTTCCCTGTTATAACAAACAGTTTACCTCTACCTACCTATGGCCTGTCTAGACTGAGCCCCCCTCCCTGTTACTGCAGGCAGTTTACCTGTCCCTAGCCACGGTTCTGTCTAGACAGTGCCCCCTGCCTGTTATTGCAGTTTACCCATCCCTGCATATGGCTCTGCCAAGACAGTGCCCCCTTCCTGTTATTACAGACAGTTTACCCATTCCTACATATGGCTCTGCCAAGACAGAGCCCCCTTCCTGCTATTACAGACAGTTTACCCATCCCTACTTATGGCTCTGCCAAGACAGTGCCCCCTTCCTGTTATTACAGACAGTTTACCCATCCCTACATATGGCTCTGCCTAGACAGTGCCCCTCCCTGTTATTACAAACAGTTTACCCATCCCTACATATGGCTCTGCCTAGACAGTGCCCCCTCCCTGTTATTACAGACAGTTTACCCATCCCTACATATGGCTCTGCCTAGACAGTGCCCCTCCCTGTTATTACAGACAGTTTACCCATCCCTACATGTGGCTCTGCCTAGACAGTGCCCCTCCCTGTTATTGCAGACAGTTTACCCATCCCTACATATGGCTCTGCCTAGACAGTGCCCCCTCCCTGTTATTACAGTTTATTACATGGCCCTGTCTAGACTGAGCCCCCCCTCCCTGTTACTGCAGGCAGTTTACCTGTCCCTAGCCACGGTTCTGTCTAGACAGTGCCCCCTTCCTGTTATTGCAGTTTACCCATCCCTGCATATGGCTCTGCCAAGACAGTGCCCCCTTCCTGTTATTACAGACAGTTTACCCATCCCTACATATGGCTCTGCCAAGACAGTGCCCCTCCCTGCTATTACAGACAGTTTACCCATCCCAACTTATGGCTCTGCAAAGACAGTGCCCCCTCCCTGTTATTACAGACAGTTTACCCATCAATACATATGGCTCAGCCTAGACAGTGCCCCCTTCCTGTTATTACAGACAGTTTACCCATCCCTACTTATGGCTCTGCCTAGACAGTGCCCCCTTCCTGTTATTACAGACAGTTTACCCATCCCTACATATGGCTCTGCCTAGACAGTGCCCCTCCTGTTATTACAGACAGTTTACCCATCCCTACATATGGCTCTGCCAAGACAGAGCCCCTCCTGCAATTACAGACAGTTTACCATCCCTACTTATGGCTCTGCAAGACAGTGCCCCTCCTGTTATTACAAACAGTTTACCCATCCCTACATATGGCTCTGCCTAGACAGTGCCCCTCCCTGTTATTACAAACAGTTTACCCATCCCTACATATGGCTCTGCCTAGACAGTGCCCCCTCCCTGTTATTACAAACAGTTTACCCATCCCTACATATGGCTCTGCCTAGACAGTGCCCCCTCCCTGTTATTACAGACAGTTTACCCATCCCTACATGTGGCTCTGCCTCTTCAGTGCCCTCCCTGTTATTGCAGACAGTTTACTCATCCCTACATATGGCTCTGCCAAGACAGTGCCCCTCCCTGTTATTACAGTTTATTACATGGCCCTGTCTAGACTGAGCCCTCCTGTTACTGCAGGCAGTTTTACCCAGTCCCTAGCCACGGTTCTGTTCTAGACAGTGCCTCCTGTTATTGCAGTTTACCCATCCCTGCATATGGCTCTCTGCTAAGACAGTGCCCCTCCTGTTATTACAGACAGTTTACCCATCCCTACATATGGCTCTGCCAAGACAGTGCCCCTCCCCTGCTATTACAGGTTTACCTAACCCTACTTATGGCTCTGCCAAGACAGTGCCCCTCCTGTTATTACAAACAGTTTACCCATCCCTACATATGGCTCTGCCTAGACAGTGCCCCTCCCTGTTATTACAAACAGTTTACCCATCCCTACATATGGCTCTGCCTAGACAGTGCCCCCTCCTGTTATTACAGACAGTTTACCCATCCCTACATATGGCTCTGCCTAGACAGTGCCCCCCCCCTGTTATTACAAACAGTTTACCCATCCCTACATGTGGCTCTGCCTAGACAGTGCCGCCTCCCTGTTATGTGAGACAGTTTACCCATCCTACATGGCTCTGCTCTAGACAGTCCTCCTGTTGTTCACAGTTTACCCATCCCAACATATGTGGTCTGCCGAGATAGTGCCCCTCCTGTTATTACAAACAGTTTACCCATCCCTACATGTGGCTCTGCCTAGACAGTGCCCCTCCTGTTACACAGACAGTTTACCTATCCCTACATGTGGCTCTGTCTAGACAGAGCCCCATCCTGTTAACAGACAGTTTACCCATCCCTACATGGCTCTGTTCAGACAGTGCCCTCCTGTTATTACAAACAGTTTACCCATCCCTACATATGGCTCTGCTAGACAGTGACCTCCCTGTTATTACAAACAGTTTAGCCATCCCTACATGTGGCTCTGCCTAGACAGTGCCGCCTCCCTGTTATAACAGACAGTTTACCCATCCCTACATATGGCTCTGCCTAGACAGTGCCCACTTCTGTTATTACAGACAGTTTACCTATCTCTCATAAATGGCTCTCTGCCTAGACAGTGACCTCTGTCTGTTATTACAGTTTCACCCATCCATACATATGGTTCTTGCCTAGATAAGTGCCCCTTCCTGTTATTACAAACAGTTTTCCCATCCCTATATATGGCTCTGCCTAGGCAGTGCCCCTCCCTGTTATTACAAACAGTTTACCCATCCCTACATATGGCTCTGCCTAGACAGTGCCCCCTCCCTGTTATTACAAACAGTTTACCCATCCCTACATATGGCTCTACCTAGGCAGTGCCCTCCCTGTTATTACAGTTTACCCATCCCTACATACATGGCTCCGCTTCAGACAGCCCCCTCCCTGTTATTACAGACAGTTTACCCATCCCTACATATGTGGCTCTGCCTCTAGACAGTGCCCCCTCCCTGTAATTAGAAACAGTTACCCATCCCTACAAATGGCTTTGCCCTAGGCAGTGCCCGCCTCAGCACATAAACAGTTTTCCCATCCCTACATATGGCTCTGCCTAGATAGTACTCCTCCTGTTATTACAAACGGTTTACCCATCCCTACGTATGGCTCTGCCTGGACAGTGCCCCTCCCTGTTATTACAAACAGTTTACCCATCCCTACATAAAGCTCTGCCTAGACAGTGCCCCACTCCATGTTATTACAAACAGTTTACCCATCCCTTCATATGGCTCTGCCTAGACAGAGCCCCTTCCTGTTATTACAAACAGTTTACCATCCTACATATGGCTCTTCTGCCTGAGAGTGCCCCCCTCCTGTTATTACAAACAGGTTACCTTATCTCACATGGTGGCTCTGCCTAGACAGTGCCCCTCCGTTGTTATTACAAACAGTTTACCTATCCCTCACATATGGCTCTGCCAAGACAGTGCTCCTCCCTGCTATTACAGACAGTTTACTCCATCTCACTTATGGCTCTGCCAAGACAGTGTCCCTCCCTGTTATTACAGACAGTTTACCCATCAATACATATGGTTTCAGTCTAGACAGTGCACCTTCCTGTTATTACAGTCTACCCGATCTCATTTCTATGGCTCTGCCTAGACAGTGCCCCTCCTGTTATTACAGACAGTTTACCTATCCTCACATATGGTTCTGCCTAGACAGTGCCCCCTCCCTGTTATTATGGCAGACAGTTTACCCATTCGGTACATGTGGCTCTGCCTAGACAGTGCCCCTCCCTGTTACCAGTTTACCCATCCTAACATATATGGTTCTGCCTAGATAGTGTGCCCTCCCTGTTATTACAAACAGTTTATCATCTCACATGTGGCTCTGCCTAGACAGTGCCACCTCCCTGTTATTACAAACAGTTTACCCATCCCTACATGTGGCTCTGCCTAGACAGTGCCCCCTCCCTGTTATTACAGACAGTTTACCCATCCCTACATGTGGCTCTGTCTAGACAGTGCCCCATCCCTGTTATTGCAGACAGTTTACCCATGGCTACATATGGCTCTGCCTAGGCAGTGACCCTCCCTGTTATTTCAAACAGTTTACCCATCCCTACATGTGGCTCTGCCTAGGCAGTGCCCCCTCCCTGTTATTACAGACAGTTTACCTATCCCTACATATGGCTCTGCCTAGGCAGTGACCTCCTGTTATTACAAACAGTTTACCCATCCCCACGTATGGCTCTTCGTTTTAACAGTGCCCCTCCTTGTTATTACAGACAGTATACCCATCCCTACATATGTACTTGAGCAGACAGTGCCCCTCCTGTTATTAGCAACAGTTTAACGATCCCTCACATATGGCTCTTCTGCTTAGACAGTGCCCCCACCCTGTTATTACAGTTTACCCATCCCTAGGCATGCATGTCTCTGCCTTAAACAGTGCCCGCCTCTCCTGTTATTACAGACAGTTTACTCATCCTGTTGATATGGCTCTGCCTAGACAGTGCCCCACCCTGTTATTACAACAGTTTGACCTCATCCCTACATATGGTCGAAGTGAGGAGGTGCCCCTCCCTGTTATTGAAGCTTACCATCTCACATATGGCTCTGCCGAGATGAAAGTGCCCCCTCCTGTTATTACAGTTTACCCATCGTAACATATGGCTCTGCCTAGACAGTGCCCCCTCCCTGTTATTACAAACAGTGTACCATCCCTACATATGGCCTCCCTCAGACAGTGCCCTCCCAGTTATTACAGTTTACCTATCCCACATATGGCCTCAGTTTAGACAGTGCCCTCCCTAAGTTAGTTTACAGTTGCCTATCCCCATATGGCTCATAGACAGTGCCCCTCCTGTTATTGACAAACAGTTTACCCATCCTTGACATTATGGCTGCCTAGACAGTGCCCCTCCCTGTTATTACAGTTTACCCATCCCTACATATGGCTCTGCCTAGACAGTGCCCCTCCTGTTATTACAAACAGTTTACCCATCCCTACATATGGCTCTGCCTAGACAGTGCCCCCCCCTGTTATTACAAACAGTTTATCCATCCTCTACATATGGCTTCTGCTAGACAGTGCCTCTCCTTTTATTACAAACAGTTTACCCATCCTCACATGTGGCTCTGCCTGACAGTGTCGTGCCTCCTGTTATAACAGACAGTTTACCCATCCCTACATATGTATTTTGCTCTAGACAGTGCCCCGCCTCTGTTATTACAGACAGTTTACCCATCCCATAAAATGGCTCTTGCTTTGACAGTGACCCTCTGTTATTACAGTTTCCATCCTTCCATACATATAGCTTGCCTAGACAGTGCCCTCTTCCTATATGTGGCTCTGCCTAGACAGTGCCCCTCCCTGTTATTACAAACAGTTTACCCATCCCTACATATGGCTCTGCCTAGACAGTGCCCCTCCCTGTTATTACAAACAGTTTACCCATCCCTACATGTGGCTCTGCCTAGACAGTGCCCCCCCTCCCTGTTATTACACAGTTTACCCATCCCTACATATGGCTCTGCCTAGACAGTGCCCCCTCTGTTATTACAGTTTACCCATCCCTACATATGGCTCTTCCTAGACAGTGCCCCTCTGTTATTACAGTTTACCCATCCCTAAATATGGCTCTGCCTAGGCTGCCCCCTCCCTGTTATTACAATTTTCCCATCCCTACATATGGCTCTGCCTAGACAGTGCCCACTCCTGTTATTACAAACAGTTTACCCATCCCTACATATGGCTCTGCCTAGACAGTGCTCCTCTCCTGTTATTACAAACAGTTTACCCATCCTTACATATGGCTCTGCTTAGACAGTGCCCCCTCCCTGTTATTACAAACAGTTTACCCATCCTACATATGGCTCTTGCCCTAGACCAGTGCACCCCTCCTGTTATTACAAACAGTTTACCCATCCCTACATATGGCTCTGCCTAGACAGTGCCCCCCTCTGTTATTACAGTTTACCCATCCCTACATATGGCTCTGACTAGACAGTGCCCCCCTCTATTATTACAGTTTACCCATCCCTACATATGGCTCTGCTTAGACAGTGCCCTTCTCCGTTATTACAAACAGTTTACTCATCTCTACTTATGACCCTTTCCAGACTGAACCCCCTCCCTGTTACTTCAGGTAGCTTGCCCATCCTTACCCACATCCCTGTCTAGACTGAGTCCACCCACCCTGTTAATACAGTTTACCTGTTCCTACCCATGGCCCTGTCTAGAATTAGCCCCCCCATTACTACAGTTTGCCCATCCCTAACCACTGCCCTGTCCAGACTTAACCTCCCTGTTATTACAATCAGTTTACTTGTCCCTACCCACATCCCTGTCTAGATTGAGTCCCCCCTGTTACTACAGTTTCCCTGTCCCTACCCACATCCCTGCCTAGGCTGAGCCCCCCCCCATTACAACAGTTTGTCCATCCCTACGCATATTCCTGTTTAGACTGAGCCTCCTCCCAGTTATTACCAACCATTTTCCCATCCCTGCCCATGGTCCTGTCTAGACTGAGCCCCTCCCTTTTATTATAAACAGTTCACCCGTCCCTACCCACAGTCCTGTCTAGACAGAGCTCCCTCCCTGTTAGTATAAACAGTTTACCCGTCCCTACCCATGGTCCTGTCTAGACAGAGCTCCTTCCCTGTTATTATAAACAGTTTACCCGTCCCTACCCATGGTCCTGTCTAGACAGAGCTCTCTCCCTGTTATTATAAACAGTTTACCCGTCCCTACCCATGGTCCTGTCTAGACTGAGCACCCTCCCTGTTATTATAAACAGTTCACCCGTCCCTACCTGTGGTTCTGTCTAGACAGAGCCCCCTCCCTGTTATTATAACCAGTTTACCCGTCCCTACCCATAGTCCTGTCTAGACTGAGCACCCTCCCCTGTTATTATAACCAGTTTACCCGTCCCTACCCATGGTCCTGTCTAGACAGAGCCCCCTCCCTGTTATTATAAACAGTTTACCCAACCCTACCTGTGGTTCTGTCTAGACAGAGCCCCCTCCCTGTTATTATAACCAGTTTACCTGTCCCTACCCATGATCCTGTCTAGACAGGGCCCCCTCCCTGTTATTATAACCAGTTCACCCGTCCCTACCTGTGGTCCTGTCTAGACAGAGCCCCCTCCCTGCTGTTATAAACAGTTTACCTGTTCCTACCCACAATCCTGTCTAGACAGAGCCCCCTCCCTGTTGTTCTAAACAGTTTACCCGTCCCTACCTATATGCATACATACATACACATGTATACACACACATTCACTCATTCTCATACACATACTTACCTACATACACTCAGATACACAGACATACTTAAACATATATAGCATAAACACACATACATGCATGCAAATATCTACATAAATACATACTCACACACATACACCATAGACATATACCATACATACAAACATACATACATACGTACACATGTACATACAGACATACATGCATACATAGCAACATAGATATACACACATATATACCTTTGCATACACACACACCTACGTATACACACACATACCTGCATGTGCACACACAGAGCTATATATATACTTCAATATATGCAAACTGTGTGACCTGTGGAAGTCACATACCTTCCTAGAACTCCTGGGATGCATCTGTAAATGATCTGTGGTTCAGTGTGCCTTTTCTGGCCAAAAAACACATAATGAGAGTTTGAGAATGGTAGTTGCTAATAGAGCCGACGAGGAAGTGAATTTATGTATAAAACGTTTTAATTACAGTAATGCACTTTTAAAATGTTATGACCTACAATTCAAACAATAAAACTTGAACTTGGAACACCTTTGAAACTTGCCGAAATGGGTATCGTATTTCATTGCGTAATCATTATTTTTCCGTTACCACTTGCTGTCATGCTTTGTTGAGTGTGCTGTTGACTGGATCTCATTTTGCTTTGCTGACAAAGCACAGGATTTTGTTTGGTGTGTACAGCCTCTTCCTTATGTGGGGTAACTGAACAGGAACTGGGACTGACAGTTTAGCCTAAAGGTTAGTGTAATGAGCTATGAATGAGCTTGGTGCATCCAGCAGACCTAAGTTTGATTCCCACAACCTCCACTTGCATACTATATGACTGAGCAAGTCTCTTAACCTCCCCTGTGCTCTCAGGTCACCCCTGAAAATAGGCACTTGTGCCTAGAGGGTCTTACCCAGTTCCAATTCAGCTCCCTCCCTGTTATTATTAACAGTTTACCTGTCCCTACCCAAGGCCCATTCTGGACTGAGCCCCCTCCCTGTTGTTATAAACAGTTTACCTCTCCCTACCCATGGCCCTGTCTAGACTGAAACATAGAAACATAGAAGTTGACAGCAGGTAAGGACCGCAAGGCCCATCCAGTCTGCCCATTTTTTCTACCTTATGAATGTGCCATAGGCCTGTACTTTGTCAATGACCTATCTATTCATACTTATCTGTATTGCTCCCTAATGCCTATCCTAGGCCTGTCTGAAGCCCTGCACTATATTCATATCCACCACTTCCTGCGGTAGGCCATTCCATGCATCCACCACCCTTTCTGTGAAAAAGAACTTCCTCACATTCCACCTTAATCAGCCTCCCTCTAATCTCATGCTGTGTCCTCTTGTCCTGCTATTTTTCGTATATCGAAACATGTTAGACTCTTTCACCTTGTTAATGCCCTTAAGATGTTTGAATGTTTTGATCATATCACCTCTCTCCCTCCTTTGTTCTAGGGTATACATATTGAGTTCCATTAATCTGTCCTCATATGTTTCTGATGCAGTCCCTGCACCATTTTGGTTGCCCTTCTCTGGACTGCCTCCATTTTGTTAATGTCCTTGTGTAGGTGCGGCTCAGTACTGCACGCAATACTCCAGATGGGGTCTAACCAGTGTCTTGTAAAGAGGATTATTACTTCCTCTTACAACTTACGTATACCTCTACTACATACACCTCCAAACTCTCTCTAGCCTTACTTACTGCTTTTAGTGGTCTGCTTGGATGATTTCAGTCATCTGTGATGATGATGCCCAAGTCTCTTTCTTCCTTGTGTTTGCCAGCAACTTCCCTTCCAACCTATAGATGGCTTCCAGGGTTTCTCTCTTCCCTATGTGTATGATCTTGCACTTTCGCGTTAAACCCCATTTGCCACTCTTCCACTGAGCCCTCCTGTTATTATAAAACAGTTTACTGTCCCTACCCATTTCCATAGTTCAGACTAAGCCCCTCCCTGTTGTTACAAACAGTTTACCCATCATCAACCATGGCCCTGTCTAGACAGAGCCCCCTCCTGCTACTGCCAGTTTGCTCCATCCCTCACTCAAGGCGCCTTTCTAGACTAAGCTCTCCCTGTTATTATAAACAGTATACCTGAACCTACCTGCAGCCCTGTCTGACTGAGCCCCTCCTGTTACACGTTAGTTTGCCCATCCCTACCTGCGGCCTTTTCTAGACTAAGCTCCTCCCTGTTATTATAAACAGTATACCTGAACCTACCTGCAGCCCTGTCTAGACTGAGCCCCCTCCCTGTTACTGCCAGTTTGCCCATCCCTACCTGCGGCCTTTTCTAGACTAAGCTCCTCCCTGTTATTATAAACAGTATACCTGAACCTACCTGCAGCCCTGTCTAGACTGAGCCCCCTCCCTGTTACTGCCAGTTTGCCCATCCCTACCTGCGGCCTTTTCTAGACTAAGCTCCTCCCTGTTATTATAAACAGTATACCTGAACCTACCTGCAGCCCTGTCTAGACTGAGCCCCCTCCCTGTTACTGCCAGTTTGCCCATCCCTACCTGCGGCCTTTTCTAGACTAAGCTCCTCCCTGTTATTACAAACAGTATACCTGAACCTACCTGCGGCCTTTTTTAGACTAAGCTCCTCCCTGTTATTATTAACAGTATACCTGAACCTACCTGCAGCCCTGTGTAGACTGAGCCCCCTCCCTGTTACTTTCTCAATAAGTAAATTTAATTGACTTTTCAATACACACACACCATACCAGACAACAATGACATACTGACAGAATGACAAAACAGCACCCCCCCAACAACTCGATCACAGTTACAGGTAAATGTATTTGACAAAACAGGTTTGTTACAATATAAATAGATAAGTTACAAATGGAGAAAATTTGTTGGGACTCTTCAGACTTCTACAATCCCCAGTAGGAAATAAAAGCTTTCCCATCTTGAGGGAGATGAAGAGCTTTGTCTCGAAGCACCGGGGCATTGTGGTGTGTGGTCTGGGAATGTGCACACTCCACTTTTCATCTGGCAATAAAGCCTTTTAAATCACAAGTTGTTGTTAGCCGCCCTCCCGCCACCAGAGACCACAAGCCCGGACACTCTCCTTGCAAAGGTACGGTAAAAGCCACCAGCCAACCGGAACGCGAACGCCTTTTTCAGCCTCACTCCGATTGGTCCATTGCCCAATTTTTCCTTCTCTATCTTTAAAACCTGCTGAAAAGGACTGTAACTGCTGATTTTGCACTACTGTTAAATGTTAACTGTTAGCAATTGCTGATTAGCTTGCATTCTCTGTTCTTTTGTGTTATACAGAGCTAAAATTTAAAAGGGTTCACAGCCCTCTCTTGATTGTGTTACCTGGACCCCAGACTGATGGGCACCAAGTAGAATCAGCCCCCTTTAAAAACATAGAAACATAGAATTTGATGGCAGATAAGGACCGCTTGGCCCACCTAGTCTGCCCATTTCCTTACCTAATGGATAAGCTGCAGATCCTAGTTAACCAACAGCCTACTTCCTCCTACCCCCCGCTAGAATTGCCTTATGTCTGTCCTATGCATTCTTGAAATCCCCCACTGTTTTTGACTCTACGACCTCCTCAGGAAGACTGTTCCATGCATCTTCAACCCTCTCTGTGAAGAAATACTTCCTCACATTACCTCTGAGCCGTCCCTCCTCTATCTTCAAATTGTGCCCCCTTGTTCTTGCACATCTCTTTTTCTGAAAGATGCTACCCTCTTGGACTTTGTTAATTCCCTTAAGGTATTTGAAAGTTTCTATCATGTCCCCACCTCCCCACTCCTTTCTTCAAGGCTGTACATCTTAGTCTTTCTTCATATGTCTTCTGGTGCAGACCCTGCACCATTTTGGTTGCCCTCCTCTGGACAGGCTTCACCCTGCCTATGTCTTTGCAGAGATGGGGTCTCCAGAACTGTACACAGTACTCCAGATGTGGTCTTACCAACTGTCTATACAGAGGGCCAACAACTTCCTGTTTTCTACTGGTGATGCCTCTCCCTATGCATCCCTGTACCCCCCAGCTCTCCTCACTGCCTTCTCACATTGCTGGCCCACCTTTAGGTCATCTGATATGACAACCCCAAGTCCCTTTCCATTTTTGTTGTTGTCAGTATCTCACCTCCCATTGTGTACTCTTCCCCTGGGTTTTTGTTTCCCAGGTACATTACTTTGCACTTCTTTATGTTGAATTTAAGCTGCCATACATTTGACCATTCCTCCAACCTTGCCAAGTCCCGTTTCATCCTTTCCACCCCACCTTGCATATCAGTCCTGTTGCAGATCTTTGTGTCATCTGCAAAGAGATGTACTTTCCCTTCTAGTCCCTCTGCAATGTCACTTATAAAGACATTAAAAAGGACTGGCCCCAGTACTGAACCCTGCGGTACCCCACTAGTAACCCTCTGGACTCCATTTACTATTACCCACTGTGACCTGTTGTCCAGCCAGTGTTTTACCCAGGCTACCACCCTGGGACCCATTCTCAGGCTGGCTAATTTGTTTATTAATCTTTTGTGCAGGAATGTGTCAAATGCCTTGCTAAAGTCTAGGTAGGCCATGTCCACAGCCCCTCCCTGTTCTACTACTTTGGTCACACAGTCAAAGAAATCAATTAGATTTGTCTAACATGACCTTCCTGCTGTGAATCCATGCTGCCTTGGATCCTGTGCCCCACTGGCCTCTAGGTACTCAACAATTCTTTTCTTCAGAAGTGATTCCATCATTTTCCCTACCACTGAGGTCAAACTGACAGGTCTGTAGTTTCCTGCCTCTGTCTTGCTCCCACTTTTGTGAAGGGGAATCACATCAGCCCTCCTCCAGTCCTAAGGTACCACACCATCCTCCCATGATTTATTAAAAAGGGTAGTCAGTGGTGTTACTAGTTCTTCCCTTAGTTCTTTTAGAATTCTGAGGTAAATCCCATCAGGCCCCATTGCTTTATCCACCTTTAATTTTAAGAGTTCTTTCAGAACCCTTTCTTCTGTGAAAGGACTAATATCAACCCCCCTATCCAGAGTGCTTCTTTTGACTGGATTAGGTATCTCCCCCTGCTTTTCCATTGAGAATACTGAGCAGAAGTATTTGTTCAGTATCCCTGCTTTTTCACTGTCGCTCTCTGCCCAACCACCTTCCTCTTTATTCAGCCTCAGTATCCCTGCCTTAGTCTTTCTTTGCTACCTAATGTACAGTACCTATAAAAGGTTTTATCTCCCTTCTTAACCGAATTGGCTATCTTTTCCTTGGTTTGGGCCTTTGCTATTCTAACTGCCTTCCCCACTTCCTTTGGCTTTAACTGGTACAGTTCTCTGTCCTGCTCCTTCTGTGTTTCCTTATACTTCCTGAATGCTGTCTTTTTCTCCCTTACATTCCCCGCCACTTCTTTTGAGAATCGTAGTGTTTTTTTCTTTCGTTTTGATTTGTTTATTTGCTTCACACAAAGGTTTGTTGCCTCTGTGATGGCGGTTTTGATATTTCCCCATTGTTGCTCCACCCCACCTTCTTGCCTGTTTGCTAGTGCTTTTCTGAGGCACTCTCCCATTCTGACAAAATCAGCCCTCCTGAAGTCCAGCACCTTCACTTTTGTGTGGCTTGACTCTAGAGCTAAGTTTATCGTGAACCACACTGTTTGGTGGTCGCTTGTTCCCAGATGGCTACCCACTTCAAGATCAGAGATCCTCTCTCCATCCCCATTTGAGAGTACCAGGTCTAAGACTGCTCCCTCCTGAGTGGGTTCCAAAACTAGCTGTCTGAGGCATGCCCCCTGTAGGGCATCAAGAATGGCCCTGCTCTTGGATGTGGCTGCAGCAAAGGTGCTCCAGTTAATATCTGGCATATTCAGGTCCCCCATCAGAAATATCTCCCTTTGTCCGCCATCCCAAGGATGCCTTCTATCATTTATTTATTTACAAGTTTAACCAGGAAGACATACTGAGCAGTGCTGCTCGATTCCAGATGCGACCTGGGGGTCCAGACCCAAGACAGTAGTACAAAATACTAGTTACATAGTTAATACAAACAGTGAATAGCCATTCGCTGTACAGACAATCGGCAGATAGATACAGACAGTAGAAAGATTGAATACATGATACAATTTAGATTGTTACATCTGTGCTCAGAAACACAATTTCAATTCATAATTTGGCATTAGTTATAGCAAGAGCAGCTGGAGGAGAAGTGGGTGCTGAGTAGGCGATTGCAATGGCTGTGGTTGGGTGAGTGTCTTATATCAGCTGATAGGGCGTTCCATAACTGTGGGATATGGTAATTGAAAGCAGCCTGACCTTTGGTTGTGTGCATAAAGGGGACGTGGAGGAGCCTGGGGTCAGTGCGTCTGAGGGAGTAAGCGGGGGGGGTTGTTGGGAGAGGGTAGAGGCCAGGTAGGGGAGTAGGGAATGGGACCAAACTTTGGCTGCGAACCTAGCACTATGGGTTAATCTACGGTCTTGGAGGGATGTCAGGGCTAGGGAGCTATATAAGGTGCAGTGGTGGGCTGTGTGTGGACAGTCGAGGATAAATCGACAAAAAGAGTGGAAAAGGGTGTCTAGGCTGGCCAAGGTGGAGGAGGCAGTGATAGTATAGACTATATCGCCGTAGTCGAGTACTGGGAGTATCATCTTTTGGACAATAGCGTTCCTTGCAGGAGAAGGGAGGCAGTTTTTGTTCCTGTATAGGGAGCCGAGTTTAGGGAGAAGTTTCTTGTGAATGGAGTCAATATGGGTGGCAAAATCGAGGTGTGGGTTGAGCCAGATGCCTAAGTATCTGAAGCTGGTGCATTGTTCCAGTAGGGACCCATCCAGGGTTTTGAAAGGGGGGCAGGGGGCTTGGCGGGAGAGTCTTTGCTCTGAGCCGAAGGTTAGCGACATAGTTTTTTTAGGGTTAGGAATAGTTGGTTTGACCGGAGCCAGATCTGGATGGCGTTGAAATCCTCCTGTAGGAGATTTGCCCCTATGCTTGTGGAGGGGCCTGAGGCATACAGTACTGTGTCGTCTGCATACATTTGTATGGAAGAGTGGTGACAGGCTGATGGTAGGTCATTTAGGAATATGGAGAAGAGCAGTGGGCCCAAGACTGATCCTTGGGGGATGCCAGCGGTAACTGGCAGGGGGTTAGAGATGTGTGAGGTGACTTTCACAGCCTGGTGTCTGCCCACCAGGTAGTCGTGGAACCATGTGGTGGCTGGTTTGGAGACCCCAGCTTCAGTTAGTTTGGAGAGGAGCAGAGTGTAGGAGACGGTGTCGAAAGCCTTGGCTAAGTCTATGAAGATAGCAGAGGTGATGTGGCCTTTGTCCATACCGTTGAGTATGTCATCAGTGACTCATAGCAGGGAGGTGATGGTTGAGTGAGATTTGCAAAAGCTGGATTGGAAAGGAGTGAAGAAGGAGGAGGCGTCCAGATGGGGAGAGAGTTGGGTGAGGACAAGACGTTCCTGTATTTTTTCCAGAATCGGGAGTAGGGAGATGGGGTGATAGTTGCCTGGAAGGAGGGATTGCCCCCTTTAGGTAGGGGTATGATGGTAGCCGTTTCCATTCGGAGGGTAATTTGTCCATCGTGAAGGAGAGGTTGAATAGTGTGGCTAGAGGGGTGGCTATGGCTGGAGCTGACAAGTATAACATCTTTGCATCCAGGGATGTAGGGCATTTGCCTTTGTTGGGGTTCAGGGAACGTAGGGATTTGCGGACTTTGGCTTGGGATACAGGGCGGAAGGAGAACTGTAGGGCTGCTGGGAGTGCACTAGGTTGGTAAAGGGGTCCGGGGTGGGAGGACGCTGGAGGGTCGATAGAAGCGAATCAGTGCAGCTGGAGAAGTAGGTATTGAAGGCCTCGGCTGCCTCACAGGGATCGGTGATGTGGGTGCCCTGGGCTGATAGTGTTGGGGGTGGAGGTTGAGTGGGGGGGGGGAACAGTGATTTGAACGATTTCCAAAAGTTTGTCAGGTGGTTTATGTTTATGCTAAAAGCCGATAGAAAATAGTTCTTTTTTGCCTGGCGAATGAGGTTTGTGCAGGAGTTGCGGAGGGCTCTGTAGGTTTGGAAGGATTTCCTTGTCTATTTCCTCCCCTGAGATGGGGGTCTGTATACAACCCCTGTGCAGATTGTGGAGCCATTTCCAGTCTCCAGGGTGACCCACAGTGCCTCCTCTCCTCCCTGTTTACCCTTTAGTTCTGTTGCTTTGATCCCTTCCCCTACATAGACAGCTCCTCCTCCTCCTCTTCTTCCCTCACTGTCCCCCCCGCCGTAGATTGTGTACCCTGGTATGTTGACATCCCAGTCATGGTTCTCTGTGTACCATATTTCTGTGACTGCCACAATATCCAGGCATCCCTCTTCCATCAAGGCCACCATTTCGGGGAGCTTTTTACCTAGACTACAGGCATTGGTACTCATTACCCTCCATTTTGTTATGACTTTATTTCTTTTTGCCCTACCCCTGTCCTTACTGCCATTGTCTTTTTCTCCATTTACCCCTGCCCTTCTCCCTATCGACTGCTCTCTGCTTTGTTTTGTAAATTTGTTTTTGCTGCTGGTCTGTGTGGCCTTTGTCTCCAGCCAGTATTTAACCTTCTCCTGTCTCCTCTCTCCCCAGCCGAGAACCCCCCAGGGCTCCCAGCTCAGCTGCCGATGGAGACTCAGCCACCGGGCAGACGGCGCTTCCTTAGCAGCTACCCGAGACCACAAGCCTGGACACTTGTCTCGCAAAGGTATGGCAAAAGCTGCTTTTTTTCACCCTCCCTCCCATCCCCACCCCGCCACTTATTAAATACGCTTGCGCCCCTCCCTACTGTATTCTCACGCCCACTCCACCTCTCCTTCATTACAACAGGTTCTGTAGCTCCCCCTGCACCTTTGAGGCCTTGGACCACCTAAATATGTTAATTTTATCCCTGACTCATTAGTTCAGAAGGTATTCCGGCTCTGTTTGGCTTACTTAGGAAGAAGATCTGCGGAGTGGTGAATAGGTAGCAGTTGATGGTATGCCACTTCCACATACTTTCATACACTGTGGCAGTGGTTTAGGCTGCTAATTCATTTTATAGGCTTCAAACACCAGTCTTACTTAGGAAGAAAATCTGTGGTGCTATGAATAGGCAGCAGCTGATAGTATTTTACATCTACACGTTTACAAATTTTGAGGCAGTGGCGTAGGTTGCTAATTCAATCTATAGGCTGCAAGGACCAGACAGATCAACTGCATTTGCTTTATGCAAGGCATCACCATGTGGGTGCCACACTGGCTCTGTTTTCTGTTCCTTCTTTTCCTTGTGCCATGCACAGTACACAAGCTCTCCCAATCATCTAGCCGGGGGAAACATAGCCTTCCAGTGGGATGTCGTGTGCACCGTAACTCATCCTATAATTATCTCTGTGCTCTTAGACTCTGCCACCTACAGCCCCTTGCTCGAACTACTATTAGTGGCGGGACTTGGGCCGAACTGCCCCCACAGGGCATATCCATCTCTCTACCGTGCACTTACCTCTCTTTACATCTCTCAGCCAGGGACTTGGTAATTGCTGTCTTAGATACATAGATACATAGATACATAGACAGTGTCGGCAGATAAGGGCCTATGGCCCACCCAGTCTGCCCATTTGAGCTTGTAAGTTCAGTTTGTTTTCCTAGAAGTTTGTTGCCCCTTACCCCTGACCTCCAGAATTCCTTTATGTCTATCCCATGCATTCTTAAATCCCGTGATTGTTTCAGCCCCCACCACTTCCTCTGGCAGGGTGTTCCACTTGTCCACCACCCGTTCTGTGAAGAAATTCTTTCTCATGTTTCTTCTGAATCATCCTCCTCCAACTTCATCCCATGCCCTCTAGTCCTGGAACATCTTTTTCGCTTAAAAATAGTGTTTTCCTGCACCCTGTTCCTCCCTGTAAGATACTTGTATGTCTCTATCATATCCCCTCTCTCCCTCCTCTCCTCCAGGAGTACATGTTCAGTTCCTTCAACCTGTCTTCATAGGACTTGTGATGCAATCCATGCACCATCTTTGTTGCCCTCCTCTGAACCTTCTCTACCCTGTCTATGTCCTTACGTAGAGTATGGTCTCCAGAACTGTACACTGTACTCCAGGTGGGGCCTCACTAGTGTCTTGTATAAGCGGAATTATGACCTCCTTTTCCTGCTGGTGATGCCCTGCCCTGCCATCCCAGCATCCTATTTTCTTTACCTGCCTTGTCACACTGTTTCCCTACCTTGAGGTCATCAGAGATGATAACCCAAGATCCCTTTCCTGCTTGGTGCATGCTATATCCTCACCCCCCAACTGATATATTGTGCCAGGGTTTTTGTGCCCCATATGCATTATCTTGCACTTCTTTGCATTGAATTTCAACTGCCAAACCCCTGACCATTCTTCAAGTTTCTGCAGGTCGCTTCTCATTCTGTCTACACCCTCTGGTGTGTCTAATCTGTTACAGAGCTTTGTGTCATCAGCGAACAGTGAAATTCTGCCTTCTAGGTCCTGCGCAATGTCACTGATGAAGATGTTGAATAGGACCGGTCCCAGCACTGATCCCTGTGGTACCCCACTGCTCACTCTTCCCTCTGTGGAGTGACAGCCATTTACCACCACCCTCTGTGTCCTGCCACCCAGCCAGTTACCTACCCACCACACTACTGTCCTGCCCACACCCATATTCCCCAGTTTGTGTAATATTACCACCACCCTCTGTGTCCTGCCACCCAGCCAGTTACCTACCCAGACCAGATCTAAATACGGGGTTCTATTTACTCGGCCAGACACCCCTTGTAGACGAACACGGGCAAGGGATTACAAAATAACTATTGCTACGCTAAGGAAGCTCTTACTTTTCCTTCTATTGTGCTCAGGAGACATTGAGCTTAACCCTGGCCCAGCTGCAGTTCTTACTTCCCCATCGGATCTAGCAAAACTAAAAGGAATGTGCTTTATGCATATGAACGCATGCAGCCTGTTAAAAAAGTTTACCTTGATCCAGGCCTGAGTCAATCAGCACCAGATGTTTTGATGATCTCTGAATCATGGCACAGACCCTTTATGCCTGACAGGGAAATTAACATCCCAGACTATTTGTTGTTTAGAGCTGACAGGTTCACTAGGGGTGGAGAAGAGGCCATCTACATCAAGGATAAATACTCAGTTTCGTGCCTAGACTTGTTATCCATCGCAAACCAATTCGAATGCCTAGCACTAAAGGTTGAGATATCCTCCTCCATTGCACTTTGTGTCATAGGTTGCTGTAGACCCCCATCTGCTGGCTCTCAAATCCTCACCCATCTAATTGTCATTATGGGGCATGGCTCCCTCGAAACAGTTATCCTTGGGGATCTTAACCTTGATTGGATGTCCAAGGCTGTTGCACCACTTAAGGAGTTCTGTGATGCACAAGGGCTGATGCAACTTGTCGGTGAGCCTATGCACCCTAATAAGAAGAACCCTGCTGATAGTACACTGCTTGATGTCATCTTAGTAAGTAAACCGCACCTGTTCTCCCATGCAGGAACCTTCTTCTCTGATTTTAGTGACCATAGCATCATTGCTG
The DNA here is from genome assembly GCA_016271365.2 of Neoceratodus forsteri. NCBI lineage: Eukaryota > Metazoa > Chordata > Ceratodontiformes > Ceratodontidae > Neoceratodus > Neoceratodus forsteri. The sequence continues at coordinate 252,926,973 of JADMNL010000024.1, read as the reverse complement.
GTGTAAGATCGGTCCAGAATCCATTATCCTCATCAAGGTTCTCTACTAAGAGGTCCAGATGTAACTTCGATCAGTCTGCCTACCTTGATGAGCTAAAATACTCGCTGCGTTGTCAGGACCTTTAACTAGCTAACTCGGTCCACTTGGCATATGACATCTTTTCTGAAATTGTTACTGGGGCATTAAATAAGTATGCCTGTCTTGTAAAAGTTAGGGTAATGAGTAGAAACTGTCACTGGTTCTCTTCAGAACTCAAAACAGCACTGCTGGACAGGGACAAGCTCTGGAAAAAAGCATGAACAACTAAGGTCCCGATGAACTGGTGTCACTTCAGGAAAGGCTGGAATACATGTACCAAGATGATAAGAGATGCTAAGGCCTCCTTTTATTGTTTGGAACTGGATTCTGCTGCCAGGAGCTCCTCTAAATTTTGGAAGTCCATTAAGGATATGTCCGGACATACCTCGGGGAACTCCCTACCTGCAAAGATTACCTCTGGCAGTGCTACCATCTGTGACAAAATGGAGGTCCTGGATGCATTTAACAACCACTTTGCCACCGCAGGGCTAGCATTTGACAACTCCCCTGCATGTTCTTTACACTCCCAGTTGGGTGCGCAAAACTCTGAACCTCTTCTTACCAACTCAGTCTTTTCCCTTCAGCCTACTTCTTTGAAAGAGGTCAAAGAACTACTATTACAGTTGGATACCAAAAAAAAGTGCGGGTGCAGATCCTCTAAACCCCTACTTTATAAAGGTTGCCTACCATGCTTTAGCTGTACCAATTATCCACCTATTCAATCTCTCTCTGTCCCATGGAATCCTCCCACCCTGATGGAAAACAGCTCACGCTATCCCTCTGTTTAAATCAGGGGACCCTTGTGATCTTAACAACTACAGACCAATTTCTCTACTCCATATACTGTCCAAACTGTTGGAAAAAATTGTTAGCAAGTAGTTGAGAACCTATGTAGAAACTATGAATCTCCTAAACCCAATGCAATCTGGCTTTAGAGCACAGCATAACACCATTACGGTCCTAGCCAAAGTGACTAATGAGTGGCAGCGAGACTTGGAGAATCGAAACTTCATCTGTGCAGTGTTCTTAGACTTTAGCAAGGCTTTTGACACTGTCGATCATGGCCTGCTCCTTTCCTCCCTGAGAGCGATAGGCCTGGACTCATTATCCTTGCATTGGTTTGCTGACTACCTCTCTGACTGGTACCAGCAAGTCAAGGCAGAAGGTGAACTTTCTCCCCTTAAACCTCTGCAAAGAGGGGTCCCCAAGGGATCGATTCTTGGTCCCCTACTGTTCACAATTTACATAAACAACATTGACACTAACATGACTAAGGCCAATATCCATCTGTTTGCAGACAACACGGTTCTTTATCTAAGTTGTCATTTGCCAGAAGCTGCCTGTGGAGTCCTACAATCTGTATTCAGTCTACTTCAGAGCCAACTTCTAAACAAAAACCTCCTATTAAATGCCAAAAAAACTAAGGCAATGCTATTTTCTCCACTTCACCATGTTGCCAACCCGGCCAGTGCTGGTTCCATTCCACAGATCACCACAATCCTGGGAGAAAACCTAGATTTTGTCAATAAATTCAAGTACTCGGCAGTGTGGCTCGACCATAGACTTTCCTTTACCAACCTTATCGAAGATCTGCTAAACAAACTGAGGTAGAGGCTTGGACTCTTTTTCAGGATTAATAACTTCCTTACTAGCGATGCTAAGCGGTGGCTGGTATAAACAACATTTCTCTCCTTGGTCGACTATGCCGACTTTCTTTATAGTCACTGCCCTGTCTCCCATCTTGCTAAACTGGATATGTTGTATCACAGGGCTCTGAGACTCATTACTGGCCTACTATTTTCTACTCATCACTGTGCCCTTTATGCTGCTGTGGGGTGGTCCTCCCTTCAGTACAGGAGAAACAGAAATATCTTCTCCACGACCCAACACAGCTTCAGAAACAGCCATGGTACAGACACTGCTCTGCTTAACCTTACCACTGATATATTCTCTGCCCTTGATAAGGAACTGCTCACCGGTGCAATTTTTATTGATCTCACCAACGCATTCGATCTGGTAAATCACCAACTACTCCTGGCCAAACTGAAACAGATCGGTCTTGACTCTCTAGCAGTACAATGGTTTAATGATTATCTCCTGGATAGGTCCCAATTAGTTAAATGGCAGGGTACCGTATCTGACAAGATCGAAATAAGAGATGGTGTCCCTCAGGGATCTATCCTGGGACCACTGCTATTCTTACTATTTATTAATAATCTGCCAACCTTCTGCAAAGACACAGAGGTCATCCTCTATGCAGATGACATTGTTATCTACAGGTCAATGGAAGATCCTGACAAACTCAGCAGAATGCTATCCAAAGACCTACAGTTCCTGAAAGAATGGCTGTCCAGAAATAAACTTCTACTGAACAGCAAAAAAAACGAAGGGATGCTGTTCGGACCTAAAAACCTTGGACCTAATAGATCGAATACACTAAACCTCTCTCTATTGTCCAGGGAAAAGGTGGTGGTAGCTGATTCACTAACACACCAAGGTCTCACCATAGACCAGGAACTCAACTTCAAGGTCCACATAGATCAACTATCTAAAACACTGAACCAAAGGATTGGTCTCCTGTACCGACTCAGCCCCTACCTTACCCTGGCGTCATGTGCCAAGATTGCCCTTGGTATCCCGCTACCCAAACTACTCTATGGCTCCCCTGCGCTCCTCTCTGTTAAAAACACTGAGATGAGTAAACTTAGGACCCTGTACAACAGGATCGGCAAATTTGCTGTAGGGGCATCCCAAAGAGAACAGCACTGTCATGTGCTGCAAGCCCTAAACTGGCCCACCCTGGAAGGTAGACTACATTATCCATCTTTATGCATGGCCTATAAACTTAGACTGACTACTGCTCTGCCTAGTCTGGTAGAGTTACTACAACCTAAAATGAATAGCAGGACATTAAGGTCCTCAAACAGACAGCTCCTCAAGGTTCCCCAGACGCAGTCCTCTCAAGGGTCCAGGGCCTTCTCATCCCTCATTCCTCCCTTATGGAACATGCTTCCACCTAAACTCCAAGAATGTGAATCACTCGTCGGCTTCAAAAAGGGACTTAAAACACACTTGCTGGAATTAAACCAATGTACTTGTACTCGTTGAATTTCACCTTTGATCCTGTTGTTTGCATGATTTCTGATTATGATTGATGACCTTACCTAATGTGTACGACAAGAACTAATAATGGCCCCCTTTATGTAGTTTGTCCATCAAATGTTTGCCTCCTTTCATGAACTGTAAATAACTGTATGTTGATGAATCTAATGTAAAAGTTATATCCTGTTGTATTATGTGTAATTAATCCCGGGTCGCCCCTGAAAAAGGGACTATTACTGGTCTCACCCGGTTACCAAAATTTAAATAAATAAATGCTATACTCTGGATGTTTAGAGCTATTATCAAAAAACTACCCCTATATATCTCTGATTGTCTCCCGCCATGTGAGCTTGGGAACTATGCACTAAGAAGCTACTCCCTTATTTCCTTAAAGGTACCTAAGCTAAAAACACGCTTTGGGAGACCGGCTATAAGCTTTGCGCTGCCATCTCTATGGAACAAAATACAAAAATCGCTAAAGCTTAGTACTCCGGTCAGTCTGTCCTCCTTCAAGACACTTTATGACCATTCGTCAAGGAAATTTTCAACTGTTTCCCCCGATCCTAAACTTCCCTGCACTTATGGCGTACCATGATGGCGTTGTCCTCACCACTATGCCTGGCCTTGTGGCCTCTCCTTCACATTTCTCTAATATCTTATTGTGCTCCCCACCCTCCTGTCCTGTGTCCTCTCCGAGGCTTTATCTGTCCCCCATCTATCCCCTACCACCCTGACTGTACCCTATCTCACCTCGCCTACCACTCCCCCATCCTATTACACTGTTTGTTTTTCCTTTTTTAACTCACTGTCTGTCTTGTTTCTTATGGCTTTGTATGTAATATACCATTACCTAATAATTGTCCTCGTTAGTACTTCCAGCTACTGTTACTAGACAGATTATACACCACGAAGGAATTGAACCACTGCTTCCAAACTGTTCTCCACTTATGACCACGTTTAACTATTGTAACTCTGTATTGTTTAATATTACTGAGATGTTATGTTGTGACTGTTCATAAATTGTATATCATGTGTTCCTGTGCTAACCAGGTCCATCTTGTAAATGAGTTATGCTCAATGGTGTTCGCCTGGATAAATAAAGATTTGATTGACTGATTGATTGATTGATTGATTGTTGGAATGCTACATCCAGGTTCCTGAGTGCAGGCATCTGGTTGTTTCATGTTTAGCTGGGCTGGACAAACTTTTCTTGCACCAACCTAACAGTAAGAGCTCACAGTTTTAGTTTTTCAAACACATTTTTATCTAATTTTCTTTAGCGACAGTACAGTAATAAATAATACAATATGGGTGACAAATTACAAAACAAGTAAATATACATCTAACGCTTCTATGCATGACCGCATTATGTCTAGCTCTTTAAAGCACTAATGTATTGCCTGAAACTAATATTGGGTTTTAAAAACAGTCAGCCATTACCTTTTACATCTGAGGAACTTTTTCTTTTCTCTTTGGTTAAATGGAAGATCGTTTACCTGATCTTAGTAGGTGTGGTGTGTGGAACAGCACTCTGCTTTACAGCTGACATATCTATCTCTGCTCCCCCCATTACTTATTCAGCATTTTGACCTCACTGACTGTAACATCACTGCTGCTTAGGAACAGCTACTCAGTAGCTGCCAGGTCAGTTGTCTATGATGTCACTGTCAGTGAGATCATAATGCTGATGATGTAGTGGGGGAACAGCAATAGATACGTCAGCTGCCAGGCTGAGAACTGTTCCACATATCCAGCACAGTATCATTTATTATGTTTGTTTGCACGCATGTGCAAGAAACATAGTGCAATGATCCAAAATGCAGTGTCGTACAGTTGAAAGGAAGAGCTCCGCTTCAGTGAGCAGCACTCCCCCACGCATACGCCAGCCACGCTGCGTCTCATGCAACTCCTCCCCAAGCACACACTGTCTGGCCAACGGGGTGCCCAATCCCCGTCGGCTTCACACCCCCAAAAAGCTTTGCAGGTGCCATGCTGGGAGCCCACCCCAGCGTGGCAAAATTGTTATGGCTAACAGGGTACCCAATCCCTGTTGGCTCCACGCCCCTAAAGCTCAGGTGTACGCTGGGAGCCCACCCCAGCGTGGCAAACTGTTGTGGTCAACGGGTGCCCAATCCCCGCCGGCTCCAGCCCCCAACAGCCTTTCTAGCTGCCACACTGGGAGCCCACCCCAGCATGGCAAATGTCCCACGTCATCTTAATAATAAAAAAACTGTAAACAAGAAAATGTTCCTCGGCAGTCTCCTTGCCCACCGCACCCACCCTCTGTGCACCCTGCCTCCCCACCCCACCTTACCTCATACTTACCTCCGGGCTTGGCGCGATGATCTTCGGTGGACCAGGAACACGTCTGCACTCTTCAAAGCCGACCGCGAACTGAGGAAATGCTGGTAAGCTGTATAATGTAATAAATAGGGTTTTTTCAACTTTGCTGCATATCTCAGGCATTTTTTTGAGTTTTGGCACCAAATTTTCAACATGGAGTTTTTGGGACCCCTCCTCATGAATTCTGTCACTGTCATGGCGTTAATCAGGCCCGAAGGGTGATTTCGTGGTCACTGCGTGAAATCACCTTTCTGGACCGATTAATGAAACAACAGTGCCAGTGTTCATAAGGTGGGCTCTCAAAAAGCGTATGTTGCAAATTTGGTGAAATAAATTCCTAAAAATTACTGTTTTATGAGCGTGCATTGTGCAGTTCTTACACACGCTCGTAAGTTCGCAAATTTTTAATATTTGTACTCTGGATTTTCAACATTGCCATTTGAGCACACCTCCTTATGAGCAGTGCAGTCATTTTTCACATCATGCCGAAAATGTGTTTCCATGCATGAAGCGCACAATGGCACAGTCGGTGTGCAAAATCAATGTATGGGACACATTAAGAAAATCACAGTTACACTGTTCATGAGCAGAGGTCTTAAAATGGCTATGTTGAAAATTTGGTAAAAGAATTCCTAAAAATGACTGTTTCACGAGCGTGGGTTGCCCAGTTCCTACGCACGCTCATAAGTTCGCAAATTTTTAATATTTGCACTCCAGATTTTCAACACTGCCATTTTACCACACCTCCTTATGAGCAGTACAGCTGTCATTTTTCACATGTCGCCCAAAATGTGTTTCCATGCATGTAGCGCACAATGGCACAGTCAGTGTGTGCAATCAATGTTTGGAACAAATTAAGAAAATCACAGTGGCACTGTTCATGAGCAGAGGCCTTAAAATGGCTATGTTTAAAATTTGGTGAAAAAATTCCCAAAAATGACTATTTTAGGAGCGCACGTTGAGCTGTTCCTACGCACGCTCTCAAGTTTGAGAATTTTTAATATTTGCACACCAGATTTTCAGCATTGTCATTTTACCACACTTCCTTATGAGCAGTACAGCTGCCATTTTTCTCATCTCACCCAAAATGTGTTTCCACACATGTAGCGCACAATGGTGCAGTCGGTGTGCGAAAGCAATGTTTGGGACAGATTAAGAAAATCACAGTGACACTGGCCATGAGCAGAGGTCTTAAAATGGCTATGTTGAAAATTTGGTGACAAAAGTCCATAAAATGACTGTGTTATGAGTGAGCATTGCGCAGTTTCCATGCACCCTCGTAAGTTCATGAATTTGTAATGTTTTCAGTCCAGATTTTCACCAGTGGCGTTTTTCCACACTTCCTCATGGACAGTACAGCTGACATTTTTCACAACATGGCTGAAATGTGTTTTCACACTTTCAGCACAGAAATGCATGGTTGCTGTGAGAAATCATTGTTCGGGACAGATGAAGAAAATCACAGTGACACTGTTCATGAGCAGAGGTTCCAAAATTCCTGTGTTGACAATCTGCTATAAAAAAATCCCCAACTAATTACATTACGGGTGTGCATTGCACAGTTTCTACACATGCTCATGACTTCACCAGTTTTTTTAATATTATCACTGCAGATTTTCAACATTGCCGTTTTTTACACCTCCCTATGAACAGTATAGCTGTCATTTTTTACATCCTGTTCGGAATGTGTTTTTGCACTTGTGGTGGCAAATGCAGCAGTCGCTGTGCAAAAGCAGCTTTCGGCTAACAAACTGATATTGCCACTGTTCATGAGGTGGGGGTCACAAAAAAACCACGTTGAAAATTTGGGGTGAAAATACCAACAAATGCCTGAGGCGTTAGGGTTTCCGACCATAACGCTCCACCCTGTAGAGAATGACAGGCATCAGGGCTGTGACTTGGGATTGTCGCCTGCAATGCACATACCATTCCACCCCCACCCAGACCCTGCAAAAGTTCACCCCATTCTCCTATACCGCACCCATCTCACCGTATTTCCTGATGGAATGGGGTGCGCATAAGAGCCAAAGACCCCAAGGCACAACGTGACACTTGTCGGTGTCTGCAGGGTAGGGTGTGGTGAAATGGCGTGGCCGTTATGCCTGACAACCCAAAGGCACACCCCAATGCCTGTCACTCTCTGCAGGGTGCTGGTGGGGTTGGCTTCAGTTCAAAACTTCACTGCCATTCCTATTATGCAGCTCTGTAACTCCTACACTACCAATGCCAATGCCAGCAAGCAAACATTTGGCATTGACAAATGCTTGTTTATTTAGATTTTGATAACGGGTAAGCTCACTGAGACCAGAGGTTCCTTTTTCAGGAACGACCCGGGATTAGTTACAACAACAGTTACATACAATGGCAGGAGTATACAAAATTACATTCGTTGGATAGACATAGGGCCAGATATTCAAAACTGGATTCTAAGAAGTATGTGATTGCCCTCTTCCTTGATCTTAGTAAGGCTTTCGATACTGTGGATCACAATATTATTCTTCATGCACTGAGCAATATTGGTTTCAATAGTACTGCCATTAAATGGTTCACCAGCTACCTTATTAACAGGTTACAACAAGTTAAAGCCTTAGGAGAATTGTCTCCACTAAAAACACTTCCACGAGGCATCCCCCAAGGCTCCATCTTGGGCCCAGTCCTATTTGCAATCTATATCAATAACCTTGACTCACATCTGCGCACAGCTAATGTGCATTTATTTGCAGATGATACTGTCCTCTACACCTCAAATCCATCCTTGGACTTGGCCCATGAGGACTTACAGCGAGACTTAATCTCTCTCCAATATAACCTTATCAAACACAAGCTCCTACTCAATGCCAAAAAGACCAAAGCCATGATCCTCTCACCAAAGGCAGCCTCAGGACCAACATGCAATCCCAAGATTCTAACACTATTGGGTGAACCCCTTGAAATAGTAGATACCTTCAAATACCTAGGGTTCTGGCTGGATAATAAGCTTAACTTTCAGTGCCACCTGAATGAGGTCTCAAAAAAATTAAGGCAGCGGTTAGGCATATTCTACCGCATTAAGCATCTACTCACCAAAGAAGCCAGAAAGAGACTAGTGCAATCCACATTCCTACCCTTACTGGACTTTGCTGACTTCCTCTACAACCATTGCCCTTCAACAGTGCTCAGCAAACTCAACACTCTTTACCACCAGGCCTTAAGGTTCATCCTTAATCTGCTGTCTCACACCCACCACTGCGTGCTGTACCAAGAGATGGGATGGTCCTCACTCTCTACAAGGAGGAAAAGAAATGCTCTTCTCTGGTTCTTTAGAGCTTTGCCTGATAACTTCCTGCATACACCTCGAGCTTCTCCGAATGTACCAAGGGGTCTTATGGATTGAGACTCTTCTCCATACTCTGCTTCCAGATACCCAGAGTAAAAACAACCCATGGCTCAGCTGCAATCAACTTCTCATTTCCGTTCTTATGGAACACCATGCAAAGCTCATCCCTTCCCGGTCCATTCACATTCAGAGCACTAATAGCTGAGTACCTGAAGGAAACCTGCAGCTGTTTTAGGTGACTATGTGCCCTTAGCCTCTGATATCTCTCACGAATCCTATGACACAGAGATTCGCTCAACTCACATCCCTATCAGGGGGTACCCAGTACTTATTAGCCCCCCTTCTCTTCTCCCGGTCCTCACCATCCTATCCCCCCCATCTTATATACCCTCTCTTCTTCCCCCTTCCTACATATTTTATTAAAGGTACTAGCCTTTATATACTAGTGACTACCTAGGAACTAAGATTTCTCCCCCCCCCGTGTTTATTTGATATGAATCGTAACTGTGTTTACCTATGTTAGCTCTGTATGTACAGGCCTGAACTATCTTTGACATGTGCAATGTTTTGCTTTGTCTACCTTATTTGTGACTGTGAATTGTTTGATGTCCAGGACCACCTTGAAAATGAGCTTGCTCAATGGTGTTTATGCCTGGTTAAATAAAGTTTGATTGACTGATTGATTTTGCCCCGGGGTTAAATTAGCACTGCCCAGCGGGCAAACTTAGCCCGAAGCACAAAGCAAGCTATATTCAAAAGGAAATAGCCCGGTGGAAAACCAGCTGAATATAGCAAGCAAAGGAAGCCAGGCAAACAGGGCCAGGAGTGTAGGACAAAAATTGCCCGGGAATAAGACAGCACTGAATATAGCAACAGGGTAGTGCACACTGCAACTGTAGCTCATTAGACTCTGTAGCAAGTCAGTGTTGTAGGTGGAGAACATTGTGTGTGACTGCACAGAGATGTCTGACATCTACTGCAAACAACAATGTAAGCCACACACTGCAGAACTGTGCTATGCTGAAGGGAGGTTTGCCTGGAGCTAACCTGATTGCACAGTGCTAACACATTAGCCCGGTGCAAACTGGTTAGCTCAGGGCAAATGGGAGCTATATTCAAAGCTCCCATGCAAATGAGCCTACTTAGGTAATCTGTGGGCAAACAGGTACATTTGCATCTCATTAAGTGGTGCTTAGCATACATTACCATGCAGTTTGCCCGGTGCTACTACATGGAGCACAAAGCTCCCCCTTTTGGTTGGAATAGAAGCACAGGCTGGAAGCAGCAGGAACTGTGTGTTGGCAGGTACAAGCAGTGCATGCAACATACCTATGCAGCACTGCAAACAGTATATAATGATATATATATATACAGTATATATGCATGTATATATGCAGTGATCTATAACTGTAGGTATATACAGAGACACGTGTATATATATATATATATATATATAGCTATACACACACACACACACTCACCAGTGGCCACACATGCTCTGGATGATGCCCCAACCCCACACCAACAGAGGCAGCCCACAGCAGGTGTGTGTGGAACACAAGTATGCATGGGGCAGGCATAAGGCAAACCTGCTGGGGACAGGGGGGATGTCAGCTGTAGGGTCACTGGGCTGTGCAGCGGAGCCATCCAATATATAGGGGCCTAGGCAGACAGGTTGGGCCAGGCAGCCCTTCTCAGCCGTCATGGTGCCTGTTCCCATGTGTGTTGCTTTCACTCCCTGGTAGTCCAGTGGTCCCCAACCCCCCCCCAGCACAAATCCCAACCCCCGGTACATGTATATCGTCAGTTTCCCTGGTAGTCTAGTGGTCCCCCTAGCATGTATCCGACCCCATTTGAAATAAAACAAATTTGTTTCCCTGGTAGTCTAGTGGTCCCCCACCCCCAGCATGTATCCTGACCCCTGTTTGAAATAAAAACAAATCCATTTCCCTGGTAGTCTAGTGGTCCCCCCGCCACCCAGCACGTATCCCGACCCCCGTTTCGTATCAACAGAAATCATTTCCCTGGTAGTCTAGTGGGCCCCCCACCTGGCAGTGACACCCTGCCCATTCAAATAGCTTCCCAGAACAGAGCCAGCGACCAGCTCAGTCCTCCTCTCATCACCATGGCCATCCACTGATTGAGGTGGGAAGGAGGCTCCTTCCTACCTCAGTCAGCGTGCCGGCCGTGGTGGTGAGAGGAGGGCTGAGCCAGTTGCCAGCTCTGTTCTGGGAAGCTATTTGATGGGCAGGTGTCACAAGTGGGGGAGCTACCAGACTACCAGGGAAACGATTTCGTCGATACGAAATGGGGGTCGTGGATATGTGCTGGGTGCCGGGGGCCATTAGGACTACTAGGGAAATGGATTTGTTTTATTTCAAATGGGGGTCAGATACATGCTGGGGTGGGGGACCACTAGACTACCAGGGAAACAGATTTATTTTTATTTCAAATGGGGTCGGATAGGTGCTGGGGTGGGGGACCACTAGACTACCAGGGAAACGACGCCATGTGGCAGATACCGGGGATTGGGAATCATGCTTTGGGGGAGGCACTGCCGCCACATTGCAGACGGCCTTTTCTGAGCAGTATTCAGTGCCGCTCTACAGGTTGTGCTAATGCCTGTAGCGCGACGCTATACTTTTGAATATGCCAGTGAACTGGCATTCAGGGCCCCTCCCCTCAGTCCCTCCCTTGCATGCACTATAATTTAGCGTCGGCGCTAACACCTAGCGCCGGCCCTAAATGTTCTTTTCAATATAGCAGTTGGGCACAAATTCGGCGCTAGTCCAGCGCAACGGATTTGAGCCCCACGATAACCTTTGAATATCTGGCCCATAGAGTATTTACACAGTGTGGTGGTACTCAGTACATATGACAACTTAACACATGAGTATTTACAGAGTGTGCTGGTATTCAGTACATATGATAACTTAACACATGAGTATTTACAGAGTGTGGCGGTACTCAGTACATATGACAACTTAACACATGAGTATTTACAGAGTGTGGCGGTACTCAGTACATATGACAACTTAACACACAAGTTAAGAGGGTGTAGTAGTAATAGCAAGAGAGATGCAGGGTATTACATTCAGGCCATCTAGTTCACTTGCAGAGAGCTGGCGACTGCAGCCACAGAGACTGAGCTCCAGCAGGTACACTTTCAAGCCAGACAAATCCATTAAAAGTGGGACAGTTGGCCAAGTTCTCTGGGAGAAGATTCCACAAGTGCAGAGCCGCATAATGAAAGGATTGTTTGCCTTGGTTAGTGTGTACATGCAGGATGGCAAGAGGACGACCAGCCAAAGATCTAAGGTCACGGCCCCAGACTTTGGGATTGATCACACAGAAAACTCTCTAATGAGCAAAAGAAAAATGCTTCAGAAATGAAAAGTTACGGAGAAGGTGGGTCATCTACATTATGGCACAGAGACCTGACTTTGTGCCGAGATTGGGGGTGGGTGAGGGAGGCTATGGCACCCTGTAATTGCTATTGTCTGTTACATTATCTCCCCCTCCCCAGCAGGATGTCATTCTCCAGCTATACAGGCAGTGGGCTCCTACAATTTGAAATCTAAAGCAACTACTTTATTTTCTACTAGATCCTGTAGATTAACTGAAACTGTTAAGCTAGTCTTTCCTCATAGCTGCCCCTTAATCATAAATGCGGCCAGGTTTTTATTTGGAAAGTTGTATTGATTTACCTGGAACTAGATAAATTCCTCCTTTTGTGATTCCTCCTATAGAGTCTCCTCATACATATATTGTATTTAATTTACTCATATAGAGTGGCACTATGTGTTTTATTTATGATTACTGTATGTTGTTTGTGTATACATGTATTGTCTTGTTTTATCTGAAAAAATATGATAAATAAACAAAGTTTAAAAAAAAAACAAAGTAAAAAAAAAGAAATGAAAAGTTACAATGGGCTACTTCTTGAAATGTGTATCATTTACCAGTCTGTCTGTTTTGCTTCCACTAGTTCTTTAAATTCTAATATTGAGTATAGTATACATTCCAAAAGTTACCTAACTTCTAGGTTATCATACCAGTAATAGTACTGTATAATTATATAGTACCTTACAGACCACATTTTATATTCCAAGTGGGATAAGCAATTTGTTGTTTTTCGTCTTTTGCCGACCATTTCAAGAAGGGGTCCCATGTGGTCTCATACTTATCTAATGAACCCATCAGTGGCAGATCCAGGATTTTACAATGGGGGTGCTGAAGTGGTGTGCATACGTGACGTGCAATTTTTTGTAATTATCTTTTATCCTTTATATTGTCTGCAATTGTCCTTCTTATTACATTTTTGACAGAAAATACAAATGTAATCTATAGTTTTGAATACAAACTTTTGTACAATCAATAAATCAGACTTCTTCTACTAAGTGAAATGTAGCAGCAGCAAACAAGTAAGTTACAATGGGAGGGTGCAGTTGCATCCATTGCAACCCCCTGGATCAGCTACTGGTACCCATATTCAGGTGACTGATCCTTTCATTAATGACAAGGCTTTTGAGGTGTTTAGCCCACTCATCCAAGCCTGGGGTACAACCATCTTTACAGTGTCTAAGAATCAGACACTTGTACACTAAAGGCAGCTAGAATGAGCCATTTCTTTTTTGTCGAATTCAGCATGCGTATTCGATTGGTATCACCTAATATACAAATCTCAGCTTCGAAAAGCAGAGTTGCACCAAGGATCTGGCTACATACTTTCCAGATAACTAACCAGAGGGGCTTGACATGTTGACAATTACATAACATATGTAAGAGTCCTGCATTAGCAGAACCACACCTCCAACATTTACTGTCAGAAGACAGGCCAACTTTCTGTAATTTTCCGGGGATAAAGTACCGATCATGCAAGATTTTAAACTGTATTAAAGCTTTATCTGTTAACGCAGGACCCGTTCCAAGAATAGACCTTTTATACAGTTTGCTGGCCCCTCTCTTGCCTTTAACCATCATGATCAAATTATTCAGCCCTTTGGAAGGATGTATAGTCAAGTTGGCATCCAAAACCTTTCGTAAAGTTTCCCTAATCTGTAAGAAGGAATGAAATTCAGTGTACAGTAACTTGTACATAACCCTTAGTTCAATAAATGACGGAAGAGTACCACTGCTATGGTTTACCAAGTCCCATACCGTTAAGATAGCTCTGCTGAGGCAGGGGCGCTAATGAGCAGCTAAAGGAACAGTGATGTCTCACGTTGGCTGCATCTCCACAGGTCTCTTAAACGATTTAAATAGGTTACAAAAGTGCAAATAACTTGGAAAAATCACCACCGACAACTATCAGAAGCTACCATGGCCGAATATTTGGTCCCGAATGTGGGGAAATCATCTAGGAATGCATCTAAAACAGTGAAGAAAGCTACAACGGCTAGCCTGTCAGAGGGCCCTAGCATAATTATGCTCTCTGCGCCTGAGATGCAGGTGGTGGGCAGAACGGTGATGGCTCAAGTGCTAGCAGCTATCTCTCCTAAGCTTGACACTATCACCACCAAAATATCAGAATTATCCGAGCAGATCTCTGGCCAGGCAGAAAAAATTACTGGAGGCTGAGGTGCGGATTTCAAGCTTAGAAGACCGCATGGAGCATCTACTGAAACAGTCCAGAACCTACGGAGGGATTTGGGGGAGCTGAAGGAGCAACTGGACTACCAAGAAAACTGCCAAAGAAGAAACAATCTACATATCTGTGGGCTTCCCGAGGGCAAGGAAGGGAATGCACTGGAGAAATTCTGTGGCAAGATACTCCTGGGTCTATTGGGGATGGAGCCAAAAGGAGGACAGTACAAAACTGAACTGGTGCACAGAGCTTTAGCACTGAAACCAGCAGTGGGAGAGCCTCTGCATCAGATCATCTTTCGCCTACACAATTTTGGGGACCGCCAGGCTCTATGGTATGCCTTTAAAAAGAAGGAGGCGGTGATATACTGAGGGCAAGCTTGTTTTTACATCAGGATTTCTCGCAGCTCTTACAGAGAAGGAAAAGATTGTTTAACCCAGTCCTGGAGGCACTGAGAGTGAATTGAGTTGACTTCCAGTTTCTTTACCCTGCCTTGGTAAAGATTCGACACAAGGGTGCAGCCTATACATTCTATGAGGTGGACCGAGTCCAACAATTCCTGAATACCCTGGTGAATAACTGACGCCGAGTACTAGTGCCCGGAACTTCAGCGGCTCCAGATAAGTGACTCAGCAACTCCTTATTAAACTATGCTTTGAGACACTGAGGCAGTCAGATGTGGCATGCATGCTTAAAGACACTGAGTGAAGGCCCAGGGGGCAAGGGGGTGGACTGTTGGTCGTGTTCTAGGAACCTGAATAAATGAGGGGTTACAATGGATAAGATTGCTAAAAGGAGTGGATTATTTGGGTATTGGAAGTGGTTTCAGTGATTATTGGGAGATGGGGGGGAGGTTAGGGGCCTGCATGCACGTCTGAAGCCTCGGAGGACCGTACAGGGGAGTTAGAGCTGTGCAACTGTTTAACTTAATGCCTCCAGTGCCAAAGAAACTGGAAGTCAACTCAATTCACTCTCAGTGCCTCCAGGACTGGGTTAAACAATTAAACATTAAGTCATGTCAGACCAACCTCATTGAATTTTTTGACTGGGTGACTAGGGAGGTGGATCAGGGGAGGGCAGTGGACATGGTCTATCTGGACTTCAGCAAGGCCTTTGACACTGTGCCACATAGAATACTATTACACAAACTGAGGAATATGGGTGTGGGCAGGACAGTAGTGTGGTGGGTAGGTAACTGGCTGGGTGGCAGGACACAGAGGGTGGTGGTAAATGGTTGTCACTCCACAGAGGGAAAAGTGACCAGTGGGGTACCACAGGGATCAGTGCTGGGACCGGTCCTATTCAACATCTACATCAGTGACATGGCGCATGACCTAGAAGGCAGAATTTCACTGCTCGCTGATGACACAAAGCTCTGTAACAGAGTAGACACACCAGACAGTGTAGACAGAATGAGAAGCGACCTGCAGAAACTTGAAGAATGGTCAGGGGTTTGGCAGTTGAAATTCAATGCAAAGAAGTGCAAGATAATGCATATGGGGCACAAAAACCCCGGCACAATATATCAGTTGGGGGGTGAGGATATAGCATGCACCAAGCAGGAAAGGGATCTTGGGGTTATCATCTCTGATGACCTCAAGGTAGGGAAACAGTGTGACAAGGCAGCAGGTAAAGCAAATAGGATACAGGGATGTATAGGCAGGGGCATTACCAGCAGGAAAAGGGAGGTCATAATTCCGCTATACAAGACACTAGTGAGGCCCCACCTGGAGTACAGTGTACAGTTCTGGAGACCATACCTACGTAAGGACATAGACAGGGTAGAGAAGGTTCAGAGGAGGGCAACAAAGATGGTGCATGCATTGCATCACAAGTCCTATGAAGACAGGTTGAAGGAACTGAACATGTACTCCTGGAGGAGAGAAGGAGAGAGGGATATGATAGAGACATACAAGTATCTTACAGGGAGGAACAGGGTGCAGGAAAACACTATTTTAAGCGAAAAGATGTTCTGGGACTAGAGGGCATGGAATGAAGTTGGAGGAGGGCGATTCAGGAGGAAACATGAGAAAGAATTTCTTCACAGAACGGTGGTGGACAAGTGGAACACCCTGCCAGAGGAAGTGGTGGGGGCTGAAACAATCACGGGATTTAAGAATGCATGGGATAGACATAAAGGAATTCTGGAGGTCAGGGGTAAGGTGCAACAGACTTCTAGGAAAACAAACTGAACTTACAAGCTCAAATGGGCAGACTGGGTGGGCCATAGGCCCTTATCTGCCGACACTGTCTATGTATCTATGTATCTATGTAACTGAGGGAGCCATGAGGCGGAAGGCCAGAGACCTGATCAGATGCACATAACGCAGCATACCATATGAACGTTTGGACCTACTGAACAGAGAGAATATTATGATGTTAAATATATTGTAATATTGAGGCATTTTTCTCTTTTTTTGAAGTAAGGGGCATTGTGGTGGGTATAAAGGGATTACAAGTGCGAATAGGCTCACTGTGGGGGGTAAAGTAAGGAGGCAGAATATGTGGTAAGGACCAGGATACTAGAAGAAGGGGGGAAGGCAGCAGGATATAAAGATGGGATTGGAAAGTGGCTGGAAATTGCTGGAGGAGAATGGATTACAGCTGTAATGGGCTCTTAACCCCTTTTTTTCTGCAGGTAGTGTCCACTGGAGTACAAAGCATGGAACTGGTAGCCATGACGGATGATCAGGAGAAGTGGGAAAGAGACTGGATACAGGTTTCTTCGCGATGCAAGGGTAAGGGGTAAGTAGGGGGTCGGGAACCTCGAGGGGAGGCAGGGGCTATATAAACCTTGGAGGGAAGGTGGAAATTAAAATAACTGTGCTATTATATGATGAAACTGCTGAAAAGTGTAATGTTGCAGAACGTGGGGGGGCAGAGGTGGGGACTGAACTTGTGCTTAACACTGCTTGATACAGAAAATGGTTGGGCGGGGAGGAAGAAGTGTAGACATAATTTTATCCTCCTGGCCCCAGAAATGGAGACGGGACCTAGGAGGATACTGCCTCAAGACAGTTGGGGGGTAGGAGACTGCAGGTTGAAAATGCAAATGAGCTATGAAGTTAATTGTTATGTTTTTGTTTGTACAGATGTTTCTGTAAAAGTCAATACCCCGCCTGTTGCGGGGGTGGTTGGATTGGGGGAGAGAAGGGGGATGCAAGGCAAAAAATATCTAGGAATATGCAAACATAAGGGTTGAGAATGTATGATATGTGTGTGGAAAAGGCTGGAAAATCCACTTTGAATGGACTGCAGAGGGTCATTTCATAACTGCAGATGGATAACGTAAAGGTGATTATATCATGGAATATCAGAGAGTTTAATAACCCCACAAAAAGGAAAAAAGTACTCCAAGCTTTAAAGAACAAACAACCTCAGGTGGCACTGTTACAGGAGACCCATTTGAGTCTGGATGAGCATAAGAAACTGGTGTGGGGAGGGTGTGGGAGGGCATGCCATGCGGCTGCATATACATCCCACAAAAGGGCTGTAGCGGTACTGTTCCACAAGAATTATCCAATTGTGGTCTCACGAGTGATAGCGGATCCTGAGGAGGGCAGGTACATCTTTGTCCAGGGCAAAGTGGGCAGGAGCAAATAACATGCTAGTATGTACGCTCCCTCAGTGTTGATGCAGAATTTTATAAGAAACTGCTGGACGTGATGATACGGGAACAGTTCCCCAATCTGGGTCTGGGGGGGGGATTTTAATTGTGTAATGGAGCCCAGCCTGGACCACTCGGGGGGACTAGAAAGACATGAACCTGCAGTTAACCAATGGAAACAGAGGGTGGAGGATTTGGACCTAGTGGATGTCTGGAGGACTGCAAATCCGGGGGCTAAGGAATACACATTCTATTCCAACCCACATGGGAACTGGTCCAGGCTGGACTATGTATATGTAATGAGGGAAGGATATGGCGGGGTGCAAGATGTGGCACATGGGCCTATCCAATCATGTGACGGTGGTGTTGAAGAAGTTCCCAGGGGAGGGAGTGGGACCCTGCCCGGGAGGATGATTCCCCATGTATCTCATGTCATCAGAAAAGTTTAGGAAATTTCTGAAACAATAGTGGGGGTTTTATAAGGAGACCAATGAGACCTCAGCCCCCCTCTAAAGTAGTGTACTGGGAAGCAGTGAAGGCATACATGATGGGGGCAATAACAGGATATGTTACTAAGTACAAAAAGCAGAGGAAGCTGCGACGGCAGAATCTGGAGCAGCAGCTGAAAGATGTCGAATTGAGACTGATTTTGCAGCCTACAGATCAGCTTAAGGGTGAAATGCTTGCACTTTGTGGGGCACTCAATCTGTTGTTAACAGAGGAAGCTAGCACATCTCTGTTTTATGCCAGATGAAGACTGTACGAATCGGGGAACAAACCAGGAGCCATTTTGGCACATCTAGCGAGAGGGTGTAGGGGTACAGCAGTGGTAACTGGGATAAAGGATGGGAGAGGACAGCTATATACCCAGAGTGATAGAATAAAGGGGCATTTGCGCTCTTCTGTGAAAAGTTATATAAATCAGAATGTGAGGACTCATTGCCACAAATGGCACAGTTTTTGGAAAAGGTGTGCTTCCCAGGAATTTCTAATGAACAGAGGGAACAACTAGGTGGGAAAATTATAGTGAGGAAATCAGCAGGGCCATGACATTAATGAAGAAGGATAAGGCGGAGGGATCCCAATGGATTTGTTATGCAGTACTACAAAGAACTAAAAGAGGAACTGGTAGGAGCTATGGCCAGGATGTTGTAGGAGGTGGGAGAGGAGCAGGGACTGCCAGTGACTTGTTTGCAAGCCATGATTTGCATACTCCCTAAACTGGGTAAATGTCCAAGTGAGTGTGGGTCCTACAGGCCAACATCACTTCTAAATTGTGATGTTAAAATATTTGCGAAGGTGTCGGCCCAGAGATTAGAAGGGATCTTATCAAGTTTGGTCCATCCGGACCAAACGGGCTTTGTCCAGGGGAGTCAATCTTAACATAATATGAGATGGTTATCGAATGTAATCCAGTGTTGTACTTGGCATCCGGGAAAAGTGGTGGTGCTATCCATGGATGCGAGAAGGCATTTGATCACATCGAATGGCTTTACCTCTTTGAGGTATTGAGGAAATTTGGACTAGGGGATGATTATATCAATATTGTCAGAATGTTATACATGAGGCCTAGGGCAAAGGTGTTGGTCAACGGAGGGCGCTCTGACATATTTGATCTGTACAGAGGAACATGACAGGGATGCTCTTTGTCCCCCTCTTGTTTGCACTAGCCATCGAACCGCTGGCTATGAGGATCAGGGAGGATGCCAGAATACAGGGAATACTAGGGAAGTCAGGGATCCAACATAAATTGACCCTCTATACAGATTATCTACTTCTTTTCACCACACAACAGGATACCACCATACCGGCCTTTGTGGAGGTAGTGCAGGAGTTTGCTGGCTTCTTGGGGTACAAACTTAATTTATCCAAATCAGAGATGTTTAAGATTGAAGGATCAGGGGGAGAACAGGTTAACAATACATGGGGACTCAGGGTAGCTAGACATCACTTTATGTACTTAGGAATTAGGGTGGGTAAAAACCTGGCAGGTTTATATGGGATTAATTATGGTCCACTGCTGCAAACACTCAGGGCAGACATGAAAAGATGGAGGGCACTCCCCGTTTCGTGGTTGGGTCACATAAATCTGCTTAAAATGAATGTGCTCCCCAGAATTCTATACATAATGCAAATGCTACCAGTGGGTATGATGAATAAAGATTAAAAGCATTGTACAGAGAATTTAGAGGCTTCATTTGGCAGCACAAGAGACCTAGGATGAGCTTGCTGAGGCTAAAGGGTAAGACGGAAAAGGGGGGTCTCAATTTTCCAGACCTAAAGGGGTATGGGTTGGCTATGCAATCCAGATCTATACAAGACTGGGTACATCGATGGGCGGAGGTGAGTTGGGTGGACTTGGAAGAGGCAGGTATACAGATGCGCCTGACGAGCTACTTAGACCCAGGAGGAGGGAAGACATACCACAGGCAACAGAACCAAAACCCATTGGTGGGTTGGACCCTGGAGGCATGGGAACAAGCTAGAAAAGAAGAAAGGCAGAAAGGTGGTTACAGGGCTTGTGCCAGTGGTGGGTAATTCTGCCTTTTTGCCGGGGCTGGAAGGAGGGGGATTTGAGTTGTGGGACCAAAGAGGAGTGAAGTGTTTGAGGGACCTCTGGGGAAGGGGGAGTTAGCACCATGGAGGAGTTGCAGGAAAAATACAGTGTCCCTGCCACACATAGATATCAATATCTACAGATCAGAGCATTCAGCATGGCTCAAAGAGGACAGGAACAATTTGGACTATGAGGGTGAATCCCAAGGGACTGACTGCTAGGGCAGTCAAGCAGGACAGGGACTTGTTCCCCAACGGATCCTCTAAGGTCAAAGGGCTGCGGGAGAGGGACCTAGGAATGAAGATCACTGAGGAGAATTGGGAACTGGTCCTTCAGTCCCACATGGGACTGCTGATGTGCAATAAATTTAAGGAATCACAGTTCAAATTCCTACATAGGTTATACTGTCCCCCAGTGGTGGTGGTGAATAAATTTCATCAAACGATATCACCAATATGTGGGAGGTGCAATGCAGCCATGGGTACCTACCTGCATTATTTTTGGGAGTGTTCAGAGCTGAGGTCCTTCTGGACTGTGATAGCACAGGCAGTGACGGGGGCACTACATGTACAAGTGCAGGACACAGCAGTATCACTATTGTTTGGGACAGAGGCCACAGCATTGGAAGATTGGGAAGTGTACCCTAGAATGATACAGGTCCTTCTGACAATGACAAGATATTGTATTCAAAATACATGGGTTTCACATGCTAAACCTTCCACAGGGCAATGGAAAAACATGATAATAAATAATTTGTCACTTGAAATGTTAATGTACCAACGCTATGGGAAGGAGGAACTGTTCTTGACCTAGTGGGGAACATATATAAATTAACTTCCAGTTGGGGAGGCCATGGCGCTGAGGCAAGGAATAACTTAAATGACTGGAGTGCTGCTCTATTCTAGCCAGGGACGTGCCCTAATTCGGGAAAAGAAGGAGATGCCTGTGAGCAGAAGAGTGGAAAAGAGGCGGTGACGCCATCTCTGAAGAGGCTCACAGGTAAGAACTGATCTCGGGTGCATGGTCTGTGGTTAAAAGAATGGGGCAGGAAGAATGCAAAATTCATGTATGAATAGGTTGTGGATAAATGTGGGAACACACACACAAGCATAAGGACGAGGCATAATCCTGGATTATATTAATGCTGGTAAATGCAAAAGGGAGGGGGTGTACAGTATATGGGAAGGTTAAGTTAATCTAAAAACGTGAGGTGGAAATAAGGGAGGGAAGACAAGGAATGAAGAATGTCTTTCATCATGATGATATATGTACTATGAAGTTTGGGCAGATCCCTTGATGTTGAAAAGGGACCTGCGACATGATTGTCACATAACCAAGGTGTATGATTGTTCTACCTCAATAAAAAAGTTTTTAAACCAAAATAAAAAAGATACCTCTGCTCTCTCATAGTACATTAGTCGTAACTTTTCCTCCTGCAGTGATCATGGAATTCCTCCATAAGGGGGCACATTCCAAACAAAATAGGAGAAGTGATAGAGATTTGCCAAGCCACTTTATGTTCCCAGCAGCTACCTTCAGATACAGATGTGATGCTATTTTAGCTGGAAAAATCCCTATCATGGGATGGTATAGTGTGAAAGGGTAGATTATTGTTGCTTCATAATGTACCCAGGTAGGGGAATTTCCATCATACTGAAAGCAGTGACAAGTTTCTTTATAAAGGAAAGCCTGATAGTATTGCCTGAAATCTGGGAGACCCATGCCTCCTAGATGCCAGGTCTTTCTAAGTTTTTCCAGACTTAGCCTAACCTTTTTACCTTCTCACAAAAATCTTCTAAGAGACAAGTCTGTTCTTTTGAACCAAGTGGATTTTATGTTCCTAGGAATATTTTGTAGATAATAGAGAATTCCCAGTGCCTACATCATCTTGAGGGCATTGACCTTGCCCCATAGCAATAGATTAAGTTTGCCCCACTTGGTTGAACTAATATCCATCTCTTCAAGCAAAGGTTTTATGTTACCTGATACCAAGTTCTCTAATTTGTGTGGTATACGAACAACCAAATAAGCGATGGTCTCCCACACCCCATTTTAAATTGTACCGGGAGCATGATGACTTAAGGCTACCATGATCGCCCCTCAATGGGAGCATTTCAGATTTAGACCAGTTAGCAGCGACCCTGAAACTAATTTGAATTCTTCTAGTAGACCCATAGTATATTGTATTGTCTGCATATACCACAATTTTGTGTTCAAGCAATAAGCCACGAGGGGGTGTGGATTATCAGGGGATTCACCACGGCTGGAGTGGGTAAATCCTCACCAGTCATGGTAAATCCCCCAAGTGGCTTATTGCAATTATACCAAGATTCATTTTTTTAAGTATAATAAAATACAAATATTAGAGAGGTTTCTTTGTTTTTTTTATTGTATTTATTACTGTACTGCAGATGTGAAGGATGATGATATTGTTTTCATCAGCCGTTGGTTATCAGGGGATTTACAATGGTGGTAAACTGTCAGTCTGATGATTTCATTGGTTACTCACTCATGTCCATGGTATAATCAAGTTTATCAAGCGAGATACCAGAAGTTAGGCTGTCCTGTCTGATAAGACATAAGAGAGGCTCCAAAACCAATACAAATAACAAAGGGGAGAGAGGGCAGCCCTGCCGCGTTCTCCTTTCCAGCAAAAATCTTTCAGAGAAAATTTTATTGGTGCATAATCTGGAATTTGGGGCCTGATATATAGTGGCCACCTTAGAGATAAATCCGTCCCCTAGTTCAAAGGCTTGTAGCACCTCATATAAGTAATGCCATTCGAGGGAATCAAAGGCCATGTGGGCATCCAATGATAATAGAATAGACAAGTCCTGAAATGTTGAAGCCTTCCATATGGTGGACAAGACTCTTTTCATATTCTCCCACCCATAGCAGCCCCGGATAAAATTCACCTGGTCCCTGTGTATACGTTTCCCTAGTGTACTCTGCAATCGTATGGCTAAACTTTTTGTCCAGATTTTGTAGTCCATGTTTAGTAGTGAGATTGGGCAATAACTAGCCGGGTCTAAGGGCCTTTTGCCCTTCTTCAACAACACTGTGATGATGGCCTCTGACGTGGTTGGTGGCAGAATTTTACTTTCCTTCATGTATACAAACACTTTTTGTAACACAGAGGATATCTCTTCACTAACAATGGAGTACATTTCAGCAGGCGAGCCATATGAACCAGGAGACTTAGCTTTATTGAAACCCTTAATGATACCCCTAATCTCCTCCAGTATAACACCCTTAGATAAGTTCTGCTGTTCAGATTTGGAAATCTCAGGTAATGTGACTTTGGATAAAAATAGCTTAACTTTATCTAGAGTCTTACCATGTTTACTTGAATAGAGATCTTTGTAAAATTTTTAAAATACCTTATTTATATCTTTGTTACCAGTAAGGATGTTATTAGCTTCATTTCTGCTATTACTTTATGAAATTTCTGTTCTGTATTTGCTTACTGTAAGTCTAAACACCAGAAGCCTGCCTGCCTTTTCCCCGGACTGACGTACTCCCAATATGATTGTTGCATCCTGAATAGAGCATATTCTACTTTTTCAGTATGCATCTTATTTCATATCTTAGCAAAATTAAGTTCCTAAGAAGACTATCATCCGATCCTCTATTTTGTTTATGCAATCTCTCTAGCTCCTGCAGTCTGCCTTCTTTTCTGTTTAGGGATTTCTGTCTCTCTTCCTTCCTATGTGATGTATAACTTAAAATCCTCCCGCTTATGTATGCCTTAATGACCTCCCAAACTGTGGCGTACAAGGTCTCGCCATTGTTCATTTCAAAGAATAATTTCGGGGTCGCATGAGCAAGCTACTGTGAAGACATGGTTTCCAGAGCTCCCGACTTCCAGCATGAAAATCAGTCGGGATCTAAGGCATCCTGTAAAATATTCATACTTTTTTGAGTGCAGGTGGTGCAGCAGTCATTATGGAGGAGTATCTTACCCGTAGTTCTGGCAGAATGAACAAAGGAACCGCCAAAAACACCAAGAAACAAGCGGTGACCTGTCAGGCCTCTACAGTGAGCCAGATTTCTTTGTCGGGGGAGGAGATAACATCCCTAGGCCACAAGGTCACTGAACAGTTAACGGCCGCATTGGACACTCACCTGAATAAGCTGGAGAGTACAACTGACTCCAGATTGCAAGCGTTGGTAGAACAAGCAGAAACCCAGGCAGCCAGAAAAACAGAAATGGAAGACCGGATTCCTGTCTGGAAGATACACTCGATCCACAACCAGGGAGGGTCGCGGCACTAGAAAAAGAGCTAGAAGAGATGAGGGACCTGATGGATTACCAAGAAAACTACCATAGATGCCTAAACTTGAGAATCAGAGGGCTCCCAGAAGGTTGTGAAGGAGTGAGCGCCATGGAGTTCTGTGCGGCTACTCTGCGTCAGCTGCTCAGTCTGAAAATGAAGGGAGGTAGGATAAAGCTGGAAAGGGCATATAGAGTGGTTGCCCCCAAACCACCTTTGGGGCAACCACCCAGACAAATAATTTTCTGATTCGACAACTTTCAGGATAGGGAAAAATTCCTGGCTGCATATAGGAACCTCCCAGAATTTGAATTTGAGGGTGCCCGCCTGTTCCTGCTGCAGGATTATTCAAATCGCCTGTTAAAGAATAGAAGAGCTATCAAGTGTTGGCCTAACTGAGGGATCTAAACATAGAAAACTTCATGACCTACCCAGCCATCTTAAAAAGTAAGTATGAGGCGGCAACGTTCTCTTTTTGAGAGGTGGAAAAAGCTGAAGTGTACGTGGCAGATCTGAGGAAAAAGGTGGTCTGAGGTTGGCTGAAAAGGCAGACTGATGGGTGAAGAGAACAAGGGCTGTTTTGGATGTTATTTTTTCTGTTTTACTGGAAAGGAAGTTGGTATGGGGCGGTGGGCCATGGGCCCATGAAGTACTCTTTATGTCGGACCATTTCTGCTTGGAACTCTGTCCCCCATGCGCCTTGCTGGGCGGATGGCAGGGGAACTCCACGCTCAATTGAAAAATCTGAAGGCCCACATTGCAAGACCCTTGAAGCTGGCCCCAGAGTGAAAGAAAAAGAAACACCCAGAAGGAAGATGATGCAGAAGGCAAGGTAGGCCTGGGGGTGGGCTCGAGTGACAGCGTGGATCTGATTCGCGGGGCTCAGCCCCATGCTCTGCTGCCTGGGTCTGGGAACAAAAGTAAATGATCAAACTGGGGTGATTTGGTCAAGGGCTGGGGTAACAGAGCAGGAGCAGGGGGAGGGTATAGGGAGAGGTATGGATAATGGTGGGGATATGCCACCCTTTGAAGTGGACAATCTTGAAGTTTTGGCTATAAGTTAAGGCCTCAGTTTTCCCTCCCCCCATGATAACGAGCGTGGGGCGCCTTGCAACGCATCCTTGGTTTAAGATGCGCATGGGAGAAAGGGAAAGAGACCCTTGAGGGTCACAAGAGGGTGAGGGGGGGGACACCCTCAGGGATAATGTTAGATATATAAGGAGAGCGAGGGGGGAAATTGTGAAGGATGAAGGAGGGTGCCACTTGCATTCTTAAGAAGTTAAAAGTAGAGTTAGGAGAAGGATACTGGGGGGGTTCGATGATACAAGGAAGTTTCATTCAAAAAGGGAACTGCTGGGATCGGAGGCATGGCTTCATGTCTATGGTATGATGAGGGAGCTATCTGTAGTTGGATGGCAGAGACTCAGGATCTCGGGGGGAAGAGGGAGGGAGGATCAAGGGTGCATGTTTTGGTTGGGGGAAAAATGCACCCAAGATGGGGGGAGGGGGTAACTTCTTTATCAAGTAACAATGTTATGAATCTATTTATATGTTGGATTGTTATGTTGTTAAAGTTGGACATCCTGAAAGGGTTTGTAGTCAGTAATAAGTTTGTGATGCAGAAAAGTTTAAATGAATATGTGAGATGTGAATCTAAGAAGGGCAAAGGAAAGTTGTATGGGGAACGTTTTCTTATTAAAAATGGATAATGACACTAAAGTGAAAGTGGTCTCCTGGAATGTCAGGGGCTTCTCCTCACCTATAAAATGCAAGAGTGTCTTGACCACCTTAAAGAGAAAGGGGGGGGGTACAGATTGCTTTATTTCAGGAAATGCACCTCACAGAGAAAGAGCATTCAAAACTGACAGGAGGATGGGCTGTGGCATGCTATGTCACATCCTACACTTCGCATAAGCAAGGTGTGGCAATCATTGTTAACAAACATCTCCCCTTTCATATTAACAGGGTTGTGGCAGACCCAAGTGAGGGACGATACATATTTGTGGAAGGAACATTATATGGGGAAAAGGTCATAGCAGCAAGTATTTATGCACCAGCCCAGTTTCATCCCTCTTTCTACCAGAAGGTGTTTGATATACTGGTGAAGGAACAGTTTGAGGGGCTAATTATGGGGGGACTTTAATGTCAACATGCACCCAGTTATGGATCACTCTCAGGATAAAGGGAAACAGGCTGGGTGAGTTAAAAGGTGGGTACAGGGGATAATTGATATGGATTTGGGGGACAGCTGAAGGACAGCTCATCTGGGTGCGAAGGAGTATACATTTCACTCCAACCCACATAAGACCTGGTCTCGACTGTATTATTTGTTTGTCCCCCGAGGATGGATGCACAGAATACAGGGGGTGCAGCACAGCCCCATATAGGTATCAGACCATGCTATGGTTTTTTTGGAATGTTTATTTTGGTGGGATAGGGAAGACCCACTACCCTGGAAATTCCCAAGATACCTCTTGGATAATGATAACTTCATAGAGTACTTGAGGGACAAATGGAAACAGTATAGGGAGACTAATGAGGGCACGTTGGACTCAGCCAGTGTGTATTGGGAAGCAGGGAAGGCTGTGCTGCGTGGGGCTATTATTAGTTATGTAGCCAAACATAAAAGGGGGAGAAAAAAGAAGAGGAAAAAACTGATTGAACAAGTGAAAATGCTGGAGAGAACAGTAGCGCGTGACCCTAGGGAAATTACGTTGCATCAGCTAACTGCCACCAGGGAGGCGCTAAATGCCCATATTCTGATTAATTAAAGGGGGAAAGGTAGTTTCAGGAATGACCAGTATAAGGACAACAGGGGGTGCCGTAGTGCGGGATAAGAAGGGGATAGAGGACAGATTTGCACAGTTCTTCCAAGGGCTGTATAAATATGAGTGTGGGGGTACCGAGGAGAAGGCGAGGGAATTCCTTGAAAGGTTAAAACTACCACAGATTACCCTTGCCCAGAGCAAGGAACTGGGAAAGAGCATCACAAAAGAAGAAATAAAGTGAGCCATCCAAAAAAATGAAAACCGGGAAGGCAACCGGCTCAGATGGCTTCCCAGTAGAATTTTATAGAGTAATGCAGAGGCAGGTGGTAGACCCCCAATATAATGTATTTAAAGAGGTAAGGGGGGACACTACCGACCTTATTCACAGAGGTGGTTATCTGTTTAATCCCCAAGTCTGATAAGGATTAATTGGAATGTGCCTCATACAGACCGATGCCAAGATCCTGGCTAAGGTTTTGGCAGGGTGGCTGGATCAGTTGTTGCCTGAACTTGTTCATCTAGTTCAGATAGGATTTTTCTGTGGTAGGCAGTCCTGCCATAGTGTGAGGAAACTCATGAATGTGGTATGGTTGGTCTCCAAGAGTAAGAGTTCGGCAGCTGTGTTATCTATGGATGCTGAGAAGGCCTTTGACCGGATTGAATGGGACTACCTTATGACGGTCTTAGGTAAATATGGGTTGGGTGAGGATTTCATAGAAATGGTTCTGGCATTATATTCAAGCCCTACAGTCAGGATCTTGGTGAATGGTTTGGTAATGGATGGAATCCTCCTGTATAGAGGCACGAGACGGGGATGTCCTCTGTCTCCTTTGCATTTTGCATTGACCATTGAACCTCTTGCGGTGAGCATTAGAAGTAACTCAGATATCAAGGGGACAACAGGTACAGGGGGGACACAGCATAAAGTAACACTCTGTGCAGATGACATGTTGTTATATGTTCAGGATCCGGCATGTTCGGTCCCACCACTGCTGGCCCTGATACTGCAGTTTGCAGTTTTCTCTGGATATAAAATTAACCCTTGACAAAGTCGGAGATATTAATATGGGAAGGTTCTCGGGAGGGTTTTGCTGGAGGGACTTGGGGCCTGAAGAAAGTAACAAGGGCTTTTAAATATTTGGGTGTACTTATAGAGGAGGATCCAACTATGTCCCCCATATTGCCAAAATAGAGGAAGACCTTCGCAGATGGAGGGAGATCCTGAATTTGTGGATGGGATGAATAAATATTATTAAAATGAATATTCTGCCAAGAATTCTTTACCTGATGCAGATGCTCTATTTGGGCCCCACTAGGGCCAATATTAAAAGACTAGAGAGAACTTTCTCTTGTTTTTTATGGCAGGGTAAAAGACGTAGGGCAAGCCTGAGACATTTGCAGGTGGATAAAGACAGGGGAGGCTTGAACTTCCCTGACCTCAGAATTTACTATCTAACAACCCAAATCAGGTGTATCAGCGACTGGGTACATAAACCAGTGGTTGCAGAATGGCTAAGCCTGGAGGAAATGTCCTGTCCGGGAAGGTTGTTGGCCTGTCTGAGTCTGAGGGGAGCTGAAACATTATCGTCAAGGAGACTTGGAAAGACTCTCATTTGCAATTAAGAACAAGGAGGATACTTTTCTGAGGGATTGAGGACCATTTCTGGACTCCCTCTCTCCAGTGGAAGCACAAATCCTCAGTGCGGGAGAGAAAAAGAAAGAATGGTGGATCTGGAGGAATCCCTTTATCCCTGGTATTTTGTGTAGGGAACAGAGAGGTAACTGCTCCCACTGACCTCCCCTGAAAAAATTGTTGATCCACTCAATCTAAATGTATTTAACTGTATATACCCATCTATAAGTGGGAGTAGAAAGGATAACCTGTTGAGATATATAAATGAAATCAAACCCTTTAGTTTTATAGCTCTTTATCAGGATGTCCGTTTGTGTCTAGTGTTCTTTTTTGTGTGTATTTGTGAGTTTTATTTTATGTATAATAATGCTGGAGAACAACTGATATGTATCTGTGGCTGGTGTAACATTCAACTCTCCAATAAATATTCTTTTATGCAAAAAAAAAGAATAATTTAGTCTCTTTAATGAGCCAAGGAGTACATTTAGCATCATTTAATAGGGTACAGTTAAACCTCCAGTGAAAAGGCCTTTCAGTGTTGGGGTCCATTGTCTGACACAATTATTGTACCAATTTCAGAACTAACCAAATTGCTTATTCGTCTATTAGATAGCAGTACCATGTCTATCCTACTGTATGAGTTGTGCCTGTTTGAGTAAAAGGAGTAGTCTCTTTTATTTGGGAACATCAGTCTCCAAGCATCTGAAAGGCCCAAGTCTCATATTCTATCCTGAATAACCTTTCTGGCTGTAGCATTAGTTCCGTGGCTCCTAGGGTTGCTTCTATCTGTGAAATGATTTAGTACCAAATTGAAGTCTCCTCCCAAGATAATAGTTGGGCCAGTGGTTTTACTGAGTTTGTCAAAAAAGTCCAGGAAGAAGGTGCTTGATTCTCCAATGGGAGCATAAATGTTGCATAAAGTCAGCTCAGTACCAGTCCAAGTCCCCCTCCAGAATCTGCTGTCTCCCATTTGTGTCTATTTTGTGATGGGAGAGAGAGAGATTGTGTTTCTTATTTATCAATATAGTTAGACCCCTATTCTTTTGCTAACAGAGTTATGATAAACCTCTCCCACGCATGACCTTTTGAGCTTGTTCGCCTCATCATGTAGTGTGTCTCTTTACTGTGGCTGTATCCACCTTGAGTTTATAAAGCTGTCAGAGCGCTTTCTTTCACTTAATTGGCAAACCCAGACCACAGTTCAGGTCTCTGGAGCTGATGTCTCAGTGAGGCTGGCATTTTTTCCTATGCAAAGTGTTTGTATTATTTCCTGGTGCCATTCTGCTAGAGTGGGAGTCTCTTGGTCTAATCAGTGGTGGGTTCCACCACCCCGCAGCAAAACTAATTTCACTGACCTCCTCCACAGCAACAAACAGTCAGCGACAACCTTTATGCCACCAAGTCCCCACCTGACCCAGAACACACACACCTGTTCAGTGCTGCCCCCCCTCCCAGACTTAGGATTATCAACTCTGGGGGTGGCAGAGATGTCAGGGGAGAGCAGCCAACACCGGGTGTCAGTGTGTTGGCACATCAATCTAACACCAGTTTGGCACTGTGGGTGCTGAGAAGTTGTTGTCAATGTGCAGTTTCTGCTGTGGGGTGTAGCGGTCATAACAGTATACAATTAGGATTGTAGGATAATCTTTTTAATAGCCATGATGATCCAGTGAAATAATATTTTCTCTGCCCTATAAGGGATTTAACTCCTAGACCCAAAAGGCACCTTTCTGATGTGAAGGTACTCTGTAGGTGTAACATGGGCTCCAAGGAGTTCTGAGCTTTCTGCCAGAAGAGTCGGGATTTACTACAATCCCATAAAATATGTTTCAGTGTACCCACTTCCATATTACATTCAGTACACAATGGAGCACCCAAGATATGCCATTCATGTAGTTTTGCAGGCGTACGATACATGTTCTGAAGAATTGTGAACTGTATGAGTCTGCATGTGTCCAGTTTAATACGTGTGTGTATTGTTCTTCCTGATTGTCTCCCACTTTCTCTCACTTGGGTCCCAAGTTATGGCTCCTTGCCAATATATAGAAGGTAAGCCACATCTACGGGGCACCAAGTCTCTCATTCCTTGGTAGAGCTGCGAAATGGCATGTGGTGCCCCTGCCAGCTCCTGCAGTTTCTGCAGCGCTCAGGACTGTGGTAGTTGTTTGGAGAGGTCCCCACAATGGAGGTTACTATGTGCTGCAGCTGTAGGAAGGTAACTACCTCCTTGTTTTGTAGGTGGAATCTGGCTCACAAGTGGTTAAAGATACCTCACTTTAGATAAGCCCTTGCCATCCAAATATTATTTAAATATAGTTTTGAAGTTGGCATTAAGTCATAGAGGTTGAGCCTCCAAGGCTCCCATATGGAGTTTGAGTATTCTCCCCAGCTGCCTGTAGATTAGATGTGTATAGAGGTGCCAATCTAAGTATGTAGTAACTGAGCCACCTGTAGATGTGTATAGCAGTGCCAATATGAGTGTGTACTAAATGAGCCGCCTGTAGATATGTATAATGGTGCCAATACGAGTGTGTACTAACTGAGCCACCTGTAGATGTGTACAGCAGTGCCAATATGAGTGTGTACTAACTGAGCCGCCTGTAGATGTGTATAGCAGTGCCAATATGAGTGTGTAATAACTGAGCCACCTGTAGATGTGTATAGCAGTGCCAATATGAGTGTGTACTAAATGAACCGCCTGTAGATATGTATAGCGGTGCCAGTATGAGTGTGTACTAACTGAGCCGCCTGTAGATGTGTATAACAGTGCCAATAAGAGTGTGTACTAACTGAGCCACCTGTAGATATGTATAGCAGTGCCAATATGAGTGTGTACTAAATGAGCCGCCTGTAGATGTGTATAGTGGTGCCAGTATGAATATGTTCTAACTCAGCTGCCTGTAGATTTGTACAGAGGTGTCAACATGAGTGTGAACCAACTGAGCCGCCTGTAGATGTGTATAGTGGTGCCAATATGAGTGTGTACTAGCTGTTTTGGCTTCTATTTCTACCCATTGTGGTACACAGCTGGCTTCTGTATCAGCCCCATGGATCCCCCATTGTGGGTATTTGGCTCCCTGTGCTGCATGACAGAAGTAAGAAAGTCAGGGGGGACAGAGCCCCTAGCTTGCTTGGCAGCTGCTAGTCTGATGTAGGCTCTCCTTGCTTTCTTTCCTTGCAAAGGAAGGAGGTAATCAGACTATGTACGATCTGGAACAATTTCACTGAGAGTCAGATCATAAGCATGTTTAAGGGATACAAAATCTGTGGCAAGATATTAATTTTTAACACACTTATTCTTCCTCACAGTGAGATGGGGAGGGTAGATCACCTGTTGAGATCTTGTTTCACTGTGGCTAACAGTGAAGTGAGGTTGCCCTTCCCTGTTATTATAAACAGTTTACCTGTCCCTGGCCACGGCCCTGTCCAGACTGAGCCCCTCCCTGTTATTATAAACAGTTTACTTATCCCTACCTGCAGCCCTGTCCAGACTGAGCCCCGCTCCCTGTTATTATAAACAGTTGACCTGTCCCTACCCATGGCCCTGTCTAGACTGAGCCCCTCCCTGTTATTGTAAACAGTTTACTTATCCCTACCTGCAGCCCTGTCCAGACTGAGCCCCCCTCCCTGTTATTATAAACAGTTTACTTATCCCTACTTGTAGCCCTGTCCAGACTGAGCCCCCCCCTCCCTGTTATTATAAACAGTTGATCTGTCCCTACCCATGGCTCTGTCTAGACTGAGCCCCTCCCTGTTATTATAAACAGTTTACTTGTCCCTACCTGGAGCCCTGTCCAGACTGAGACTCACTCCCTGTTATAAACAATTTACCTGTCCCTACCAGCAGCCTTGTCCAGACTGAGGCCCACTCCCTGCTATAAACAATTTACCTGTCCCTACCAGCAGCCCTGTCCCGACTGAGGCCCACTCCCTGTTATTACATCAGTTTACCCGTCCCTTCCCACAGCCCAGTCTAGACTGAACCCCCTGCCTGTTATAATAAACACTTTGCCCATCCCTTCCCACGGTTCTGTCTATACTGAGCGCCTTCACTGTTACTGCAGGCAGTCTGCCGGTCCCTACCCATGTCCCTGTCTAGATAGAGCTTCTTCCCTTTTACTGACAGTTTACCTAGCCGCAGCCCTGTCTAGATCAAGCCCCCTCCCTGGCTCTGCAGGCAGTTTACCCATCCTTACCCGCAGCCCTACTAATTATCATCCAAGTCTTTGTCCCTAGGCAGGTCTGAAACAGACCACTGCAGGTTTACTCACGGCTTGCAAGATTCGCAACTCAATTTCGTTAATGTTTCAGTTCCACAATCCCACCCCTTTTTGTCATGAAACAGATTTGGGAAGAAAAGACTACCAGAGAAAACTGGTTATTGCCACAGTGCTGCTATTACATACTTCTGTAAATTCAATAAGAATCTTCCCCAGTCACTGGAATGACTCCAAAGGCGTCCATAGAAAGAGGAACAGTGTGTGTCATGGTCTTTTCTGAAGTATTTTTGCTTTTCTTTGAAGGTCTGGGGAAAAAATAGTTTTTGTTGAAACTTGTGAATTTCAGTGGGGGCAGCGTGTTGGGTTTTATGATGCAAGAAAGTTTCAGGTTTCATTGCAAACCAAGGGATGAAATCTGCTGAGTTCAGACGTGATCTCCGGGGGAGGAAAAGCTAGGAATCAAGTCTGGTGAAACTGTCTGGCACCCAAACATGGTTACCTCCATCTACAGCTAACAGATCTGTGACAGGAGGGAACCACACTTCATCCTGTTCTCCCAGAAGTGCAACAAAGTCACTGTCCCCTCTTATTCACACTCAAGGCTCAACCACAAGTCCTGCCCTAGATCCTTGCACTCCGCTGGATCAGCTGAGTTGATGGTCCTGTATGTAAGTATGGCACACGGGTCCCTCACTTTTAGTCACAGGTGACTGACTGCATGGAGCTTCCTGGCAGAATCCCTACGTCTGGTAAACCACCCCTTGCCCTCCAGTACAAAAGTCACAGATTGGTTCTTTCTGTCTTCTCTAGGTGTAAACCTTGATGTCATCATTCCAGAAGCGTAACATAGGAAGCAACAACCTTGAGTTCTAGTCCCTATACCCCCTGCACTGGGCCTTGCCTGGCACTTGAAACTTTGCTATGCCTGTGTAAACATGCAATGCCTTGTAAGCTATACACTGTACTGTATCTAGCACTATGTATGTCTGTAACATGTTCAGTTGTCATCAGAAATTTTGCTGTAATAGAACGCCATTGTAAACAAGCTCTGCTCAATGGTTTTCATCCTGAAAAAAATTGAAATGAGTTGAAGTCTGAGAAGAATATATATCTTTTTTACATCCCCGTGAAAAATGTAGATTCTTTATTCAGAATTAAGTATTTATGGGTCCCAAGCTCCCCAAGCTCTGGATTCCTACCCCAAACCCAGCCTGCTCCTCTCTGACTGATTAATGAAAACAAAATCTCCCTTGTGCATCCCCTTCGTTCTAAAATCATGTCTCTCTGTCCCCCCCAAAGTAAATTAATAGTCACCCCCCCAGTTTCCCAGCACATAGCATTAGCACACCTTAATGATGAAGCTGTTGCCTGGCAGCTAAACTAAAATGCAGCAGAGGGAAAGGGAATAGGCTGCCCCTCCTCCTCCATTTCATAACAACTTTCTGGCTGTCCGCAGAGTGTGGAGCGTGGAGCAGTGACAGTGGTTGTTATTCCATGCTTCCCCTTCCACAAAGAGCCCGGCTCCAGTTGTTGTGAAATGGAGGATGAGCCCACACCCCGAGCTGCGTCTGTGTTTATGTTAGCCACGGGACTCTCAGCAAGATTTTCTTCTATTTTTTTCTTAACTTATATTTTATTGTTTTCAATGATGCAGTAAAATACAGTACAGTCCTCATACACAGCAGTCATATAAATTGATAAGGCAATACAAAATGTTGCAGTACAGGAAAAGGTGACATGCATATTGATAGGTCCTTAATGTGATAGGAAGGAAGTTTGGAATTAACTGAAATAATAAAAGAACCTATCAATATTCTCAGTGCCAGCCAGGTCAAATGCTATGACAAAATCAATTAGGGAGAACTCATAGGGATTTATAGCGTAGCTATTAAGCGCTGCTATCAACCAGGGCCTGGATATTCAAAGCAGTTGTGCATGGCGCAACAGGGTTGCGCATGTGCAACTGCAAAGATCATCATAGAAGCGATATTCAGCGGAGCAATCAGTTGCAAGTAAGAGAAAGCAATGTGCAGTAGTAATGAATGCATGCGCAAGGGCAAGGCATACCCATGAATATGCGGCACAGCACAATATTCAACCCTCGACCAATGGTGCAAGTGAGGAGCAACTGTGAGTTGCGTGGAGCAGACTTGAGCCTATAAATACAGGAAGCAAGTAGGAGGAGGGCACTTGCGCCAGAGGGGAGCAGGACAGAGAGAGACAGACAGGCAGTCTGAGAGAGGAGAACGGAGACAGGGAGAGAGGAAGAGAAAGAGAGAGTGTGTGTGTGAGAGAGAGAGAGAGAGTGAGAGTGAGAAACAGTGGGATAGACAGGGAGGCCGATGGAGGGGGTGAGAGGGTGTGGGTGCCATAAAGAGCCACCAGACCCAAGGGGAGTGACACAGGTACCCACAGGGGTGGTTGACAGAGCCTGCAGGCAATAGCCAGCCAGGGGCAGGGTACACAGGAGGGGGTCCAGCAATGTGACAGGCACTGCCCCACAGAGCCAAGATGGTCAGTCAAGCCAGACGCCCAGGGGGTGACAGGAAAACAGGGGCCATGGCCAGTGCGGCATTCCAGATGGAGGCCATAATGAGGGGTGTAAAGAGACAGGAGGCAGAGCAACGTGGCCATGGAAGGGCCTGTTGGTGGTATGCCTGGAACAGGTGGTACCGGGCCCACATCAGCTTCGAGACCCACGCTGACACAGAGATCGTGGGCTGTTATCGCCTGAACCGGGTGATCCAGAGGCAGCTCTGTGAGCTGTGCAGTGATGAGATGCAGGCACCCACTAGATGGCGCCACGCCCTGACAGTGGAGACAAAGGTAACAGCCGTCATGTGTCTGTTCGCCACGGGTAGTGTTCAGAGACCAACAGGGGACACCACAGGCACCACCTAGTTGGCCACATCACAGCTCCTCACACAATCCCTCAACGCCCTGCTGCCATATGCTGCAGAACACATCCACTTCCCCAGCACACAGGCAGGGCATTCAACAACTATGCAGGAGTTTGTAGCACATATGCCTGGCATGCTAGAGGCCATTGACTGCACCCATGTGGGCATCCGCATGCCACCTGATGCGGAAGGGGTAGCCTACATCAACAGGAAGGGCTACCCAGCATCAACTGCCAGGTGGTGTGTGATGCCAGGGGGCGCATAACCAATGTCTGTGCCACACACCCTGGGGGAGCACATGATGCCTACATCTGGTACAGCTCGGCACTGTGCCACAGGTTCAAGAGTGGGAACATTCCCAGAGGACATCTAGTGGGTGAGTATGGCGAGACCACAGGCAGCAGGACACAGCGGGGCTTGGAAGGGGGTGAACAGGGCAGGGGAACCACCTTGTACAACTTTCACCAGGCTAACCGTCTCTCTCTCTCTCTCTCTCTCTCTCTCTCTCTCTCTCTCTCCCCATGCAGGTGACAGTGGCTACCCACTCAGGCCCTGGCTGCTCACACCCTACCGGCATCTGTCATCCCCAGCAGAACAGCAGTACAATGAGGCACACACCAGCACATGGAACATAATTGAGCGTGTGTTTGGGATGCTGAAGGAACGGTTCCATTGCCTGGACAGGTCTGATGGTGCCCTACAATACAGCCCCTCATTGGCCTGCAGCCTATTCCTGGCCTGCTGCATGCTGCACAACATGGCCATTGACAGTGGAATAGCTGTCAAGGCCAATGAGGGGAACAGCAGTTGGGATGACGTTTGCGTTGGGCAGGAAGTGGAGCCCGGGCGGAGGATGTCGGCTCATGCAGCTGGCATGCCACCAGCGAGACACGATAGTGTAGCAGCACTATGGTACACACAGGTAGGTGGACACACACATGTGCACAGAACCGACACAGTGGCAGGGCACACAGCCATATGTGGGCATGGCCAGGGCCATGCACACACAAACATGGGGCAGTGTCACATGGCTACAAGCAACACCACACCACACAGCACCACACACACACACACACACACACACACACCCCTACACAGTGGCACCTGCATGCACGCGACCAGGCGCCAGCGCGTGGATCAGACGTAGGGCACCAGTGCATATGTACAACCAGTGGTGAGATGGTATCATTATGCACACACCACACAGGCCAGCCAGGCAGGCGCACAAACAGGCAGCATGTGGCACACCACACAACTGCCATGACCATGCCATGCACACACACACACAAACACACATGACACCCATGTGCACACAGGGCGGTGGCTGCAGACAGCTGACAGGGGGGCATGCACATCAGGTCCGCTGCGCAGTCACACGGCCACCACGGACACAGGGATGGCTGCACCATGGCTGCCCAGCAGTCACAGGCTGCACAACAGCCACAGGGGTATCTGCAACCGTCCCCCAAGGGTGGGACTGCGGGACCATGACTGGGTCCTTGCAGGGGTCTGCAGACTCCCAAATAGGCCTGCACCAGGCATGCCTGAGATGCCCACAGCAGAGCCCCGCATCGACACGGATGGGGTCGCCTGACGCCGGGGCCGTGGGGTGGACACTGCACTCCATGGTGTCTGTGGTGGTCGGCCATGCCCTGTGGCAGCCAGTGGGGCAAGGCTGACCGAGATGGCATTGGCAATGCAGTCCAAGGCTGCAGTCGTGTCCTCCCGCAGGCACTGACTGGTCTCCAGGACCTGCAAGGTGCCCCTCTCGCACTGCTCGGCTACCTGGCGCACCTCTGCACATAGTGCCCACACCCCAGTCATGTGCAGCACCTGTTGCTCCACGGAGGACAACAGTAATTGGGTGTATTCGGGAAAGGGATCAGTGCCCTCGGGCGCATGGGCATGGCGCCGACCCACCGGTGTCATATGACCACACTGCACAGCCCCCCACCTCAGGTGGGAGCCACACAGCATGGCCATCATGGGGATGGGCAGTGTCAGGCTCCCCGGTGGTGGACGTGGAGCCCAGCCCCCTCAACAACTCCAGCCGTCTGCTGCTGCCACCCCTCTGGCCCCTGTGCGCTGGCCAGCATCTGTGCAAGTGACCCGCCACCCTGTCCCACTGTGCCTGTGCACTCAGCAGTACCAGAGTCAGTGGTGGGCAGCTGTTCTGCCACTGACAGGCCACCAGCTGCACAGCCAGTGCTGGTGTTTGGTATGGGTGACTCCCCTCCAACAAGCCCCCCTGCCAACCAGGACAATGGTCTGATCGTCATCAGTGTCGGACCCCGTCCTGATCTATGTCTCTGCACAGAGCACGCTGTGGCTGACATCTTGCTGGAACACAGCCAGGGTCTCGTCCGCCACCACGCCCGGGACATCAGGCTGGACAGTGGTGATGGTCCCCAGCCTATCAGGCCCCCAGATGCCCATGGAAGTTGATGGCCAGTCCCCTGGGGCTGGGCAGGATACCACAACAGCTGCAGGTGCCCCAACCACCACATGCTCGCGCGACGGTGCTGTAAGGGAACACAGATGCGTTAGAGCTGCTGACCCGACAGGGCCCCCGCCTGCCAGACCTACCATGCAGTGATGGTCTCCCTCCAGTCTGGAAGCCACTGCCCAGCACACCCTCCACCGCACTACAACACATGATGGCCACCACCATCTCCTCCTGCAGCATGAGCTGTGGCATGGCAGCCTGGCCCCCACCCGTGGCCAACCTAGTGGTACTTTCTCCTTTATCTGACGCTTGTCGGTGCCCACTTTCTTCTTGCACTCCTTTGCAGATTGCTGGTGGCTGCCCTGCTGGTTCACGGCCTCCATCACCTCCTCCCAGGCCACAGCCCTGGCCTGGGGTGTGCTAGTGGCGCCACTCAGCAATTGCTCCCTGTCAAGGTATGCCTCAAATAGGGCATCCGCCTCTGCTCTCGTGAAGCTGGGCCTGTGCTTCCAGGCAGACCCACACTCCTCACCTTCCTCGTGCTCGGACATGTTGCTACCTGTGGACATGGACATGTGGTTAGTGGCTGCAGTGGCCCACCCCAGCCATCGAGCACCCTGTGCTGGACCTCCCCCGGCAGGCGCATCCTATCTCTGATGGTTGCAATATCAGTCCATGGCCTGTGATGTTGTGTGGCGTTTTTATAGCGCATTGCATGCAAATGAGCTGATGCTCAACTATAATGACATGCAAATGTCCTTATTGCGCCGTGGATAGGCTGATGAGCTAATCTGCATATGTCGGCTGAATATTGCGCTGTTGCGCATTGCGCAATGGACTTGCTCTGGTGCATGTCATTGCACAATGCCATGATATGTACAGTGTGGACTCGACAATGCAAATGTGCAACAGCAGCTGCTGCCACCTATTGTGCAGCATTCGCTGTAGGGTCCATAGCAGCCATGCGCCATTGGCCCTATGGTGCTCAAGCGCCATACAGCCTATAGCGCTATTGGGTCTATGGTGCTTGAGCGCCATTGACTCTATGGTGCATGGGCACTATTGGGTCTATGGTGCTCAGCCATTATTGGACCCATGGGGTGTGCTGTCCACATGACCCTATTGCGCAGTACGCGACATGGGCCCAATAGTGCACTCGCACACATTGTGCGTGCTGACCCCCGACCTCCGCCGTGCTCTATGCCCCCCAGTGACCCCTGCCCCATGTGCTAGTGTGGCCATGCCCATGCCGTGCATCCCAGGGGATGCGCGATTGCCATGGACCTCACATTTCGGTGCGAGGTGCACATCCCGTGCACATTGTGCATGTCCGCTACTGATAGCCATATTGGCATTATACAGTGCTGACCGACAATGCCGGGTCACGCAGTGCCCCGTGCCTGAAACTGAAGCCGGGTAGATCTTGTGAACCTGGTGGCCCAGGTGGAGCCCCATGCTGCCGGCCTGTTTGGCCAGCAGCCCCTCACTAGGCCTGGGACTTAGGTATGGCAGAACATTGCAGATGAGGTGGTCCAGACCACTGGGGTGCAGCGCACCAGAGAACAGTGCCAGCACCGGTACTGTGACCCACTCAGGAGGGACCCAGAGTGGCTGAGGGTGCTGCAGGTGCGCGTCTGCAGGGGGGCCGTGCCATGGCCTGGTAAGTGGGCTCATACTGCGTCAGTGCCTGACCACTGTTCCGTGGGATTGGCAGGGCTGCATGCCATGCTGGGGTAGGGGGAGGTCTGTCATTGTGTGCCCTGTGGCATGGCATTGCCAGTGACTGGGTGCACTGCGCCGCAGCCCTACGGCCTTGCCCAGCCGGGGCGCACACTCTGTTTGGGGGTGGGGTAGTGGGCTCATGCTGTGGCTGTGTTCTGATGTGTGCCTGTCTGTGTTCCTGTCCTAGGTCTTGAGGACCTGAGACATGCCAGAGCAACAGGGATACCTGGTGGGCCAGAGCAGGTCACTGTGGGTCCTACAGCTGGGGGTGCGAGACCAAGCAGAGGTGAGCAGTGGGTCTAGTGTGCTCAGCACCACAGCGGGAGGGTAGGCACTGTACATTCCCACATTGTTGTGCTGGGTGCTCTGCAGGGTGGGGGTGAGGGTCTTGTGTGGCCTCCTGTGCCATGTGCTGTGGCAGCTGTGTGTAGCACATGGTACAGTAATGGGTGCCGTGTGGCACGGCCATTGCACATGTGTGTCAGCTGTTGGTGGGCTGGGTTTGTGGCCGGCTGCCACCAGTGCCGCTGATGTTCCACTGCAGCACCATGCCACCTGCCTGTCACTATGCTGTTGGGTGGCCCTTGGACGGCGGTCCCCAATGCTGTGCACTGCCATGGCCTGCCGGGATGGTGGCAGGCGTAGGCCCACCCACTGTGGGTGGCAGGGGTGCCACTCCAGGGGCATGTGTTCCCACTGTTCACTGCACACAGGGGGGGGCTAGGGGGCTATGGATGCGCACTGATCACCTGTCCCTTCCTCTGCTATAGGTGTCCAGAGGGAATCCCACCTGCCACTCTATCAACATCTCCTGCATGAGATCCTCCTCATCACGTTACACACCATGGAGATTATAGGGCAGACCAGGAGGTGCGTGCTCCAGAACCGGTGCAGGGGGAGGCACCAGGCACCAGCAGGCTGTGGCCAGCCTTGAGGATCACCAGCCACCATCCCGCCTCTGTCCTCCCTTCCCCCTCCTTTCCCCTTCCACTTGTACAGACCCTATCCCCTGACCCCTTCTCACCCATGTCTCCCTTCCCCTTTGTTACCTGTGTTATATTTAGCTGTGTTGCTTTCTTCCATTACATTTTTTACCTGTTTCCCTTCTGTGTCCATGTCTGCTTTACAGCTAGCGAGTGGGTCCATGCTGCAGTTGTGTGGAGGGTGGCTGTGTGGTGCACCTGTGTCATTGGGTGGTGCGTGCATGGTGTTGGCATGCCCCTCGGTCAGTGGCTGTGCCTTGGCGCAGCCCTGGGATGGCTGTTCGGGATGTGTGGTGTGTGTGTGTGTGGTGGGTGCCATGTGTTGGGGTGTGGCTTGTCATGGGGGGGGGAACTGCTGCATGCTTGCACTCCATGTGCAGTGGTGAACTGTGTGCAGGCTGTGTCCATGCCAGTGTTCCTGGCCTAGTGCTCCTGCCTTCCCACTCTGTTCCACCCCCCTTCCCCCGTGTCTCTCTCCCTCTCTGCTGTGCCTCAGGCTGTTCCTGCTGTGCCTTGCTGCATCTTCCTCTGCCCCTTGTGCATCCCTGGTTATGCTATGGCTGGCACATGTTGCAGTGCACAACCATTGAATATTGCAGTCACTGTGTCATTGCGCAGTTGACTTGCGCTGCACCGGGGTTGCGCATGCCTTTGATGCATTTCTGAATATCCCACCCAATGTTTAATATGATACAATAGGAAAATTTGCTTACACACAATTACTATTATCAATTTTTAAAGGGACCCGCTCAACCCCTTAGGTCTCAAAATGTCCCTAGTTTAAAAAATACATTTTATGATTGCCATAATTCTGTAAAGATTGCTGATGTAGCTGGATTTT
The DNA here is from genome assembly GCA_016271365.2 of Neoceratodus forsteri. Lineage (NCBI taxonomy): Eukaryota > Metazoa > Chordata > Ceratodontiformes > Ceratodontidae > Neoceratodus > Neoceratodus forsteri. The sequence continues at coordinate 252,884,596 of JADMNL010000024.1, read as the reverse complement.
ATTGATTTAATGTTTGTATAGTGCTTTGAATTTGAAAAGCTCTTTATAAATAAAATTGGAATTGAATTGAATTGAATTGAAGTGGTTTGATTCTGAGTCTTTTTTTCTTTATAAGAGTGAAAAACAGACTGTCCACCATACTGGTGTTACCACACAACAACAGATTTGTTTACATTCCTTGATCAGCTCCAGCTGCATCTTTCCTGGATTTGGGAACACCCACAACACAGTCTAGCCTCTCATGATACTGATACTGCACTATTTAGAGGTATTTCTAATGTTCAGGAAGTATGCAGTAGGAACAGATCCAGGATTCTAAACAAAACAAGGTTGTTTATATGTAACCCCTAGGTGGCACTATCCCAAGGGCTACTACCCCTGCCTGCTTGGCTAGGAGCAGGTTAAGGAGCCTGAGTTCTGAAACGGGTGCCTCCACCCGGAGGTCAGGGTTGGTAGTGGTCAAACTAACCTGGGCACAGCTCTCTGGGACACTGTAACCCCTCTTTTTCCTTACTAGTGGCCGGAACAATACACAATAATCACTTTCACAGTACCCCTGATACACCACACAAATTCCTAAACTGTTTGCACTTACGACCAGGGCTTTCCTCTGGCTCGAACCTGGGAACCCCCTGTAAAACAAGGTTATACACAGCAAATAATAGCAGTACAGTACTCTTGAACAAACTGGAACCACAGTCAGGGTAAATGCAAAAAAGTTAGATCTGATTCATTTAAGGGACTTGAACAAGGGAGGGGCGTAATCAGGTTAATTTGCTTAAAGGCTGTATCAATCAAACAGTTATGCATGCACTTCAGGGTCCATAAACAGTCACACACTCTGGTACCCAGGTGACGAAGAGGTGGGCTAGCCAGGATCGTTGCCCGGGGTAGGCCGGTGTTGCAGCTGGTTTGGGCCCTGTGATGGAAGAAAACAACATGCGCCACACACACTAATTGTAATCCGGAGCTGGAGGGCTCAATTTGTGAAAGAAAAGAAACAACAAGACAATCAGATGACACACTTAGATTAAGCTGTTGTTGTAGGGAGCTACCCTGATGGTTACTTACGATACCCAAGACTGGACACAGGCTGGACAAAAATTGAGACTGCAGGTGGTTGATCTGGAGTGCCAGGAGAAGTAGGGCTCACACGATTTGCAGAGGCATCATTCCTGTTCAAGCATGGAGCAGAGGGCTGATCCCCAGGCAGGTCTCTCGTCGATGGCTTTCTCTGTGCAATGGGGTAGTCTGGCAGTGCCAGTGTGGCAAAGCCCAGGCCGTATTGAGATGAACGCGGATTCAGTCCAGTCGAGCTGGATACAGCTTCCAGCAAGCAGAACACAATTCACACAGTGGCGAACCAAATCATGACCCACTATAAACACACAGCACATTTACATGTAAGGGATTCTGCTATACCAGGCAAACTACCCTTAGAGGTAGCTGGAAATATTGACAGGCCAATGCATTCAGCAAATCTTCGGTCTTCTTCAGGTCGATCCTGGTCATAACTCAGTGGCTTACTTCGTTCTCACAAATTCGGATTCAGTCCAAACTGATTCTCTTCTCCCTCTCAGGGCAGCAGGCAGACATGCAGGCCAAAACTCAGGCCTTTCCACAGAGACTGTCTCCAGCTGTTGCTTCTTCAGCTCCCAACTTAGATCTGACTCAACTGCCAGCAAGCCAGGGACTTTCATCAGAATCCAAAAGGTTTGGTTGGCTGATCTGTCTGTCATTCACAACAAAGGCTCCCCCTTCAGTTACAAAAAGGTGCCAAAAGCCCAAAACTACAATTCCTACAGATTTTGACTCCAGACAGCTCCTGTAATACGGCTCCATGTTAGGTCCCACTAGAACTTGATTGGTCCAATTCTCAGTCCAGGACCAAGATAGTGGAGATAAACAAAACAGTCATTGCTGCAAAGAAGGCAGGTTAAACAAACTATACTATCATTATCACTCTAAATGGTTTTCAGCTAATAGTTATATCTTTCAACAGAGCTCCCTCTCAGATTACTTATCACTGCAATCCAGGCAGCTCTTAAAGAGACAGTACACAGGGGCTATACAGGCACTCTCTGGCAATCACATTTAAACTGCTAAAATGCAGGACACCAGCCTGGCAGTGAGCATTTAGGCAAGCTCGAGGAAGACTTTTCGAGAAGCTCCATTTGCAGGGTGGTTACAAATAAATATACATTACCATACATTTCAGTTCTACTAAACAAGGAGGCAGACAAAACAAACAGCAACAGCAATGAATTTTGGAGAAGGTACTCAATCCTAAAATGTTGGTTTTTAACTAGCTGTACTATGATGAAAAACAGGTTGACAGTGTCCCTATAACTAAAAAAAAAAAACAGGCAATGGTGCAAAACATGTATTATTACATGCCCAGATGGATCCCAATGCCCACATGGCCAACAGCTGACAAAGCAGGATGCACCTCATGTAAGTTCCTCACCCTGAGTCAGCTATTTTCTAAAACTTTATATTTTACCCTTAAGTAAACTGTAACTTTTTAGCATAATTCAATACCTGAAATGGAACTAGGTCAGTGATGTCAAAATCAGCCATTTTGGTGATGGGGAAGCCGAGACAGACTGTCCCTTAGGAACAGCTGAAATACAAGCAGGCCATGGATGGCGTGGTTTGAGGCGGACAAGACGGCAGCAGGCCGGGCAATGCAGATCCTCTGAACAGTGAAGTCTTACATGCCGTGAAAGATCTGGATTGCTTTGTAAAAGACCTCGCCAAAAAAGGACACATTTAATAACTGGGTAATGGTTATTGAGACAAAACTCGACCTTGTTGCTACTGAGTCTTAGCAAGCCAAAACCATTGCGAAGAAGACCACCATGGCCACCTCAGAAGTCCTCCAAGAAAATCGGGGTAGGTTTCAGCTGAAACAGCTTGAGAATGGGATTAGGCTTGCCAACATTCAACTACTGGGGGTCCCAGAGGTGACTGAAGGCCCAGACTTATTAACTTTTGTTCTTTAACTTGTAAAAGAACAAACTGGAGTAAAATCGGACTGGGTCGATTTCTAAAACCCACTATATCAGTCCAGGAAACCTCCCTCAGATCCAGACTTGCCAAGAACAATTTTGCTTGTCACAACCGGACCACATATTAAGGACATGCCCTTAAATACAGCCAAAGGAAAGGACCTTTATCCCCCATGGATAGAGTAAGTCTTTTTTTTTTCTCTTTCCAGACTTAAGTTATGCAATGGGACAATGTCACAGAGCATTTGATACTGTCTGTAGGGATTTGAAATTTCTGGGTATTTATTACCCACTCACTCCAATTACCAGCTAAGTTAAGAATCATGTATGCGGGGGGCCAAATACCAAGATGGCAGCATAGTCTCTGAGCTCGTATTCAACCCCTTGCATTTTTAAGCCATCCTGCACCTAATCTGCTAAAAGCAAGATACTTCAGCATCAGATCACCTACTCACAGCTTACTGAGCAAAATGTCTAAAAAACAAGCTCAGATTTCCTTGAGACTGAATGGTGAAAATTCTAGGAGCCTGGGCTCACGTTCTGATTACATGAGCGGCCTCTAAAACTACAGGAGAGGACCAGAGAAACTATAGCACGCTTGCAAAGAATGACCCTGTCGGAGTGCCGCAGCCTTTGAAGAAATTAGTTAAAGAGCTCCAGTTTGACCTTACCAAAAGAATGATTTCAGGTTTCGAGAATATCACAGCACAACTGAGCCACCTCCAGCAATCCTTAAATGCACTCATTGAGACAGTAGAGCAACACTCTAGTAGAACCGGAGAGCTAGAGGAGTGCTTGGGTTCCCAGGAAGATAAAATGCACAGACTGGAATTATCTCTTAATGAAGCCTTAAAGGACATAGCAAAACTAAAGGAGCTATAAATGACCATGAGAACCATGAGCGGAGATGCAACATCCAAGTGGTTGGCCTCCTGGAGGGCTCCGAGAGATTAGACTGCGTTTCCTTTATGTAGCAATGGCTCAAGGAACAATTTAACTTGCCTGCAGCAACTTCTCTAGAAATACAGAGGGCTCATTTGTCTCCGGGCTGCAAGCCAAGCCCTGAGCAATGGCCCCAGCCGCATAATAACATTTTTGTGCTACCAGGATCATCAGTTGATTTTAGAAGCCACCAGAAAGGAGGGTCCCATACAAGTCCAGGGGGCACATGTGAACATCTTTCCAGATTACTCTCGGTCACTTCAAAATGACAGGCTACAATTTCAAGACATTAAGAAGAAACTGTACTTGCTAAAGTGGCCCTTTGCACTAATCTATCCTGCCCGCTTGATTATCCGGAGACAAGGAAAAGACACTAAATCCTTCACTAACCTGGAGGAGGCCATGGCCTATATTGCAAGGGAGCAGAGAGATTGCTCCCCGAGGGCAGATAGAGAGGAGAACATGGTGACCTGAAGCCAAAGATTGGAAGGTACTGTGCAAAATATTTTATTTTGGGCTCTGGAAGGGGATTCCTCAGGGTGGGGTGCGGGAGAGGCCTATGACACTTTGTGTCCTGTAACCTCCGAGGCTTATAAGGCTGAGTGTGGGTATCTTCCCCCCCCGCACCTCAAGCCCAGAAGAAAGCCCTGATTCTCCGTGGCAGCTCCTATGGGGTTGTTTAACTGAAGTCCCGCACAGGTCTTCTAATTATGGGGAAAACAGTCTTTGGAACTGCTCAGATTCCTGGTCCCCATATTTGAGACTAACAGTTCAGTTATGCTAGGAGTCATCTTTGCATGCTCTCCCTTTTAATTCAGTGGCACTTACAACTGAACACATGGGAGTTACTGGGGACCAGTATAATTTTACTTGCAGAGACCTGTTTCCTTATTTCCTCCTTTGTGCACCAGCTTAGAATTCAACCTCAGTTATGACTCTTTTTTTTATACTCCTTTTATTGAATAAAATAAATAGACACCTGTGTACATTTTATTCAGTACTTAAGTGGTGTTCTTACAAGATTGAGAAATGAGTACACATTAGTATATATCTTTTGTGTAACATAATAAGTATGTTTTTTTTAACAATACCACAACTTATTCAATCAACTAAACAATAAACCTTGGGCTAGTTTGTGCAGGAATCATCCTTTTTCTATTTAAGGATAATAGAAATAAAAGCATAGAAAGGTTACCTTAGTAATTTATCATCTATGTATCATAGGGCTAATTATGACTAGAGTAATACTTGTGCTATATACCTATGAGGAGGTGGGGTATCCCCCCCCCGGGAAGGATGCTATGGGCCACTATATCAGGCATACACTTTTAGTTGCATTTGAAACTCAGCCAGTTCCTTCTCCCCACATAATATTATTGGATCTGACTCTGGTAGAGCTCGTATCTTGTCCGCTTAGGAACAATGGGCTCCTTTCTGTTGTGGAGGGCATAGGATAGTTGCTCACTATGCTGAATATTGGAAATTGTTGTTTTCCAGTTCAGTATTAATGGGAATCCTCCTGCAGCCACTTCTTGGTTATTGCTTTATAAGTGGCACATAGTAAAATAGACCATAAATAGAGAGTATCTTTTCCCCTCATTCCTCCCGGGGGTACACCCAGTAGACAGTGCCCCCCTCTCAGGGGATGTGGGGTATCAAGCATGCCAGAAATATGCAAGGAGATTTGAGACCAGAAATTATGTAGTTTAGGACAAAGATAAAAGATATGTCCACTCGAGGCTTCTTGTTCCCCACACCCTCTCCAACAGCTCCAGTGGGGCTCCTGATACCCTGCTTGCCACCACTGTGGGGACCAAGAAGAATCTAATATGCACCCTCCACACAAACTCTCTCCAGGTGGGTGAGGAAGGAGTGGACCATACCCCTCTCCATACCCTAGACCATTCCCTTGCATTTATGGTTATGTTGAGCTCATGGTCCCAACTTGCCTTAACTGGCTCCATGTGGTGGGAGAGTAAAAGGATCACAAATGTACATATTTTTGAAATGGCCTGTTCCCCCTGTGATGAATTCCATATTTGAATATAAGGGGTGGGGTCCTCCAAAATCTGAAAGCCAGTTTCTTGTTTTTTTAAGATGTTTGTTTAGTAATCCCTCATTTGATAGTAATATAGTCTTTTCCCTATCGTCCAGCCATATTTAATCTGACCGTCTTCAAAACTGAGTACTACATTCCCTCTAAGGAGTTGCCAGGGGGCAGTCAAACCCCTGGCTGCCTGCCTGGTGTGCCAGTGTTTGTGCTGTTTAGGGAAAAATAGTGGGGAATCTATGAACCACTGGTATTTCCAAAGGTGTTTCTGAACTGCTCTGCTGTGGAGACTCCTCTGCCAGCCCTCTAGGATAGCTGCCATAGCATTAGGCACTAGTTGTTTAGTTTGTTTTAATAAAGGGGGGGCAAAAAGGGAAGCCTGCAGTGGTCTTGCCAGGTCAGTTTGTGTCCACTTAGCTTGATAATTGTCATTCCCCCACATCAGTGCCAATCATGTTTGTGATGCTATCCAGTAACAAGACAGGGAAGGCAAGGCCATGCCCCCAAGTCCCTTTGGTAGGTAAAGTCTGTTTTGGTTAACTCTGGGCTTCTTGTTGTTCCATTAAAAGGTGAGAAACACCCTCTGCCAGGATAAAATTTCCTTTGGGGTTATTGTACATAGGACACATTGAAGAAGATATAAAAGTCTAGGCAATGCGTTCATTTTTAGAGAGGTGGTGTGGGAATAAAAGGGCATTGGGAGGAGATTCCACCTCCTCATATCCTGTTTTAACTTTGTTATTAATGGGGTACAGTTGGATACGAAAAGTTGAAATAGGTTTTTAGGTATTGTAATCCCCTAATAGTTGAGTGCCTGTTTATCCCACTTAATCTTGAACTGATTTCTAAGGGAAAAGCAAGGAATAAAATGAAAAGGGAGGGCTTCAGACTTATTCACATTGAGGGAGTAACCTGACAGGTCAGAGAAGTCCTGAATTCTTTTGAGTAGTTCTGGCATTGAAGTTCCTGGGTCAGAAAGATAGACTAGAATATCATCTATGAACAGCACCAATTTGTGTTCTGTGTCCACTAAATGAACTCCCTTTACATCCGGGGAGGTTCTAATATATTGTGCGAGGGGCTCTATATAGAGAGTGAACAGCAGGGGGGGATAAGGGGCATCCTTGCCGCATGCCTGTAAACAGGGGGAAGCTTTCCAAAATGTGCCCATTTGATCTAATGTAGCCCTTTGGGGTCCTATAAAATTTGAATATTACATCAGAAAATTGTGTTGGAAAACCAAAAGAGGCAAGGACCCCATGCAGAAAATCCCAAGATACCACGTCAAATGCCTTTTCTGCATCTAGACTTAATAAAAGGGCTGGTTGGGGCTGGTTTTGTATGTGCTCAATAAGGGTAGATGATACATCTAATGTTATTTTGGGCTTGTTTTCCTGTGATGAATCTGCATTGATCAAGATGTATTATGTACCCCCTACAAAACGGGGTTCCCGAAAAGTCTTCCTTGAGCTTGTCTACATGCTCACTGCCAGGCTGGTGTCCAGCATTTTTGCAGTTTAAATGTGATTGCCAGAGAATGCCTATATAGCCTCTGTGTACTGTCTTTTTGAGAGCTGCCTGGATTGCAGTCATAATTAATCTGAAAGGGAGCTCTGTTAGAAGATGTGTTTGTTTGCTGATCATTTGTTAGAGTAGTAATAATATTGCAGTTTGTTCTAACCTGCTTTCTTTGCAGCATGGACAGTTCTGTTTGTTTCCATCATCTTGGTCCTGGACTGCTGAAATGGGCCAATCAGTACATTTGGGACTCTAAAATGGAGCATGCCTACAGGGGCTTGGTGGGGTCAAAACTTGTAGGAATTGTAGTTTTTGCATTTTGGCGCCTAAAATAACCTGGAGGGGGAGCTCTTGTTGTGACTGACAGACAGATCAGCCAACCAAACCTTTGGATCTTGGGGAAATTCCCAAGCTGCTTGCAGCTAGTTGCAGTTCTGAGTTGGGAAGGGAAGAGATAACAACTTGAATGATTCAAGCAGTAGCCCGGGCATGGATTCGCATGGGAGAACTGTGGAAAGGCCTGAGTTTGGCCTGCAAGTCTGCCTGCTATCCCTGAGAGGGAAAATAGAGTTTATTTGGACTGATTCTTTTAACAGCTGCTGTTTTTAACAGAGGAGAACTTTGGTTTCAGAGCAGGAAGCAGCAGTCTAGATCTACAGATGTTTTACTGATAAATCACTTCTATCTCAGCAGGAGTCAGTACCTGTTTGGATTAAGCAAACAGATACTTTATTAGAAGAAGGGGGTCTCACTTAAGTAAAAAAAAAAGAAGACAGCCACTGTGTGTTTCTCTGAGGAAGGGGCTGTGTCAGCTTAATTTACTGAGTCAGTGCAGAGGGTGAGCCTAATTGGGGGTGTGGCTTAGCAGTTTAGGAGTATAAAAGCAGGTGGCTCCAATTACAGCTTCGTGATGTTTTTAACAGAGGAGAACTTTGGTTTCAGAGCAAGAAGCAGCAGTCTAGATCTACAGATTTTTTACTGATAAATCACTTCTATCTCAGCAGGAGTGTGAAGGTGTGAGTATCAGAAAGAAGGAAGTCTTGTCCAAAAATTGTGGCTTCCAGGAACAAATTTATTTACATGTGCAAAATAAAACAAAAATCAAACATCAGGCATTCACAAAAGAAAGAAAATAAAATTGCAAGAAAAACACCAGAATACTGCTAGTGCTTCTACCTTCTATGAGGACAGAACAAGTCTGCACCCCACCAAACTATCTGACTCAATGAGACCCAGGGTTTCTATATATACCCTTATTAACCATGTGACATACAAGTCCCTCCCTCTTTACTTAGGTAAAACAGACTTTGTATATAAATAAGTAATAATTTTAGATGAAAACAAATTCAGAATGCATTCTTTATATCATTTAGTTTAACACAGGATCAGAACTTGAAAATAGAAGGCTCAATATTAAAATAAATTCTAGAGTGTCCAAGATAACTCCACCCCTTGGAGTATACCTTTAAATAAAGCCAGGATCCAGCCGGCTGGCTCTATAGGAGGGGCTTACACAGAAGCCTAACATCGAAGGGACTGTTGAAGAAACACCAGGTAAACCCAAAAAAAAAAAGCGCAAAGAGAAAAAAAAACAAGGGTACTACCGAAATAGAAAAAAAAAAGGTTACCTTAACTAGGTTTTCCAGAGATGTTTAAACAGGGTTTAGATAATTCAGCGCGTTCTTAATTTGTACACTTTTAACATATTTTGGGTTATTCTCCCTAACAGCTCAGCTAACTAAAGGCTGAATACAATGTAAAAACGTTTTTAACTGCTAGTCTAACTTGATACTTAGAATTAAGGGGCATTTTGAAAAGGAGAAAGCATGATGAAATCTTTATTTGGCAAACGGCAGCAGCGTTTCAGTAGAAAAGCCGCACGCCAGAACATATTAGTGCAGTGGAATTGTTTACAAGGAGACGCTGGGGGGGGTAAAACAGGAACGGAAAGCTAATACTTCTATGCACTTTATTAGAAGAGCGTGCATTATCTAACTTTATGTGGCCGCTCCCGAACTACTTAAAAACTGCTAAGAAAGAAAATGGGGGGGGGTTACAACAGCTCGAAAGCGCGCGACTGAAGGTGCACAAGATCGAACAGGATTCAACCTAACAGCCTCCATAGATAGCTTGCACTGCACAGCTGATGCACAAAAAATAAAAGGTATTTTTAAACACCAAAAGATAGCGAAATACAAAAGGGGGGTTATAAAGGCACAGGAAGGAATGCCAACTACCTTAAAGTGGGGTTCAACTCCTGCAAACGCGCAAGGAATATACCAGTACTTCTTTAACACAGCAGGAGCTGATTAACTTGATGCTAGTGTACCCATTCAGAAATAAACGCTAAGCTACTGTGCTAATATTCAGACATTCCAACGTAGTTTTACTATTATACTTTTATACAGATTCATGACTGACTAATCCAAAACTTGGGGGAGGTTCAATTTCAGTACCAGAAAAAAAAATGTCAAACTGATTATATATATATAGGTGGCCAGCCTGTATATAACATCAGTGAAAAAAAAGGAAACAGGGGAAAAGCTGTTGCAACAGACTTTGAAAGAAAAAAAAAAAAATTTAATTTCTGATAGGAGAATTTAAACCCCTACAAGGAGTCAGTACCTGTCTAGATTAAGCAAACAGATACTTTATTACAAGAAAGGGGTCTCATCTAAGTAAAAAAAAAAAAAGAAAGTCACTGTGTGTTTCTCTAAGGAAGGGGGCTGCATCAGCTTAATTTACTGAGTCAATACAGAGGGTGAATCTAATTGTTGGTGTGGCTTAGCAGCTTAGGAGTACAAAAGCAGGTGGCTCCAATTATAGCCTCCTGCTGTTTTTAACAGAGGAGAACTTTGGTTTCAGAGCAAGAAGCTGCAGTCTAAATCTAAAGATTTTTTACTAATTGCCCTCATTACCACCCCTCCACCCAAAGCCATTTCTAGTTTTATAGCTACTGGATTTGACTGACAACAGCAACTTCCTGTTTGGCAGTAGTGAGGGAAGGATCACTGAGACACATTAGTTTCATCAACTTTGAAGGAACCTAAAAAATAACCCCCCAGCTGCTGGAGGTCCGAATCCAAGCACGGAAGAAGGAGACTACTGAAAGCTGCAGGAAGTTCCTGTCCCAGAACTGAAAGGGCAAGAGTTGTAAGGGCACATAGGCAGTAGGAAAGTAAGTGTAAAAATACATAGAGGGAGGAGACAGTAAGATTACAAAGCAACAGGAGAGGGGACACAAAATAAGTCAAGATGGGAGTAGTGCAGTGCAATGGCTGTGGAGAAGAAGTGTTCCGGGAGACATTCTGGAGGCTGCGATGCTGCCCTGTTTGCAGGCATCTCTCTGGTCTGAGGGAGGAGGTTGCCCATTTCCCAGGCTGACTTGGCTAGGATTTGTTAAACCTCTTCCCTCACCCAGAGACCACCAGGGCCACCACCGTTACCTCAGAGGTTGCCAAGAAAGAGGAGCGGTTGGACCAAGGTGGGCTCAGGGGGGAAGAGGGTGGCGCAACAGAGGTACATCCCTCCAGCTGTACCTCTCCACAATTCATATGCTGTTCTGGCAAAGAGTGGTTCCTCTATGGAGGCATCTGCAGTGGAGACCAAGGAGGATGCTGGAGCCTACACAAAGGAGACCCACAGGAGGGTGGCATGAGACCCCACAGGGGAACAAAACAACTCCTCGTGGGGGACTCGATCATTAGGGGGGGTAGAAGTGGGGGAAGAAGGGGATAGGGAGGTAAGGTGCCTGCCTGGCACCACGGCTTGGAGGGACAGGAAGCAAATCCTCAGGATCGTGGGAGCAGCTGCATGAGGGAGGGAGCTGGATGTCATTGTCCACCTAGGGACAAATGACCTGGCTCTGAATGGGATTAGAGCGGTACAAGAGGAGTTTGTGGAGTTGGGGAGGGGCCTTAGACAAGTAGCATGTATGGTAACCTTCTTGGAGGTGCTGCCTGTCTAAGGCAAGGATGATGCTAGGGTATTCCGCACCATGGGATTCAATGAATGGTTGAAAAACTAGTGTGGAGCTCAGGGTTTTTGCTTCATTGGGGAATGGGGAGCCGCCTGGAGGGATGCAGGCTTATACTGGCATGATGGTCTGCATCTGTCCGGGGGGGGAACCAGGATCCTAGGTGACAGGTTTAAATGCTTGATTGGCAAACATTTAAACTAGCCAAGGGGGGGCGGCACTGAAAAGGAGCAGGGAAATCCCAGCCTTCCCCCACAAAACACAGTAGTTAGAGAGGTAAACACCAAGGTAGAGAAGTCAGTAGGGAGCAGGACAGGGATAAATGCAGAAAAAGGCAGTGAGGACAGGGATGGGGCTAAAAGGAGTAAGGCCATAGAAAATAAATGGAAGGTGATGAGTACCAATGCCCGCATTCTGTGCAACAAGCTCCCTGAGCTAGTGGCCTTGATGGAAGAGAGAGATACCTGGATATAGTGGCAGTCACTGAAATATGATACACAAAGAACCATGACTGGGATGTCAACATACCAGGATACACAGTTTACAGGAGGGACAGGGTGGGTTAAAGAGGAGGAGGAGTAGCTCTCTATATAAGGGAAGGGATTAAAGCAAAAGAAATAAAGAGTAAATAGGAAGTTGATGAGTCACTATGGGTCACCCTGGAGACAGGAAATGGCACCACAATCCACATGGGGGGTTGTATACAGACCCCCATCTCAGAGGGAGGAAATGGATAAGGAAATGATAGAAGGCATCCTTAAAATGGCAGAAAAAGGAGAGATATTGTTGATGGGGAACCATATGCCAGATGTTAACTGGAGTACCTTTGCTGCAGGCACATCCAAGAGCAGGGTCATTCTTGATGCCCTACAGGGGGCATGCCTCAGACAGCTAGTGTTGCAACCCACTTGGGAGGGAGCAATCTTAGACCTGGTACTCTCAAATGGGGAAGGAGAAAGGATCTCAGATTTAGAAGTGGGTAGCCATCTGGGAACAAGTGACCACCAAACAGTGTGGTTCTCAATAAACACAGCCATAGAGTCAAGCCATACAAAAACAAGAGTATTGGACTTTAGGAAGGCTGACTTTGGAAAAATGAGAGAGTGCCTCAGTAAAGCACTAGCAAACGGGCAAGAAGAAGAGGTGGAGGAACAATGGGGAATAATCAAAACAGCCATCGCAGAGGCAACAAGCTTTTTGTGAGAAGCAAATCAACAAAACGAAGGAAAAAAATGCTATGGTTCTCAAAAGAGGTGGCAGGGATGTTTAAGGAGAAAAGGACAGCATTCAGGAAATATAAGGAAACACAGAAGGAGCAGGACAGAGAACTTTATCAGTTAGAGCAGAACGAGGCGAGGAAGGTAGTTAGAATAGCAAAGGCACAAACTGAGGAAAAGATAGCCAACTCTGTTAAGAAGGGGGATAAAACCTTTTATAGGTACATTAGGGAGTGAAGAAGGACCAATGGAGGTATACAGAGACTTAATAGAGGGGAGGGAATGTGGGCAGAGGGTGACAGTGAAAAGCAGGGATACTGAATGAATATTTCTGCTCAGTATTCACAACGGAAGAGGAGGGAGAGGTACCTAAACCAAACAAGAGAGAAACTCTGAATGGGGGGGGTCAATACCAGTCCATTCACAGAAGAAAGGGTTTTGAAAGAACTCTTGAAACTGAGGGTGGACAAAGCAATGGGGCCTGATTGAATTCACCTAAGAATTCTAAAAGAACTAACGGTAGAACTAGTAACACCACTGACTACTCTCTTAAACAAATCATGGGAGGATGGGGTGGTATCTGAGAACTGGAGGAGGGCAAATGTGATTCCATTTCACAAAAGTGGGAGCAGGACAGAGGCAGGAAACTACAGACCAGTTAGTTTGACTTCAGTGGTAAGGAAAATGATGGAATCACTTCTGAAGGAAAGAATTGTTGAGTACCTAGAGGCCAGTGGGGCACAGGACCCAAGGCAGCATGGTTTCACAGCAGGAAGGTCATGTCAGACAACCCTAATAGATTTCTTTGACTGGGTGACCAAAATAGTAGACCAGGGAGGGGCTGTGGATATGGCCTACCTAGATTTTAGCAAGGCATTTGACACAGTCTCACACAAAAAATTTATAATTAACCAGCCTTGGAGTGGGTCCCAGGTGGTATCCTGGATAAAAAACTGGCTGGACAACAGGGTGCAAAGGGTAATAGTAAATGGAGTCCACAGTGAAGAAAGGAGGGTAACTATCGGGGTACCACAGGGTTTGGTACTGGGACCAGTCCTCTTTAATGTATTTATAAGTGACATTGGAGAGCACCTGGAAGGAAAGTTATGTAAAAGGAATATAAAGGAAAGGCCACACCTCGAGTACTGCATGCAGTTTTGGAGGCCACACTTAAAGAGGGACATTGAACTCCTGGAGAGGGTCCAGAAGAGGGCAACCAAAATGATCTGGGGCTTGGGGGACAGGACCTATGGGGAGAGGCTCGAAGAGCTAAATATGTACACATTGGAAGACAGAAGGGACCGGGGGGACATGATAGAGGTCTTCAGGTACATGGAGGGGCTAAATAGGGGAGGAGCAGTCAGGGTGTTCTGAAGGAAGGAGGGGGGGCAACTAGAAGGCATGGGTGGAAGCTGGAGGAGGGGAGATTCAGGGGAGAAAGGAGGAGGTACTACTTCACTGAGAGGATGGTGGAGCCATGGAATGCACTGCCCAGGGGGCTGGTGGAGGCAGAGACGGTGGAGGGGTTCAAGAGGGGGGTGGGACAGGTACAGGGGAAGGGTTCTGGAAGCAAAGTCCTGTGCAGTAGGAATATCCGAGACTGGGAAGGGAGACGCCAGAGAGGGTGAGGGGGGCAGTAAGGTCAGCTCCCTGGGTGCAGGCTGACCTATCGAGCAGACACGAAAGACGGTTAGGCCTATTCTGTTGGCATTTTAGTATGTTAGTATGTCTCTTTGGAGATGACACAAAGATCTGCAACAGGGTTGATACACAAGGTGGGGTGGAAAGAATGAAAAGGGACTTAGCAAGGTTGGAGGAATGGTCAAATACGTGGCAGCTCAGATTCAATGCAAAGAAGTGCAAGGTAATGCATCGGGAAACAAAAACCCAGGGGAAGAGTACACAATGGGGGGTGAGTTAATAACAACAACAAAAATTGAACGAGACCTAGGAGTAATTATATTAGATGACCTAAAGGTGGGCAAGCAATGTGAGAAGGAAGTAAGGAGGGCTGAGAAATACTGGGATGCATAGGGAGAGGCATCAACAGTAGAAAACAGGAAGTTGTTATCCCTCTATTCAGACAGTTAGTGAGACCCCATCTGGAGTGCTGCATGCAGTTCTGGAGACCCCATCTCTGCAAAGACATAGACGCTTCTTTGAAGGTCAGCTGGACAAGTGATAGAGAGCTGCAGAAACCCATACAATGGAGGCTAGACTCTACCCTGCTGGGGGACTCACATTTTGTCTCCCATCTATCAAGCCACCTCAAAGAATTTATACAAATAAATAGTACCCATGGTATGCCTAGCCCATTAGTGTGGGATGCACTTAAAGCCTACACAAGAGGGGAAATAATCTCCTTTGCATACTATAGGGGAAGGTGAGAATGACAGGAAGAAGTTAATCTGCAAAACAAGATAGCAGAAACAGAAAAATTAGTCACGCGGGGTCAAGATGTAACAAATAATCCCTCCCTAAAGCTTATGAAAGGTAAATTAAACCAGATGGCTGCTAGACGTATACAGCGAGATCTGCACAATATGAAATCTTGATTACATTTTGAAGGCAACAAATCCAGTAAGTGGCTAGCCTGGCAGCTTAAAAAGCAATGTTCGGAAAGAACTACATTAGAAATAGACACAGGAGAAGGTATGGTGACATCTAACCCAGGGCTGTGTATTTGATTAGGTGACCTCGTATGACTGCTTTCAAGGTGTCCCATCTGTTGGGGAGGGAGACACCAGGGTCAGCATTATCCTCCAGAGTTTCCTCAATCCTATCCCTCAGGAACTCTCTAAAGGTTTCACTCTTGAGGTGGATCGGATTAAACCTCCAAAGGGTGTTACGCCACTCCATCCCCAAGTCCCAGGAGGTTATCAGGGGAGCATGATCAGAGTGGGAAATATCTCCCACTGAGGCATCCATCACTACCCCCAGGAATTCCAGCTGAGTGTAACAATGATCGATACGGGTATAGGTACCATGTGCTGCTGAATAAGATGTATATTTTCTACCCCTGGGATGGAGCAATTACCACACATCGAGCCACCCAATCTCCCCAACAAAACGTTTAAAAAATTTATGGGGTGCTGCTTGTTTTCCCCAAGAGCTATTTGTGGAGTCGAGGCTAGTGCTGAGAGCTATGTTAAAGTCTTCTGCCAGGATTAGTGTCCCACAGGTCAGCTCGACTATCTTGTTCAGGAGGTGACAGATTGCAGGTGTGTTAGCACCCAGGAGTAAGTATATGTTTGCTAGGGTCACCTCGTGGCCCTGTAGCAACCCATACACAATAATCAGATGGCCCTCTGGGTCCACCCATTCCTTAGTAGCCCAGAAAGGGGTGTGGCTGGCTATCAGTATGGCGACCTCCCTCCTTCTCCCCCTCCCATACGCAGAGGAAAAAACCTGGTTGAATCCTCTATCTATCAATTTCTTATGTTCATCAGCTGACATGTGTGTCTCCTGAATATAAGCCAGTTCAGCTTGACTCTTTTTCAGCAGTGACATTATCCTGGAACACTTTATAGGACTCCCCAAACCATTCACATTCAGGGAGTAAAGCTTAAGGTGTTTGCTAGCCATCTGTATATCTTGACAGGTATAAGGAGGGGTTATTTAGTTGAGAAAACAGGTCCCCTGTACCATTACATATAGCCAGGCCCCGATCTGGGTCCACTGGAAAAAAGTGCGACTGCTTGTTGAAGGATGAGGGTATAAGCCCTCCAACCGAGGATCTGAAAAATGGGTAAACAACAGGGGGAATAAAAACCAACTTGGAACAACTTTCCCGTAGGCGTCTGCCAACTGGGCATTGCCTACTGAACTAGAGGTGACTTCCATTGGAGCTTGGTGCTAAAAAGCACCAAGTTCCTGGACTTTGCCTGATTCGGCCGGTCCCTACCACAGGGCACTAGACGTAAACGTCTATTGGGTGGGAAAAAAGAGAGTGGGGTATGGTCATGCCTTGGCTCCTTCAAGGATATGAGTAAGAGCTGATTAGACAGAAAAACTCTTTTACTATGATTATGTAGGTAGCCCGATGCACAGTGGCACCCACACTTTGGCTACTGTGGTCGGGCCTCAGTGAGGTCCCAGCCCAACTCCCGTGTTTCGGGGGGTAGGAGGAGCCCCTGCTCCTCCAACCCCAGAAGACAGCTCGACGGGCAAGGGAACTGAATTGTAGATGAACCATAGGGCTGCCACCGTGCATGAAATGCCCCTCAGTAACCGGGGGGGGAGAAGTCCGACCCCCAATGTCCTAAGGGTAGGCCCGATGGGCCCAGAGTGTCTGACAATCAATAAAGTCAAAGCTCAGAAGTCGGGGACCCATCCCGGGCTCACTAGTATCTTTGCCATGGTCCTGGGAATTTTCATGGCAACCACCCTGGAGCCTGAAGAGAAGTCCTTCGGTGTGGCCTCTCTGGGAGCTATTACTTGCTACTGAAGATGCAACACGAGGGTAGGTGTCACCGACCTGTCCGAGACCTCATAGTCATGGCCTCTGAGGTTGGGTTGGGAGCCAGTCCCTTGCCCCCCCCCAGTGGAAGTCCCACGTCCCACACTGGGCCCCCCCCCTGCATCCATCCAGCCACGCGCCTGGGTGGCCACACACCCACATGTGGAGAGGCAAACCAGCCTCAGACACCCCCGGGAGGGGCCTGAACATCAGGGGTCAGTCAGGCCTAAAGCCACAAAGGTAGGTGGGGGTGTATGTGTTCCCCCTGACCCCCAAATATTCCTACCAGGCATGCCCTGGTACTGGCGGAGTGAGCTCGAGTGAGAAAGAGGGAGCGAGACAACCACAATTATCAGAAGGCGCTGGGGAAAAGATAAAAAGAAACCAGCCCACCTGGAAAACAATGTAGTAGGTACTCTGGAATGTCCCTTCATTTAATGGCCTGGGGTGTCAATGTGGTCGGTGAGGTGTCCATTGTCTGCTTCCTCAGGCCAGCCACAATTTGTTGTATCGCCAAAATGGCCTCTCTCCAACACTCCTCTCTTGGTGGCACCTGCTTCCAGGCCTTCTGTGCCAGTTTTGCTGTGAGGGACATGGTTGATGTTTGTTTTGGAGTCAGTGTAATCTCGAAGCCTCGGGAACGGAGATCTTGGGCAGCATCCTTGATGTTTTCGTATGTTGCTGGATCCTCTGGGAACTGCACCATTAGCTTGGATGAGTAGGGGGTCCTAAACTTGAGTTTAGCTTCTCGAAGTTTCTCAAGGATGAGGGCATAGGCCCTGTGGCATGCAGCTATCGGGGGGGGGGGTAGTCGTTGTCTACATATATTCAGTGATTCTGAAATGTAAGGTCCCCCTGTTGCCACAATTTGTGCAGTATTAGCTCCTTCTCTTGGAACCTCAGAAATCTGAGCACCATTGAGCGGGGATGGCTGGAGGGGCTGGGTTGCGGGCCCAGTGCATGGTGCACACGATCTATCTCTAGAGTGCAGCTGCCAGGGAGGTCTAACTTGGACTGGAAGAATTGCTGCAAAAATGGTATGGGACTGCTGCCTTCACTGCCCTCCGGGAAGCCTGAAATCCTAAGGTTGTTTCTGCGGTTCTGGGCCTCCGCATCCTCTATCCTATCTTGCATGGCTTGTATAGTGTGGTGGAGCTGCACCACAGCCCTTTTGGTGCAGTCCACACGGGCGTCTGACTGAGCTGCCTGTTCCTCCATGGAATTGAGACGCTGCTCCATTTCCCAATATCTGTTTGGAGCACCACAAAGGTAGAGCGGGTCTCCTTTCGGAAGTCCCGAAGCTCCTGCAGGACAGTATCCATTTGCCTGGAGAAGTTTGGCGCCATTGAGAGTTCTGGCTGTGGTGGGTCACCATGACTCGAGACCTGGGAGCTGTCACTGTTGGCACCCTATCCCTCACAATCCTCTGATTCGGGTGAGGATTTTTTCTGGTCTGGCTTCTTTCTGGGCATCTCCGCACTGTTTTAAGATAGGTATGCCCCAGGTTTTGTTTTAAATTGCAGAATTTAGGAGTTTAGTAGCCTTGGAGGAGACAGAGCTTCATGCTCAAGATGCTTCCGTGGGCATGACATCAACTGAAGTCCCACTCTGGTACCTTATTGATGCCTCTTTGAGGCGATCAGTCAGTGGTCTTGCTGTTATCTGTCACTTGGCTATTTTTTCTTAAAGCCATTTTGGTACCTCCAGCAGGATTGCAAGATCATTTCTCTTATTCACTTTCTTGCTTTTGGTATTATTATGCCTTATAATTCCATTTTTATTCATAATGTACTATGCATAACAGAATTAAAATAAAGTTAGGAAGCCGGCCTGCCAGTGCAGAGCATCCGTCTGCAACACCGACAACCTGGTTCAGAAATGGAGTCGGGATGTTAGAGGGCTGCCTGGAGGGAGAAGAACTCAGCATCTAACAGACTGCTCTCCTTCTCCGGGGGGAGGGGGTAGAGTGTCGGACACACACCGCGGACCTCTGATGGAGGCTGGGGGGGGCCCACCATGTCCGCACCGTTACTAATGAGGGGGGCGGGGCAACGCAGAATGTTATTGCATGCCTCTGCCCCCAGGTACTGCCACACAGTTAAAGAAAAAATCTCTTCATTCCCCCGACCATGACACCCACGCTCCACCACCATTCTCACTGCCACCAGTGTGTGCTGGGGGGAGTCCCCCTCCCAAGGCCCCACCCTGGGGGGTAAGCCAGGGCTAGCCAACATTGACCATGGGGAGGGGACACCGACCCAGTGGCCCCACCCGGGGAGGTAAGCCTGGGCATGGTGGGTCAGTGTGCAGGGTTGGGGCCAAAAGCTCCATTAGAGGAATTTACGGTGAAGAGCGGAGAACAAAAAAAAAAATTAAAAAAAATAAAAACGCAGTTTTTAACTCTTATCAACATCCACACATTATTGAGATCCTGAAAATAATAATGACTCTGTTGCTTACATGTTTTAACCCTGTACTATCTGTCATGTACCAAAGGATTCAGGTAGAGACAAATGTGTACCCTAAAATTATCCTGTCGCGTTGACACATGGCTGGTGTTTTACCGACTCAAACCCTCCCTCATGGTTATGCATCTGGTTCTCCTACCTTACCTTATTTAAACCAGACAAATTGACAGAGGAAAAGCAAATGAAATATTCCAAACTGTGGAGAATCTTAGGTCTCCTACTGTACATTAATTAAGTAAGCATCAAGTTTCAAGAAGTGCTGAAACTGAAAATGTTTGTCCCTTACATGGCATCATCAGTCCCCTGACTTGCTCAAAGTTCAACTTGGCAACAGACATTTTTTAACGCTCTTCATCTGAATTTTATCCTTGCCCTTCTGCTCTCACCCAAAACTCCTTCTCTGCCTTTTCTGTCCATCGACCTGCCTCACTCAGATCTGCAAACTGAAAGATCTTGCCTCCATGGGCAATTCTTAGGCATGCTGGTATTACAAAAAGAGTTTATTAATCTCAAGGATTGCAGGCGTTGTCTCACCCCGTCAAATTGTTTATGATGGTTACCTGTCTGATATGATAAGTCTGGGAACATTCTAACATCAGATCCATCAGCATCTAAAGGGCAAGAGCATTGGGCCAGTGATAGTAGCATTTCCTTAATCTCAGCGCTGACTGTTTTAAGGGGAATGGTGCAAGACTAATTGTTGGCTGAGAAGGCAGCCCTTGTGCTTACCCAGTAAGCTTTTTTTAAGGCCTTTTAGTTCAAAATCTTCTAACATAGTCAGCTTTTCTGTGAGCCATAATTTCAAGAATCCCAAAAGGTTGGTACCTTTTATCCTCTTTGGAACTCACAGTCACAAATTTACAGATTGGAGCTAATTTTTGACGGCCTCTAAATGCCCCTCACTTGTCCTTCTCCTGGGTCAGCTTCAAAACTGGGGCCATTCTTGTTACAAACCTCTTTTGTGTTTCTGTAACTGACACCAAGATCTGCAATGGGGGATACCTGGGGAGGATGAGAAGAGACCTGGAACGGCTGGAGAGATGGTCATGGACATGGTAGCTAAGGTTTAATGCAAAGAAATGCAAAATCATGCATGTGGGGAGCAGGAATCCTGGCGCGTGCTACAGGATTAGGGGGGAGCTGCTGACAGTAACTAAGGAGGAGAGAGACTTGGGGGTCATAATCACAGATGACTTGAAAGCCACTAGGCAGACTGCCAAGGTGGTGGGAAAGGCCAGTGGGATGTTGGGATGTATTGGAAGGGGAACACACATAGAAGGAGGGAGGTAATGGTTCCACTGTACAAGACCCTGGTGAGACTTCACCTTGAATACTGTGTACAGTTCTGAAGACCACACATTCGAAAGGACATTGACAAAATAGAGACAGTGCATAGGTGGGTGACCAAAATGGTGAATGGATTACATCACTAGCCTTACGAGTAGAGAGTGAAGGACCTAAATTTGTACATGCTGGAACAGAGGAGGGAGAGAGATGACATGGCAAAAATATTCAAGTACCTCAAGGGCATAAACAAGGCGGAAGGGGACAACATATTTCAGCTCAACAGTAGCACCAGGACAAGAGGACACAACATGAGATTGAAGGGTAGCTACATAATAGGAAGTATTAGGAAGGTCTTCTTCATGGAAAGGGTGGTGGATGCATGGAACAGCCTGCCCCAGGAGGTGGTGGCAGCCCATACTGTGGTGGGTTTTAAACATGCATGGGACAGAAACAAAGAAATAATAGAAATAGGAAGAAAAAGCTAAGCCAATGACCAATAAGGGTCACTGCTCGCTTTGTGAGTTAGCGTAAATGGGCAGACTGGATGGGCCTGGCGGTCCTTATCTGCTGACAGAATCTATGAAATCTATGACACCTGAAGATCTTTTAGTTGCACCTCATGCCATTCATGGAGTGCATGGGTTTGACCATGGTCTGCCATGGGGGCTCTGTTGCTCTCTTCTCGGGGTCTGCTGGCTCCACCACTGTCTGTAGCCCCCTGAGTCTGCTGCTGTTGTTGTTGCTGGTTTTTGGAGTCCCCACCAGTTTCTTTTTTGTTGTTGTACCATCATAAAAGTGGCATCAAACTGCTCTTAATACTACCAAAAATGTTGATTTATCAAAGAAAGGTTTATAATTTATTTTGCCTGATACTTTGTGTTTATTGAAGCACAAGGCAGGAGCTGAAGTGATTAGCGTCTAGTGCACCCTCATCAGGATTTTCTGACCCCATAATACCTCTCTTTATGGCCTCATAGTGCTTACCATAACAAACTGTGATGTCACAAACACTTCAGTTGTGTGGCCAATTGGGGACAGTCAGATGTTTCTGAAACACTCAGAGAAATAGGTAATTTTTGGTTCCTCTCCTTTTTCGGAGGTCTCACTGCCTGAGTCCAGAACAGAAACCAGACAATAGTTCTGCGGTACATCATAGCTGAGACTCTAGTTTTTTTTACATATAACTTTTTGGCCCTGACTGCTGCCTACTCCTGCCATTGGGCCTCCTAGCCAGTCTCCAATGCCGTCACCGCTCCCCCGTCATCAAGCCGGCAGGGATCCATGTGATGTGTGTGTGACAGAGTTGAATAAGGCCTAGTCCCATTTGTTACACAAAGCAAGTTAAAGCCAAGAATCTGTTCCATCCTTTCCTTTTCTGCCTCTTGTCTGTCTGGTTGCACAACCAAATATTCTCGGGAGACTTAGAAAATGATCACTCTGATGGTCTTGCGATTCTCCCCCTCCTGCTATCTCCCTGCCTTCACTTGTTGTTTCTTGCTGCTTCTGTCTTCCCTCCCTGTCCCCTTGCATATCTGTGGTTATAAAAATATATGAGAATCTTTGTGTGAACCTTTTTGTGAAACTGGGATCCCTTGGTTTGAAAATGTGTATAGTTATATTGTTGAAATGATTGGAAAAAGCTATTTGGAACTCAGGGGGTTAACCTTGAGATGCAGTTTGAGCTCCTCAGGCTTGTTTGAAAAACTGTCAGCAGTAGGAAAGCTTAGGACACTATTCTATTTGCAAGCCTGGTCTGCATAGAAACTGACAATAACTCATACATTTTGTGAGGAACAGGGTGTTCTCTTAATGAACTCAAATTAATTGCCAGCCAAAGACTTATTATAAAAAGAGCAGCAATGTTTTTACTAGGGCGACTGAGATCGAGATTTAGAGCTACACTCAGATGAAGGACTTTGTTTTCTCTGTTTGTACTGCCTCTGTAAATAGCTGTCCCGAACAATTTTTTTTTTATCTTACTGTTACTGATAATAATAAAACGCTACTTGTGAATTTTATAGCTGCTTCTGGTTTTCCTATGCTTCCTGACCTTGCCTTAATCACAGTGGGACCTCGGACCTCAGGGGCCGTCATTCTTGGTGGCTGTGCACATGGGATTTTTACGGGCTAAAATCTCCGTAGCTGCAGAGATTTATATTAACATCCCCAGCAGTTGCAGATGATGTTATAGCAGGTCCCACTGGCCACCACGAGGATATCCCTGGCAACACCACTTGCAAGCTGCTGTACATTGTGGAGCTGGTCGTAATCTGGCTCCATATTTGTGAATACCCGCAGCTGCAGAAAAAAGGCAGAACACTGCAGATCTGCAAGTGGCAACCCATTTGCTCGAATTTCTCCCACAGCTGCAGGTGTTTTGAGCATTTTGTGAATCTAGCCCATGGTCTCCAGAACTAGACACAGTACTCTATTTGGGGGTCTTACTACCGATCTATACAGAGGCAATACCGCTTCCCTCTTTCTGCTGGTGATACCCCTCCCTATGTGTCACCAGTATCCCACTAGTTCTCCCAGCTGCCGTATCACACTAGCCCTCCCAACTGCCTTGTTGCACTGCCTGGTCACCTTTAGGTCATCCAATATGATTTCCCCAGGTCTCTTTCCTGCTAGGTGGATGTCAGTACCACCCCTCCATTTTTTTACTCTCTCCCTGGGTTTCTGTGCCTCAAGTATATTACTTTGTGCTTTTTCTCATTGAAACCCAGCTGCCATACCTATGACCACTCATTGAGTTTTCTCAGGTCTCTGCATATCCTTTCCACCACCACCCCGGTGTGGCCACCCTATTGCAGATATTGTGTCATCCGCAAAGAGGCAGATCTGCCCTTCCAGCTCCTCTGCAATGTCACTAATGAGACATTAAAGAGGACCAGTCTCAGTACTGATCCCTGAGGCACACTGCTGGTCACCCTCCCTTCCTCTGAATGAACTCCATTTACCACCACTCTCTGCCACCTATCTCCTAACCAATTTCTTACCCAGTTTACCACATTTGGATCCATTCCTAAGCTGCCCAGCTTGCTTACTAGCCTCCTATGTGGAATAGTGTCAAAAGTCTTACTGAAATCTAGGGAGGCCATGTCCACTGCTCCACCCTGATCGAATTCCTTGGTCGCCCACTCAAAAAAATCTAGCAGATTAATTTGACATGACTTCTCCTCTGTGAATATATGCTGCCTCGGATCTTGTAACCCATTGGATTCTAGATATTCAACAATCCTTTCCTTCAGCAGCGACTTCATTAACTTACCACTGCCAATGTCAGGCTGACTGGCCTATAATTGTCAAACTCCTCCCTGCTACCACTTTTGTGTAGTGAGACTACATCCGCCCTCCTCCAGTTCTCTGGAACCACTCCTGTTTCCATTGAGCTGTTAAACAGGGTTGTCAGAGATGTAGGCAGTACCTCCTTCAATACCCTTGGATGCACCCCATCGGGCCCCATTGCTTTGTCCACTTTTAGATTAGCAAGTCCCTTCAGGACTCTCTCCTCTGAAAATGGACTAGTGTCCACCTCCCTCCCTCTAATGCTCTTGTTACTTTTCTGTGGCCCCTCACCTTCTCCTTCCTCTGTGAACACTGAACAAAAGTATTTGTTCAGGATGTCTGCCCCTCTGCACAGTCCCCCCCCCTTTATAATCTTACAATCCCACCCCTGGTCTTTCTCCTTTAGCTTACATACCTAAAAAATGTCTTGCCCCCCCCTTCATCACCACCTGGGCCATTCTCTCTTCAGTTTGCGCCTTCACCTCCTATTCAGGACAGTACCTCATTACTGTCTTTCAAATGCCTGCTCAAAGAGCACTCTCCCCCTCAAAATGTACCTGCTGAATAATGCTTGGTAGCCACTCCCTGCTTTGTCTCCCTCCTCCTATAACCAGGAGCCTTAAGAGTGCCGGATATGTACGAGACATATAAGTATGACGTGTCACTTTGAGCTTACTTGGAGTGCTTTACATCCATATGTATCTGGTAACTACTAAGTTGTTGTCATGTTACTTGTGATCTCTGTTTGTTCATTTCTGTTGAACTGTATCTTTACTGTATAACTGACCTGTCGGGTAGCTCCTGAAAAAGGGACATTTCTCTCAGTAAGCCAACCCAGTTAACAAAATCTAATAAATAAATGTGTCAGTAAACATGCTATAAGGTGATATAGCCTGATACACACCACTTACGAGGCCAGGTCTCCTCAGCAAACTGCACCTGAAAAGGAAAAACATGCTAACCAATACATATTTTTTCATCATCTGTTTATCACTCCTGTTCACCCCTGGTGGCCCCCATCTAACTGACCCCCTCAGCCCCATCACTGGTTCCCCCTGGGACCTATCTTCACCTTTGGTCCTCTGCCACAGGACCTGCGGTTGTGCACAGCCACTGGTGTGGAGCCTGCAGGGGGTCGGTCATCATCCTGCCACCTCAGGGATTTTTTTTCCCCTGGTTTTTCACCCCAGGCCCACAGGACATGCAATAGACGCAATGTCCAAGCTTCACCTCCGCAGAGATGGCCCCGGCATCCTGAACATGATCCCTTCCCTTTCTGTGTGGTGGCATGCATGTGCTGATACCCAGCCACTGCTGAGTGTCAGGCAAGCAGTGCAACTCACCAACCCCCTCCTCAAGGAAGGAGAGCTGTCTGTGGATGCTCATCCTTCCCAACCCCGCCAACCCCCGAGCGATCCGAGTCTGGTCCCGACCCTGGGTTGCTGGTGTGGCAGGAGGTGAGTTGTCCAGTGCCTCAGCCCCCCATGCCACTGGGCTGGCTTGCAAAAACATATTTTAGTTTCTTACTCACATGGACAAGGCTTCTTTGTCTTCTGGACCTGGAGTTGAAAAATCATGCAAATCCACAAATGCGACTGCCACTTGATGCTGTAGTTTCTTTTTATAAGTTGTAGGGATAAAGACAGCAATAACCAAATGTTACAAAATTGTCTATTGGGATTTGGATCTCTCAAAAGTCTATTAGGGTAAATAAGAAGGTCCATGCTGTCATACCAACATGGTAAAAGTCACCAGTTCTGATGATTGTCATCTGGTGTTCATTGTGGGGCACTGAAACTAAGAACAGCTGGCTCTTCCTCTGTGTCTATGTTTCTATGGGAGAAAGTAGAGGGCGGCAGCTGAGAAAACTGAGGAGCTGACCAAAGAGTTAGACCTTATTCGGCAGCAGGTAGTGGAATAACAGGTCAGAATCCTGGGCAGACGGACTGGACTCTGCTTCTTTTTCTGTCATCACTCTCTACATTTCTGTGTTTCTGTGGCTGGAACAGCTGGGTACTGTCTGAAATGCAGCTTTGACAGTCAGGAACCAGAACCCTAAAAGCAAAAGAAAATAACAAACGCTGCCTGGATGTAGACTCACCCAATTTACTGGCTCAGAGTGAGGCTTTCTCAAAGTAACTGGACAGCAACATAAAAAGTAAGCTGATGGCCAGCCCAGTGGTGTGGAGGGCTGAGGCATCCATGCCTTACCTCCTGCCATGCCGGCGACCCACGTGAGCGGTGCAAGTAGGTCGCCAGGGAGTCGGCCGGGGAGGGAAAGGATTGAGTGTCCGCAGGACAGCTCTCCTTTCCTGGGGACACAAGCTTAGTGCCTCCCAGACACCTACCAGAGGCTGGATGCCAGCATGCCCTGAGCCTGTCACCAGTGTGGGGGATAGAGCAGTCAGCCAGCATACCGTGGGCGGAAGTGTGCATGGCATGGCCACTGCTGACATTGCATGCTGTACTCAGGGGGGGGGCACAGAAAAAGAGAGAAACTGAGGTCCCAGGTCGATGCAGGATGACAGCAGCTACCCACCGCAAGCCCTGACTCAGAATGGCACTCCCCGGAATCTGGATCCTGTTCGAGGTGAGTCTGAGTGAAGGGGGCTCCTCACCGCCCTACCACAGAGGGCAAACCATAGAGGAAAAATGGGGTTAGCTGCCTGATGTTGGGTGTGGGGCTGGGTGGGTGGCTGCAAGATAGAAGCCGACTGGTGAGGACCTGAGGAGAAACAAATAAACTAAAAGAACATAAATAAAAAGTTAGCTGACACGGATGCTGTCTCACTCTGCATTGATGCAAAGTCACCCAAGATGGGTTAAAAAATAATTGAAATATTTCTTCAAAATTCTAAGAGATGTTAGATATGCCAACCCAGGGGTGCTGAGGGCTGAGGCACTGTGAGCACCTTACCTTTCCCATGCCGGCAATCCGGGTTCATGAACGAGCTTATGCCACCAGGGGTTGGTCGGGGGAGGGGGCTGGGAGTGGGCTGAGCTACGGAGGAGGCAAGCCTTACTGGCTGTTGGCTGCCACTGAGGGGAGGCTCGTGGCAGTGCCGAGCAAACGGGGGATGGCATTAGGCCAGGGTAGGTGAAATGGGGTCGACGGTTCCGGCACACATGTACAACTGTGTTGCAGAGGTCCTGAGGAGCTGGGGGGGAGAAAACCAGGGGGAAAAAAACATGTCCCCCTGTAGCCATGTGTGATGGTCCTCAGGGGACTCCCAGGTCTTGCACCATGTGGATCCCTGCTGGCATGACAGTAGAGGGAGCAGCAGACAGGACTTGGGGACGCCCAAGCCATGGGGCTAATGGCAGGCGTAGGTGGTAGTGGGCGAGTAAAAAGCTCTATTAAAAAAAAAAGAGAGATCTCATGTTAGATACATTTCAGTTTATTTCATGATGATGTTTCACCATGATTTTGAGACACTTCCATGACATTTAACCTTTTATTTATTTCTTTTTGGCCCTTCTCCTTAGTCAGCCCCCTTCCATCTTGGCACTCCCCCAGCCCTGTCACCTGTCATCTCTGGGACTTACAGCCCTGCCACTTTGCAATGCCCCATGGATCCCCCCCCCCCCGTGGCAAAGCCTCCTGGGTTCTCCAGACCCGGGAGGGGACTAGGTAATGGATGTGGCAGTAGGCAGGCCAGTGGGCAGTACAGAGCCTGCATGGGAGTGTGGCATCCTCCTGCAGCACCCTCAGCTTTTTCTGTCATTTTCTGCCCCTGGGCACCCCATGGGCGAGGACTGAGCAGATTCACACATGTGCATGTGTCCCAGTCAGGAGGCACCTGCCTTCTTCTCGTGGTTCCACTTGTGCTACCACCTGTGGTCACCCAGGTGGCAGTATCGCAGTGGAGCCAGCAGGCCTCCCTCCCTGCAGGAGGAGAGCACCCTGTGGGCCAACCTCCCCTGACTGACCCCCCCAAGTGACCCCAGTCCAGTCTCGAACCCAGGTCACCAGTTTTTAACCTCTTTTATAATGTCACACACATTTTAATAGCTTCCTTAACAATCCTTAATCTTTCTTGCTTTTGCAGGGTTCACCTGTGACAGCATCAAAAGATACAGTAACTTAGCAAAGCTTAGGGATCTCATTTAAGGGGAACCGGTTTGGGGAGGGGAGCTTGAAGGGGCTTAGGAATACCTTTCAGAAAGCAGGGGCCCTGTGCAGTTGGAGCTCCTTCTCCCATCTTGGCTGGAGTTCACAACCCCAGATAAGAGTTGGAGAGAAATGACTACAGGGATGACAAGCCCATTGATGTTTTAATGATGACATCAGCAGTGATTGTTTAAGTGAAATGAAATGTAGGGCAGTAGATAAATGTTTCGTAAGAGGTGTGGGGGTGGGAGTGGAGGGGCTCCATCAATCCTGCATCACTGCTCAGAAAGCCTTTGTGCTGGGAAATCAGTACAGGAGTTCCCAAATCCAAGCTACCACTCAGCTGGGAACAGAGGGCAGTTACTGCACAGTTCAGTTACTGATGACTGTGGGAAGCAGCTTTCTCCCTAATGCTAATTAGAACATTGGAAAACGTAGCTCTGAGCACCCGCTACTGTTTTTACATCTTTTTTTACTGCTTTCATTCGAACTATCACACATAAAGAAATGACTGCTGTTCTTTTAGATGCGTGTTAATAATCTTGGGTTTATGGCATTTAAAGACATTTATCGGAGTCACCACAACTGCACATCATCCTTCGTCCAGCAGGGCAGTTGATACCATTGTCCGAGGCCCAACAACTCCACTGCTCAGAGTGTGTGGGGGATAGAAGGGCCAAGCGGCAAAAGAACAGTATCCGTACATCTCAAGCTGCACTATCCAAAAGACCTTTATTCAATACAGATAAAAACATACCACCCCATAGCGTCCCACATACAGGCCGTCACAGAACAAAAGATCCTGACCGGTTTCGCACCTAGTACATCATCAGGGGGCTGGATCCCTCGGGGTCTTTTGTTCTGCAGTGGCCTGTATGTGGGACGCTATGTGGTGTTATGTTTTTATCTGTATTTAATAAAGCTTTTTTGGATTGTGCAGCTTGAGTAGTGCGGATACTGTTCTTTTGATACTGCTGTATCTCAGCAGTCTGCCAGCATTTGTGGCCCTCGCCCTCCATCCCTTTCTACAAGAGCAGGTCACATCCCCTCCATTATACATATATGACCTCCTAGGGCATATTTGCATATTAGTTAGTTAGTTAATGCAGTTAGTGCTCTTTAAGTCACCCCAAGGACTGACCCTCCCCAACCCCATCGCGCCAATTCCATATCGACTTACAGTCCAACTCCTGACTTCCCCAGTTCTTACCTCCCCCCCCATGGCGAAGGCAGCCCCACATTTGGGCTCGAACAGGATCCTCAGATGGGAGGCACACCATAGAGCTGAGTGCGTACCCTGAAAGGGGCCTGTCCTGTGATGCTGGCCAGCCATGTTTTCCTCCTCCTATACATTCTCCAGGGGAGCAGATGTGCAGTGCTGCCCAGACATGCCTGTGCGCGAACACATACACAGGACGGTGGCAGCCACTGCTCCTCCCACCCCTGAATTGCTGTCCCTGGGTGCCCAACCCCCAGGCACTGCTAGGGGTCAGTACTATTCCAGGCGCAGCAACCATCCTTCCCTGGAGGACAAGAGCAGTCCTATGGAGGCTTGAGGTCCAGAAACTCCCTTGCACGCAATGTAGCAGAGGAAGCCACAGACTCAGAAAGTTAGGTTCAAAAGCTTTAATTCTTATTTTCACAAATCAGAAAATCTGTGGACGGACTCACAACACCCACTGTAAGCCCTGGCACTTCGAGTGACTAAACCCTATGTCAGGGGGCATCCCCTGAGCGAAGGGTTTAGTTACCTGCAACAGGCTCACAGTGGGTATTGTGAGTCCGTCCAAGATTTTCTTGATTTGTAAAATAAGCTTTCATAGCCTGTGGCTTCTTCTACTACACTGAGTGCAAGGGAGTCTCTGGACCAGGTGCTTTACTTTCTTGGACTTGCCAGTCCGCTTTCCCTGCACCACGCCATGGTGAGTGTTCTCAGTCAGAACTGTTTGGAGGATACACTATGGAGGCTTGATCCTTCCCCCCTCCCCCCCCAGCCAATCCTCCGACAATGCTCCTGAACCCAGGTGATTGACATTGCAAGCGGTAGATCTACCACTGTGCTGGCAGGCAGGCAGGCTTTGTACAATATTTATAAAAAGAGCTTATTTGTGTTTCAATCCACTCAAACATTGTATTACTTTTTATTTTCCCTCTTACCTGGTATGGTAGCTCACCCTAAAAGTGTGCACAAGCCCTGGATTCCCAAACCTACTACAGTGATTAGTGCTGTCCCTCAGATACCCAGTGCTTGTCCCCCTTATATACTTTCCTTGATGTACCCATCTGCAGAGAGTAGAGCTTGTCAGTACTTGACCAGGGGGTAGGGGGAACCCATACTACACCTGTTTATCTGCGGATATATGCCAACTCTTATGGGTGTGAGTTATCATGTAACATGGCATCCCTTGGAAACTTAGGCACAAGGCAAAGCTGAGTAACTTGCACACTGAAAAGGCGCTGTTCTGCCACAGTTACGCAGCACACCCTGCCTTATTGTGATTTTAGAAAATGGGTTTGAAATTTCCTACTTGCTGATTGGCTGAATAAATTTTGAGACCCATATGTTAATTCCCCAGAAATGCACAGGTTGGAACTAGTTCAGGCAATGGGATTTGGAATGTGGGCTAGTAAGTCACATACAGAAATTGTGAGCCACTTCACTCGTCCCTCACTGATATTACAAACATGGCTACCACCTTTACTCACTGAAAACCTTCAACAATGCCTTAAAAAGTAGAACTCCTTAAATTTTACAAAATAAATAAATAATCAACCCTTCTTTCCTCTCTTGATACCCTTCTTACACACAAAAACAAACTTAAGCATTTGTCAATGTCGAACATTGGCTGCTTATTAAACAATTTGTTTTATGTAGTTCTGACCCCAAAGTTTGAAGATACTTGTTTTAGGATTCACCTTATAGACATGACATGTACCATTTATAGCATACTGACCAAAATGTCATTTCGCACCAGAGGTGCGAAAACACATCTCGTTCAGGATTTTAAAAATGACATGTCACATTTATTAGGTGGTGTGGAAAATGGCTATGTTGAAAGGTTGGAGTCAAAATATTGAAAATTAGTGAATTTATGAGTGAACGTTGAAATAGTGTAACATTCAGTCATAACCTAGGCATTTTACCTTATTTGTACACCAAATTTTCAGCATAGCCTTCTTATTATGCCACCTAGTGAACGCAGTAGGTAAACGTTGGGTGCGTAAGCGCAGCCAACATAAAAAGGTTGTACTGAAATATCTCTACTCCCACCTGTTAAGAAATATTCCTTCTCCATCTAAGTATTTGTACTGGGGCCAAACAGCTAGTTTAAATGTCCTTTTGGAGGGTTGCAGAAATAAATAGGGACGTGAACCACTTATACTTCCAGTCTTAAAACATGAACAAACCCAACACTGTCAAAGGAATAAATTCCATTTCATGAACTCTGTTATGCAAAGCTATGAAAACACAGCCTACCTGTACCATAGCAAACTTCCAACATGACATACACTTGAAGAGCACAATTGCATATCAGGTCACAAACCCTGATTTATTTTGTAACTTACATTTTTCTCCATATTCCCCTCTATACTTAACTCTACTGCCATCTTTTCCTCCACCACAGCCCACTCTTCCATCCAAACCTCAAGGGATACAAGGTGCAGCCTTCCACCCACCACCCAAACTTGCTGATCTCTTGTGGCTTTCCTCCATGGTGTCAGATTGCCACAGCTGCTACCTGTAGCAGTCAACAGGAAGTCAGGGGCCCCGTACACAAATGCAATTTAGTAGTGCAAAGTGATCAGATCGACTGTTTGCTCTACTGTGGTGAAATGCAGCTTGTGTAAGCAGTAAGACACGATGGAGTGTGCATCAGACAGTTCTGATTCATGGCCAGGGGCATCGTAAGGCACAAGGCCACAGGCTGAGTGCCTTCAGCCTCTGGTCGTACATTAGAACTGTCTACTGCACATCCCCAGCATGTCTTATTGCACTTTTAAAATCAGTAACTAGTTAAGTTTAAAAAGAAATTAAAGAATTAGGAAAGTTTTAAAATACCAAAATATGTAAACATTTTACATGATATGTAAAATAGTCCCTCCGCCAATTAATAACATGAGAGATTTCCCAGATTATCCTTTTTTCACTGTGCATATCCACCAATAATGTAATGAACACTGTCTGATATAAGAAAAAGATTAACAGTTGATAGTTTATACTTTTTTGACTACCCAGTTGATAGTTTATACTTTTTTGACTCCCCAGTTTCTACTTGAAGTTTTTCTTGTTTTCATAGATAGTTCCATACAGAGAGTGAAGAGAAGTGGGCTGCAGGTACAGGCATGCCTTTTGATGGGAGGAAACACTGTTACAGAGAGTGATGATAAGCCAGTGTTGGGTGGGCAGCATCACATTCTAGGCATGACTTTCTTTTTGGAAGAAATGAAAAAGTTGAAATAATAAAACAAACTGAATGTGATTTAGAAGTGCTGTAGGAAGGTGTCAGAGTGAGTGAGTGAGTGATTAGTGGTGGGGAGGAGACAGGGAGAGAGGTAGTGTTAGAGTGAGATAGTGTGTGGGGGAGCACTGGAATATCAGTTAGTGACAGAGATAGGAGAAGCATTTAGCAGACAGGATTGAGTTTCAAAAAGAATGATCATATTTTAATTAAACAGAAATATGTAGAATCAAGGAGCCCTATGTACGAAAGTGCAGGAAACACGACCGGAAATGACATAGCGGTAGCACGCGGCTGCACACTGCGCAGGGGACAGCAGCCATGCGACATGCACAAAGGCGGGCACAGGCAGGGGGCAGGGCCAGACAAGCCACATAGTGCACCGCACAGGTGGAGGGGGTGGACCTGCACAACGCGGGAATGCCCCTCGACCCCCACCATATAAGGCAAAGGTACACCCCCGGCGCAACCACACATTGACGAATGCCACTGTACGCAGAAGGCAGGACATGATGGCAGAACTCCAGGTGGATGTGGAGGAGGGGGCGGAGAACAGGGAAGACGGCAATGGAAGAGGTGGCGGGGGCACCCTTGAATGTGGACGTGGCTGGGCACGGGGCAGGAAAAGAACCTGCTCCACAAACTTCAGTGGAGGACAGATCGCCACCATGGTGACAGACATCCACCAGCATTATAGCACACTGTACGGTATGCAAGCCCCAACACACCAGTGGAGGTAAAGGCCAGGCTATGGCTAGATATACAGGCCACCGTGAATGCCACCGAGTCCAAGGCATGGACCCTGGCAGTGATCAAGCACAACTGGTGGGACTTGAGGGTGGTGGTAAAGCCCAAGCTAGCCACCAGCGGGTGCCCGTGGTGGGGGTGGAGGGGGTCTGCCAAGCACAGATAGCTGGCTGACACCCCTGGAGTGACTGGTGGCTGAGACGCTGGCACCGGTCACCGTCCATGGAGTGGCGGAAGGGGTGGACACGATGGCAGGTAAGGAACGAAGCACACAGCCAGATGCAGCAAGCTACCAGCACCACAGCCCATGTAACCCCCTGCACTGTTCTCACAGGCAGTGTCAGACCAGGGTGCCAAGGAGTGGCAGGGAGCAAAGGACAGGACACCTACAGTACTGACCAAGGCAGCGCCGGAGACCGTGGACCTGGCAGTGGACGTGGGGGGGTACGTATGCACGGCCTGTTGTGGGAAGGGACAGAAACCATGTGCAGTAAGCTAACCAATGCCCTGTCACCCATACAGGTGCGGACCTAGAGACACAAGAAGACAGGGCCAGTGATAGGGACAGCACAACCAACCGAAAGGAGGAGGACAGTGACACTAGCAGCAACACAGCAGCAGGGACGGATATGCAGCGGATAGCACCTGCACTGCACAACGCGGGCTGCACACACCCACCCCCACACAGTGGCCCTGACACACACATTGGGCCGACGGGTCACAGTGCCACGACACACCACCACGCACAGGTGCCAACACATAGTGTCAGCGGGGACAAGGGACCCTCGGATCGCACCCGGGCACAGTGCTGTACGCCGTGGCCACAGCCATACATGGAGGAGTGGTACCAGCAACTGCAGCAGCTGGAGTGGGACAGACTTGAGGAACAACGCAAGACAACCGCCGCAGTGGAGGTACAGACAGCGGTGTAGCAGAACATACATACTGCCATACTGAGGTGTGCAGTTGCACTGGAGGGCATGCAGGACATGCCATGGACTGCACACAATAGGGCCGGCGAGGACCTGCCTGCACGGCCAGCATCCGTGGACAGTGGCACACAGTGTGATGTGCCAGCACACTGAGGCACACTGAGCACAGAGGGAACCAGAGACACCAGGCGGTCCATGGAGCACGGCACGCCAGGGCCAGGCATAGACACGGCAGACGGGTTGCAGACACCCATGACGCAAGCCGCACTGCCGGGCACAGACAGCGGGGACACAGGGGCAGATGGCACATGGGGGGACTCTGCCACCACCGACGGTGGTGGGCAGCTAGCGGTGGCTTGCACATGTGCACACCAGCACGGCGGCTGGGCTCCAGGGCATCGGCATGGCTTGCGGACCACACGGGTCCTGAGGGGCTGGGATAGTGATGCCACACTGCGCCATGGGTGTCCGTCACATGCACACATGCACTGCCAGCTCCTGCCTCCCCCGTGCAGCCACGCACATGCCCGCCAACCCATGCACACACCCACCCACCCACAACGTAGTGCACTCAGGCATGGCCTCATCATCGTGCACCGCTAGGATGCACCGGCCCCCATGCAAGGTGTGCAGTCATCACGTGAACATGCCCTGCATGAGTGCCTGCTAGGCCGCATGGCCGCCCACCATACCTTGGACCCCAGTGGGCACTGCACCAGCATCATCATCCCCGTCACCATGTGGAGCATCAGGGGCATCAGCAGGCAGTGGCACATTCGCACGCTTCGCGATGTTGTGCAGCATGGCACACGCCGTGAACACCTTGCATGCCTTCACTGAGCACAGCATGAGTCTGCCACTGGTGTGGTCCAGGCATCTGACGCACATCTTCAGTTGGCCGATGGTCCTCTCCATGACTTCCCATGTCCATCTGTGTGCCGTGTTGTAGGTGATCTCTGCAGGTGTCGACAGTGCATGGTACGGCGTCAGCAGGGTTGCCCTCAGTGGATAGCCGCTGTCACCTGCAATGGGAATGAATGAGAAGTCAGTGTCTGGCCCTGAGGCATATGCTACACCCACACAACATGTTTGCAGTGCCTCACCCAGCAGCCAGCCATTGAGGTGCCCCTCATGGAGGTACGCACCCATGCCCGATCCATCCAGGATGTAGGAATCATGCATTGAGACTGGGTACCTGGCGCACACATCCGTGAATATGCCATGTGCATCACACACAACCTGGCAGTTGATATTGTGGAACCCCTTACGGTTCCTGTATGCCTCCTCATGTGCAGTGGGCGTGAGGATGGGGACATGTGTTCCATCAGTGACTCCGCAGGCATTCAGCATGCCATGCATGGCATAGAATGCCTCATTTGTAGCCCTGACCTCCACAGCCATCCTCAGGAAGGTGGTGTGCACCCCTACATGTTGCACCAGGGCATCTGTCACCCATGCTATGGCCCTGGATGTGGAGGACTGGCTCACCTCCATGGTATCGCCGGTGATGCACTGGAATGACCCAGTGGCATAGTAGGCCAGCGCGCACAGGATCTGTGTCTCCACCATCATGGTGCATGACCAGTGCGTCCGTGGGCCCACCTCCCCACAGATGGTGTTGCACAACATGGCAATGGTGTTTCATGGTAAGCGGAATCGCTCGATGCAGTGTGTGTGTCCCGCAAAGCCACAGCATCCATGTGGGCATTGATCACCCGTGGGCAGTGTTGTCATGCCCATCTTCATTCTGCTATTTCCTCCAGTAAGTGGACATGCAGTAGCACACCCGGACACATCTCGCTACTGACTCAGTCCGATCTGTGCAGTACTGCCTCTGTGCTGCCACCACAGCCATTGTACTGGTCAACAGACACAGGAATGCCCAGCCGTGGGCATGTCTGCAAGGTGGGGCATGCCCGGTGGTATGTGCCATGCCACATGCACCTTGTGGCAGTGTGAGCATTCTACCTCGTGGCAGGATGTATAGTTGAACGGAGGGCAATGTTTCCCTGGCACCTTTTCCATGTCACCAAGGGGGATTACGTGGACGGTGGTGGATTCAGCGCCCTGTGTACAGTCAGGGCGTTTGACTGGGTGAGTGTCACGTGCCATGGGGGGACTGTGGGGCCAGCAGCAGTGCCCTGTATACTTATGGCTGTCCTTTCCCTTGCACAGGATCGTGGAGGTGTGCCTGCCAGGCTAGAGCTCATCCTGCAAGTCCATCCAGACGGGGCACAGGTGCTGGTGGACTCCATGGCAGCATGGCGGCAGCAGTTCCAGAAGTGACTGCCCCACTATCTCATCCTGAAGGGCACTGGGGGTGAACTGTACTATGAGGATAGGGGCTACAGGGCCTGGGACATGTTTGTCTCCTCACCGGTAGGTATGCACGCATGTGTCCTGTGTGTGTCACCCAGTGCGCAGGGCCTGTGCCATACTGATGTGTGTCCTTTTGCCTTTCAACATTACCATGGGCCTGTGAGGTGGATGGTGCTGTGCCAGGGTGGTCAGAGGGGACCGCCATCGCCGTCATGGGAGCAGGAGGAGTCGCAGGACAGTGGCGGATCAACGCCAATGCAGCCGTGGCTGCTCCAGCCTGTGGAAGTGCCTGCCAGAGGCACCTGACCATGTGGCAGAGTGGGGGTTCTCACACACCCCTGGATGGACTTGACAGCAATCTGAGCAGGGGGGGCGCCCATTGGCTGACATGGTTCACTGTGCCCTGTGTGTTGTTGTTGCCTGCAGGTGGGTGGGGGTTGGTGATTGCCAAGGTTTGTGACTATTTGTGCTGTGCACTTCTGTAATAAACATATGTTGACCAAATCTGCATGTCATTCTTGTCTCCATGGGGGGGGTGGGGCTCAGTGGGTGCTGGGCTGCTGTACAGTGTGGGCATGCGGGGGGGGGGACGCTACGCAGCGCCTCTGTGCGTGTGCACTGGCCAGGGCTGGCAATATTGGGTGGGGGTTGGTGTGCTGAGCCATGCGTGGGCGTGGTACATCCGGTGGCATGGGTTTTGGTTCCCACACCCCCCACATGCTGACCTGTCTCAGTTCTGGGCACGTACCCTTCCCAGTGCACCCTGGCTGTCTCTGCGGACAGGCACTTGTGCCTCGCAGTCCTACCCAATTGCCTTGATCTGTGCTATATTGCGATGCCGCCTGTGTCCCCCGTGTACCGTGGTCGTGGCCCATGTGCCTGTGGCTCGTGGTGCACCTCACTGACGATACGTACACATTGCCAGGGCACTCTGTGCCCATGCTATGCCATGTTGCATGATGTGGCCACTGTGCAGGTATGCATTCGCTGCTCGGCTGTGCCCAGCATCTTGGGGTGTGTGCTGTGCCACACCATTGACACAGGTGCCACAGCATTGTGGACCTGCTGAGTTGGCATCTGTACGTGCCATGGTCATGCCATGTGCCCTGTGCGGCATGCCCCTATCACTGTCGTGGTGGGCAGCTAGCACCTGCGGGTGGCGTTCGTACCCATGGGGCGGTGTGCCACCACCGATGCTGTGCTGCAGACATGTTGTCCCCGATGTGTCCCACATGTGGGTGTGTTGGCACATCTGTGCCTGCGGGTCTGCATGCCGTGTCGGCCTGTGCAGGCTCACACCGGTGTGTTGCGCAGACCAGTACACCACTTTCTCTCTGGTGTACCCTGTGCACCACAGCCTGCATGGTTTTCCATCGTGCAGACTGTCGTGCATGTGTGTGGTGTGTACCTCTGCACCTGTGTATGTGGCTCCTCCCACACATATCTGTGTGGTGCAGTGGCTGCATAATGCTACGTGGCCTTGTTGCATGCCCGCTATGCACCGGTCATGCATGCTTCTGTGCAGTGGCCTGCACGTTGGCGTATCATAGCACTTACGCGCCTGCCCTATGCACATCTCCACACAGTGCATATCCGTCGTGCATAGGGCCCAATGTTAGTATAATGCCAGTTTTCTTGTCCGGACTTAAACTGATTTTTTTCAGTGAGTCAGTGTATGAGCCAGCATATGGGCAGGATGAATAAGCATGTGGGCAGGCAAATGGATTTGAACAGAAATCGTGGGCTAAAAAATGAAAATGAAAAAGGAGGGGTGAGCAAGATGGTGGAGTGCTTGGCTGAACATGGGAGTAGCCAGGGAGAGATTCAGAGCACATGCAATGTAGATTGGGCATGGAGAGATTCAGAGTGAGTGCAATGTAGATTGGGCAGAGAGAGATGCTGAGGGAGTGCAATGTAGACTGGGCAGGGAGAGATTCAGAGCGAGTTCAATGTAGATTGGGCAGGGAGAGATTCTGAGTGAGTGCAATGTAGATTGGGCAGGGAGAGATTCAGAGCGAGTTCAATGTAGATTGGGCAGGGAGAGATGCTGAGGGAGTGCAATGTAGACTGGGCAGGGAGAGATTCTGAGTGAGTGCAATGTAGATTGGGCAGGGAGAGATTCTGAGTGAGTGCAATGTAGATTGGGCAGGGAGAGATTCTGAGTGAGTGCAATGCAGATTGGGCAGGGAGAGATTCTGAGTGAGTGTAATGCAGATTGGGCAGGGAGAGCAAGTGGTTCAAGCAATGAAGTCACAGGGGTGGGAGTACAGGTAGATGAACAGTGGTCAGTCAGCTGGCCATTTAAAAAACTTGACCCATTGAAATACATTGTGGGGTGTAAAGAACTGGATTTAAGGAAGTCTAGCATCAAGATCAGGGCCCCTACTTTTCTGCGAGGCAGTGGGACCAAGTTCTGTGGCAAGACTACCATTTGCCGCAGAACTTCTGCGGCAGTGGTTTGTAATTTCTGCAGAAGTCTGCGGCACTAACAAACTACCACATCACAGTGTCAGCTTGTCATCCTGACTTCACTTTTATGGCAGTGGTTATAGCAATCAGGATGGTGGAAAGCACAGTAACACTAGTTCAAAAAATAACAGACTTATAAAAATAATTTTATGTCTAAAAACGCAAAACAAATGTCTCTCCCTTAAGGTCCTAGCCTGTTGCATAAATGACATATGCAGAGGGGATCTTATATGATAAATAAGGTATTTCTATATGCATGCTATCTATCCCACTAATGAGGTTTCCATTGTCTATCACTTTATATATTTGTATGTGCTTTCTACACCACTCATGAGGTTCCCACTGGGTATCACTTATATATTTATATGCAATCTGTAACATACATACAAATATGTGTGTGTGTGTGTGTGTGGTGAGAGAGACAAAGATACTGTATGTGTGTGTGTGTGTGTGTGGGTGTACGTATGTATATATATATATATATATATATTTTTTTTTTAATTTCAATGAACTTTCATCCTCATTCATACAGGTCCCATTGGAAATGGAATAGAGGAGTTATCGCAAAACTCATTTTTCATGTCAACCTGCTTTCCCTGACACACTGCGTAACACCATCAGGCCATGAGCCATGACATGCATGTGAATCGATTGTGAGATAGAGCTCTCCAGCCCATCACAATATGTCCACCAT
Source organism: Neoceratodus forsteri (assembly GCA_016271365.2). Taxonomy (NCBI): domain Eukaryota; kingdom Metazoa; phylum Chordata; order Ceratodontiformes; family Ceratodontidae; genus Neoceratodus; species Neoceratodus forsteri. The sequence continues at coordinate 252,844,648 of JADMNL010000024.1, read as the reverse complement.
GTGACAGAACACTGCACCATACCTTCCCAGGCTCCGAGCAGTGATGTGTTTCACCAATCCTTGGGCTGCCCAGCCAGCTCCCAGAGCTAATCTCTGAACCTGAGTTGCTGGCATGGAAACACAGCATGCTACCCTCTGGCAAAAACAGCTGTCCCTGCACACAACATTTCTCCATAACTTTTAGGTGATTCTATCAACCAATTACAATATGTAATCAATAACCCTGACAAAAATGCGTACAGTGCAATTATTTATTTAACAGGTCTGTTCTTTCAACAGGTCTACACATTATTATATTCCACTTTTCTGGGCATAATTACTTTATTTTTCATAAAAATGACAGTTAAATTCATTTTACCAGTTATTCATTTCAGATGGCATCTCTATACCTTAAAGGCACACATAGGTTTGTACAAAGTGAGGTATGAACTTAACAGGTCTGTGCTATTGACAAGGTTTTGTTTAAGTTGGCCCTAGCGAAATAATGTAAGACTGAAAATTGTATTAGGCTGTAGTGCAGGTTGAGCAAATATCACCATGCATGATGTGCTGTGCCACCGTCTCTGGCAGTGGGAGCTGTGGTAGATAAGTGACTGTTCATTTCTGTTGCAGAATGCAGCCATTTCATTAGCTAATGTATGCTATTATAGCAATGATAACATCACATTCTGAGCATATGGGGTTTTTGAATATAAAAAGAGGGAAAGGGAACCAGATTCTATGGATAAACAGAAATATTAATAAAAATTCACCAAGAAAACTGAATTCTGCGGCACCGCAGAAGTTCTGTCGTAGATTGCAAGTTCTGAGCAAAATTCTGCGGCCACAGAATTCTAGGGGCCTTGATCAAAATTAAGCAGCAAACTTGTAAGCGAGAGAATGTGTGGCAAGCGGGAGCGAGTGGTAGGTGGGTGGAAGATCACATCTGATAGAAAAATGAAAAAAAATACAGAAAAATTGTTTGGTTGTCAATTTCGTTTGAGTACTGTGATTTGCAAAACAGGGATTAAAGCAGCTGTCGAGTATGGCCGTCTCAAGCACAGGTGTTGGTTATACCATAAACCCCTACCGGAGGAGAGTGATCATTGCTCAAAACAGGCTGCGATGGCGGGATCTGTGCTGCTGTTGTGGGTTCTTTCTCCTTGTGCTGCTGTTGTTTGCTGGATACTTCGTAAGTCAGTCTCTTAGTCAGTTATATTGTAACCCCCATTCTGGAGAGTGAGTACGGTGCGAGACAGGCGGCAATGGCGGGACATGTGCTGCTGCTATGGGTCCTTGTTTGTTGTGCTGCTGTTATTTGCCTGACATTTGGTAAGCCAGTCTCTCAATCGGTGTACCGGCCAGTCCCTGAGTACTATTGAAGGAGCTGGGGTTAGTCCGTCCCCGCCAGTATGCCAAGGTGACGACGGAACACTCACCTTTGGTTGCTGCTGTTGCTGGGGGCTTGAGTCCGGACCTGGGGATGGGGTATGCATTCTCTGTACTCTCCTGTACTAGGATTCCACTGGTCAAGTATAGTCGAGCCCTCGCTGGGGTATCAACTGGACAGAATGTGTTTCTGTTTAGTCTTCAGCAGGTGATAGTTGGGTAGGAATTGTCAAGCCTGATGCAGTTATAGTGGGGGTGGGAGATGTTGTTCCCTCTGGTAAATGTTTCTTTCTAGGTTGTATGCTTAGATGAATATTAGCTGATGTGGGGTTTGGAAACTCAAAATGCTTGCTTCATCACTGGAAAAAAGGCAGAGTTGCTTACGCATGTCATGTGATTCCTTTGTGGTTGGAACTTTGGGAGGAACTCAGCTGCAGATACCAACCTGAATGAGTTAAGGCTTCCAGTTCTTCTTGTCCACCGGGTCTGGAAACATTGGGACTCAGGATCCCACTTGCCAGTCCTGCTCCTCTGACTGAAACTCGCCTTGAAAGCTGTTGCTCAGCTGTTTGCCGACCGACTTCATGCAACCAGAGGACCGAAGCCCTCTCTGATTGGATTGACTTCGGTCCTTTGAAACACACAAAGTTTCAGCCCACAAAGCAGAGAGTGGTATCAGGACCACAGCCCGTGGTCATTGGTGTAGACTGCTAAGCCCTTACTTTTGTGAATGCAATGTGCTCGGCAGTGACACCCCCACCCCAAAATCCTCTTTCAATGTTGCAAAACATTGGATACGCAAGCGCAGCCAACGTAAAAATGAAGTACTATTCACCATTTTAATTCCTGGTGTTTCTCTGCTGACTATGAGAAATTCCCCTTGTAGACGTTACCAGTCTGACACAGCAATCTCTGCTGCTTACCCTGCTTCAGATAAAACTGAGGCCGGGGTCAGGTTTTCAGTGGGTGGCACAAGGCGTGCATCAAGCCCTGCGCCACAACACTTTTCCTCCCGCTGCACCATCCTCCTTTGCTGCAGCTCTGCCCAATTTTACAATCTCGGTTGCATACATAGACAGTGTCGGCAGATAAGGGCCTATGGCCCACCCAGTCTGCCCATTTAAGTTTGTAAGTTCAGTTTATGTTTTCCAGGAAGTCTGTTGCCCCTTACCCCTGACCTCCAGAATTCCTTTATGTCTATCCCATGCATTCTTAAATCCCATGATTGTTTCAGCCCCCACCACTTCCTCTAGCAGGGTGTTCCACTTGTCCACCACCCGTTCTATGAAGAAATTCTTCCTCACATTTCCTCTGAATCGTCCTCCCTCCAACTTCATCCCATGCCCTCTAGTCCTGGAACATCTTTTTCACTTAAAAAAAGTGCATTCCTGCACCCTGTTCCTGTTGTGCAGTTGCAACAGTTTTCCTGCTTTATGGCTGCTTGTGTCAAATCTCAGGTGCAAGATCTGCAAAAACAGTCCCCGACATTGACACAAGCTAGACCACAACAATTTGATCTAACTTGTATCAGTTGCCACATGAGATGGAAAATCCTGTTGGATTCCTGCAGGTCCAGTGTGCCATATCTTTGGTGCACCCAGGGCTTGCGATAACTCCGTGGCTTTGAAAATCCAGCCCCTGGGCTCTATATAACGTCTGCTGTTGTGTGTGAGGGGTTAAACATTCTGCCAGAGGAATTCTGCTGCACTTTGAATTCCTGGGTTCCATAATGAACAAACATTCCATCTACTGAATGTGTGGAAAGACAGATGACTGACAGATGGGAAAGGTCTACTTCCTTTTAACAAAAGAAAAGAACCTGTTTTAATCTAAAAAAATATGCCCTTATTTGTTTTTTTAGATTGTATCTCAGGTTACCTATTTTATAGTCGGGTCGGACCTGAATATGGACTTGTCCAGTGTCCTTACCTGGTTAACAAAATAAAATAAATTATAAGCACAATAATGCAGTCTAGGTTATTGTTTGTCTGGGGTTAATGCACTTCCAGGTGCTAAACACGCTTAGCGCAAGCAGTTTATGCCTCATTATGCACCTGGCTGTGCATTTACCCCTGACAACCAATGCCCTGTTGTGTGTTATTGCTTACATAAAATGGCCTCCCGATTTTTTTTTCTGTTTGTATTTTGTTTTATTAAAAATTTCCATTACAGTACAGAAATGAAATATTACATTCCCATTCACAGAATGTCATGAAAACATATAACAGAATAATGAGAATTTCAATATAAGCAACACCCACACACAGTTCCAGCTCTCACTTAGAAATATAAAGTATAACAGTAGGTGAGATCAGCCCCCTGTAGGAGTTGGGGAAACAATTGGGATTATACACCCAAATATAAAGTATAAAGCCGTAATGTAGTGGCACATAACACTACTTACAAATTTCAACAAAGTCTAGCCCATGCACCCCTATATCCCAAAGTCTGGAGGGGTAGGCATAGTAAAACAGTATATATTTAGAAAGCTTATTAACCCATATGTCTGCAATAGAACACTATTCTTCTAACTACTACAATTACTAACATTACCAGAATAAACTTATGACATCAACAAGGGGTGAGTATAAACAAAAAGGATATGAGAGACCAGCTCAAAAAGGAGATATACAAACAGACCCCCCACCTCGTGGTGACATACTTGAAGTTGAGAAGCCAGCAGTACTTATGCAAGGGATTATCAAATTGGCCCTACTTAAGCCAAAAAAGAATATTAATGGTGATAATACTAATATAATATAGTCCAAAGAAGCTCAATACAAAGTCCATTCACGGAGCCACATTCGGGTCATCAGCATCATCGGAATCTGGATCTCCTTGAGGTGGCAAGCCATCAATAAATCATTCCACCACCTCAATGTCAGTGAAAATATAAGGTTTACTTTTATAAGTAAGATGTAATCTCATGGGGAAAAACAGATTAGCTGAAATACCATGGTCAGCCAAACGTTGTCGACATTTCAAAAGTTCTTTCCTCCGGGACTGTGTACGGGAGGCAACATCTGGAAACAAGGACATTTTCTGTCCCTGGTACTGCAGACCATGTTTATCTCTAGTGGCAGCAAGGACCCGCAAACATTCATCCACCGAACCCACAGACACAAGCACAGCAGTCTGCCTTTCCATGCCCTCCAACAGTTTCCTATGATTTGGAAAATGAAAGATCCGAGTGATGTGAATGGAGTCTTCAGCCAAACCCAGCGACTCTGTAAGTATAGTCCCAAATGCCTCCTTTAGAGCTCTAGTGCCAATGGAGAGTGGAAGCCCCACTGCCAAATTTTTAGTAGCTCGGAGATGGTTCTCTAGCGTTTCGACCTTATTAGTCAGGAATTTGGAGTCCTGGGCTTGGGCCGCAGCAAAATGCTCCTGTCGAGCTGAAAGCTCCTCCAAAGCCTTAGAGGTCTCTTCCCTTCCCTTCCTTCTTCCAACTTCAAAACCCGTTGATCCATGGCAGACAAGGAGGTATTTGTTAAATTAACTTTTTCCTCAATCTTTTCCAGGATAGTAAAAATTCAGTCGATCGTGAGATCTTTCAGAGGGGCTGTAGGCGTCAATTGTTGCTACACCAGATTTTGGCAGTAAAAAATCCTCCACCAATTTTGAGGAAGAAGAAGTAGCAGCTTTATTGGCTTTTTTGGGGCCCATTTTGTCCACAGGAGTTACCACAAGTAGAATCGAAGCTAATAAGCACTACTCAGGGAAAAGAAATAGGAATTTGGCCAATATCAAAGAACTGGCAACAGAGCTCAAGAGAAACATGTCCACTCAGCTTGCTGGCTAACTTCGGCTCCCCTGATTTTTAATTTTAAAACCAAGTAATGAGGTTCATTATGTTAAGTATTTCTGACCTATGCTATAGTGTTAAGAAAGAATGTATGACCAGGAGTTATGTTAATCATCCGTTAACCACCCCCTAGGGGTGTAATGTGGCACGAGGCACAGCCAAGTTCCAAATTACCCCTAGGAGGTGATTGATGGTAAATGTAACCCAGAGAGTACCTTACTGCTTTTAGAGCAATTTCCCACTGTGTTTGGCAGTGTGTTTTTTATACACAGAACTACATGATTTCTGATGAAAGTAGTCCATCCAACATTTGACAGGTGTGACGTTTGCAGTAACTTGCTCACAGTGGTTGGCGAGCGCATGTTGAATCTGCAAGAGGAACCGCGTCCCTAAAATTGTGCTTCAGCATTACCATGGTAACCAAGGTGTTAATTTTGTGAAACTATGAGAGACCAGGCATGGTTTTATGGCTTCCGCTGCTAACTAGATCACTTTAACCAGCAGAAAGTGAGGCAGGCAATGAAAGCACTCTTATCAACACTTTCTTTACCAATGGTATTATACGCACTGTCATCCCAGGGCCATCATAGTAACTGCGGAACAAGCACGGTCATCATATTAGCCTCTATTACCACTACACTAAATGTGGTTTTGCGCGAGTGGTCTTAATAAACTGAGTCTCTGGTCATTATGGCGGCTGCTAGTAACAACACAGAAAAAGTCATGTTGCCATGACCTGAGACACTCTAACCTGAAATAGGGTTTGTAAATAAGGTTGCAAAGTCACTGTGTGGTTTTTACGTTTAGTTGCAAAGTAATCATGGGGGTTGTGTTTATTTGCCTGCAATTAGTCTCAGCAGGACAAGGGTGTTCATGATGGAGTGAGTGAAAGTGAAAGCTTTTTTTTTTATTGAGTTGGATGTTATGGGTGTGTATGAACAAGGGTATCAGCTGAGTGGTGATCACTGTTGGCTAAGCAAGAGACAATAATGGCGGTCAGTTTGAAATATCTAGATTTTAGATACAGTGAGTATTCCAGGACAGACTATTTTTTCTGGATCTTGGGGCAGGTGACGAGGCCCTACGTGCCTATTAATCAAAGATTAATGTAAGACTGAGGGGCTGATAATAGCCAATCAAAGTTCAGTATTGAAAACACCATTGCTATAATACTGGAATTACAAACGGTTATGTGATCACATCTGACCAGTCACATTTCTCAATTTATGGGGACTTCCGGTAATGTCACCTCGGATATGGCCGCCTAGCTCCCATGCTCCGTGAACCTCCAACACCTCTCCTCACTAATCTAACTGAAAACTACTGAATAAAAGTGTTAGATATCGAGTGTGGATAGTAATCAACTCCAGCTATGGAAATATTCTCGGCTTTAACACAGGAATCCGAAGAAATTGAGGGAGACCTGTCCGACTCTGGAGTCTCAGCCTCCTCGCAGCATGCTTCTAAAACCAAAACCCCCTCCAGACGCAGTGCTCGGGCTAAAAACAACAATAAAACTCACAAAAAATACATTGGACAAACAAATAGACTCTATGATGGATGACAAATTAGACAGAATTCTCTCCGAGCTTGTGGATTTAAAAACCGAGGTTAAAACATTTAAAGATATAATCACAGAAATTAAAGCTAACATGCAGCATCTGGAGACTAAAGTCATTGTTTTAGACCAACATCAGTCCTCTGCTTCTTCTCAAATTTCCCAGATACAAGATCAGATGAAACAAGTAATCCAAATATGTAAACTTACCACAGAAAGGCAGGAAGATTCAGAAAACAGACAAAGGAGAAATAACTTGAGGGTTTACTCGGTTCCAGAGGGGGCGGAAGGTCAAGATATAGCAGATTTTACGGAAACACTACTATGTACTGCCCTGGTTCTGGATGTAGATCTACCCCTGGAATTCGAACAAGTATATAGGGCATTGGGCCCAAAACCCACACTTCCTTCAGCATGCCCTCGCTCTATTATTATTCATCCTCTAAAGTACACAACAAAAGAGCTCATTCTGAAGAAAGCTTGGGCACAAAAAAGGTTTTCTATGGCACCACGCGGGTATTTATAGACAATGATTATGCTCCATATACCTTGAGAAAACAAAGGGAGTACATCCCCCTGTTCCAGGTGCTCCACCAGAATAAATACAATTTTAGAACGCCATACCCAGAGTTATTGGTGGTTCAATTTCTGGAGGGGCAGCAAACATATGGATCTCCCTCAGAAGCTCTCTTGGACTTCCAAAAATGAGACCTGCCGATTCCACCCAAAGTTGCCCTGCCTAAAAGATTGCCCACACGACCTCAGGGAAGAAGACACACAGATGCAACAGGCCCTGGATTCCCTTAAAAAGCTCACACAATGCGGCCCACAAGCAGAGTGAAGCCTGGTGAACTGAAAGTCTTTCGTTGTCGACTGGATCGGGTGAATCCTTCCATTTCTGGGGAGGTGCTGGCCTGCGAACGCTACGGCCCTTGGCTGGATGTCTTGTCGGACCCCCTGAAATAAAAGAGGAAACAGAAGGAGGACAGAGGGTCTGGTGGTGTGGTCTCCTCAGTGGCCTAGTATCACCCTGCTACTGCGGAGCTTCCTATGTGATGGGGGGGGGTCCCTGTGGGCAGACCGGGACATAGATGAAACACTTAACAAACTCAAATAAATCAAAGGGATTAGAGGCCCCATTCTCTGTAAATATAATAGTATTAGTAATTAAAGAAAATATCTCTTACCTCTTTATAGCCGAGCCTTGCAGTGGATGAGTCCTGTGCCCTGGCAACCCCCCCCCCTTGCCTGACCTTGCTTAATGGATCTTATATACACACCCAGATATCCCCTGTATAGGGAAGATCATAAATGGAATATAAGATGAGCTCAGAGAGGAGAGAAGGGGAGACCCGGGGTTCTGACTGGGGCGAAGGCCCCAGATGGCCCACGGGGGGACCTCAAGCTTTATGAGCCAGAACCAATGCTAATGGTGCGTGGAATTGTATATTGACATAGTCGGAACCAGTTAGGTGGGGCTTCTGGATCCAGGACCGATGAACAATGCTCAAGGCTCGAGGGGCATTTTTAATGCTTTTGGTTGCCAACCGGGGATCCCCTTTGGGATTACTGAGGGGGATCTGGGGTACTTGGGGGATCCCACTGGGCCCAAACCTGCCTATTTAAAAGTCATGATTACATCTCTATACGTGCAGAGAAAGATACTTACTAGTTGAGACAGGGAGTCCACTGATATGCCTGGGGGGAGGGAACGGGCACCTGGGGGGGCCACGCCCCGACCCTGGATAGGAGGATGACCCATTCAAATGTTCTGACACGCCAATCCTCAGGTTAAGTCTAGCCAGACTTGGTGTCTCATGCCTTCCAACTTTTGGACTCTACTGAAGCGAATATGTACAAGTTGCTTCTTCAGGCCTTGGGAGTCTCTCCAAGAGGACTAACTTACTTTATTTAAATAGGATATATGAATCTATTTAAACTGGTGACTTATGGACTACATGTGCAGATCTGCTCAGATACTGATCCATAGGATAGAACACCTTTCTATTAGAACAGAACCATAGCATGACTTTTTCATTTTTCTCTCTTTCAGATGAGGGTAGACACTGGAGTTGTGGGGTCTTTCAGGGTGCCGCACCTTATGTATTCCCATTTTCCTTTTTACCTGAACCTAGACCAGAAATGTCAACATCATTTTAATTTTTTCCTCTCCTTTACCATCTTATACCCCGTTTTGGGTCAGTCATACCCAGAGGGAGCCCCTTTGTTGCATTGTTATGCAACGCTCCCTCGGCAGCCAAATAGGTTACCACAATTAGGTTGGCAAGAGATAGCCACCTGAACTCTGGAAGTCACTACTGTTAATAGTTTAAGGTTACATTGTACTTGGTTTCCCACTTCTCACTTGCTCCCCAGTAGGGACCAGACTAAGGCCGTTTTGTTATTATATCAGGACTAGGAATTTACCACTGAACAGCTTGCAGAACTATATTTGAAAAATTATGCAGTTGAGGATTGGGGGGGGGGAATGGAGAGGGGAGTATAACACATTCTTAGTCCTGAATGAGTAACCCATTAAGAGTGCTTTCACTCAATGTAAACGGTTTGTTCGGACCAGTGAAAAGATATAGCACTATTAAGGTGCTTAAGAAACTTAATGCTGAGATACTTTTATTGCAAGAACCCCACCTTAACTTCAACGAGCACCAAAAACTACTTAAATTTGGATTTGGACAGCTTTATGAATCGGCCTACCGAAGGGGGAGACGTAGGGAGGTAGTCATATTGATCACTAAATGATCTTCTTTTGATGTCTCCAGTCATTATTCAGATCCTGAGGGAAGATTAGTTTTGATGGTGGGTACACTTAGAGGCCAACAATATACCATAGCAAACATTTATGTTCCCCCCGGCAGTGATGCTTCCTCTATCCAACAGTTGTCTGATAAGATCCTTGAACTTACGAAAGGAATCCTGGTCTTAGGGGGAGATTATAATTGCCTCCTCAACTCCACCTGAGACACATCGGCCCCAAAAGCCCCTCCACAGACATCAGGCCAATGTCACCTGAGAAAAATTATTAAGGAATTAGGCCTTGTGGACACATGGCACCACTTGCATCCTGCAACCAGGAAATTTAGCTTTTATTCTCATGCCCACAGGCATTACTCTCACCTAGATTATTTGTATTTATCAAAAGAGCATCTGGATCAGGTTCGAGAGGCAAAGATTCATAACATATGCTTATCAGATCATGCTCCTATTACCTTGGACTTGGAAACCCAAGGGGAGAGGAAGAACACTTACTGGCGACTTAATAATTCCCTATTACAAGATCCGGAGTGTAAAGAATTAGTAAAAGTTAAAATAGCAGAGATACTAGCTGATAACTCCATCCCACAGACCCCACCTCAATTAATCTGGGACACAATGAAAGTAGTGCTCAGAGGCTATGTTATAGCTCATGCATCTCAAAAAAAATGTAGAATGGAAGCTAAACTACAGCAGCTGCAGGAACAATTGAGCTTTATGCAACTTGCCCATATGCAAGGAGAAAACTCCCTACTAGATCAAATTGCAACTACCCAACATTCCATACAGAAATTACTCACCACCAAAACAGAACAAGCACTACTGCGGCTTAGACAGAGATACTATGAGGGGGGCCCTAGGGCTTCTAGGATATTAGCACATTGACTTAGGATACAGATCCAGCAAACAACAGTCACTAAAATTAGGGATCCTTTGACAGGACGCCCATGCCTCACAACTTCAACTATTGTCTCAGCTTTTAAAACTTATTATACAAAGTTGTATATAGCCAAATCTTCAGTGTCTGGGGTGAAGGTAGATGCCTTTTTGTCTAACCTGAACCTCCCACAGCTTACGGAAGCACAGACACAGACCTTGACCTGACCCATTACTACATCAGAAATAGACTGTAATCACAAATCTTAAAAATGGCAAGAGCCCTGGTCCAGATGGCTATGGAGCAGAGTTCTATAAGGTGGCCTGGGAATGGGTTAAAGACCCACTGATGGAAACCCTAAAAAAGAGCCATTCGAAAGTGACATACTGTATCCACTATCTTGGTCGCAAGCCATGATATCCGTGATTTTAAAACCAAAGAAACGCCCTCACCTTTGTGACTCCTATTGACCAAAGTTGGTGCTAAACCAAGACTATAAAATATATGCCAGCATATTGGCTCACAGGCTAGATGATTTGATGCCCTCATTTGGTGCATCTGGACCAGGCTGGATTTATTCCTACACGACAAACCTCAGATAATATTAAAAGGACCCTATACTCAATTGAACATGCAAATAACTCTCAAACTCCATTGTTAATACTGGGACTAGATGCCCAAAAAGCATTTGACAGGGTTTCCTGGACATTTCTTGAGAAAACTCTCATTAAATTGGGCTTCCCCACTAGGTTCAGTAATAATATTATGGGTATTTGCTCGGCTCCTCAGGCAGTGATCAAGGTTAATGGCTCGTGCTCCACAAGATTCTCGCTCACCCGAGGCACAAGACAGGGTTGTCCCCTCTCCCCCGACCTATTTGCCTTATATGTGGAACTATTGGCACAGTTTATTCGGCAGTTGGAGGGAATGAGGGGATACCAGATAGGGGATAGAGAACACAGAGTAGCACTGTATGCCGATGACCTTCTGTTATATGTCATGGACCCAGAGAACTCCCTCCCAATTTTAGCCATTAATAGAAAGACTTTCTGGCCATAAAATTAGTACTCAGAAGACAGAGACATAATATACAGGGGCACATATCCCAATGTCCATGCAAAATAAACATCACTGCAATTGGAAATGTAAGTCAATCAGATACTTGGGGATTAGTATAACAGAGAAACCATGGCAGACCTTCCCCCTTAATTATGACACGTTGTTTAATCAGGTTAAACAGGACCTTAAAATCTGGACCCACCTCCCAATGTCCTTAATTAACAGGATACAGGCAGTCCAAATAAATATATTACCCTATTTGTATATTTAATGCAGTCAATTCCCTAAATGTTTACAAACGGAGAAGAGAGGAGATAGAACAGGCTGAGAACAAATTGCTTATGGCAGGGAGGCAGACCACGAATATCGTTAGATAGATTACAGGCCCCCAAAGAAAGGGGAGGACTAGCCTTGCCCAACTGGCCTGGCTATGTATTGGCCACCTTGCTGACCCATGCTAGGGAATGGATTAATCCCAAGGGAGATGGACCCCTGTGGTTAGGGATAGAACAAACGTTGTCGGCCTTCAGCTAAATGAATCAATAATTTTTCAACCACCACCCTTGAGCTCCTTAGGGCTGGAGACATCAATATATACTCGGAGCTATCTTAGGGGATGGATCACTTTTTAACTCACCCTGATAATGAATTTGGTCCTTGCTGGATGGTGGATGGGGATACCCTGGCAGAACCAGGCTTGCTGCCCAGCTGGATTGGGTAAGGGTTTTAGACTCTGGGATGACCGAGGCCAGAGATATATACATCAGTTCTATTTAAATGGACAATTTAAAATGTTCTCACAGTTACAAGAGGAGTTCTCCATCCCTGGCCGGGACTGGTTCCGATACTTTCAGATTTGTCACTTTTATGAGGCTACTACAGGTTTAAAGGTAGAACAGGAGAGAGTTTCACCCTTGATTACACTCCTGATGGCAGTCCCAGGTGAGCAGGCCCCTAGACATCTGATATCCAGGTTATATTTAGCAGAAAGACTGAGAGCTAGACCCAATTGGGAGATAATACATAGGACCTGGGAAGAGGAAATGGGGATACAGCTCACTGACAAGGATTGGCTGTTGATATGGTAATGACAGCACAGAACTACAGGCTCATATAGTTGACGTGAATTTGGTTGGAAAGTGGTGTCACGATTTTTTTGCACACCACAAATAACAGTTAAGTTCTTATCCACACATGATGCCTCTTGTTGGAGAGGCTGTGGCTCTGAAGTGACTAACCACACACATATAATTTGGAGTTGCCCAATTTTAAAACAATATTGGCAAGCGGTAGAATGAGTACTGATGTATATATGCCCAGAATTTAAACCATTAACGCAAGCAATGGCAATAGTACAGCATTTTCCCCCCTAAGTTCAAGCATAAATTCAAATTATACCTGGCCTCAGTGTCAACTACTGCAGCTAAGAAGGTTATTACCAGGAACTGGTTGACTCCAGACCCTCCTACACTTAGAATGTGGGAGGATCTGGTTTATGATATCTACTTAATGGAGCACATGGTGGCTAAAATACAAGGGAAGACCTCACAGATCATGGGTTATTGGGCTGCCTGGTGGATGGGGATCATGGATCATAGACCAGACTTAGTCCCATAGATGATCTGGGGATATAGAGAGCATAGGACCCCCTTAGAAGTATATATTTGGAACCCTTCTGGACATCTGACCAGTCTACCAGACTACGAAATATCTAGACACTGGAATTAACAACATGGTGCCCCTTTCTAGACCTTCCCCACCTCTTTAAAGCAATTATACTTTTTATATTATTTATTATGCTCTCTGACATCATAATGTATTAATAATGTAATAATACCTGACACGTACAATGATAATATTGACTTGGTGTGTATCCCAGAACCTGGGAAAAACTCAATAAAAATAAAGTAAAAAAAAAAACATTTCTCAATTTATCTTACCCATGTTATATTCTATTTCCACAATATATGAAGCAGAATCAATTGTCTGGAATGAAAATAAAGAAAAAGTTGTCACCAAGACAGCAGTGTTCTTGGTGGCTCTGATAATTAAATACTGACTTTCGTGCTCTGCCTAACCTGAAGAAAGGCAGCTATACCAGCTGGAATGTTGCTTCTGACTGGGAATGGCAGAAATGTTTGTAGTCAGACTGGACCCTGTGACAGCACTGGAAACTGAAGCCCTTTGTTTATTCATATGACAGATACAGCATGGGTGACCACAGTTCAAGCTTCGCCACACTGCTCTGCCAATGTGCCTCAACCCTGTCATGGAGTAACAGCCATGTAGGTGAAGGGTTAGTTCAGACGTCAAGCTTATTCAGGCCTTGCTCTGTCATAAAAGACTGCCAACATAGATGGCAATTGTGTGGTGGTAGTGTTTCTTTTTAACTCTATTTTCTTCCCCAGGGCACTTCTGACCTAGACCTCCTTCAGCCTCTGCTAGCACTGCCTCCCATCAGTCAAGTGTCCTTTTACCTGGGCCATCCCCTACACACCCCTTCATTCCTACCTTACCTTGAGGTCCCCCCAAGGCAGAAGCCCACCTTTCTGCTCCTTAGGCACCTCCACTTTCGTAATCCAGTTGTTCCTGGCAGAGGTGAAGCCCAGGAGTCAATCAGGGATCCAGGCAGAGTAAGCCTGACTGGGGACGTAGAGCGCAAGCAGGGCATCATCTGCCAAGATACCAATTTTCCCAAATGTTTCTCCTTCCATGGGGACGCTGCCATGCAATGACACTCCTGGGTGTCACTGATGTATGGTCAGTCAGCACTGGCAGTATTCTATCCCCTATTTTGCAAAGTCTCAAGCCGTGTGGCCACTCAGCTTTCCCTAGGTGGCAATTAGATGGACAGATACTCAATCCTCCTTTCCTCAGCTGAACTCTGACAACACAAGCTCACTTCTGAACTTGGGTCATTTGCGGTGCAAACAACTGCAATACCACTGCAAAACTGAGCTGGCTGTGTTGGTGGTTTTGTGATGTAGACACCTGCCCACTGGGAACTGGACTGAAACCACCACAACTCATTTCTTATAGGCCACTGAACAGCCCTCAGGTGATAATAACTATTCGCCACTACTGACCCCAGCTGGATTTGAACCAGTGACCTAGAGGTTAAAGGCTTGATGATTGCTGGAGGTATTCTGAGCCAGTCATGTTAATTTTGGGACTGTTTCCCAGACTCTATGCCACTTTTCTGTACTGCATCTGCTGTGCCCTATTGCCTAGTTCCTGCAATCGGGAGGCGACCTTTGTTCCTATGGGTGGGGCTTTCTCCCTCCTTGTTTAAGCCTCCACCATAGCGGTCCTCTGCTGTGGTCCTTTAGCTGAGGGGCTGTAGCTAAAGAGCGTCACACTGTAGGTGTCATCGTGGGGTGGTAGTCAGCAGGAGTTGCCACACCCTAAGTATGACATGCTTACCTATAACGTTATTGTGTACTACTATAAGTATATATTATCATCCTTGCACTTTGCTGTTTGTGTTCTGCTACTAGCTAGGCCTCTAGTGTTTATAATATTATTCTAGCAAGGCCTCTGCCACAACTTGCAAGTTACTGTGAATTTGTTTTCCACAAACTTCTTAGTCATTGTTGTCACAGACGCACTCCACAGGTCAGGCCCTCTGCTCCCACAGTGCCAACCTCAGAGCACAATAGTGTGAACAGGTAACAGACAGGGTAACCCTCCTGTCTGCTTTTAGGTCCAAATTACCTTTAGTCTCAAGTTCTGTGAGGATTCAAACTGTGAACCTTATGCTAGCATACCCAAATGTATAGGCTCAGATAATATTCTTTTCGGGGGGGATGCAATGTATCTTTCGCCTAAGGGCACCTAACCAGGTACCCAAAACGAACCCTTAAAACTCTGTAAGAGACCTTAGGTATATTTTTACCTTTTACCAAGCTTAGTAACACTATCAAGCCCTTGAACAGTTGTCAGACTTAATATCCATTCAGCAATAACATTCAACAAAAAATGACTGAGGAGACCCAGGCAGTATCTTAAAGAAAATGTTTACTAAAAATGGATAAAAAACAGTAAGATAAAATACAGAACAAATTTGCATTTAAGTTCTCACTTCAAAAGCAGCAGCAGGTGATGAGGGCCATAAACTGTCTCTCTAGAAGGATGTTCCAATTAACTGTTTCCTTCTGGTCTGTTTAATTATATTTTGGTTTTCAGCTGCTGACACCTTGTAATTTAAAGGGCCAGATTGCACAGATTGGCATTTCATACACTGACCGTTTATTTATAATACCAATATCATACAATAATCATAACCAGCTGGCCAAGCGTCACAATTGTGTGCTTCTCTTTTATAATTACCTGATATGTTTTCTACTGTTTAATTGAATGTTGATTGATTGCTATCCTTAACATTCTTCTTTTGTCCGGGGGTGTTTAGTGTATTATTCTCTGAGCATCTGCTTGTAATATGGCAGTGCATTGTTAATAGCGTATACACCAGTTTTCAGCTTGTTTTAGCTTTCCCTTATTTTTATTCTTTTGTGCTTTTGTCTCAAGTGCACCAGTGAGTCATTCCCTCATAATCGTTTATTTATTTTATTTCTGTTGTGTCTGCCTCCCTTTTAGGTCAGGCCATCACCCCTTTGCAGTCTTATCAGTCAAGACTCCTTCCCTGTTGCCTTCCCATTTGGGTGTGGTTAAAGGAAAACAGCACCCTCATATCTTTTAAATGTTGTTTCCATGTCAACAGACAAGACTTTCCCTCGAGCTGTTGGGAATATACGTGTTTGCTTTAGTCTGTTTTCACATGTCCATGCTAGTCCCCTGTTCCTATCCTGGGGGATCTCTATTTTATGTTGTTGAAATCTCATTGTCCATTAGAGCTGCATTAGCACATGAGAACATGATGTCACAGCACCCATTTATACCATGTGTCTCAATGCTAAACATACAAATACCCTGAAAACTCTCTGGAAACACACAAACTGAATGCAGTTTAAAGGAAAAACCCTGCATTAGAACTCGGACAGTTTACAAAACTAACCGAAGGGAAATGTGGTATTTTGCATCTTGCTATAACTTGTTTTGTTGATTTCTAAGTGAGCAGACAGGCATACTGTGGAGTCTAAAGGGTGTCAATACATCATGTTCTCATATGCCAATACAGCTCTCAGGCACAATGAGATTTCAACATGCAGAAAATGGAGACCTCCAAGATAGTTACAGGGACTGGTATGAACAGTGAAATTAAACTAAGGCAAACACATATATCCCCAACAGCTGCACAGAAAGAGTTGTCTGTTAACAAGGAAACAATAACATTTGCAAGACATGAGGATGTAGTTTTCCTAATTACAGACCTATTTTTCACCAGTTAGGCAGTCATTCCTGTTATCTCCCTGTCTGAGTCAGGCTTCTTGCCCTGCAACTCTGCTATTTTGTTTTGACCTTTCCCTTTAATTTACAGTTCAATAAGGCCCATTTAATTTCCTTTCACTATCTGTTTATCTTGTGTTACTTCATCTTTTTTTCCTTTTACTTATTCCTAGGTTGTTTCGATTCTTTTTCCCACTTTTTTCTCCGTTATGCTTTTAACTTCTCTGGCTTTTCTCACCCTCTTATTTCCTTCTGTCTTCCATAATCTGCTATTCTTCCCCCATTTTCCTCTCTTGCTCTTTCCCCTTACTCATCCCCTACTCTCCCCTCTTCCTATCTCCCCTTCCTCTTCCATTCCCCCTGGTCTCCTAGGTGTAAACATCTTCCTGCTCCCTGGCTTCACCTTGAAGCTTTCTGTCACTTTCTGCCCCTTTTGTCCCCTTATTCTCCTTCATCCAATTCCCACTGGCCCTCCTCATCTAGGCAACACATTGGCTCCTTAAAACTCCTTGTCACGGTGCTGCTATTGGTAGCAGGTGACACTGAACTTAATCCTGGCCCCATCACAGCTTCTCCCCCTGCAGCTTCCCAAAAGACTGAGGATGCTCATTCAAACATCTCGAGGCTCTTCCCAAAAATTGGCCAACTACAACCTATCATGCTTAGCCTATGACTGTATGTACTTATCATATCTGAGCCCAGGCTCTCCTGTAAGGTCTGGACTCTGCTGCAACTATCCCTGGTTATACTTTAAGCAAAGCAAAGCAAAATTTATTTGTAAAATGCTATTCCAATAGAAAGACCATAGCGTTGTACATACATATAAAAATATCAATAAAACATATAAATACATATCTTATTCATAAAATCCAACAATATAGTCAGCAGGTTTTCAAATATCTGAGAATGCATATTTAAACAAATAAGATTTTAAGGCAGATTTAAATGCCTCCACAGACAGGCACTCCTTAATCCAACGAGGTAAAGAATTCCACAGGGTCAGAGCTACAAATGCAAGCAGTTTGGAGCCCTTAAATCAAGCAAAGCCAGAAAGCAAACAAAGCCAAACAGGATTACACAAAGAGAGGCAATGGTGTTATAGTTTACATGTCCATCAGCATCCAATTTGTAACTGTGTTTGCTGTCTCTCCACCCCCCCTTTCTATGAGCTGCTCCTCCTTAAACTCTCCCTTTCCTGTTCCCATCTTTGTTGCTGGTGTTTACTGTTGCCCTGGTGTGTCCCCTGCTTTGGTTAATGAGCTCCATCTGTTCTAACTCTTCCACAGGTAAGCTACATATCATTGGCGACTTTAATGTAAATTGGCTGTCCCTCAACACAAATACATTTTCCAAAAATGTGAAGTCCCTCCAGTTGTCTCAATTGATTTTTAACTCGGCATGACTAAATTTTAAATCTTTAGATCATTCTCTATTAGACTGGATCCTCTCATCTCATCCTCACCATACTGCAGATGCAGAAATCTTTCCTGAAACCCTCAGTAACCATCATATGGTTTACTGTGTGCACGAGATACAGTACATCATCTTAAGACTCCCCTAAATTTATCCAGCTCAGGTCCTTTAGGTCACTGGACTTGTTTTTCTATGGACATCTGAATAGTTCCTCATTTTTGCAGCCAATAATACAAATTTTGCCCTTCAATACTTCCAGTCCAAATTCATGACTGTCATGCTCCATTGAGAAAAACTAGAGTACGGACTTTCATCTTCCCTGGCTAATAGCTGAGCTGTTAGCTTGCCTCTGTACCAGAGACCTTAAAACAATAAAAAGGAGGTGCAAGGAATTCCTGAATGTGCAATCCATAAGCACACATAGCTCAAACAAAACTAAGTAGAAATGGACACACACCGAGGCTTATAAGGACTCGACTAATTTATTAAAAATCACCGCACAGCAAACAAACTCCATGTGCAGTCACCCTCAAAATGGGCTTCATCAGGGCTTGATCCCCCTAATGAAGTCTGTTTTGAGGGAAAATACATGGGGTTTATTGCTATGTGGTGATTTTTAATAAATACGTTGAGTCCTTGTAAACTTTGTTGTGTGCCTCCGTTTCTATTTGGTTTTCTACCAGAGGCCTTGCCAGGTGATCCTATAGGATCACTGACTCCGTGGCTGCTTTGGCCAGCTATCGGTACCTTTACAACATCCGTACCAAAGCCATCAGACTTGCAAAGGCCAAGTACAGTGGTCCATCTTTATAAGGAACATCTCTGGAGCCATCACATTTGTTCACTATAGCTACTTTTCACTATAGCGAGGAGTTAATATGCCTAATTAGGCGACAATGGGAACCATTACAGGTGTTCACTATTTTGTATCCACACTCCAGAACAACATTAATTACCCCCTCCATGTTCTGGAAGGTTATCCATTTCCTTTTCTCCCCCTCTAACCAAGTCTCCCTCCCCTGTTTCTCGGGTTGGTGACTCCCTCATCTCTGACCCATCTGCTGTAGCCTCTGTAACTTCTATTTCACCACCTGTGTGCTCTCTCTCTCTCTCTCTCTCTCATTCCTTCCTCCCTTCACCCTTTCTTCCCTCTCTCTGCCCTCCCTCCTCTCTGTTTCCTTCTCTTCTACCACATCCACTGGTTCCCCTAAGGCCCTGTTTTCCCTTAATCCTTGAAGGGACGTAGCAGTGAAGGCCTTGATACGAAGCTTCTACTTTTCTTGGCTCTTGCCATCGCACTACCTATTACCCTTCTCCTCACTCTCTCCTATTCCTCTGCAACTGTCCCTGAAGCCTTTAAACAGGCTACTGTCATACCTCTCCCTAAAGACGGTGATCCTACTTCTCCTGGTAACTTCCATCCTATCTCGTTCCTTCTCATCCTGGCTAAGTTACAAGAACATCTTGTACTTTCTCAGCTCTCTTCCTTCCTTGACTCCTCCTCCTCCTCCTCCTTCTACACTCCTTTCCAGTCTGGTTTTAGGAAATCCCACTCCACTTCCACCTGACACTTCCAGCTCACTGACTCCATTCTCTCAGTTATGGATCAGGGACTGATCACCTCCACCATGTTTGCTGATCTTGCTAAAGCTTTTGACACTGAGGTGCATCCCCTCCTTCTGGACAAGCTTAAAGCAGTGAACATCTCTGATCCTGCAGTCAGTTGGTTTCATTCTTACCTTGAGGGAGCATCTCAAGCTGTCTGGATAGGAAGCTCAATTTCATCACCACTCATCATCTGCTCAAACATCCCTCAAGGGTCTGCCTTGGGCCCTATTCTTGTTTCATTATTCTTGAATGATCTTCCCTCTGTTCCTCTGCGTCCATTCATACATACACTGATGATACAGTACTTTTCGCATCTGGTTCCTCTTCCTCTGACCTTACCTCACAGCTACAGCTAGATTTTGACAACATTCAGTACTGGTTCCAGTCTAACGAACTGTCTCTCTATGTCAAAAATACAGCTTCCATGACTTCTGGCACCTGTCAGAGGCTTGTCAGACTCACCTCCCTCCCTTTAGTTCAAACCCATGATGGTGCTACAATTCAGATTGTATCCTCCTTTAAGTACCTTGGGGTCTGGCTGGACTGACTTCTTGATTTCTCAGTGCATTTTGATGCCATACACCATAAGGTTCACCCCAAGCTTGGTGCACTATATAGGAACAAAGCCAGTATCCCACTTCCTGCCTGTCGAGAGATTGTTTTAAAGATCATTCTCCCAATTTTTGACTATGGTGACTTACTCTATGGTAGAGCTCCCAAATTCTCCCTCACCAGACCGGAGCACCTCTTTCACTCTTTTTTTTATTTTTGTCTCAGATTGTCTCTCTCATACCCACCACTGCTCACTCTACTCTGGCCTTCCACTCACCTCCCTTGATGCCAGGTGCTTTTCCCATTGTGCCCCCTTTACTGTATGTCCAACTTCTGCTTTGGTTCCCTTCCCTTATACCTTACATCCATACTATCCTCTCCCCTTTCTTCCTGTTACCCCTCTGCAGTAATATTTCCTAATCCAGCTAGGAAATCTACTTTTGGTTAATCTGCTTTCTCATATCACTTTCCCAAACTCTGGTCCTCCCTTCCCCTGTCAATCTGATCTGCCTTTTTTGCTCTCTCCCTTGAGTCTCAGCTTTGAGACTTTTCCACTCCTACCAGCAGCTGTCCCTTTGCCTATCGACTTCCTTCCCCCAACTCGTGCTGCCCTGGCCATTTTGCTCCCCTCATCCCCAAGCTATACCTGTATGAGTAGTTTCCCCCTGCCTATCAAAACTCAATTTTATCAATTACTTGCATTTGTTGTACTGATTTGCCTTACAGTGTTTACAATTATTCTCTTCTGATATACCATGTTACTGTACAGGACTTCTACTTGTGTAATGTTAATAATATTCTGTTTTTCAACATCTTGTTCTATCTCCACTTCTCCTCACCCCCAGGAAGCATCTGGAAATGAGCTGATAGCAGCTCAGTATGCCTATCCTAATGAAATGTTTGTAATAAATAAAATTAAATTAAAAAAAAAGCCAGCTACCAATCCACTGAGCCATCCAGTTCCCCAGTGAGGGTCTTTTTTCATGTTTTGCTGTTACTCCTGTCACATATAGGAAGGGGTCTACTTTTCACATTGAACTGCCGAACCCAGACCAAACATTTTGAACTCTAAAGAGATTTTCCAAGTAAACTGGAGGTAGTTGTGCACCCCACAGTTCGGTGCCTTACCTCCATGAACTGCCTCTGAGCCATAGTTTCAAAAAAAATAGTACATTGTTTATTGGAAAAGGGCCTTGTTAGTCACCCAGTACCCATGTTTAATCACCACATGATCAATGTAGTGCATAAACTTGTTAATAAAGTAATCCCCCCAGGCTACAATGTAGCGCATCCCCACGCGCTCCCTGTGAGCATGTCATAAAGTTAGCAGAATGCGGGGTGGAGCAGGGGTGGATCTTCCAACCAGGAAGTGCCTGTGTCCCAGTATTAAGAATTTTACAAGCAGATATTCTAATAAATAATGTACTATTTTTTTGTAAACTATGGCTCAGAGGCAGTTCGTGGGGGTAAGGCACTGATTTGTGGGGTGCACAGGGCTACATTGGTGAATCTCTTTAACAGGTTTGAGGTGAAAACTATGTAAAGTCAAAACCTAAGAGGTTCGCATGGCCCTAAATAAAATCTAAATTCAACAAAAAAAAAGTGACAACCAGAGAGAGGTGTTTCATCCTCCTTGGAACTCATCACTGCAGTGAGGTTGCTGTGTTAAACCAGAGAGCAGGTCAGCTGCATGAGGCAAGGCTGCTGCACAGAGTAACAGTGAACACACATTAAAACAGCTGGAACAGAAAGCAGAACTCTGATACCTAGTGCAGAGAAATAAGGAAGGGCGCAGCTAGGAATTTATGGTGTTGTGACGGAATCCAGCTGCACTGTCAGTGAGGTGGGCGGTGGGGGGGAATCAGAAAACTTCCCAACATCTTTGTGTCTTTTTTTTTTTACAAAGAAATACTTTACGTTTTGGAGAACTGCAACAGGATGAAGAGGAATCGAAGGTCTGTTGAGCTGGGTTACACAAAGGATGAGACAAGCATTACTTGTCAGAAACTAGTGAGTCACTTTTACAGGCATTCTGTACACAAGTTCCCTCCAAGAAAGAGGAAACCGTGCTATGCCGATGACCAAGTGTTTGCAATGCAGTATGCCAGGAACCTGTTCTGTGCCTTGCTAACATATCAGCTCTGGATTTAGGGCCCTATCTACAGCAGTACCAGGCATGTGTAAGGGCTGCGTAGTGCAAGTTTGTAGGCACTTCTGTGGGAAAGCTGCATAACCCAGCTGGAGCAGCATTCACAGTGCACGTACACAGCATGTGGAAGTGGCCCATACATGTGCAACACACACCGCCAAGTGTGAAGTTGCGTATGGGAGGGCAAATGCATGCACAATCCATGCAGGCAAATGCCACAGCACCACACCTGATAAGTGATTGCACGTGCGGATCCTGAGCCCCGAAACTATGCCCTGACACAGGGGACACATAGATGCACATAGAAATTCCAATCAGGGTAGTTTGAAGCAACCTTCATTGTGTCAATAAATATCCCTACACTCCATCACAGCACACAGCCGTCAGCCTCAGGAGCCACAAACACATGCGTCCTATGAACAGTTGGTGGCGTTTTTGGGACAGTTTGCAACTGCACAGGTATGCCCTGTAGTGCCTTTTCTATTTACACGATGTAGCTTGTGTCTGAACCTATCTGGGCATGCTAGACAATCTTTTAGATGGTCTAAACAACAATCCCCTAGTCTCTGTTGGATTTGTAGTTGCACTTTTTATTTTTTTTTTTTTTTTGACCGGTAAGTGCACTAGACAAATCCTGCCTATTTTCAGGCACGACTCGGGGGAGGGGGATACAGATGAGTGCCAACTGACCTTGAACTGGATGAAGCTGTTGGTGGTATTTTTTGTGAATGGAGGAAATTTGATCATTGCACCGGGGAAATTCCCCTGCTCTTTTCGAGACGTGCCATGGAATCTTTAACATCCATCTGAACTACTACCAGAACAGGCAGATGGGACCTCAGTTTTAACATCTCATCCAAAGGACGGCACCTCAGGAGTGCAGCACCCCCCTCATGCTACACTACAGTGTCAGTATTGGGATATTAACCCAAGTGCCCAGTGTGGAGATAGAACCCACAGCCTACTGATCTCCCGGCCTCAGAGGCGAGTGTGCTACCTGCTGAGCCACTGACACTGAGTCAAAACACTGCCACAAATTCAGTTTGCATCTTTTTCTGGGAAGGGGAAAACATTGAGAAAAAAACAACCAAAGCAGTATGGCATGTGACACTCTCAGGCACCAAACCTCTAACTGGAGCTCTCCGTCATCATCTGGATTCATTCTTTGGAGAGGTCTGGGCAGCCTCAGCAGCTCTACCATGGAGAACCATGGAGGTTCAATGGTCCTGAGGTAAGCCCTGGAGAAGGGGGGGTGTGATGGGGCAATGGTTTCCCCCTTAAGGGTGCAAGGGAATAACAGCTCATAGGATAAACACTGAATCAAAACAAAAAAACATACAAAATCACACAGAGTGACTGAACGCATTTGTGTTTGAGAATCCAGCTGATCCATTTTGTCTAGCTGCCTTACATAAAAAAAAATACTTGCTAAATTTTTCAGCAGATGTCAAAGCATTTCTACCTTCGCCCTATTACCTACATATACCACAACATGTATTAAACACACAACAGACTTGGTATAGTGCATCACCCATGGGGCCATTATGCTTTGCCTGTAAGATGCCATCATCTCACAGATTTTTGGGATTGAAAAAAAATGAATATTAATTATTCAGGACCTGGTTCAGTACTGGGGTCGGCACATGTACCATTTGCACATCACTGGCCTGCAGAGCTCGCCACGGTGATGATGGTCTCTACGTCTTGCTTGCAACCTGCATTCACTGTCTCTGGCTGCCCCATACATGCATAGAAACATAGAAGTTGACGGCAGATAAGGACCGCAAGGCCCATCCAGTCTGACCAATTTTTTTTTCTACCTTATGAGTGTGCCATATGCCTTTACTCTGTCAATGGCCTATCTATTCATACTCATCTGTATTGCTCCCTTATGCCTATCCCATGCCTGTTTGAAGCCCTGCACTGTATTCATATCCACCACTTCCTGAGGTAGGCTGTTCCATGCATCCATCACCCTTTCTGTGAAAAACAACTTCCTCACATTACCCCTTAATCGGCCTCCCTCTAATCTCATGCTGTGTCCTCTTGTCCTGCTATTTTTCTTATATTGAAACATGTTAGACTCTTTCACCTTGTTAATGACCTTAAGGTGTTTGAATGTTTTGATCATATCACCTCTCTCCCGCCTTTGCTCTAGGGTATACATATTGAGCTCCATTAATCTGTCCTCACATGTTTTCTGATGCAGTCCCTGCATCATTTTGGTTGCCCTTCTCTGGACTGCCTCCATTTTGTTAACGTCCTTGTGAAGGTGTGGTCTCCAGTACTGCACGCAGTACTCCAGATGGGGCCTAACCAGTGTCTTGTAAAAAGGGATTATTACTTCCCTCTTACAACTTGTGATACCCCTGCTAATACACCCCAACATCCCCCTAGCCTTACCTACTGCTTTAGTGGTCTGCTTGGATGATTTCAGGTCATCTGTGATGATAATGCCCAAGTCTCTTTCTTCCCTTGTGATTGCCAGCAACTCCCCTCCCAACCTATAGGTGGCTTTAGGGTTTCTCTTCCCTATGTGCATGATCTTGCAATTCTTTGCGTTAAACCCCAGTTGCCATTCTTCGGCCATTTTGCCAGTTTATCCAGATCTCTTCTCATTCTGCCCACCCCATCTGGATCATCTACTGTGTTGCAGATCTTGGTGTCATCTGCAAACAGACAAACTTTACCCTCCAGTCCATCTGCAATGTCACTGATGAAGATATTGAAGAGGAGTGGCCCCAGGACTCATCCCTGAGGTACCCCACTTGTGACTTGGATCTCTTCTGAATGTATACTGTTTACCACCACTCTCTGTTTTCTGCCCGCCAACCTGTTTGGCACCTAGTTGATCAACTTCTGACCCACCCCAAGCCTACCCATCTTATTAATCAATCTTCTATGTGGAACAGTATCGAAAGCTTTGCTGAAGTCAAGGTAGCCGACATCAACTGCACCCCCCTTGGTTCACCACTCTGGTTACCCAGTCAAAGAAATCTATGAGATTAGTTTGACAGGACCTTCCTTTTGTAAACCCATGGTGTCTTGGATCCTGTGCTCCTATTGGATTCCAGGTGTTGCACTATCCTTTCCTTAAGGAGTGCCTCCATAATCTTGTCTACTACTGAGGTAAGACTGACTGGTCTGTAGTTCCCTGCCTCCTCCCTGCTACCACTCTTGTGGGGCGGGATCACATGAGTCCTTCTCCAGTCTTCTGGGACCTCTCCTGTGCTCAGAGACTCACTAAACAGTTCTGATAATGGCTCTGCTAGTTCCATCCATAGCCCCTTTAGTACCCTGGGATGTATGCCATCCGGTCCCATTGCATTGTCCACCCTGAGCTTAGCGAGCCCTTGTAGGACCCTTTCTTTTGTGAAGGGACATGCGCACACCTCCCTCCCCCCTGTGTCCATGGTGCTGAGCTGTGGGCCCTGCCCTACCTTCTCCTCAGTAAATACTAAGCAGAAGTATTTATTTAGGATAGATGCTTTTCCTTGGTCCTCCTCCACACACACACCCTTATCCCCTTTGATCTTAGCAATACCTCCTCTGGACTTTCTCCTTTCACTAATGTAACTATAGAAAGTCTTGTCCCCTTCTTTTACTGTTTGTGCTAGTGTTTCCTCGGTTTGGGCCTTTGCCTGCCTTACTGCCTTCCCTGCTTCCCTTAGGGAAGTTTGGCATGCCTCCCTATCTTTGTCCCACTGCATTCCCTTATATTTTATATTATATGTGGGCCTCTGCAATATGGGATGTGGAAAAAACTTGCTGGGGCAGGAGAGCAGATTCCCTGCCCCATGGCAGCAGGGAATCATGGGATCTGGTATTCTGCCATCAGGATGGCTGTATCCCCTCTGGAGTGGTACAATTCTGTGAGACAAACAAATGCTGAAGGTTGCCAGCCCCCTGCCCCCAGACCACTGTGAGGAGGAAAAGGCTTGGGCTTAGGCTGACGTGGTCACGGTCAGGGTATTCACAGTTCCAAAAAACACTGTGTCAATGGGGATGTGCATGACCATTATACCAGGGTACCCCTGCTATAAAGTACCCACACCCCTGGCCACCAGCAGCCATGCATGTGGTTTGTGAATGATGTAGTTCACAGCCCTACCCCCTGCATGCCCTGTCCCAGCAGCCCAACCATGCAGCTTAGTGGGAGGAGCAGGTTTGGGTGGGGGAGGCCAAAAAAGTCCAACCGTGGAGGCTGGTGAATGTCGCAGGGATCCCCCCGCCCACCATTATGTGGTGTATTGTTGTAAAATAGCTTATGAACCACATTTCAGCAGTATGCAGGCTCCAGCCATTGAGCACTCAGTCTATAGCACAGCTGGGCACCTCCTTTGCATTGGGGAGGGAGGGAAGGGAACATTGTTTAACCAGGAGCAGCACACTAAGCCGAAGCTTGTTTCCAGATGCAACCTGAGAGCACAAGGAAGTTAAGTGACTTGCTCAGGATCACACAGTATGCACCTAGGTGGCTGTGGGATTCAAACCCAGGTCTCCAGATCTGCAGCTCAGAGCCTTAACCCACTGTGCTATACTCCCTCCTTTGCAGGACTTAATTCTATGCAAATGATTTCTGTTATGTGACACAGAACATTACATGACATCAACAAATGCAGGCAATAAAACCTGGTCCTCCCATCCTTTGGGAGTCAGTTTGGCCCTAGTGGTTAGAGATGGGAATTTTGTATCTGGAAACCAGAGTTAGAATCCCTCTAGTGCCAGTTACCAACCGTGTGACCCTGAGCAAATCACTTACCCTCCTGTGCTTAACCTCTTTATAATCTCTCTCTTCTCTCTATGGTGTTTAAATCTTCCTGTGCAGCTAAAATTGTAGCAATGTTCTCTCCCCTCCCCCTCCTGAATTGTAAAGCACTGTGGGATACAGCATGTACAAAAGCTGTTAAATAAAACCAAATTCCTTTCCTTTTCTGCAGCTACTACAAACCAAATGAATACTGACCCTCTACTCACCCTTTCACCATTGTGCTACAGAGTAGATCACTTTTTGCACCGACTTAAAGGGACAGTGTCAACCCTTTTTGTATCACATTATTTCTAGGTGAAAACCCACATTTTATGTTTGTTTACCTTCTCTAAAATCCATTGGTGTTGCTGGTTATTTTATCTGCCTCCTTTTTAGTGGAACTGAAATGAATGCTAATGGTGTAATTATACTCAACTGCGTTTTGTTTTAAATCCTTGAGCTACTCTCATTGCATACTTCCTGAACATTAGGAACACCCCCAAACAGTGCAGCCACTCATGATGCAATAGTTTCCACTCCTCCTATTGCCTCGTGAGTGGCTAGACTATGTTGGGGGGTGTTCCCAGGTACAGGAAATATGCAGTGGGAGCTGATCAAGGAAGGTAAGCAAACATGTCTTTATGTGTCGACATCAGTAAGGTGGGCAGCCTGGTTTTAGCATTTAAAAAGGAAAAAGGAACAAGGAACCAGAATCAATCTACAAGATACATCAGCAGTCTCAACAGAATTTGACAAATCATGCAATGTGTTTTCTTTGAGGCCTAAGGGGGTTGACAGTGTCCCTTTTATTCTCATAAGGATGTCTTGCATATTCTCATTTAACATTACTGTTTTCAACTTAGGAAATAAAATATGATTTTCTCAGTCCTACTAAGGGGAAAACAAGTTTCCTCTCTAGTATATTTCACTGGATTTTTCTATCATTCAAACAAGGGCACATTATTGTTGTTTTTTTAAGAAATAATAATGAAATCTAACTTTGTTCAGTACAATAGTAAATAACCAACTGTTGACTCAGAATATATAGTCCAGCTGCTCTCTCATTTTGACATATCCTGAACGGTGATAGGAAACGGTTAAAGATACCTCATAACACCCCTTCCATTCTTCTTTCTATTATTTAGATGGTTCTGACGTGGTTTTACTGTTTTTGATTCAACAAAAGGGTATCTGTTACATTCTTACTGCTGACACGGCCCTGCTGAGATTCACACCAGTTCCTGGTTATAACTTTATATTCCACTGTTTCCTGGATGTTGCATGACATCTGTTCAAACTGTCCCACACTGATTAGTTAACGTTCCGGGATGGTGGGAGCTGACATCACCAAATGCCCAGGAAATTTACACACAGATTGCATAGAACAATCGAAGACCAAATGTAGAGCACATTCTGTAGCTGTAAATGAAAAAGGTATAGTAATAAAATCCTTTTTTAAGGAAAAAACAGTGCATCTCAGACGATTAAATATGATTTAAAGTAAGACAGAGGGAAAAATGCAAATGTAAAAAGATTTAAAATGGTTTTATATCACTTTTGAACATATTATCTTATTAAACGCCAAACAGCTCCCCACTTACAATTTATTTACCTAAGATACCCCAGTGGGCCCTGCTTCTTCACATTTCCCCAGCTTGGTGGACTAGAGCACTGGGGGGATAAATGATTTGCCCAAGGTCACACAGGGAGGCTGTTTACATTTATGCCCAACCTGTCATCGACTGCACTCCCTCAGCAGGGCACTGGTCATGTAGCAAAAGGCAGAGCTTGCCAGATATCTGGCAGTGTAACTGCAGTGCTGCCTGCTACTGCATTGTCGTTACCCTGACGACACAGTACAACTGGCGAAAGGCAGCGTATAAATGTAAACAGCCTCAGTGAAGAAAATATCTTAAGACATCCCCTTCTACCTTCTGTTTGTGTTATTTTAATAAACCTAGTGAAATGGAACATGCACCTCCAGATGGAAAACTCTGCATGCAATTTATAAATAAATTGTTCATTTATGTGGTGTTTTTTCCATCGAACAAGGGACGTCTCCTTAGGAAGCTGTATTGAGTGAAGTGCAGGAGCGGGTGGCCTAGTGAGGCTGTTTGTTTGCACATATTAGATGGAAAAGCACCAAGGAAAAGAAGCATTTTATTTATAAATCGTGTGCAGAGTTTTCCATCTACTCCTGGGAGGTGAATGCTCTGTTTAATTTGGTTTGGTGTCTTCAGTATGAGCCAGGGCAGGCTCTTTTCAGTAGCAAACCAACTTTTAAACTGCTGCAGCGTGGTACCAGGTCAATATGCCCCTGCAGGAACAGCGCAGTATTAACCCTGGTTATAACTTTGTGTTCCACTGTTTCTTGGACATGCCAGATATCCATTCAAACTGCCACACACTAATTAGTTAACGTTCTGGGATGGTGGGAGCCGACATCACTGAATGTCCAGGATATTTAGATACAGGTGGCACAGACAGTGGGGTGGTCAAATGCACAACACACTCTGTAGCTGTTAAAAAGCAGTATAGTAATAAAATCATTTTTTAAGGAGAAAAAAGCACATATCAGAAGCTTAAATATGATTCAAAGTAAGAGAAGAAAAAATTCAAATGTAAAAAATATTTTAAAGTGGTTTTATATCACCTTTAAATATATCATTTTTACTAAACTTCAAACATTTCCTCACTTACAATTTATTTATTTAGTTTTATAATTTATTTACCCAGGATAGTCCCATTAAGATGCATCAGATTTCAAGAAGGCAAATTCTGACAAGATGACTGTTAGGAGAAAGAACTGACAGAATGGGGCAGTTATGGGGGTAGAGGAAAAATGGGAAACATTTAAAAAAAGGAATGCCAGATGCCGCAGAAAGCTCAGCTAGGAAGATATCAAAGTTCAAGAGGTCAAGAAGACCACTGTGGTTCATGCAAAAGTAAAGAAGGCAGTAAAAGCCAAGAGGAAGGTGTTCACGAAATATAAGGGATGCCGGGGGATAGCGAAGAGTATATTGAGGCAGCAAAAGCAGCTAGTACAAAAGTCAGAGAGGCCAAGGTAGAGACAGAACTTTGGCTAGCAAGGGAGGGGGGAGTGAAACAAGGGGAAAAGACATTCTTTAGGTACATCCGGGAGAAATAAAAGATTAAAGGGGAATACACAGGAAGGATTGGAGGAAGAGGAGGAGGAGGACAATGGAAAAGCAGAGCTACTGAAGAGAGATTTTGTTCAGTATTTACTAGGGAGAAGGATGGTCCACACTGGGGATGTGGGATGAGGAGGGAACGAGGGGAGGACAGGTTCACAAACTGCACTAGCACAATAATGGAAAAGCTAAAAGGGTTGAAAGTAGATAACTCTATAGGAACCTGACAGCTTGCACCCTAGAATGTTAGAGGAGGCTGCGTAAGTGATAGTTCCACTACTGGCAGACATATTCAACTGCATGCTGGCCACAGAAGTAGGCCCTAGGGACTGGAGGACAACAGATGTGGTCCCTCTATATAAGAGTTGAAGGAAAGATGAGCCAATGAACTAAAGACCAGCCAGCCTGATGTCTATAGTGGGAAAAGTAATGCAGTCCATACTGAGAGAGGACCTAGTGGACTTTCTAAAAGGAAATGAACCACAGGACCTAAAGCAACGTGGATTCATAAAGGGAAAGTCATGCCAGATGATTGCCTTCTTCAACTGGATGACCACAGTGGCTGATAAGGGACAGGCAGCTGATACAGTGTACTTAGATTTCAGCAAGGCATTTGACTCAGTCCCCCACACTAGACTGGTCAAGAAGCTAAGGGATTTAGGTGTGGAAGGAAAATTGGCAGCTTGGGTGGTAAACTGACTAAGAGGAAGGACAATAAAGGGCTATAATTACTGGTGAGCCCCAATATCAATCTGTTTAAAAAGTCATATCAACCTGCAGGTTGGTATGAAAAGCCACGCTAAGCCACACAAAGCTGTGCAAACAGTGCAAAACACCAGTAATTATAAAAAATAAAAGATAGGCAAGTGTGTGTTAAGGATTTTTTTTTACACACCCTTGGTGTGTGCTGACTGTGTAAACCTCTCAAGCTTCACTCTCAAGGTTTACGGGTCATCACATACCTCGGATGTGTAAAAAAGTCCATAACACACACTTGCCTATCCATTATTCTCTATGTATTGAACATAGAGTTCTCTGAAGTAGTGGAGGTTACAAGTGAGGTACCACAGGGATTAGTGATGGGCCCTGTCCTTTTCATTGTGTTCATCTGTGACATGGGGAAGGCATTAAGGACAAGGTCTGCCTCCTCGTAGATGACACAAAAATTTGTGGAAGGGTTGACACAGAGGAAGGGATAAGGGAACTCAGGAAGGAGCTGGGCAGGTTGGAGAACTGGTCAAAGATTTGTCAGCTGTCCTTCAATGCAAAACAGTGTGAGGTGATGCACATTGGGAAAGGAACCCAAGCATGCAGTACAAAATAAGGGTGCTGGAAAGCACCATGGACACTTGGCATGTGCATGCTTCACTGTGATGGTTGTCTAGTGGACTGGCCTTCGTGGTTCATACTACATCCTCTGTTATCCACTACGCAAACTTGATTTAAATTTATTTTTGTGAAATCTATAAACCTCAAACAAAGAGCTCAGTTTTGAAACCAAATTTGTGACAACAGAACTCTTAAAAATAAAATGTTTAAGGAAAGAACTCACCAGACTTTCAAACTGCAACTGCTATAGCTGCCACTCCCACCGGACACAGGGTAATGCCGCAGACAAACACAAATGACCTCAGTGACATGCTGCTGTCTATTGAAAATGACATAAAAGAAAGTTGTTAAAACTCTTGATGGCTCGCTTAGAGCCAAACAAAAAGACACTAATCTGAGGGCAGAGGCTGCCAAATCAAGGGACACTTGGCCAGAGACACACTGTATTTGCTTGAAGATATAGTTCACAACCAGTCCAAACAAATTAACTTTCTGTTGGACAAAACTGATGACCAGGAAAACTCTAGACCAAATTCTGGAAGACCTGATTCTTAAGAAAGTGCCTATTTTGGCACTAGAACTTTCAGCCTGTTAGTGGAGAGGGAGACGAGTAGCTGGATCAGCTGTTTTCATAAATAAATATCATCCTTACCTTAGCTTTGGTGTGATTTAGAGCATCAAATGTGAGCCGTTTTTCATGAGTACAGCATTTGTGTTCTTTTCATTCTTGGCACCAGTCTCGAGGTCCTTAGCCATCTCCCAGTGGAGAGATGTATCCTTACCTTGTCCTTTACCTCTTCATCCACCCCCTTCCTCCCAACCCTCCTATCTGATCTCTCATCCTGCCCTTCTCTCCTCCCCAGAAGCACATCCATATTTTTGAAATCTGCTCTGACATGGATGATACATGGATCTCAAGTGTGTCATGTTCACATTCAGGTCTAAACTAGTGACATAGAGACATGGAAGGTACCTCAAATACTACTGCACAGAGTGCATGGGACTTCTACAGTATATGTACCCTATGACGGACATTATTTCAAACCAGCTATGTTAAACTATACAGATAGTCATGTCTTGGAGACTTATAAAACATTTCAACATTTCGGTAAATGTGTTCTAAAATGTAAAATCTTCTGCTGCCCCCCCCCCACCTTAAAATATTAGTATTATAACTCTCTCATCTCATTACATCACTTTAGTGCTGCTTATTTCCTTGCAATTAAATATTCTCTAATGTGAAACTTTAGACAGTATTTAGCAAATGTTTACTGTTCCTTTTAGGTTACGTTTTACATAGTTCTACAAGTATAGTTCTAGTTATGTAGGCCGTGTAGACCCTCTGTAGAAGTTTGAATGGATCTTACCCTGTTTATGTAGGCTGTGTAGTTGCTCTATACACGTCTGAGTAGATCTTACTCTGTTTATGCAGGCTGTGTGGATTCTCTATAGAAGTTTGAATAGATCTTACCCTATTTATATAGGCTGTGTAGACTCACTATACAAGTTCGAGTAGGTCTTACCATGTCAATGTAGACTGTGTAGATTCTCTATAGGAGTTTGAACAGATCTTACCCTGTTAATGTAGGCTGTTTAGATTCCCTATAGCAGTGCAGAAGTGTGATGTACATGGCTACTTACACATGTAGTGAATACTCTATTGGCAAAATAAAGAGAAAGTGGAAAAGGGTGAGGAACCATGAGAGAGCCACTGCCAGCAAAAACATGGAATAGACTACAGCATACTATGCCCACTCGGCAAGAATTTCAGCCCAGCATGTGTTCTATTAAATGGGTATTGAATAGGTTTCTATGGTCTGAGGGATGGGGATGTGGATAGTCTTCTCTCTGGAAGAGAAGCCTTCTAGGTATTTCATACCAAAGTCACATCCCCTCCAGGTCTAAACGATGGATTTGACCTGGTTGCCTCTCTGTGAACCCACCTTGGCCAGGGCTGTGGGAAGGATGTTGTAGTTTACCTTTTGGAATAGGTCTGATGCACATACTGTATCTGTTACAGCCATATCAGATGAGAAATAGCTTGTGCAGGTTTACATGTTGCAGTTTAACTTTCAAGAATTATTCTACTGTATATTCAGTATAGCTATATAAGGTGAGCTGTATCTAACATGTATCCTTTCTTTCAGAATGAATATCTGTTTTGCAGCATGCAAACTGCTTCACAGTTTTGGGATGCAGTTCACGTTTCCACTTTTGCACTTTCATTCTTGTTTGCACTTGTTTTGCATGTAGCATTTTCTTACATACTGTCACTGTAAGAATAGCAGCTGTGGCGTCAGTACAATATACCCCACCCGGCTTTTGTGAAATCAGTATGAATAGGGTGTGTTTTTGTGCCAAATTTACTCTTGACAAAGCCCTGTTGTTACAGGACAAAACAATTGAGTCTTTTTTTCTGCTTTGATGCCTGTATCCAGCTGAATAAACTACGCAGCACTGGAAGCTTACATCTCAGTGTGGTTTATGAACAGAGTGCTGTGGTAGCAGGGGTTTGTTATTTTGGTACTAGTATTACTGTATATGTTTCTCATCTCATTATATCCCTTTAGAGTTGCTTACTTCTTTGCAATAGTCTACCTGTTCGAATGTTCTCTAATGTGAAGCTTTAGGCAGTATTAAGTCTGTTTAACCCTGTTAATGTAGGCTGTGTAGATTATCTACAGAAGTTTGAAGAGATCATACCCTGTTAAAGGGACACTGTCAACCCCCTTAGGTCTCAAAGTGTCCCTAGTTTAAAAAACACATGCTATGATTGCCAACATTTGGTAAAGATTACTGATATAGCTGGTAGTTTGATTCTCTTTTTTTTTTTTTAAGTGAAAAACAGACTGCCCACCATACTGGTGTTACCATACAAACACAGGCTTATTTACATTCCTTGATCAGTTCCAACTGCATCTTTCCTAGACTTGGGACCACCCACAACACAGTCTAACCACTTGTGATGCAGCAGAAGTTTAGGAGACTACTGCCTCATGAGCGACTACACTGTTTGGGTGTGTTTGTAATGCTCAGGAAGTATGCAGTAAGAACAGATCCAAGACTGTAAACAAAACAAGGTTGTTTATAAATATACATTAGCATACATTACAGTTCTACTAAACAAAGAGACATACAAAACAAACAGCAACATCAATGAATTTCAGAGAAGGTAAGCAATCATAAAATGTAGGTTTTTAAACTAAAAATAAAATGATGAAAAACAGGTTGACAGTGTCCCTTTAATGTAGGCTGTGTAGATTCTTTATACAAGTTTGAGTAGATCATACCCTATTAATGTAGGCTGTGTAGATTCTCTACAGAAGTTTGAGTAGATCGTACCCTGTTAACGTAGGCTGTATAGATTTTCTATAGAAGTTTGAGTAGATTGTCCCCTGTTAATGTAGGCTGTGTAGATTTTCTATAGAAGTTTGAGTAGATTGTTCCCTGTTAATGTAGGCTGTGTAGATTCTCTATAGAAGTTTGAGTAGATCGCTACCTGTTAATGTAAGCTATGTAGATTCTCTATAGAAGTTTGAGTAGATCGTTCCCTGTTAATGTAGGCTATGTAGATTCTCTATAGAAGTTTGAGTAGATCATATCCTGTTTATTTATTTATTTATTCTTTTACATAACCAGAACTCTCTCAGGCTCCCAACTCACCTGCCGCTATACCACCCACTGTGACCTCCGCCTCCTCAAGGATGTTACTTTCTCCCCATGGGACCCCCCCCGGCCCAAGGTCCATGAGGAGATCAAAGGGGGCAGAGAAGGAGGTCCAGTATCAGGCGTGTGATGGCTAGGCACTGTGGGGCCATCGCCTATCTGGGCCAAAGGGTTTTTTTGGTTTAGTTCCAGGTGAGCTCCTTCCTCCCCCTGAGTGTGGCGTGCAGTGATACCATGGCACACAGCAACCCTGCCAGTGTCTACCACGCTCCCCACACATTTATTGGTCCTCCATCCTGCAGTGCTCCAGTCTCCATTGGGGGTCACCATGACACCGGACAGCCCCATTGCCTCCCCGGGAGAGGAAAGCAGTCCATCAGATGCTCAATCCTTTCCCTCCCCTGCCAACCCCTGGTGACCCAAGCTCAATCCCAAGCCCGGGTTGCTGGCATGGCGCGAGGTGTGGTGTCTGGTGCCTCAACCCTCAGTGCCACCAGGCCAGCATGTATCCTGTTTATGTAGGCTGTGTGGCCTCTCTATACAAGTTTGAGTAAGAGTGAGAAAGAGCACCAGGACCACAGGGCATGCAATGAAGCTGGAGGGAGTTTAAGAGGGATGTGAAGAAGTACTTCTTCAGTGAAAGAGTGGTGAACACCTGGCACAGGCTGCCAGCAGAAGTTGTGGAGGCAAAAACACTAGGGGATTCAAGCATGCATCAAATAGACCTAGGGGAATATTAGTAAATAGGTAGGGAGAAGGGATGGTCATCAGAGGCCAATTATGGTCTGTTCAGACAGACTAGGCAGGGACCATCTGGGCAGACTGGGTGGGCCAAGCAGTCCTTTTCTGCCAACAAACTTTATGTTTCTATAAGTAGCTTTAACACTATCAAGCGCATACTATGGGTTTCAACCTTGTGTGGAAAGAAAGGAGAGTAAGATCTCAACAGTTTTTCTTGAAACCTTTTAGGGGCTTCTTATTCTCTTCACACTTTAATTTAAGCCAACCTTATTTTATTTGTTATTGAACTAAATGGTTACATACAGGCAAAGGGGAAATTGTTTAACCAGGAAAGGTACACTAAGCCAGTCCCGGTTTCCAGATTCAACCTGGGAGCACAAGGAAATTAAGTGACTCTCTCAGGGTCACACAGTATGCAAGTGGGGGCTGATGGGATTCAAACCCAGGTCCTCAGGTTTGCAGCTCAGTGCCCTTAACCACTACACTATATAGCATTTAGTAGACAGAAGGTCCAGGATGGAGCTGCACATGGACTCAGGTTAGGGTTACCACCTGTCCTGCGTTTCTCAGGACAGTCCTGATTTGGGCAGCTATGTCCTGCAAAAAAACATGAAAAACACTACATGTCCTGATTTTTTAGTAGGAAAAATATTTTCTAACTTTCCTCTAAATCTTGTAGAAAATTATAGTACCTTAACTAAAATACATTAAAATGATATGAAACCATAGAAGCAACCAAGAAACTACAATACTTAGCCTTAATTCTGATTATTTAGAGAAAAAAAGTCTGTTGCACTAGTCAAGGTTACGTACTGTCCTGAAAAAATTATATTTTAGTAAGAAATGTCCCACTTTGGGCTTCTTAAAAGGTGGTAACCCTAACTCAGGTGCTCATGGTACAGACAATGGACTAAGCAGGAAAAATCAGGTACTCACCCCTCTGGGGTAAAAGACAACACTGCAGAAGTCAGTAAAATGTGGTTTATTCAGTGCTCAGGCGGATGCAAAACACAAAGCACTTGTATCATCTGACGTATTTCGGAAACAAGTTCCTTTCTCAAAGGTGCACAAGACTGGTATCAGTCCCCTTACATATACAGTATGATGTCATTACCTGAGGACGTTTTCTAAATGTCCACCAATCAAAGTAAAGTGCAATGCAAAGTTCAGAACAGTGAAGTGCAAAATGTACAAACAGCATATATGTAATAGATAATCCACTACAGGGTGTGCAGTCATGCTCTGATATACACACGCCTCAGTGTGCATTATGACACACAAGGCCACAGGCTGAATGCATTCAGCCACCCAAGGCATGCATATATCAGAACACGACTGCATGCCCTGTAGTGGATTATCTGTCTTATAAAATGACCAGAAGGTTCTGAGGGATGAAAAGAAGCACAGCCATGCGGGCATTGTGAAATAATGCATGGTCATGTGGCTTGTTTCAACCAATCAGGAGACTGGATTTTCACAGTTTTTTTGTACCCATTTTACAAATATATACAGATAGATAGATAGATAGATAGATAGATAGATAGATAGACAGACAGATATAATGGAAGAAAAGATTAAAAAACATGAATTCATAATTTTACTAGCCCAAGGACTACCAAATCAATTGATCAGCCTCATCAGTGACTATTGATAATAGGAAATGTCAAAATGGTTGCTAACGCTACTCATGCTGCTAAACTAGAAGTTGTAATGCATAATACATAAGTAGAGAGCAAAAAACATACATTAATTAGCTCCTATTGATCCTAAATTCATAAATGGCAAAGTCTACTTTGTATACATGGCCCCAGGACCAAGTGAAATAGTCTGTATTGAGGAATACCCATTGATCCATGTGGGCTCATATTAATCAGGGCAGTCTATACGAAGAACTCAGACTGGGGAAGGGGGGTGTTGGGGAAAGAAAAAGCAACAGACAGGTTGCCACTTGTAGGAAATGAATCTGGTTCCTGGTGCAAACCTCTGCAAAGACATAAAGAAAGAGAAAAAAATAAGCGTGCAAAATATGAACAAGAGTAACTCATTAATATACAGAGCTATATATTACACCAATACGGACCAGTGACTATAAACATTAATATTGCCTCAAATATGCTGTCAGGCAAAATACTTCCAATAACTTTGTATGAAGTCCAAACTATTCATTGTTTACCTGTCACAAAATGGATGCCCAGGTTATAATGAGTTAAAGAGGATGGGAAATGAATTCTAACTGGCAGCTGTTTATAATGTTCCTATTTTTTTGCATGATCCATATGTAACTGTACCTGGATAAAAAGTGATGTGAATAAATGTATTTTGCATTATTTTGTTATACTGTATGGTAGAATGCTGTTATCCCCCAAAAAATCATCTTTTTACAGTGTTGTTACACCATTGACGTGATGTCATGCTATTGTTATACTGCTGTCGCTGCATCACATCAATGGTGTAACAGACTAGAACCATGGCACGGAGCTGTTGCCATGACCCCCATAGCAGCCGAACGTTCCCATGTTTAAAGACTGAAGCACAAACTGTCATCAAACTAACGCATAAAATAATGGCAGTAGCAATTTATTCTAAACCTGATACAACTGACCAGCAAGCATTCATAGCGGAGTAGCGTAACAAACGTACATTAAGGAAAACTGAATCCAATGTGCGGTTGTTCAAATTGTACCTCGCAGATGCAGAGGAGCAGCGTAACATCTCAGCCATCCCTGTCAAAGAGCTTGACATCCTCATCACCGAGTTCATTTACAAAATCAGCAAGGTAAATGAACAGTCTTTTGAAAGTGTTTTGTTTTGTTC
Source organism: Neoceratodus forsteri (assembly GCA_016271365.2). Taxonomy (NCBI): domain Eukaryota; kingdom Metazoa; phylum Chordata; order Ceratodontiformes; family Ceratodontidae; genus Neoceratodus; species Neoceratodus forsteri. The sequence continues at coordinate 252,805,689 of JADMNL010000024.1, read as the reverse complement.
TGCTGATGATCACACGCTATAAAAGACAACGTATGGTCATCGGGGCATAACCACGCTAAGCTTGCCATCTCATGGTTCCCATGGCAGCACAGTTAAACCTCTCAAGCTGCGCTCTCGAGGTTTGATTGAGCTGCCATGGGAACCACTCGATGGCAAGCATAGCGTGGTTAGGCCCCGATGACCATACGTTATCCTCTATTTTATTGGCAGCATTCTGTTACCGTTCTCTTCATGGAAACAGTGGGCTGGAGTTTTAATTGTGTCATGGTTTGTGTACAGAACTCTAAGCATGGTTCTGATAGGTTAATAGCTAATTATTAGCATTCTATACACAAACCATAACACAGTGAACATTCCAGATTACTGTTTCCATGAAAAGAGCTGTACAGAATGTTGTTCATAAAAAGAAAACAATTGTAAACAGTTTTTCACATCGGTGGTTATTCAGGTACAGTTAAATATGAATCACTTGAAGGTACAAATTTCAATTATGTTAATAGGACATTATTAACAACTGCCAATCAGCAAACGTTTCTTGTTCCCTTTAATACAGGGCCTATGCAGTCCTTACTATTTCAAAACAACAGAGAAATCAAAGCCATCTTTCAGTGCTGGGTATTTGTAAGCTCTAAGACTGTAGATCCAAAAGGCTTCTCATTTTAAAGAGAGATTGTCAAAGTCCCCTCCTCCTCCTGGATTAGGATTTACCTCATCAATAGGTCTGAAAGTGAACCCGTGCTCATTTGTGCCTTGCGACGTTTTCATGTGTCCCGCTGTTGAAAATAATTCATTGCCATTCAGGATTGCTCGGCAGTGTTCGCCTACTCTTGAACTGTCCTTTTAATTTCAAATAGGCAGAATGGTCAGCAAACATTCAAGATATGGGCTCAATACACCTTGCCCCTCCCCACGGAACCAAACGTTTTCACGTCACAATTACACTTTCTCAGCCCATATCTTGAATGTTTGCTGACCATTCTGCCTATTTGGAAATAAAAGGCTTTTATCCTGACACATCGATTGTGAAATTTGTATGACAGTAGATGGTTACGAGGTGCCGACCTATATGGACAGTTCGTGAGTACCCTTTGGATTTGGTTTTGGCCCCGTCTTTGCGGCGTTTGTAGCCGCCTATGTATGCTTGTTCGCCTACTCTTACTCTAAACTGGTGTTTAATTTTTTCCCTACATAAAATAAAACACATCACATTTACACCAAGCTTCACATACAGTGCCTGCCATACCACACGTTATGATCTGTCTGATCACATATTGTTTGCCTGGGTGTGGATTACGAGGGTTTTTACCTTGAGATATAACAGCACATGTATATATCTTTTACAGGGAAAACAACCTCGTGGACTACTGGAGAGCCTGATATTGGCACCAATGACTGGTTATCTACTGTGTAAAATAATACCTGACAAGGTGGGCGCTCTGCAGTATACCATCCTCAGGGGTGTCTGATTAACCTCTGTTGGGCCTGGGTTCCCCAGTAACACATGCCAGTGCTTTTCTATTATTTTCTCAAATTGACTAGCATAAGTCGAAAAAGTGATGACAAAATTATATCTGGTGGGTGTGTTAGTGTCAGGTTCTGAATTATTCTGGCCCTGGTTTTTAACCTAGCTTGTGCCTCTGCTTCTTTAATTTATTTTATTTGCTTTTGGTAACCGGGTAAGCACGCTAGACAACAAGTGCCTATTTTCAGGTGCGACCCGGGAGAATTATAAGGTAATTACATAGGATAAATACATTGACAACATTACAGTCAGGAGCAGACATACTCCAATAGTGGGATAAAACATCAGGGATTATTAAGGCGGGAGAACAAGCAACGGAACTGCATATCAACAATCACAGATTACCAACATACAGACCGGGAGCTACAGGGTGGTATGAGACCTCCCCCAGGTTGAAAGACACAATAAATCTTATACTAACATACTAAAATGCCAGCAGAATAGGCCTAACGGTCTTTCGCGTCTGCTTGTTTGGTCAGCCCCCACCCTGGGAGCTGACCTTGCTGCCCCCCTCGCCTTCTCTGGCTTCTCCCTTCCCAGTTCTGGACATTCTCGCTGCATTGGATTTTGCTTCCAGAGCCTTTCCCCTGTACCTGTCCCACCACCTCTTGAACCCCTCCACCGTCTCTGCCTCCACCCGCCCCTAGGCAGTGCATTCCATGGATCTACACCCTCTCAGTGAAGTAGCACTTCCTCCTTTCTTCCCTGAATCTTCCCCCCTCCAGCTTCCACCCATGCCCTCTAGTGGCCCCCTCCTCCTTTCTTCGAAGCACCCTGACTGTTCCTCCCCTATTTACCCCCTTCATGTGCCTGAGACCTCTATATGTCCCCAGTTTCCTTCTCTCTTCCAATGTGTACATATTTAGCTCTTGAGCCTCTCCTCATAGGTCCTATCCCCAAGCCCAAATCATTTTGGTTGCCTCCTCTGGACCCTCTCCAGGAGTCTAATGTCCTCTTTAAGTGTGGCCTCCAAAACTGCACGCAGTACTCGAGTGCCGGCCTCATCAAACAGTTATACAGAGGGTATCACTTCCCTCTTTCTGGAGGTGATCCCCCTAGCGATGCATCCCAGCATCCCGTTGGCCTTGGCTGCTGCCCTCTACAAGTCTCGAGTTGTTCATCTTGACATCCACCACCACCCCCAGATCCCTCTCAGCCATCGAGACTTGTAGCATCCCCCCCAAGGTGTACACTTGGCCCAGGCTTCTGGCCCCCAGGTGCAGTACCTTGCATTTCCCCTGCATTGAACCTCAGCTTCCACTTTCTAGACCATCTTTCCAGAGCCTCAGGTCTCCTGTAGGGCCACCCTCTCCTCCTCCCCATCCAACACGCCACCAGTTTTGAGTCAACACAAAGAGACTCATCTCACTCCTGATACCTGTCCTTATGTCAGACATGAGGTGTTGAACAGGAGGGGCCAAGGACTGATCCCTGTGGTACCCCACTAATGACCCTCCTTGGGATGAGACTATCCACCAACTCGACCCTCTGGGTCGGTCCTGGAGCCAATTGCCTATCCATCTGATCATCTGGTTCCCCCACCCCCATTTCTCCCAGCTTATCCAACAGGCCCACATGAGGGAACAGAGTCAAAATGCCTTGCTGGAAGTCTAGAAAGAGGACATCCACTGGTCACCCAGGTCCAAGGCACTCGTCACCCAGTCATAGAACTCCACAAGGTTTGTCTGACATGATTTCCCCGGGACGTAATCCATGCTGTCTATCATCCAGGCACCCTGACTTTTTCCAGGTCCCCCCAGCCTCTCTGACAATGCCCTCCATCACCTTGCCCACCACCGATGTCAGGCTGACAGGCCTGTAGTTCCCTGCCACCTCCCTTGATCCCCTTGTGGACAGGCTCTATATGCGCCACCTTCCAGTCCTGGGGCACCCACCCTGTCCTCAGAGAGATGGTGAAAATCTCAGCCAGGGGTTTCACCAGGACATCCGCAAGTTCCTTCAGCACCCTGGGATGTAATTTATGTGGCCCCGGTGCTTTCTCTGTCTTAAGGGACCTGAGGGCTTCCCTCACTCTCTCTGCTGTGATTTCCACTTCCACTACCTCTTCTCCCTGCTTAGCCTTCCCCCCTCCTGCCAGTGATGCCTCCCCCTCTCCCCAAACCCACCGATCGGTAATGGTCCCCCCACCTCAGTATCACTGTCTCCTCCCAGGTATGATGCAGCACCCCCATTTTCCTGGTGAAAACTGAGGTGAAGTACTCATTTAGTACCTCAGCCTGCTCCCCCGGGTCTTGTGCCCATCTCTCCCATTTTAATCCTGCTAATCTGCCCCTTCACCCTTCATTTTTCCCCAGTGTATCTAAAGAACCCCTTGTTCCCTCTCCTAAGTTCCCTGGCCAGGTTCTGCTCCTTCCTTGCCTTAGCCACCCTCACCACTCTAGTGGCCCTTCTAGCCATCAGCTCATACTCCCCTCGATCCCTTTCACTTCTTGAGCACTTCAATTGCCTATAGGCTGCCTTCTTTCCCTGCACCACCTCCTGGACCTCCCTGGTCCACCAGCAGGGTTTTTGGGCCCTACTGCATTTTCGTCTTACTCTTGCACAGGTGCTGGTAGCATCCTGCACCCCTCTCTAATGATTTCCACCTACTATCAGCGTCCATGTCTGACCCAATCCCATCAAATGCTCCTAAGGCTCTTCCCATTTCCTTAAAATCCTCCCTGAAGTCAGTTACCTCCATCTTTGTGCAGCCTTCTACCCTCCTAGGTCCAGGCAGAACCAGACCTGGCATGGTCACTCCCGCCAATGGGTCCCTTACCTCCAGGCCCCCAATCTGGTCGCTGTCTGCCAGGACCACATCCAGTACCCGCGTCTCCCTGGTCGGTTCCCCCACCTGCTGAGTTAGGAACGTGTCTTGAAAGACATCCAACAACCTCTGTTCCCTGGTCACCGAGGATGTCAAAGTCTCCCAGTCTGTTCCTGGCATGTTTATGTCCCCCAACACCACCACCCTTCCCCTGCCCAGTCTGCAGTGTCTCCCAACATCTGCCACCAGACTGTCCTCCAGCTCCTCCTCCAGTGCAGGGGATCTATACAGCACTCCTATTTTTACTCTCTTGCCCCCCCCCCCTTGTTATCAAGGTGACCCAAATCACCTCCACGGTTCCCTCTGCCTCCTCTACTCCCCTATGCCAGTGCAGTTTTGACTATTATTGCTACCCCTCCTCCCCTTCCCTCCCCCCTGTCCTTCCTGAACATAGTGTAACCCTCCAGGTTCAGGTCCCAGTCATGTCCTGCGGTGGCCCAGGTCTCAGTGACCGCTGCCACATCCACCGCTCCCTCAGTTAGCATCGCCTGGAGCTCAGGCATTTTATTGCCCAAGCTCCTGGCATTTAGCAGGACTACCTTCCACCCTTTCCCTATACTTCCATTTCCCCTGCTCATGTTCCCATGGGGATTCTGTTTTCCCCTGGTCTGCACTTTACCAGTCGGCCTTTTCCCGCATTCCTCCAGCTCCCCAGGGGGGTGGAGACAGTCCCATCTTTATCAGCACCCCCTCGACAGCCTTTTCTTCCATCCCTCCCCCCTTCACAAGTTTAAACCCCACTTTTCACCAATGAACCACTCTATTTTCAACTTATACCTACTAGTAGAGTGCAGGTGGCGAGGGGGACAGAGCCTGGTTGGGGTACCAAAGCAGATAGGTTGTGGGGCTGGGCATTAGGCGGCACACAGGCAGGTTGCAGCAGATTTCAGGAAGCTCCAAAAGGAGGTTTTAAAGGTGGAGTGGGAGGGGGCAGCACGAACTTGTGGGGGAAGGGAGTTCCACAGCTTGGGTGCGTGGGAGGTAAATGCCCTGTCACCAGTGAGAGTGCGGGTCTTGGGGACCAGGCGGGTCTGGGATGCACAGGACCTAAGGTGGTAGATGGGGGAGGCATGTTTCAGGGGGAAGGCGAGCGAGGCGGGGGCGGCTGTTCGAATTATGTTGTTGATGAAATTACCCATGGTGTAGATCCGGTGTTTTTCTGGGGGGAGCCATTCGAGTCGAGAGTAGAGCTCACATCGGTGAGTGAGACGGGAGGCCCCGAGCGCAAAGCGGCATATGTTGTTGTACGTGGTATCCCATTTGGCTAGGCATGAAGAGAGGACTGAGGCAAATGTGACGAGACCATAGAAGAGGATGGGCAGTAGTATCCCCCTAGCTAAGGCCAGCCAGGTAGCAGGGGTGAGGCAGTCTTTAGCCCTATATGCTAGGCCAAGTTTGCCATTGGTAGCATTTGCATATGCTCCTGATGTGCCCGGAGAGGTCCAGTTAAGGGCTGAGGGTGACTCCAAGGTACTTTGCAGAGTCAATTGTCGGCAGGAGGGAGTTGCAGGTACCATGAATTTTGAGGGGCGTTGTGCAGTAGGAGATTTTTACTGCGGTGCCAAATAGCATGGCCTGTGTTTTCTTGAGGTTGACTATGAGTTTGTGCCTGTCCAGCCATGCTCTGATACAAGAGAAGTCTGAGTTGAGTTGGGCATTGATGTTGGTAACATCGGGGGCGCTGGCTAATAAGACAAGGTCATCTGCATACATGGTAAGGTGCCCTTCTGTAGCAATGGAGGGTAAACCATTGACAAACAGGGAGAACAGGATTGGTCCAAGGACAGATCCTTGTGGTACCCCACTGTAGACGGGTAGGAGGGGTGAGAGGGTACAGTTGAAGCAGGTGAGTTGCTTCCTGTCCCCAAGGTAGCTGGTGAACCGGTCAAGGGAACGGCGGGAGAAGCCAAGGGTCTGGAGTGTGGAGAGGAGGAGGAGATGATCTACACAGTCGAAGGCTTTGATTAGGTCCACAAATATAGCCCCCATCAACTTTCCCTGGTCAGTTGCGGTCCTGATTCTGGTTGTGACTTCAGAAAGCACTGTCAAGGTGCTGTGGTTTTTACAAAAGCCATGCTGACATGGGGAAAGGACATTATACTCTTGGAGGTAGTGGACAAGTTGCGACACTACTGCTTTTCCCAGCAGTTTACAGGCAGCTGATAGTATGGCGATAGGACAATAATTGTTGATGTCCTTACGGTCACCATTTTTCAGGACGGGGACAACCCTGGCAATTTTCCATATGTCGGGGATGACCCTAGTAATGAGCGAGGCGTTGAATATGTGGGCAAGTGGTCTGGCAATGTAAGGAGCCCCCAGGCTGAGAAGCCTGGGTTCCAGGCCATCCTGACCCACCCCAGCGTGGTGAGAAAGACCGGCAAGGAGACCCTGGGTCTCCCTCACAGTGATCTTCTTGAGGTAGAAGGGCGGGCGGGGAGGCTGGGAGTCGCAAGCGTGGGCTGGGGCAGCAGGCTGTGGAGGTGTGGCGGCTGGCAGGTCCGTGAAGAGGTAGTTAAAGGAGGAGGCAATGGTTAGGGTGTTATTACAGTTGGCCTCACCAATTGTCATGTCAGTAAGCTGAGTTTTGGTCGAGCCACCGACTAGATTTTTTATGTTCACCCAGAAATGTCTTGGGTCACGTGCAGTGGCAATCAATGCTGAACTGCAGTATTGGCTTTTTGCACTACGTATACCCTCTTGCAGGAGTTTCTAAGCTGACGGTACTCCTGGAGGTCTGTTCAGTTGTGTGATGCCCTATATTTTGTCCAGGCCTTGTCCCGCCACTTCATAAGAGATAGGAGCTCGCTGTGAAGCCATTTCGTGACTGAGCCTCTGACTCGCCTCTTGGATAGGGGAGCGTGCCTGTTCTGAAGCGGGGCAAATGCCATGAGGAAGAGGTCGAGGGCTGCAACGGGGTCATGTGTAGCCATGACATGGTTCCAAGACACTCCTTGCAGGTCCTTGAGGTAGTTCGGGATCATGAGTTTCGAGTAGTCACTCATAATTACCACTCTGCTGGGGACCTTGGGCGGGTTTGAGCCCCATATGCAGTAAACCGGTGAATGGTCCGAGATGGAGTCAGGAAGGAGTCCCGACTTAACAATTTTGTTGAGCCGGTTGCACAGGATCCAGTCAATGAGTGTCCCCTTGTCCCCACGGTAGGAGAGCCTGGTGGGTTCCGCGATGACCTGACTGAGGGAGAGGCCAGAGAGTATTGGTTCATAGAACTTGGCATTAGGTCCCAGCCAGTTAAGGTTAAGGTCACCAAGTAAGAGGAGATCGCTGGAGCCCACCTTCTCCCGGAGTAGCTCCAGGAGTGACGAGAGTCTCTGCAAACCCCCCTTGGGAGGGTTATATGCACACACTATGTGCACCTTCTTTGTGTTACCAAGGAGGAGGAGTGAGTGGAGAAACTCACAGGGTGAGGGTCCCTGGGTTAGGTGCGACACTATGGAAATGTTTAGGTGTACCTTATGGCATATAAGTACACCCCCACCTCTTTTGTTGCCAGCTCTGTCGAGTCTGGCCATGCTGTAGCCTGGGAGGGAGCAAGCCAAGTCAGAGGTGCAGGGTTTAAGCCACGTTTCAGTGACGCACAGGACATCAGGTTTGTAGTGGGCTGCCCAAGCAGTTAGCTCAGCAAGATTCTGCAGGAGGCTGCGGATGTTCAGGTGGGCTATCTTTAACCCCTTAGCCGCCCCCCGGGGGGGCAGTAGGGGACTGGATGCACTGGGGGACCCTGGCTGTGGGCTGATGGGCCAGCCTGAGTGGGGAGGGCCATGCCTCAGAGGGTATGGAGCCCTAATGCAGCGCACTTCACAGGGACAGGGGACCCAGTATAGAGTGTCAGGTGGGGTGTAGAAGGAGGGATTGGGGTGGGGGTGAGCAGGAGCGAGACAGGTAGGGAGTCTAGGGATGGGTAGCTAGAGACCGTGGGTTAAGAGCACCAGGAGTAAAAGTCTGGAGGGTGGAGGAATCTCCTACAGGAACAGCAGGAAGGTGGAGGTATCCCCTACAGGAACAGCAGGAGTGTGCAGCTGTGAGATCAACTGGTGTTGTGGAGAGACTAATGCATGTAATACTAAAAAAACCCTAGTGGCAGGATGGTATAGCCTGCTAATGGAGAAGTGGGCTGATAGGTTTTTCAGCACCACGTGACCTTCGCTATAAAAGCAACTGTTCACCAAGGGTGGTGGTGGGGGCAGTGGGGCAGCCGGTGAAGCCGGCGGGGCTCGTGCTCAGCTCTGCAGAACAAGCTGGAGTGCAGCAAGGAAAGAAGCAGCGCGCGCGTGGCGCCCAGGTATCTCGAGTTGAGCTTCAAGGTTTGGCAGTGAGTATGGCAACGAGTACAGTTTCTAAGAAAGGCAAGTCCTTCTCCAGTACAGGGGAGCGCAGAATTACCTTCAGCAGGGATGCTCCTTCATAAGCGAGTTCTCAGGGGTGGGGGTGGTGGAGGATCTGGCAGCCCCGCCATGCCACCGGGACGGTCCGGAACCTCTCTGCACCCTGTAAAAATAACGAAAGAGCAAGAACTTAAATAGGCTCCGGGAGGGAAGGTGGGAGGGTAGGAAAGTGGACCAGGGAGGCTGTCTGGTAAATCGCTGCTTGATTGTGCGCACAGGCTATACGACTAATCTAAGGCTGTCTGGTAATTCGCTGCTTGATTGTATGCACAGGCTATATGACTAATCTACCTAGACAACAAGTAGCAGTCTCTGCAGAATAAAGTTTATCAACATCCGCAGTCGCATAAGGAGACAGGGGTACTATACCGCAGGTCACCCACAACTAGTAGAGAATGGCTGTAAAACAGATAAGGTGTATGAGGGGACAAGTAAAATCAGCAGGCTTCACGGATTAGAGCAACCACAGTGCATTAGTCACAGAAATCGGCAGGCTACAGGTAATGGCTGTATGACAGATAAAGCGTATGAGGGGATAGGTAAAATCAGCAGTTTACACAAATTAGAGCAACAACCCTACATTAGTCACAGAAATCGGCAGGCTACACTACTTCATTAAAGTATCAGTAGTGTATGGGTCATTGAGGCTGCAGAGCCGAGGCATTAATGTGGGGTGGGCTAAAATGGCTGAATGGGTAGTAGTCGGTCCCTCAGTCAAGATGGCGGCTGCACGTGCGTCGGCGGTCTTAGTAGCCGAGTAGACGAGCTGGAGCGAATTAAGGCAACGCCACCCACACTTGCAGCGAGCCACTTAAGGTACCCAATGATTCACACACCACCAATGCCCTACACGTTTAGACTCTTAAAGTCACTGCTAAGTTCATTAAAATTTAGCTTGGCTCATCTCTAAAGTAAAGCTTGAAAAACAGTCTCCACTCATACGCCGACCAGCAGCTTTGCTCTGCAGAACCAGCTGGAGTGCAGCAAGGAAAGGAGTCTCGTATTGGTCTCGTATTTGTAGCCTTTTTCTAAAAATTGCTCTGTTAAATCTCCACTGCTGCTACATCAAATGTATCGTAAGCTGCAGTTGTGCCTAAATCTAAGGTACTGACCTTTAGGTATATTTTGTACAGTATGGCGCGGATGGCAGCTCGAAGCCAAAAGAAGGGTGTTTTTATCAGTCTCTTTATGGTAAATGTCAGTGGACATATTACCAGGGCAATCCTTTGAGACTTGGAGGTCTAGGAAATTTACTGTTTGTGGGTCTGCCTTGTGCATAAATTTCAAGTTTTTATTAGTAGGCTATAAGTATAACTCAAACTCATCGAATTCATGGAGAGTACCTTTCCATACAACTACAATATTGGCAATAAAGCATCGCCATAGCAACACTTTGTCAAAGAACATGTTTTTATCTCTATCTTGTACAGAGGCTGCCTCCCATAAGCCTACATAAAGGTTAGCTACCCAGGAGGAGAAAGTGACTTCCATAGCCATGCCCTTAGTTTGCAGGTAGAAAATGTTTTGAAAAGTGAAAGCACTGTATCTGAGCACAAAGTCTGACAGTTTCAACAAATTTTGATAGTTTTAGCACAAATTCTGTGGAAGGTGATGCACTGTTCCCATGTTGACTCAAGAAATGTGCCAAGCCATCCAGTGCATCTTTCTGGGGAATGTTAGTGTACAGGGGCTCGATATGCATCATGATGAGATATGAGTCCTGGTCCACCGCCATATCCTCCAGTAACTGTAATGTATTCAGTGTACCTTTAGATAAGAGCTCAGGGAGATGACAAAAGGTCTAATATGTAGATCCATGTATTGGGATAATGTCTCAGTAATGCTACCAATACTATTCACTATAGGGTGGCCAGGGGTGGAGACAAGTTGTCTGTGCACTTTATATAATGTGTAAATAGAGGGGCTGATGGGGGGGGGGGAGTAATAAGAAATCCCTTGTATGCATGTCAATTTCCCCTTTCTCAAAAGCTTCCTTAATAGTTTGGTCAATAGACCATTTAAATTCCAAAGTGGGGTCATGATCTAGTTTTCTGTAGAACTTAGTATTGTTTATTTATTTCATTTTGGTTGACCAGGAAAGGAGGACTAGGCAATTCTGCTTATTTTCAGCCTCGTCCCAGTAGAGGGGGGATAACGATGGAAGCCAAATGACATTGAAACAGATTAAGCTGTTGGTGATATTTTTATTTCTCTGTCTTAACACTTCTTGCACATATTCATCAGTATTTAAAATAACCATACCCCCACCTTTGTCAGCGGGTTTGATGGTTAAAGGTTCTTAGATCTTGCCATGCTTGTCTCTCATCTCAAGTAAGGTTATTATACCTCAAGTCTGGTAGATCTTCATTTAGTCTAGTAAGATCTTGATCGCACAGTTCTATAAAGGTTGGAAAAGATGCGCTGGGTTGTAGGATGAATGCAGCAGCTTTTTTCTTTGAGTACTCTGCTGGTATTCTCCAATGGTCCCTCTGGTTCAAGTTGTAGTATAGTGTGCTGGTTACCAATGTTGGTGGCCACATGAGGTTTTGTATCAAATCCCATTTTTTGTCTTCTATTAAATCAAATCAAATCATTTTTATTTTCATAGTGCCTTTCAAAACCAAGGCACTGTACATAAAAATCATATACATAAAAATTAAATTCTAAAACAGACATTAAAACAAATCATCCATAGCTAGAAAGCTAAACTAAATAAATATGTCTTCAACGCTATTTTAAATCTATCGACAGTTGGGCATTCTCTCAGCCAATGAGGTAGAGAATTCCACAGGGCTGGCACTGAAAAAGCAAAGGCACGAGATTCTGATGTCTTTAATCGAACCCTGAGAATCTGTAGCAATCCCTCGTTGGTGGAACAGAGAGGATGGAGGGGGCAGTAGGGTACCAGGAGATCTTTCAGGTAACCAGGTCCCTGATCGTGTAAGGCTTTAAAGGTTAGTAAACCAACCTTAAAGGTGATCCGCCACCAAACAGGCAGCCAGTGCAGTTCGTGCTCACAGGTGTAATATGACTGATTCTTAAAGTCCCTGTCAAAAGCCTGGCCGCCTCATTCTGTACCAGCTGCAGGCAGTGGATATCAACTCCAGGTAGCCCTAGGCAGAGGGAATTGCAGTTAACAAGATGGGTAGTGACAAAGGCATGGACCAATGTTGGAAGATCACCCGGAGGAATCAGGTGTTTCACCTGGGCGATATTCCTCAGATGGTAAAAAGAGGATTTGATGACAGCTGAAACCTGAGATTTTAGGGTCAAACCATCATCAAAAATAACACCCAGGTTATGCACCTGATCAGAGGTAGTGAGCGACATACCACCAAGTAATAAGCCTGATGGTTGTCCAGCCCCCAAACCCACCCCCGGATGACCTGGGTCCACAACCAGCACCTCAGTCTTATCCAGGTTCAGTCTCAGCCAGCTGGAACTCATCCAAAGTCTGATCTCAGCAAGGCAATTATGTAGCATGGAGAGTGCATCATCTTGTCTGGGCAGAAAGGACAAATACAGCTGAGTATCATCTGCGTAGCAGTGAAAATCCAGACTGTATCGTCTGATGATCTCTCCCAATGGCAGCATATACACTGCAAACAACATGGGGGCTAGAATGGAACCCTGCGGTACCCAAGGCAGGGAGTGAGTGCCAGAGGAATAAATTACAGTGGCAGCTCTCTGAAACCTGTCCATGAGGTAAGAATGGAACCATCTGAGAACTGTACCAGACAGCCCACAAAAGAACCGCAGGCACTCCAACAGCACACCATGGTCTAAATGCAGCAGAGAGATCGAGAAGGACCAGAATGGTACGTGCCTTTTGATCTCTAGTCATTAGGAGGTCATTCAATACCTGGACAAGGGCAGTCTCCGTGCTATGCTTCTTCCTAAAACCAGACTGGAGAGTTTCATAGACATTGTGAGTTGTAAGATGATAATCCAATTGCAGCGCAACCGCCTTTTCAATAACCTTACCAATGAATGGCAGGTTAGAGATAGGCCGGTAGTTGGCTAGACAATCTGGATCTAAGGAGGGTTTTTTAACGAGTGGTCAAACGACCACCTCCTTGAGCGGGTCAGGAAAGACCCCCCTCTCCAAAGACTTCCAGACACTGTCAACAAAGATCGGGCAGATAACTTCTACACATCCCACTAAAAGGGGTGTAGGACCCGGATCCAAACTACAACTGCTTGGTCGCAATGTTTGGATGATCTTCACAATGTCAGTGAACTACAGCCAGCGAAAATCTGACCAGACAGACTGAGTGCATGCCACTTCCTGTCGGCCACTGTAATCCCTCATAGGAGAGGTCGGACCGATGCCAGACCTGATGCTGGCAACCTTATCTGCAAAAAACGAACAAACTCCTCGCATCTCAGCTCAGAAAAAGCTTCTCTGGGCTGGAGACAGATTGGATTGCACATAGATACATAGATACATAGATACATAGATACATAGATACATAGATACATAGACAGTGTCGGCAGATAAGGGCCTATGGCCCACCCAGTCTGCCCATTTGAGCTTGTAAGTTCAGTTTGTTTTCCTAGAAGTCTGTTGCCCCTTACCCCTGACCTCTAGAATTCCTTTATGTCTATCCATGCATTCTTAAATCCGTGATTGCTTCAGCCCCCACCACTTCCTTTGGCAGGGTGTTCCACTTGTCCACCACCAGTTCTGTGAAGAAATTCTTTCTCATGTTTCCTCTGAATCGTCCTCCCTCCAACTTCATCCCATGCCCTCTAGTTTCGGAACATCTTTTTCGCTTAAAAATAGTGTTCTCCTGCACCCTGTTCCTCCCTGTAAGATACTTGTATGTCTCAATCATATCCCTCTCTCCTCCTCTCCTCCAGGGAGTACATGTTCAGTTCCTTCAACCTGTCTTCATAGGACTTGTGATGCAATCCATGCACCATCTTTGTTGCCCTCCTCTGAACCTTCTCTACCCTGTCTATGTCCTTACGTGGGTATGGTCTCCAGAACTGTACACTGTACTCCAGGTGGGGCCTCACTAGTGTCTTGTATAGCGGAATTATGACCTCCCTTTTCCTGCTGATGATGCCCTGCCTATACATCCCAGCATCCTATTTGCTTTGCCTGCTGCCTTGTCACACTGTTTCCCTATCTTGAGGTCATCAGAGATGACAACCCCAAGATTCCTTTCCTGCTTGGTGCATGCTATATCCTCACCCCCAACTGATATATTGTGCCAGGGTTTTGTGCCCCATATGCATTATCTTGCACTTCTTTGCATTGAATTTCAATTGCCAAACCCCTGACCATTCTTCAAGTTTCTGCAGGTCGCTTCTCATTCTGTCTACACCCTCTGGTGTGTCTACTCTATTACAGAGCTTTGTGTCATCAGCAAACAGTGAAATTCTGCCTTCTAGATCCTCGCCGCAATGTCACTGATGAAGATGTTGAATAGGACCGTCCCAGCACTGATTCTTGTGGTACCCACTGGTCACTCTTCCCTCTGTGGAGTGACAGCCATTTACCACCACCCTCTGTGTCCTGCCACCCAGCCAGTTACCTACCCACCACACTACTGTCCTGCCCACACCCATATTCCCCAGTTTGTGTAATAGTCTTCTATGTGGCACAGTGTCAAAGGCCTTGCTGAAGTCCAGATAGGCCATGTCCACTGCCCTCCCCTGATCCACCTCCCTAGTCACCCAGTCAAAAAATTAAATGAGGTTGGTCTGACATGACCTCCCCCTGGTGAAACCATGCTGCCTTGGGTCCTGTAGTCCATTGATAACCAGATGTTCCACCAATCTCTCCTTCAGTAGTGCTTCCATGATCTTCCCCACTACCGAGGTGAGGCTGACTGGTCTGTAGTTCCCTGCTTCCTCTTTGTTCCCACTTTTGTATAAGGGGACTACATCTGCTGTCCTCCAGTCTTTGGGTACCTCCCCTGTTTCCAGTGATCGGCTAAACAGAATAGCCAGAGGTTCAGCCACCACCTCTCTTAGTTCTTTAAGGACCCTGGGGTGCACCCCGTCTGGCCCATTGCTTTATCAACTCTTATTACTTCCAGTTCCTTCAGGACCCTTTCTCATGTAAAGGGACCTGTGTCCATTTCTGCACCATTCTCACCCTTGTACTCCCTTCAGACCCATTACCCTCCTCTTCCTCAGTAAAGACTGAGCAGAAATACCTGTTCAATATGTCAGCTTTACTGTTGTCATCCTCCACGCTCCCATCCTCCCCCTTCAGTCTCACTATCCCTCCCTTTGTCTTTCTTTTTTCACTTATGTACCTGTAAAAGGTTTTGTCCCCTCTACCCACTGATTTTGCAATGTGTTCTTCTGTCTGAGCTTTGGCTTCCCTTACTGACCTCCCTGCCTCCCTTTGCTTCTCCTGGTACTTCTTCCTATCCCCTTCTGCCTGTGTCTTTTTGTATTGCCTGAATGCAATCTTTTTGGCTTTCACTTTCTTTGATACCTCTTTGGAAAACCATAATGGTCTCCTCTTCCTTTTCCTCTTGCTAACCTGCTTAATGCATAATTCTGTTGTTCTTTTAATCCCCATTTTAAATACTGCCCACTGTTCCTCAACCCCTGATTCCTGTCCCATTCCCCTTAATGCCTCTTTCAAGTATCTCCCCATTTTCCCAAAGTCTGCCCCCGTAAAATCCAGGATACGTGTTTTTGTGTGTTTTGGTTCTGCTCTTTCTGTGATTTCAAACCACAATGACTGGTGGTCACTGTTTCCAGGTGCTCCCCACTGTTACCCCATCACACTGTCCCTGTTTGTGAGCACAAGGTCCAGTATTGCCTTCTGCCGAGTTGGTTCCATGACCAGTTGCTTGAGGAAGGCACCCTGAAGGGAGTCCAGGATAAATCTGCTCCTAGTTGATGCTGCTGCTGGGATGCTCCAGTCCACGTCTGGAATATTGAAGTCTCCAACCAGTACTACCTCACCCTTGTCTGCCATCCTTTGGATGGCTAGCATCAGCTCCCTATCTGTTTCTTCCTCCTGGGCTGGTGGTCTATAGACCACACCTGTGCGGATGGCTGTCCCCATTTTCCTTTCCAGCTTAACCCACAGTATCTCTCCCCATTTTGTTCCTCCTGGATCTCTGTGGCCCTTATGTCATTTTTCACATACAGTGCCACTCCTCCTCCCTTCCTGCCTGCTCTGTCTCTTCTGAATATGTTGTAGCCAGGTATGGCCATCTCCCAGTCATGGTTATCATTACACCAGGTTTCAGTGATGGCCACAATGTCCAGGTCTGACTGTACCATGACAGCCTCAAATCTTCCATCTTGTTGCTAAGGCTCCTGGCATTTGCACATGTCTTTCCATGATTTGACCTCCTAGACTGCTTCACTGTTCTACTCCAGCCCCTTCCTTGGTTGTCATTTATCCCTGGTTCTCCTTGCTGTCTGCCCTTCTGCTGAATTTTGCCCTTTTCTGCTTATCCACCTCTTGGGCACTAATCTCCATCTTTTGCACACTGCTTTGCAGAGATAGCCACTCCTCTGGTTCACTGGTTCCACTGCTAGCTGTGGGGGTGAGCAATGGGTACCCTCCTTGCTGGCCTGCCACCCCCTTTGCTAGTTTAAATGCTTGTCAATGTAGCATTTAAACTTATCATTGAGTGCTTGGATTCCCCTCCAGGATGGATGCAGGCCGTCAGGCTTGAACAAACCTCCATCCCTCCAGGTGGGTCCTCAGTCACCAATGAATCCAAACCCTTCCTCACAGCACCAGTTCTTCAACCATGAGTTAAAGTTCCTGGTGCATGCACTCCTATGCTCTCCCTTGCCTTCACAGGTAGTACTTCTGAGAAAGTGACAGAAGTAGCTACTTGCTTGAGACTCCTCCCCAGTTTCCTAAACTCTTCCTGAACTTCCTTTGGCTCCCCATTTGCCAGGTCATTAGTACCTAGGTGGATAATGACATCCAGCTCACCCTCCGTCTTGCCTTCCCAGTGATCCCCAGGATCTTCCTTCCATCCCTCCATGCCGTGGCACCTGGTGAGCACCTCACCTCCCTGTCCTCCCCCTCCTGTGTTCCTAGCTGGATCCCTCTTATGATGGAGTCCCCACCAGGATTCACTTCCTCCTCCTCTGGGGTCCGCTGTCTTCCGCTGAGGTCACCTCCTTGGCTAACCTCCACATCCTTTTCTTCCACTTCTCTGGGTACCTCTATTTGGTTGTCCTCATTTGCCAGTATGGCATATGAGTTCTTGAGTGGAATAGGATCCGGGATGTGCCTCTGCCTGATGGCTCTAACCCTCCCAGAGCCCACTGTCATCCAAGTGCTCCTCGTTCTCGGCATCCTTTGAGGCAGTTGCATTGGACTAGGTGGTCCCTGGATAGGGGTGATGGTACTCCTGACCCAGTTTACTTCCGCTCTGAGTCTGGCTACCTTCTCCCGCAGTCCAGAGAGATGCATGCAGATAGGGCAGCACCTCAGTGTCCAGAAGGTCTGCCTGAATATGGCTGCCCCACAGCCACTGCATTGCACCACTCCCCACATTATACTGCAGTTCCACTACTTGTCTGCTACTGAAGCTCTCCTAGTTCCCTTTTTATTAATTTACTGTACTAAAAATCCTGTCACTGATCCTCAGATAATTTTTTTTTTAAAGAAAAGAAACCAATAAATAAATAAATGAGTCAAAACACTTGTCGTGCTGAGGGTGGGCTTCTTCCCCCTTATGCCCCTCCTACTTCACACCCCTTACTATACCCCGTGTTTAGCTCCTGTCAATCAGATTTATCAGGGCATATAATTAAGAGTTGGGGGAAGGGGAGGAAGCAATTACCAGTTACTCTAAAGCACTGAATTGAATATGTTTCCTTCCTTCCCCTTCTGGCTTCTTCTGGGAAAATAAACCTCTGCTTGCTACTTTAACTCTGACTAAGCCCCACCTCCAGTTATCACGTAGCTGAGGTCAGAGGCCAGACAATTAACACCCTTCACCCAACTACAGGGCAGTCAGACAAGCCAAGATAAAATTTGCAGCAATTAAAGACAGCACAGAATTACACCACCACTATGTTTTAAATTTTCAACAGCCCAAAAACAATTATAAGTAAAGACAACAAAGAAAGTATAGTGTCACTAAAAGCCCACAATCTAAGTTTAAAACAAAAATAGCAATTACCAGTTACTCTAAAGCACTGAATTGAATATGTTTCCTTCCTTCCCCTTCTGGCACAATCTGTCAACAGTCAGGAAAAGCTGAACCAGTCGATTCTGTGCAGCAGAAATCTCCCTGGACAGGAATTCTGCCTTCTTACGGGTGATTTCTGATTGATAGCCATCATAATGTGCCATCAACCTGAGCCTGTCAGTATCATGGCCAGACTTCCGCCAGACTCTCTCCAACCTTCAGCCAACTCGCCTTAACTCCTTCAAGGAGCCATCAAACCAAGGGCTCCTTGAATGAAGGGTGAGAGGCCAAACACGAACAGGAGCAATCTTGTCCAGAGCATCTCCCACAGTGTTGTTATAGGCTAGTACAAGATCATCTGCACTCATGCATTCACCCGACAAGCCCGATAGATCCAGTATCGCCATTAGGTCACTGGGGTTAATACCCCTTAAGGGGCGGTACTGAACCATCTCCGTAGGGGCAGACCTATTAGGGGGAGCCCTGAAGATGAACCTTATGGTGTGATGGTCAGACCAGCTGACTGGTTTCACCCCCAAATCAGCAATCTCCATACCCAAAAGAAAGATCAGATCCAATGAATGACCCCCTTCATGGGTCAAGGAGGTAACCACCTGTGTTAGACCCTGCGTCGTCATCAGCTGGAGGAGATTTTGACCAAAATGTGAGCATTCATCATCGACCCAGGCATTGAAGTCCCCCAAAACTACCAATCTGGGGGACCTCAACACCATGTCGACAATGAAGTCTGCCTTCTCCTGCAGGAATTCTCCACCATCTCCTGGTTAAATTAAGGTGATTAACCTGGTGATTAAAGAAAGACTTGAGACTAAATTTCTGCAAGCTTTTTGTGAGTCAATAAAAAGTCTTGAACTTGTTTCTTGCTGTTGCTGGTGTGAAAGAAAGTCACTTATTAAGTAAATCTTCCTCAGTAGCAGTAAGACTCTTGGCTGAGAGATTATGTCCCCTCGATTGTATCCTTGGTAACAGTTGCTGAATTGGCCATTCTGTACTCTGTTGTAGCTCCACTGCTGTGGAGAACGTGGCTGCTAAATTTGTTGGTCTTCTTTACCTCCCCTGCCAGACCCTCCTTGTTTTCTTGCTCTCTTTTTTGGGAACCTCTCCATTTGGAAACCTTGGTATTGGTATATTCTGGTGCTTCTCCTGGAGAGGTGGGGAGGTTCGCACGCTGATTCTTCTCTCACTAAAAAAACAATCTGTATTGTTATTGGACTCCTCTGTCTCTGAACCACCTTGGTCAGTGCAGAGGTTAAAGAAAACTCTCCTTTTTAAAATACCTCCATGGTCACTCTTTCTCGTCCAGGTGTACACCTGATCAAGTTCGTAGTCCTCCTCATCTCGCTGGAGTTTGCCCTTGTTTGGCTGTTTTAATTTCCTGGTCTATTTTTTTTTTTTTTGGTAGCTTCTCGAAGTCTTTTGTTAAACTTCTCAGATTCTGTGTGATAAATAAAAATTGCCACTTTTGTCCCTCTTCTCTTCATTTCCTCTGCTAATTCAGTCTGAATTTTTTTACCAGTGTTGATAATTACTTTGATCAATTTGGCTGATGCCTCATTTAAAACAGTCTTCCATTCATTCATAAATTCCACCTCATCATATCCATATGAGGGATTTTTAATGAATCTTAAGTCTCTCATGCTGGCCCAGTGGTGTGGAGGGCTGAGGCTCTGGGCGCCTTACCTCCTGACATACTGGCGACCTGGGGTCAGGAATGGAACCGGGTTGCTCAGAGGCCGGCAGGGTGAGGAAGGATCGAGCATCCCAAGATAGCTCTCCTTCTTTGGGAAGGGGTTTAGAGTGGTGCACTGCTTGCCTGTGTGGCTGCACATGCATGCCACCACAAAGGGAAGGGACCCCACATACAGGGCGCTGGGGCCATCTCTGCAGAGGCGGAGCTCAGACATTATGACCACTGCATGTTCGTGGGCCCAGGGAAGAAAAAGGAAGGGAAAAAAACCTCCAGGAATCAGGATAATTGACCCATCTCCCACAGGCTCTGCACCGGTGGCTGGGCACAGCCATAGTACTGTGGCAGAGGATGCCAGCTAATGTATGTTCTGGGGGAAGCCAGGTGATGGGGCTGGGGAGTGGTCAAGTAGGGAGCCGCCAGGGGTCAGAATCAGGAGATAAAGTATATATGAAAAAAATCTTAAATCTCTTGGGATCCATGAAAATTTTTTTTTTATTTAGTATGCTTTTTGCCACCAGCCACCCATTACACAGCTCCAGCTCCCAAGTACCTACCTTGCTCCCCTATTGCCTTGCCTCCACAGATACCCACTGGCTTGCCCCTCAAGGAGGGGGCCATGGTACCAAGTTAGGCCTGTCTATGATGGGAAAAGGTGTCAGTGGCTGCTGACATTGCCTCCTTGGCTTCCCCCCCAATGGCAGGGTTCAGGGCCTGGCAATATCGTGAAGCTGAAATTTGTCTGCAGAGAGTCAGGTGTCAGAGTGAGTGTTATCCTCAGTGGCCAATGATTTTTCTTGAGATGCCCCAGGGGTGGGGACATGCAATGGCATCCACCCCGCCCCTCTAGTGTATAGGTACCGGTTGCCTGTGGTTCCCCCAGCCTCTGCCAGGGGTCCACCAAGCACCGGACACTCTACCCCTCCCTCCCCCCAGAGAAGTAGAGCAGTCAATGGGATGATCAATTCTTCTCCCCCAGCCGGCCCTCTGACTTCCTGGGTCCATTCCCAAACATGGGTTGTCAGCGTCGCAAGCTGAAATCCAACCGCTGCACCAGCGGGCCAAGGATCCGTGAAAATTGAAGGTAACCCCTAGGATTACCTTTTTCCAGTATAGCTGCCGTGCTTTCAGAGTGGCTCTTTCCAAATTTCTAAATGCTTCTTGTAGTGAATGTGCTTTCTTGGGGTTAGTGTCTCCAAATGTTTAGGGATTTCTAATACCGTGGCAAGAATGGACCCCATTCTTTAGCCAGGGCATATTCAAAACTCAAGAAATTAGTACTGTATTAATCTTTGATGTTTGCTGAGAGCGCTCTTCTCAGCACACGCAACGTCCCCAAAATAGCTTCCTTTTGAAGTTCATAAGGAGTCACAAGTATTGGTAGCATATTTAAATGTGCCTGAAAGTTCTTTTGATTAGTCCCATTGCTCCAAGCACTACTGGAACAATCTGTGTGTCCTTATTCCACATCAGTTTAGTTTCTGACTGCATATCTTGGTATTTCATGATTTTGTGTCTCTCTGTAAGCACACTGTAGTCACTAGGGGTGGCTATTTCAATCAGTAATGCTACCTTTGTTCTCTTTTCTTGTATTACAATATCAGGTTTTCTTGCTTCCACTTTCTTGGCTGTTGGTATTGGGTGATCCCATGTGATCATTACTTCTTCATTCTCTGTGATTCTTTGTGGTTCATGTTTCCAGTGTCTCTCTGCTACCTGTATGTTATAGTGTTTGCACAGTTTCCAGTGGATCAATCTTGCTACATTGTTGTGTCTTTCAGTATACAGGCCTTCTGCCATGAGTACTTCACATCCAGCCACGAGATGTAACTGTTTCTAATTCTGTACTACAGAACCTGCACTTGTCTGTTTCTCCTGTTTTTTTCTATGGATTTTGTGAACCATCTTGTGCGTAGCCCACTATCTTGGGCTGCCATTATTAGTCTCTCATCTCGTGGCCTAAATTCACCTCTTTTTAACCACTCATGGGTCAGGGCTTGATCGACCTGTGGTTGCTCCAGTAGCTCCCTGTATTTTCCACTATAATTATGGACTTTCCAATTGTTTTTTCTTTTCTGTTGGTCTTTATCCTTATACTGTTTTCTTGCTGTTTGGATCAATTGATATCTCATTAGATTCTTGCAGGAAAGGATTAGCAGGAGTTGCAGCTTGAAGTAGTTGATTAACATATGCTAATGGATTAGGAGCCGGGGGATTCAAGTCTAGAGTTCCCTACAAGGACAGACTATGTATGTCAGACAACAGGCTGTTGGCAGCTGAAAACCACTTTAAGTGAGAGTTCCACTTGTGTCTAGAATTAGTTTTACACACTTCTTCATCAAGTTAATTCAGCTGGCTAACTAACACTGCAACCTGTGTGTCTGCTCCACTCTGCTGCCATCAATGTCTATGTATCTGTCTGTCTTTGGTTTTGTACTATTAAATGTGTTCTATTTATTCTAAAAGGAGTCAGTCTGTAAGACTTCCTCAATCTGATAAGTATGCAATAAGACACAATGGGGTGTGCATTACACTGTGATTACTGCATGCACAGAGGTGTAGTTAGATTTAAAAGATAAATTTAAAAGTATTCTGGAATTTTCAATAGATTATCCATCAAAAGATACAGAAAAATATTTTTTATGAATCTTTACTGCGGAAAATATCAAATCTATATAATGGGGAGGACATGGTGTTACAATCAAAGGAGATAAAGTCCTTCTTAGCAGCTGTGAGATTAAAAACCAGTATGTTCACATTTTATAACTCACTCATACACCGTACTGCAACTACAACTGAGGCTTCAGTCTTCAGGCTTCTTGATAGAACATAAGGCCTTCTTCTGCTGGCTATTTCATAGAAATTATAAATTGGAGGGCAATGATTATAGGGGAAGAAGTCAAGGATTGAGATTGGAACAAAAGTTTGGATTTCACTTTGAAAGATTTTTTCTCTGTCATTTTAAGTTGAAACAATATGAAATATTGTACAATCTAAATTTTCCTCCAGTGCACAAAGCACAAAGAAATTTCCAAAATGTGGGGTGCAAAATGCAACTCTTGCATATGCTTGGGAATTGCAGTGAGGTCACCAGGTTATGGGAAAGATAAAAGCTTATTATCTCCAATATAAAAAATATATCTATGTACTATCAGGACTTGCATAATTGGAGATTTTTCACATATCGACCATTTAAAAGACATATGCACAATATCATTAATTCCAATGGCAGCAAAGGTATGCATACATAAACTTTAGATAGAAGACATGGTTCCAACCTTAACAGAATGGAACACTAACCTTCCAGATGCATTGAAAACAGAAAGATACCTGCATGGATTTAGAGATAAATTAAACCAAAAAAGTCTCCCCTTCCCAGGAGGTTCCCAGCCCCTGGACACCCCAGCTCTGTAATCCCGACCTTCAGTGGGACTTACCTGCCAGATTCTTCCCCCAGAGCTTACCCCTCTGAAGGAGCCAGTGGGTTCCCCAACCTCCACTGTTGAAATGGATCCAGTTTGGCTGGCCAGCCCAGCTAGTCAGGAGCGGGATCTGCCAGTGTCCAGTATCATTCTGCTGACTGAGAGCTTCTCATTTTCTCCCCAGGGTGCAGCATGTAATATTGTTATTATGCACATCACGTGCTCCTGTGCAACATGCATTGAACAACTGCTGCACCCCCTGCTCTCTGGTTGTCCCAAACTGCCTTTTGCTGGGCTCTGCAAACCATCCTTTTCTCCTCCAGAGAACAGCAGTCCTTCAAGATGCTCAATCCTCCTCCTCCCTGGTTGACCATCCAATACCCCGAGTTTGCTCCTGAATCTGGATTGTCAGCAAGGGATATAACTACCTCTGCACTGGCTTAAATGTCCTTATTTTAGAATATGAACATACGAAAACACCAGCAGAAGCAGGCCTTATGGTCTGTTGAGCCTGCTTGATTGTGCAGCTAGCCCCTCAATTTGCAGCTGCCCCACGCTCCACACCCCTCTTCATCCTAACCCCTTCACCCTATCCCAACCCACTGATTCACCAATACTCCAGAGACCAAAGAGAATAAATGGGGAAACTATTTAACTTTTTGACCAGAGAATAGGTTAACACCTTTAATGGATTTTTTTAAAGGACTGAAACATTTGAAAAAACAGCTTTATTCTACCGCCTTTTTAAATTAAGTCTATTTTTCAATCTTTGTTATCTTGTACCTGCTTTTCTTCTATAACATCACAGTTATAAAACTCTCATCCCTTAACATCAGGGGAGAAAAATAATCTGCAGAATGGAAAACAAAATGAGGAGGAAGAGGAAGAGTAGGGTAAAATACAGATGTCATTCTTGTTCTTGACTATATTGTGTTCTTGATATTTTATAATTACATTTGATTGAGTTTTTCAAATAATTTTGTAATTCATATACAATCGTAGAAACGTCTACATTTAGATGAAAATAAAAAGAAGCGACAAATGAAATGAAAAAAATATATATTAAACTCAATAGACTTGCCCTACATATGTAGAGGATGGACTCCTCCACATATCTGGGTCAAGACTATCAAGTTTAATCATTATTTTGTTTTTCATTTTGTTTTTCATTTAATATTAACATTAAAGAGTTAACTAAACAAAAAACACTGTTATGCAGTATCACAAGAACAGATCAGTACAGCTGTAGACTAACATACATTATGTAGACCAAAACCACAGTCTCCATCTTTTATATTCTAAAGTAGACAATTATTAAATGTTATCAATAAAAACATTATCAACCATTTAAATTAAAAGGGAAACAGAAACCAATAGATTTCTACATTAGCTCTAACAATTTTCCCATTTATATTAGCAATTACAGATTAATGTTATGTTTATGCAAAAATGATAATCTTGATTTTTATTATTATAAGTTCTTTTTATTAGAGAAGTTGTTGATGACTAATTTTAGTTGTGACTTTATCTTGAAAGTTTTCTCTCCTTATGTTTATGGTATATTTGGAACATATATATCTGTTAATGTATTTTGGCATTTTTGAATTCAATAACACTTTAATGATTAATAAAATAAACTGCCTTGCATGTGTATGTTAATGCATTTCAGCTTTTTTGAATTCAATGACATTTAAATGATTAAAAAAAATAAACCACCTACTCAACCTTAATATACAGGCAACAAATGTAGGAGGGAATATTTTAACAACGATGCATCTGTTTGCTGCGATGACCAGAATAACAAGTCAGTATTTCTGAATTTTCACGAGTTTAGCTTTAGGAAATATGTTTTTCTGGTAGACTATTTCTGTTCTTCAGATCTACCCTATATGCTCCACTAACTCCTCCCAATGGGTTCTCAGCGTACTAATCCCTAAAATATGTGTTTGTGATCAGTTTTTTCCACAATACAACCCATCTAGCGTTACTTTTATCATACTTCCTGTGCATCAACTAGTGTTTGAAAAAAATCTAGCATATATTTTCCCACCAAAGTCCACAGACTGCTGAGTTTGTGTTGTGATGCACATTAGTTCAATAATGGCATTTTACTTTATTGATCATTTCAGAAGATGACCTTAAGGTTGACATGTCAAGTGTATATTTTTTATTTTCATTGTAGATTTTATGTTAACCCTATTTTTTATTACATGCATTTTTTTCTCCTGCAGTGGGGTGGGGGGCTTCTGCTCAGTCCAGTCTCCAGCTCCCCAAGCCAGCTCGCCTTCCTCCCTTGATATTCACATACTTGGTCTTGGATCTCTCCACCAATTCTCCCTGAGTGCATTCAACCACCCAAGGTGTGCATATATCACAGCATGGCCACACACCCTGTAGTGGACTATCTATCTTATTAAATGTCCAGAAGGTTCTGAGGGATGAAAAGAAGTGCAGGTGTGTGGTTGTTGTGAAATAATGCAGAGTCATGTGATGTGTTTCATCCAATCAACTGACTGGATTTTCACTGATTTTTCTTACACATTTTATAAATAAGGGATGCATAACAGGGACCTGTGTTACTTGGGAGAAAAAACTGATCAGTTGGTATGGAAGTAACTTATTTGATTTTAAAGTTTACTACCAATTCACTAATTTGAACTGCAAGGTACAGTGTGCTCCCTCCTATATTTGTACTGCCTTGATTTGATTTTAAACATCCACATCTTCTTCTAGTGAACTCTATGATACCCATCACACACAACTTCCCTGCCCTGGCTCACTGCAAGCATTCAGTGCGTGGAGGCACCATGCCCCAGGCTATCAGTTTCTGGCATGGTTCCAAATTTTCTGGTTCCTGGTTTGCTTGCTTTTATTTTGTGGACTCATCACAGAATGCACTGCACCTTTGTTACCCATAATGCACTATAGTAACTGCAGTTCCACTGCAATGCTAATATCACAGTTCAATCTGTCTACACTGAATGCCGCAGCTAGAGTGGGACACGGTCTGCTTTCAGAGACTGTCTGTGAAAGCTTTATGCCCAATAAGACAGGTTAGGAATGGGCACATACATTACGTAGGTGCTGATGTCATGGGTGCTGTTGTGCTCACACACCCACAATGTTGCCTTAAGCACCCTTAATGTTTTGTGGACAGCCTGCGAGAAAGGATTGCTAGGGAACTTGGCCTTAGCAAAAATACTATGCAATGGCAGTGAGCACCCACAGAGGTCATAAGTGTTGGCACCCCTGAGCACATAACTGCTGCATTTTGTCTTCACACATTTACTCTCTCCGATTGGCAGATTCAGGCATATTGTAAATGCAAGAGACACATTTCTTAAATGAACGTTGTCTCCGAGGCAGCACTATACTGTTGCACTTATTCTTTCCAACATTTAAGTCCCTTTTCCTGTATGTTCACTGTTCTTACTCCATGCTGCCAAGGATCACCACTAATGTGAAATCCTGAAAAAGAAAACTGAAGGGAGGAGTGGCTTGGTGAAAATTGCTACAGACTATTTCACTTGGTCCTGGGACCAAGTAATTTAGCATTAACTTAAGTCCTTCAGTTTTTGACTTAAATGGCTGTAACTTATGCTGTCAGCTAGCGTTTAACTTTCCAACTTAATTGGCTGTACTTTGGTTAGTTGGGGTTAGCATGCTATCAGGAAACCCTCCCTCTGGACTGAAGACAAACAAGAGCCTTGTCAGTTGAGTGGTGGCTTTAGTTTGACTTCAGTGGCCCTCATACCCCCCCCGTGCTCTACAAACTAATATGTCACAAAATGTCTAAGCATGGGGGTGGCCCAGGTGCAGAACTTCATACACCTGGCACCAGGAAGGGGAAGGGATCAGCTGGACAGCACCTCTGAGTGAGGATTTACAGTCCCTTCTCCTGCTGAAAATAGCAGTTAGAAAATTCTGTAAATAAATTGTTTAAGTTCCTTTGAGGTAAATAACCAATGGAGGCATTGGGGAATTTTCTTCAACCGAGTACAATTGGTGGTCTTTAATGGCTAGAAGTTTAGCAACCCTCATGTACAATGCAACAATTGGAATTCTAACTATAAAAACATTTATTTAGGCAAAATTATACATGCTAGTTTACCAGTAGTATTACGGCACTCCAGGGGGGTGGATTTTGTTATTCTAACCCTAAGGGCAAATGACCCTTGACTGTGCCTTGAGTCTCATGACCCCAAAAGGTTAATTTAACTAATGGTAAGCTAACCTCTTGTCATGCCGTAATGCTTAAATTCTGTATTATATTCTGATACTTCGATACAAATGTTATACTGCAAGAAATATAACTACAGTAACATTATAATTGCATTTATGTCATTGGAGGATATAAAAGAAGTCAGTAAAACATGTTATTAGGTACCTGTAGAGATTATACATATTTTTATCTCCCTACAGGGTTGTCATCATCCCTGCAGGTATGTCACAAGGATTGGACCCGATGGTGTAAACAACACATCACATGGGGCTCTTGTTTGTAAGCTTTTTGTTTTCCTCTGCCATGTATGTAACAATTCCCCTTGCACTCGTGGCTGCACCATTTGTGTCAGGTTGGCATTGTTGCTAACATTCCAATGGAAAATAAAGTTTACACACTAGAGTATCACGCAGTATCACCTATATATATGGGCAGACTGGATGGGCCTTGTGGTCCTTATCTGCTATCAACTTCTGTGTTTCTATATATAGAACACCAGTGGTGGATAAATTGGATATTTATGACTAAAAAAACAGGTCATAAAACCTCAACCAGGTTTCTTTTAAGCAATGTCAGAAGCCTGCACCACAAATTTAACGAACTTCAAATGATATTACACACAATAAAATAGATGTGGCTTTATTAACTGAAACATAGTTGGATGATAGAGACTACTGGGGTTATAATATTCAGGGGTACAATGTCATAAGACAGGCTAGAAAAGGCAGAAAGGGCGGATGATTACCCATTTATCTGTCATCTGACATTCACGTCACAGAAATAACAGATAAAATAAAGAATAATTCTAATGACACCGAAACACTATGGCTCCAAATTTCAGAAAACAAAATCAAATATATATTAGGTGTATGTTATAGACCCACAGATGCTAATTCTACAACCCATTAAAAAATAATTGATGAAATTTACAAAGCATTAGAACTAGGTACCGTAGTGTTGGCAGGAGATTTCAACCTTCCAGAAATCAACTGGAAACAGGGTACTTCAACTACAAAACTAGGTAGAGATTTTTTAAACTTTCACTCTGAAAACAACTTAATACAACATGTTTCCTCCCCAATCAGAATAAATAAGCTTTTATGCTTAGTAATTACCTCAGAGGCAATTAACATCAACAAATGTTTCACGAGACCCCCATTAGGAAACAGTGACCACTCTGTAGTAATCTTTACCATTGACATTTATAAGCACTCTACTTCAGGTTGCACCAAATTCTTCTTATACAAGACAACAAATCATGAAGGCACTGAAAATGATCTAGCAGCCATAGACTGGGTTAACATTCTGGATGGTAAACCTACAGCGGAGTCTTGGGTTTTTATAAAAACAACAATTCTAAATATTTTGAGTAAACATGTTAAACAGCTCTGCAAATATGGTAAAAGTGGTATCAGGCCAAAATGGTTGAATAAAAGTATTAAGAAATGTATTGATATGAAAAACAAAAGGTATGGCCAGTTTATGGAAAATAAATCAAACTACAACTGGACCAGGTTCAAAGATATTTGAAGAAAATGTAAAAATAAAATCAACAGAGCTAAGAAAAGAAATGAAGTCTTTGTGGCTAAGACGGCTTCTAAATCAAATAGCAAGCAATTCTATGGTTATATCAATTCTCTTAAAAAGGGAAATTCCCAGGTATCAACAGTTATGGATAGCAATGAATGTATAACTGACCCCATAAAAATGGCAATTTTATTCAATAATTATTTTTGCTCTGTTTTTTCTGACAAACCACAAACAAATACCAACATAATTTATAACAATGACATAGGGTCACACTTCTTTTCCAGAGAGGAAATCCTACCCCAAATTTAAAATCTGAAAGATAGTAGTGCACCGGGCATTGATAACATCACTTCACCTATTTTAAAACATATGAAGGGTCATATTTGACTTCTCTTCAAAATCTTATATGAAAAATCACTTAAATAACAATTTAATTCCTAAGAACTGAAAGAAATCCAGAGTAACCCCTATATTTAAGAAAGGCTGCAAATCAAATGTGTCTAATTATAGACCTATAAGCCTTACTTCAAATTTCTTGTAAGATGCCCGAGGCATTAATTAAAAATAGAACCATAGACCATCTTAAGACCATCCCTTTATTCGACTCCAACCAACATGGTTTTATACAGGGTCAGTCCTATACTACTAATCTTTTATGCTTTTATGATAAAGTAAATCAAATGTTAGATAAAGGTACTCCAATGGATGTTGTGCTATTTGACTTCAGCAAAGCATTCGATTTAGTCCCTCATTGGGTTATCATCCAAAAACTTTCCAAATATGGTATCGATAGACACATTGTAAACTGGATCAATAATTGGCCAAGTTATAGAACTCAGTGTGTGTCCATACGTGGTCATCTATCATCGAAGGTAATGTCACAAGTGATGTTCCACAAGGATCAGATATCAGATCTATAATTTTTCAAATTCTCATCGCTGACCTAAAAGACAACATTAGCAAGACAGCAGTTAAATATGCAGATGACACAAAATTATGTGGCCCCTGTGAAACGTCTGAGCAGATAGAATTAATACAAGAAGACATAAACTTAATCTCAACCAGGACAGAAAAATGGGGAATGAGACTCAACACAGATAAGTGCTGCATTATACATATGGGGAAACATAATCCTATGCATACTTATACTCTTAATGATGTGACCCTTCCATATAAAAACTCTGAAAAAGATCTGGTGATAACTGTCGATAAAAGTCTTAATTTAAAGGAGCAATATAGCTCTGCTATTTCTAAAGCCAATAAAACAATGTTTGAAGTAAAAAGAAACATAAAGAGTAGAAATGCAGAAGTACTCT
Organism: Neoceratodus forsteri; assembly: GCA_016271365.2. Classification (NCBI taxonomy): domain Eukaryota; kingdom Metazoa; phylum Chordata; order Ceratodontiformes; family Ceratodontidae; genus Neoceratodus; species Neoceratodus forsteri. The sequence goes on along the minus strand of JADMNL010000024.1, from coordinate 252,775,596 downwards.
TGCCCCTGTATCTATCATACATGAGACCTGTAATGGATTGTGGTAGCCAGTTATGGAATCCTTACACCACTATGGATATAAATAAACTGGAAAGGATCCAAAGACGTTGCACCAAATCAATAACTTCCTGAAAGGAACTTAAATACAAACATAGACTCACCAATTTAGGTCTGTACAGTTTACAGCTAAGGAGGCACAGGGGCGCTTTATTATTGTATTATGACTTCTTAAGTGACCTGTGCCTGATGACAGATTTGAATGCTTGAATACAAAGATGATACTTTTGGAACTAGGGGTCATCCTTTACAAGCCAAAGTTGATAGATTTCACACAAATAAATGAAAATATTTCTATACTGTAAGAGTAGCCAATCTTTGGAACAGATTACCACTAGACTTAGTATCCAGTCCAAGTAGAGAAGGTTTCAAAAAAACAAAATTAAATAAATATATCTCTACAGGCAGAAACCTTGATTATTACATACTGTCCTAAAAGGAGCTAACTTATGGGCTTTGGTCTCTTTTGCTCCTTCTGCAACTTAGTGAACTTAGTGATATTAAAGCACACCTTTCTTAGTGCACTGCAAAAGCAACTGGAGGCTCCCTTACCTGAATGGGAGTTCCTCCATAGCAGTTGTAAAATGTTCTGGTTGGCTCCCTAAGGAAAGGAAGGCAAGGGATCATATTTTGCCCCTAAGGGGGCTAGCTGCTCAATCCCTTCCACTTCCTGATCTCTGACACCATCCCCATGCTTCCTGGTTTTGTGATGTCATTGTATGACTAGCATGGAGACGTGCTCCATGCAAGTCTATGGAAGGTCATTTTAAAAGTAATTTTTATGCTTTTAACCTGACTTTTAGTGCAAATCAGAGCCAGTATTCAAGTAATAAGCTCTTGTTACTTGAATACTGACTCTGATTTGTACTAAAGGTCGGGATAAAATTGTAAAAATAATTTTTAAAATGACACTACATAGACTTGCATGGAGCACGTCGCTTTGCCAGTCATATAATGACTTCACAAAACCAGGAAGTGCGGGGACAGCATTAGAGGTCAGAAAGTGAAAGGGATCAAGCGGCTAGCACCCTTGGGAGCAAAATATGATCCCTTCCCTTACTTAGGGGGCTGACCAGAAAATTTTACAATTGCAACAGAGGAACTACCATTCAGGTAAGGGAGCCTCCTGTTGCTTTTGCAGGCAAAGAAAAAATGTGGGAAAAGTGCTCTTTAAATTATGTTATTTTTGGAGAAATATTTATTTTCACTTAGAGCACATTATTTGTGTGATTTTTGACCAGGAAAGGCACACTAAACCATGATAGCTTGTTTCCAGGTGCATCCTGGGGGTTGTATTGCATAGACCTGTTTTATGTACAAGGATGCTGGCCATGACACTGAGGAAACTCCCTTACTTTTCTTTGATAAGTGCAATGGGATCTGTACTTCCAGTGACCAGAGATGGGCAGAAGGGACCTTGATTTATTGTCTCATCTGAAGGACAGTACCGCACCACTGCAGTACCCCCCCGTACTGTACTACAGTGTCAGTTACGGGTACTACCCTTGGTGCTTGGTGTTAGGCTAGAACCCACAACCTTCCAATCTTCCAGCCCTAGAAACAAGTGTGGTACCTACTCAGCCACTGACACTTCACTTAGAACATGATTTATTCCACTTAGAGCATGTTATTTCCACTTAGAAGCTGGACTGGAGTATACAGAACTTATACAATGATTAGCCCCTTCATTGAGAACAAGCAGATTCTCAGTGCCAAGTTAGTTCAGTGATATTGGGGCACAAGGGCGAAGCTCAAGTGCCTTCCTGATGTCACCCAAATAATGAGGCATTGAGACTCTGGCAAGTTTTCAACAGGGGGGAGTTATGTTATTTTTCATAATACAATCTGAGCCTGTTTTTCATTTGGGAGATATGGTTTACAGAGGTTCAAACTGACGATTTTGAATCAGCATGCAATGCTGTCTGCCACCTGTGACAGCTCAGCTCAGCTCGTACTTTCATAATGGAACTTGCGATCCTTGCTGTAACTGGTTTAGAGAGCACCCTTATTCTTCATGTTCTGAAATGTTAAGAATAACAGTTTCTATGCTCCAAAATGGGAAGAACAAGGTTTTGAAAACACCAGAAAAACAGGCTCAAAGTGTATTATAATGGGTTGGATAGAGACATTGCAATGGAAAGAAAGGCACAAACAAGGTAAAATACCAGTAAAAGCATTACAAGTGGTGTGGTTTATAGCAAATACATAATGGATTGCAGAAGAATAACACATCTATAGCCACACAAGTGGTAAGCTCTTTATAACTAACTGGTGGCTTTGTCACTGGTGAGTTATGTGTTTTACCATACACTAGTGAAGATAAAGAAACACAAAATCACGCCATCTCTCCAATGTACAGAGCATCATGGGACAAATATACAAATCACAATGAAAATGTTGGCTGGTTCTGCTTTAAAGAGCAGCTGACACCATATTCTCTGTGGGGCAGGCAACTCATGGCTAGGAGCTGCCTGCCCCAGGACCTAAAATAACAAAAATTAAACATTTTCGTTGCTGGGGTTATAATGTAATTGAACTAACAAGAAGTGCTATCTCACTTGCCTATCGATCGTTGGCCACTGAGCGCCCACCACAGCACCATCCACAAAACCACATTTTAATGACATGAAGTGGGGAAGGAGCTGCAGCGCTATAGATAGCGTTATATTGCTGCCGGGAGCAGTGTCGGTCTTCAGGTGATACTTGTACTATTTATAGGCAATTGCACATGTTAAGGAGGCCGCATTATATGTGGTCATTTGTGAACTGGCTGTGTGGTGCAACTTTCTAAAAGTGTCCATGATGTGTTGCTGTTTGGTTTTGGTTTGCTGTATCACTGTCATTTTGTGTGTTCCAAGTTTTTTTACATGTAAGTCAAGGTTCTGAGATGTGTCTTGCATGTATCCCTAGGATGGTGTTTATGTTGTGTCTTTGAAGTGTTGACACTTGTCCTATAAGGGTGGTATGTGATTTTTTCAAGCGTCACTGTAGGGTGCTCCTTGGTGAGTTTGGGGGGAGGGGCTTGTTGGTGTGTTGGGAGTGGTGGTGGGGCTTGTCGTTGTGTTGCCAGTGTTGACATGCATCAGTCAATGGTGGCATGGAGGGGTGCTTGCCTGTGTCACAATTGTTGCCAAGTTTCAGTCGAGGGTGATCTGTGTATGTGTGGAGTGGGGGGATCTTGTTGTGTGTTGCAAGTGTTGACAGGCATCAGCCAAGGGTGCTGGGGGGGACTTGTCGGTGTGTTCCAAGTGTTGGCAGCAGCAGTCAAGGGTGCTGTGGGGGCTGTCAGTATGCTACAAGTGTTGCCAGGCTTCAGTCACTGGTGATCTGTGGGCGGGTGGGCTTTCAGTGTGTCCCAAGTGCTGGCAGGCAGCAGTCAAGGATGCTGGGGGCTGTTGGTATGTTGCAAGTGTTTCCAGGCTTCAGTCAAGGCTGCTGTGAGGGACGGGGGGTGCTTGATAGTGTGCTGCAAGTGTTGCCAGGCTTCAGTCAAGCATGATATATGTGTGTGTGTGTGTGTGTGGGGGTGGCTTGTCGGTGTTTTGCATGTCCTGGCACTCATCAGTTGACGGTGCTCTCGGGGAGGAGTTCTGATGTGTTGTGGGTAGCGTGTTTCTCTTTCTGTTGCAAGTGCTGGCATAAGTGGAAGACGTTCTGTGGTGTGTGTGTGTGTGTACTCTATAAATACAACTTGATTAAAAGTTCCAGTCACTAGTCTGTTTGTTATTGTAAGAAATGCTGTAATTTGTGTTTATTTACTAATGAATAGTGAATGTATTTTTCTAATTAGCACTGAGAAGTGCAACTTACATAACGCTGAAAACACCTAAGGTTAGATCCCACTTTGGCAGGGCATCTATTAGCCATGTACTTCCCTTGCTGTGGAACAAGCTGCTAAAAACCCTGAAAATAACCCTCCCCATTAGGCTTGCTGTATTTAAAGCTTTAATCATCTGCCAACTCAAGGAATCCTGAGACTGCATCCCTTAATCCCTTGGACTGTGGCTGCTGTGCTTTCCCCTGCTCCTTCTCTGTCCCCCCTTGGCCCAACTCCCTGTCCCCACTCTTCTAAGCATTCCTCTTGCCCTTCTGCCCCTTTACTAAAAAATAAAACTTGATTTCTCCCCAGTGAAGACCATAACTAGTTTATTCCTGTTCTGTGTGTTACACTATACCATACTTTTAACCTATACAGATCTATTGCTGTACTTTATTTTGTACTCCTTGTTTGTGTTGGCTCTGCGCTAGCCTGTTTATATCTGATATTATGTATATTGTCGTGTTTGGCAGCAATTTCAATCCCGTTATTTCCTTCTGTACCTCTGCATTGTTCTCCCAGGTCCTCCTCGAAAATGAGCTTGCTCAATGGTGTCTGCCTGGTTAAATAAGGATTTTGATTGATTGACTGAATTATATATCTTTTTTTAGTAAAACCCCAACTGCGGACAGTGGGGTCGAATCTGATGACATGAGCAACAGTGAAGCTGACAGTAACAGTGAAGCTGTAGAGTTTTGTCAAGAGGCGTTTCATACAACAATGTGCAGAGCAAGTTCTATTTGCCCATTGTGTCTGAACCACAATGAGTCAATCCCCCATCATCCTCTGATGATGACAGCACATCGAGTGAGGAAGACAATGAAATATTACCCAGTTGCCATGATGATGTGAGCTGGTGCTTGTGCGGCAACTGCACACTGATGCCGACCATGTGAGTACCTTTGCAGTAACAAAGTTGGTCATCATTTAAGCGAAAAGTTGGATGGACTGGCTTGCACAACACAGAATGAACATTTCCAAACTGGATGTCTAAACCCATTTGTGGTTCGTCTGGTTTTAATAAGCATTTGTTCATGTTACCGACACCCACAACTAGCAAACCCAGCACCAAATAGGTATGCTACTATTTATAAATATTGAAACATAGACAATGCCATCATAAAATGAGTGATTGTCTATCCAGTCATCCTGTGTTTGATTATCAATCTCAGGTATCTAACTGTCATCTCAGATACTATCCATCAGTATCCACAACCGATTCTCCTCACTGATTCTGGTGGTTTATAGATCACCCCCAGCCATATTTTCTTTCACCATTCCACTGTCAGCTCGATCACCCCCAGCCATATTTTCTTCCACCATTCCACTGTCAGCTCAGCCAACAGTGAGTTGTTGTACACATTACTTCGACTGATTTCTCCATTGCCCACAGACTAAATGCCATCCATGACATAAAGGCCCACCCCTCCCACTTTACCTTCTCTTTTACCCATCCAAAACATGTTGTAGCCTCTGACTGCACATTCTAAGATGTTATTTTCTAGAAAGTACTCACTGTGATGGCTACAAGGTCCACCTCAGTGTCTGCCATCATGTCCTGGAGCTCGCTGATGTCATTACCCAGACTCTGGGCATTTACCCAGACAACCTTCAATGAAACGATTGTTAAACATGGCTATTTACTAGTCTGGGCTTTTTATTCCTCACTGGTCTCCTTCACTGCATGCTGGTTACAGGCTCCATGATCCCACATTCCTTTGTCCCTTACCCAAGCACTGTTGTGACCTCAACCCTTTTTTGCCAGCTGTGCCACTACAGTCAACTACATTAGTGGGACACGTAGATACGTTCCCCTTTGTTTCTCTTACCACCATCGTTTCCCAGTTCACACCAGTCCACAACAAACAGCTATATACCACAAGTGATATTTATGCTTCACCCTCTACACTGTGTTTTTGCAAGATCATTGCTTCACATCTGTGTACCAGACCCCCAAGTTCCTACTGTCCTCCTCTACCACCATCCTGCCTGTCCTGCATATATCACAGATGGTCTTTTTACCAGGAAGAAACATGAGCACCATGGTCATGTCCAGCCCTGCTTCCACTGTCCAATGTACTATGCTTATCATTTCATCCACTTCCCATAAGACTCTCCTAATTACTTTCTTCTGTTTTGTTCCCTAGTGTGCCATCAAGTTGTGCAAACCCTTTTTCCAGACTGACCCAAAGTGCCACCCCCCTCGGACTCAGGTACCTGAGGCTCAAACCGGGGTGGCAAAGCAATTTACCATCTGGATGTTTATGTGCATGGACAACTTCCTTCTGGCTAGCCATGGCTCCCTTCACCCTCCCTCTCCACACCACTCTCTGCCACCCATAGCCAGTATACCTGTGGAGTACTGGTGGACTGTGGTATTGGCCACTGCTGGGCTGGTGAAGCACCTGGCATATCTCATTTCATGCTTCTGTGATCTGATCCAGGATTGCTGCAAGGTTCTGTCCGATTGGCCAGTGCCCCCACCCTCCTGAGTGTACCCCTGCAGATGTGCGCAATGCAGCAACCACAACATCTAGCCACCGTACACCATCCTTATCATTTGCAGTTTTCCTGTTTTTCATTCCTGTTTGAATCACCTTGTTGATAACCTTTTTTGTCAGATCAATGAAACTAGTGTCCTATATAAAATATACCCATGGGGTTCATGATCGGTCAGGGAGAAAAGTACGCTGTGTGATTTCCTCTTGTGCTGCAACAGCTACAAGGAACAAGTGGTCAGAGGAGAATGGAGTATTCCAAGGTTTTCAGGAGACTGATGAAGCTGGAGATGAAGTTCTGTCACATTTCCTTTTTGGAACAGATAGAGTCTCAATACATTTTGGGGATTGTACAACCTTTACAGTAATGTTGAGTGAATGTATTGTCAAAGGTAGTGTACTGAATGTCAGCATGTGTTTAAATTCCATGTAGTCATGCAGAGATTGTTTACATTAAAAGGTTCATCATGTTTGATTGTATATGATGTATTGCCTTGAAGTGTCCCAAACCTGTTTTTTTTGGACGACAACCTTTCAGGAATGCCTCTTGTATTTCAGAAACATGTGTGTCTTTGTGACATTCATATTCCACCCACAATTTTTCTGTGTGCATTATAAATGGATTATTTACACACCTCCTTCCAAGATGACAAATGGCAGATATCGTATAGGATCATAAGTTGTTATAAGTCAAGCGGCTGTTAGCCATATCAGACTTGCCACATTTTAATGGAAAATATCTCTTGCTTTACGGCCCATATGGTTATCCAAGCTATTTTTAAAGGATGTCAAACTAGATGCACATATGACAGTAGACTCTCATGGCGGCTGCAGGAATAGAGGGAGTGTGAAAGTATTGTAAGTGTTTCTGTGTCCATCAAAACCTGGCCTTAACACAGGGCTATAGACATGCAACCACAGTTGCTTGTAAACTTCACCAGTCATGAAATTTTGTAGTTAAGCACTCAGAGGTAAGTAATACATTGACGCCCTCCATAACACAGTGACATCCTACAACTAGTATTAGTACCAGCCACAACACACAGAGAAGTTCTGAATGCAGTTCATTTATTGGCCATAAAGTCCATAACTGGAACATCAGGTATAAATGCAAAAATGTGCCAGCAGTGCCCTTTAGGTCCCTGTGGGTTGAAACGTTTGTGCAGAAACATTAGAAAAATGTAGCTCAAAGTCCAAAACATGCTGGTACAAAGTTACCTCTCACCTAAATGGCCAGCCAGATGTCTTCAACAGAAGGTATTGTCAGGATGCATTGCACAGGGCAATTTTGTTATGCGCTGTTGCTGGAAAGCTGGCAGTCTAGGTGACGGTTAAAGAGGACAGGAAATGTGTGCTAATTGAAAATGGTTAGTAATGTTCCCAGTAAGAGAAATGAAAGACTTACCTCAAAATGAGCTATATTTAACTTTACCTTAATAAACGCCGATGTGAAAAACTGTTTTCATGTGTTTTCTTTTTATGGACAACATTTTGCAGTGTTCTCTTTTATCTGGAGTTTTTACTATATCACGGTTTGTGTACAGAATGAGCTACTGTCCTATCAGAACCATGCTTAGAGTTCTTTGCACAAACCGTGACATAGTTAAAACTCTACATCACTGGTTCCATGAAGAGAACAGTAGCAGAATGCTGCCCATAAAAACAAGACAATGCAAAATACTTTTTTCACATCACTTTTTTTTCAGGTACAGTACCATATGACTCATTTAGGCTTATGGAGTTCATTTCTGTAAATGGGAACATTATAAACAGCTGCCAATTGAAACCATTTCCTCGCTTCTTTAATTCTGTATGAGACACGGCTTCCTTACTTGTTCACTGACCACTTTTATCACTTTGATCTACCTTGTTTGAATGTGATTACACAAACATTTAGCCTTAAAGTGCATTTCTTGCATATTTTTTTAGTTATACCTGATGTGCCAATTATGGACGTCATAGGCAATCAGTGAACTACATTCAGAAATTCTCCTTGTGTGTTGTGATGGGTACATGCAAGTGTATTACTAGCCGTGATGTAATGTACAATGACGTGCTTTCATACATTAGTCAGCTCTGAGTGCTTCCTGATAAAGTTTCTTGATCTGACTGTACATCTTATGTGTAGATGAACTAATTAGTGAGCACTGACCTCTGCATGAGTAGTGACATTTTTTTTTATTTACTAAGGGACTAGTTGTAAAATGCTCAATGTTGCTTTCATGGTCTAAATTTTGGAATTGCGAGTGAAACATTTTTTATAGATAACTTGATCTTGCTCCGTTTTGGGGCAACCGTGCAGCATGTTTTATCTTTGATGGTACTGACTTCAGCGTCAATTCTGGTGACAGTTATTTGTAGTTTTATAATTGTTACACATTTCAGAAAAAATATTTATTTACTTTTATTTATTAGAATTTTGGTAACCGGGTAAGTCCACTGAGACCATGCAGTCCCTTTTTCAGTGACAACCCAGGTGACAATGGTGAACACAGTACAATAGATACATACAATAATAATATGCAAGATACAGAGAGATTTAACAGTGTTGCAAAAATTATTACAGTGGAAAGCCAGGTAAGTAACTTATAACAGATCAGGCATTAAGCATATATAAATAAACGGGATAACTAATATTATACAATATATACATAGCAGGAACACGAGAGCAGGTGTATTACAAGATACATCTACCAGAGTAACATAGACTAGGCATTAACAATGCTATAAGGGTTATTTAAAGCAATTGCAGAAGAGAGGCATTAGTAGGGAAGAGGTATGCTCTTTTTTGAAATATGGAGCATAATCCATGGTTATGCTGCTCGTTTGTCATCTGGACATTTATTCCTCACAATGTTGTATAACATGTTGACGACTTGTATTAAATGGCTGTACTAATAGTGCATTAATATTGCTACACTCAGCATACAGGTGTTTTCATAAATCTGTATTGACTGATGGAATTTAATAATAATTGCTCATATTCCTCTGAAATATTGACGGTATAAAATAATTTTTTTGAAAGTTGATATTGTGTTTATTTTCAAATTATTGAAGATTGCTAATTTCAGCTGTCCTGCAATGTTAGGGGTGTAAGTACTGCTTGCAACGCACACAACCACAGTTTTACAGTTGGCAACGCCAATCTAATGGACAGAGAGTGGGAGTATGAATGAGCATCCTATGTGATGCTGTCCTGTGTGTTTTTGCAGCTGTCTGCTGATGTGCCTCCACTGTGGTGAACCAAAATGGTGTTCCAATTGAACAGCATTTGTATCTGAATTTGGATCATGCGTCAATGATTTTATTGTGTGTGACTGGCAGACAGCATGTGACGCAATGCATTTCTCATGGGTGGTTTTGAGCCAGTATGTCAAATGCAGACATAACAAGGACATCACAATAAATTATGGTTACAGGTGCCATATTCCCTTTTCTGTCAGTCAATAATGCATTGAGTTTGAAAGAGATACATGAATGAAAGATTTTCTGGTTAATTTTTGGGTCACATTCATGCTTTATGCTACTGTTGGTCATTCATACAGGCTCTTCAGCATCATCCACACGCCTCCTCCTCTGCAGTCACTTACCTCCTGTGCTCCCTAGCAGAGTCTAGATAGATTTACACCACTGGAGGTGCGAGGCAGTGGCAGCCTGTCCTACACATACCACATGGACAGGGTGGGTCTGTATGGAACAGCCGAGGGTTCGTGAAGCACACCTGACTTCACCTTGTCACATTTTGTAACAAACCCTCTGGAGTTGGACGTGATGGCATGTCTGCGAATCCACCCATGACACACATCATGACTGCCCTTCACTTTGTGCTGTGTGATGGTACTGAATCACCAGATCTACACCTTGTATTAGCCTAAGACTGTTTGGATGGGTACTTCACACCTGGTAGAGGACGCCATTGGATATTCAATCATCCACCCCAACGGTAGACCACCATCATCCAGAACTCATTTTCAAACTTGTACCACAGACATAGCAGTAGCTGATTACGTATAAAATGAACAATGTTTATTACTGCACAGCTATAGATGTTATGTGTCCCTTACCTCACTCTTGTGCTTGCAAAACAGTCCGACACATTATTTATTTTTTTGGTTAATCTTTGGTAAGGTGAACTGACAAGAAACACAACACATTATTAGCAATTAATACATCAAATCACAACATATCATATCAATCACAACATGGATGGGATTGTGGGTAGTAGAGTGTGAATGTGGAGTATTTGAGTAGGGTATTTTATTATTTTTTTTAAATATATTTTTATTGTAAGTTTCATTAAGACACTCGTGTCATTGTTTGACATAACAGTATGCTTGGTGATACCAAACCAGTCATACATTTCCATTTTGATCAGGTAGTTAGTCTTGTCTGTAACATCCAATGAGTGTTTTGACTCGTACATCAAAAATTCTCCATAAGTGTAAGATATCTTCACCATCAAGTGGATGTAGAAGAGATAAGAAGTTATTTAGATTTAGTTCATTCTTATTTCTCTCATATCTTAAATCGTCCCTCTCCCCCGGTTAGGAGCAGCACCTCCCCCTCGAGAACTAGGAGAGCACTTAGTGGAGAAAGACTGGATCAATTTATGCCATGTACCAAATCCACTGTTGCCATTTTATTGAGAATGATTCAGATTGATCATGTATGGACGCTATCAATTTTTCCAGCTGATAAATATTCATAACAATCACTCTCCATTCTAAAACTGTTGTGATGTGAGATGTCATCCATTTTCGGGTGATTGCTTTTTTGCTGCTAATATATATATTGGTAGGAGTGTTTTCCTCCACTTTGGCATAATTGACAACAGCAGCAATTCCGCTGTTAATTCAACAGAGTCTCCCAAGCTATCCCAAATTTGTCTTGTGGGGGCACCAAAAGGGAATTAGTAAGGGACATAACCATAGAATATGACCCAAGTCAACTTCTCTACAATTGCACCCTCTCCAACATTTACCACACTCTGCCAGCATATATCTAATTAGAATAGCTGGTGATCTAAAATATCTGGAATGGTACTTCCAGGCGTATTCTCTCTATGTGGGGGAGCATGTAATTCTGATAGCAGACGAGGCAAACTTCAGCCAGTTATCCTCCGACACCTCCAACCCTAATTCAGCATTCCATGTATTTAAAATTGTTAGTGTTGAGTCTCCTAAGGCATCCTGCAATATCCGGTACAGTTGACCCGTTATATGCTTCCCCAAACCCCCGTTGATAGTGTCAAGTAAAAACTGGAGCAATAATGGTTTTGGGGAAGGGATTTTAGCCCTTTCCAGGTTCTGCCATAAAATATAGGCCCGAAGTTGCAGAAAATGGAAATGATCCTTATGTGGCAAGTCATAGTCTCTTTGTAGGGCCTCAAATGAGGTAATACCTGTCGTCGTGGGAGTTGAAATATAAAATGAATGCCATAACGGCACCAACCCCAAAATGCAGTGTCCATTTGAGCTGGCTGAAAGTACTTATAATTTGATATAAGTTGCAAATAGAAAAATACGTTCAAAAATGTCGATTGGTATTTTAAGTGATTCCAAATTTTAATGACTCCACCAGTGATTTTAGTGAAATTACGGAGTGGGATGGCGTTACCTGAAGTGGAGAACAAAGTAGGTGCCAAGTCATATAAATCATTTAATGTGAATTCTATATTTTTCCATGGAGCAAAATAGTTAGGATCAAGTCATAAAATGGCGGTTTTAAGGAAAGCAGCCCTTGCATACCACTCCAAGTTCAGGAGATTGACTCCTCCCATGGCTATAGGGAGATATAAGCTCAAATAACAAATCCTAGGGCATTGCCCACTCCAAATAAAGTTAGACATTAATTTGTTCCATGAAGAAAAATAGTATCAATGAGGCTAAACCGGAATGTTCTGGAAGAGGTATAGTAGCCGCGGCAGAATGTTCATTCTGATAGTCTCGATTTTTGGGAAAAATAAAAGGCGTAAGTCACTCCAATTGTTTAAATCTTGTTCTATTACTTGCGTTAAAGGTTCGAAATTTATTAAATCCAGATCAGAAATATCCTGCGGTATTATTATGCCCAGATATTTTATTTTGACCCGACACCACGGAAGGGGGAGTAAGTCTTTTAAGTAAGAGGAGGGATTAAAACCAAGGGACAGAACTTCAGTCTTAGTAACATTACGTTTAAAGCTTGCCACAGCTTCGAAGTTATTTAAAATTTCCGAGGTTCTGGGGATTGATTGTTCTGGGAAAGAACAGTGAGCAAGATGTCATCAGCAAATAATAACACTTTATACTGTATCTGCCCCGGGGAAATTCCCTCAATACCCACCTCCCCTCAGAGTGCTGCAGCCAGGGGCTCTATGTAAAGAGCGAATAATATGGGCAAGAGTGGATAACCCTGATGACTGCCACACTGTAGAGTGATTGGGGAAGTTATAGCACCATTTATTCTAATATAGGCCTTTGGGGTAGCATACATATTTTTAAGCCAATTTATAAAGGGTTCAGGGAACCCAAAAGAGGAGAAAGTATCCCACAAAAAATTCCATGAGACCTTGTCAAATGCTTTTTCAGCATCTGAATTTAACAGGACTGCTGGAATTTTACATGTTTGAAGGTATTCAAGCAGAAGTAATGTTCTACGAATGTCATCTGTAGTGTTCCTAGCCTTAATAAACCCTGATTGGTCTGAGTGGCTGATAGCTGGTATCACCTGTTCCAATCGAGTCACCCAGATGGCCATATGCAATTTATAGTCTTTGATTAAAATGGAAATAGGCTGGTGGGGGGGTCAGCGAGATCTTTATCCAGATTTGGCATAGCTATAATTACCGCAAGTGACCAAGGTGGGGGTGGACATTCACCACTCGCCACCTCTCGGAACACCCGTAATAGGGTGGGTAAAAATAATCCCTGGAATTTTTTATATCAGGTGGCTGTGTAACCATCTGGACCAGGACACTTTTGGGGTTTGGCTAAAGGAATATGTTGTGTAATTTCTTCCAATGTTATTGGTCACTCTATAATCTGTTTCTGGGTTTCAGATAACTAGGGTACGTTTAAGGGTCATAAAAATGAGGCCCTATCCAAATCTGAAATTTTGGACCTGCTATATATAGTGATTGGTAATAGAAAAAAAATTTGAATTTCCTCTTCCTTATGGGTTACCATTTTGGTTATAGGGTGGCTAATTTTAAGTATAGTAGCCCTTTTCTTTCTCATTCACAGTTTTCAGGCCAACAACCTGCCCCCGCACCCCCTCATAATTTTTTATTTTCTTATTATTTTATGTCCTCGGCTGAGGGGTTGTGCCTTTGGTCCCCCCTTCCAGCCAGCCTTCCGGTCATGGCCAGAGCTCACATCTCCCTGCTACCACAGTTCTTCCAGTAGCTGCATCAAGTAGCGGCTACTTACCCCACCACTGCGGAGACCTGGAAGGTGGGCCCAGGAGTGAGCTAACTTGGGCGTGTCCGTGGTGGCACCATCGGGGCAGCCTTCATGCTGCCAAGGGATTTTTCAGTTTTTTCCCCTGCTTGGAGGTGTGCATAATGAAGCCAGTGGAGGAAGCGCACACGCGTCCACACGGACTCCTCCAGGCATCTGCCCCATCTCTGCCCCTCTTCTGCAGTGCCAGTGCACTGCCCCAGTCTCCACTGAGGGCCAGTCAAGCGCCGACCACTGATGTCCCCCCACCCTGGAGAAGGAGAGCAGTCCTTTGGACACTCAATCCTTCTCGAACCCTGCCAATCCCCAGCAGCCGTGCTCATTCCCGAACACAGGTCACCAGCATAGCGCAAGGTAAGGCGTCCAGCGCCTCAGCCCTCAGCACCACCGGGCAGACACCCCCTCATAATTACTTTGTTTTAAATAAAGTAAGACCTGCTAAACCTTATAATCTATAATTTTCTGGATTTCCACCTTGGTCTAATTTTCAACTGAAGGTTCCTGTCTCCTTCCCTAAATAACTTTTGGTAGGTGTGTAGTTGTTCTAACTGGGCAGAGTGCTGTGCTTCCATCTGGCATTTTTTCTTTACTGCAAAGGCTAATATTTAGCCCCTCAATACGGTTTTTAAAGTATCCCACAAAACTGCCATTGAGATGTCCGGGGATGCATAGTCTGAAATTATCTGGGGAATTCTAGCTTTAATTTCTTGAAATTGAGGGTTCAAGGAGCCATTAAGTCACCAAAGCATTTGTCTCCTTTTTTTCCCAAATCTACTTTTAATATTAAGGGGTGATGGTCTGAGAGGAGACAGGGGCCCACAGTTATATCTTGGACCAGATGAAAATCTTCGCATGAAATGAAAAAATAATCTAGCCTAGAGTAGCTGTGGAATCATCCAGAGTAAAAGGTGTAGGCCTGTTGCGAGGGAAATAATTTCCTCCAAATGTCTATGACCCCCAGATTAGCAAATGAGCCCTTTAGAAACTTAAGGGTGTGCTTGTTCTGTACATGCGGGGGTTAGTGGTATCTAAGTTAACATTCCAAGTCATGTTGAAATCTCCCCCCACAATGAGTTTCCCCTTAGGGAGGTCTAGTATTTTACTTAAAAAGCACAGACTACTGGCAAAGTGGACTGGGGAGGGACAGAAACATTGACCAGTGTCACCTCCTGGGCATATAGTATACCCTGGAGTATTATGTATCTACCCTGGGAATCCATGTGTTGTGTCTGGACCTCAAACGGTGTTGTCTGAGGAACCATAATTGCCACCCTACGCCTTTTCCCACTGGGGTGAGATGATGAAAAAACCCTATACCTCTGACCACACTGAAGTTTGGCATATTCTATATCAGACATATGTGTCTCCTGTATAAAATATAAATCAGCAAGATTCCTTTGCAAATATTGTATAAATCTTCTCTTAATCAGATTTTTAAGACCATTAATGTTTTGCAAAAATATCTTTACAGATGTCGTAGATGTCATGATCAGGATCCATGGAGGTGCTGCTCCCACCAACAAGAGAACCCCTTCCCCTTTCAAGGCTATGAACAAGAAGACGCATCTGAGGACACCTCCAAATAATTTGGAGCACTATCTCATTTGAAAAATAATAAATGCTTTCCTAAGACCATTTCTGGCGTGTATGTCTTTTTTGAATAAACGCGGAAAAAATCTTAATATCGAAAAGCCCCTTCCCCTTAACCAACCACTAGAGGGGTTTAACTATAACCTTTTTGTAACCCCTAGGTGGCGCTATCCTATGGGCTACTACCCCTGCCTGCATGACTAGCACTGGTTGAGGGGCCTGAGTTCAGTGAATGGGTGCCTTCACCCAGAAGTATGGTCTTGGGGTAGCGTAACTGCTGTTGGTATAGCCCTCCGGGATGCTATAACCCTCCACCAACCCCTCTAGTGGCCTAAACAGTATAGCAACAAAACATTCACATGGATCGTATGGCAGTAATGACTTGCTCACACCCCTTCGCACTTACTACCAGGACTGGATCCTCTGCAACTGCCCTGGAGACCCCCTGTAAAATAAGACCAAAGATGCAACAATACAATAACAGTACTGTATCCCCCACCAAGAAGGTACACACTAGCCAGGCTTAAATGAAAAAACAACAATCTGATCTATTCACGAGGATGTGAACAGGGGTGGGGTGCGAATCTAGTAAATGATTAACAGATCTGATTAACTCCGGCTGAACAAGCATGCACAGTGAGTCCCTTTGATACAGTCACACAATCCTGGGTACCCAGTACAGAATAACAGGCTAGCCTGAAGCATTGCCCAGGGTAGGTCAGCATTGCAGCTGATCACTGGGGCCCTTGGGAGAGAAAACAATTAGCATGCACTCAACCCAGAATTTGTAATACAGAGCCGGATGGCTCAGTCCATTGCAAACAAACCAAACAAGCAAATTAGATGGCACACACAAATGATTGCAGCTTTGTTGCAGGGAGCTACCCTGTTTGTACTCACACTACCCAGACCAAGTGATGATCCGATGAAATAGGACCTGTTGCAGGTGGCTTGATGAAGCAGGAGAAAAATTCCCTCGTGGTTCACATGAAAATGCTGGTCTTCGGAATGCAGGAGCAATTCAACATGCCGAAACATGCAAACCGAATGTCTCAAATTAGTTGGCCGTACAAACACCTTGTGAACTAAGCACATTTATATGTAAGGCTCTGTCCTCTCCTGGTCCTTCCTGCTAGCTTACAGGCTGATCCTGATATTTCTTCAGCTTGGATGCTGCTCGAATCCCCTGCTGCTGTGACTCCAAGCATGGGCCAACTGGACACTTAGTCCCATGGACTAATGGACAAAAAAGTCTAGGCCTGGCAGACCTAACCCCTGAGAGATGGCAAGCTCCCCAGAGGCACATACACTGAACTCTTGGGCAAATCCCTCAAATCTGAACAAACTGAGCAGTTGCCCCCTTTTATATGGGGCTGAGTTCCAGAGATTCCATTGGCTGCCAAATCTGTCTTTAACAGTTCTCAGTTTATAACTGGTTTGCTTTTTGGCGCCTAGTCATTGTCCCACATTATTCCCCATAAGTCTTTGGCATTGTCCCAAGAGCCCCTTTGTTTAATGCTGGCTCCTAATTGGCTGTTGGCTACTAAAATGGTGACTGCGTGAAGTTTCTATTGCAGTCTATTTCAGTGTCCTCACAGATTAAGTTCTGATGCAGCCAGCAGTTTAACTTTTATTTAATACATTTCCCATTGGATTGTAGCCCGAACAGTTCTCTTTTAAGCAAGTCCACTATTGAGCTAATTAAATGTACCCTTAGGGAGTCGCTGCTCCTGTAACACACTGCCCCTAGGAACGTACTGCACAGCTTATGAATATTCATTAGGGCATTCCATGACCTGACACTTGCCCCTTGACCTTTTGCTTTACTGTGCCCCAGAGGCAGTGCTTACGGCGTCTGCTGGTTTATTTAATTTAAAAACATCTTCCTTGCTTTGTTTTGTCCCTGGTGCCTATTTTAGCTCAGGCACAGCACTGGAAACCACTACAGACACACTTTCTGACTGTTTGACCACAACAGTAGTTGGATACGCAGTGAAGTGGTGGCTCTAAAACATGCTGACTGCTCACAGATGGGTTTTGCGAGCCCTCAGGGCTCAATTACATAGAGGGGACACCCAGGGAATGGAGAAGCGGCAGAAGAAGCCATGGAGGAACGAGGACATGGGGAGGCAGTGGGAGAACACCCAGAGGTGCTTTCAAGGTAAGCCCCCAACTGGGGGGAGGCATTACACATTTAACAATGGGAATGAAAGATCCCAGATCTGTCTGGGGAAGCTATGTATTACAAACTCAACTATAGTACAAAGCGGCTTCCAAGATAGAGGTGGAAAATAGTCTACACCTCAGGGATCCCTAGTCAGAGAAAAAGTATGCCCCCTTGTGCAGAGAACTTGTTCCACTAAAATTGTGGTTGGAGTCCTCTGAAGGACAGGGAAGTCCCCCCAAAAAAGAAATAATCCACATTGTGGACAAAAGGAAGGGGCTGTAAGTAGTAGTGTCATGAATATTCATGTAGTCTAGGAACTGAGCTCTTCATATACAAGATTAAGCAACATGTGGGTGTTTACAAATTGTACTCCTAATTGAACCATGCACTACTTAGTGCCTGTACAGAACTAGAACTGCACTAACAGTACTGCCTATACTGTCAATAGATTGGCCTTTGTCCCCCCCACCACTGGTTTGTTTCTTAAAAGGTCTGGGCCCCATTAAATATAACCAATGTGTTAAAGGATTTAAAGTTATGGTTTGTGGCTGGAAAACCCCAAATAAATAATAGTGTGGGGTCCCTATGAAATCCAGGCTCTCCAAAACTCTTAGTAAGCCCTCAAAATATTATAGAGAGGGAGTCTCCTCCTCCTCCTCCTCCTCCTGGAGGGATAAAATAAGTAACCCTCCTAATGTACATGGGCTAGGTGGACAGAAAGCCTCCAAATCTTTTATTTATCATGTTGGAAAGGGACCCCTGTCCACCTTGAGAGCTGTTCTGGATTTCAGGGGATGAAGGCCATACTACTTGTCAGCTCATGATTATAAATATCATAAAAATGTTATCTCCCATTAGAGCGTCTAGTTACCCTGGGCTAACATCAAATATGACTTTGGCCTGAGACCACCGATAGGCCCAATTATAAATCTCTTGGATTTGGCCACTCAGTTGTCAGGGTTCCAGAATTATGGGATGTTAAATCCAGCATATATCTCTCCTGGTGAGGCACCTAAAGGGAGGAGCAGAGGGGAGCCCAGGGTATAATAAGCCCAAACGGGGCCCGACCCCAGAGTACCCCCCCCCACCAGCATTTGCCGCTATACTCCTGGTTGGGTCACTATGCCCTGCCAGTAGGAGGAGCTGTGGAAGAGAACACCCCTTCAATGTGCACCGGAGGAAGAGACAAAGACCCAGGAATCTAGGTCCCCGTCTGACCTGCCCCGACCGGGCAAAATCCTTCCCTCCACGGCCTTCACCAGGGCTAGAGATACAAAAGTTCAACCACTGCTCCTCGGGTTCTTGCAGTTATTAACTACTGACTAGGTAATCAATTCAGCCATATCGTTTTCTGAGGAGGTATAACCTGGGAACTGAATTTCCCCATGTCAAGCCGGCCCCCTATTTTGTCTAGCAAATATAACTCCTTGCAATGAGTCGCCCAGAGTCAATCAAAGTCCAGGAAAATTCCAGGGGAGACCATTGGAGAAGGCCTTCAATGTGATGAAAAGTTAATGTCCCTTAGATCCAGCAGATGGTTGCTCAGAGAAGGGGCAGCGGGGAGTGGAGCACATGGACCAGCACCATAGTCGCTGCCCGGAAGCCAAGCACCCCCCCCAAGGGAAGCACATTGCTACACTCTTGGCCAGGGCATTAGACCTTACCATGAGGAGGAGCCGGAGAGTTGGAGATCACCTCTTCCCCTAAGATACGCCCCAGGGGAGAGTGAAGCAAACCTCAACCCCAAGCAGCAACCAAGCGCCAACTCCAAACCCCACCTCACTGCTCACCCCCCTCCTCGCACACCCCGGAGCACCAGTACTATTCAAATTCAGCCCATCAACCTTCGATCAATCCTTCCTGACCACTATTAAGTATGGAAATGAAGCAGTACATACAGTTCTTGCCAAGCAGTCTTCAGTTTGCAGGCTGCCTAATCTGGTACTACTGCAAATGGTCTAAGACTTTGGCCAAGGACAGGTCTGGATTAAAATTAGCAGGCAGTTTTTCAGGACATCTCCGAGCATCAGGCAGACTCCTCAAAGCAGATCCCCTTGGCCCCTGAGGGCAGGCTGTATAAAGGCCATGTGTCTGTAGGTCTCTCACTGTCTCTCCCACTGAACTGTAAGTCTTTGGGCGATCCGGGAACTGGACAAACAGTTTGGCAGGGTAAGGGGTACGAAATTTATGGTTGTTTGCATGGAGGCTCTGGGAATAAGGGTATATGCTCTCTTCTTTGCCTCTGTGTTAAAGGTGCATAGTCATTGTCCACAAACAATCTTTTCCCTTCATATTTCAAAATTGTTTTGTTCCAGGCTTTTTGCAGGAGATTGTCCTTCATGGCATAGTTCAAAAAGTGTGCCACAATGGAACGTGGCCTGACATCAGGAGGTGTTGGCTTTGGGCCGAGCACTTGGTAGGCATGCTCAATATCTAGGGGGTATTCCGACCCCAGATCGAGGAGTCAACGTAGAAGGGCATCCAAGAAGGCCGCCATGTTGCGGCCCTCCTCATTTTCAGGGATACCATAAATTCACAGATTCTTGCGTCTCCCCCTGTTTGCGTCCTCTTGTCTGATTGCTGTTTGTAACAGCTAGTACACCAGCTCACTCAAAGATGAGTGTAGATATTCTAGTTTAGCTGTGTTTGAGGAGATTTGTTGGTCTGTGTCGTCAACCCTTGTCTGGAGAGTACTCATGTCGGCCCGAAGCCCCTAGATGGAGTCTTGCATCTCCGTACAAAATTCTGTTATTGCCTGTAGGCTGGTATCAAGCTTGTCGGAGGGCTGGGTAGCAGAAAGATCTTTTTTCTGAGATTTCTTTTGGAACAGCTTTGCTTTGGGTCATCAGGAGCTTTCAATGCCAAGTCCATCTTTTGAAACGGTGTATCCGCCACCTCTGAGTCTTTCTGCGCGGACCTGGAACCTGTTTCTTGTAAAATGCACCAGTGTTTCTGATGCAGAAAGTAGTAACTAGGTACTATAATCATAGTATTTGCAGCTGACCAATTCTGGAGAGGTTTTTACAAGTATTTTAGTACATTATGTTTGTCAAAGTTCTGAGAGCTCTTTCCCTGTGCTCTTTACCACATCATGGCACCACCGGAAGTCCAATTAGGGTATTTTATTGTATTTAGTGTTTGAATGAAGTATAATTGAGTAGTTAGAATTTTACATCTGGTTGTTTTTGGTTGCTTTAGTATTTTTCTCTGGGTTTACACTTTTAAGAGAGCTACAGTATGTGTAGGCGTTCAAGGCCCCTCCGGATCAGCTACCCAGGCCCCTTGCTGCATGACCTCTGCTCTTTCTACGACCTCCCCCTCCCTACTGTTGCTGTAAGGTGTTATAGGGAGGTGGGTAATGCTGGGGGGGGGGTGTGCCAGGAGCTCAGTGGAGGTGAGAGAGAGATTGGGTGGTATGGAATAGAAGGCACCCTGGAGTTAAACAGGGTCTTTAGAGAGGCCTGATGTGTTTGGCCTCCATCTCAAGGGTTCTCGCCGTACCATGTGGGCAGGTAGTTAGAGGGCCTTCAACTGACATGGATCCTCTTTGGACAGTGCTTTGTAACGCCAGGACGATGAGGAACCAGACTGCAAAAGCTGGCCTAGCTTTTGATATTTCCCCTGTCAGTAAGCTCGTAGCTCATGGTGACACTACTGATGGCCCAAGTCCTGATGCTCTCACCAGCCCGACCCATCCCTTGTTTAGTTTTTGCCCAGTCTCCTTCAAACAAGTCGAGAACCTTCTACTGACCCTGGATATGAATAAGAGCGCAAGCGCAGACCACGTAGAACCATTTTTCTTGAAAAAAGGTTACTGTCACTTGACGGCCTCCATCACTCATCTATTTAATTGCTCCCAGAAGCATGGTGAGCTACCCCCCTTTGGAAAATTGCTCATATTATTCCCCTCTTTAAATCTGGTGACCCATCCGATCTGAATAACTACCGGCCTATTTTCCTTCTGCCAACTCTCTCTAAAATACTGGAAAAAATCATCAACTCACAGCTTAGAGAGTACCTTGAGTCTGAAAACTTACTAAATCCAGTCGGGTTTTAGACCCATGCACAGCACAGTGTCTGCCCTGGCCAAAGAGTCTATGCCCTGGCCAAAGTGACTAATGACTGGCAAACTGCTGTTGACACTAAAAAACATATTTATGCCCTCTTTTTAGACCTTAGCAAGGCCTTTGATTCTGTGGACCACAATGTCTTACTCACTGTCTTGAGCAGAATTGCCTGGACAGTACTGCAGTACAATGGTTTGAGTCCTATCTTACCAACAGAATGCAACAAATAAAAGCTCAGGGAGACTTGTCTCAGTGGAAAAATCTCCCTAGGGGTGTGCCGCAGGGATCTATTTTGAGACCTATACTCTTTGCAATCTATAGTAGCAATATTGATGCCAGCATCCATACAGCAAACGTACATCTATTCACCGATGATACGGTTCTTTATACCACTAGCTCCTCCTCTGAAACCACCCACAAGGAACTCCAGCAGGACTTTTTCACTCTTCAGCATAATTTGCTAAAGCTTAAGCTACTGCTTAACACACAAAAAAAATAAAGCCATGATTATTTCACCCCATTTCTCCCATGCCACTGTGCCTTCGGCAAACCTCCAGATTCACACACTACTAAGTGTATCTCTGGAAATTATGGACAAGTTCAAGTACCTGGGATTCTGGTTAGACAATAGTCTAAGCTTCATGACCCACTTGACTGAGCTCCAGAAAAAGTTAAGGCAACGACTAGGCGTCTTCTTTCATATCAGACACTTGCTTACACTAGAAGCCAGGATGAGACTAGTCCAAACAAACTTTCTCCCTATGATTGACTACGCAGACTTTCTCTATAGCCATTGCCCAATCACAGCCTTGCATAAATGAGACACTCTTTACCACCATGCCGTAAGGTTCATCCTGAACAAACCTCTATGCACTCACCACTGTCTCCTATACAAGCTGCTGGGCTGGTCCTCCCTATCGATTAGGAGGCAAAGAAATGCTCTCCTTTGATTTTACAGGGCCCTAACTGATTGACCGTCTACCCATATCTTTAACCTCTTTGTGAAAGCTCAGGGGTCAAATGGCATGAGAAGACACATAGATACATAGATACATAGACAGTGTCGGCAGATAAGGGTCTATGGCCCACCCAGTCTGCCCATTTGAGCTTGTAAGTTCAGTTTGTTTTCCTAGAAGTCTGTTGCACCTTACCCCTGACCTCCAGAATTCCTTTATGTCTATCCCATGCATTCTTAAATCCCGTGATTGCTTCAGCCCCCACCACTTTCTCTGGCAGGGTGTTCCACTTGTCCACCACCGTTCTGTGAAGAAATTCTTTCTCATGTTTCCTCTGAATCATCCTCCTCCAACTTCATCCCATGCCCTCTAGTCCTGGAACATCTTTTCGCTTAAAATAGTGTTTTCCTGCACCCTGTTCCTCCCTGTAAGATACTTGTATGTCTCTATCATATCCCCTCTCTCCCTCCTCTCCTCCAGGGAGTACATGTTCAGTTCCTTCAACCTGTCTTCATAGGACTTGTGATGCAATCCATGCACCATCTTTGTTGTCCTCCTCTGAACCTTCTCTACCCTGTCTATGTCCTTACGTAGGTATGGTCTCCAGAACTGTACACTGTACTCCAGGTGGGGTCTCACTAGTGTCTTGTATAGTGGAATTATGACCTCCCTTTTCCTGCTGGTAATGCCCCTGCCTCTACATCCTAGCATCCTATTTGCTTTACCTGCTGCCTTGTCACACTGTTTCCCTACCTTGAGGTCATCAGAGATGATAACCCCAAGATCCCTTTCCTGCTTGGTGCATGCTATATCCTCACCCCCCAACTGATATATTGTGCCAGGTTTTGTGCCCATATGCATTATCTTGCACTTCTTTGCATTGAATTTCAACTGCCAAACCCCTGACCATTCTCCAAGTTTCTGCAGGTCGCTTCATTCTGTCTACACCCTCTGGTGTGTCTACTCTGTTACAGAGCTTTGTGTCATCAGCGAACAGTGAAATTCTGCCTTCTAGGTCCTCGCATTGTCACTGATGAAGATGTTGAATGGACCGGTCCCAGCCTGATCCCTGTGGTACCCCACTGGTCACTCTTCCCTCTGTGGAGTGACAGCCATTTACCACCACCCTCTGTGTCCTACCACCCAGCCAGTTACCTACCCACCACACTACTGTCCTGCCCACACCCATATTCCCAGCTTGTGTAATAGTCTTCTGTGGCACAGTGTCAAAGGCCTTGCTGAAGTCCAGATAGGCCATGTCCACTGCCCTCCCTGATCCACCTCCCTAGTCACCCAGTCAAAATTCAATGAGGTTGGTCTGACATGACCTCCCTGGTGAAACCATGCTGCCTTGGGTCCTGTAGTCCATTGACAACCAGATGTTCCACCAATCTCTCCTTCAGTAGTGCTTCCATGATCTTCCCACTACCGAGGTGAGGCTGACTGGTCTGTAGTTCCCTGCTTCTCTTCGCTCCCACTTTGTATAAGGGACTACATCTGCTGTCCTCCAGTCTTTGGGTAGCTCCCTGTTTCCAGTGATCGGCTCAAACAGGATAGCAGGAGGTTCAGCCACCATCTCTCTTAGTTCTTTAAGGACCCTGGGTGCACCCATCTGGCCCCATTGCTTTATCAACTCTTATTACTTCCAGTTCCTTCAGGACCTTTCTCGTGTAAAGGGACTTGTGTCCATTTCTGCACCATTCTCACCCCTTGTACTCCTTCAGACCCATTACCCTCCTCTTCCTCAGGAAAGACTGAGCAGAAATACCTGTTCAGTATGTCAGCTTACTGTTGTCATCCTCCACGCCCCCATCCTCCCTCTTCAGTCTCACTATCCTCCTTTGTCTTTCTTTTTCACTTATGTACCTGTAAAGGTTTTGTCCCTCTACCCACTGATTTTGCAATGTGTTCTTCTGTCTGAGCTTTGGCTTCCTTACTGACCTCCTGCCTCCTTTGCTTCTCCTGGTACTTCTCCCTATCCTCTTCTGCCTGTGTCTTTTTGTATTGCCTGAATGCAATCTTTTGGCTTTCACTTTCTTTGCTACCTCTTTGAAAACGATAATGGTCACCTCTTCCTTTTCCTCTTGCTAATCTGTTAATACATAATTTTGTTGTTCTTGTAATCCCATTTTAAATACTGCCCACTGTTCCTCAACCCCTGATTCCTGTCCCATTCCCTTAATGCCTCTTTCAAGTATCTCCCCATTTTCCCAAAGTCTGCCCCTAAAATCCAGGATATGTGTTTTGTGTGGTTTGGTTCTGCTCTTTCTGTGATTTCAAACCACAATGACTGGTGGTCACTGTTTCCCAGGTGCTCCCCCACTGTTACCCCCATCACACTGTCCCTGTTTGTGAGCACAAGGTCCAGTATTGCCTTCTGCCGAGTTGGTTCCATGACCAGTTGCTTGAGGAAGGCACCCTGAAGGGAGTCCAGGACACACTCTGGTAATCTTCAAGGTACCTAGAATAAGGATGCGTTATGGTTTAGCCACAATCTACTGCTCTTTCTCCACTCTATGGAACACAGCCCAAAAGACCCTAAAATTGGCTTCTTTGCCTGGGCCCCACACTTTCAAAATGCTGCTCACACGCTATCTAAGGGATGCCTGTACCTGCCTCAGGTAAACTTACATATACCTTGCCATTCTACTGCCCTGGCCTGACAACTTTAGCTCTAACTTCACCAACAACAGCACTTCCTTCTCTTCCCCCCACCCCTTCCCCATCTCCCTTAGCTCCTACAGCAGCTCCCTCTTAAGCTGTCCCCCTAGCCTGTCAGCCCCCTTCTCCCCCTCCCTTCCTATCAAATTCCCTCATACTCAGTGAAACTAATTATCACTATAATCTTCATTATTGTACTCTTCCATGTGTAAATAAGCTGTGCCTTATATTACTGGCCTGTATTGTAATGTATTAAGCCTTTGTCTTTACTTGTATGTTCTCTGTCCAGGACCATCTTGCAAATGAGCTTGCTCAAGGATGAAATGCCTGGTTAAATAAAGTTTGATTGATTGATTGATTGAATTCTATCGGACTTGGTTTCCTCAGTCAATCTGGCGTGCATCACGGAGACCTGACTGGGTGACGATGCAGGGCCTGTGTTAGAGGCAGGGTGTGAAATTTGTGAAAAAAGTACAAGCCTACCTGGGCATGTAAGCATCAAACGTACATGCCCAAGAAACTATTTACATGCTGCCCCTGAGTTAGTACATCCCACAGGCGCAGACTAGCTCTTACAGAGTGTTTTTATTCCATTTTTAGCTACAGTTGCTCACACACCTGCCCTTTAAGGCTTTAACAACTAGACATTTTTATGTTGCTTGCACGCATGTGCAAGAAACATAGTGCCATCATCGGAGATTTCAGAGGTGTGTCACCTCCTCCTCCAATTCAGTCAGTGAGCTGGCAGGCGCAGCCCCTGTAATCCAATGCATTTTGGAGCTGTCTGTGACATGCTCCAAAATGCAGTAACCTCTGATTGAAAGAGCTACGCTCAGTGAGCAGAGATAAGAAGCCCACCGAAGCCGTGTAGCCCCCCCCCACACACAGGTTGCTAAGTGCCCCTGCACCTACTGCGTAGCCGACGGGTGCCCAATCCCGCTGGCTGGCGCTCTTCCCTCCAGTTGTAGGTGCCACGCTGGGAGCCCACCCCAGCATGGCAATGAGTCCTTTGGCCACGGGTGCCCAATCCCGTCCGGCTGAACGCCTAACGTCCTTGTGCCACGCTGGGAGCCCACCCCAGCGTGGCAAACGGTCCCAACGTCTTTTTTTTTTTTAAACCTGAAAAACGAAAACGGTTTAGATTTCAAGCAGTCAACAATGCAAAATCTGTAAGAGATTACAATCTTAGATTTTAGTTAGAACAGCCCACAGGCACAGTAGCTCTTTAGAGATTATGTAGTTTAACTTACTTGGCTCCCTGTTGCCCTTTTAAGAGCCTTTTTAGTTTAGATTTGGGTAGTCCAAAATGCTACTTCAGTTTCTGTAAGAGATTTCTTAGTCAGACTTTAGTCAGTACAGCCCACAGGCGCAGAGCAGTTATAGCTCTTACAGGATCTGTTTTTAGCTGACTTTGCTCACACTTGTCCTTTAAGGCTTTAACAAGTCATTTTTTTAGATCTTAGGAGTCAACAATGCAGTATCTGTACCTGTTCAGATTTTAGTTAGTATAGCCCCCAGGCACAGTAGCTCTTAAAGGAGTTTTTTTTTTTATATAATTGTTAGCTAACCTTTCTCACAGTTGCCCTATAGACTTTAAAGAGACTTCATATTTCAGATTTTTGGTAGCACCAAACAGAGTAGCTTTTTAAAAAGACTTTTAATGAGTTTTAAGCTAACTCAGCTCACAGTAGTTCTTGAAATAGCTTTTTTATTTAGATGGATTTTAGGTCCTTTAGAAGAACACCATTCAGTAGTTCCAAAATATCCATTTTATTTAGATTTCAGATCACTTCCTCAGCTCCCACTATTTCTTTATTTAGATATTTTATCATTTAGCTCCAGTTGAGTGAAAGAGCTTTGTTATTTCTGAGAGCCAGCACAGGAGAGAGATAATACCATTTTTTATTTCCTGATTTTAGCTAGTTCAGCTGAGCTCCCAGTCTCTGAGTCTGTGACTGCAGATAAAAGCAGACTGCTGCAGATTGCAAGAATGGGCCCCTGCTGCTTTTAGTTGCCCCTGGTGGCTGTGTCCCCCCCCCCCCAAGCAGTCTATTTTTTTTTTTAATACTGTCCCAGTCTCACCAGTCTGGTGGTGCTGAGGCGCTGAATGCCACACCTCACGCCATGCTGGCGACCCAGGTTCAGGAACGAGCCCAGGCCATCTGGGTCGGCGGGGAAGAGAGGCTTGAGCATCTGATAACAGTTCTCCTTTCCTGGTGAGGGTGGCTTAATGATTCCCCAGTGCTAGCAACTCCCAGCAGAGGCTTGGGGAACAACAGCTGGGGGATCACGTCAGTGACGGGGAGGAGCAATGGTGGACATCCACAGGAGGGGCTCGGGAGCGCGCTCAGCCTGCACTGGATGCCATTACACGTCCGTGCTCCTGGGGAGGGAGGGGGATCATGAACAAGAAAACCACTCGTTGGCTAGGAGGAAGACGTCACCTGCCCCCACCTCCAACACTGGATCCTGCCTGCGGATCTCGTCATGCCTATCACCTCCGCCCAAGGAGCTTTAGAAGAGGAAGTGGCAAGGAGAAGAAGACGGCCCCACTCCAGGGGTACGTGGACCAGGGGATTCTCCAGAGGTGTGTCGCAGGTGAAGGGAAGACAGAGAGCTTGGTCTGGGAGGATCGCAGCAGGAGGGGAACAGGCAGGATGACCGATGGGGCCCCAGCCAACGGTGACAGGAAGGAAAAATAGTTGTACAAAAAAATTTAAAATGCTGTCTCAGTCTGTCCTTATTCTTAAGTATACACTAACACAGCAGCAGTTTTCTGTAGTCTGAATTTAGCTTTTAAAATTTTTTTTCACTGACTGTCTCTGATGCTCCGAGTCCCATGCACATACACACTCAACAGAAAACACCCACCCTCTTTCTATCTCCATATTTTTTCTAACCCTGTGCAGCAGTGCTTTCTCTTTGTTCCTAAAGTAGAAGCCTATGGCTTTGAGTATTCTTCTTTCTCCCTCGAGTGAGAGACCCTCTCCCGCTGTCATCCTCCCCCCTCCAAGGTACAAGTGGTAAGGTTGAGCCTGGGAAGTCGAATCGAAGAATTAAATCAGGAGCTGTTAAAAGAGCTTTAGTATTTTATTTTTTTTTTTTATTCTAAAAGTAAATCAGGAGTCAGGACTTACTAGTCCGATTGTGATCACTGGCTGCAGTGTGCATTGCAAGTTAATGTCTCCTCTCCACTCTGAAAGCATGCCACTCGCTGCACAACTTGTCTCACCAACTGAACAGGCTGAAGTGGCGTGCTTTGCAGAGACCACACATGATCGCACTGTGTGAAGGGGTGGGCAAACTAATTAAAGACACTCCCGATTGGTGTCTGACCCGCTGTGACCCAGCTCCTGCCCAGATGACTTTATCCCTCGTGGCTTCAAGAGTTTGCCTTATCATTGTGGCTCGCAACACTCCTCCAGCAGCTTCCCGGCCCTCTCCCCCAAACAATGACATAAGATCTTTAAAAAAAAAAAAAAGATGTAGGGAAAAATTGAGATATGGGGAAAATGGACAAAATGGGACTCACCCACGACTCACTCACTACACTGCTACCTTAGATGTCCCAGGGCAGGCATTAAACAGCACTAGGTGTCCTGAGACAAAAGTGCCTGGCCTGGAGAACCTAAGGTATAGGAATGTTTCACCCTGGTTAGAGGCATCGACCCCAGCTGAGTGCTACTGACATCCTCCAGCTGACGACATCGCTGGGACTAGCACAGGCAGTTGCCTCTGTGACTCATCACCACGGCCACACCTTGGATCTGGTATTCTCACTGGGTCTCAAGGTCATCGACCTTGAGAAAGATCGGGTTGTTTGGTCCGATCATTGCACCACAAAGTTCTCATTTGGAGCTCCCTCTAATGGTCCCTCCCCTGTTGAGATGATCAGCTGCTGCTGCTGCCCTATAAGGGGTTTGACCCCGGAGGGACTGATGGCAAAGGACGATTTTTCTGGTGTCAGTGCTGCTAGTGCAATTGGCTTAGGTGAATCATTGATAGCCTATAATCAGGCTGTATCTGAGGCACTCAGTGCCATCACACTGGTCTGTAAATTACCTAGGTCCTCTTGCCCAAGATCCCCATGGTTTGATGGGGTTTTTTGGGCGATGAAGACCATGGGTCGGAGGTTGGAGCATTGCTAGCAGAGGACCCAGTTAGAGGAGGCCAGATTGGCTTTGAGAAATCACTACGGTGACTATCAAACGGCAATCAGCCATAAGACGGTAGAATTTTTGTCCAGAGAGATTGCTGTAGGGAAGAATAGACCAGCTCAGCTTTTTCGGACTACAGTTAGGCTTCTCCATCCTGTTTGTCTACAGACGGAAAAAGCATTTTCAGCAACACAGTGCGAAGAGTTTGCACTATTTTTCTCTGACAGGGTGTCCTCTATTCGGGCCAGGATCTCACCAGTGGAACTGGACCAGACCCACAGGGTGGGGTCTGGTTGGAACAGTAGCACTCCTAATGCCTGGGCAGAGTTTTGACCAGTGGAGGTGTCCAAGGTCTCTAAGGTGATTTCAAAGCTGTGGCCCTCTTGTTGTGAACTGGACCCGGGCCCAACACATCTCCTAGTTGGATGTGTTGAGATCATTGGTCCAGTGTTTGCTTTTAGAGGGGGGTTTCTCCGATGCCTTGAAGGAGGAGCTGGTGAAGCCCCTTCTGAAAAAAAATCTCTCGACCCTGATGTCCTAGTAAATTATAGACCAATCTCCAACCTCCCATTCTTAGGGAAGGCTGTTGAGGAAAATAGTGGTTCTGTAGCTCGAGGAACACTTGGAGGCCTGTGACATCTACAAGCAATTCCAGTCCAGGTTTAGGGCAAGGCACAGCACCAAGATGACACTGGTCCGGGTCCATAATGAACTCCTCATGTCATGGCCCAGAGATCGAGGAGAACAGTCAATTCTCATTCTCCTCAATCTATCATCTGCATTTGATACTGCAGACCACTTTGTGTTGCTGGATCACCTTAGAGAGTGGTGTGGACTCACTGGTGTTGTCTTCAACTGGTTTGAGTCCTTTCTCTTAGGCAGGAGGCAAAGGGTGGTGATGGAGACATTTTCCTCTTCCCCCCTGCCTCTTACCTGTGGAGTTCCTAAAGGCTCGATCCTGTCACCGATGCTGTTCTCACTATACATGCTGCCCCTGGGGAGGATCATCAGACGGTACAGTTTGAGTTTTCACTGCTATGCAGCTGATACTCAACTGTATATGTCTTTTTGTACCAGGGCAAGCAGTGCTGTTGAAGTGCTGAATAAATGCCTTGCTGAGAACCAGGACTGGATGAACTCTAACAGGCTGAGGCTTAACCCTGGCAAGATGGAGGTATTAGTGATTAAGCCTGGCCACAGGTGGAGTGAAGGCATCTCTGAGATGACAGCAGGCTTAGTTCTGGGGTGAACATTGTTGATGGCATCCTCTAGGGTGCAAAATCTGGGTGTAATCTTCGATGACAGGCTGACATTTGAGGCTCAGGTGTCAGCCATTGCCAAAAGCAGTTTTTACCATCTGAGGAACATTGCTCGGATTAAGACCCTAATTCCACCTGAAGACCTACAATCACTGGTGCATGCTTTCGTAACAACAAGGCTCGACTATTGCAATGTTCTGTATCTTGGGGTCAGTGGAGGGAACCTCCGCCGACTGCAGCTAATGTAGAATGCAGCAGCCAGGTAGCTGACAGGATTACCCAGATTATGTCATATGACCTTTGTCCTGCGGGGTCTGCACTGGCTGTTGGTCAGGTGGCGGGTTCTCTTCAAGGTGGGCTTGCTCACCTATAATATCCTATAGGGACTGGGCCCTGGCTACTTGTCAGACCTCTTTACCCCAGCCATTCCATCTCACTCCCTCTGTTCCTCCACCCAGGACCTCCTTGTGATTCCGAGTACCGGGCTGAAAACCTCGGGTGATTGCTCATTCGGGATGGCCAGCCAGGTCCTCTGGAATTCGCTTCCGAGATCTTTGAGGGAGGCCCCTACAGTGGAGGTATTCAGGAGGGGCCTGAAAACTCACCCATCTAAGCTAGCATACCTTGAAGATATAATTTCATGCTGACTGTCTGATTTTATTGATTGCGCTGTAATTTTACTATCTATTTTATTTATTATGATCCTGAACTTTATGCACGGTGCCCAGAGCCTCTAGGATTGGGTGCCTAAAAAATAAACACTTACTTACTATATCATAAGTACTTCACAAAAACAAGTCAGGATAGGGATCTCAACTATGAGCCAGTCTGTGTCACATCAGTGTAAACACTGGCAATGGAAACAATGATTTAATATATGGAAGCCAATAGGCTGCTGGAACACTTGCAGCTTTGTTTCATGGGGAAGTAAGAAACTGCGGGCTATATTATTTCTCTGCTAACCAGGTAAGGCCCACTAGGCACAAGTGCCTGTTTTCAGGGGCAACCCAGGAGCACTGGGGTGGTTAAGTGACTTGCTCAGAGTCACACAGTATGCAGCTGGAGGTTGTGGGAATCAAACCAGGTCTGCTGAATGTACCAAGCTCATTCGCAGCTCATTACTCTAACCTCTAGGCCATACTACCACTGTAAACAAATAAGCAGACTGTGGGTAGTAGAAAAGGTGTTCAGCTGAGTAAATAACTTGTTGAAGGATAAGAGAGACATACAGTAGACCGCTGCACCTGGAGATGGTAAGCACATAAGCATGGTAGTATATGCTGTGTGAGGTACTGACGGTCAACAATCAGGCAAATTTCCTCTCTGTCAATGCCGAATGTTCACTTGCATGCTGTTGTACTGGGTCCTGCTTGTACACGTTGTTTCATTCATGCATCAGTTAGTGCTAAAGCAGAAAGCAACAAAAGGAAGGAGCTCTGAAGAAAAATAAAGACGGTGATCAGTGAGTTGCTCATGTGAGCAGACACACTGAAAATGAAAGAGACTGAGAGCAGAGCAGCACTGCTTTTCAGTTTGTCTGCTCCACTTCAGAAGCATGTTAGGGACTTGGCTGTATTTAATATGGCAGCAGTATTTTAATGAAATAAATCAATGCTGCAAAAAAAGTTATTACAAAAGGAAAGTCTGTAATGGGCGCAGCAGCCCGGTTATAGTCAACCCACCAAAATATATGTAAAAGAGAGGGACTTACCCCGAGTGCAGGGTGCCATGGGGTAGTCCTGGGGAAATGTCATCCACCACACCTGTAAAAGAAGAGACAAAGGGGTCACAAAGCATCCACAGTTCTTAGGGAGGTTAAATAGGGTGGAAAGGACTGGAAAGAAATAAAATTATACTTATATGATGGGGTCGGAGTCCATGTCCTGTCAGACCTGTAGAGATAAAAGAAAAATAGTTTAATTAAGAAGGAAAAAGATGTAAGATGAGCAAAGGCAGAGTAAAGGGAGTGTGGTTTGGAGAAGGGGGCTCAGCTACAAACCCCTTGGCCCATAATGGTGGCCAAGTGGCCAGTAATTTATTTAGTAGCCCAGGTGGCTAGTGATGGCTAGTGAGGGGTGTAACACTGGTTGTTGTGTGGGCTAGGAAATGCCTGGGGGGGAGGACCACTATGCAAAATTATAGTCTGGTGCTCTAGTGGGTTAGCTCCCTATGGGATGGGGCTAGCATTCTTTTAAATACATTAATACCCTCCCTGGGAGTCTAGTGGGGGCTCCCTGAACCCCTGAATATTGTGTCAGACACATGGTGTTGCAGTTGTGCACTCCTTCTGCATGGAGCCAGCATGTCTGTTCCACAGGGGAAAAGTCACAACACTGTGCAGTGGCTCGCTCGTTTTCTTTCTCTCTCTCTCTCTGTCTCTGCACAGCGTGTTGCGCTCCTCAAACTATGGGCTCTGCGACAGCAGCAATCAGGGACAGACATCGACCTCTGGCACCACCAACTTTTGTGGCCTGAGGACTCAAGAAACACACATTGTGACACTGGGAGACAGAGAGAGAAGGAGGAGAACCAACAGGAAGACTCTTACAACACTGCAGGTGCATACACACACACACACACACACACACACACACACACACACAGAGAACACTGCAGGACTTCCAGAATGCTCTCTCTCTCCCTATCACTCTGTCTGTCTTCTGTTTGTCACTGTTACACCTGCTGCAGACATCAACCCACGGTGCCCCCAACCCCTCAAAAACTTCTGTGCCTCAAGGGATGCCGAAACACAAAGTCTAGCAATAGGAGACACATAGTACATGGACAGAAGTCATGGGACCCTACCGGCAACTCAGTGCTTGGGCTCTCTCACAATCAGTTAAGGGGATGTGTTACAGCAGCAACCAGAAGCAGCACACTTACACACTGTCGAGAACCTACCGGCGACTCAACACTGGGCCTCTCTTGCTTTCCCTAAATACTAATACAGATGGAGACTGCACTTCACTGCCAATGCATGTCCCAAACAGGACAGAGAGAGACAAAGACAGGACACTGAAGGAATTCGTACTCTAGGCTCCTAGTCTGTCCATTGGTGTCACTCCATGTCTCTCTCCCTGGAGCCCTACTGCCACTCTGTGTATTGTTCAGGGAACCCGAGAATGTTGCTTCGGAACAATGACCTTGGTGTGTGCATTGCAGACAACTAGGAGCACCGATGAGCGGAGGACAGGGGAGCAGCTCTCTGTCACTGTTGGGGGAGGGACCTACATCACCACTAGAAGGGAGCACAACAGGCAGGTAATGATCAGTGAGGAGGATGGGGACCTGTACTCTGTCACTGTGTGTGTGTGGGCCGGGCGAGGGGGCCACATCACAACTTGAAGGGAGTACAACAGGCAGGTAATGATCACTTAGCAGAGGATGAGGAGAGTTCTAAACACTACTCGCACTGCTGACTCTCTCCACAGCACCCGCTCCCACTATAAGTGCTTACCAGAAAACTGAGATAAATTACTGAGGCACGATAGAGTTGCACACTGTGGGTTAGGTCTCGATGGATGATTTATGAATACAAATTACAGGAGCCAGACGCTCTCTGAATGGAGTGGTGTATTCTTTTTAACTACACAAAGTTCACGCCCCCAAACAGAAACACTCATCAAAATCAGCCTTGCTGGTAATTGGGCTTCTGCTGCCATGCCCATTGCTCTGCGATTTGAACTGGATCTGACAGAAACACACCTCTGAAATGCCATTCACTCTGACAAGATGTTGCTTGTGCACACACAAGTGAATATAAAAACACACCAACACAAAGGTTCATGTGAAGAAATTTGACAGATGTAGTTAAAAAGGGAATTGAAAAAGTACTTATTCACTTGAATAGTTGTAGAAGATGGAACAACCTGAGTGCTGAGCTGTTGTGAGGTAAAACTGCGTGTTCAAGCATGCTGTTGATATTTACACATGTGTAACCCCTAGATGGCGCTATCCCAGGGGCTACTACCCCTGCCTGATTTGCCACTAACAGGTTGAGGGGCCTGGATCCGATGGCGGGTGCCACCACCCAGAGGTCAGGGTTTGCAATAGTTAAACTAACTTGGTCACAGTCCTCTGGGACACTGCAACCCCCCTTTCTTCCCACTAGTGGCCCACACAGTATATCAGAATTACCTTCACAGTATACACTTACCCCCAGGACTGGTTCAGGCACTGGGACCCCCTGTAAAATAAGAAGATACAGTGCAACAATCACAGTGCACTACTTTAACATAGACAAATACCTCAGGCAGTATAACTTTGCTGAAACAAGCAGCTCTGATTTATTTAGGGGGATATAACAAGGACAGGGGGAAATCAGGTCAATTAGCTTATCACTTTACTCATCTACCTATGGCTCTGTGCACAGGCCTATCCCTACCAGTTACTGTCCCTGGGTACCCAAGCCCTAGTGCCTAGTCCAAACTGTGGCAGCTGGTAGGGGCCCTTTCACACAGAGAAAAGAAAAATTAGTTAAACAGTCAGCAGTACAGTAATTCCATTTGGATTCAGTGTGGCAATTCAACAGGGAGTGACCCTGAATTAGTACTCACGACCTCCAAACAAGATAGGGTCCTTCAACGTCAGCAGGGCTACTCTTGAGCTCCACGAGACTCCTCACACATTGATGTGGTAAACAGTAACAGGCAAAAGTCCTTTAATGGCAGCAGGATTCACTTGAGCTACACAAGCCTTGTCACACATTTATATGGTAAAAAGAAAGTACTATACCAGGCAGGCTGCTTCTCTATCCCGATCACAATTACTGCACAATACCCAGGAGAACACACAGCAGATTCAGTTCCTGACAGACCGAGTGCAATTCAGCAATTTCTCCAGTCTTCTACAGGGTGAGCCTGGTTTCTACTCTTCAGATATCCTTTGACTCTCTTCACAGGACGGATTCAGTCCTAACAAGCAGTTACACAAGCTGCGGACTGGAACTCTGGGCCTTACACGCTTTTCCCGACTAAAACTGCACACCGAAAAAGCACAGGGCTCCTTCCCTCTTCACTGCCAGAGCTCAACTGAAATTCCAGCAGACAAAACCGGGCACTTCCTTTGAGTTCCTCCCAGTTCTTGACTGGATTGGCTGTCACTCACAATAGACTGCCCCTGTTGGTCCAAAAAGGTGCCGAAGTCCAAACTACATCTCCCAGAGTCACCGTCCATACAATCCTTTGTGGCTGGCTCAGATTACTAGTCCAAGTTCTGATTCGCCCAAGGCACCATTTTAGAGCTACCTTAACCCACACTGATTGGTCCATTTCAGCAGTTCAAAACTAGAATGGGGAACTAGGCAAACACAGTTCTGACTGCAAAGAAAGCAGGTTAGATAAACTGTATTTTCATTATTACTCTAAATGATTTCTGGCAAACAGTTACATCTTTCAGATAGGTTCCCTTTGCACTCCTAGTGACTGCAAAAATGGAATGAATTGGCAGCAGCTCGAGTGGTACTCAAGCAGAGAAACACACAGTCCCCCCATACAAACTAATTATGTCTGCAAGCAGACAGCTCTTAAAGAGACAGTACCAGAGGCTCTAAAAACACTCACAGATAAATGGCTTAAACGCCAAACACCATTCAGGCTTGGAGCATTCAAGCAAGCTCCTGGAAGTCTTTTGGGAACCCCCATCATATCTCTCAACTGTCCCACATTATGAGGAACAGTTCCTCATTTTACTTCACAAAAGCTCCTTGTTCCACATTGTGAGGACTTGTCCCACATTCAATGTTAACATTTTAAAGCAAAGATCTATAGTAAATGATGCAAAAAATACATTATTCAATTAACAACAGACTTTCTGAACATAAATGCAACCATCTTAACAGTGTTCTGAGCTTCTTAGGTTAAGATTTGATTAAGTGCTCCACATTTTGCCCATTTGTTCCACATTTTGAGAGGCAGTGTTCCACATCTGGGGGACAAAAGGTTGAGAGGTATGACCCCCATTTGCAGGGGGGGTTACACATGCAACATTGCTAGTGGAAAGGGATGAGACAGGATCAAAGAAGACAAAGTATGGTTAGAGGTGTCTCAATTGACACAATTTTGCAACTGATGTTAAATTGTTGCTGTAAATCTATTAGTAAGATGGAAATCAACTGCGTACTGTGTTTGCTAACAGCATTCACAGCCAGGTAAACACTGCACAACAATAGGTTTCCTGCACTCATCTTATCTACCAGAACACCAGGTAAATATGTGATTATCTGGACAGCAAAAATGTGCCACATACACAGTACCACAGACACAGCTGCCTGCCATCATTAAACAAAGATAACAAATTTGGCAAGTGATCATGCTTAAGACAGTGAACAAGGAACCTTGAAAAACAATATACTTTGATTAACAATTCCATCAGCAGATTGGATTGAATTTTTTGTAATTATTATCATGTCACTGTCAGAGTCATTCTCCCAAGCTGGTATAAACAAAGCATGTAACTTTCCATCTCAACTCTCTGTTCAGGAGACATTCTGAAATTGATAGTTGTTGTCTGTTAAAATGGAGCGTTTCACTGGAGTAGGAATAAAAGTTGGCTGCAGGAAATTTGTCTTTTCCACGTTATGATCAATTTGGCTGACAGCATGAGAAAGACTTTCATGTACTGCGGTAGTCTCTTCACTACTACAGCATGTTTCTAAGGCAGACTTTGATTTTGAATAATATGTGTGGTCCTTGTACACCTCTTCTGATGTCTCTGACTATTGACAAGCAAAGTCACACATTTCAATGACACGCTGTACACTGACAGTGTTATGTGTTGCTTCACAATGTTGATCCATTACCACGCTGTGAGTCAATGCATGATTCAGTTTGCTGTACCTAAATGGGGAAACAAAGATTTAAAATGTGAGTATTCACTGAAAATTGTTAGAAATGGTTCAATGTTTCAAGGCAAAAGATAACATTAAACT
Organism: Neoceratodus forsteri; assembly: GCA_016271365.2. Lineage (NCBI taxonomy): Eukaryota > Metazoa > Chordata > Ceratodontiformes > Ceratodontidae > Neoceratodus > Neoceratodus forsteri. The sequence goes on along the minus strand of JADMNL010000024.1, from coordinate 252,738,001 downwards.
GGAAAATCAGCACATTGGGCATACAAGCCAGTAAGGGGTAATCTGAATGCTCATTATGGACTCATTTGCATGTGGCACAGCAGCACCTTAGCACCACCAAACCGTCAACCCTGGTTATGTAATGTGTCCACCCCAATCGCCTGTGGTATGAATGACCTTGTGGTCTAGTGTGACCCTCCACCACTGAGTGCCCATTTACACACATTAAAATGAGTAAGAGTGGTGGGGCCCTGGGCAGTGGTATGTGAGCAGGTGGTTCGGGTGGGTACATACTTGACCACCTCTGCTTCCTTGTACGTATATAAAAGGGCAATCATGGGGTGGGCAGCACCAGACACCAAGGCATATTTAATGTATTGTAACAATTTGCTATGTATACCTGTTACTGAATTTTTTTTTTAATTTAATTCTGTCAGCGTGGGTATCAGTTACAATTTAGCAGCTGCAGGGAAAGATCAGAATGTTTTTAATCAGTCTCTCTGCTAATACAGACATGCTGTCTCTGAAGAATGATAACAACCTCTTTGACCAGTTTATAGGGGAGCTTAAAAGGAGAAAAGGCATTTTCATGTTTTTAAACAGACATTCCTGCTGGGCTGGACAGGACTTGGGTCAGAAGACAGATGTATTTATATATAAAGCCTGGAGTCCAGATCAGACCATGTTTTATGAGGATCCAGCTATACTGTTGAATCTATGATGTCAGAGTGACATACTGGATGACATGTCATGGGGGAGCTGGGGGTCTTAAGGTCTGGCAAAGCCTGAAAGAATTAGTCAGGTTTGGGACTATGAACAGCTACTATCTAAGGTTTGAGTCTATTCTGATTCAACAAAGTGTCTTGTCTGGTAAGTTATTCTACATTGCTAAATAGAGAAGAGAGATTGAGACAGTTTTTTTTCTGTGTGCTACCTACTGTTCAAACATTTTCTTTTCATTTCTGTACAATTACTGTTCCCCATAGACTTTGCATAGTATCCTGTATTATAAGTGTAAATGTTCTGAAGTATTAAAATCATTATTTTCATATACTGCATGTTTCTGTGACTGAGTCCTCTGAGGTACAGCTAACTGATTTATAACTGTCAAAAACTGTATTTCCACCTTTGAAGAGAAGGCTACCTTTACCATGATTTGTTTCTACAATAAGGGGTTCTCAGTTGTGACAGAGAGGGGTGGGTCTTTTGCCCTTGAGCAAGGAGTGATGTACTGTGTGAGCAGTGACTCTGGTGGGATTCAGACCTAGAGATACCTTGAGAGAGTGTATATGCTGAATGGTGGCAGGTCCTGAAGAAAGCCAGTAACAGTGATGCAAGCTGAGTCTAGGAAAGATCAGTTTGTCACATGTGCATAAATGGCTGATGGGGGCAGGGGCTATGAGTACCACTAGACAAAAAGGGCATATTTAATGTTTGTAAATGGCCCATCAGGTTGGCATGGGGAACCAGGACATATCAGGGCATATTTGCTGTTTAGAAATGGGCAATGGGGATGGGCTGGCAAACAAGAACACAAGGGAATACTTACAATTCATGAAACAGATAACCAGAGGTTTGGATGGGAACAGTACACACTGCAGAATGTATATTTGTGTGTGTGTGTGTGTGTGTGTGTGTGTGTGTGTGTGTGTGTGTGTAAATGGTTCTTGGGGGTGTGAGGAGCACTAGCTCACCAAGGATTGCTGTTAGCCATTGAAACGGGTGATCGTAGGTGGGTGGCGGCAATATAGCTGGCATGCTTTGGAAGTGGTGGGCACTGGCTTAGCAACCAGTTAAAGAGGTATTTTAGACCTGAGGTAAATAGTGATGCTTTGGTGGATGTTTACCTCCGATGCAAATCTTTGAATATAATGCTATGCCGGTATGCATGACGGGACCCCCTCATTTGCATAGGTGGAGCAGTATGCTAGCGGTTTGGCACTGATGGGTTGACGTGCCACTCCAGGGGCTTCTGAATATGAGCTGGCAGTGACAGCATGTGCAAACATGGGTTAGCACACACGCTAACCCTGTCAGTGGTTGCACTTAACCTTGAATATCAAGCCCTATGTCTGTTGTTCATAACTATACAGTTTTCAAGATTAATCCACTTCTTCAGCACTTTCAACTCTATCTTAATGAATTTCTCCCTAATGCACCATATTCAGACTGTAGTTATTATAGGTCGGAATCATGTACTCTCTCACTCTCCTATCCTACAGCGAGTAGTACAGTTCCTGGAACCTCTACTATTACAGCTTCTAGCACAACAGCCACATCACTGTGGTACCCCTTCTGTAGAATGCCTCAACCCTATGGCCTTGCAGAACTTTGGACTGAAAAACTAGACACTGCACTATAGGTGTGCTCTCAGTAGTGAGTGATACAGTGGCAGCGCCGCAACCATAGTTTTGCTGTTAATCCTTCTTCCAATCCCACTCAGCATAACACTAGCCTTGACAACTGGCTTATCGCACTGTACTGTCACCTTGACATCATCAGATATGATTACAGAGGGAACCTTTCTGGCTTGTTGACTGTCAGTACCTCCCGAAACACCATCCACAATACCATGTTATACACAGCTCCTGGGTTTACCACCACAGGTGCATGACTTTGCACTGCTTGGCACCGAACCATGGCTCTCGCCCTTGTCTACTATTCTAGTGCTACTAGATCCACTGCATTTTCTACTAACATTCAAGGCTGTGCACTCAATTGCAGATTTTTTTTTCTTCTGCAGAGAGACACACCTACTCATCCACTTCCGTAGCACTGTGAATTATTGAAGATAACCGCTACATGCAACAGTGTAAAATGCATTTCCCAAGTACACATAGGCCACAACCACTGACATCTGCTAATCAATGTCACTAGTCACTAAGCTAGCCCACTACCTGCTACCACTGCTATGCAGAGGGACCATGTAGGCCCTCCAACAGTACTGTGGAATTACAGAAGGTAGAGCTACCACTTTCAAAACTGTCAAACTGGATTTCCTCCCAGAGTAAAGATCACGGGATGGCTGCCAGGACGAGGAGCATGGAGTGTACCAGAGGACACAGTCCTACTCCAGGGTGGGAGGTACATGTGCTGTGCCAGATACTGACACTTGAAGATCACATGTGGCTGTGCAGGCTGGAGCAGTGATGGGGATATAGGGTGGGATGCATGTGGCACCATGTGTCCACTCAGCCCTCAACCACGGGGGGCATGGGGGCAGAGAAAAGCAGGGGAAAAAATCATAGTCCTCAGAACAATGATGCTGTAGTCCCTCGCAGGCCATGCAATGCCATCTATGCAAATTATTTTTGGGAAATTTCTATTTTTCCTACCCCAGAGTCAGTGGTAGTCCTTTTCCAAGCTCCATCTAGCCCAACCCTGCCCCCCCCATTTCACCAGACTTACTCTCCAGTAGTTGTGCCCCATGGTATCTTCTGCCCAAGTTGGAGGTCATCAGGCTGGAACAGGTCCCTTGGAGAAGGTGCTAGTGGTACTCCTGTACTGAGTCTGGGTCTACAGGGTAAGGAATCTATGGGCTGCACTGCAGCACAGAAAGCAAGCAGGCAAAGCACTCACCAGTTCTTCTGCACTAAAAACTTATGGAGTCAGGTTTAGAATACAAAATCTCCACTTTTATTGCAGGTATTAAGAGACACTGGTGTGGAACACCACCACACCAAAATCCCAGCTGCAAGTTTTCCATTTTTCTTGCCCTCTGGAATGCTGGCTAATAGATGGGCTCACACTAGGTGCGTGCATCCATCTAGGCAATTGGATGTCCCAAACCACAGTACTGAATTTTGCCTGTGCTCCCACCTGTGGTCACCGAGGTGGTGGCTGCACAGCGACAGTGGTTCCCCTCCCCGGAGAAGAACATTCTGTGGGAGCTCAGTCATCCACCCACAGCTGGCCCTTCAATGATACGGGATCATCCCAGAACCAGGGTTGTTGGTGTATTGAGCAGTAACGCTACTGCTGTGCCAGTGGGATGCCGGCATGTATGACAACTATGACAGCAATGCCACTATGCCACCCACCACGGCAAGACAGATAAACTCCTCATGGTCCTGGAAACACTGGATGCTCCACCCGGGTTGGGAAACTGTGGTACAGTGATGTTAGCATGCTGTAAGCACAAGAAACGGTGGGTGACAGGGTGGGTGGTTACCACAACCTGATCCAGGCAGGCCGAGAAGGGGGAACATAAAACATAGTAAATAAAAAATACCCCGCAAAAAATTCAACATGACAAATGCTTCAAATGAATAAAACTGCAACCCAAATGCACCCCATTACTAGACTCCACTCAACGACAACAGTAAGCTGATTTACCTGCATTGAGGTAGATAATGACCTGTGACACACAGAATAATGCTGATGAAAGACTGATGCACAGAACCATCATTTACATGACTATGTTTTGATTTTAGTCATTCTGGAAATAAAATGACAGATTTTTAAACCAATGTAATATATATATATATATATATACTATTACATATAGTGGGTGTTGATGAACAGAAATCATCTTGTTTGAAGCAATCAAAACACACAACATTATGCCTGTTTCCACCAGATGTCATTATTCCAATATCACTTTTGCTAAATACACAGAGCCACTGATGCTGCAACGCAGGCCCGCATGGTAGCCTGTGGAAAGAAACTTGATGGCCATGATTTTTGTTTTTGTTTTATCTGTTGTGTTACAGCAACCAACTGCCGTACATGATGGCATGTTATCAGAGAAAGTAAAAATTACCAACAGTGAGAAATATATTGTAAGCAAAATGATCAGTTAGCAATGCTGAACACTGATGAGCACACTGCAGGAAAGAATGATGGCACCAATACAGTAATAGAGGACACGCAAATGATTAAAGAGACTTACCAGCCTTGGCCCCTGCACTGGATATATAGGTGCTGTACCTCATGGGGCTGCTTCTAATGTGGAGCTTGATAAAAATAAGCAATATATTAGAAAATGGCAACGCTCAAAAAATTAGAAATATTGGGTCCCAAGGACTTCCCGGTTTCTGGTGCTGCCCGCACGGTCTGCAAAGTTATGATGTGATGCTAGGGAGAGCAGGGGGACATGCTCTATTATAGTCTATGGGCAGCACCTTTTCAATCTTTTTTCATATTATAATGGCCATTTGGTGATAAAACATGGGCACTGGTCAACTAACAAAGGCCTCGTTCATCAACCAGTATGAAAATGGGTACACAAAGAAGAAAGGAACCAAGTGTTATAGTCTGAACAAGCATCTGATACAGTACAGGTATATGTAAATATTTATAGGCAATCTGTTCAGATTCTCTGCATGGACCCACACCTAGTAATACAGGCATAACCAGCAGTGATGAAGAAAGTATTAACAAGTCTCTCCAATGTGATGGTGTTTTTTCTTATTTTTGTTTGTATAATCTGTTTACCCTGGGTAGAGTATCTTGTCTTAGTGGTCCCTACTTCTTCATTTTTCAACTGGAAGGCACCCATAAAACACAAGATTTTGTGAAGCAAGACTTATTATTACATACAGAAGATGAATAGCTATTTTTCATTTGCAACAGGAATCGCACATAGTGATATGAATCAGCTCCTGGACCTTAGCAATACAGCAGTGCAGCAACTACTGGTTCAACTAATATAAATAAACATTGTGAGAACATGCTAGCAAAAATAAACATTGTAAGAGTTGGTGGCTGTGCTTCAGATGTCCTTTGCACAATACATTAGCAACATCAGCATTTTTTTATTTTTGCATCTTAGATGTTGTCATGATGTACCCTGGCCCATGATAATCTAACCACAGCATCCAGACTATCTCATTTGCAAGAGGTGATGCACATTTCATGTCATTCACATTTGGTAAAATAAACAACAGAAGCTCACATCCAGCTTCCTGAACTGTATAATAGCCTCCGCTGTGCTTTCCATTAAGGCTAACAATTAAGAAGCTGCCACCAACAGAGTAAAAGCATTGTGTTATCTACAGTCTCAAATTCTTAATATATGTGGCATTAGTGTTTGTTACCAGATGCATATTGAAAGAACTGCTCTGTGTCACTATCTTGGAATATTTGAGTCCTGATTTTGTGGGAGCAAGACTTATTACATACAGAAGTATTGCTAATTAATAATAAACTCTGGTCAAAGCCAAAACAGCTCCTCAGAGCAATGCGAGTGTGACAAGAGTGAGTAAAAGAATAATCAGAGCTCTTCCCATATGCTTTTGCTGCACCAGAGTCTGTTGGGCATGTGTGGAAGTAAATGCAGAAGTACCACATTAAAGTAGTATAGTGCTGGCTGACCATTTAAGGGAGCTCACTATTGGTCACAAGCATACTGTTATACTGTTATTAGGCAATCTATGTAAAGGACAGGTTAAAGTGCATGAGGAAGGAAAGAGAGGAGGGGAGGACGGAAGCAACATGGATGCAGTTCCAGGATGCTAAGAATAGGACACTGAGGATGGGGTGGTATACGGGCCACCATCTCATGAGAACAGCCTGGATAAGGAATTAGCAGAACAAATCAGAAGGGTCTCCAGGAAGGGGAGCACAGTGGTGGGGGGGACTTCAACCTAACGGGGTGGAGTGGGTCACCTCAATCACTACAAGTGCAGGGGAGAGGGCTCTTTTAGATGCACTCCAGGACAGCTTCCTGATGCAGCTGGTCCGGGAACTGACTCAGGTAGGAAACACTCTGGACTTGTTCTGGATAACGGGGAAGCAGTAAGGAATCTGAAAGTGGAGGAACCACTGGCTGGGAGTGATCACTATTTGGTATGGTTCATACTCAGTATGGGGAAGGAAGCAGGAGGCATGGGTATGAGGGTGATAGAGTTTAAGGGGGAAACTTTAGGAAAATGGAGGAGATATTGGGCAGACACCTAGCATGTATACAACTGGGGCATTATAAAAAAGGGCTGGCTGAGGCCACAGATTCGGGTACCAGGAAGATAAGCAAGAAAGGAAAGGCAAAGAAACCCAGATGGCTAACACAGGAGGTTATGGAGGTGGTGAGGGCAAAGATGGTAGCATTTTGTCAGTTCAGGAAATTCGGTAGTGGGAAAGATAAGGATAAGTACACAGAGAAGTCCAGGGAGGTTACCAGACTGGTAAGGGTGGCAAAGGCAGTCAGAGAGCTAAGGCTGGTGCAGGGAATCAAAAATGGGGAGAAGGACTTCTTCCACTACAGAGAAAGAGAAGAAGCAAGGATCAGCTGTTGAGGATTAAAAAAGACAGAGAGCGGGTAGGTGGAGAAAGGGGCAGAGCAGGCGTAGGCACTGAACTAATACTTCTGTTCAGTATTCACGCAGGAGAAGGGGGGCTGATTTCCCAAGTGAGTGGGGTGGGAAAGGGGAGGAAACAACAGATATAGGGATTACAGAGAGCAGGGTACTAGATGGGCTGAGGGCATTAAGGGTGGATAAAGCTCCTGGACCTAATGGCATTCACCCTAGGGTACTAAGGGAATTGGCAAGAATCCTGGTGGGCCCACTGGCCAACCTGTTCAATACCTCCCTGGACACAGGATGTGTACCACAGGACTGGAGAGCGGCCCAATGTGGTGCTCATCCATAATAGTGGACCAAAGGATGAACCAGAAAATTATAGGCCAGTGAGACTCACATAGATCATGAGAAAGCTCATTCTAAAAGAGAGGCTAGTGGGCTTCTTGGAGGATAACTGTCTCCAGCATGGTCAACAGCATGGGTTTGTAGTGGGCAGATCATGCCAGACAAACCTCATAGAGTACTATGACTGGGTGATGCATCAACTGGTGGACAAGGGCCATGTAGTGGATGACTTGTACCTAGACTTCAGCAAGGCCTTTGACTCAGTGCCACATGGGAGGTTGGGGGTGAAACTGGAAAATGTGGGGGTAGGACCCAGATTGGTGACATGGATCACTAACTGACTAAAGGGAAGGCAGCAAAGGGTTGTGGTAGGGGATCTTTCATCACCGAGAGCAGTGATGAGCAGGGTACACAGGAAATAGGGCTGGGACCAGTATTGGTCAGGATCTTTAGTGCAGATATCTCCCATGGGATCCAGAGCAAGATCAGTCTGTTCACAGACGATACCAAGATGGGAGCCATAGTTGATGATGAGGAGGGGTGGAAGGGGTTACAGGAGGACATGACCAAGCTGCAGGAGTGGGCAGAGACATGGCAACAGGGGTTCAATGCCAAGAAGTGCAAGGTCCTGCACCTCGGAACCAGGAACCAGGAGAGGAAGTACTACTTGAACAGGGTACAGTTGGGGAGCTCCACGGAGGAGAAGGACCTAGGGGTGATCACTAAGGGGAGGATGACCATCTCCGCTCAGTGTAGGAGGGTGGAAGCAAATGCCAACAAAATGTTGGGGGTGTATTGCAAGCGGGCTCTCCTCCAGGAGAAGGGAGGTTATCCTGCCACTGTATAGGTCTTTGGTTAGCCCCATCTTGAGTACTGTGTGCAGTTCTGGCACCCATTCCTGAAGAAGGACATCAGATTGTTGAAGGGAGTGCAGCGAAGAGCCACAAAAATGATCTAGGGATTGGAGAGCAAGCCTTATGAGGACAGGCTGGGGTAGTTGAATTTGTATTTACTGGGGGAGGGATGGGGGGATATGATCAAGACCTTTAAATATTTGAAGAGGATACACAAGACCAACACAGAAGGGCTCTTCCAAATGAGAAAGGGGAGGGACACAAGGGGGCATGGGCTGAGATTGGAAGGGGAAAGATTCAGGAGGGAGATGAGGCACTTTTTCACTGACAGAGTGGTGGACAAATGGAACATCTTGCTGGACGAGATAGTGTCCCATTAGACAATGGGCGGCTTCAAGAGGGGGTGGGACAGGGTGAGGGCAGAGATACTGGGAAGGGGTGGGAGGAGCAGCTGCAAGATGAGTCGCTAGTTGAACAATCAAGGAGACTCAATGAAGTGTATGGCCTGTTTCCACTGGCATTTCCATATGCTTGTATGTTCGTAGAATGTATCAAAAACTTAACATTAGCCATTCAGTTAATTATGGAACTAAGAAAGAATATACACATCTGATGCTGAATTATTAATAAGAAAATAATCTAAAAAGTATTATTAGAAAGAAATATTGGAAACTTTTTTTTTAGTTACTTTTTTCTCCCCTCTCAGAGTCCTCTGCTACCCCTCTGATGTCCCCCCCTGCACAGTCACTGGGTATGAGGCCCCTTACCCTGAACCCACGACTTACCCTTCGTGGGAGGGGATGGGGAGCGACTCGACCCACCAGACCAGATGAGTCTTTGGGGAGGTGCCTTCCTGGGGCATTGTGGTGGGGGACCATCGTCATTCTGCAGAGGACTCCCCCCCCTTTTCACTTTTTCCTGACTTTCCCCGAGGACTGCGGCATGCAATGGTGCCAGCGGTGGCAGCGCACATGCACACATGCACACCCCCGCCAAGCACCTGCCTCAGTTGCTCACCCTCAATCTTTAACGCTGGCGTGCCATCTCCCAGCCTCTGCTAGGTGGCAGGCAACCGCCAGTGCTGCTAACCCCAGAAGGGAGAGCAGTCCTAGGGACACTCAATTCTTCTCCCCCACCAACGCCCAGCAGCCCATGCTCGTTCCTGAACATGGGTCACCGGCATGATGCGAGGTAAGGTGCCCAGCACCTCAGCCCTTAGTGCCACCGGGTCGGCTTATTGGAAACTTTTTAAAATAAATGACTATGTACAGTCAAGCTCAATAATTATAAATATACTGGCATGTTTTTTTTACTCCTATCAACTGCCATGGAAAGAAATGTATAGGAGCACAACCCTGTTATATTAAGATCACGAGAGTGGGCTACAGCTACCTCTGATGCTACAATTAAAGTGGCTTCATGCCCGAAACAAATGTGCATTTGCTTTGCTAGAGAAAAGGGACCATACTAATCTTTTCATCTACTGTAGGCCTATAAATGTGTGTTGCAGGCTCCCAAATATGAACAACAGCTACCAGTTCTTCCCTCTATCCCCACCAGCAATCTGAAGTGAGATCCACAGCCCTAGCACTTGACAGGCAACAAAATCAGCAGTTCTCTGGATAATGCCTGAACATCTTCCAGTCTGTAAATCTAACAAGCATTTGTCAATGCTGCATGTTTGCTTGCTGGCATTAGCAGTGGAAGTGCAGGAGTTAGACAGATGCAGTATAGGAATGGCAGTGAAGTATTGAACCAACGCCAACTCCACCCCCCCATCCTGCAGAGATGGACAGACATTGGGGTGTGCCTTTGGGTCGTCACCCATAACAGTCACAACATTTCACTTCATCCTGCCCTGCAGACAGTGATAAGTGTCGAGGTGTGCCTTGCAGTGTTTGGGCATTACACTCATCTCATTCCATAAGGAAATACGCTGAAATGGGTGCAATATAGGAGAATGGTGTGAATTCTGGGGCCAAAGAGTTCAAGGTGCACCTCGATGCCTGTCACTAGCTGAAGGGTGGGGGTGTGGGTGGAATGGCGTGAGCATTACTGTCAAAATTCCTAAGTCACACCCTTGACTCCTGTCAGTCCCTACAGGGTAGGGTGGACGCCTGTCAGACCCTACAGGGTAGGGTGTTATTATGGTCAAAAACCCTAGGGTCCTGGGAGTTTCTTCGTATTTTTACTCCAAGTTTTCAACATGGGCTTTTTGTGACACCACCACATGAACAGTGACTCTATCAGTTTGTTAGGTGAAAGGTGATTTTGCACAGTGACTGCACCATTTGACGCCACAGGTGGAAAAACACATTTCGAACATGATGTGAAAAATTACAGCTGTACTGTTCATGAGGAGGTGTAAAAAATGGTAATGTTGAAAATCTAGAGTGAAAATATAAAAAAACTGAAGTCACTAGTGTGCATAGAAACTGCGCAACACACACCTGCAATGCAATTATTTGGGGGATGTTTTGCACCAGATTTTCAATTAAGGTATATTGGGACCTCCGCTCATGAACAATGTTACTGTGATTTTCTTAATCTGTCCCAAACACTGATTTCCCACAGCAACTGCGCTATTCTTCACCGGAAGTGCGAAAACACATTTCAGCCAGGATGTGAAAAATGACAGCTGTACTGTTCATAAGGATGTGTGGAAAAATGCCAATGTTGAAAATCTGGAGTAAAAATATTACAAATTTGTGAAGTTATGAGGGTGCATAGAAACTGCACAATGCACGCTCATAACACAGTCATTTTATGGACTTTCGTAACCAAATTTTCAACATAGGCATTTTAGGACCTCTGCTCATGAACAGTGTTGTTATCATTTTCTTTATCTGTCCCGAACACTGATTTTCCATAGTGGCCACACTATTCTGTGCCGGCACAAGCGTCTCTAGCCACAAATGGTTACTAGGGCACAGCTGGGGCACAACAGATTGCAGCCAGGGCACTGATATATGGTTACTATGGGTGAAGCTCTGCACCATATGGGGCACCAACTGGGGCACAGTATTTTTTACCAGGGCATGTGCCCTGGCAGGCCCTGGTGTAGAGCCGCCACTGTGTGCCAGAAGTGCAAAAACACATTTTGGCCAGGATGTGAAAAATGACAGTTGTACTGTTCATGAGGAGGTGTGAAAAAATGCCAATGTTGAAATTCTGGAGTGAAAATATTACAGATTCACAAATTTGCGAGTGTGTGTGGAAACTACTTAGCAGCTCATAACACAGTCATTTTGGGAATTTTTTCATCTAGATTTGCAAAATAGACTCTTTGAGAGCCCACCTCATGAACAGTGACACTGTAATTTCGTTAATCGGTCCCGAAAGGTGATTCCGTGCAGTGACCGCAAAATCACTTTTTGGGACTGAATAACCAAATGACAGTCACAGAATTCATGAGGTGGGGTCCCAAGAACCCCATGTTGAAAATTTGGTGCAAAAATTCAAAAAATCTCCACCAGGGTCAATTTAGACCTCCTGGTAAGGAGAACTTACGAGTAGCTCAAGACGAGCTCCTCCCATTTGGAGGTCAAAATGTATATAGGTTTATTCCCTGAAGCTACACTAAACAAATGCCACCCCTTACCTCTGATGGAAGTTTCGGGGAAAAGTTGTTGTTTTTTTTTCAACACTGTTCTTAGTCTTAATAAGTAGACTTTTACTTCGTTATTTGTCATGGTACCTAAAGAGATGCCAAGTTGGGGGGGGAGGGAGAAAAACAACTACACAATGGAACAGTTTTTTTTGTATACATGTCTTATTGAAAAATGAACGTCATAATGCTGAGACTTTGTTGGCGAAACATAGGGTCAGACCTGGAAGTGGGGTAGCATGGTCCAGATTTTTCTCTTCATCTTCTCCCTGGAGAGGAAAAAGAAAGAAATACAAAACTAATAGCTTCACTTTTAAAAATGGCTATGCTTAACCCTGTTAAGATATTTTCCCACAACATAAATGGGATACATGACCCAATCAAATGTGCTAGACTGATGCAATGCTTATCTAAACAGTCCTCGGATTTAATTTTTCTACAAGAAACTCACCTCAGAACACCTTAAGCTGAAATGGGGAGGAAGATACAGGGTGATTGCCTCATCCCACCCAAGGGGGAGGAAAAGAGGAGCAGTAATCCTTATTCCTAGAAATACGCACTTGGAAATCCAACAAACACACATTGATGCCAGTGCAGGGACTGCTGTTTGGCAAACAAGTAACCCTAGTCAGCGTATACTCCCCCCCTCAACCACTCTTTCTGTATACAGACGCTTTATAGCCATACTATTTACCTACATGAAAGGCCAGCTGATCTTGGGTGGTGACCTTAATTTGACCCTATCCCCCCATTTAGACTGCTCAAAACCCCTTAACCATAGAAACAACAAAACCGCCAGACAATTTAGGTTGACTGTTGAACACCTGGGCCTGATAGACGTCTGGCGTTGGATAGTCCCTTCCGATCCAGGATTCACCTATTACTCCCCTAGATTTAAAACCTACTCAAGATTAGACTATTTCCTTACGACCTGCGAGCATTTATCACTTGTCCGGGACATTAGTATAGGCCCTAAATTATTATTGGACCATCACCCATTAATCATTTCCCTTGACCTGGGAAGGGAGGGAAAGAGATCGCTCTGGAGACTTAACCCGATTATTTTGTCGGATCAAGAATATGTAGACATCCTTTCATCCAAAATTTCCCGATTCTTTGCTGAAAATTCCGACCCCTTCATATCTCAAGCTATGTTTTGGGACGCAATGAAAGCAACTATCTGAGGTGACGTGATAGTCTACTCCTCCAGAAAAGACAAGGAAAGAGACCTAGAATATCACAGATTGTCTAACCAACTTAAAAATTACCAATTGCTGTACAGGGAAGGAGACACTGAACTCCAACTTCTGATTAGGAACACAAAAGCAGATCTTCAGAAGATAATAGACAGTAAAGTGCGACAGTCCTTGTACTACTTAAGTCAAACTATACACGAAGGTGGTCCCAGGAGTGTTAAATACCTGACACGTAGATTAAGGAGCAACAAGGCATCATCCACAATTCTCCGCCTTAGAAACCCCATCTCAGGACAGACTCATCATACAATGGCCCACATTCAGAAAGCTTTCACGGATTACTTTACTAAGCTTTATTCTCCCCCAAATACACCAAATTATCCAGAAATAACACAATTTTTGAACCAAGCCAATCTGCCAACCCTCACCCCCCTCAAATGAATTCCTTAAAAACTCCGATTTCTCCGCTAGGTATAGAAGAGGCAATTAATAATACTAAATCAGGAAATGCCCTGGTCCAGACGGATATATTCCAGAGTGGTATAAAAAGTTTAAAAAAGACCTAGTCCCCAAACTACATGAACTCTTTAATGACATTTCTAAGGGAGGTATACCCCCCTTCATGGGATTATGCAACTATAGCGCCAATAATAAAACCTAACAAGGACCCGATAGACCCTAAATCTTATAGACCAACCAATCTCAATCCTAAATGTTGATTACAAAATTTATATGGCCATACTTTCAACAAGACTAGAAAATATAATCCCTAATATAATACATACTGACCAAACCGGATTAATTAAAAGCAGGAACACAGCTGATAGTATTCGTAGAGTCTTGTAATTACAAGAATTTGTACGATCCAGGCAAATACCAGCGGTCTTTATTAGTCTAGATGCGGAAAAGGCGTTTGATCGTGTCTCATGGCCCTTCCTATGGGAAACTCTTAAAATGTTTCACTTTCCCCCTCAATTTATAGCCTGTTTAGAAAAAATATACAGTTCTCCCAAAGCATATCTCAGAGTTAATGGTTCCCTTTCCCGCCCCTTCTCACTGGCCAGAGGGACTAGGCAAGGTTGCCCCTTATCCCCCTATCTTTTCGCCTTGTTTATTGAACCTCTGGCGGCTTACCTTCGAAACACCCCTTTGGTGGAAGGTATTCCGATTGCCCAAAAAGAATATAAAGTTGGGCTGTTCACTGACGATATAATGCTAACTCTATTGTCTCCTTCACAATCAATCCCGTCAACATGGAAAATACTCACACAGTTTGAGAAACTAGCAGATTTCAAACTGAACATAAATAAAACTGAGATACTATCCTTCAACTATTTTCCCTCTCCTCAGATAAAAAAGGCCTTTCCCTTCAAATGGCGTACAACTAAAATAAAATACTTGAGCATCAACCTCTCTTTTGACCCTGGGGTTATCGAGTTATTTAACTACGAACCTCTTACAGTCCAGATACAGGCTGACCTGGTCAGATGGTCCCCATTTTGTATCTCTCTACACCAAAAAATATTAATAATCCATACCACTATCCTCCCACGGATTCTCTATCTGCTCCAGACCATCCCTTATTTTCCCTCTAAGTTTTATTTCACATCCTGGAATAAAATTATACAAAACTTTATTTGGGGAAAAAATCATCCTACAATTAGACTACCCATCCTTAAATTATCTCTTAAACAAGGAGGGCTGAATCTCCCAGATTTCCGCTTATATGCCCAAGCGGCATTCCTAAGAATTCTAATATTATGGCTCATGGAGTCATGCAATTCCCCTTGGAAAACTATAGAATTTCAACTTAACGATTTACATGACATAAAGAAGATCCTGCTCTCCTCTGACAGTAAATCCCTTAGTCCCTCAACCTTAACAGAAATAACGGCTCAAACGTATAAACTCTGGAAACAGTTAAGAAAAGCAGGCCCCATTCAAAAAATATTCGAATACTGCACGCTAATATCACAAGATGAAAAGTTTATCCCCAATTACATGGGCCAAGCCTTTTCCAGATGGCGTGCAATGGGCTTATCGCACATATATCAGTTCTTATCCCCCGAAGGTATTATCCCCTTTGATAGGCTCCAGTCCTTATTTACTCTAGGGATCTCTGATCGTTTTAGATACTTTCAGGTTCGTAATCATATCCTCCGTAACAACATAATACCTCCTAGAATGCCCACCCCATCCCTGATTTGCTTAAACTGTTCATTGATGCGAGTGAGGGAAAAATAGGAACTCATTTAATTGGCCTAATACATACAGAACTACATTCGGGTCTCCCCATTACTACAATTCCAACTTTGACCTCCTGGAATAAAGACTTGCAATTACAAATCTCCCCCGATTCGTGGTTAAGAACATCTTTAAT
The DNA here is from genome assembly GCA_016271365.2 of Neoceratodus forsteri. Classification (NCBI taxonomy): domain Eukaryota; kingdom Metazoa; phylum Chordata; order Ceratodontiformes; family Ceratodontidae; genus Neoceratodus; species Neoceratodus forsteri. Next base: position 252,722,399 of record JADMNL010000024.1, on the reverse strand, counting down.
TGAGATAAAGTCTACCTCATCTCCTTACTGGAGAGAGTTTGCATGGAAATGTCGCTCCAGATATTTCAGAGCTCCTTCAGTATTAATGAAATATCTCCCGGACATATATGGGAGGTGCTGGAGGAACTGTGGATGTCGTCGAGCTACTCTTGGACACATTTTCTGGTCCTGCCCATCCCTCATGCCTTTCTGGATAACTTTTCAAAATGAACTAACTACTCTTTTCTCTGAACCAGTTGAACTAACCGCTGAACAGTTCCTTATGGGGGTTTATCCGGACCATGCTCCCCCCTGGGAAAAATCCATACTCCCCGATATGCTTTATAGCTGCTAAGAAAGCAATCACGAGGTGTTGGATGAAGCCCCAGATTCCTTCTGTCCAAAATTGGAGACAAATAATGTCTGAAATTTATAAAATTGAGACCTTTAATGTTGAGCTGCGGGGAGGATCCATTGCATGAATACAGAAGTGGAATCAGTGGATCCAATATGTAACCTCACAGCGTTTGGATTTTAGTATATGAAACCTAATTGGGCAAATAATTAAGGGGGAATAATCATAAAGTCATGTTTTCCCCGTTCACTTTTAGACCTGTGGTTTCACCTATAAGATATCTCAATATGTTTACCTATATGAGATTTAATAGAAAAAGTCTTTTATAAATGTTAAATACTGTATTTCATACAGAAAGACAGCACTGGAATTCTGATTTGTCCATTGTGTAACTAGGTGGAAAACATTTAATAAAATTAAATAAAAAAAAAAAAAAAAAAAAAATGATCGAGATATGCACCAAAGTTGAAAAAACCCTATTTATGTCATTATACAGCTTACTGGCATTTCTTCAGTCTGTGGTCGGCTTTGAAGAGTGCAGACATGTTCCTGGTCCACCGAAGATCATCATGCCAGCCTCCAGACATAAGTATGGAGTGAGGGGGTGTGTGGGGAGGTAAGGTACACAGAGGGGGGCGGGTTGGGGAGGGGTAAGAGAGTCAATGAGGGACCGTTTTCTTTGTTTTAGGTTCTTATTTTACAAAGAGGATGTGGGATGTTTGCCATGCTGGGGTGGGCTCCCAGCATGGCACCTGGTTGGGGAGCAGTGGCATGGGGGGTGTGCATGAACCGAGGGTTGGGCACCTCGGCACACAACAAATGGATGGGACGCGTATGTCGAGATCACTGATACAGCGTGTAACATGGCAGTAGGACATTTTGCATACTGCTGATGGCACGACAGTATGGAAATTGCCTACACGTTACCACAGCTGACTGTAGCAGTCATTTGCTTTCAACTGTATGGCACTGCATTTGAACTGCTGTCATAGACAGCTGGGACATTCATTGGTGCGGTGCGGCCGTGCCTGCAGAACGCTCAGGGCACTGGAAGCGGGGGTGCCATACCTACGAAAACTTATATGGTGGCACTATGTTTCTTGCACATGCGTGCAAGCAAACATAAAAATGGAGTCCCATACCATTAGAACCTGTTACTAGCCTGCACCAGATTCAGGCATCTCAGTGTGGAATCCATGTCTCTCGGTGCGTGACTGCCTAGTTATCAAATTTCTTCCCCTGCCTGTCTTTGCCAGGCTCTGGCAAAGAAGAAAACCTGTTGGAGTGGGTGAAAGAAAGAGAAAAAAAGAAACGGTATGAAAGGAAAATAGGGTCCAAGTGCTTTAGCTTATAGCTTATGTAGTTCTTAAAAGCACATGAATTGGAATCAGGTAGACATGAACCTGTTTTGGAGAAATGAAAATCAACTTCTGTGACACAATCTACTTTCAGCTGTGTAAAACAATTGAATTAAGGACTATTTTATTGACTTGTGGGTTCATCACATCATTATGTATTGATTAATAAAAAACATTTATTAATTTAGTGTTTTAGTGTTTTTCACAACTGGGTCCATTTTATTATCACAGTAATGTACAGCATGGCAAGGATTGTTGTGGGATTTACCCATTTCCTATGTCACACACACACATACACACACACACTCTTAATGTCTTCAGAGCATGGAACAGCTGAGTCTCTGTACGTGTGCGCACACACACACACACACACACACACACACTCTTAATGTCTTCAGAGCATGGAACAGTTGAGTCTCTGCACACGTGTGCGCGCACACACACACACACACACACACACGCACACTCTTAATGTCTTCAGAGCATGGAGTAGCTAGGTCTCTGTGTCTGTCTGGAAGTTGTTTCCCTGTTGGGGCCCCATTTAAAGCTCAATGGCCAAGGAGATAATGAATTTATTTATTTATTGAGTCTTGGATTACAACACCTTTGAGCAATACAACTCATTTACAAAGTTTCCTTGTCAGTAGTACAAAAACAAAACAAGCTAAACAATAGATAAGTACATAGCAGATATCAAGAATATACTTAAAAAAATGTATACATCAAAAGCAATCAAAATAGCACTGAATGTTGCTCAATATAACAGTAGAGTGGGCTAGAAGAGAGGGCAGCCTGGGAGGCCTTGTCAAAATCTAGGAGAGAAAGTAATAGGGTGTAAGGTGGGGGATGGGAGAAGGAGATGAATTGCACAGGAGGTGGAGAGGGAAGGAGCGGAATTGCAAAGGAGGTAATGGGGATAGAGACATGAGAGGATGGGGAGGTGGAAGGAGGGAAATGGGGTGAGTGCAGAGAGAAGGGGGAGTGCTGGTAAAGTGAGAGGGAGGAAGACAAATTACTAGTATAAGGAGAGGAAGTGATGTTTAGTCAGGAGAGGGGGGCAGCCTAGCAGGCCTTGTCGAAAACCCAAGAGAGAGAGAGTAATATTGGTGGGAGAGAGGTAAGAGAGAGAAACGTAGGGAGAAGCAGGGGAAGAAGTTGCAAAAGAGGTGGCATGAGATAAGAGAATGGGTGAAGGGTGGACGAGGGAAGGTGAGGAGGACCAAGGGATGAACTATAAGATGCATGAGCAGAGAAGAAGCAGGGATGAGGGGGGAAAAGGCTCGAGGGTAGTATCGAAATGAAGTGCCAAGAGTTAAAAGTGCCGAAAGGTATAAGTACAATAATAAAATAAGCAGAAGGCTGTTAAGGGTGGCAGTCACATATACTGTTCACTAATAGATGTCGGAGTTTGTGTTTGGAAGGGCTGAGTTTTGACTCAGCAGAGATGTCCCTACTCAGGGAGTTGAGCCAGAGGGGGGCTCTGTAAGCAAAAGACCTCTCACCTAAGGTGGTGCGGCATCTGGTGACGGTAAAGACCTGAGTTGCCAAGCTGCGAGTATGTTGGGTACTGTGACAAGGGCTAAATTGCTGTTCGACCCCAGGGGGTAACAAACCAAGGTGTGCCTTCTTGGTAAGTAAGCAGGTTTAATATTGGATCCAGTTGAATAACTGAAGCCACCCAGTCTGAGCATATAGGTCACACGTGTGTGTGAGGTGGGCAGCCGCAGTAAGGAGTCTGCATGCTTTGTTAAGAGCAACAGTAATCCTGTCAAAGAATATAGTAGAGACAGAGCCTGTGGTTCAGTAGGTAGCACAGTCACCTCTGAGGCTGGGAGATCAGAGGGCTGTGGGTTCAGTTCCTACATCTGGGACTTGGGTTAATATCCCAGTACTGACACTGTAGTGCAGCATGAAAGGGGTGCTGCACTTCTAAGGTGCCATCTTTTGGATGAGATGTTAAACCGAGGTCCCATCTGCCTGCATTGGTGGTAGTTAATGTGGATGTTAAAGATCCCATGGCACTTATCGAAAAGAGTAGGGGAATTGTTTTATTAAAACTGGAAAGCACAACATATTCACAATAGTGTCACAGCTCACAAAATCATAATGCAAAAACAAAGATAAACATAAATAAGTATTACAGCATACAATCAAACAAAAAAATCAGTGTTCCAGAATCCCTAAAAAATAATAAATACTGAACCCCCTCCCACCAAATAGTAGGGGAATGTATTATTAAAACCAGAAAGCAAAACAGATACAGCACACAAAATCATAATACAAAACCAAAGAAAAACATAAACAAGTAGTACAGCATACAGTCAAAAAAAAAATTATCAGTGTTTTTAAGTCCCAAAGAATAACAAATGCTGATCCCCCCCCTCCAACTAAAAGAGTAGGGGAATTTCATATTAAAACTGGAAAGCAAAAACATATACACAATAGTGTTACTACACACGAAATCATAATGCAGAAACAAAAATAAACAGAAAGAAGTATAGCATCATACAGTCAACTCAAAAATCTCTGTCATTAGAGTCCTGAAAACTGAGTGTGAAAAGCTGAGCAGAGCCCCCCCCCAAAAGAGAAGGGGAATATGATATTCAAAACTTAAAACAAAAATATACAAAGGTGTAAAACAGCATGCAGCAGCATAATGAGTAAAATCAAAAGCATGAAAGTAGTACAGTAAACATAAACCATAAACATACAAAATCGTAGTACGCATATAAAGTACACTAACCAGTATCCAACCAAGTCATATATTTGCCACCACAAGTGATAAAGAGATCGAAGCGGAATCATGTTCAAATGTACGCCATCTAAGGATATCCCGGCGTACTGTAGAAAACACATGATCACAAGACAACAAACGCTGTCTTAGGGTCAACTCACAGTGGGCTTGCCACAGCTGAAATTTAACATATCCCATAAACAGTAGCAAAGTACAAGAGTCAAACTTCCTCCATGCTCCAGGGAGAATACCACTGACCCAGACCTCAGGGTCCAAGCTCCAAAATGGGTTGGAAGGCCAGAAGGCGTGAAAAAGAGCCCAACATTCAACAGCAAAGGGACAATCCAAAAATAAATGAGTCATAGTTTCCACTATGCCGAGCAGGAAGAGTCCCTAGGACAAGTCCGTCAGCAATACCTTTATGTTTCAAATTCCCCTTAACCCCCAACTTCTGATGTATACAAAGCCAAAGGAAATCCCACATGGAAGCCGGGATCCGAGGACTGTGGAGAAACTGGGTAAAAGAATCCCAGACTAAAGAAGGATGATCCGCAAACTAAGGATCCTCCATGAAATAAGTCTCCAACAGCCAATGATAAACAGCCTTACGAGTCCCAGTAGTAAGTTGTTTATAAGACACCCTCCAAACCTTAAGCTTCCATACCACATCCTTCCAATCTGTTGCCAGGAGAGACTTTAACTTGTTTAAAAATAAAATCAGAGTACCGCCCGTCCGCAGTGGTTGATTTGCGGGTTCGGGAGTGAGCCTGGGTCGCTGGAGGCTGTCAGAGGCAGCTTGAGCGTCCCACGACTGCTCGCTGCCTTCAGGGGGAGAGAAGGGGCTGTGACCCAGTGTTGAAGCGACCACTGGTGGAGGCCAGGGGTAGAGCAACACATCAGGATCATTGGGGTGGAGCGTGACAGACATCAGCTCTTGCCTTGATGTCCGAATGTCACGCACCTTAAGAAAGTGAGGAAAATCACTTGCTGGCCACTGGATGACAGCTCTCTGTTCCCTGAGGGCCTCCAGTGCCTTCCCAGGGCCTCCTGTTCCTCAGCAGCATCACTGGGCCCTAGAAGTATGTGCTGGGGTCATGCCTCTCCCCCTGGTGCCTCGGAGGAGGAGACCCACCTGGCGAAGGAATACGCCAGGATATCCCGGGGGTCAGCTGCAATGTGAGGATCAGAGGAGGGTTGGGTAAGGATAGTAGGGGCTGGGGGGGGGGACTTGGTAGAGCCCGAAGGAGTGGTGGACCAGCGAGCATGGGGGCGAAAAATATCTTACACAAAAAAAAAAAATAGGGGAGCTCCAGATCAACAAAAGAGGACCAAGCTCATCCAACACCCATGGGCCCCATATTTTAGAATTATTACGAAGGAGAGGAACAATATTATGAAAAAAGAAAGTAACATTAAAAAAAAAAAAAGCACCGAGTTAATCATACCCAACCCACCCCAGGCCAGGGGCAGATAGGTAACGCGCTTAAGCAAAGTAGCTAGTAACAGCAAAACTTCATTCGCCTGGGCCGAAAAGGCCAGGGCTCGATCGGCCAAAACCAAACAAAGATCATCAGCATAGGCTATTGATTTAATCTGAACATCGGAACTACACACAGAAAGGCCCATAATATCCTCAAACCTATGAAGCCTATGATGCAAGGGGTCCAAGGTCAATAAATACAAAAAAGGGCTGAGAGGCCAACCTTGTTGAACCCCTCTACCCACAGGAATTCTGTCACCCACCCAACCGTTCATAATAGGCAGGACATGAATAGCACTATAGCAACACTGTAACCAAGAAATAAATTGTGCAGGAAACCCATAACACCGTAAAACCTCCCACAAATAACTATATTCCACCCAATCAAAGGCCTTGGACTGATCCAGGCTGACAAGGTGCCCCTTCAACTCCTGAGTACTTCGCTTATGAAGGAGTTCTCGGAGAAGAATCAAGGCATCCTGTATCTTCCTAGGGGGACCCCACTGAATTGGGTGGGGTGAACAACAGCGTCCAACATCCCTACCACCCTATTCCCCAAAACTTTCATCAAAATTTTACTATCAGTATTAAGAAAGGTGATGGGTCGGCAGTTCCTCAGATCCTCCCTATCACCGTCCTTAAACAAAAGCACCAGGACTCCCTCGTACATGCCAGCAGGCAGTGCACGAGGTCGAACACCCTATTAAAGACAGCTACCAATTATTACTCTAATGAATCCCAAATAAGTTTGTAAAGTGCATGTGGTAATCCATCAGAACCAGGAGAGGTACCAGTAGGAAGAGACCAAATAACTTCTCTCACCTCTGCAAGTGAAAGCGGGGGCAGTCAAAATCTTATCCAGATCCTCAGAAAGACTAGGCAAAGAGCATGCATGCAACCAGTGTGACATGCCATCTTGTGACAGGGACTCACTAGTAAATGCAGCCAGGAAAAAATGCCAAATCTAAGCCAAAATGGCAGAATTCTCAGAAACCATGGCACCAGTAGTGTCATGTAAAGAAAGCATGGTATGCTCGAACCTGATCACAGGTATTAAAAGGGACCGTATCATGCCTCTTGCCAAAAGCTGGAAGCATTGTTGTCTCACAACACCCTGCATCATATCTCATTGCATGCCAGCCACCCAATCCATAAGGGCCGTAAGGGCACCAAGACAGTCCAAGTCCCCAACAGAATACCTGGCCGCCAAAGTATGCAAGTCAGACTGCAAACATTGCAATGTGTCACATTTATACTGTCCGTTAAGCCATCCCACAGTCTTAAAATAAGAACGAAACTCAAACTTCGAATCCTCCCACAAGGCATTAGTATCTTCATACAGAAAAAAAACGACTTCCTTGCTTCCAAAAGATGACGAAAACCTTCCTGAACGGGGGGAGCTCCAGCAAAGACATATTCAATTTCCAAATACCCAGACTGCGCCTTTGCTCAGGATGGCTACCCACTAAAAAACCAACATCCTATGGTCAGAGGTGGCCACAGCCACCAGCCGAGCTTCTTGTATCTGAAGAATTATATACATTAAGGACACCGTCTCTGCAACCTGCCTCATCAACACATCTGAGCCAAATGAATTTGAATGTTTATCAATCAAAATATCCCTTCCTAATTCGTCTTCATTTAAACTGATTGGATGCTATAGGCCCCCCTCTGCAGGCCTTAAACTGCTTTCTCACCTAGGGTCAATTCTCAACCTAGGCCCTGAAGATACCGTCATCCTGGTGATTTTAATTTAAACTGGCTGTCTAATGTATCTGCACCTTTGATAACCTTTTGACACCTATGGATTCACACAGCTAATTAAAGACCCAACTAGGATCAACCTAAGAAATTCCAGCAACAGCTCACTCCTGGATATTATGTTGGTAAACAAGCCTCACTTATACTCACATGCAGGAGTACTGCCGAGTGATGTGAGTGACCATTACCTATAGCTGGCATAAGATCCACACTCAAACCACCAAATCCTGCAGAATTTATCCTCAAAAGGTCAAAAAAGAATTTCAATATCTCAGGTTACCTCCATGACCTGAGTACTACAATATATTGGCAAGATTTCTATCTTACAACCTCTGTTGAAACAGCTCTCCAGACTTTAAAGGATATTATCATCAATGCTCTCAATATTCATGCACCTATCACCAGTATCAGAACTAAGGTAAAATCCTGCCTTGGTTCACCTCTGAGCTTAAAGCAGCCTTGAGAACCAGAGACAAGCTGTGGAAAAGGCAAGAAAACAAAGGACACCAGAGATTGGCTAAATTTCAGAAAAGCAAGGAATTCATGTACAAAAAAAATAAGAACTGCCAAAACTGCCTACTATACAGCTGAATTGGATGCCTCCTACAATAACCCATCCAGACTCTGGGGTACAATAAAAGGACTTCTGGGCCAAAATTTACTCCTGCCTTAACCACCAAACTGCTACTAAATGATACAGAAATTACAGGTAAACAAGAAATCTTAAATACCTTCAATGTTCACTTCACCACTGCTGGCCTAGCATTTGACTCATCACCTGCAAATATCCTGAGATCTTCCTTGAACCTGCAAACTGTGGGACAAATGGCCACTTCAACTTTTTCCTTCATCCCAATATCCGTGAAAGAAGTGGAAGATCTCCTCTCTAATTTAGACACCACTAAGAGTGCAGGTGCAGACTCCCTGGATCCCTATTTCCTGAAAATTGCTTCGCATGTCTTATCTGCCCCCCTCACTCATCTCTTCAATCTTTCCCTAACTACTGGATCCATTCCATCTACTTGGAAAACAGCTCAAGTAGTTCCATTACTCAAATCTGGTGATACTAGGGATCTCAACAATTACAGACCTATCTCCATCCTACCAGTACTATCTAAGATGCTCAAAACTAGTAAACTCTCAGTTAAGGGACTATCTGGATAACAATAACCTTCTAAATTCTGCACAATCTGGATTTAGATCAAAGCATAGCACCATTACTGCCTTAGCCAAGGTAACCAACGATTGGCAGACTAACTTGGACCAGAAAAATTTTACCTGTGCTGTGTTTCTGGATTTGAGTAAAGCCTTTGACACAGTGGATCATGACTTATTAATCACCTCCTAACTCAATAGGCCTGGATTCCTATCACCAACTGGTTTAAGGATTACCTTTCAGATAGGTCACAACTGGTTAGAAGTGGAAATTACCTATCCACCTCAAACCACTGCTAAGGCGTACCACAAGGCTTTATTCTTGGCCCTATCCTCTTTGCTATTTATATAAACAATATTGATGCCAACCTCACTCAATCTAACATTCATCTGTTTGCTGATGATACTGTATTATATGTCAGCAATCCCTCACCTTCCAAAGCCTGTGAACTGTTACAATCCGAATTCTCCATTCTGCAGCACAATCTACTTGACAAAAAACTACTTCTAAATGCAAAAAAAACAAAAGCTATGTTCTTTGCCACAAAGAGTTGCACTACCACTACCCCAGCATCCAACACCCTACATTTATCCACCTTACTTGGAGAGAAACTTGAATTTGTTGATAACTTCAAATACCTTGGAGTCTGATAGATAACAGGCTTGACTATTCTGTCCATATTGAAGAGCTACTTAAAAAGCTAAGACAGAGGCTCGGACTATTTTTTAGAATAAAACATTACCTAAACAGTGATTCCAAAAAGTTAAATTCAGGCCTCATTCCTATCCTCATTGATTATGCTGATTTTCTCTACTGCCATTGTTCAAGTCATCTCTTACATAAACTGGACACCCTGTATCACAGGTCCATAAGATTTATTACTGACCTTCCCTCCAGCACCCATCATTGCTCCCTTTATATGGCAGTCAACTGGACATCATTGCAACACAGAAGAAATAGGAATGCTGTTATCTGGATATTCAAAGCGTTAACAGGCAAACTACCGACCTATATCACTGATTGCTTTACCCAAATTACAACTAGGCCATACACCTTAAGGATCAGTAAACTCATCATATTAAAGGTCCCCAATGCCTGCACCGGTATGGGAGGCTGCTTTCAGCTATTCCTTAGCAGTTGCATGGAACTCTCTCCAAAATCCATGAAGCTAGATAGCCTACTACCTCTGGCATCCTTCAAAAGATTGTTCTCTTCCCTTTTCCAGAGCCTGCAATTGCTTTTATAAAGCCTAACCCCTACCTATCTGACCCACCTTCCTTTTCCATCCATTATATTAATTCAATTTCTTTCTTCCGAATCACCTATTATATTCTCATAAAAACTAGTTAGACCATATTATTTTTATTTTATGCCTGCTATACCTTTGTCCCCTTTTTTCCTACAGGCTAAATGGTTCTACTGTTACTTGTATATATGTAAATTGTTGTATATAATCATTTCATGCCATTGTATTGCTATTTATTCTATTTCTTGTCTATGTAATAATACTTGTATCCTCATTTGTATGACCACTCAGGTCCATCTTGTAAATGAGCTTTGCTCAATGTTGTTCGCCTGAATAAATAAAGATTTTGATTGATTTTTTTTTTTGATTGAAGGGAAGGGGAAGCAAAAAAATAATCTATTCTCAACAAATGAGGCCCACAAAAATGTGTATGAGGGGCTAGTGGAAAATGAGAACCAAACACATCAATTAAACCAACATCAGAAATGACATCTTGTAAATAGGAGACATCACAGTATTGCTTTTTCGACTGTGGGCCCAAACCAGGCAGCTGAAGTGTACAATTAAAATCACCCCCCAAAACCACATGCATAGTAGTAAATAAAAAAGGTTGAATGGCCCACAAGAGCCGAACCCTGGCATGCTTCAGTTAAGGGGCATAAACATTCACAAGCCAAAAAGGCAAGCCTTTCCACAAAACATCCAGTAACAAGGCATGGCCCTCCAAGATGTCTAAATGTCGTAGGACCATAACCGGTGAGAAAAAACAAATTCCAATGCCAGAACAAACATCTGGACCCTGAGACCAGTAGCTAACACCCCATATCCAGCCGGCAGAGGCTGCCTCCAGGAGAACCAGAGAGTGAAGGCGAACGTCCTGGAGAAATAAACAGTCTAAATCAGATTTTAAAAAAATCCTGTAGGTAGCCAATCTCTTGAATTCAGACTGAATACTATTAACATTCAAGGAAGCTTGCCTGAAATGATACAAAGGGGAAGCCATAAATAAAAAAAGGTTGTCACTTAACTTTACTCGAGGCCCGGGTAACCCTGCCACTGGATATGGGAGCTGGACTACAATCCATCAACCCCCCAGAATTGGATAATGGAGCAACACTAGGCGGACAGGCCAAAGAGGCTGAAAAGTCCCCTTCCATGTCTGAAGAAACATCTTTGAGGACTTCAAATGGGTTAGAATCTTTCAAAGGGGCAACTGACAATTTCGGGTGCTTAGGCTTAGTAGTCCGACCCCTCTGGCCACGAACCACCGAGAACTCTGGGGCAGAAGGCGGTTGCACAGATGGGAGAGGTGGGGGGGGGAAATCTACCCAGGAGGGAGTCGAGCTAGGCCCTGGAACCGGGGCCATGTCCAACACCACTGGGGAGGCAGGGGAAGGGTGATGATCCAAGAACGCTGGATCAGGAAGACCAGATGAGGGTTTAGGACCTAGAGGCATAGAGGGAGCAGTAGCCTCCCTAATACAATAATCTTGCACACCAAAATCTGCATTCTCTGTATTCTTTGCAGCCCATGGGCAATCAGTGAAAACATGACCAAGATCGTCACAGAGATTACATTTAGGATCCTGGAAACAATGAGCACTGGAATGACCCACGTCCCCACAATGAGTGCACTTAAGAACCTCACAAGCTGTGTTAATGTGCCGATGAGAACCACACTTGAAACACATTCTGGGCTGACTTGGGTAAAACAAAAAACCCTTATCCCAGCCTATAAAGAAACAATTAGGTAAATGTACAATATCTTGCTCAGAGTACTGCAGTTTAACTTTGAATTGCCAGCCCCCAGTCCAAAAACCCTCATCGTCCATAATGGGAGCTGGATTACCCTGAATAGCACATCTCTTCTCAAGCCAATACACTATATCAGTAATATTCACTTCCTCATTCCAAAAAAGGACAGTGATAACCCGGAATGGCTGTTTAGTTAAGGGAATCACAACAAAGTCCACCCAAAGATAATTCGTTTTTAAAGTAGAATAACGACACCAAAAATGTTCCAACAATGCGGAGGTCCTAAAGCTGACATCAAAAGTACACTCCCCCTGCACATGTATCAGGGCATAAACCTCCGATGGGGGAAAGCTTCATGATTGCTTCAATAAACTTGCCACGGAAACGCCAGGACTGAAGCCAGATTGCCCACAAATGAAGATGGACGGCATTCCATCTCTTTGCTAACTCCACAGGCTTGTGGAAATGGCTAGCATAGGTTGGGGGATAGCTGTGGAAGCACCCGCACGGGAAGGGGGACCTTCCGATTGTACTGCGGGCTGCGTCCGTCTTACTCGTAACAGCAACAGGATTCCCAGAAAATAAAACTACCTGTAGGCCCAGGCAGTGCTCTGGAATTCGTCTTAGAAACTGAGGGAGAAGTAGAAATGACTGGCAAAGCCGAATCTGAACCAGAGAGCAGGAGCTGAGGATCCGGTAACCAGACACCAGTTGGTGACGAAATCCAGCCAGCAGAAGACAACGCGAGTTCAGGCGACCACACCGCGTCATCCCCTGCACTCCAGTCTTGATGTGGGGTCCTTCCATCCTGCTCAGCAGGCACATCCGGGCTGCCCGAAGCAGCCAGAAGTTTAGCGGGACCCAAGGCAGGTAAGGGAGAGGCAACTGAGCGCTTCCTTTTTCAATCTTCTTCCTTATGTGAGGCATCGGTATGTAACTGGGCTGTAATTTTCTGTAATTCCTCCCTGAGGCACAACTTCTTCTGCTCTAAACTTAAGGCATCCATCACAGTGGGGACGGAACCGCCACTTTGGGTAATATGCTGGCCACCCAAGGGGTGAATCCCAGCCACCGCTACAGTGGTTTCAGAGACTTCTGATTCCTGCAGAAGCACTTCCATAGCCACTGGCAAGCCAGACATCATCCGTTCTCCACCAGAGTCAGCCATAGAATGACACACCACACAGACGCAGGGTCCCCTACCGAAGAGTAGGGGAATTTCCCTGGTGTCCTGGCCAAATTTCCCTCATTCACTAAAAATACCACCAACAGCTTAAAAGACAGTTGGCATTTATCTATATCCCCCTCCCCTGGGTTGTGCCTGAAAATAGGCAGGATCTGTCTAGTGCACTTACCCGGTCAGCAAAAACTAAATAAATAAAAAGAAATAAATAAACAGCTCATAATCGATGATGGTAATTACAGAGCTGAAAATTGCTATTCCTAGTGCCTCGGGAGTGAGGCTATGCTTGTGCCTGTGGAGTAGGCCAATCCTTATGTTGACAGCTCGAGCTACATTATCAATATGTTGCGAGTAGGTGAGTGAGCTATCAGTAACCCCTAGATATTTCAAGGAGTGGATCTGTTCAAGTGGGGCGCCAATGCAATTTGTGAAGAACAAGGGTTTGTACTTGTGTTTCTTATGGGCATTGCTGAAAAGCATCACTTTGGTCTTTTTATAGTTTGGCACCAGTTTTTGAGTGCTGAACCACTTTTCCACTTCTGAGAAACTGTGTTGAAGGTTATCCTGGAGGCTCTTAGGGTCAGGGTTACTAGAGTAGATCACGGTATCATCCATGTAAAGCAGAATCTGTTCATGAAAGGCTCGTGGGAGGTTATTCAAATAGGTACTGAAGAGAAGGGGCCCCAGTATAGATCCCTGAGGCACTCCAGAATGGACTGGCTTCTTTTCGGAGAGGACATTGGTTATCTTGACCTGCTGTGAATGGTCTTTCATGTGACTTTTGAACCAGCTGATAGCATCATTCGACACCTGAAAGTGATAATTGCTTGAGTAGCAGTGAGTGGTTCACAGTATCAAAGGCCTTCGTCAGGTCAATAAAGGCAGCCCCTACCAGATGGCTTTGGTGGAGTGTGTTATGTATGAAACCAGTGAATTCTAACAGTGCAGTGGTAGTACTATGACCTTTACGAAAGCCATGCTGCTGGGGACATTGGATATTGTATTTGTCCAGGTATTCCACAAGCTGATCTGCAATTATATGCTCTAGTGCTTTCGATAGAGGAGGTAGAAGGGAGATTGGCCTGTACTTTGTGTGCTGTGCCCTGTCTCCACCTGTGTGCACTGGGGTTACTTGGGCCTGTTTCCATTATTGGGGGAATTGCCCAAGTCTTAGAGAAAGGTTCAGAATCTTGGTAAGAGGTGTAAGAGTTTCCTCGAGGGTGAGGGCAAGAAATTTGAGATCTAGATTGTCCCCACTGACTCTTGCTTTACTGAGTACTTTGCATATGTACTTTCTAGCCTCACGCTTAGTAACCTCTTTGAAGAAAAAAGGGGGGGAAGCCTGCTGCTAAGCATCACAGACTGGGAGGGTGGCAGGGGCAGAGACCATGAAAAAATCAGGGGGAGGACACTGCTGAGGTCTGTAAAGGCATCGTTAAAAATATTGGCTGTGGCCATTGGGTCAAGAGTCAGGCTTTCATCAATGTTATGTATGGTGGGTGCTCTCTTAAGGTCTTTGCTAGTGACTTCCTTTATGTTGCTCCAGAAATGTTTACTGTCACCCCATGAGTTGGAAAGTGCCTCCCTAAAGTATTTATTTTTTGCAAAACAGATGGCTCTGGTACAAACATTTTTTATATCAATCAATCAATCAAATCTTTATTTATCCAGGCGAGCACCATTGAGCAAGTTCATTTACAAGATGGACCTGCGTTACACATGGTCATAAAGAAAACAGATAACATAATTGGCAGAGAATACAAAAATAAGACAACGTACGAACATTGACGTAAAGACAGTAATAAATGTGTTCAGTCGAACAGGCACATTAAAAATCTATCCTAACTTTGAGAATTAATCAGTGCAGCGAGCTCAGGTAGGAGGTAAATTCATGACGGGACTAAGAGTGGGGAGAATTAAGGATGGCCAGCTATGGCACCAGGAGGCACTGGTGGCCAGGCTCACAGCAAAGGGATTCGTGGCTCATAGGGGCGGGGTATGTAGCGTGGATCAAGTTGCACTTCAGAGATGCGACGGCCACCCAGGGGCAACAAGCGGTATCCTAGTGGTACTCTCAGAGGAATTTTGAGCTTGAGGATCGCAAGCTGCTCTGGACAATTACAGGTAGCGGTTTCTGAGGCACCGCCATAGGTATTCTTGATCGTGCAGTGACTATCCTTGGAGGATTTAGGGGGGTCAGTGGCCCTAGGAGAGGAGAGAGCAGAGCAAGAGGAGGATGAAGAGAGGAAGGGTGAGACAATGGTAGGGGAAGGAGGGGGGGTAAATGCGCTGACGAGACGGAAAAGCGTAGGTGAATAAAGAGGCTATAGCAAAGTAAAGTCAGTGAAAGCAGTGACATTTGTCATTGGTTAGCTTTGCATATAGGGACTTAAACACTGTGGTAGTAACTGTGGTTCTTAGCTTCAGGGTTTTCTGGACTTCATTCCAGTGCAAAGGAAGTGAGTAGCTTATGGCCGCAGTCCCATAACGTGTGCAGACCCTGGGGATATTCAGGGTGATGAAGGAATAGCTCCTCAGGGTGTATTTTCCGACTTTGCTTAAGGGCAGGAGATCAGAGATGTAGCATGGAAGTTTTCCAGCACGTGCTTTCAGAGTCCAGGTGGGTGCGTTTCTCTTTCTTCTCAACTGAAGGGAGGTCCAGCCTACAGCATCGTACAGGGAACAGTGGTGGGTAGAGGAAGGGAGACCGGTAATGAAGCGCAGTGCTCTGTGATACAGGACATCCAGCTTACTCAGATATGAGGCATTGCAGTGGCAGTAGATAAAGTCAGTGTAGTCTAGCAGGGAGATGAAGGTAGCCTGTATGAGCTGTTTCCTTGCCTCCGTAGTTAGAAAGCGGTTTATCCGATAAAAAAGCCCTAGCCTCTGTCTTAGCTTTTTTACCATGTCCTCCAAATGTTCTCCAAAGGAGAGCTTGTGATCTAGTCAGATTCCCAGGTATTTGAACTTGGTGACATAGTCCAGGTTTTCCCCCAATAGGGTAGTGATGAGGGGGGTGTGCCAAGGGCAGAGTGGGATGGTGGGTTGCCAGGAGAGAGAATCATTGCCTTGGTTTTTTTGGCATTAAGTAGCAGTTTTTTATTGAGAAGCTGGTGTTGGAGAATGTCGAAGTCAGATTGCAATGCTTTACAGGCAGCTTCAGGTGTAGACTGACTTAGGTACAGTACTGTATCATCTGCAAACAGGTGGATATTGGCATTTTTTATAAGCCTGAATATTTGCTTGCTTGCCTGTGGCTTTGGCCCAGTGCCAAAGGTGGTCCCGAGTCTTCATAAGTCCCAATAATTCAGGTGTTATCCAAGGGTTGCACACCCCCTTAACTTTCCACTTTTTAAGGGGGGCATGAGTATCACATTCAGCATTAAAGCGGTCGATGAAGAAATTAAGTGCCTCGTCAAGGTCATTGGTAGAGTCCAGTGGTGACCAATCCTGGCTTCAAAGGTGTGATCCGAGTGGTTCTAGGAGTCCTGGAGTTTGGATCCTACTGAGAATAACCTTAGGTGGAGATCTGCTGAACTTGTTGGACCAACTACAAAGTATAGGGGAGTAGTCGCTTAGGGCGTCAGGGAGTACAGAGACATTTGTGATTCGGTCTGGGTGACTAGACAGAATTCAGTCCAGTAAGGTACTTGATTCAGTTCTATAGTTAATTCTGGTCAGGGTGTTAACTAGCTGGGTAAGGTGCAAGGCAGAGATGGCATCCTTTATATGTCCAATGTCAGATGAGAGCCAGCTTACATTGAAATCTCCCAGTATTATGGTTTCAGTGTTCCGAGGCACACTCCGAATATATTCCATGAAGTTAAGAATGCCAGAGATAGATTCTTTGGGTGGTATGTAAACAGATAGCACATCTAATGTTTCCTTTTGGGCCCCTAAGAGTACCTTGATGGCCAGTGCCTGAGAGGAGTTTCCTATGCAGGGCAATTCAAGGGCATGACCCATTAGAGTTTATTTTAAGTAAATAACACAGCCACCACCTCTCCTAGTGAGCCTCTCCTACCTAAAAATAGAGTAGCCAGGTATGGTGATAGCTGAATCAGGGATTTTGGGTGACAACCAAGTTTCTACAACAGAAAGAATATCAGGGTTGTGTTGTGTTATCCATACCTTGAGGTTGTCTAACTTACATAGAAGACTACATATATTGATAGACGCGAGGGAGAGCGTACAGGACATTTTTGTGCTGCAACGGTCCATTGCCCTAGCGGGGCCGGGGTTAGGGTGCATATTTCCAGACAGGAGCAGAAGCAGTAGAATTTGTTTCAGTAAGTATGCCTTTAGTTGTTTAAAGTACTATTTCTGTTGTCTTCTAGAGGAGGAGGTACTGTTAAATGTATTAGTTGTTGCTGTGAAGTTAGAGAAAGTAAGCAGGTATGAGAGATAATGTTGGAAGCTAGGTGTTAATCTACCAGGGGGTAGCAGTGGTATACTTAGACCAGTTACTGAAACCATTTTTCCATTAATAGAGTTTGAAGCTGATGTGCCAGTGGCATAGTGCACATACCCTGAGAATACGGGATGACCTTGGAGCTGTTGCACTACCTCAAGCAAGCCAGTTTGGTGCACCAGCATTAACAGGATAGGTAAGTGAAGGTATAGGAGTGAGGTAGACATCCTCATAGGGTTTATCTGAGCCAGATATTTCAGGCCTGGAGAGCTGGAGCGATCCCCAATGTCCTCCTCGGGTTCCAGAGCTCTCACAGTTAGAAGCAGAAATTGAGTGGACAGGAAAGGACCCACCTACTACAGTACTTCTAGTCAAAATTAGGGAGGGAGGGCGAGGCAATAGAGCATTTAATAGAGAGCAGGGGTGGGGTGTGGGGCCAAATAGTCAAAGACAAGCAGCAGCTCTTAAGAAGCTAGTACAAATTACTGTGATTAAATTCAGGACAAGTAGCAACTCCTAGGGAGCTGGTTCAAATTTAAGGGTCTTATATTCAGCTAACCCCTAGGCTGCTGAAAGAACTAGAATGAATCTATTTGAGCTGGACAGACCGCAGATTTCAAAAGGGTTTTTTTTGTCTGTTTATATCCCGAGTTTATTTATATCCCCTTCCTTCAGATGGTTTTAAGACAGAGAAGCAAACAGCAAAAATCAGACGGTGAGTACACTATTCTCTCTAGGCTCTCCCCGAGTGCATGCCCTGGAAAGGGCGCTGCCATCCTTGGTGGCTTGTTATCATCCCTGCAGCTGCCGCCCATTCTCGGACCTGCCACTCTAGCTCCTGCCCTCCCTTGGGCACTTCCTAATCTCCAGGTACACTCTGCTGGCCACTGCCTCCTCCAAAGACTCCTCCTATCTGTGCTGCTTGCCGCTATTTTAATTAGCGCTGTAGACCGAGAGAGAAGTGCTGACTGAGGATTTTACAGTGCTGGCTCACATTTCTTGTGCTCACTCACATTTTTGCTTAATTTTAAATATTTGTTTTTCCATGGTATATGCTGGGGATGTTAAATGTGTTGCATTTGTGTATAAATTATGTTGGGGATGCTAACTGTGTAAAAAACTGGGTTTAGTTTAAATAGTTTTTCTCTGTGGCTTTCCTCCTGCAATCTCTTCCTATCCCTCCCTCCATGTTATCTACTGTTTCAGTCCCTTTGTGGAATGCACCTTCACATCTCTCCAGAATTACCCGTTCCCCCCACCTTGTCATCGCACCCTGGACCCCTGCACCCACCTCCTAGCTGCCCTCCCAACCCTTCCGCCCCCCGGCACCACCCCCTCTGTGTCTTCCCAACCCTCCAAACCCTGCCCAGCCCCTGCTCCACTACATCCTCCCCCTCCTCTTAAGGTACTCCCAAAAAGTTAACCAGCTGCCACCCTAAGGTCAGAACCTTGGTCTTTCTACTACACCTCTCTGGTAATATACACCCTAATCCAGGTCCTGCCCCCACCAGTCTACCTACCAGGTCCTCTGGGCTCTGCACTGCCTCTTTGAACATACGCAGCCTGCCAAAAAAATCTGCAGCGCTCCAATGTTTGCCCACCCTACACCAACCAGACATCATTGCACTAGTTGAGACCTGGCTCCCTAAATCTACTTCTGATGCTATTGTCTCACTCCCCGGTTACACACTGTACCGGGAGGACAGGGTGGAAAAATGTGGGGGCGGCTGTGAGATTTACATCAGAGATAACATTATTGGCCACATGATCCCATCCCCCAAACTCAAAGACGGAGCACAAGCGCTCATCCTAAAAATCACCCCAGACCCCTCCAGGGGTCCACTATACCTCACAGTCTCCTACATACCCCCTAAGAACCAAAAGCCAGCCATCACATCTCTCACTGATTACCTCTCCACCCTCCCACACAATGCAAAACAAACAGTAGTAGGGAACCTAAATGTCAACTGGCTTGGCCCCTCAGCCGTGCCAATGAAAGACTCTTTCTCTGCCCTCGACATGGTCCAATTAGTTACCCAACCTACTAGACTTCATCCTTCCACTGGTACCAGCACCCTCCTGGATATCATTATCTCTAACTGCCCCCACAAAATCCAGGATATAAAAGTATTTCCCGACTCCCTAAGTGATCACTCTCCCATCCTATTCCGATGGACCTCCTCCACACCCAAACCACCTTCTGAAGGTGTCTCCACCCAGGGGGGGTTAAAAAAAACTTGAACAACTACTTGCCTAGATTGACTGGTCCCCCATTAATATAGCCCCCAACATTGACACTGCACTCGATCTGTTCACGCAGGCCTTCACCAAGGCTTGTGACCTCTATGCTCCACTCAACAAACATCACACCAAAAGACAAAATGCACCATGGATCACCCCCTCCCTACTCCAAAAGCTGAGAGAAAGGGACAATCTCTGGCACAAAGCTATGGAGTCTGGCAGGTTGGCTGACAGACAATCATATAATGCCGCACGTAGATTCACTCAAGCCGTCCGCAAGGCCAAAGCAGACCACTATCAATCGACTCTCACCACCACATGGGGATCTGCACAGACATTCTGGAGTAATATCAAACAACTAAATGGGAACTCATGCTCCCCACCTCCATCCCAGCTCTCCATAGATGGCACCATTTCCACTGCCCACGTACCATAGCAAACTGTCTAAACACCACCTTCATGGATCTTGGCACTGTTCTCCCCAGTTGCTTCTTGGACCCTGTGCCCGAATCCCAACCACCAACCCTGCAGCGCCCTTGTTTCCTCCAGCGCAAAACATCCACCCATGAAGCCCGTCCATACTTGCAAAAAGTGCTAAACAGCAATAACCCTAGCAATGACCCCCTAGACGCTAGGCTCCTTCGACTAGTCCTCGATGAGGTCCTAGTCCCTCTAACAGACCTACTCATCAAATCCCTCTGCCTAGGGCAATTCCCTAGTGCCTGGAAGACAGCCGTCATTACCCCCATTCATAAAAGTGGTGACAAATCCTCGCCCAGCAACTATTGACCCATCTCCATTCCCCCCCCCAAAGCTTTAGAAAAAGTGGTTGCCACTCAGCTCACTAAATACCTAGCCAAGTATGACATACTATGCCCAGAGCAGCATGGCTTCTGGTTCAGGCCATAGCACTACCACAGCCCTTCTAGAATTCACCAACTTCCTACACTCCTCCCTAGACTCCGGTAACATTGCTGGAGCTGTGTTAATAGACGTTTCCAAGGCCTTCTACATGGTTAGCCATCCTCTCCTTCTTGACTCCCTCTGCCAACTAGGTTTCTCCACAGGCCCTCGGCATGGTGTTCCAGTTACCTCTCCACCCGGTCCCAATGTGTCAAAATAAACGGAACACTATCCGACACTCTACCTGTCCACTCCGGGGTGCCTCAGGGCTCCATCCTGGGTCCACTTCTTTACACCCTCTACCTAAACTCCTTGCCAAAGACCAGCTCCAAAATTTTTTTACTGTATGCAGATGATGCAGTGCTCTATGCCTCGCATCATAAACCCACTCCCCTCCAGGACTCCCTCCAACATGCCTTCTTCCAGGCTGAAACATGGTTCAAGGACTGTAGACTGGTCATAAACCTGAAAAAGACAAAATCGATGATTTTCTTCCACCACCAAAACAAAGCGAAAAGTGCACCTCTCCTCATCCTCCCCAGCAACCAGAACCCCCTAGAACAGGTTTCCATCTACAAATATCTTGGACTTACCCTCAACTCTGCCCTTACCTTTCATAACCACATAAACACCCTAGTGGCCGCCACTAAGACTCGAATTGGACTATTTTACCATCATAGGGACTGCCTCCCTCCTGATGCCCTTAGGCTTGCCATTACCTCCTCAATACTATCCCTAGTGGACTATGGGCTCCCTGTGTATGGGGCAGCAGATAATTCTGCACTCCAGAAAATTCAGGTCTCCATCAACAAGGTGTGCAGGCTCCTAACTGTTGCCCCTAGGCTCACCCACACCTGCTCCCTCTATTCCTCTGCCAATCTTCTCAACCTCAATGAAAGACTCCACTACCAGACCTGCCTACTCACCAAGAAAATCCTGCTCGGCCACTCCCCTCCTCGGGTCACCACCTCTCTACAACTTGCCACCCCCCCATCCCCACCTGCAACTCTGACAAAGCTATACTGGCAGTACCCAAGGTAAAAACCTCCCTTGCCCAGAGATCCTTCCACTACAGGGCCCCTGTTTGGTTTAATGCGCTCCCAGCCGCCATCACTAGCACACCCAAGATTGCCCATTTCAAAGTTGCTCCCCGAAACCACCTCCTCAATGTCCGCTCCTGTAACTGCAACTAGCCTGTGCTCTCATGCCCACAATGACCCAAACCTCTGACAAAGTCCATTATGGACTGCAACCTCTTACAAAAATGTCTGGCCCATAAATATGATGGACTATACTGTAACGCATGCTCGTTCATGTTAACAATGTTTTTCTGTTATGCTTATGTAAATATCTGTATCCAAAACTGTATATTATGTCTGTAACCCATACATAACGGCTATTTCCTTTGTAAATTGTACCCTGTCTGTTGTTATTCTGTCCTCCATGTGACGAGGTACCTTTGCAAATGAGCCACCTGGCTCAAAGTTTGTAAATCCAATATTTCAAATAAATAAATAAATAAATAAAATACACATCACTTTACCCTTGTATTCTGGTACAATAGGAGGAGGGGGTAGTCCTGGACAAAAAGTCCTATTGTAGCAAGTCCCAAAAGTCTCTCAGTAAATGCCAGCCTCTTCAAAGGTATCAGGTATGTCCATTAGGGAAATTTCAAAGATGTAAACACAATCATCAGATTGCTGTTTAAACCTGTTACATGTTTAGGGAGTAAACATAGGCAATAGTGACCATAATGCAGTAAACCCCCCAAGTGTAGCAAATCATACTTCCAAACCATGAGAAATTTACTATAATACCAAATAGTTAAGATTACAACTATAACTTGAGCAACATCATAAAATACTATATCATCTCAAAACCTCCACTCCCAATAGCTACTGGTGTCCCCCAAGGCTCAGTACTCAGCTACTATCCTCTTTTCCATCCTCCTAAATGACCTGCCTCAAACCTGCTCGTCTACCTCCATTCACATGCACGCAGATGACACCGTCCTCTTTTCCTCTTGCCGTACCCCGCTAGGCGGTTGCTACCAGTCTTCAGGCTGAGTTCAACAAAGTTCAGCTCTGGTTTAGCTCCCACCAACTCTCTCTTAATGCCAAGAAGACAGGCTCCATGACCTTCGGCACTAGGCCGAGGCTATCCAGGCTTACTACACCCCTGAACTTCCACACCCTTGACGGGACTGTCCTTGAGGACGTGACAACTTTTAGATATTTTGGTGTCTGACTTGACCGACAGCTATCCTTCTCTGCTCATGTGGATGCTATCCTGAAAGAACTGTGCCCTAAGCTCGGCACTCTCTTCAGAAACCACAGTTGCCTCCCCCTACCGGAGAGACACAAAATTGAGCAGAAAATGATATTACCTACGTTCGACTACTGTGATGTAGTCTATAGTGTTGCTCCTAAGTCTACTCTATCCAGACTGGACCCCCTCTTCAACGATTTCTGCCGCTTTTCCCTCGATGCCCCCCCTCGCAATCACCACTGTGAGCTTTACCATGTGCTGGCCTTCCCCTCCCTTGACAGCTGGCGCCTACTCCATTGTGCTAAATTTGCTTCCAACCTCTGACTCAGGTCCCTTCCACCCTACCTCACCTCCTCCCTATCTTCCACCCAACTCCCTGTCACGCCCTTAGATCTACTGACTCCTGTCTGTTGGTAATCCCTCACCACCAGACCACTGCTGGATAATTGGCCTTCTCCTACCACCTCCTGAGGCTCTGGAACGACCTGCCGGCACAAATCCGTCACTTCTCTAGGCATTTCATCTCCTCTGCCCTGCCAAACTACTACGCGTAAACTGCCAGTGTTGCTGACTTCCCCTTCCCCTCCCCTCCTCCTCTGTTTTACCTGCCCCCCCACATCTTCTCCCTCCCCCTACTGCCCTATCCTAGATCCCATGTGGCCTGATCAACGGTTTTAGCTACGGCTATAAATGCTGTCATATATCCACCAACTTCCACACTTATTGCCTACTGCACTTCTAGCTTCGTTTCTCTGTCTACCGTGTTACCGTAGATTAGTAGCTGACATGTATGTAGTTATATTTTAAACCCTTTGTCATTATAATTCCTTGTACAATTTTTTCTCACTCCATGTAACAATGTGTATAATTCCTTGTTGCAATGTTTCCTATGTTACTCCTACTTCAAGTTCTGAGGTGTTATACTTATGTTCCAATGTGTAATTCATTTCCACGTACAAATGTGTGCAGTTGCTCTCCTCTGTAAACCCCCCCCCCGGTCGCACCATGAGACGAGCATCTTTTTGCTCAGTGTGTCTTTCCTAGTGAAACATTTCAATAAATAAAAACCCTTTAGGTATAGCAAAATACAAGAGGGTTCAGAATGATGGTCCTACGACCACCTCGTGGCAATATTGCCACGTACCCAAAAATTCAGAAAATGCAGCTTTATTATATATTCCCCTTTTCTCGTGCTGCCCAAAATTTTAAATGAGTAAGTTAGGAAATGAACCTTTACCTCCCCCAAAAGATTCAGAAACTGCTCCAATATGTGTGTCAGATATGAGCCGTGAGCACTATAACAAGTGAACTTTAGTGTCCAAACATAGTCCCCACTTGTGCTCATCGCACTGTTCATGTTGCTGTAAAGTCAAAGCGCAAAAACCTGATAAAGACCCACCATGCAGCAGACTCCCCACTGAATACCCAGAGCCCCATCTGACGCAAAGTGGGATATGAAATATCAAGGCCACCGGGTCGCCTCTGTACCAAATCCAATCTCTTCTTTAGAGTGCAGTTCGGATAGAGGAAAATCGGAAACCATCTGGTACTCGCCCCTCCAAGCCCCACAAAGTGCGCCACTTCAGCGTCCAGAACATCTGCCTCACAGGCCTCATAGTCCACAGTTTCAGCTTCTGCAGGGCACGAATGGTGACTATTCAATCGCTGAACCATCTGGTCAGTTACGATCCTCCAAGCGACTAGGTGTCCTTGTAATGGGCTTTGTTCTGCTGTAGGTGGTTGGGTAGCATTCGTTATGCAGGCTTTGAGGTCGGCCTCAATCTCTGAGGCCTCCAGGCATCCTCTCGATGGGGAGTGTTCCGCAATCACAAGACCCATGGCAGTCTGGCTCTCCAGTCGGCATAATGTTTCCTGGATCTTGGAGTCCATGACCCGCATGAACTTGAGGATAGGCTCCCAGGGCGTTTCTGCTTGAACGTCGTGGTTATCAGGCCCATATCTGCTTGTAGGGCCTGTGTCCCTGATGTACTGCGCCATTAGATCTAGCCACAGTCACTTCGACTTGTCAATTGCTGTAGCCTATTTAAATCTGGTATCAGCAGGTTTCACAAGGTCTAATGCACCCAGTGCTGCTGTTTTTATCCACGTAAAGTAGCGTTTAAGTTGTATTTTTATTCAACCTCAAGTGGGAGAGCCTGCAGGAGTGCGTCTGACCTGGAAGATGGCTCTCTGGCACCTCATTTCTTATTCTGATCCCTGCCCTAAGTTCTACTGCTCACCCTTGTTTTATATTTATCTCCTCTCCTTCTCTTTTCCTCTTCTCTCCAGGCTCTCCCCGAGTGCACACCCTGGAAAGGGCGCTGCCATTCTTGGTGGCTTGTTTTCATCCCTGCAGTTGCTGCCCACTCTCGGACCTGCTACTCTGGCTCCTGCCCTCCCTTGGGCACTTCCTCATCTCCAGGTATGCTCTGCTGGCCACTGCCACCTCCAAAAGACTCCTCCTATCTGTGCTGCTTGCCACTATTTTAATTAGCGCTAGAGACAGAGAGAGAGAAGTGTTGGCTGAGGACTTCACAGTGCTGGCTCACATTTCTGCTTAATTTTAAATATATATTTTTTTTAAGTATTGATTTTCCCATGTGCTTGTTATAGCATTGGGCCACTAGGAGCAACATAAACCTCATTGTCCCATCGTAGTCTGCTTACATAGTACAGATTACATACTTCCCTTTGGAGGTCGGCGATGATCCACCCTGCCCCCAGCTTTCTTCCTCCTTTCTACGCCCCCCTTTTAAGCCCTTCTCTAAACAAGGAAACGTGATCTCTTTCTGTATCTCTCCCCTGCACCTCTTCCTCATACTTTTCACCCTGGTCTCCCTTCAATTGCAAAATACTTCTGTTCCCCACCACACCTCCCTTGCAATCCATACTACCCTGTTAACCCCCTGCTTCAACCAAGTGACAGCTCCAATGCCTTTTTATCATACCTGGACCCACTTCTCTACACAGCCTTTCACCCTACTCATGTCTTTACCTTATTCCTACACTTTACTGTGCATCCTTAAATTTCAGCTCTCCACCTTCAATTATTCACCTCATTCCCCCAAACCATCTAACAAACCTTGATTCAAGAGTACCAAGCTGCATTTCATCATTATCTATCTCTTACTCCTCTCGGCTGGAAACATAAATCCCAACCCAGGTCCACTACTCAGTAAAGCCCTTATTCCATTCATTCCCCCTCCTCAGCCTCTGCTCCAACCCCAGTTTCACTCCCCCATGGCCTAAAAATCCTTCACCTTAACATTCGCAGTCTGCTTCCTAAACTTGACCAGCTACTCCCATTTGTAGGATCCCTCAATCCAGACATCCTCATTGTATCAGAGACCTGGCTAACAAAAAATCCCTGATGCTTCTATCACAATTCCTGGATATGTCATTACCTGCCAGGACCACTCTGGTAGGGGTGAGGGCATAGCTATCTACTCATCCTCCTCTCTACAAACCACTACTGTTCTATCGACCACCGACCCCAATGCCTATGAAGCCCTTGTCATTAGAGTATCGCTATATTTTTCCGTACCAATCTTTATCGCAGAAGCCTAGTGCCGTCCTGGTCTACACCACTCTGTAGCCACTGATCTAATCACCACTATTGGGTCACTTACCTCTTCAGGTGAGCTCTACCTGTTAGGGGATCTAAACCTGAACTGGTTGTCACCCACCCTAGATAAGACTCGTACTGAAATAGCTGCCCTTAACCTGTCCCAATTAATCAAAGAACCAACTTGCCTAAACCAAAAATCCCATAACCATACTCTCATAGACTGGGCCCTTACATCCCATCCTCACAGGGTAATCCAGTCGGGCCTACTGCCAGACGCTCTTAGTGATCATCATATGATCTACATAGTTAGGAAAGTACAGAGACCTAAGGCACCCCACAAATTACTAACGATCCGCCCTTACAAAACATTAGACCGTGCCCCTCTACATCATGACTTAACTCACGTTGCCTGGGTCCCTATATCCTCAGCCAAAACTATCAGTCATGCCCTGGCTTATTTCAAAGATAACTTCATCAACGCCTGGAACAAACATGCTCCTCTGAAGCAAGTTAGAGTACATGGTAGTCACCTCTCCTGGGTAACCCCCGAACTCCTGGCCTGTCAGCAAGCGCATGATAAAGCATGGAAAACCCACAAATCCTCCAAACTCCCTTGTGACTATGCTATCTACCAGACACTCTGAAATGCCTGTACCAAAGCCATCTGCCTGGCCAAAGCAGAATATCTCCGGTCCACCTTTAATACTAACATAAACAATCCATCAAAGTTCTGGAAAGTAGTTCACTCACTTTTCTCTCCCCAAAATAAACCCCCCATCACCGCTGCTCAAAATAAACCAAATCACTGCTGACCATCCTACAGTGGCAGCAGAATTCAATTCCTACTTTACTTCCTGTGCTTCCACCCTGTTAGCCTCTGTCCCACCCTACCCTACTACCTCTTCCCTCCCTTCCTCCCAACACCACCAATTAGTGGAGAGTTCTGCCTTTTCACCCATCTCTCCCAATGACACCTTAAAGGCACTGCTCTCTATCAACCCAACTAAGGGCAGCTCCCTCAAAGGCCTTGACCCTAAGCTGCTGTACCTTTCTGCTCCTGCTAGTTTCCTCCCTCTCGCTGATCTCCTCAACCTGTCGCTCCACACTGCGACTATCCCTGAAGCCTGGAAACATGCTACAGTTCTTCCCCTACCAAAGGGAGGTGATCTCTCATCTCCTGGGAATTACCACCCCATCTTGCTTCTAGCCACCCTGGCTAAACTTCAGGAACATCTTGTTCTCTCCCAACTCTCCTCCTTTCTTGATGACTCCTCCTTCTTCACTCCCTTTCAATCTGGTTTTCAAAAGAATCACAACACAAGCATTTCCCTACTTAGACTCACTGACTTTATCCATTCAGCCATGGATAGAGGTCACATCACTTCTGCTACAGTATGTTTGTCGACCTTGCCAAGGCTTTCAACACAGTCTTCTACTGCCTCCTCCTTGAAACTCTCTCATCAGCTGACTTGTCTCTGTCTGCAACTGGTTCAGTGCCTACCTGGTAGGTAGAACTCAATCTGTTAAAATAGCTGACTCTACATCCCCGCCACTACCCATCTCTACCGGTGTGCCTCAAGGCTCCGTACTTGGCCCACTCTTATTCTTAATTTTTTTAAATGACCTACTGTCAATATGCTCCTCATCCTCCATCCATATGTATGCTGACAATATGGTCTTGATCACCTCTGGCCAATCTCCCTCCAATGTGACTTCCAGACTACAGCTTGACTTCAATAATGTTAAACGCTGGCTAAGCTCACATCAACTCTTCCTAAATGCCAAGAAAACAGTCTCCATGACCTCTGGCACTAGGCAGAGACTCTCTAGGCTACCCCTCCTTCCACACAATTGACAGGACAACACTAGAGGACACCGCCTCTTTCAAATACCTGGCTATCTGGCTTGACCAACACCTGAACTCTTCTGTACATATTGACGCTATCCTGAAAAAACTGCACGCCAAGCTTGGCGCCCTTTACAGGAACCATAGTTCCTTACCACTACCGGTTAGGCGTGATCTTGTTCAGAAAATGATACTCCTTATTTTTGACTATTGCTACAAAGTCTACAGTGCTGCTCCTAAGTCTTCCCTTACCAGGTTGGATACTCCCTTCAATGCTTTCTGTCACTTTGCTCTTGACTCACCCTCCGGCACACATCACTGTACCTTGTATCATTCTCTAGCTTCCCCCTCCCTTGACTGTAGGCGTCTCGCTCACTGTGCCAAGTTCACGTCTAAATTCTGGGTTGGGACTCTCCCCTTTTACCTCTCCTCCTTACTCTCTGCTCCACCTCCCTCCTCCCACCCTCTCAGATCTACTGACACATGCACTCTAGCTATTCCTCATCACTCTACCTCCATAGGACAGGAAGCTTTCTCCTACCGCTTCCCAAAGCTTTGGAACTCACTGCCACCTCCTATCAGACTTTCCTCTTCCCCATTTTCAATTTCCTTAGCCCTTCACAATTTCTATTCCCCTAACTGCACTTGTTCATAGCCCCCCTTCAACACTCCCCACCCGGGCGCATTATCCTTTAGCCCTATTTTACTTCTATTCTCCTAACTGTACTTGTTCTTAGCCCCCCTTCATAATCATAGAAGTTGATGGCAGATAAAGACCGCAAGGCCCATCCAGTCTGCCCATTTCTTTTTCTACCGTATGAATGTGCCATCGTCCTTTGCTCTGTCAATGGCCCATCTATTCAAACTCATCTGTATTGCTCCCTTATGCCTATCCCATGCCTGTTTGAAGCCCTGCACTGTATTTATATCCACCACTTCCTGAGGTAGGCTGTTCCATGCATCCGCCACCCTTTCTGTGAAAAAGAACTTCCTCACATTACCCCTTAATCAGGCTCCCTCTAATCTCATTCTGTGTCCTCTTGTCCTGCTATTTTTCTTATATTGAAACATGTTAGACTCTTTCACCTTGTTAATGCCCTTAACGTGTTTGAATGTTTTGATCATATCACCTCTGTCCCTCCTTTGCTGTAGAGTATACATATTGAGCTCCGTTAATCTGTCCTCATATGTTTTCTGATGCAGTCCCTGCACCATTTTTGTTGCCTTTCTCTGGACTTCCTCAATTTGGTTAATGTTCTTGTGAAGGTGTGGTCTCCAGTACTGCACGCAGTACTCCAGATGGAGCCTAACCAGTGTCTTGTAAAGAGGGATTATTACCTCCCTCTTCTGACTTGTGATACCCCTACTAATACACCTCAACATCCTCCTAACCTTACCTACTGGTTTAGTGGTCTGCTTGGATGATTTCAGGTCATCGGTGATGATGATGCCCAAGTCTCTTTCTTCCCTTGTGACTGCCAGCAACTCCCCTCCCAGCCTATAGGTGGCTTCAGAGTTTCTCTTCCCTAGGTGCATGATCTTGCACTTCTTTGCGTTAAACCCCAGTTGCCCTCTTCCGACCATTTTGCTAGTTTATCCAGATCTCTTCTCATTCTGCCCACCCCATTTGGATCATCTACTCTGTTGCTGATCTTGGTGTCATCACCAAACAGACAAACCTTACCCTCCAGTCCATCTGCAATGTTACTGATGAAGATATTGAAGAGGACTGGCCCCAGCACTGATCCCTGAGGTACCCCACTTGTGACTTGCATCTCTTCTGACTGTATACCGTTTACCACCACTCTCTGTTTTCTGCCCATCAACCAGTTTGCCACCCAGTTGACCAACTTCTGACCCACCCAAAGCCTGCCCAGCTTATTAATCAATCTTCTATGTGGAACAGTATCGAAAGCTTTGCTGAAGTCAAGGTAGGCGACATCAACTGCTCCCCCTTGGTTCACCACTCTGGTTACCCAGTCAAAGAAATCTATGAGATTAGTTTGACAGGCCCTTCCTCTTGTAAACCCATGCTGTCTTGGATCCTGTACTCCTATGGATTCCAGTTGTTGCACTATCCTTTCTTTAAGAGTGCCTCCATAATCTTGCCCACTACTGAGGTAAGACTGACTGGTCTGTAGTTCCCTGCTACCTCTCTTGTTTAGCGGGATCACATGAGCCCTTCTCCAGTTTTCTGGGACCTCTCCTGTGCTCAGAGACTCACTAAACAGTTCTGATAATGGCGCTGCTAGTTCCACCCTTAGTTCCTTTAGTACCCTGGGATGTATGCCATCAGGTCCCACCGTCTTGTCCACCCTGAGCTTACTGAGCTCTTGTAGGACCCATTCCTTTGTGAAGGGACTATGCACACCTCCCTCTCCTCTGTGTCCATGGTGCTGAGCTGTGGGCCCTGCCCTACCTTCTCTTCAGTGAATACTGAGCAGAAGTATATATTTAGGATAGATGCTTTTACATGGTCCTCTCCTCACATGCCCCCTTATCCCCTTTGATCTTAGCAATACCCCCTCTGGACTTTTTCCTTTCACTAATGTATCGATAGAAAGTCTTGTCACCTTTTCTTTTACTGTTCATGCTAGTGTTTCCTCAGTTTGGGCCTTTGCCTGCCTTACTGCCTTCCCTGCTTCCCTTATGGAAGTTTGGTATACTTCCCTATCATCATCCTGCTGCATTCCCTTATATTTCCTGAAGGCCAACCTTTAGGCTCTGATCTTTTCTGCTACTGTTTTTGAGAACCAAAGAGATTTCCTTCTTCTTTTGCACTTCCTTTTCTCTCTAACACAATGGAATGTTGCTTCAAGTATTGCATCCTTAATGCTTGCCCACTTTGCCTGTACCCCCTCACCTGTATTTCTTTTTGCCAGTGCTAGCTTAACTCGGTTGGCCATCTTATCAATGTCAGCTCCTCTGAAGTCCCATATTTTTGCCTTGGAATAGGAAGACTTAGTTCTAGTGGCCAAACTGAACCATACCATGTGATGGTCACTGGCCCCCAGCTGACCTTCTACCTGGAGATCTGTGATCCTTTCCCTGTTAGTCAGCACTAGATCTAGGATAGCCCTGTCTCTTGTGGGTTGTTGTACCTGTTATCCCAATCCCTTGCACACTATTTCCTACTCCTCTATCCCTGACTTACCACCTGTCTCCTAACTGAACCCTTCCTCTGATTACTTCCTCACATGCTACCTCCTAATTATACCCTCCTCCCACCCACTACTATAACCTATTGCACCATTTCGATACTCTACTACCATCCACAAGCTACTGTGCTATTTTGACACTCTATGGATGTCTTCTCCCCCACAACCCCCTCTCCCCCCCTACTGATGATCTCCCCTTTTTCCATTCCTAGGTTACCTCTATTTTCTCCAGCTTCCCTATTCCTTATCCCTCATCTCCCCTCTGGTCACCCGTACATTCCACTTCTCCTCCCTGCCCCCCTCCTTTTCTACCTGGTCCTGTTCCCCTTGCAGGGTTCTCTGTCATCCTGAAGGGGTATAGATCTTGCTCACTCTCTTCCCCCTTCCTTCCCCCTTTCTAATCCTGACCCCTGGTAGGTTCCCTGCAACCTGAAGGGTATAGATTGTCTCTCTTTCTTTCTTCCCCTCCCTTCTCCCCAATTTCAAATCCATCACCTGCCCACCTCCTTCTTCCTCTATCCCCTTCCTCCTCCTATTCCCCTGCCCCTCTCTTCTCTACTACCCCACTCCATTTCTCTCCCCTCCCTTTCTGCCTGGTCCCAAACCCCTTGCAGGGTTCTCAGCAATCTGGATGGGTATAGATCTTGGCTGTCCCTCTCTCTCTCCGTCTTCCATCCCCCACCCTCTACCCCTCACCTGTCCACTTCCCCACTTGTCTTGTAACTGCCATCCCTTGGGTATACAATAGCACTTCGAATCTTGTGCTCAGCCTACAACTTCTAGCACTTCAAATGTGTTATCCATCCTCTAACCTTTACCCTACTGGATCACCTGCTCTTGGGTTGTTGCAATGTATGCTATATCTGAATATGTTTTGTTTACCCTGGCCGGTTGGTCTGGGTTATTTCTGCTCTGTAATTGTACTACACTGTTTTGTTTTAGAAACTGTACTTGTATTCCTATGTGTTTGCTTGTTCTCCCAACTCTTGTCCCCGGATGCTTCTGGAAACAAGCTGTTTACAGCTCATGTTGTCTTTCCTGGTGAAAAATTTTCCAAATAAAAATAAATAAAAAATCAAAAACAATTGCAGTGGTGGATGGATACACCCAAAAGTCCAAAAAGGAAGTTCTATGATAAGCCATTTTTTAAGATTGAATGCAGGAGAGCTGCAGGTTCTTACCTGCAGCCCTAAAAAAATACCATCATGGTTCTCTAAAAGGGTAGCAGAATAGTAAGGGCTAAAAAACTAGCATTTAGAAGGTACCAAAAACACAGAGGGAGAAGGCTAGGGAGAGTCACCAGGAGAAACAAAGGGAGACAGGGAAGGCAGTTAGGAGAGCAAAAGCACAAACAGAGGAGAGTATTGCCAAATCAGTGAAAAAAGGGGATAAAACATGTTTTAGATACATAAGCAAAAGAGAAGGACCAAAGGAGGGATAGTAAGGCTAAAAAAGGAAGAAGGGGTTTGTGTTGAAGAGGACCACTAAAAAGCAGACATATTGAGCAAATACTTCAGTGTTTACAGGGGAAGGGGTAGGTAATGGACCAATGATGAAGACAAGGGTATCAAGGGACAGAAGGTGGACACTTAGGCCCTGTCCACACTACACCGGATCCACCCCTCTGTAACGTTACAGGGAGTCCAAACTGTTACCGCAATGGTTTGCGTTTACACCTTTAACGTTACAGGAGGCGTTTCTGTAACTGTTGTTGAAACCACTCGTGAGGGGTTTCAACAACGGTTACGGAACCGAATCGGCGGCTGGACCGTTACCGGCTGTGGGTAATGGGCGATGTGAGCATGATGTTCCCCAGCAGTGCCCATAGTGCGCGCGAGCTGCATTGTGGGATCGGGTGCTGACCATAACAGTCACCTGGCATCCGCAGTGTGGACCAGCGGTAACGGACCCGTAACGGACACTGCCGCAGTGTGGGCACACTGTACCGCTTACTGGCCATAATGGTTTGTAACCATTACCGGGTCATAGCGGCGTAGTGTGGATAGGGCTATAAGGAGGCAGTATAGCGCAGTGGTTTAAGGCTCTGAGCTGCAAACCTTGAGACCTGGGTTTGAATCCCACAGCCCCCACTTGCATACTATGTGACCCTGAGCAAGTCACTTAACTTCCTTGTGCTCCCAGGTTGCACCTGTAAACAAGCTTTCAGCTTAGTGTGTCTCTCCTGGTAATACAAAGGTAAACAAAAAGAAAACTAGTCCATTTACAGAGGAAAGAGTACATTTACAGAGGAAAGAGTCCTCAAGGAACTAACACAGCTAAAGGTAGAGAAGACAATGGGATCAGATGGTGTGCATCCCAGATTACTGAGGGAATTCAGGGAGGAGCTGGCTGCACCTCTGACACCACTGTTCAACCTGTTGCTGGAAACAAAGGGGGGGGTACTTGGGGAACTGGAGGAGGGCAGATGTGTTCCCATTCCACAAAAGTAGAAACAGGGAGGAGGCAGAAAATTACAGATCTGTCAGCCTGACCTCGATAGTAGGCAAAGTACTGCAATTACTACTGAAGGAAAGGATTGTGGAATACCTTGTTACAAGTGGTCTACAGGATCCAGGGCAACATGGTTTCACTGGGGAAGGGGGGAGGTTTTGTCAGACAAACCTGATTGAGTTCTTTGACTGGGTGACCAAGGAAGTGGATCAGGGAGGAGCGGTAGATGTAGCCAACCTGGATTTCAGTAAAGCCTTTGACACCATTCCACACAGAAGATTGCCAAGCTGGGTGGCCTAGGAGTAGGTCCTAAGATAGTAAAATGGGTACAGAGTTGTCTAAGCATTAGGAGTCAGAGGGTGGTGGTTAATGGCATCCACTCTGGAGATGTTAAACTGTCCAGTGGGGTGCCACAAGGGTCAGTACTAGGCCTGGTCCTTTTCAATGTTTCTATTAGCGGCATTGCAGAAGGATTGGAAAGGAAAGTGTGCCTGTTCACAGAAAACACAAAAATCAGTGACAGGGTGGAGAATGATGGATGATCTAAAAAAGTTGAAAGAATGGTCACGGGTTTGGCAGCTGGGTTTCAATGCAAAAAAGTGCAAAATCCTGCACTTGGGGCACAGAAACCCAGGTGCAACATACCAATTGGGAGAAGAGGTATTAGCAGTCACAAAACAGGAAAGGGACCTGAGGGTAATTAGTTCTGATGACCTGAAGGTAGCGAAACAGTGTAACAAGGCAGCGAGGAAGGCTAGCGGGATGCTCTGATGCATAGGCAGGGGTATCACCAGCAGAAAGCGGGAGGTGATAATACCCCTGTGTAGATCACTGGTGTAACCCCACCTCGAATACTGTGTCCAGTTCTGGAGGCCCCATCTCCAAAAGGACATAAACAGGGTGGAGGCAGTACACAGGAGGGAAACCAAAATGGTGCAGGGCCTGCATCAAAAGCCCTATGAGGAAAGGCTTCAATAATTAAGTATGTACTCCCAAGAGGAGAGGAGGGAAAGGGGGATATGATAGAAACATTCAAATATCTCAAAGGGGGACTTCCGGTTCCGGGAATGGCGCGGTAGCAACTCCCTTAAGTGGCTCCCAGATCCTAATTAAATCGGTCCCTACTTAAAAAAAAAAAACAATCCACAAACCTTGCTAAAATCGGAGTTTCAATAGGAGAGTGTCCCCTGCAACCTTCGGAGCCATCCTTCTCTCCGATTCTGAAGACTCAGTCGACAAGGAGAGAGCTACACTCGCCTCTCAATTCCACCACGAGGGAGGACAGTCCCACTCCCAAGAAGCCTACCATGCCCGGTCCATTTGGCTTGCTTCTAGCTCTCAACTCCCTCACCCAGGTCTCTGTGTTGCCCCTCCTTTCCCTCCGTTACTCTGGATGGACCGAATTACAGCCTCGAGAGTGTGTTTGACTGCCCTCCCCACCCAATCCACGGGGCCCTGGTATGAGCTGCATTCCCCGATCCCGATTGCGTCGCAGGCCAAATCGAGCTCCTTGGGCGTATCCTTATTGGCGGCCTGTGTTCCCGATCTTGAAGAAGGAGTTCTCGGACTACGCAGAGCGAGTGGAGCCAACTAATACAGGCATTCAACGGAGGTTCTGCTAGTTACTGAAAGAGAGCTAAAGTTGCTTTCCATCGCCTGATTTGGCCAAAAGGTAAAGGGCAAAAGATAATCGGGGGAAAACACAGAGGGAGCACAAAAGAAAGACTTGAGAGAGGGTAATAAATAAATAAAGAACTGTTTCTGCCTACTGAGTTCTGAATAAAATAAAGCCCTTTCAAATTTCAGCTTGGCCCTCTCTTACTCAATTGGATGGACCTTTGCCTCCACAACAAATTTTCCCCATTGCTTGATCTAACTGCTGGAGGGGAAAAAGTAAACTTTTGTTCCTCTGAACAGCCTAACTTTCTGCAGCTTCCTCTACTGGCCCTGCTGGCCCTACTCATTCCCCCCCTTCACAGATGGCAACTAAGGGTGGCAAGAAAAGGGGAAATGACAACCAAACAGACCAAGGAGCCTGCTCAGCACAATTATCTTCTCAACCTGAACAAAATATTTTACGGGCTATCACAGAAATTAGAGAGGAAATGAGGGACTCACTA
This sequence comes from Neoceratodus forsteri, assembly GCA_016271365.2. Classification (NCBI taxonomy): domain Eukaryota; kingdom Metazoa; phylum Chordata; order Ceratodontiformes; family Ceratodontidae; genus Neoceratodus; species Neoceratodus forsteri. Next base: position 252,686,426 of record JADMNL010000024.1, on the reverse strand, counting down.
AACCAGGTCAGGGCCGACCTAAGATCACTGCAGACTCGCACTGATGAGGCGGATCTGCAGATCTCTCAGAATTCAATAAAAATTAATGCTTTGGATACAGCCGTTCTTTCTCTTGTGGAATCCCAGTTACACTGTTCTCTCAGACAGGAGGACGCAGAGAACAGAGGCCGGAGGAAAAAACCTTCGGATTTTCGGCTTGCCAGAGGGTGAAGAGGGCTCTGATCCCTTGGCTTTTGCTTCAGTTCTTTAGGTCCATCCTTGACTTAGGTCCCGACTACCCTCTTGATTTTGAATGGGTACATCGTGCCCTGGCACCTAAACCCAAGGCTAAAGATGCTAGACCTAGATCTTTTGTCATTAGGATGCAAAACTATCAGACTAAGGAACAGCTCCTCAAAAAATCGTGGCAGAAAGGGAGGATCATGTACTGAAATAATTGCATCATCATTGACAATGACTATGCCCCCTTCACCCAAAGCCAGAGAAGGGCTTACGCCCCACTGTTTCCTATATTAAGAGCCCAACAGATTAGATTCCGTACTTTTTATCCTGCCAAGCTCACTGTATACCTTCCAGAGGGCCCCCTCCAATATACCTCAGCCACGGAGGCCAAGGAAGACCTGGTTAAGTAGGGAATAATTAAAGAGCAACTCCTGGCCCGTTCCGGACTCCTGATGAACACCTCACAGAGACAAGCACAGCAGAAGACCACGCCTCAGTCCAACATGAGCATGGAAGAAATGCTCCAGATTTGTTTGCTGAAGAATCCCCTTGTGACAGTGGACCAGTACTAAGTCCTGGTGGGGGGTAAGTCTAATGGTGCTCTTCTTGTGGGGGATGGGGGTGGGGGGCTTGGTTGGGGTGGGTCTGGGTTGACCCCCCTTCTGGAGTGCCACCCCAACAGCCTAGCACTTTTATAAGGAGATATTACTGCAAATCTATTCCTATTACTCAGCAGTGGCTGCTGGTAAGTAACCCTCTTCGATGGTGAGCATTCCGCTTTGCTGAGGGGGTTCATGGTGGTGCTCTCCTGGGGCTCCCGAGTCCCCCCCTGGCGTGGCCCCCCACCCCCTTCCGTGGACCTTGGGGGGGCCCATGTCGGGAGACAAGTCTTTGTCCTTGGGCTCCTCCAGGGGTCCCCTCCTAGTGGGAGGGCCCTTGATTGGAGCTCCCCCCCAGGTGAAAAAAGGAAATGTTTAAATGGAGACCTGGGACAAATAAATCACATTTCGGACTAACAGAACTCACTTTTAGGATCTCAAAGCATAACTCAACCTTTACAGTGATGACTTTGGAGTATCGGAGAGGGAGGGCCTCGGCCTCCTTCCTTGCTTTTCCCTTTTTTCTCTCTCTCTCTCTACCCCTTCTCCTCCTCTCTTCTTTCTTACCACCCTCAGAGGGGCCTTCCCCAATAGACTAAAACAGAGAAATTAAATATAGATGCCCTGAAAATATCCTGGGAAAGATATAGTATCGGACCAAAGTCACGAGGAACATAGGAAAGGACTCTTAGAGGGTAGAGAAACTTTGACAGTTGAGCTAGATCCCTTGATCCCCCCCCTTTTTTTCCTCTTCTCTTTTCCTTTTCTCTTTCTTAGGAAAGGGGGTAGTGGTACTAACCTGGATATTGGGGAAGGGGAGGGGTTAGGGGGAGGGAGGGAATGGTTCTTGACCGCTCTTCTTCTCCTCCCATTATTTTGGGAGAAGGGGATAACACCCCATATGGATCTTTTGGATCCAACTTTGCCCATTCTAGGTGAACCCTTAGGGTGCATACTTGCATCCTTTGAGGAATCTCTAATATTAGAGATCCTCGATCAATACTGACTCCCCCTCGGGAATCAGATTGAGATTGTGGAGGGGTGGAACTTTATTCCCACCCGAATAATGGAAGCTCTGACAAACCAAGTTATGTTAAGTTACGTTACTCAGTTAATTATGAATGGGTTAGATTCACAATATTGTTACTTACTTATTTATAGTTTTTTACAAAGTTATAGTTGTTGTTGTAGTTCACCATCGTTCAAGTAACGAAACTGGAAGGAGACGCAGGAGACAGGTTGCAATATTTTATTGGTTTGCTTTATTACAGAAACTTCAGAAATTTTTCAGAGAAATAGTCAACAGACGTCTAAATGAGAAACTGATCGTGGTTGGTAGATCTTCTCGTACTGTCAGGAGGGGAGTGGTCCGGGTGTGGCTGTACAGGGGAAACCTGAAAAACAAACAAAAAAATAATAGTAATAGTGAAAATTGGACACCCAAAGAGACAATACAGGTAAACAGTATTAAACTTAAAACAGCAAAAAAAGTAGAAAAACATAAAAAACCCAAATGGCTTCTCAACCAGTAAAGATCTATTCTATAAATGTAAATGGCCTTCATAACCCCATCAAAAGATCTCGAGTAATGCAGCACCTAAATCAACAAAAGGTTGACGTCATATTTATACAAAAATCTCATCTTTCAGATATAGAACATCAAAAATTAAAATTGGGAGGTCGATACACTATTTACTCTTCATCTTATCCAAATGGGTGTAAACGGGGAGTAGCAATAATGATTCCATCCACAACTTAAATTAAAATAAATAAAATACAACCAGACAAATTAGGACGCTACATAATCATTCAAGGTCGTCTATACAATCAAGAAGTTACATTAGTTAATATATATTCACCTCCACAGACTAAAACCCCAATAATTCAGCAAATTTTCAATAAGATATTAGATTTCCATCAGGGACAACTTATAATGGCGAGAGACTTCAATATGACAATTACTCCAAGTCTTGATTCATCAAACCCCAAAGTCTATCGCCTTTCAACTCCAGTGAAGTTTTTCAAAACGCATCTTGAAAATTTGGGTTTGGTGGATGTTTGGATAAAATTTTTCCCTACTGCCCCAGGCTTCACTCATTTCTCAGGAAGATTTCACTCATACTCCAGACTAGATTATTTTTTCACCACATGTGAATACTTCTCCTCAGTAAGAGATATAACCATTTGTCCCAAGATAATATTGGATCATCACCCTTTGCTATTGAAAGTAGATATGGGCAAAAAAACAAAACAAACTCTCTGGAGACTAAACCCCTATCTTTTAAAAGACAAAGAATTTATCGATCAAATAAAAAAAAAAATTCCCCAATTCTTCGACGAGAATGCTCCATCGGCTGCTTCTGAAGCCATATTATGGGACGCCATGAAAGCCATCATTAGAGGCGAGATTATTGCCTATGCTTCAAGGGAAAAAAAGGAAAGGGAGAGGAAATATAACGTTCTTACTAACACTTTACAAAATCTTCAACTTCTTTATAGAGAAGGGAATAAAGAAACACAATCAAAACTTAGAACAACTAAATCAGCCCTCCAAAAAATAATAGATGAAAAGATCCAATTGTCTCTTATATACTTAAAACAAACAAACTATGAGGGTGGATCAAGAGGAACACGTCGGTTGGCACAGAAATTGAGAGCAAGGAAAAATGCAGTAGCAATATTAAAACTAAAGCATCCCCAAACGGGTAAAATAACTCATAGAGAGGAGGAGATAAGGCAAGCCTTTGCTTATTATTACCAACAGCTCTATACCACACACAATTCCTCTTCTCATGAAGATAGACAAACCTTTCTTGACCAACTACAACTTCCAAAAATTTCAACAGCACAAGTTCAGAAACTATAAGCTCCCATAACAATTGAAGAAATAGAGGCCGCAGTTACTAAACAATTCTCTGGCCGTTGCCCTGGCCCTGATGGATATACCAATGAATGGTACAAAATCTTCAGTAAAGAAATAATCCCAAGACCTTTAAAACTATTCAGAGAAATGGCAGCTGGAAACACTGCCCCTCCCCCGTCCTGGGAGTACGCCACAATAGCAGCCATCCCAAAAAGTAATGGAAATAAATTAGACCCCTCTGCATATCGCCCGATATCAATACTGAATTCAGACTATAAAATCTTCATGGCAATGTGGGCCAAAAGAATAGAAACAATCCTCCCAACAATAATACATCCGGATCAAGCGGGCTTCATAAAAAAATAGATCCACTACAGACAATGTTAGAAAATCCTTAATACTTATAGAATATATCCAAACTCAGAAGATCCCAGCTGCCTTTATAAGCCTTGATGCGGAAAAGGCATTTAAAAGGGTAAATTGGCCTTTTCTTTGGGATACCCTAAAAACATCTGGTTTTCCGGACTCATTGCTGTGTTGGCTGACTCAAATATACCTTTCACCAAAAGCATACATTCGGATAAATGGGGGTCGTTCCTCCCCAATCTCAATAGGTCAGGGCACAAGGCAGGGTTGTCCTCTTTCCCCTCTACTTTTCATATTATATCTTGAACCATTAGCAAGAGCAATAAGAATATCGGAATAGGTGGAGGGTGTACCATTGCAACAGCCAGAAAATAAGATCAGCCTTTTTTCGGATGACATACTTCTGTCCTTATATCTCCTTCTGACTCGATCAAAGAAACATGAGAAATTTTAACTCGATTTGAAGAACTGGCTGGTTTTAAATTAAACATTTCAAAAACTAAGGCACTACTGTTTAACTATTCCCCTCCAAATACATTAAAACAAAGCCTAGCAATTAAATGGCACTCTACCAAAATAAAATATCTAGGAATTCACATCCCCCGAGATCTTCAAATACTTGAACTAATAAATTATGAACCTATCTCAATAGAAATCAATAAAGACTTAGACAAATGGTCCACCCTACCTATATCTTTATTTCAATGCATTGAAACCATTAGAATGAATATACTGCTCCACCTACTGTACTTGTTCCGAAATATTCCCTATTTCCCATCACAATATTATTTTAAGTCATGGGATAACATAATATTTAAATTCATCTGGAACAAACAAAAACTGTGAATCCATCTTTCTATAGTAAAATTATCATTGGCCCAAGGTGGTACTAATCTTCCGGACTTGAGAAAATATGCCGAAGTGGCGTTTCTGAAAACTATTTTATTATGGCTTTTTGACCAGTTTGACTCCCAATGGAAGAAACTGGAATTTCACTTAAATGATATGTATGATATAAAAAAAAAAATAATAATTTTTTCTTCTCCTGGGAAAACCTCTCCATTGAGAGATTTCACAGGTATCACCTCACAGGTCCTAGCTAATTGGTTTAAAATGCGAGAGAGAGAGACCCTCCAATCAGTCTATGAATATTGCAAAATAATTTCAGAGGATGATCTCTTCATTCCATCCCACAATGATTTAACTTTTTCTCGTTGGCACAGATTGGGGCTGGAGCAGGCTTTTCAATTTTTAGGACCAAACGGGATCTTACCGTTTGAAGAATTAAAACTTAAATTTAATCTTCCAAATGTGGATCATTTTAGATACCTCCAAATAAGAAACCGTCTACTTCGTAACAGAATAATTCAGGTTAAACTGACTCCCCCCCCCCTTTTAAAATTATTGCTGGACCACTCACGGGGATAATACTGGAATCATTTAATTGGTCATCTATATAAAATGATGCGAGACGAATCTAAAGAATCTACAAATTCAATATTAGCAAGCTGGAACAAAGACTTAGATCTCGTAGTATCTGATGCAGAATGGTCCTCCTCGTCCTTGCGGGAGGTCAAGATCACCCAGTCTTACATTTGGAGAGAATACTCCTGGAAATGTAGATCAATATTTTTCAGGTCTCCGGCTAGTTTGACTAAATATCTCCCGATCGAATTCGGAGTATGCTGGAGGGGGTGTGGTGCCGATATGGCTGATTTAGCACATATACTGTGGCAGTGCCCATATCTAATGCCTTTCTGGTTATGCATACAAAAAGAAATTAGGGAAGGTCTTGGGGAGTATGTCGAGCTTACAGCAGAAATGGTGCTTATGGCTGTTTACCCGGATCGCTCCCCCCCCTTGACAAAAACTCTACTTCCTGTCTTGCTATTGGCTGCAAAAAAATCTCTAACAAAGAAATGGATGACCAAAGCAATACCGAACATCCATGAATGGAGACAAATTGTGTATTCTATATACCAGATAGAAAATATCACAGCAAAATTAAATAGCCAGGTGGACAGATCTGCCACCCTCTGGCAGAGATGGTCACTTCACCAGGCCAGGGTTGATCCTGATTATTGTCCATAGTAGACAGGAACTGGGTTAGTGAGAAAACAAGAACAGAATGAAGTTATGGGATTACTTATCTTCTAATAACAACCTGTATCAAACATAAAAGATATTCATGCAATGTAAGCCTGCATCACAACAAATCTGATGTAAGTATAGAAAATTATGTGATTGTATAATGTCTGCTGAACTAAAAGAAAGGAAAAAAAAACTCAATAAAAATATATTTAAAAAATATATATATCGCATAGGTATAAATAAAGTATAGGTAGGTAGCATTTTCCAAAGAAAAAGATGCTTGAGGACAAAAGGTCACACTATGAAGCAGCGGGGGGGGGGAGGCTCAGAGGAAATGTGAGGAAGTACTTCTTCACAGACAGGGTGGTGGATGCTTGAAACAGCCTCCCAGTGGAGGTGGTGTGTGCTAAAATAGTTACAGGATTCAAGAATGCATGGGATAGACACAAGGGAATATTAGAAAGGCAAGGGGGGGGGTGAAACCAGGAAACCGAGTAGAGTCTGTGATAGCTCTGTAGGTAGGAAACACAGGGCAAACTAGGTGGGCCATGAGGTCCTTATCTGCTGACAACTTCTGTATTTCTGTGTAAATATTTATTTACAGCTAAATTGAGTGCAAGAGGTCAAGTGACCGGTGCTGACGAAGGGAAGAGCGGTGGCTGGCACATGCACAGAGCGAGGGAAACCTGACGTATGTTCACCATTATAACCAGCAGGTTAATTTTTAAATAATTAGTTAATGTATTTATTCCACATAAAACACTTTAGGCTGAGCCTATTTACAAAGGGTTTAGAGTCAGCAACAACAGAAAACAGCAAGTACAGGGGATTTACATGTATACAGCACAACTCGGTACAATACAGAAACAATACAGCACTATACAATATAATGCAGTAAGATTACAATTAAGCAACAGTAGACGATAACTGGCGAGGGCAAGAGACAACCGTTACATAATTAGTGCTGCAAAATGCGTGGGTGTCATTGAAACAAACAGTTCAAGTAAGGTGTCATACAGCAAAGGCAGAGCTGGCCCATCGGTGAAGCGGTATCGTTGCCACTTGCAGCACTGATGACCCGGGTCGGGAGCTATCTTGGGGTCTGAGGGTCGGCTGAGGGAGGACTGCTCTCCTCCTCTGGGAGGGGTGGGGATGAGCCTCGGCTGTACTGGCCCTGGTGGTGGAAGCAGGGAAAGACAGCCTGAGCTCAAGGAGGTGGGGGGGGCATGGCAGATGTTGGCGTGCGTGCCTTGACATCAGCGCACACCACGTCCCCAAGAAAGAAAACTGGAAAAACAGTCCCGGTTACGCTGGATGACCGCTGGCCTCCGCAGGCCCTGTGTCTGACTCAGGCGCCTCGGACTCTGGAATTGAAGTCCTGGAAGGTAGAGGGGACTCCCCACCACCCCCGCCATTGAAGGGCACAGTGGTGGACTCCGGGAGAGAGGTAAGACCTTGGAGAAGTCTGGGTTACTGGGCTGGGAGGACTGGCAAGAATGTTGTCCAACAGGGACGGGGGGAGAATAGAGTAAGTGAACAAAAATAAAATAATAAAAAATAAAGCAAAGGCGGGAGGTTTTCTTTGAAGGAGTAACACAGTATGTTGCATCAAGCCCTTAGTAGTGTATTTTTCATCAACAAAGCTGAACATGGTCTGAAGAGCAGGGAACAGTGTGCCACAAAGAGCTTTTCTACCAGTGACTACGGTGTGATAATGCAGTCTAGAGTCAAGGTTGAGCCATTTTAGGCTGCTGTACAGCACACAGGTGTGGGTGTCATATTTTTGGCTGAGTGCGAAGTGGCAGGCTCTGTTAAGAAGACTCCTGATTCGTGACAGCTTGCAGTCATTTGTAGAGCCGTAGTCTGCTATCCCATAATCAAGTATGTTAGTGGTGTAGCTCAGTACCAGGAGTTTCTTGATCTCTGGTAGGAAATTGTTCCTATGTCTAAAGAATAGTCCAAGCCTAGAGTTGACTGCCTTAACTAGAAGGTCAATCTGAGTGGCAAAGGACAAAGCAGTATCAAGGGTAAACCCAAGATACTTAAAGGTGTTCACTTGCTTGAGGGGTACTCCAGAAGAGGTGTAATGGTTAGTGCCAGGGAGGAGGCAGACTTGTTGCAGGTGGCAAGGACCATACATTTCGTTTTCTTGGTGTTCATTATGAGTAGGTTGGAGGTGAACCATTCTTGAATGGTGTCATATTCAGATTGGAGCCTCCGTTGCAGTTTCTCCATGCAGTTGTCACTGGAGAAAATGACCGCGTCATCAGCATAAAGTAATATATTTGAGTACTTGCAGACAGTAGGTAATCCATTAATGAACAGGCAGAAGAGAAGGGGCCCAAGGATTGACCCTTGGGGAACACCTTCAATGACTGGTTAAGTGTCTGAGAGAACGCTGCTACTTCTTTACTGAAAGGGTCATAGACCCATGGAACAGCCTACCTCAGGAGGTGGTGGAATCCAAGACAGTGCGTGAGTTTAGACTTGCATGGGACAGACATTGTGGACACAACAGGGTGCAGTCTAAATAAGGAGGTGGGCAGAAACACGGGCAGACTAGATGGATCATGTGGTCCCCATCTGCCAACATGATTCATATGTTCCTATTTAACTGCTTGGGTTCTACCAGATAGGCAGCCTTTAAACCAGTTGACATCAAATGAATGGCCAAGGGTAAGTAGTTTCTGACAGGGGAGGGCATGGTTTACAAGGTCGAAAGCCTTGGTGAGATCAACGTATATGGACCAGCAATTTCTCTCCTGTCCAGAGCACAGTGTACAGTGTAGCGAGTCTGTGTTGTCTGGATTATAATGGTGAATTATAACCGGGTTTCCCTATTAGGGAAAAATGCTCATCAGTGATTATAACAAATTAATTCCAACAACAGCTCCCAGCTAAATTATATTTCATCATACTGATTCGGTGCAATCATTTCACCTTTCCTGTGCCACTCAGCCTATACTGTACATTCCAAGTTGATACGTGAAAACAGTATGGGCAGGATTCTAAAGGGATGCGCCCAGTGCATCCGAGGATCGCAACAGCATCCTGACTTCGCGCTCTGGTGCTGGATTATCGCAGGGGGCGAAGGCGCTGACCAAGATCGCAGATGTGCTGTATACCACGATAATGATATGCAGCACATCTGAAAGGGTGAAGGGGCATGCCCATGCATGGTGCGCAGCCTCATTCACTGCCTACCAGGAGGCGCATCTCTGGGGCAAGCCCGGAGATGCGCCCATCCCCTCAAAGATACGTCTACAACAAGTAGACTAGAGTAGCATGCCACCCACACATATGCTGTCATACTGCAGGCAGCAGCCTGCCCACCCTGCTTGTCCAGAGTGTGCCCCCTACCTGCCCGAACCCCCGTGTAGTATGCCGCACCCTGCAGCATTAGTGACAGGTGTGGAGAAACCTCCCTTCCCTGCCCGTATCCCAGTTTCCAAGCCACACCCTGTGGCGGCAGAGACAGGTACACAGAAGCCCCCAACCCTGCCCATAGTCCCAGTGTAAGGCTGCACACTGCAGCGGAGGCACCCTGTACAAAGCACCCCACCATGCACACATCACCGACATCCCTCCAATTGACCCCATCATTCCAGCAGCCCCCCAGACATCCTCTCTCCACCCCGCTCCCCCCGTCCCAGCATGTCCCGAAGGTCGGCAGGCAGCACAACCCACCTGCATAATGCCACAGCCACCCGCCGACAGAGCTGTCTGAGACTGACAGCAACTGTACTACTGAAAGCCCAAGTGGAGGGTGGGGTGTTTTGTACAGGGTGCCACTGCTGCAGTGTGTGGCTTTACACAAGGACTACAGGCAGGGTGGGGAGGGCTTCTATGAACATGTCTCTGTCACTGCATGGTGCAGCTTGGAAACTGGAATCCAGGCGGGAAGGGGGGTTTCTAGGAGATGGTGTTGCGCCACACGTGTTGCATTCAGAACGGGGGTCGGGAAGGGAGGGGGAACTGTGGACCACAGGGGCTCAGTCATGGGCGTCCTCACGGCTGGCGAATGGGCCGAGGACAGCAGGGGTTGAAAACTTTTGGGGGGATGCATAAGTCCAGGACTTATGTTACATTTTTAGGGCAAGTCCGTATCAGGACACGGTAAGTCGCACCTTTTTTCTGCGGCATACAGTATTATTACCAAAACAGAAATACAGTGTTATGACTGTCACACTGTCTGGCTTGATTTCAGCCCAAATTTATATTTACTGAGTACTTGTTTCCCTGTCTCACACAATTAAAATAATAAATCTGTGACTGTGGATATTTTAACAGACTGTCACACTCACTGGCTTGATTTCATCCCAGATTCAGTTATTACTGTGTACTTAGTTCTCTGTCTCAAACAAATATTTGTGACTCTAGATATTTTAGACTGTGCGGCTTGATTTCAGCCCAGAAATGTGTTGTCTGAGTACTTGTTTCTCTGTCTCAAATAAAATAATTCTATGACTGTCAGACTGGCTTGGTTTCTTTTTTCTTGAATGAAATTGTCTGTCCAGACAAGCTAGATTTCAGCCCAGAATACTTGTGTCACATATAAATAAACTGTTACTGCAGACTGGCTTGGAGGATCTCACTTGCAGCTCAAACTAATATCTGTCCCTTTTTAGCTGTTAATCATGCAGCTGATCTCCAAAATTAATAGTTATATCAGCCGAGAAAAATAATTACCCCCCCAAGTCCTGCAAGGACCTCAGTGCAGTCTAGGGTAGATATGTCCAGGTGCTTATAGATTTCCCAAGTAATTAGGCAGTGTTTATCAGAGCAGCCCCCCAAAAAATAACTGTGTCCAAATTCCCTTTCTTATTGCATTAGGGCAAGGGTCTATGATGCAGCAGCCCCAGTTTAGTTTGTTCATCCCCCCCCATTATTCTGCCCTGTCAGTCTCCAACAAAATTATCCCCAACGCATGTATTTTGTCTACACCACGTGCTTCTGCTGCAACTCCATACATTTCTTTAGAACCCATAAAGCCACAGACTGTTGCTGATCACCCCACCCCTGGATATGCCACCAATTCCTCTCTCTTCACCTCTGAGTTTCACACCTCCCCGAGCCCCGACCACAACTTGGTCATGATGGAAAAACTGCAAGTAAATTCTTTTGCTGGCAGAAAAATACAGATTACTCACCTGTAACAGGAGTTCTAGGAATGGTATATGTTGCTCATCCACACTTATTGGCAGGTTCCTTGCCGCTTTAAATCTTGCCGGAAGGTCTTCAAGCTGGCTCCTCCCACCCACCCAGGTGGTAAAACTCTCGGCTCCGCCCCATGACGCCAGATCTAGCCCGCTGGAAGCCAGGTTGTGCATCGAAGCCGGGGAGGCCGGGTGGGTGAAGTGTGGATGAACAACATATACCATTCCTAAACTCCTGTTACAGGTGAGTAACCTGTATTTCTAGGGACATGGATATGTTGTTCATCCACACTTATTGGCGGACTAGCAGCTCTCTGGGAGGAGGGAGGCAAGGCTATCACCCTCATTTAGGTAGAAAGACTGAGAACCGAGGCCCCAACCAGTACCCCGCGACCCAAGGTCGATGTGGAAGGAACGGTAAAGCCTGCTTCCGGTGGAAGCCCTGCAGATATCCTGGACCAGAGTATCCTCGAAGCAGCCACTGATGCAGCAGAAGGACGGTAAAATGAGCACTATCCTCTGGGAGGCTCCATGCCCGCCTGCCTATAGAGGAGACCTATGCAGGGGGTGACCTTCCCGCTCGTCGTCCACTTGGCTGCAGGTCTACCAGATGCGGCTTCAGCGTAGATGACAAACAGCTGGCGAACCTCTCCTGAACTTCAGCCTTACGCTCCCTAGGTAGGTGAGCGTTAAACAGGGTCCCATGGAACCTGTATACGGCCTCCGAGGTGTGAATGGGGATGAACCCTGGCAGAGGCAATACCCCCATAGGGAAGACTCTGCCACCGCCTTCGGAAGGACTTCGGGTGGGGCGCAGGACAACCTAGTCCCTGTGGAAGACCAGATAGGGAGATTCAAAGGAGCGCCTGAAACTCTCCCCTCCTTCTGGATGGCAGAGTAGCCCCAAGAAGGTGTTCTTCCACAACAGGTGGGGGAACTCGCACCTGTGCAAAGGTTCGAATGGCTTGCCCGTGAGCTAAGCCCATACCAGCAAGGATCCCACAGAATGGGGATACTCTCCCCCAAAGGGGAGGCGTGATTGAGGCCTAGAAGTGCCTGACGACCTATTCTGCGCCACCGACTGCCTTCCGGCCCGTGCCCGGAAGACAGGGGTGACCCACAGAAGCACCTAGAGGGTCGTCGGCCAAAGCCCTAATTCAAAGAACAGATGCAGATGGTCCGAAACGCTCGCCCAGGGACGGGAGAGGGCCAGGCCCTATCCCATCATCAAATGGAGAACTTTTCCAAAGAGGGCGAGCATTTTTGGCCGACTTCTAGCAGGATGCCTCGAAAAGTCGAGGACCTTCCCAAAGGACCCTAGGCCTGGCCCCTAGCTGCACAGAGACCGGGCCTACAGGTGTAGGGAATTGAAGGTCCAGATGGAAAACCTTCCCCTGAAAAGGAGATCAGGACCGGGCAGACTAGAAGCTGCCTCGGGAGCCTGGGGCTGAGACTGAGGAGAGCTGGATACCAGAGCTGGCAATCCAGTCTGGGGCTACCAGCATCACCAGCGCCAAGTCCCTCCTCGCCTTGCCTGTAGGTCAAGAGAAATGGGGGAGAGGCGCGGAAGGGCCCGGGGTCCGTGGCTCCAACGGCATCCCCTACAGCAGACCTTGCTGGGAGGGTGGGCATAAAACAGTCTTGGCCTCGTATTCTCCCTGGAGGGAGGAGGGAGAAGATCCTGTGCTACCTCCGGCAGGGGAGACCACTCGTGAGGCGCAGCCTATGTCCGGCTTAGGGCAGCAGCCAGGAATTGGAGGCTCCTGTCATCAAATGGCTGGGAACCCTGACTACATGTAAAACCAATGCGGAGGAACCTCCCTTACGCCGAGGTAAGGGGTCTGGACCTAACCTGGAGGTAGGTAGCACATGGTTGCGTGCTGTCCTCATGGACTTAAACCACTTGACCCCGCACACACGGAGCGAGTGGTGCAAGCTAAGTGGACTGCCTGGAGCTCCAGCGGGTAGGAAGGACATCGGGACTCCCGAGAGGACCAGAGGCGAAGCACTCTGTATTCCCCTAGATGGGCACCCCCACCCATCCGAGAAGCATCGGTCGGAGAAGACCGTCGACTCAGGGAGGACGAACAGGATGTTCTCCTGCAGGAGTTGGAACGGTCTGATGGGAGCGTTCCCTTAACTCCTGGGCTGTAGTCACGAACTGGTCCGAGGGATGCAGCGCTGTGACCGCTGGCTGGCCCATCCCACTATGGGAAGGCCGCCATGAGGCCCCGGAGGTGCCGGAGGTCCCGGCAGGGCACAACTACCCAGCCAAACCTGACTGGGTAAGGGAGGAAGAACCTTAGCCCTGTCCGCCCGGAGCCGGGCTCGACTCAAGAGCTGAGGCCTAGTCCTCAAGAAGCCTTGACTCCGCTAAGGCACGAAAGTGCCAACGTGGCTCCGGTAAAGGGAAACCAGTCTGAGCCTGGAAGGGTTTAATCAGGCCGCCATCCGGGTGGGGTTATGCCCGGACCCTTCGATGCCGCAGAAACTGCGGAGCAGAGAACGAAGGGCCTGGCCAGGAACTCGTAAGGAGATCTCTCGTCTAGGAAAGGGAGGGGTCTCCCAAGAAACGGACAGAATCGAGGAGTAAGTACGTCCTGGAGGCCCAGGAGGAAGCCGCACGCCTCGATCTGAGGATGGGATATATGCAGAGGGACCATCCGCGTGCAGAAGGATGGGCGCAAGCCCCCGTCCGTTTGAGACCAGGAATACCTGAACACGAACCCAGGGTCAGAAGGAGGGCCCACCACCTCCCTGATCACCTCTAATTAGAGGGCCAGGCAAGTTGGCTCAGCAGTCCAACTAAGAGTCTGTGGACCCAAGATCCCCGTGGGGCAACGGCTCAAAAAGGGGGAACCTGTTTGCAACCCGCGACAGGGCTACCCTTAGCACCACCCAAGACGAAGAGGTGCGGAGCTGTCCCCCCATGGGGAAACCCGGGCAGGAGCGGCGGGGCTGGGGACAGCGCCCCTTAGCCCGTCACTGAGCAGGCTTGGCAGAGGAAGAGGCCGAGGGGGCTCTCGGATCCCTGCCTCCCTGCTTCCTTTTGGAGGAAGACGCTGGTCTGGCGACAGGCCGCCCAGCGCATGCCTGCTGGCCCTCGTGCTGGGCCGGTCGAGCCGCAGGGGCTAGGGGGCAAAGGGGCTTACGCAAAGGCTGATGGCTGCCCTTGTCCCTCCAGGCGGGAGTGACAGAGTTCGGAGTGGCATCAGACTTCTCGGGCCCCTGGATATGTCCCTCCACTCCAGGGCCGAAAAGTTCAGTCCCCAAGAAGCGGATGTCCGCCAACTCGTGCTGGGTTTCTAAGGAGAAGGAGGATAACCTCAGCCATGTCCTGTGGCGCATGGCCACTGTGGCCGCCACCGATCTGGCACAGGAGTCACCCAGATCCAGAGCTGTCTGGAGCTGCTGTTTTGCCACCGCCCTACCCTGGTCCCGCACCCGCCAGACCGTGGTCCGCAGGTCGGCCGGGAGATGAGGGAGGACCTCGTCCAGGGAGCCCAAAAGGGCGTGGGAACAGTGCGCCATCAGTGCCGCCGAGCTGGCCTGACGGAGGCTTAGGGAGGACGCGGCATAAACCTTGCGCCCGACGTAGTCCATTCTTTTGGACTCTTTGTCAGGGGGCCTATCCACATCCTTAGCATTTCCAAAACATTGGAAAACATTGTCGGTGACTACCCCTTCAGCCGAGGGGTGCTCCAAGAAACCAGGCAGAGAACCGACAAGGACAGGGTACTTCCTGGCTGAAGGTGCAGGGCAGGAAGTAGGCCACCGCCAGAGCTCCAAGGCTGGGCCCACGATAGCCTCAGCCACCAGGAAGGCCTCTGAGGGAGAGCCCCCTCGGTCCAGAATCTCCGTAAGGGGGTAAGATGCCCATTTAGAAACGGGCTCGAGCTGCATCCCGGTGAATTCCGAGATAAGCTGGGGCAGACCCATAAAGGACGATGGGCTGTCGTCCACGGGATGTTCCGGGAAAGACCATGGGTCCTCCCTACTAGGAAACATAACGGAGCCGACCTCAGGCTCTGAGGGGTCTGCAAAAAGCTGCCGCAGGCCAGAGTCACTCTTCGTCCGCCGAGGGCGGACGGGAGTGAGAGGACCGAGAAACCTGGGGAACAGGTCATGGCCCGGCAGGGGTTCCCCCGAGGGCGCCGGGGCAGCGAGGATCGGACGAGCAACCGGCCCTGGAGAGGGCTCCTCGACTGCCTCAAGAGGCTGCGTCGGCCGACTGGGCAGCGGCTGCTTACTAGCCGGAGAATGAATCAGGGTCGATTGATTCCCGGACAACAACAGCTGCCGCCACATAAGTTCCTTGTAACGTCGACGCCAACGGCATCAAAGCCACTCCTCATCCGAGGAGGGGGAGGACGAGGAAGAACGGCAAAGCCACTTGACTTGGTGCCCCGACCGAGAACGCCGAGGTCGGCGTGAGCGGCTAGACCGAGAGGAGGACCGAGACCCGAATCCTCGGGGAACCGAGGGCGGCTTGGGAGGAGCAGAGCGATCCTTTCCTCCTTGGCTCAGAAAATGGCCGAGACTGTCGACCCGAAGGAGCGCAGAACCTCAGCCCCGCTGGGGAAACTGGCGAAGGGATTGTAGCACTAGCAGGAGACAGCCCAGATGACGGGCCGAGAGGCTCGGCCACGTCGACGGGGTTCCTGACCGGCTGACCTGACGGGGACACCGTGAGGCCAGTGGCTGAAGCCGCATGCTCGACCGAAGCCGAGCGTCGGCCGGCGAGGGAGGGGGACTTTTCCCACTCCCACCGGGGCCAACGAAGGGACCCCGCCTGCGGCACCTTGGAGTTAGGCCGAGAGGCAGGTCCCCAGGGTCCCTCTCCCTTCGAGGAAAGGGACTGACGAAGCTCCTTGAACGAAGCTGCATGAGTAGAGCCCAAGGAGAGCGGGATAAGCGCCGCAACCGAGGAAGAGGGAGGTGGAGCTGCCCCTTCCCCGGAATCGAGCTGCTCAGAAACAGCCGAAGCGGACGCCTGACGATCCGAGGGATTCTCCGGAGTGGAAAAAACTACCGGATGCCCGAGCCCTGAACGGGCCCCGCGGTCCTCCAGAGAGCTGGCCGAAAGAGCACAACAAAACTTGCAAAGCTGAGGATCATGATCCAGGTCAAGGCAGTAAACGCACGTGGAGTGCGAGTCTCTCCTGGAGGAATTAACCGGGCGCCTCCCGGGGCCGGAAAAGGAATGAGCCATCGCCGCAGCAAAGAAGAAAAGATCGAAGTTTCAGAAAAACTTCCAATTGATTTCGAAGACCGAAATTTCCAGGAACCAGTCGAAAACGCAGAGCACTAAGGAGGGAACCTGAGCTTCCAAGCGGTAAGGAAGATCTGTCGTCATGGGGCGGAGCCGAGAGTTTTACCACCCGGGTGGGTGGGAGAAGCCAGCTTGAAGACCTTCCGGCAAGATTTAAAGCGGCAAGGAACCTGCCAATAAGTGTGGATGAACAACATATCCAAGTCCCTAGAACAAACAAATTAATGAACCAAGCAAGTAAATTTAATTTCCGATCCACACCTTTCACTCGGCAAGTCGGTGTCCCCATATAATCGCAAGTCCAGACCACAACTCAGTCACGGTGGAAGGGAAACCGGGGATATAGAACATAATCACCTGCTGGCTAACCTTAAAAACAAACACAAAGAACCTACTGCTCAATTTTACAGGGGCAGCGGACGCTTCAATTTAATTAATTTTTGATGGCCGGGCTTACAGGTGGGAGCATGGGGCATACTTTGGGGCTGGGCCGTGGCACACTCGCACTCTCTCCCGCTCCCGGGAGAGGCCTACACTTATGTCCCATACCTGCCTGTTGTCCCTGGGATCCATGCATGCTGCAAGTCAGGGTCGGGACTCGGGAGGGTCTCCACAGAATAATCTTGACCTGCTCTGTCTCCTGGTGCCGAGCTTCTTTGTGCCAACCAACTCTTCCGATCGAGACACCCATCAACACGTGTATCCTGCGGCCCTATGGCTCCTCGATCCAGCCTTAGGTATAACACCGCTGGAACAACCAATCTTGCTGTAGTGGAAGGGGAAACTGATGCAGCCACAGGGAGCTGTCCATTGAGGCAACTAGGCAGAACTGAGGGGGAGCACAATCACAATTAAAGGGGCAGTGTGCACTGTGCTATGCATGTACTAACAGCATACATGCCTATATGCAGTCCTTTGCGTGCAGTGTACCCTCTCCACACATAAATGAGCGTGAATTTCTTAATTTTTACGTGATTCATGCACATTTATGAGTGAATGGGAACACTGGTGGAGAGAGACCAAAATGGCAACACTCAGAAGCCTGCCAGTCAGATACAAATACTGTGCATGCACGGCAATACTGAACTGCGCAGCCAAGTCCGTCGGACTTAACTGGGCTGTGCAGTTCAAGTCCTCCTGCAGTTTCTATGCGTCTCGGACCTCGGACTTGGGGATTTTTCATCCCCTGGACGGGTGTAGACTGCCTCCCTGGGGCTTTGTGTGGCTCATAGCCATTGCAGGGTGCCCGGTGTATTCTGCTGGGTGCAACCCTGCTAGGTGCATGCAGATGGGGCCATAATGACATGTAAATGGCCCCACTGCACTTTGCAAGCCTAATGGCCACATTTGCATGTTGTTGGCTCTGAATGGCAACACTCGGTGCAGAGCATTGTGAGATGTGCTGCATCACTGGTTTCTCCAGCCCACCTGGGGGTGGCACTGGTGCATCCAGGACTGGGCTCAACTGTGGTATTCACAGAGGGCTCCATCCACTGTGAATATCACAGTTTGCGAGATGTGCTGAGTATACCTCTCAACTGTCCCTGATTTTGCCTCAAAATTTTACTCTGTCCCTCCTAAAAATTGTATTTCTGTGACCAAACAGTGGGAGTTGTAAGCATAAAATAATGTCAGACATTAAAGCTAAAACTTGTTCTTCCTTCCTGTCAAGATGAACAACTCAGAGACTTGTAGGAGGGCAGCGGCAAAGGCCAACAGGATGCTTGGATGCATCGCTAGGGGGATCACCTCCAGAAGGAGGGAAGCGATGCTCCCACTGTACAACTGCTTGGTGAGTCCGCATCTCAAGTACTGCGTGCAGTTTTGGAGGCCACATTTAAAGAGGGACATTGAACTCCTGGAGAGGGTCCAGAGGAGGGCAACCAAACTGATTTGGGGCTTGGGGTATATGACCTATGGGGAGAAGCTCAGAGCTAAATATGTACACATTGGAAGAGAGAAGGGACCGGGGGGAAATGATAGAGGTCTTCAGGTACATGAAGGGGGTAAATAGGGGAGGAGCAGTCAGGGTTCGCCGAAGGAAGGAGAGTGGGAGATTCAGGGGAGTAAGGAGGAGGTGCTACTTCACTGAGAGGGCGGTGGAGCCATGGAATGCTCTGCCCAGTGGGCTGGAGGAGGCAGAGACGGTGGAGGGGTTCAAGAGGGGGTGGGACAGGTACAGGGGAAGGGTTCTGGAAGCAAAATCCAGTGCAGCGAATATCTGGGACTGGGAAGGGAAAAGTGGGGGTGGGGGGGGCAGCAAGGTCAGCTCCCAGGGTGGGGACTGACCAAATAAGCAGACACCAAAGACCGTTAGGCCTTTTTGCTTGCATTTTAGTATGTTAGAAAATGCATTCTACACCAAGCCACTTGTTCTCCCAGCTTCTGGAGAAGATATCACCAATTTTGAAGATGTGTCCCTGATTTCTGATGCAGGAGGTTGAGAGGTATAGCGCCGAGCTCAATTCCTTTGTGAATCCTGCCCAGTATGTTTTTCTCGGGCACGGGAGAAGGTGTGCTGGCTGGAAGGTGAAAACGTCCTCAAGTTTAAATGTGGGATTCATTACAGGTTTTTAGGAAACTCCCCAAATGTTGAGAAAAACATAAATTAATTAGTTGTTGGAAATAAATTGCTTCAGAAACAGCCTTTCTTTCACAAACATTAACCGTTTTATTTCCATGCCCATAAATGTCGCCGAATATAACGCTTACAAACTTTATTTTTCAGTTTGTCTGGGTCAGAGCAGGCAGCAACCACCAGTGCCCACCTTGTAGCTGGTTCTAATCAGTGAGACCCCAGATGTGTGGAAGGGTGCTGCTACTCAACGCTTTTTCTCTCTCTCTCTGGTCGCTATAGTGTCCGTATTTCTGCTCAGCCTGTGGAACAATAAAGCTGTCTTTGTCGAGTTGAGAACAAAAACGAGGCCGCTACCTGACAATCATGGCGGCGCCCATGGTTCCCTGGAAGAGGCTCCTTATTCGTCTCTACAGACCGAGCCTGGCAGGCGCCTGGGGCCGGATTACGGATAGGCTGTCCCGGAACCGGGATCGGGGCGGCAGGAGAAGGAGGAGGTGAGCGGGCGGGGCCGAGTGTCTGACTCAGCGGGTGGGAAGGGGGACGGTCTGGGATGTTACCAAGCCGACGTTCGGTTACCGGCTCCCTGTGACTGAGTTCATATTCTGCTGTTTTTCTCTCGCAACGTGAGTGGGAAGCCTGGAAGCACCGCTTTCTTGGGCTTTCCTGGAAGGCCCCCTCCAACCACTTCTCGACCTCTCACTGAATTCTTCTGGATGTATTGCAGTGTTTCTTGGCAGCAGCTTAAAATTCAGGGTACACTCATAAAATGTATTTATGTGAAAATGCACGTTACTGTATTTGGAAAACATGTTTTTCTATTTCATGTTTTCGGTGTCCCTTTCCCTTGTTGGTTCTGTTTGTTATACCTTACAGTGGATCAATAAAGATTACACAAAAAAAGTGGAGCCTGTGGCCCAGATATTCAAACTGCACCATTTTTGTGGCACAGCCTGCGCCCCTCAAAATAGTTGCGCGAGGGTATGGCCAGAGGTGATATTCAGCGAGATTCACTGTGGCGCAACTTCTTTGAATATCGCCTGGCCACACCCATCAGTATGGCGCAGTGGAACTGCGCAAGTGGTCGGAGTGGAGCATTGAGATACGTGGCGCAGGTTCCATTGCACCATGCACAGCACCTGCGATACTCAAAGGGTGACATGCAAATGGGGCCATAATCTATGCAAGGCGCACGGGGGGGGGGCCATTTGCATCTGATTATGGCCCCATTTGCATGCCATTAACATGCAGGTGCACTGATCCGCCATGACTTGCGCCTGGTGCCCTGCCAGGCAGCAGCCGTTGGAGACCGACACCCCCTGCAGCCTGATCGCGGGCATAACTGAAACGTCCCCCCCAGCAGCCCGATCGTGGGCATAATAGTTTGCTTCCCCCCAATCAGCCCGATCGCGGGCATATTAGTTGTTTCCCCATTAGCCCGATCGCGGGCATACCCAGGCTACGTCCCCTCAGCCCGATTCGGGCATCTGTCCCCAAAGTCATTATCCCTGGTGGTCAGTGGATCGCGAGTAGCCCTATCGTGGGCGGCATCCTCACCCCCGTCGGAAAACCTTGGTGATCTAGTAGCCCCCACCCACCCCCCACGAGGCCCACCACCCTGCTCCCCTGTCAGCGGCAGCAGCCGCAGCACCTGACCTGCCGCCTGCCGACTGACAGCTTTGTAGGGCTGCACGCCATTGGTTCAGAGCATGAGCCAATGGTGTGCAGCCCATACTGATAAGCCAGTCCAGATATGTAAATGAATGCATTGGCAACCAATGGGCATGCAGCCTTACCGAGCTGTCAGTCGGCGGGCGGCAGGCGGGTGGGGCTGCCGCCCACCCGGCTGACGGGGGAGCAAGATGGTGGGGCTGCCAGGCGCGAGTGGGGTGCAACCTAGTTCACCAGGGATTTCGACGGGGGGGTGAGGATGCTACCCGCGATCGGGCTTCTGCGGTCCACTGGACCACCAGGATATTGGACTTGAGAAATCTGATGCCCGCGATCGGGCTACTGGGGGCTTTCAGTTAATGGGGGTGGGGGAATCCTATTATGCCCGCGATCAGGTGGATACTATTATGCCCGTGATCGGGCTAATGGGGGTTACACTTCAGCCTGCGATTGGGGCATGGGGGGGCACCGCCAGGTGTGGCGGGAACGAGTCCAGGGCCACCCACAGGTGGCAGCTGCTGTGTTGCGCCCTGCACTGTGGCAGCTCACCTGTGGGTGGCACTCGACTTGTTCCTTTTTTTTTGTTTTCAGCGTAACTTTGTGCAGGCGCAGGTAGGGGTTGCACCTGCATAACTCTGCACGGCCCGGGCTGAATATCGGGCTGTGCAGTTTATGCATGGTTCCTCCCCCTTCGGTTGCGCATGCCTTCATTATCATTGCGCTGTTGCTCAGCATGATTTGGGGGGCGCAACCTTATTGTGCATGGCTCAACTCTTTTGAATATCTGGGCCTATGTGTAAAACACATAATCTATACTTTCATAATCAAATACGGATTCAGCACAAGGGAAGGAACTTAAAGAATCTGTCCACACAGGTGTAATGCCAGAATAATGGAAAGTGGCCGTTGTGGCCCTTCTCTTCCAAAAGGGGCTACAGGGTCAAACCTCAGTAACTACAGCCTGGCATCAGTGTTGGATAAGTAAGCAGTAAGACATGACGAGGTGTGCATTACGGTGTGATAACCGCACTCCTCGGGGCATAGTTAGGCACGAGGCCGAAGGCGGAGTGCCGGTCGTCCCTAGGAGTGCGGTTATCATACCGTAATTCACAACCCCGGAGTGTCTTATTGCGCTTATAAAATGGCCCTTTATTTTTAGAAGCTTTTTTTTTTTTTAACTTTTTTATTTTTTATTTTGAAACACATTTTTAAATAAGTAAAAATGTAAGTGAATGTGTGCTTTTAACATAAAATAGTCCTTCTGCCTATTGGTGTTAGATTAAAGTGGTGTTATACAGTATGTGCCTCCCTGCCCACTTAAGCTTTATATTTCCCTGCAAGCCATAACAATTCACAAATGCTGTTTTCCTCATTCTAAGTAGGACACATAGCCCCCTTACTTTATGTCATTCTCCTCACTCTGTAGACAAAACTAAAAGGAAGCAATAAGAGAGGCTTCTCAGTTCCCTGATGCTGCAACCATGAGCGTAGTTCAGAACTGCCACACTCATTGACAGCATCATGAACTGCTCGCTCCATCCTGAAAGCTAAACAGCAGGGTGAGTCATTTGCCACCTTTTCCCTTTGTTTGTTTATATAGTATTATCGCTTATTTTTTTTTTCATTCTTTTTTTTTTTTTTCCTGTGTTTTCCCACATTCAAGAAATGGAATATTTATCATGGAATACAGGGTTTCAAAAATCTCCTCGGTTCCACTGGCAGAATGTTCCTCTCCTAACATACGCACACACACACACACACACACAGGCCTTTTCTAAAGCCACAGACACAATCATCTCACTGTTAGGGCAAGCAGAAGAGATTTCCCTGAAGAGCATGGTAAAGATAGAAGGGAGATGTTTCACTGTCAGCAAAGAAACAGTTGTAATGAAAACTATAAACAATACTTATTGTTTCTAATTTGTTTATGTGTGGTGAGCAAGGAAAAAACATTTAATTTGTTTTATTTTTTTATTTAAGGTAGTTTTATTTTTAGGGCCTAGTTGAAGGTTTTTACACTGTAAAGGTAGCAGCCATGTTTGTGATGGAAAATCAGTTCTGGTTGTAGGGGACTGATGGAAGATAGTTCTGGTTGTAGGAGGACTGATTTGCTTATTGTGTGATGTGGTTTAGGACCAGGATGACTGTGCTTATATAGAGATTTAATGTACGGTCAGCTGATGTCTCTTGGCTAATGAGATTTCTAGATTTTCTCATGCCATTTTATAAGGTCCTGGAAGCCATTATTAAAAATAAAATAACAGGGCTGTGCACAGGGCTGATATTTGATATTTGTAATTTTTTCTTTTTTCCATGAAGGTTTTTCTCCCTAAGTTGACACAGGTGGCCTGCTGAGCCCTGCTACTGCCTCCCCCTCCCAGCATCTACCTCCCCGGGACTCACCTTGTTGGTATATCCCCCACAAATTGCACCCCCTCCATGGTGGGTCGGAAGGGAGGGCCGTCCTCCCCCACCCGGTGTCTGTCATCCTGAACCAGGGTTGGTGGTTCAGGTGGCGACATGGTGATGGGGTTGGGGAGGTGGGTAGGGCTTCATTAAGCCGGTGCTAGCCCTTTTCTCCCCAAGTTCCCTAGCCGCTGCATCATGTAAGCTTGTGCACGTGGAGGTGTACATGTGCTACAGAACCATGGCCCCTCCCACCCATGCCAATCAGAATTCTAGTGCTAGCATGCTGCCTCCACCAGGTGGCAGCCAAGGACAGAGACGGCATGCCTCCTCCCCCAGGAAGAGGAGAGCTGTGTGGATGTTCAGTAGTTCCCAGACTCTGGTCGCTGCATGGTAGGAGGTCCAACACACAGTGCCTCAGTCCTCTACACCACTGGCTCGCTTGTGTGTTTTACTCTGGTATTTGTATCTATATCTGTAATTTGTGTTCAGCTTTTTTTTTTTTTTTTAATGTTTCAATAAAGTTTGCAGAGTTATCAAGAAAATGTACATTCACATATTGAGCAGTAGTGGTCATCGGGACTTCATATCAGCCTAAACCAAGGTCTAATACTGCAGTATGTGGTCTAAAACAAACACAAATATTTAGGAGTGGTATTTGAAAAAGGTACAGTATTTGTGTGAATTCATCCTGAATAGTGTTTTGGCAGATTATATAAGGGGCAGACTGTACCAAACCAACGTGATAAAGTTTTTCAGTGCGGTGACCAGAGAGATAGGGAGAGGTAGTGTCAAAGATAAATCTCCTTCCATCCAGTATTCTGTCCTGAGGTTCTTGTTCCCAGTGTGCAACACATTGCACCTTTTGGCATTGAACTTCAAATGACAAACCATGGACTATGTCTCCAACTTTTGCACATTCTTCTGCAACTCCCTTACCCCCTTCTCACTGTCTGTCCTACTGCAGAGTTCAAGGCCCTTGTCAGGGGAAGTACTCCTGCCTCTTTACAAGGCCCTGGTCAGGGGAGGTGATCCTGGTCAGGGGAGGTAATCTTGCCCCTTTACAAGGCCCTGGTCAGGGGAAGTAATCCTGCCACTGTACAAGACCCTGGTCAGGGGAAGTAATCCTGCCACTGTACAAGACCCTGGTCAGGGAAAGTAATCCTGCCACTGTACAAGACCCTGGTCAGGGGGAAATTATCCTGCCACTTTACAGGGCCCTGGTTAGGGGAAGTTATCCTGCCACGTTAAAAGGTCCTGGTCAGGGGAAGTTATCCTGTCACTTTACAGAGCCCTGGTCTGGCCCCATCTGGCGTACTGTGTGCACAGTTCTGGTCTCTTCAGTACAAAAAGGACACTGATGCAATCAGGAGGGTGCCTGCGTATAAAGGGGACAGACGTGATGGACCTAGTGTCCCTTTATATCTTAAATTGCACTAGATCAAACAGCTGGACTCGACATACTGAGTCTGAAAAGAAACTCCAAATCTTTGGAGAGGTTAAAGGAACAATGTCAACCCCCTTAGGCCTCAATGTTCTCCAGTTAAAAAAAAAAAAAAACACGTTATGATTTGTCGCATTCTGTAGAAATTGCTGATGTAGCCGGTAGTTTGATTCTGAACCACACAAAAACATGTTTGTTTATAGTCCTTGATCAACTCCCACTGCATCTTTCCTGAACTTGGGAACACCCCGACACAGTCTAACCACTCATAATGCAGTGGGAGGAAAGGCGGCTATTGCATAACGAGTGGCTCTATTGTTTGGGGTGTTCCTAATGTTCAAGAAGTATACAAGAAGAGTAGATCAAGGATTTCATTTCTACTAACTGAAGGAAGCAGATAAAACAACCAGCAACATCAATGAATGTTAGAGACGGTTGGCAATCAAAATGTGTGTTTTCAGCTAGTTAATAATATGATGAAAAAGGGTTGACTGTATTGTAGTCTCAGAAATGATTACCTGCTGCACTGGCAGGTTTGAAAAAAAAAAAAAAAAAAAAAAAAAAAGCATGGTGCTAGTCCCTGACGAACAGCACAGTCTAGGAAGATTAGTCCTCTAAGGCCTGGTGTGAGACTAGTTTCTCTGTGTTTTTTTTTTTTTTTTTTTTTTTTTTTTTATCTGAGCAGACCTGGTCTGAGAGCAGTTTCTCTTTTTAACTGGTCTTGGATCAGTGTCACACGTGTCTAAGCTCTAACTGCAAGCTTGCTGAGTGCCAACCAGCACTGCCTAGTGGTTAGGACACAAAGCTGTGATCCAGGAGGTCTGCTTAGAATCGTGATTTCCCTAAACTTCTTTTAACCTCAGATTTCACAGGAGTGGTGATCCCTGGTGGTGTGGTGTGTGGTGTTGGAATAGTAAATCTCCACTAAAGGGTGTAAAGTGCAAGAAGAAATAAGTGCAGCAAAGAAACTGGTCTCAGATGAGGTGTTAGGCAAACACTCTGCTGGAGCACTGTTGACATTTCTTACCCTTTCTCTGCTGCTTTTTTTTTTTTTTTTTTTTTTTTTATCGCGGCCCACTGCCCATCCCCCTACTGGTCGAACTCGGACATCGTGGCCGATATTTTCTTTCCGACACTGGTCACCATCTCAAACAACTATACTCGCTTGCCTATACTGTGTGAGATGGCCATCGGCAGCAGAGGTGAGCTGAGAGTGAATACAAGACACTCTTGGGGTTATCGTGGGGGGGGGGGCACAGAGGTGATCACCAGAACTGAGAAAGAGTTTATGTGTATGTGTGGCACTTGACTACCAGGTAACAGGTATTAGTAGTGGAACAAAAAAAAGATCGGGACCAGGATCTTGCCATCGGGGTGAACTATTGACTTCCGGTAGTCATACTGTTGTTAGCTTTCAGGTGATAAAACTATTGTTAGTAAATAGTTCTGCCCTCCGGGTCAAGATTTTCTCACTTTTGCCTTCAACACCTGAAAATACTTCTATAATGTTTCTAGGATTGTGCTGGGAAATCGGGACAGAATGGTCACTAATCACCCAAATGTGGGATACTGTTTAAAATGTGGGACATGGTATGAAACCTGGAAAGTTGCTTTCAGTATTTTGTAAAAACTCAAGGGTACTCAAGGATGGTCTTTGTAAGTTTGTAAAACTAATAAAAACTTTGATTATAAAAACCAAAAAACAAGGGCTGTTGTTTTCACTCTGTCTTTCTCGTCATAGAAATGTTTATCCACCCCTATATCCAGGAGTGGCTCTTCAGTTCTGTTCTTGCTTCCCTGAGCCAGCCCCTGCCTCCCCCTGGAGTCACTTTTGATCTGGTTAATCTCACAAACCTGGCCCTTATGGCAGGGTCAGAGGGAGGAGCGCAGTCTTTTCTCCCCCCACCTGTACTGCAACCTATTGCAGACCGATGCAAGCTTCCTGGGTGGCGGTCAGTGCTCTGGATGAGCAGGCAAGGCTTCATTAAGCCTCTGACATCCTTTTTCACTGTTGTTTCACCCCACCCCTTGCTGTAGGGTGTTGGACTCGTCCGTGGAGGTGCACACTCCTGATGTTCACCTGAGACCCTCTCATCTTTGCCGCCCATGCTGCACTGCCACCAGGCTGGGCCAGCATACCTCCCCAGTGTAGGTGAGGAGAGCGGTCCCTTAGACGCTCGATTCTCTCCCGCCCTGGACGACCGAGTACATTCCTGAATCTGGGCTGCCAGTGTGGGAGAGGAGAGCTGTCCCTCAGACACTCGATTCTCTCCCGCCCTGGATGACAGAGTTCATTCCTGAATCCGGGCTGCCAGCATGGCTGGGGTAAGGCGCCAGCACCTCGGTCCTCGATACCACCGGGCCGGCTTCAGCTCTTGTATTTTTTTATTTACGTTGCTGTTTATAGGGCGTCAGCAATTAATAGAGAGTGAGGGCATTTACTTCACTTGGAGTTACCATAGCAAAGGGGCAGTTTGCAAGAAGAGTATTACATAGGATCCATAACAAGAATACTGAGAGAGGTAGGCTTCAGTGACTGAGCAGTTCAGGGAGGGTAGAGGGGATCACATCCAAAGGGCACAACACAACTTCTTGCCTCCCCCCCTTCACCTTTCCCAAAACGTTTGGATGGCGGACCTTGGCAAATATTTAGGAATGGCTGTCTGCAGCTGTATTATCAGCTGGGATATTGTGGGCCAGTGAATCGTTTAGGGATAAAAGCAGACAAGGAGCAGTTGAATGGATAAAAAAGATTTATAAGCAAGTATAACCCTGGTTGCTACTGCTGTTTTCACTGACTGTCACTTTAGTAACTTTTTTTTTTTAAATTGTGGGGAAGAGAGGAGCAGGAGCCAACAGGAACCTATGTTTTAAATTCTAATTGCTGAGTCTTGTACAGTAAAGTACAGAGTAATTTCACCATCACATAAATGAAACAGGATTTGGCTGAAGCTGGGCAGTGCTTCGGTATGTGTTGCCAGACAGATTAATGACCCCCCCCCAAATAAGTGAGCAATTCTCTGCAGTACAAACCCCATTCCATAATATTGTAATAGTTTCATTGTAGTGGACTTTATTTCTCAATTATAACTTTTGGTATGTTGGTGATACAAACATATTACATCCCTGTTGGGAAATTGTAACCCACTGACTCTCTGAAAGTGGATCTGACTCATACATTCCTGGTAGGAAGACAATTTATGAGTGTGTGTGTGTGTGTGTGTGTCTCTCTCTCTCTCTCTCTCTCTCTCTCTCTCTCTCTATCTAGCTATCCACAGATACAAATACTTGGTCTAGGTGTCCACAGGTATGTATGTGTGTGTGTGTGTGTGTGTGTGTGTGTGTGTATATATAATATAATTATTGTGCCACTATAGTTAGAGTTGAGTACCCCATTCAAGGTTAAATTTGGCAGCTTAATAACTTTGCAACCATATGACGGATTTGCCTGACATTTGGATTGCATGGTCTGGTACCATAGATCTCTGGAACTGCCAAGTTGCGTTACAGTCGGATGTACGGTTGCGGAGCTACAGTGCACTAAAAACCGCATAAATTATGGGTTTTTGCGCATTTCTTTGTTCACGCCTACAGCCTGCACGGTTTGTGCGATCGGTCTGAAACCTTCAGGAAACATGCAGCCGGGGTCCCCAATGTGCCTTTCGAAGATTTTGTGAAGAAAATATTAAATGGTTCAAAAGTTATTCAAAACAAACTGTTCCCCATTATAGTCTATGGGAAAAGTTAACAAAATATTTGAAAGTGTCACAAATGCAGTTTTTACTTTTGCAAATGACCCTTTTACTTTGCAAATTGGCCATTTTGTTTTCAGTTGGTGGTCAGAGAAATACTTGGCATGTAAATTTGGGACCCCTCTAGGGACACAATTCTTGTTGTGTTCACCTAGTCGAGCCCTGAGGATGCTAGCCATGTCTTTGTTTGGGGGTAAAACACCCCAGAAATGTTTTTAAATTGTTTGTAAAATGTAGCATCACAAAGTACTTTCGCAAATGCGACACTTTCGTGATTTTGCAAAAGTGTCATGACTTGCGAAAGTACTTTGCGATACTATGCCCAAAACAATAGGGAATATTTGCCACCCTGCTACAAAAGAATGGTTTGGTCTTTTGGGCTGAAATTTGCAGGGAAGAAAGCCACAATCCCACCGATGTGCCTTATGGTGGTTTGGTGACAAAATATTACAGGGCTGCAACGTTACAGCACTCTTACGTTGACTATTTTCCCCATAGTATAACATTACGGCATCTGCTCCTTTTGGGGCTCGTATCTTGAAAACTGTTCGAGATATGGACTTTTCGTCGGAAAAATGCTTAGTACCCCACTAGGGGGCTAAGTGTAAAACTAGCCTGGAAAGTCATAAATAATATGAGATTTAAATTATTTTTTTTTTTCCCTACGTCATACGGTTCCTGAGATATAAGCAATTTAGTATTCTAAGTGCTCATTTTCTGGTATGAGAGCCGTTATTATGGCCACATTCTTTCTATTCACGGTGCTTCTGAATGCACCTTTTTGGGACCAAAAAAAGCATGTGCATTTGTGTTACTGGTACTGTTAGCGTTTGCGTTTATGCTTCTGCTTCATTTCCGTATACCATTTGGTACATTGCTTACATTTGCATCAACGCAGGCAAGTACTGTTTGCGCATTGTTTGCATTACTGTTTCCTTTTGCTGCACCCTTTATGCTACGTTTCTTGTTTGCATTACCATTTGAGTTTGCATTTCCGTTACTGTTACCGTTAGCGTTTATGTTACCATTTCCATTACCATTTCCTTTTGCGTCACCGTTACCATTACCATTTGTGTTGCCATTTACGTTTGCGTCACCATTGGCGTTATTGTTAGCGTTTTGGAAACAAAGCGAGATACAGACTTTTCGCTACTGTTGGCTCAGATCGCCTTTGTGCCGTTATCTCGGAAACAAAGAGAGAATTATAACAAAGCAGACTAAATAACTATAAACAATACAATCAGATCATATAATTGGGATGTACCCATTTACCTATAGAATGGGATGAGAGTTAAGGCTGACGACACCAACGCTCACCCCAATGCCTGTTGGTGGGGGCAAGTCGGGTGTGGGGAGCAAGGGGTGGTAACCCTAATACCAAATTTCCTCCCTTTTGTCAGTGTGGAACAACCCTAACTGATACATTAAATGGACTTTTGTGCCATAAATATATACATATGTGTATATGTATATACTGTGTGTGTGTGTGTGTGTGTGTGTGTGTATATATATATATATATATACACACATACACAATATATATATATATATATATATATGTAATGTATATATATGTGTGTGTGTGTGTGTGTGTGTATATATATATATATATATTTATATATTTTACAACATATGTTTTGGGATATCTTAACAGATAAAAAGTTGTATCTGAGGAGACAGTGGAGATATCACTGATATCTCCATGTTCCTATACGTTATAGTGATATCTCCATGTTCCTGTACGTCATGGAGATATCTCTATGTTCCTATACGTCATTAACAAGAAAGTGAAAGTATTTCACTTTCTATTCCGTGGCTGTTTCTCTCTAGCACCTGCTTACTCCACCCTCCCCCGTGCCGCTACACACACACACACACACACACACACACACACACACATATGATTCATATATCTGATTGATCCTGTCGTTATTTAAAAAAATAATCTTAAAAAAGTATCTGGTTGATCCTGCACGATAACTAACTTAACAGTACTTTGCACTGCCACCAAAATGTAAGCAGACTGAAGCGCTAACAAGACTGATGCATGGCGAGCTGGCAGAGCGTTACAAAAAAGCAGCCTGTGTCAGTAAAGTTATAATATTGGTTCTTAGCTCAGTTGTAAAGGTATTTGTTTACAAAAAGCTCCTTACCTCACTGAAATGACAGACAGTGACTCGATAGCTTCAGAACTGGACATGGATGCGTGCGTGTGTGTTTCTATAGCAACAGACACTCGCGCTTCCTGCACCTGTTTTGAAGCTGTCGACTCGTTCTCTGTCCTTTCGGTGGAGTAAGCAGATTTTTTAAGCAAATACTTTTAAACTGAGCTAAGAAACACTGTTTATAACTTTACTGACACAGGTTGCCTTATTGTAATGTTTTGCCTGCACGCCATGCACTCACTTTGTTAGCCGGTCACGCTTATATTTTCATGCGCACTGAAAGTATTGTCAGGGTTACCTGCCACACAGTGCCAGGATCAACTAAATACTTTTCAGAATTATTTATTTATTTACAAATACTGTAACAGCAGGATCAACCAGATATCTGAGGCATTAGTATGTGTGTATTTTTTTTGGGGGAGATGCAGGTCTTAGAGAAAACCAACCACACAAAGTGAAATACTTTCACTGTCTTTTTAATATATTTATTTATTTTAAGCATTTAAAAATAATGGCAGAATCAACCAAATAACAATATTTATATAACTTTAAACTGCAGGATCAACCAGATAATTTTTCTTTTCAAATAACATGGCATCTTTTCTGTTGGTGGGGGATAAGGGTGTTTTGACTAGAGGGGTTCGCATGTAACCCAAAACATATGGTGTATAAACAGAATATGACATGGCCTGAGTGAAGATATCATATTTATCTTCACTCGAGGCAATGACATCAAGATATCTCACCACTCGCACGCCACCGTGAGATATCATGATATCATTGGCCTCGTGAAGATAAATATGATATCTTCACTGAGGCCATGTCATATCCCATATATATATATATGTGTGTGTGTGTGTGTGTGTGTGTGTGTGTGTGTGTGTGTATATATATGTATGTACATACATATATACACACATACATACACACACATCTAATAGCCTTACACTACAAGCTCTAGATAAGATTTTTGGGATGAGTACCTGTACTCCTCATTTTGAAAATGAGGCAAGTAAAACAAAATTCAGATGTGCACAGATGTCTTGCTAGAGTGGACTGAGGAGTACATTTATTAAAAAAAAAAAAAAATTAGTTTTTTTTTTAGCTAAGAATTTCAGGTGCCAGCAGTGCTCCAAATAATGTTGGCAGGAAGGAATTTACTCACCAGTTTTAAAACATAGTGAGTAAAACAAAAGTGGGATACATACAAGTGCTATAAATCTGGTAAAAAACTGTTCCTTTTGAATCACCACTTATGTTGTGAAGCATTATTCTTTGGTGTGTGGAGTATTTACAAATGTTGGGCGAGTATTGGTACTCATTAAAAAAAATTTCTGAAGAGTATTTCCTAAGATAAGGTGAGTAAAATAGGCCGGTACACACCTTATCTGGAGCCGTGCGTGTGTATATGTATGTATATATGTATATATATATATATATATATATATATATAGTGTGTGTGTGTGTGTGTATATAGACATATATAAAATACATGATGGGTAGCAGTGAGATATGGAAAATAATCTCACTCCTGCAGAGTGAAGTATATATATCTCATGAGTGCCGAAGACACGCGTGAGAGATGCATACCTCACGATACAGGAGTGAGATTATTTTCCATATCTCACTGCTGCCCATCATGTGTTCGATTTATGCAATAGGGGACACATTCATGTTAGTTTTATTTTTTGTACTTGGTTTAGTTTGCTTTTTTCTGTGAGATTTTGCTTTGTGGTGTGAATGGAGGTGACTGTTGGTATGTGATTGGTTGGAAGTATGAATGGGAAGTAGTGTTTTTATTGGTTGGTATTTGGGGTTGTTGTTTGTGATTGGTTGAGTTTTGTTTCTGTGTGTGCTGTGATTGGTTTAATGCTTTGAGTGGGTGGGAGTTTGATTCCTGTCTTCGTGGACGATGTTTTTTTATATTTTTCTTTTATGGTTTATCATTAATTTGGTGTTCCTTTTTGCGTTTATGATGGTTATTTAGCATCCAGTGTGCTGTGCACTCTGATGGGTCTGTATTTTATTTTGGAGTTATTGTGTTTTGTTACCAGCAGTGGCATGGTGCGGCTGCAGGAGTTTTGGTTTTTAAATTGTGATCTACGATGAGGACTGAAGAACTGAGGTACTGGTATGATAGAAAATGTGAAGACTGTACAAAAACCTGTAAAGCGCATCAGTATATAATGTGGGGATATGTGAACTAGTTTGAGGATTTGGTTTTTGGCACAGGTTTAGCTCCGACTTCAGGTCAGGAATGATTTCTTGAGAGCTGCGCTTCGCTTGTACAAAATGTGAGTTTCTTTGAAAGATGGTGCAATTTAGTGATGTCAACATTTTGTGCAGATGTTTTTTAAAAAGGGTCATGTTTACAAATTGTTTTATGTACAAAGGTACTGTGCTCAGCTTAGTGTTTGTAGTGACGTAGCCAGAGAGAGAATATTGGCTGATGATGTTGCAACTGTGTGTGTGTGTGTGTGTGTGTGTGTGTGTATAAGTAAATGTAAATAATCTCACAGTTGCTATGTCAGCAGCATTTATCTCACTCCAGTTAGAATGTGTTTTTATTTCCAATGTTTATCACCCACCCCGTTTGTATAAATGTATATTTGTATGTCAATTTGTTTTTGTGATTTTTTTTGTTTTGCGTGAGCTCTCTCTCACAGCATACTGGCATCCCTAAAGGTTTGTTTGTCCTCTTTCCCCTGTCTCCTTTCTTTGACTAAGAGAAGAGGCATCTGCCTCTGCTGGCAGTGCCATTCTGTAGCCAGCTGGCTGGAGGTTCTCATGCCTTGGGCAGCCAGCGCCCCCATCCTAAGACGAGATCAGTGCCTGGAATCCTGAATCTGCTCCCCAAACCAGGACTCCTATGCCCAGCTGGCATAACAGAGACAAGCTGCTGCACTGTTTGCTCTGCCCATCTTTGTTCCCCGCCCTCTCCAGCTGGACAGTGGGGGTTGCCCCGATGGCTAAACCTTTTCATCCAGAAGGTCATGTGAGCAGCAGCTTTCACAGCTGATGCCAGCATAGCTCTGTAACCAGCTGGTGGTGGTGGGTACAGAAATGCTGGACATCCCAGCACACCCTGCCTTCTGGAGGGCCAAGAGCCTCCCCTCCATGATGTGCTTGGCTCCCAGGACAATTACTGAATGTTTGTACTTCTTCCCACAACTCGAAACAATGCCACAGTGAGCCAAGGTCAACCCCTCTGGAGACTTCCAAGCAGCAGAACGAAGAATTGCCATTTCCCAACTGGCTGCTTATCTGCCTGATGAAGGGCAAGCCTGAAATGTCCATTTCTGCCTTCTATCACTCACTTACCGCTCTTCGTACAAATCTACCTTGGCTTGGCCCTGAATCATTCTGCATTGTGTCCAGTAACACACCATCATTGCGTCCCATCCTACTCTGTAGATTTGAGTAAGAGGTATAACTTTAGCTAAACCAGGGGTGACTGTTTCAGGTAATCAAGAGTTTGTCTTGACAGCAAGCCAAAGTGTACCGTGCCCTACCATGTATGGTAACTGTTGTAAATTGGCACTCTGTGACCCTCATTTGTGATATTTATCTGAAGAGGGGGAAAAAAATGTGTGGGAAGGGTTTGATCCAATCTTGGTGCTAGTTCTTTCTCCCAGTATAACATTAACAAAAACTTATCTGGCCACCTTCCCCCAACAAAAAGTCCCTGTTTTAACTGTATCCGTGTCCTCTTGTGTTGAGGAACTTGGATTCCAGTTGAAATGAGTCACGAGGCAAGGACTTAGGAGAAACCATATTATTCAGCAACAGTCAAATCTATTGCAGCTTCCAGAATCCCAGGAATTTTTTGTAAAGCCAGTTTCTTTGTTCTGACCTAAATACACATTTTTATGGTTGCTATCATGGACAGGGGAAACTCGTACAGTGCGTGCATGTCCTGTGTTTGTACAGGTGCAGTGTCTCATATGGTTATTAGAAGCCCTGACATCATTTTTAGCCAAGTAACTACAGAGTACATATGGTATAACAGGGTTTTAAATAATTGATTAGCAGTTTTTTTTCTTGGGACGATACTAACTGTACAGAAAGTATTTATATAGATTTTCTAGAAGTACTGTGTTTGTTAAATACAGTGAAACAAGAGCTATGCATTTTCACAAAGATTTAGCACTTTTATGAGGAAAACGCTAATCAATTTTTAGAGTTAAATAAATCCCTGTATAAACATATATGGCATAAGAGCATCTTCTTGAGCTCTTTGAGGTGAGAGAAGAGTGAAGCCAAGCAGTTCTGTCCCCCAAAGAACTTGAGGAGATGAAACACTCTTGTAACCATAAGACACAGGAACAACACATAGAAATGTAGAAAATGCTGGCCGGAAAAAGACCAAGGGTCCAGCGTTTTTGTCTGTTGCTATCCATACAGCTGCAGCACCTAACATTTTGGTTTAAAAAAAAAAAAAAAAAAAAATGCTTAAAATTGAAACCTAAGGGAACCCTCCTCTCCACAATGAATTAAATGTTATACCCAGTGATGTTATTCTCCGTGTAACCAAAGTGAACCCTCCGCTCCTCAGTGAATTAAATGCTGTACCCAGGAATGTTATTCTCCATGAAATGTCAGGGACCCTTCCCCTCCTCAATGAATTAAATGCTGTACCCAGTAATGTTATTCTCCATGTAACCTCCGGGACCCTCCCCCAGTAATGTTATTCTCCATGAAACCTCCGGGATCCCTCCCCTCCTCAATGAATTAAATGCTATACCCAGTAATGCTATTTTCCATACAACCTGCAGGAACCCTCCTTTCTGCAGTGAATTAAATGCTGTACCCAGTAATGTTATTCTCCATGTAACCTCGGGGAACCCTCCCCTCCTCAATGAATTAAATGCTGTACCCAGTAATGTTATTCTCCATGTAACCTCAGAGAACCCTCCCCTCCTCAATGAATTAAATGCTGTACCCAGTAATGTTATTCTCCATGAAACCTCTGGGAACCCTCCCCTTCTTAGTGAATTAAATGCTGTACCCAGTAATGTTATTCTCCATGAAAATTCTGGGAACCCTCCCCTCCTCAGTGAATTAAATGCTGTACCCAGTAATGTTATTCTCCATGAAAATTCTGGGAACCCTCCCCTCCTCAGTGAATTAAATGCTGTACCCAGTAATGTTGTTCTTCATGTAACCTCCAGGAACCTTCCCGTCCTCAATGAATTAAATTCCGTACCCAGTAATGTTATTCTCCATGAAACCTCTGGGAACTGTACTTCCTCAGTGAATTAAATGCTGTGCCCAGTAATGGTATTCTTGCCGAGGAACTGGGCCAGCCTGAGTTTAAAAGATTCAACACTTCCCACTTGTGTTATGTCCTCTGGGAGCTGCTCTCACCCCTAAACCTTGCCTACTTTGATGGCTGGATCATGGAGTAGGTACACACTTCTAAATACTTGGCATCACACTGGACCCCTTCGTCACCCACTCAGACCACATTGATTTTCTGAGTAAAAGAACTGACCAAAAATTGGGTTTAGTGTACAGACTGAAGAAGTCCATGACTCCTGAAGTTTGCCTCGCCATTGCCAAAAGTACTTTGTTGCCTATTCTGGATTATACTTCTCCCATTTGCTCACAAGCCACAGCGAAAGACATCTCCTGCCTAACCACAGTTTACAACAGCATATACAACAGCAGAAAGTGGAAGCTGAGGTTCAATGCAGGGAAATGCAAGGTACTGCACCTGGGAGCCAGAAACCTGGGCCAAGTGTACACCCTGGGGGGGGGGAATGCTACAAGTCTCGATGGCTGAGAGGGACCTGAGGGTGGTGGTGGATGTCAAGATGAACAACTCGGAGACTTGTAAGAGGGCAGCAGCCAAGGCCAACAGGATGCTGGGATGCATTGCTAGGGGGATCACCTCCAGAAGCAGGAGGGAAGTGACACTCCCTCTGTATAACTGCTTGGTGAGGCCACACCTCGAGTACTGCATCAGTTTTGGAAGCCACACTTAAAGAGGGACATTGAACTCCTGGAGAGGGTCCAGAGGAGGGCAACCAAAATGATTTGGGGCTTGGGGGACAGGACCTATGGGGAGAGGCTCGAAGAGCTAAATATGTACACATTGGAAGAGAGAAGGGACCGGGGGACATGATAGAGGTCTTCAGGTACATGAAGAGGGTAAATAGGGAGAGCAGTCGGGTGCTTGAAGGAAGGGGGGGCAACTAGAGGGCATGGGTGGAAGCTGGGGAGATTCAGGGAGAAAGGAGGAGGTGCTACTTCACTGAGAGGGTGGTAGAGCCATGGAATGCACTGCCCAGGGGGCTGTTGGAGGCAGAGATGGTGGAGGGGTTCAAGAGGGGGTGGGACAGGTACAGGGGAAGGGGTCTGGAAGCAAAATCCAGTGCAGCGAGAATATCCGGAACTGGGAAGGGAGAAGCCAGAGAAGGCGAGGGGGTCAGCAAGGTCAGCTCCTAGGGTGGGGGCTGACCAAACGAGCAGACATGAAAGATCGTTAGGCCTATTCTGCTGGCATTTTAGTATGTTAGTATATGCCTATTTGCCTAATTGGCTCCTTTCACAACATGCCACTATGATCTTTACAGTAGCCTTGTCTGGATCTCCCTACAGGCGTGCAGGGGCTTCACCCTCTGCTACCTGAATGATAAATCACTACTTAACGCACCCCTAATTGCTCTCCTTGTCGAGGTTCCTAAGGCACAAAACAAATCCACGTGACCCGTGCTTCTCTGATCACCTTCTGCTTGAAGTACTGTTGGTAAATTCTAACATGGGCAAAATGGCTTTCTCCTCTGCTTGCCTATTCCTCTGGAACACTCTTCTAGTGGGAAGTAGTTTTCCCACCTCCTCTTTACATCACAGCTTCTGGATCATCCGCTGAGTGCATTCCGCTGCAGTTGTACAGCTTAAGATATTGGGTACTGTGTTATCAGTTTATTTGTGCTAAATGCTATGTTAGCACCGCTTGTTGCTTGTAGTCACCGTGCTATGTTAGCACCCCTTGTTGCCTGTAGTCACCGTGCTATGTTAGCACCCCTTGTTGCCTGTAGTCACCGTGCTATGTTAGCACCCCTTGTTGCCTGCAGTCACCATGCTGTGTTAGCACCCCTTGTTGCCTGTAGTCACTGTGCTGTTAGCACCCCTTGTTGCCTGTAGTCACTGTGCTTTGTTAGCACCAGTACTGCATTCTTACAAAATAAAGTATGTTTTGTTTTTTTGTGCCATTTTATTGAAATTGTACACAATTTATTTTTATCTTTAGTTTGTTACATTTGAAAATATATTCCCCAGCTTGTTTATAACCATGATACTCTCATCACTGCCCTTTTCTTTGCTTACCTAGGCTCGGGTTGTTCCTGAAAATGGTCCCTTGGACCTGTGTATTTACCTGGTCAACACACAAATAAATAATTAAAAAAAAAAAAAAGGTTTCCTTTGATCCACCTTACCAATCCTTTTGAATTTTTTAAATACTAAAAAAAATCTCCTGTTAGATTTCATTTTTCCAGGGAAAACATGCCTAGCCTGCCAAACGTTCCCTGTAGCTCAGTCTGTCCTGCCCCTTTATAGTTTCTTTCTGCTGCACAGTCTAAGTTGCTGCAGTATCCATTTCATACTGGCTGGAGCTCTGCAGATTCGGTGGGACGCAGGTCTTTTTTTGCCTGTAAAATTCTGTGCTTCTATAGTGCCGCCGCAGTGACTAGAATTGCATTTGGTATGCAAGCGTGGCCTCCCCAGTGCTTCATACTGAAGCACAGTTCTTGCACCGTCACAGCATTTTTTGCCACTTATAATGTGGCCATGCATTCAGTTTGCCTTACCTACTGCTGATGCACGTTGTTGTGGACTGCTTTAGCTTCCTGTCAGTGATAACTCCCCCGCCCCCCCCCCTGCTTTTTGTCATGGTCCTTAGTGCGGTTTTGTTTTCTGTTGAAATGGTACATCCAGTCTGAAATTGTGGGGTCTGAGTGAATGACCTCGCTTTTCAACCACTATGCCCTGTGTTCAGGCATTTCTGCTGTCATTCGGACGGCGGCAGGATGGGAGGGCTTACCTCCTGTTTTTTCTTCTTGAGCCACTGCCTCCTCCTTCCCATGGAGTGAGCAGTGTCTTTATTGGTCTTGCATGCACACAGTGTCCCTGTGATGAGGTCAAGCTCCCTGGCTCAGTCACAGGGGTCGCCGTGGTGCTAAGACCCACCACTAGCTCTCCCTGACTGAGGCATGCTGCCTCACAGCAGCTACCCCAGCCTCTCCTGCCTGAACGTGGCGACCAAGCTCACTCCTGAACTCAGTTATGTGGCATGGCAACGTGACACACTGCTGCAAGGCCTTTGGGGTGATCCAGTAACCCTCCCTCTTATCCATCTTGAATTTTCTTGGCCACTTCTGGGGTCACGCTTAATGTTTTTTTTGCACTGGCCCAGCCGGGAACGTGGTACCAATTTGCAGTGACTCTCCCAAGATTTACACTGGCACCAAGTTATACCGGGGATTACTGGGGAGAGGGAATGACTCTATCTTCTCACCTCTTTCCAATTACTTCCTGTTTTCCAGTGGTACCCCCTCTTTCTCCTCTTCTCCATTAGTCCTCACTGTTGACTAGTGGTACCCCTCCATCTCTTCTTCCCGTAAGTTCTTCTTGGTGTCCTGTGACACCCCCTCCCTCTCCCCTATAAGTTCTCCCAGGTGTTCAGTGGCAACCCCAACTCCCCAGAGCATCCCAACCCCACACTAGTTCCTGATGGCAGCTGAAACAAACCCTCCACTCACCTTCTTGTCTGACCACTATCTGACTCTCACAACTAAAGCTAAAAAATAAATAAATCTTCCCCACCCATCTCAGCTCCACCACCCTCCCTCCCTCCCCACGTCTCCTTAGCAAGTTGCCAAAAGTTCGAAAATATGTGAATAAAATCTTTCATGAAGCATGCCACCTATAGTTACTTAACAGTCTCAGCCAGGTCCCGAATGCCAGAGCAATCTCCCAGTAGTCGTTTGCAATAACATTTCACAGAGGGAGAGAAATTGATGGCATTTGAGCCCCATGTTGAGACTGTTAAGATACTGTCAGCAGTGTGGTTTCCTAAGGATTTTATTTGCATACTTTTGAACTTTTAGTGAGTTGCTGACTGAGGGACATGGGTGGGGAGGGTTGTGAGGCTGGGATGGATGGAGAGAAGGCTTTTTTTTTTTTTTTTTTTACACTGGCCCCATTGGGCTAGTTAGGGGGAAATCACACTGGCACGAGGCAGTTTGCACTATGCCCCGGGCCAGTAAATTAATGTTAAGCGTGAACCCTGCACTCACTGGCCCACTTGACCAGTACAGTTACATCACTCTGTAGACTGTCTTCCTCTTCTATAACTCGCCCACCCTAATGATCTTTGTGTATCTGCAGACTTACGTTAAATACCTTTAACGGAGATCCCTGGCAAATTATCAATGACAGTATTTAACAGCAGGGGTCCCAGTACTGAACCTCTGGGGATCGCCACTGGCGACTTCCGTCTGATGTCCTGTTTACCACTACCCACTGAGCCCTATTTCTTAACCAGCTGTCTAACTGTATTTCCTGTAATTCCTCATTTCCTCAAGTTCAGAAGCAACTTCTCATGAGTAATGAAGTATATTACATCAACTGCCTTTCCCCCATCTAGTTCCTTTGTTACTTCCTCAAAAACGACAGGTTATACTGGCCTGATGTCCTTTTAGTGAAGCTATTTTGAATCTCCTACAGATGTTCCATACAGGGGATACGCCGTGGCCTGACTCAGAATATGCAGTTTATTTCCAAGCATGAAGGGCAAGACCAGAATTTAACCAGTGGCGAAGCCACAAGTGGCTTATGAACGTCTGTCCCCCTCACAAGTGAAGATAAACTGTGTGTTTTGAGTCAGTTCATTGTGTATTTGATTTATGCAACGTCGATTCAACAGTGTTAACTTTTTAAATCGGCTTTGACTGTTTTTCTAATATTTGAACTTCTGGCTTAAGTGCAGCACAGACTTGTGATGTCAGTATTGTGATAGCTGCTCTCTGGTTCTGCTCTGTGCAAAGGTCAATGAAAGTGATTGTTACAAATCTAATCTCAGGATAAATGTTTATCTGGAGGATAGTTAACATGATAAATTAATTGGGGAAACTTATAACCACAGGTATTTGTATAAAATCTGATCCTTGATCGCGTTCAGTACTCTTCCTCACAGTTGGAAATATAAATCATGTTAGACTAATGGAATTTGCATTTTATGTCCAAATATTCTAGTTTGCAGAAAAAGGCACTCCTGTGTGGGAACTGGACAATGCTAGCTGCACTTAGAAGTTCAGAATCTTGTAACAGGAATTTATGGTTATAAGAGTACCTGGAATTTTTCAAATGAACCATCTTAACTGGCTAAAAATGATGTAATGATAAATTATTGTTGGAGGGCAAGGGGAAAGAGATTAGGTTTGCCACCATTTTGTCCTGCCCCAACTGTTCCTGATCTTGGCAGTAGCAGCTTATTGCCCCTTCTGTTGCCTCCACTTCGTCTCTGCTGCTTCAGCTCCAGGGAATTCCGATCAGGAATACTACTCACAGAGACCACGCTCAGCCAGTCTGTTTTACTGGAACATGGGGGTGGGTGTATTCACAATACGTTGGGCCAGGAGTAGAATGGAACCAAGCTTGCCGTAACCAAAGCTTCCTTTTACTTACGTAATTTAATGCATGGCACATTATGGATAGGAGTTTTAAC
This sequence comes from Neoceratodus forsteri, assembly GCA_016271365.2. Lineage (NCBI taxonomy): Eukaryota > Metazoa > Chordata > Ceratodontiformes > Ceratodontidae > Neoceratodus > Neoceratodus forsteri. Next base: position 252,645,112 of record JADMNL010000024.1, on the reverse strand, counting down.
ATGTGAACCAGCAATCCTGATGATTAAACCTAGTGCTTGTATATCTGCTGTCTTCGCTCTCTTAAGTATTCCCACTCCAGTTCTAAAAGCTTCTCTCTCTCTGGCACCATGAGTTATAGCAAACGGAACATACAGTAGTCTCAGTTTAAAGCTGGCAGTCCCAGCTTTACACTAACATAGAGCTTATGTTTCTCAGGCAAGCTGTGTCAGAGAAAACTGACTTCAGAACTGAAGTGGGAGTGTATGGCAAAGATTGGCTGTAGAAATTGGGGGCAGGGGGTTGGAGGTTCTGGTAGATAATTTGACGGGGAGTCCAGAACCTCCTCTTACAAATTTTCAGGAGCGTCACACAAAACTGCAGGGGTCCTAGTCTGGGGAAAATTCCATTTTGTATAGAAATAATGAACACTGGGGCTGCAGGTTGGCTCTGAGGTAGTGCATTACCCTATGAGAATTCTTTGTTTTGTTTTTTTTATGTATGTCTGGCTGTTAATAGAATGTGATTTTCCAAGCAACTGGCATAAGCTTCTGAGGAAGGACTTGGTTGGTCCGAAAGCTTAGGCTTTGTTTTCTTTTGTTACCTTTTACTGGACCAACATAGATGTATCAAACCATTTGTTTCTGGACCCATTATGTGGGTGACTCTGGTTCATGTTGCTAGCATAGATCACTGTGGTCCGGCAGCTGGGAGGGCAGTAACATCCACAGCAGTGCTTTCCGAGCACTTTCCTTTCTCGGGGAGAGAGAGTTAAGTTGTACTGCTCTTCGAGGAACTCCTGCATGCAGGCCAGGAGCAGTTCACGTGTTACATGTTGGACACATCAGAACACAGTGGGGTTAGGAGACTCATGGGTGCACATATCAGAAATTAGAAGTGTGTGCACCAGCATGACAGGGGCTGGAGGGTGGAACCAGAACAGAGAAAAATACTCCTGGGCTGCTACCCCCTGGCCCCAGTTGCATCTCTGCGGCCTTCTGACCCCACGTGATCCTCGGGGATATCCACATAGCTCAGCCTTTCTCATGAAGAGCAGGGTAGTTGGTCCTGCTTCGAGAATGGGTGAGCCAGGATTGAAACCTATCAGAGTAGGACAGAAGGGTTAGTCTAATGTCAAAATGTCTTGGGCGTGCGCTGCTGGTCTTGCTTCAGCCCCTCGTCTGTTATGACCCCCAGGTCCTTTTCTTCACTGCAACAAAAGGAACCCCATACTGTGTGTACAGGACCTGCAGCAAGAGGAGCCCCGTACTGTGTGTACAGGACCTGCAGCATGAGGGGCCCCGTATTGTGTGTACAGGACCTGCGGCAAGAGGAGCCCCGTACTGTGTGTAGTGGACTGGCCTCTTTTTTTTTTTTTTTTTGTTGCGCTCTCTGCATGTGCAGCACCTTGCATTTGGCTGCATTGATCTGCAACTCCAAGAGTCTGACCAGTCGCTCAAGCGTGTCCTGATCCTCCTGAGATGTGTCCTAATCCTCAAGGGGAGAGTCCACCCCCCCCAGCCAAATGTGTGTTCTGTACTAATGTGCTCAGTCTGCTGCAGATGCCAGCTTCTGGATTTTTGATGAAACTTTAGAACAGCAGTGGCCCCAGCACAGATCTCTGATGGATGCCGCTAAGAATTCCTCTTCATGTGGAGTCATGCTTGTCTACCACAACCCTCTCTTTTCTGCCCCCCAAGCCAGTTACCTTGGCATATGCCTCATGTATTCCACACTGGGGCTATTTGCCTCAGAGCTTCTCATGGGCCTCGGTGTTAAAGGTCTTTCCTGATGTCCAGACCAACTACGTATATGGCCCTGCCCCTGCCAACCTCCCTGGTCACTCCCTTAAAGAAGTTGATCTTGGTTTGACACGATCTGCTTCTCGTAAAGTTGTGCTGAGAGAGGGCAAGAACCCTGGCCTCGACCAAGCATCTCATTATTCTGTGACCACACCCCATTATTCTATGATTGTGCCCCATTATTCAATGACTGATTTCTTCTTTTTTTTTTTTTTAACTTTCTATTTGTCCACCTCCCTCACCTTGGAGCTACGCTTCTTCAGGAGACACCTAGGTACCACCCCACGACTTACCTTACCTGAATCCCCAGGAGTTCCCCCATGGAGCCATGGATATACCCCCCAGGCGGGTACAGGACGGGACCCCAATGCCCCGATAGCTTCAGTGTCTCATCGGGTCCCCCGGTGGTCAAGCAGGCAGTCGTAATTAGGGTCGGTACCAGTGCTCTGTCTACCCTTGCTTTGGTGGTGTTTTTTTTCCTCCTTTCTGAGGAAGTGGCCGGCGCCCTGACGTCAAGGTGTTCTCGCCAATGTCCACCACTCCCAACCCTCTTTTGTGTGCTCCTGTGCTTGCTACGCCTCTGGCTTCTGCCAGAGGCCAGCCAAGCACCGAGCAAATGCCCCCTCCCTCCTGGGGAGAGGAGAGCTGTCCATCGGACGCTTAGTCCTTTCCCTCCCCTGCCGACTCCTGAACCCAGGTCGCCGGTGTGAAGTGAGGTGTGGCATCCAGCGCCTCAACCCTCAGCACCACCAGGCCGGCCCAATGACTGATTATTCTATGAATGCTTGGTTGAATAGCCCATTTGCAGGATTGTCCCAGGCCTGAGGCAACACGGAATTACACAATCAGGATTACAGCAAGAATAAACAGTGCAGGCACAGTTGATATGCCTTTGATTAGTCCCCTTTATTGAAGCTGGAGGCAACATTATCAACTTTCTAGTCCTTTGGTACCACACCTTTTACTGTCCAACTCCTGTAAGGTTACTGGGAGCGGGTGCAGTTTATGGGTCCCATCAAACGGGCGGACGAGACAGATTGGGTGCCCCCCGAACTTCCCCCACATACATCCTCGATCATTTAGTTTCAGGGCAAAGCCCCTCCCACCACAAGCAGTACATTATATCTACCCCGACTACTAATTGTATGTAAGGACCTCACTGTTTGAAATCTCAGTAGCTGAAATCTCGTCTGCCATTTTAGGACCCATATACTGCGTACGAACCGGTTACTGCAGCATAGTAAGCATGTGTGAAGAAACAAGTGGCTCTAGGGATCCTTGGGTTCTCAGGGGTTTACTTCACAGACTGTGTTTCCTCACATCAGTGCCTGGGTGATGACAAAAATGAAATGGTGAGGAGTAATGTATGGGCGACCCTACACAACAAGCATGTGTTTCGATCGAGGGGCGGAGACAACAGTGTATGGACCTTGAGAGCAAAGCTTGAGAGGTCCATGTTGTTTAATCAACCCCAAGATACCTATACAGGGTGAGTTGTGTGTGATCGTCCATGGTTTAATTTTCATAGTGTATATGGTTTTGAATGAGTGCATTTTTCATGTTTTTTTTAAAAATACCCTGGGTGCAGTGACTTTTACTTTTGTTTTCTGTGAGTAGTGAGGGAAGTGTTGCAGTGTGGTGGGAGAGATAGGAGACGGAGCAAGCAGGAACACAGCTGAAACTGATTTGAAACATGGCCAACCACTTTTTTAGAACTTGCAAAACAACTTAGAATGTTTATGGCAACATTTTGAAGGGGCCTTTTTTTTTTTGTGTGTGTGTGTGTTTTTTTTTTTTTTAAATACATATCAAGCCCTAACCATATACTATAAAACATTATATCATACAGCAGTGTCAGTGACTCAGTAGGTAGCACACTCGCCTCTGAGGTTGGGAGATCAGAAGGCTGTGGGTTCAGTTCCCACATCTGGCACTTCCCAATACTGACACTGTAGTGCAGCATGAGAGGGGTACTGCACTTCTGAGGTGCCGTCTTTCAGATGAGACGTTAAACCGAGGTCCCATCTGCCTGGATTGGTGGTAGTTCAGGTGGATGTTAAAGATCCCATGGCACTTATCGAAAAGAGTAGGGGAATTTCCCCGGTGTCTTGGCCAAATTTCCCTCATTCACTAAAAATACCTCCAACAGCTTAATCTGGTTCAAGGTCAGTTGGCATTCATCTGTATCCCCCTCCCCTGGGTCGTGCCTGAAAATAGGCAGGATTTGTCTCGTGCACTTACCCGGTCAACAAAAACTAAATAAAATAAATACACAAGACATATTACATAAACGAATTACAGCCTTTCTGGCCTGCCCAGAAGCATCGATTTTGCTTTCCATTATAGATCAAGGGAGCACTCCCGACCAGTTGGAGCGCTCCTTTCCTCTGCATGCCACACACTCTTATTCCCTGAAGTGTCTCACACACAGCTGCCCTGGAGACAGGTATATCCGGGGAAGGTTTTTAAAAAGTTTCTAATAATGTTATCGACAAATCTTTATCAATATTACATTAATGCCACCACAGAGACTACTCTTCCAGTTGTAGGAGTGGTCTCACGTCTTTAGGATATCAGAACTGTTCACCTTCGATTCGTGGTTCTCTTACCCTAAGACTGCGCACGAGACCCCTCTTGCAACCATATGCGTGGTCTCTGCAGCAGTATTAATTTATGTCCCTTGGTTTATTGTGGGTCAAACAGTTACTTGCATTGGAGTGCTGTCTCCTGTGCCTGAACAGTAGTCTCCTAACAGCCCTACCCTCCCCTCCCCTCATCCTTTGACACCCCCTGCCCCTCTGAACTAGAGTCTGAAGAAATATTCCAGGGTCCTCTGGTCCTCACTGCGGGATTAGCAGAAGCTCTGTTCCGTAATTCTCTTTCATTTATTTGCAGTTGGTAATGGCATTGACCTGAAAGCAGAATCTTTGCCCTTTTAAACTTCACCCTCCTGTTCTGCTGGTCTACACCAGACGTCCTAGACCCTAGCCCTGTGCCCTGCCTGAAGGGGAAGACTGGCAGCAGGAGCAGGCAAGGTTTAAGGGGCAAGAGCCTGCTCTTGGGCAGATGCCCTTGGTATCAAAAGAACAAGAAATACAGAAAGCACTGTGTATATGTGAAATATAAATTGAATGCTATTGGGTGTCTCTTCAAAGCCCCCGGTGAGGAGACTTTTGATAGTGTTTTACCTTTCTGTGATCGGTGGTGATGTCAAGTCCATTTGTCTGGCTGTGGGAAGGGGATGCAGCTGGGTGACTGTCTGTGTAATAGCAGGGCTCTTTGTGAGGAGCCCATGAATTGGTGACTCAAGGAGATACACATGTAAGGGCAAGTGTCTCAAGCATTTCTCACATCCTGCTGGGTGTTGCCAGTTGAGTGTACATTTGCAAGATAAACTAGCTGTGTTTCAGTTTTTGGGAAAGGCGGGGGGGTAACTTTACAGGTATCCTACTGTTTCCTGCATTCTCTCTCATTCCAGAAAGCCAGCTGGCAGTTGATCAGTCATATAGGGAAAAGTGTCATAAACCATTCCAGTAAGGTGGGCCTGTGCAGGTGTTTGTAAACGGATACAATATTCGCTCTCTGGGTTGTTCCTTATTGAGTTTTTTAGTTATAATACACAATTCAGACACATTAACGTTCCATAGTAGTGTTTGCAGGGTATGTCAGTCCACAGGGCTTATCATTAGTTTCCCCTTTTATGTACGGGAGGGCCTACAGAATCAGAGTTCCAGCTTGGCCTATGCAAAGCAGTATTTATTGTGGAGGTTTTGATCTGGTGTTGGAGTGTGGGAAGTTCAAGCCATACTTCAGACCCCTCTGTTGGAACTCTTATCTCAGAGGAGAGGTTCCTATGATGTAGCTTGGTCTTCAGGGCCGTACTGTGCTGTTGAGAAGCTCTTTAGTCTACGATGGGTAGCACTTGGATTATAAAAAAATTACTGTGGCCCCCCCCCCAATGTATTTACCCAGAGCAGGGTTCATTTCAGATATTTATCTATGTGGGACATTGACCCACTGGGTATAAAAAACAAGGGTCAAATGAACAAAATAATGGGTCCTATTGTGCATTCAAGCACAGATTCATAAAACAGCAGTTTAAAATCTCTATAACAGTGAGCACATTGTCCCCAGGATAGAAGAAAAGGTGGGTCAAAATTAAAAACTGTGTCCAATTGTCCCAATCCCCCATCCAAAAATTAACCTTGCCAGAGTATTTAATTTATTTATTTCAAAAGTTTTACCAGGAAAGACATACTAAGCTGGTAACGGCTCGTTTCCAGATACGTGTGTGTGTGTTTGTGTTTGAGAAGTAATTCACATATCTATATACTGCATTTTTCACATTGATTGATTGTATTTTACCTTTGGAATGTGCTTTCCAATCCCCCTTTCCCCATGTGTCGCACCTGGAAGGTAATCAAATTCCAATAACTAAATCAGTCAGTCAATCAGTAAATGGTACAAGAAGTGCAGTTTGACTGATCTAAGTAGCCAACAAGAAAAATGGCTCCAGCTTAGATGCTGCATCTTGCTAGTTATAAAACCAGCACCAGGCTACCAGCCAAATGCTGCAAAGTTTTGTATCAGGCTTGCGCAGTGTCCATTTAACTAGCCCTGCTGACTTGCAGTAGGTAACATTTCAGTGAGTACATCAGCTGGACCAGTTGATTTTCTTAACCAGTAGCCCTGATGGCTTGTTGTGGCAATAAAATGCAATTTTGGCCCTCTTGTCTTTTTTGGGGGGGATGGGGGGGTTCTGTTGTTCTGAGCCCCATCGAGATAGCAACCTGCCTCTCTTATGGGATGCTGAGGGTCACACAGCCAGTGACTGGTGGGATTTGAACTTGGATCTCCTAATCTGGAGTTTGGTGCTCTAAGCATGACATCTCTCTGTCTTCCCCTTTTGGGTCACTTTTAGTGGGCTACCAGCACTGTCTCTGGGCTGTCCCAAAAAATGGCAGCAAGATGCCAGCAATAACTCCTGGAATAATGGGTGAAGAATTTGTAGTTTTGTATAAACATCAAACGGAAAATAATTCAGTCTTTTGATAAAGAAGATTGTAGTGTTTTTACTGAAGTCAAACTGTAATTATGTCTTTTCAGACAGATTGGCCTAGTGGTTGCAGCACAGACATGTGAACCTGGAGATCCCACGTTCATATCCACCCACAGCCACTGGCTGTCCGGGTAACCTTAAGTAAGCCCCGTGACCCCTCTGTCCTTCAGTCCTGATCAGCAGTAAAATGGGGCTAAAACCGGACCCAGCATTACAAAGGGGTGTTTAAGTAAGCATTAAGCCACGACGAAGGTGGCATCTAATGGGGAATTAATGCACAGTTGGGAGGGTTGTGGCACGAGGTCGCAGGCCGAGTTCCTACAACAGCCTAACCATGCACTAATTCCATTAGATGCCACCTTTGGAGTGGCTTAATATCCTTGTAACATGGCTTTCAGGACAATGTGTTTACTATGATGCAGATGCCTGGTTCAAAGAGCATAGACTTGTAATTAATCTTAAAAAACCAAAAACTATGCTCTTTGCCCACCCCTAAAACAAAGGTAGTAATTTTCCACTTCAGGTCCTTGCCAGTTCCAAGTTCCCACTTGAGCAGGTCCACATTTACAAGTACCGTGGGATAACTTTCGACACTGCCCTCACATTCCATTCCCACATCTCTGCCCTAGCCTCAGCCACCAACATTCGGTTGGGTATCCTGTCTCCCCCCCCGATGCCCTCCGACTCGCGGTCATGTCCTCTATACTGTCCCTAGTAGATTATGGTTTGCCAGTCTATGGGGCCGCTGAGCAGACCTCACTAAACAAAATCTGCCTCACCTTAAATAAGGCCTGTAGGCTAATCACCGGGGCTCCCAGACTTACACATACCTGCCATCTTTATGCCCAGGCTAATCTGCTTGATCTTGACGAACGGCTTAGGTATCAAACCTGCCTCCTAACAAAGAAAACTCTCCTTGGTTTATCCCCACCCGGGCTGACTGCCTCTATCCACCATGCTAAATCTCTAGTGCAAACTCGATCCTTCTGCAAATCCGCACTGGTAGTACCTAGGGCAAGGACCACACAAGGCCAAAGGGCCTTTCACTACCGGGCCCCTTCCTGGTACAACACCCTCCCCATCAGTATCGCTGACGCTTCCACGATCTCTCGTTTCAAAACCTCCATGCGTAATCACCTACTTACTACGCGCAGCTGTTGCTGTCTCTAAATCTACCCCTGCTCAATCACGCTGACAAAGCTCCCTGAGTGGCTGCACCCAACCTACTACCTCCTCTATATATTGTCCTATCTACCTCTCCGTCTGTCTCAGCTAGACATATTGCTGTATAGAACTCCCCTGTTTGCCTGAGGCACAAATTATTCTAAACCTGTTTGTACTTGTAACCTGTATCGTAACCATTTTGATGTCATCATGTTCTTCCAAATCCTGTGCACTGTTATTTTGTATATGCTTGTTAGTACTGTTTTGTCCTCTCTGTGACGAGGTACCTTTGTAAATGAGCCTCTGGCTCAAAGTTTGTAAACTGATGTTTAAATAACAATCATATTTATTTTATTTATTTTGATACTGTCAATACAATAATATAGACACATTTTGCACTCTTTCAATTTCTGTCCTGTACTTCCTGAAGATTTCAGAGACTGCACTTTATATGCTGATGTTGTGAAATGAATAGCAACCATAAGTGTCAAGAAAGTATGTGTGAACTTTTCTGTCTGACAATTATTCACATCTGCACAGCTATTATTGTGATAGCCACCATGGGAGGTCGACTGTATGCTCGTTTACCCGTTACATTATGTGCGATTTTATCTGTTTTGCATACTGCGTCCCCTTCTGTGTGTCTCTACTGCATCAGTCCAGTGGGGTTACCTCCTCTTTCCCATGCCTGCAGCTCCTTGTACCTTGCTTGCTTTTGTCAAGGATTTGGAGGTGTAACGGCTCTCCTGTCTCGCCTTCAGACATCACTTATTCCTGTTGGCCGTGCCATCTACTGTTACCGAGTCCGCATGCATACTACAGCACATTTCGCCTTGCGGTCTGTGTGACGGTCCATTGCAGTCTGGACATGTCTCGCCGGTTGCTCCAGTCTGGTGCTGCGCGTCACTCCTACTTCCACCTGCGGATTCCTACTGAGTCGCAGTGAGTGGTACTGAGCGGCAGTCGTGGGAATTTGGGTGGGTGGGAGGATAGACAATTGCCGCTTCTGTGGTGCAGTGCTTTTCTACCTCTGTGGCTCAGTATGGTACTTCACTTTGGGGGCGGCATTATTGCTAAATTAATGCCATCTCCAAACTATACCATCTGATGCTTTTCGACCAATTACTTCTATTTATTTACCTGTTCCTCAACTTTGCCATGTTACAATGTTAGTAGGCGTGTCCCCGGTAAATATCCTAAATAGATAAATATGGGGAAGGGGGGAGTTCCACTTTGGGTCTAGAAAATTCAATTTAGCTGATGTTGCTGGAGAGTTTGGTAAGTTTTCTTGTATCACTATAAGATATTGTACAGAGATGTTACGGAATACAAGCTTTCTGGACTACGCATGTCCCTTTGTCGAGTAACAAAAAAGGTGTTAAACTGTCCAACATCTAGTTTTCCAAGGTACAGCATGGCTACTAACTACTACATCTTCTTCTTCTTCTTCCTTAGCTGAAGAAAAGGAGTAACTTTAATCTTTGTTTGGCTAGCTGAAGTTTCCAAGAGTTTGTAAGCCCTTTTGGTGGCTCATATTGTATCTGGATTTAATTGTGGGATCCTGGTTTTATGTTTTTTCCTCTGAGGTCACTTAACTGGTATCTGCAGGGAGTTGCAAATGCAGAAAAATCTGTGTGTTACGGGCTACACAGCCTTTCAGAAATCATCTGTCATTTAAAAGATGTGAGGACCCCCCCCCCGAAACAGAAGTGTACAGAAATGGGAACATCTTGTCATAATATTGTATTTGGCTAGGAATGTGTGCCCTGTGACAGGATTATGGGAAACATCTTTCATTTCCAGATTTACACATTCAGCAGTTGAGAATTTTCATCATGAAGCAAAAAGCCAAAGGGATAGGCAGTTTACTTTGTTTACCAAATCAATTGCTGGGTTTGATGCAAGCAGTTCATTTTACAGTGATATAGTAATTGAGGCTGGAAGGGATTCTAGGTCCTTCATGTCCGCTCCCCCCCCCCCCACTTCCTAAGCAGGGACCAACAGGTATGCTGTGAAAACATGTACTCCTTTATAGGGATTCCCCATCCACCCTGATACCATGGGTATTCTGTGATTCCTCACCCACCCTGACCCTGATACCCAGGGTACCCTGGGATTCTCTTAGTAAGCAGACATTTGTTCAGGCTTACCTTTGAAGGCCTGAAAAGTCTTTGTGTCCATTATGTTAGTTGTAAAAATATGTAATTTTTTTTTAAATTCATTATGCATGCCTTTTTAACCCTGGATTTTTCTACCCCCCCCCACCTTGTGTTTGTCACCTGTTTGCTTCGACTGACTCCTGTCTGAACCTGTCACTCGACTTCCCTGGGACTTGCCTTCTCCGCTGGCATCCTACTGCAGGATCTTCTGGTAGGTGGTGCCTAATTATTGGGGCAGGGCCTGCGGGGGGCCAAGGTTTGAGGTTTTCTTCCTCCGTTTTCTCCCTTGGGGCCCACGTGTGAGTAGTGACGCGATATACGCGCTCCATCTCTGTGGCCCACATGTGAGTAGTGACACGATATACATGCTCCATCTCTGTGGCGATATCCTTGGTGTGGGTCCCCCCCCCCCTTTGCTGTGCCATGGGGCTGCCACCTGGATGCTTCTAGATGACAGTCAGGCTGTGCATTCTTCCCCCTCCCCGAGGGAGGAGAACTGTTATGCAGATGGGCAATCCTCCCTCTCCCATCCAGACCCTGAGTGACCTAGGCCCATTCCTGAGCCGGGGTCGCTCCTGCGACGGGCACTGTGGTGGTAAATGCCTCAGTCCGTCACGCCACTGGGCTGGCTCAACCCCTGATTTTGATGTCCAGTTTGTTCCCAGATCCATCAGCATGCTGCCTCTCGTTGCTTTATGTTCACTCTGGTATGGTTTGGAGTTAGTTCTGCTGTCCCTAGTTGTGTCCCAGGATGTCAGGCAGCAGCGTCCGTTTGCAGGCTAGTCTTGGTCACAAGAAAACTCAGTGGGTGCACATACACAGTTGAGACCTCAGGGCAGCTGTATTATCCAGAGCTTTCCTTTAATTTTAAATAAAAAAATAAATTGCAAAAGCAGAGTCAAAATGGAGAAAAAGGTATCCTTAGAAGATAGGAGTAAAAGAAACATACATGGTCTCTCTAATAAAAGGTCAGTCTGTTGTATACGTTTTTATGGGTGAGGTTGGAGGGCCTCTTAAGAGTGTTGCCTCGTGCGTTCTTAGGACCAGAGGTGAGCAGTTCTGTGGTCTTAAGGACGCAAGAGGCAACACTTTTTTTTTTTTAATTTTGTTTCCATTCGTAATTTTTGGTGTTTTTCATTTTTCTCCCCTTCCCTCTTGGGGCCACGGTGTACATATGCGTGTACGTGCGTGGAGGCACATGCACACGCCAGGATCTGGTGGCCCGTTCCACCCTTCCCCAGACTTGCTTCGCCGCTTCAATCGCTTGCGCTGCCCACTGGGACTACAACGGAGTGGACATTCACCCCTTTGGAGGGGAGAGCCATAGCTCGATCCCGGTCCAACCTCCCCCGCACCCCACCCGAGCCGGCTCCCTGGCAACCCAAGGTCATTCCCGAACCCGGATCTCTGGCATAGCGCGAGGTAAGACACCAGCGCCTCAGCCCTCTGCGCCACCAGGTTGGCAAGAGGCAACACTCATTTAGCTATAAGAGGCCCTCCAAGTGGACCCAGGCAGGAGCAGTCAAGCAAGACGCCTGTTACAGTGCTTAGCGTGTGACATACTCTTACGGTAATAAGAGTACCTGACATGCAACTGAAGGAAGCACTGTGATTGGTCTGGGATGCTCCTGCGCTCTATAATAAATGAAATAAAAACAGGATCTGCTTTGCCCCCATAGTAAGGGTCCCAGGAGTTTGAGAATCTTGGTCAGAGGAGCAGGGTGTCCAAATGTACATAATGTTCATCCCAAATTGCTTTCTTTTTTTTTTTTCTCTTTCTTTCCTTTTTTAAATTGACTTCCCTAACTTGGTGTCAACATGGCTCAGTAGCATATCCATCTCTGGCCCAGAAGGCTGTGGGTTCTAGTCCTTAACAGGGACTAGGCTTTAGCCATACATGCTAGCCCCTGGGTTCAGTCCTAAGGGGGTGCTGCACTGGCGTGGGCATGCCGTCCTTCAGATGAGATGTTAAAATCGAGGTCCTGTCTACCTTTTTGATGGTTGTTTTAGGTGGACTGTGGACATTAAAGATCCCATGGCACTTCTTGAAGAAAAGAGTAGGGTAATTTCCCCGATGTCCTCCCCATCCACTAAAATACCACTAATGGCTTAATCTGATTTTATTTTAGTTGGTTTACATTCTGTATTCCTCCTCCCCTGGGACAAGGCTGAAAATAATCATTACTGTCTAACCCTCCTTTCCTGGTCAACAAAAACTGAAATAAAACATTTCCACACAAATAAGGCATTTGGTCATAATAGAACTCCTGTTAATTTGTGTGGGACCCCTAAAATCTGGGGGACTGTCTAAAATCAAAAATCAAGCTATAGGTTTCACAGTAAAACATAAAATCTAAATGGTGAGAGTGTTGTGCTGTGGGTGTTGTACATCACCATCTTGTACACCCAGTAGTAAACTGCAGTGTCTGTAAGCCCGAGTCCCGGTCAGACTCTGAACCCACCGTTTTGGGAGTGCTTTCAGCTGAGATCCACCGAGATAGTAAACAGCCTCTCTTATGGGATGATGCAGCATGCAGAAGGGGATAACGGAGATTCCAACAGTGTGCAGAGGGATAATGAATATTCCAGTTGTGTGTGTGTGTGTGTGTGTGTTCCAACAGTGTGCAGGGTGGGGATAACGTGAATTCAAACAGCAGGTAGGGAATACAGCTGAGATCCAGCAGTGTGCAAGGGTTAACGGAGATCCAGCAGTGTGCCGGGGATGACTGAGATCCAGCAATGCGAGGGAAATAACTGAGATCCAGCAGTGTGCGAAATTGGGTTGGTGGGGGGACAGCTGAGATCCAGCAGTGTGGGGGGGGGATAACTGAGATCCTGCAGTGTGTGGGGGATAACTGAGATCCTGCAGTGCATGCACAGGGATACACATGAATTCCAACAGCAGGTAGGGGATACAACCAAGATCCAGTAGTGTGCGGGGGTGGGGTAACTGAGATCCAGCAGTGCGGGGATAACTGGGACAAGCAGTGTGCAGGGGATAACTGAGATCCAGCAGTGTGCGGGAGGTTAACTGAGATCAAGCAATGTGCAGGGTGGTAACGGAGATCCAGCAGCGTGTTTGGGGGATAACTGAGATCAAGCAGTGTGTGGGTGGGGTAACTGAGATCCAGCACCATGGGGAGGATAACTGAGATCAAGAAGTGTACAAGGGATAACTGAGATCCAGCAGTGTGCTGGGTTGGGGGTAACTGAGATCCAGCAGTATGTGGGGAGGATAACTGAGGTCCAGCAGTGTGCCGGGGGTTAACTGAAATCCAGCAGTGTGCAGGAGGGGATAGCTGAGATCCAGCTGTGTGTGTGTGTGTGTGTGTGTGGACTGAGATCGGGGGGGGGGATAATGGATCCAGCAGTGTGCAGGGGGAATAACAGAGATCCAGTAGTCTGCAGGGTGGGGATAACGTGATTTCCAACAGCAGGTAGGGGATATAACTAAGATCCAGCAGTGTGCAGGGGGATATCTGAGATCCAGCAGTGTGCCTGGGGAGAGTAACTAAAATCCAGCAGGTGTGGGGTGGGGGATAACTGAGATCCGCAGTATGCGGGGGTAACTGAGAGCCAGCAGTGTGTGGGAAGGGGGGGGGACTGAGATCCAGCAGCATGCAGGGGTGGATAAATTAGATCCAGTGGCATGCAGGGGTCGATAACTGAGATCCAGCATTATGCTGGAGGGGGTGTAACTGAGATCCAGCAGCTTGCTGGGGTGGATAACTGAGATCCAGCAGTGTGCAGGTGGGGGTAATGGAGATCCAGCAGTGTCTGGGGTGGATAACTGACTCAACAGCGTGGGGGGTAACTGAGATCAGCGATGTGTGGGGCGGAGAACTGAGATCAAGCAGTGTGCGGGGAGAACTGAGATTGCAGGGGAATAACTGAGATCCAGCAGTGTGCAGGGGGATAACTGAGATCCAGCAGTGTGGGGGTGGGGAAACAACGGAGATCCAGCAGTGTGCCGGGGGAGGATAACTGAGATCCAGCAGCATACAGGGGATAACTGAGATCCAGCAGTATGCTGGGGAGGGGAAAACTGAGATCCAGCGGTCTGCAGGGAGGATAATGGAGATCCAGCAGTGTGCAGGGGCTAACTGAGATCCAGCAGTGTGCAGGAGGGGATAATGGAGATCCAGCAGTTTATGGGGGATAACAGAGATCCAGTGGCTAAAGGCGATAAATGCGATCCAGCAGCGTGTGTGTGGGGGACAATGGAGATCCAGCAGCGTGCAGTAAGGGAATAACGGAGATCCAGCAGCGTGTTTTGGTGGGGGGATAACTGAGATCAGCAGCATGTTTTGTTGGGGAGATAACTGAGATCTAGCAATGTGCAGGTGGGATAACTGAGATCCAGCAGCATGTAGTGGGGGAATAACAGAGATCCAGCAGCGATAATGAGGGGTGATAACAGATCCAGCAGCATGTGGTGGGGGACTGAGATCCAGCAGCTTGTTTGGGGGAGAGAACTGAGATCCAGCAGTGTGTAGTGGGGGAATAACTGAGATCTAGCAGCGTGTAGTTGGGGGGATAACTGAGATCCAGCAGCATGTAGTGGGGGATAACTGAGATACAGCAGCGTGCGGCAGGGATAACTGAGATCCAGCAGCATGGGGGAATAACTGAGATCCAGCAGTGTATGGGGAGCACGGATCCAGCAGCTTGGGGGATAATGGAGATCCAGCAGTGCTGGGGGGTGGATAATGGAGATGCCAACAGCATGTAGAGACGTACCAGATCCAACAGCATGCTGGCCGGGGGGGGTGGAGAATGGCGATGCCCCAGCCTTTGGGGGGAGTGGAAAAAGGAGATTTCAACAGTGTGCAGGGGATTTTTTTTTCTTCAAACAAATTTTATTCATTTTCCATAAACAACATACAGAAAGTAAATGCACATTGGAACTAGAACATAATATGCAGTAAATGTTGCAAATATATATACCAGAAATTTTGAATTGTTAGAAATATTGTTAACATAGCTTCTAGGCTGTACCAAAGATTCGGTCCTACTCATATCACAAGTTATTACTTTATCAGCAATCAATCAGTCAATCAATCAAAATCTTTATTTATCCAGGCGAACATCATTGAGCAGAGCTCTTTTACAAGATGGACCTGGTTAGAACAGGGTTGGGTAAGATCCACCATAAAAATATAAAAATACATGTAAATAAGTATATAAACACAAACACAATGGTGCAGTAATAGGGGAGTCAAATGATAAAAGGAAGACAAGGCAAGCCATAACAGAGGAGGATTCAAATACAAGGGGGCAGGTCCACCATTGAACCATGCAACTGTATATAAACCATGTTCTCTGTATAGAAGAATCAGTTAGTTCATTTACCAGGGGCAGTCACTAGTACTAGCCATGAAAATGGCTTGGAGAACCACCAACTAATGGCAGATGGGGTACCAGGAGGGGTATGTAATATGTAAGCGAAGGATAAACGTTGTGAGAAGTGAAGTCCCAAGGATAGGTCGGTAGAACTGATGCGGCGGTGGGGGCCTACGGGGAGAGGAAAAGAGGAGTTAGGACTTTTATAGTATGATTGCATGTAGATTGTGGATGAGTGCAGTATAGAGTTGTGAAAAGAAGGCTGGAGAAAGCGGGAAGATAGACCAGTATCAAAGACAGGACAGAGGCATCAAGGTGTTACATGAAAGCATGATGACAGGCCAGGGCCAAGGAGGAGACAAGCACTGGAAGTAATTTGTTCATGGTTAAATGGTACAGGTTAGCATAATGACAGTTCATGGTCATGGGAAACAATTGCACTGATCATTTCTGAGACGTGAATATAAGAGCTTGAAAGATGAGATGCCGATGGGTGACCTCAGTTTTTTTTTTTTTTGCAATTTATTCCACAAGGAGGACAATGTAAAGCTTATAGCAGCCCTGCCAAAATGAGAGTTAACTTTGGGAACCATCAGTAGGAGAGATTGGCAACTTCTCAGGGTGTAATTGCCTACTGGCTTTATAGGAAGACAGTCTGTAATGTGTTGGGGCAGGTTTTTGGAGATGGCTCTCAGGGTCCATAAGGCTGCATTTTTATCATGGCTGAATTGAAGAGAACTCCATCCCACTGATATAGGGAGCAGTGGTGAGTGGAATAAGGCAGGCCTGTGATGAACCTCAAAGCTCTATGATATAATGTGTCAAGTTTGGTGAGGTAGGAAATGGGACAGTGACTGTAGAGGATGTCAGCATAATCTATCAAGGATAGAAAGGTTGATTGTACCAGCTGTAGTTTGGCATCTCTAGTTAAGAAGCGGGCTACCCTAAAGAACAGGCCAAGTCTCTGTCGTAATTTTTTGAGTAATTCTTCAACGTGCTCTATAAAGAAGAGCCTATGGTCCAGCCATACTCCCAGGTATTTGAATTTAGGGACAAATTCCAACTTCTCGTCAAGAATTGTAAGCAATATTACTATCCCTAAGCACGTGCACATTACAGACTTTTATTTGGTGTTACCATAGCGCTTTGACAGCACTAGCACCGACATCCCCTACAGCAACAGCTACCATGCCGACTATCGGCACTGTAGCCTCTGGGATGTCGGTGCATTAGCTGGGGGTTGCGCCTCTAACTCCCCACCATATGAGGGGGCTTGCCCCCCAACACTCCGGGTTCTAGGATTCCAACTCCAACTCATAGTTGACCGGAGAGCAAACACCTAGCGGGACAGTCTTGGTCACTGCACAAACCATCACAGCGATGTGCGGGTTTTGACCAATTTCTGTCACTGTGATGGTCTTGTGATGTCGGAGTCATTCGCCGGTGGCCAGTATGCCGTTTTATTTATTTATTGAAATGTTTCACCAGGAAGGCACACTGAAAACAAGTTGCTCGTCTTCTGGTGCGACCTGGGGAAGGGGGGTACATTGAAGATGAGAGAACAGATTTCTACAATATTGCAAGTAATGTCATATACATACAAATAGATAGCAGGTGGACAGTACTGATGTACATTTGAATTGAAGGGGAACAAGGGGGCCTGGATAATGTACATTATGGTTAATAAAAACTAAGTATAGCGGCTAAGACGAGACAGAATGCGGAGCAGACAGTACAATAATATAACAGAATGACAGAGGACAATATAGTTCCAAGTGCTAATAAACACAGAGGCATTCAAAATAAGTGCAAGGGAAGGGTGGAAGATGGGCATGAGGAACTAAGTACTAGATAATGATGTATTAAGATGGTGGAGGAGGGGGGAGAAGGAAGCCAGAACCTAATTTTCCTTCTGGATGGTGTGAACCCAGCAAGGGGACTTGGAGCCAGCAAGTTAGAGGTGAGAGGGAGAATGGTACAGAACCTATACCCCTTCAGAATGTTGAGAACCCTACATGGGACTGGGGGGCAAGTTAGAGGAGAGAGAGGAAGAGGAGGAGGAGAGATAGATGGTATGAGGTTGATGGTGATTATAAGGAGGAAGGGCAGAAAATTGGGGAGAAGTGGATGATAGGGCAGCAACAGAAGGGGAGTGGGTGAAAAGAAGGTGGGTATAATGATTGGCAACAGGGTAAAAGAAGAAGTTAAGGAGGCTTATAACAGGAATAGCTAGAGAAGAGATAGTTATGTAGGGGGGAACTGAGAAAGTGAGAGGAGGAGGGTAGCAGCGTATTTGAGGGAGGAAGTTCCAGATTTTAGGGGCGGTGGGCAAAACCAGACGACCGATGAGGGTGGAGGACGGGGACCACCAAGGCAGCGTGTCAAATGATCTGAGGGAGTGGGAGGGTGGGGGAGGGGTGAAGAGGGATGAGGTGAGGTAAGAAGGGTGTTCACCAAACCAATGTTTAGAGGTCAGTTTGGCAGTGTGGGAAGGGACAGAGCATGATAGAGATCACAGTGATGAGTACGAGAGGGCGTGTCAAGAGTGAAGCGACAGAAGGAGTTAAAGAAAGTGTCCAATCTGGTCAGGAAGGAGTTGGGAACAGCACCATAGACTACATCACAGTAATCAAAAATGGGAAGAATCATCTTTTGGATGATGGATTTACAGATTTCATTCTGTACTATGGCTATATATGTATCAGCAAATTACCTAATCTAGTGATAACCATTTTAAGAAGGGATCCCATGTGCCATCATATTTGTCCAATGTCTGTGTGTTTAAGTGACTAATTCATTCATTGAGGGCAACATATGTGTTTGGACCATTCATCCAGACTAGGAGGGCAACTATCCTTCCAGTATCTGAGTCATGTGCTTGAAACCTAAAGCTGCCAACAGAAGCCATTTTTTTTTTTTTTGTTGAATTAAGAGCCAAAAGGTTTCTTGTGTCCCCTAGTATAAAAATTTCTGTCTCGAGGGGTATGATTACTCCAAGGACTTGTTTACATGCCTCCCAAATAACTAACCAGGATGACCTGATCAGAGGACAACCCCATAGCATTTGAATTAGTTCTTCTTGTGTTGCCCCACTTCTCCAGCAATTGTTGTCAGTAGCAAGGTCTAGCTTATGTAACTTAGCTGGAATGAAATACCAGTCATGTAGTATTTTGAATTGTAATAGTTGGTCCTGCATATCCTTGCTTACTTTATAGGCATTGTACCACATGAGATCCCATGAGGATTGAGAAATCCTATGACCTATTCTGTCTTCACAAATTTCCTTAGTTTTTCCATTCAGATCCGGACATGCATTCATATACAATTTATATGGTTTACTTGCCCCTCACTAAGGTGAGCAGATTGGCCAGTTTCTTGTGTGCGGGATAACGGAGATTCCAGCAGCATGTAGGGGACATAACTGAGATCCAACAGTGTTTGGGGGAATGGTTCTCATTGGACAGGGGGTATACCTGAGAGTCCTCCAGCATGCAGGAGGTATACCAGAGATTTCCTCCAGCATGCAGGAGGTATACCAGAGATTCTGGAGTCCAGTATGCAGGGGGGTTATATTGGAGATTACATCATCCTTACAATTTCACCACAGATGGTGGCATGCTGTGTGACCTTGAGAAAATCACTTTACCTCCCTCCCCGTACTTCTGTTCCTTCCTGCTGGAACATTGGGTGGAAGATGGACCCCACTGAAATATATTATGACACCTCAGCCTGGCTATCCTGGGCAAATGCCTTGTAAAATAAAACTGAGAAAGGCCTCTTTGTGCTGGGTCTTGATTCCCATTACTGAGCTGTTATGCTATTGTTTGTTTTACTGGCCTTGTTCAGTTTGATCTAGGAGTCATGGTAGCCCAAGGCAGGAAGAAGGCAAGTCTGCATTCCGGACACCAACAATTCATTCATTTGTCTGACCTCTTTCTTCATCAGCTCTGTGGTGTTTTGTAAATCTGCTGCTGGGAAGGAAAGGGTTTCTGTGTGTCGAGATGCCTGTTGCAGTGCCTGGTGCTGGTGGTGAGTTGTAGAAATCCGTTGCTTGAGGTCCCTGAGTCACCTCTGTTAGGATGAATAAGCGTGACATAACTGGGTTTTTATGGGAACAGACAGCTGGACCATGTCTGACTAGGCACAACTCTATCCTGCTTGAATTCTGCTGTGATTTAACTTTTATCTGTGAATCAAACATGTGAAATCAGGTTACTGGAATGTGGGCTTCAACCTGCCTTAAAGTTAATTCCTCAACAAATGCTGTTGTGCGGGGGGGCAACAAAGTTAAGAAAAGTTGAGATGGAGATATTAACAAGTTAACACTACAGAGAAATGCATCTTACTCTAGACTTCAAGTACTGGCAATGTCATGACACCGTGACCCGGTACGGAAGCAAGTCTGAGCTGTCGGGACCGGCTGGGGGAGAATTGACCATGCCATTGGCCTCTCTCCTCTGGGGAGGGAGGGTTGTGAGCTCTGCTGCGCTGCTGTCACCTGGCTAACTACTGGAGGTGTTGCAGGCTGGATTTGCAGTGGGTGTGCGAGCACATCCTGTCATTGTTGTGTGCACACTTGTGACCCATGCCGTTTCAGCCCACAAGGTGCCCAGCAGTTCAGGAAACAAAGAACAATGGAAATACCACCCGGGGCTGAGCAGGATGATGTGGTGACCCTCCGCAGGCCCCACACTGCCTACTGAACACTCGACCTTCATCTGGACAAAACACCTGAGGGGCTTGGTGAACCTCCGGGGGGCCCAACCACAGGGGGTAAACTGTGAGGCACTAGACGAAGGTGGCCAAGTCCCAGAGGTGGTGGGGTGGTGGGGCTAGGGAGTCAGTGGTGATAGGAGCTGGCAGGGCTGAGTGAGTGGAAAAAAAAGTACTAGCAGCTGGATGAGGGTGCATGATGTGAAGTCTGCCAATGTTCCAGAACTTTCTTAGCAAATGGAAACATTCTGATAAAGAACTTAAATGAACATTTTATAGCCCCTGAAATCTGTTAAGGACACAAGTTACTGTTGATATTTTACAGTTTATGCCCCTGCTGTGTCTTTGCCGTCTTCCCTCGGGTCTGCTCTGCCCCACCCTGTGTCACTTAGGCTTGTCTCCATTCTCAACTCCACAGGCTGGGTTTGGCTGTGCCAGATCCAACCATTCTTCTCCTTAGTACCTAGGAAGGAGTTCCCATGGTGTGGAGAGGAGTGGACAGTGGCGGAGGAGGGGGGGTCGGACCTCTGAGTGCACCCGGAATAATTCTGCCCGAGACAATTTCCTTGCTCTTGGTCCCTGCCTCTGGGATACTGGCATGCAAGGGGCTTGGTGCCAGGGTGGGACAGATCAGTTTATGAGCTGGTGATCAGTTTGGCCACAACCTTTCAGAATCTGGTAGCCAAATCATAAAATCCTATTTTTAGTGGCCATCATTTTTAAGGGCTCAAAAATCACATTGTGGACAACTAGCCAGTTGGCCAGTAACTTTTAAAATCTGGTAGCCAAATCTTTTTGTTGTGCCCATGTGGCCATTGACCACCTGGCTAACCTTATTTGTCTCACCCTGCTCAATGCTGTCACAAGCCGAACGTGCAGAGCCTGTCCAGTGTTCCCCACTGTACCGTTGCTGCACTGCCGTGTGTGGTCATCCAGGAGGTAGTGCTGTAGAGGCGGCAGCTACACTTTGACCCTGGAGTAAGGGAGTGTCCTCTGGGATGCTCGATCTTTCTCCTTGTAGCCATCCCCCGACGACTCGAGTTCATGCCGCCGTCGCAAGCAGTAACCCAACTGCTGTGCCTGTGAACTGGCTCCTAAGATAAAACTTTTTTTTTTTTTTTTTTTTTTAACTCTTTTTGCTCCCGTAGGTGGTGTGGATGTGAAAAATTACCACCCTGGACCCCTTTCACCCAAGGACCTTCAGAGATCTTGGAGACTGTGGCTTACACTCCGTGGTGGGGCTCCCCTCCCAGCCCAAAGGGGGGGAGGACTGAGATGCTAGCATTCTGGGGTGGGCTGAGGCGGTGTTTGCTTGGGTCCCTGGTGTCATTAAGCTCAGCCACAGGGGTTTTCTGCTTTGTATGGTCCCCGGGGCTGAGTGGACATGCAGTGATGTCTGTGTGACGTCAGATGCACTACCGCCCCTGACATGGCAACGTCCACCGTTCAGCCAGTTCCCTGCTCCTGCACTTGTTGTGATGCACCAACCCCCAGTCATTGTTAGGGGTCGTAATGTTGCTGGACATTGTGGCCCTCCCTTCCCAGAGGAGGAGAGCTGTCCTATGAGCCCTGAATCCCCCCCCGCCCCAAATCAACCCTCTGACTCTCCAGGCTCGTTCCCGAACCCAGCTGGTCGGTGGTACTACTGCTGCGCCGGACACCAACCTTTTTTGTTAAAAGGAACATAAACAGTGTTTACATTTTATAATATAATTGTAAATTTGGGCATGTGTGCAGCCTGTTTTTATTTACTCGAGTGTATTGTTTTGGGTATTTGTTGTGAAATAGTACTATTTTATTCCTTATTTAGGACCTCCTGTGTCAGTGCAGCCCTTTGCCGGCCCAGTAGTCCTTTATTGATTTAGCAGTTCCAGAACCTAGTGACCTCAGCTGAGGTGAAGACTAACATGAGGCGGAACACAGTGATGTCAGCTTCGTCAGTGTCACTGGGTTCCACGTTGTAGTCTTCACCTCAGCCGATGCAGAATTGGGAATGGGTCTGCCTAATGATGGAGTGCCAGTGTGATCAGGTGCGGGGGGTGGGGTCTGTGAATGCCTCTGCATACATTTCTTTAACTTTTACAGGCAATTGTAAATGTTAAGGAAGGGTGTATGTACTATGCCCAACATACAATTGCCTGAAAAGTTAGAGAAATAATGTAAAAGCAGGCACTGGCTGAGGTGTCTAGTGCCTTACCTGTTACCACACCAGCAGTCCTGGTTTGGGAACAAGCCAGGATCACCATGGGTCATCCAGGAGGAGGATCGACTATACCACAGAACACTCTGCTCCTCTGGGGAAGGAGGGAGGTTTGTTGGCGCTGAGTGACTGCCACCTAGGTAAAACGTGGTGGTAGTGCAGGTGGAACAAATAGCGGTATGAAGAGTAACGCCGTTAGTTGGAGGTGGCTGCCGATGCCCTAAAATCACTCATGTTCCCGCTGGCGTTGGAGAGGTGGGGACAGGAAAAACTGAGCAAAAACCCTTTGCAACATGAAGAACACCACCCACACGTAGACCCTGCACCTGCCAACCCAGGCAGGCCTCTCCGGTGCCAAGCAGACATAAATTTATGGGTGGGGACCTGGTCCAGGGGGATACCACTGGTGACTACTGGAGGAGGTGTGGGAGAAGGCAGGTGATGGGGTTGGTGTAGGGCAGGTGGTGCTGAGTAGGGGGCAGGGGGAGAACAAGGAGGGGAAAATATAAGCGGGGGGGGGAGTAAAGACAGGCACTGCTTCTGAATGCGCTGCTACTCCATTATTAGCATTGCAGCCCCATTCCCTACTTTGCATCATCAAAACATGGATTTTGATGGCAGGGCTGCATTAGTCCTCATTGGCCAAGGGTGAGCTCAGAAGTGAGATTATAACTGGCTTTAATGTAAAGAACTACTAAATACTTTATAGAACAAAAATTCTAATTCTGGCTGTTTTACTTCCTCAGGTAGGCAGCTGCTTGCCGTGAGTTGCCTGCCTGAAGGGTGTCGGCTGCTCAGATTCCTACAGTATTGCATACCCTGATAGACTAGCACAAGTGGAACTGCTGTGTACCGTATTGGACCTAGGTACAGAAGATCAGATTTTGGCCTTTAATACTGGGCCACACTTGCTTCGGATTTGTGTTTATCTTGCCAGTGATACCACGTAGCAGATTTGATAATCAGAAGAGTGACATTTGTTACTCAGATACTAACTTTTTTTTCTGAGTTCCTTTATGTTTTTTTTTTTAAATTATTTTTCATGTGTACATATATTATTTTCTCCAGGGAGTATATTGAGGGCACTGCCTTGCTTGATGACATTTCCTCGGTGGTGGGCCCCCTTGGAAGTGTCAGCCATGACCTCCCTTGTTGATCCGGTCTAATGTGCGGGGTGGGGGCGGAGGGCAACGGGCAGTCAGAAGCAGTGGGGCTTGAAAGTGTCTATTTTATACTGTCCCCACGTTGGGGCTTTTCCATTTCTCCCAGTCCCTTAGGAGGCTGGCAGCAAGGACACCTACTGCACATGCTGAAATGTGCCCTCACATGGCACCAGCCGATGTCCTAATACTGCTCGTCTCTAAAACTGCACTGCTACTTTCAGTCGCCATGGGGACAG
Organism: Neoceratodus forsteri; assembly: GCA_016271365.2. Taxonomy (NCBI): domain Eukaryota; kingdom Metazoa; phylum Chordata; order Ceratodontiformes; family Ceratodontidae; genus Neoceratodus; species Neoceratodus forsteri. The sequence goes on along the minus strand of JADMNL010000024.1, from coordinate 252,621,296 downwards.
TATAGCAGCGGAGTAAAGTGTTCTCTGGGATGCCCAAGTTGCCTCCCTTCCCCACCTCCCGCTGGCCCCAATGAGTCAGGCTTGTTCCTGAACCTGGATAGCCGGCGACATGGTTGGCACCATTGCCAGTGCGCTTCTGTAATTTCTTTTTTAAATTGGTTTCTAAGAGTAAACAGCGCAGGTGGGGGGGGGGACAACTTTTATTTCATACAAAAATCAAGTTAAACAAGTCTTGTACTCTACCCAGGGTGAAGAACTTTGGCATAAAGGCCCCCCTGACTAACTATGAACATAGGATATGGAGAGAGGAGGACTGGCAATCAGTTTCTAAGTGAGATTTGGTGGGGAGCGTTGGGTGTGACTGTGCCCAGTTTGTGACTCTCATCTGTGGGTCAAAAGGTCAGAATGATTGTTCAAGTTCTGTCTTGGAAGGAAGGACCTGTTGAGCAGAGGGACAGTTAGAGTTGTGCCCCCCCCCCAGCCCTTTACTGGAAGGGCTGGCTGAGCTGGCAGGTTTCCTACAGTAAAACCCTTTGTAGTGGTGTACTGTAATGCTGATACACGTTGCACTGAATAATACGCTGTGACACACTCCAGTAAAAACAGTATGCAAAAAAAAAAAAGGCAAAGGGGCCCATTTGCATTGGATTCTTTTATGGGTTCTATCTTTTTTTTTTCTGTTTCCAGTATCCAGAAATATAATTACAGAGCAGAGGCTGAGAATGAGCAGTTCCCGGAGGGACGTCCAACCACAGCTTTTGTTTAATCGGATCTTCGCTGTCAATGTAAATGAAATATGGAACATGAGGGCAGAAAGCAGTCAGTGGCCCATCCAGTCTGCTGAGACTGGGACCCAGTGTTGAGCTGTGTTAGGCTAAAATGGAGATTGACCCCTCCAGCTGTGTGGTACTGGGGTGGGGGGCATCTGTGCTGGACATGCCATCCTAGATATGACAGGTTCCTTTCTACCCATCTCTGCAGATACCCCAGTCGGGGGTAGGGAGTTTCCCATTGTCCTACCATCCATCAAACAGTACTGCAGGGGGTGCTTGAGTACCATCTATCAATCAGCATGTCTACTTAACATGGCAGACTTAGTTTTAGTGGGGCATTTCTTGCCGTCTTTCAACAATGTTTGATTCCTAAGGTGGCTATGTGATTGTGAAAGGAGCTTGGGGGCTTCAAGACTTGGCTGCAGCAGCAGACCTATGAGTCCCTGGGTAGCACTAGAGTTGGAGAACCTGTATCCAGCACGCAGCTCTCTCCCTGGACTTCTCTGGTGGAATTCATCTGAGCAATGGATTCGAAATGGTGGAATCGCTGGAGAAGTGACCCTGGCTGTCATAACCAAGCTTGCGTAAGAGAATGGGCAGCTGACAAGAAGACTCGAAGTATTAGAAAATGAATGGTGCTCACCTAACCTAGAAGGATCATAGGAGCACCTGAAGGGACTGAGAAGCAAAATGTCTTGCCCTTTTTAATTTATTTATTATTTTGATTCTGTTTCGCTCCGGTCACGGCTCATGGAACCTTCTCTCAGGCATCCAATCCTTGTCCTGCCCGCCTGTAGATCCCTCAGTCTGTGCCTCCCCTCCCCCGCAGTCAGTACCCCCGGTTTCACCCGCCCGGGGAGGGTAGCCCTCGTCTCTTTGGACTCTGTTACTAGTCGGACCCTGGTTGCAGGTGGGCCCCAGAGGAAGGAACTGGAAGGCCAGCCGAGGAGAACCCGGCGGAGGGCATGGGGACTGGTGCTATCGCCTGTCCACGAAGCTGTTTTTTTTTTCTGTTCTCACTACTTCCCACCCTCGTGGGCATGCTCCGATGCTCTGGCCTTGGCATCCTGCCTGCGTTGGCCACGCTGTTCTCGTGCTGCCCGGCTTGCTGCAGCGACTCCTGGTCTCCACGGGGGGTCACCAGCACTCCGAGCCGACCCAATCCATTTGCCCGGGGAGGAGAGCACCATGAGGGCACTTATTCCTCAACCCACCCCTGCCGATCCCCCTGCGCCCGAGTCTGTTCCCGAACCCAGGTTGCTGGCGTAGCGCAAGGTGTGGCGTCCTGTGCCTCAACCATTAGCACCACCGGGCCGGCCTGTCTTGCCCTTTTTAAAAACTTGGTTGGCAGAAAGTCTGCAGATCTTTCAGGATTTTATATTACCACACTATGCCAAGCTTGTTGGGTTAGCACCCAATCTGCAATGAGTCAGCCATTCACAGTTCTACAGTGAACCATAGAAGCAGTCATCCACGACACTCTTCTAGTAGTTGTCAGAGCAGCATACCCTCATAATCTGGGTGACGGAGACATTGGGCTACATCTAAACCTATCCTACCAAATGAGGGCTGGGAGGAACGCATTCGACTTTGCACAGCACCGCTTCAGGGCTCTGGACATCACCCTTTCTTTTGTGTTCCCAGCCCAACTCCGTATCATTCAAGGTGGAAAATCTTTTCAGAAAAATGACCCGCAGGATGCAGGCTGATGGGTGTTGAAGGTGGGAAAGGAGTTCCAGTTTAGAGAAGATAGGACTTTGTACTCTGGCGAGGACTGAGAAATTATTTAATAAATCTCTCTATTGTTGCAGACTGAAATCGACTAGTTGCCGTATTGGTCCTTGTAAGAACAGATCCAGTAGCAAATGGTTTGATACCTTTCATTGGACCAACATAGATGTTACAAAAATAAGACAATGTCTAAGCTTTCGGACCTCCAAGTCCTTTGTCAGAGACTTAACGGTGATGAGAGTAACAAATGCTAAGTCCAGACCTATCTACAGTTCAGTAGTTTCTGTTTTTGGTTTAGTCGCATCTGTTCACCACTTGAGACTGGGCTCAGTGGGGGTGGGGCAGTGAGATTCTTTAGAGAACCAGCTCCCTAAGAACACTACATAGGCGCCAAGGTCTTGGGCTTGCTTTATACTGCGAACTTGTCTTCTGTCTTGTGGTTTTTTATGTTTGCTTGTACGCATGTGCAAGAAACATAGTGCCATCATACGAGTTTTCCAGAGGTGTGTCAGCCTCTTCCAATTCAGTCAGTGTATTTGCAGGCGCGGTCGCAGAGCGTCAATCACTGCTCCAGCTGTCTGACAGCTGAAATGCAGTGGCATACAGTTGAAAGGAGAGCTCCGGCATGCGTGAGCAGAGCTTCCCCCCACACACACACCACCGCAGCATGCACCTGCGTGCTCATCGCCTTCCCCCACTGTACGGCCCGGCAGGGGTGCCCAATCCCCGTCGGCTCCCTCGCCCAAAGTATCCAGGGGCTCCCAGGCGTGGCAAAATGTTTTATAACGAGAGTGCCTAATCCCCGTCGGCTGCATACCCCCCAAAAGCATCCAGGTGCCACGCTGGGAGCCCACCCCAGCGTGGCAAAATTACAGCATGGCTGGCGGGTGCCTCAAACCCCGCTGGGCTCCACCGGCCCTCCCCATGTTATCGCCGACGGGGGCCGAATCCCGCCGGCTCCACTGTGTCCCCTCAGTAAAGGTGTCACGCTGGGAGTCCACCCCAGCATGGCAACAGATGTCATGGCCGACGGGGTGCCCAATCCCCGTCGGCTCCACGTCCCCCCAACCGTCCTTCTGCCACGCTGGGAGCCCACCCAGCGTGGCAAGCAGTCACGTCATCTTTTACAACCAAAAAAACCTGTAAAGAAAAATGGTCCCTTACGGTCTCCTGCCCCCACAACCCTTTCCACCACTCACGCACCTGCCTCCCCACCCCCACCCCATGCACTCCGAGTCCGGTAGCGCGATCTCGGTGGACCGGGCACATGTCTGCACTCTTCAAAGCCGACCCTTAACTGAGGAAATGCCGGTAAGCTGTATAATGGGATAGATAGGGTTTTTTCAACTTTGTTGCATATCTCAGGCATTTTTTGGAATTTTTGCACCAAATGGAGTTCTTGGGACCCCTCCTCATGAATTCTTGCACTGTCATGGTGTTACTCCGGCCCGAAGGGTGATTTCGCAGCCACTGCGCGAAATCACCTTTCCGGAATGATTAACGAAACGGCACTGCCAGTGTTCATAAGGTGGGCTCTCAAAAAGCCTATTTTGAAAATTTGGTGGAAAAATTCCTAAAATGACATTTCTGAAGATGTCGTTAGCAGTTCCTCCTTACGCTAAGTAAGTTCGCCAGATTTTCAATATTTTCACTCCAGATTTTCAACATTGCCATTTTACCACACCTTCTTATGAGCAGTACAGCTGTCATTTTTCACATCTCACCCAAAATGTGTTTCCACCCATGTAGTGCACAATGGCACAGTCGGTGTGCAAAATCAATGTACGGGACACATTAAGAAAATCACAGTGACACTGGTCATGAGCAGAGGTGTTAAACTGGCTATGTTGAAAATTTGGTGAAAAAATTCCCAAAAATGACTGTTTTAGGAGCGCACGTTGCGCAGTTCCTACGCACGCTGGCAAGTTTGCTAATTTGTAATATTTGCACACCAGATTTTCAACAGTGTCATTTACCGCACTTCATATGAGCAGTGCAGCTACCATTTTCACATCTCGCCCAAAATGTGTTTCGCACATGTAGCGCACAGTGGTACAGTCGGTTGCGAAACAATGTTTGGGACAGATTAAGAAAATCACAGTGACACTGGTCATGAGCAGAGGTCTTAAATGGCTATGTTGAAAATTTGGTAACAAAACTCCATAAAATGACTTTATTACGAGTGAGCATTGTGCAGTTTCCACGCACCCTCGTAGGTTCATGAATTTGTAATATTTTCAGTCCAGATTTTCACCAGTGGCATTTTTCCACACCTCCTTATGAACAGTGCAGCTGTCATTTTCCACAACATGGCCGAAATGTGTTTTCACACTTTCAGTGTAGAGATGCATGGTCGCTGTGGGAAATCATTGTTCGGCATAGATAAAGAAAATCACACTGACACTGTTCATGATCGGAGGTCCCAAAATGCCTGTGTTAACAATCTGCTGTAAAATAATCCCCAAACTAGTTACATTACGGGTGTGCGTTGCACAGTTTCTACGCACGCTCGTGACTTCACCAGTTTTTTTAAGATTTTCACAGCAGATTTTCAACATTGCCATTTTTTACACCTCCCCATGAACAGTACCGCTGTCATTTTTCACATCCTGTTCGGAATGTGTTTTTGCACCTGTGGTGCCAAATGCCATAGTCGCTGTGCAAAAGCACTTTTTCGCTAATCAAACTGATATTGCCACTGTTCATGAGGTGGGGTCACAAAAACATGTTGAAAATTTGGGTAAGAAAATACCAGCGAATGCCTGGGCGTTAGGGTTTCGACCATAACGTCCCACCCTGTAAGTATGACAGGCATCAGGGGTGTGACTTGGGATTCTTGCCTGTCATGCTCATACCATTCCACCCCACCCACACCCTGCAGCCAGCCGAGAGGCATCAAGGTGTGCCTCGGGACTCTTGGGCCCAAACTTCACCCATTCTCCTATACCGCACCCATCTTACCGTATTTCCTGATGGAATGGGGTGCGCATAAGGGCCAAAGACCCTAAGGCACACCGTGACACTTGTCAGTGTCTGCAGGGTAGGGTGTAGTGAAATGGCGTGGTCGTTATGCCTGATGACCCAAAGGCACACCCCAATGCCTGCCACTCTCTGCAAGGTGGTGGTGGGGTTGGCTTCAGTTCAATACTTCGCTGCCATTCGTATTATGCAGCTCTGTAACTTCTACACTACCAATGCCAGTGCCAGCAAGCAAACATTCGGCATTGACAAATGCTAGTTATAACTGAATCTCTGTTTATCTGTTTGGTATCCATCACCATTTTACGGCTCTCTTTCTGTGTACGGTATTAGCTGTACACTTTTAAATACCCCTAACTGAAGTGCATGTAGTACTGTACCACAGTTTTTTTTTTTGGTACTAGTTACATTTTTATGTGGGCTATATTTAGTCTTTCGGAGAGTTACATGGGGAGAACAAAGTATTGTCCCTGTAATTTAATTTCTATATTGTGGTTAAAATGGCAACTTTTAGAGCTGTATTTACTATTACTGCCTGTAATGCCTCCCTATTCAAGTATCACCACTTTTATTAGGATGACCAGCTTTAATTCAGCAATTCTTGTTGTATTTGCTGTTTGGTGTTACCCCTTTACTCCTCATTTAAAAGAACAGGGGTTAAGGGATTTCTTGTGTCTCCAAGTAATACAGTGCATCATTTATACTGTGATGGCCTTCTGTGAGAGTGATCACACTTCAGTGTATGCAGAAAAAGCAGTAAATGCAAAACAAAGAAAAGCAAACTGCAAAGCACTTTACTGTGTCTGTGTGTTTTTATGTGTTTATTTAGACTTCCAGTCTGGGAAAGGCACACCGAGGCAAAGCTTATTTTTCACATGTAACCTGGAGGTGGGTGTGTGCAGAGATACAGCAGAAGAGAGACTTACAGTAAAATGCAGTGCAGTAAAGGTTCAGTAAATCTCTAATACAGACAGTCATCAATGTATAAAAATACGAAGGTCGGGGGGGGGTTAAAAGTAACAGAATGAACAATAAATTCAGTGGGATGGATGCACTAGGCTGGGGTCGCAAGTGACTACTGATGCAAGGATTCTGGCTACAAAACAACAGATTCAGTATGATGGAGGAACTACAGGAAAGAATGGGTGCATTTTCCAATGCTTTGTGCTGCTCAAACAGGGATTGTTCATGTTGAACTGGGTTTACGCTAGTGCATACAGAATGTCCCATATTGGAAGCCTCACTCTGTGTAGTGCAAAAATGTCTGTGTAGGAACGCAGCAGCAGCACCCATGGGGCACATATAAATAAGACAGATTGCATGTAGGGTGCTTTATCACCCTCCCCAAGTCCCAGTGCCAGGATGGTGAAGCAGTTTCCCTGGCATCTGGTGGTTCTCAGCCCGAGTGCTATTGCCTGTATAGTAGGAAGCAGCTTCCCTGGCAACTTATGACCCCAATTCCTGCTGGCTCTTCTGTTTATTAGAAAATAATCAGTAGCATCAGAGGTGTTACCGACCAGGGCCAGTGGCTGGCACAAATCTGCCCGGCTACATGGCTGCCCCGCATCTTCGTGATGGCTCCATTGTCATTAGACTAAGTAATATGCAAGTGTATTAATTATTATTTATTTATTTCCGATTGGGATTAATACCATTGAGCCAAGGACATGTTTACAAAGATTCCAGGTCAGACAGGTACAGAAGATGAGCAAACAACACAGGTTACATATAGGTTACCCAGATTCCATAGTAAGATTACATAGCAAGTTACAAAGGGTACATGTGATTTACATTGGTTGCAAAGGAAATTAATGATCCTAGTAACCCAGGACATAACATAACTAGATTTGAATTCAGTGTGAATAGAAAAAATGTTTCCAGTTAGGATGCAGTGATAACGTAACGCCATACCAGAATAAGTGCAGAGTACAGCAATAGGACTAAGGATCCAAAACTTGCATACTTGTGAAGCAGCCAGAGAACAGAGAAGGCTTTGTTAGCGTGTGGTGTAGGAAAAAGAATGGGGGAGAATAAGGCAGGGGTGGGCAGAAGGGAGGGGAGGAGGAGGGTGATTGCAGGAGCCCTGCAGGGTTGGGGTGGCATGGGGGTGGTGGGAAATGTCGGGCAGGGGAGTGGAGGGAGGGCAGGGGAAGGGGGAAGAGAGACGTGGGGTGGGAGTTGGTGGTGGGGCATAAGTGGAAGGGGGGAGGGTGCGAGCATTGCAACAAATTAAACTAGTGCCCGAAAGTGTGGTAAGAAAAGAGCCAGAGATCATTTCTTTGGCACAGGGCTAGATAATGTTAGGGTTATTTAAAGCATTCACAGACATAATACAGGACCACTGTGGGTCATGGGTGCCACTGGATGTTAGGGATACACTTAAAATAAAAGGAACTGCCAGGGAAATTGGGGGGAAACTGCCTCATTATACTGGCCATTGGACTCGGGGAGGACTACATGCCAGGACATGGCCTACCTTGACTTTAGCAAGGCATTTGACACAGTTCCACACAAAAGATTAATAAACCAGTTAGCCAGCTTGGGACTGGGTCCCAGGGTTGTAGCCTGGGTGAAAAATTGAGTGGACAACAGGACTCAGAGGGTAATAGTGAACGGAGTCCACTCCGAAGAAAGGGGGGATTACTTGCGGGGTACTGCAGGGTTTAGTACTGGGACCGGTCCTATTTAATGTCTTTATAAGTGACATTGTGAAGGGACTGGAAGGAAAAGTATGCCTCTTTGCATATGACACAAAGATCTGCAACAGGGTTGATACACGGGGGGGGGGGTGGAAAGGATGAGAAGGGACTTGGCAAGGTTGGAGGAATTTATTTATTTATATTTTGTTGACTGGGTGAGTGCACTAGACAAATCCTGCCTATTTTCAGGCACGACCCGGGGGAGGGGGTTACAGATGAATGCCAACTGACCTTGAACCAGATTAAGTTGTTGATATTTTGAGTGAATGAGGGAAATTTGGCCAAGGCACCGGGGAAATTACCCTACTCTTTTCAATAAGTGCCATGGGATCTTTAACATCCACCAATCCAGGCAGATGGGACCTCGGTTTAATGTCTCATCCGAAAGACGGCACCTCAGAAGTGCAGCACCCCTCTCATGCTGCACTACAGTGTCAGTACTGGGATATTAACTCAAGTGCCAGATGTGGATGTGAACCCACAACCCTCTGATCTCCCGGCCTCAGAGGCGAGTGTGCTACCTACTGAGCCACTGACACTGATATGGTCAGAAGTATGGCAGCTTGGATTCAATGCAAAGAAGTGCAAAGTAATGCACCTGGGGAACGGAACCCAGGGAAGAGTACACAATGGGTGGGGGTACTAACAACAACAAAAATGGAAAGGGACCTGGGGGTAGTCATATCAGATTACCTGAAGGTAGGCAAGCAATGTGAGGTGAGGAGGGCTGGGGATACTGGGATGCATAGGGAGAGGCATCACCAGTAAAAAAACAGAAAGTTATGTCTCTGTATAGACATTTGGTGAGACCCCATCTGGAGTACTGCGTGCAGTTCTGGAGACCCCATCTCCACAAGGACATAGACAGGATGGAGGCAGTCCAGAGGAGGACAACTAAAATGGTGCAGGGTTTTCACCAGAAGCCATACAAAGAGAGACTAAAGGAGCTTAATATGTATACCCTCGAGAAAAGGCGGGAGAGGGGGGCATGATAGAAACTTTCAAGTAATTCCAGGGAATCAGCAAAGTCCAAGAGGGTAGCATCTTTCATAAAAAGAGATGTGCAAGAACAAGGGGGCACAATTTGAAGATAGGATGGGGGGGGGGATGGCTCGGGGGCAACGTGAGGAAGTATTTTTTCATGGACAGTGTGGTGGACACATTGAACGGCCTTCTTGAGGAGCTTGTGGGGTCAAAAACAGTGGGGGAATTCAAGAATGCATGGGACAGTCGTAAGGCAGTTCTGGTGGGGGAGTAGGAAGGAGTTGGCTGTTGGTTAACTAGGATCTGCGGCTTATCCAATAGGTAGGGAAATGGGCAGACTGGGTGGGCCAAGTGGTCCTTATCTGCCGTCAAAGTCTGTGTTTCTGTATCGGCCAGTTTACTCAAGGGGGGAGGGGCAACTACATAACAGGGAAACTACTTCACTTACTGCCCATGGGACTCGGTGGGGGGTGGGAACCTAAATACCAGAGAAAAAGCTTCACTGCATTGCAACTGGGAGTTGGGGGGTGATAGGACACCAGGGCATTTCATAAATTTTGTTTTTTTATTGTGATAGCTAGTTTTCTCACCCCAGGGATTCTTCAATATGCTTGACACCTGCAGTATGCCAGCTGGGTTCAGCTGCACCAGAGGTGGAGTTAATGCTAATGATTTTTGGCATCAGCCAATCAGAGAGCAGGGGAGAAAGGGCTTCCTGTGGCTAGAGTGTGAGTCAGTCAGATTCGTTTCCCCACTGACTGGACAACATTGCCCCGGAGTCCTCTCTTCACTACATTGCTTAAAGAAGTTCATTTCCTTTTAAGTCAGTAAAGTCTGTAGTGCTGCCTTTAGTGTTTTTAAGGTATTTTTACTTGTTTTGGTGCTTTTTTCCGGCGGTTCCTTCAGTTCCCAGGAACCGGATTTTCACTTTACCTTAGCGGTTCCTACCGTGGTTCCATCTCTTTTTCTGAGGTAAATTTGTAGTGCTTTTAAGCTAAATAAAGCACTTGTTTCTTTTGCATTATTTACTTTACGGTTCCCTATATTTTGTCAGAACCACGATTTTTAAACAGAAACTTTTTATTTTCATCACGTTTGCAACCGCTTAAGGGCGGTTCCATAGTGATTGGGAACTGACAGAATTCTTTTTTTTTTCCCCATTCAGGGAACACATTTATAGGTCTGCTGGTGAACTGGCTTGTCTGATCGATCTAACAAGAAAACTGAACCTACTGGTTTAAAAAAAAAATGTTATTAAATGTGCTAGAATAGTGGCCAAGGCAGATGGCCACAATCTCTGTTTAAGTTGTTTAGGTCCAGACCATAACTCTGCTCTAAATTTTGTAATAGTTAAAAAGACAGCCAAAAGACTGGAAATCATGGCTTCTCAGTCGGCCTCCCCTCAAATAAAAATCCTGAAATGGGGTCTTCTCAGAAGTCCAAAGAAAAGTCCATTAGGGACTCCCTTGAAAATAAGCCTGATTAAAAATAATGCTGACCAAGCCAAAAAGAGACATAATGAGCAAGTTCCTGACTCAGTGCTTGCAAAAAAGAAAGAAAAAGCAAAATATATCACGGCCCCTCCCACTAAAAAGCAAGGGGAGATGCCAGTGACGCAAAAAGATACACCCTCTGATGAAGTAATGGCTAAGACTTGGCATTTATACTAGACTGTTCAGGCTATGGGCAGTCTCTTTAATGCCCTTATAAACTCAAATATCCCTCATCCCTCTGTCTGTGGGCTCGGCCAGGGTTTTTATTATGAAAGGGGTGAGGAGGAGGAAGAAGAGGGTGTACCTTTATAACTGGATGTATTCCCTGACTAAAAGTTTGGAATTCCCTCTAATGGCCAGGAGGATTCTTCCTCTCAATACACCTTCATTCTGCATATGGTGGGCACTCTGGATCTCACTATCTAAGAGACCATTGACCAGGAGGAGGAGGAAGACTTTTTAGATATGATGGTCTCTCTCCCTCTAAAAAAATTTGCTCTTGTTCATTCATAAATCACTTTGCAGAGCAATTTTTAAAATACTCGAGAATCCCACTTCCATTCCTGGAGTGGACAAGAAAATTGAGAAAAAGTACCAATTAGTGAGGAATAATGCTGAATTCCTGTATAGGCACCCTGACCATGAAGGGGTGCTGCAGGCTGCTGCTTGTGACAAAGCTAAAGTGCCCCTATCTTAACAGCCTTCTGAAAAGGAATCTAGAAGGCTGGATTCTATGGGTAAAAAAATCTTACACAACAGCCTCTCTGTTTCACCTATATGGTCTATGCAGCTCAATATCAAAAAAGCTCTCTGGAAGTCTATGTTGGCTATCAGCCAACAGGCCCCGGGCATAGTAGCTCAAAACTTAGCAGAAACTGTAAAAACTGCTCTAGAGGCTACAAAGTACTGTACCACTTTCACATGGCAGTGGACACAATGACACTGCTTCCAGAGCTGTGGCCCAGGCTATTTCCCTTAGGCGCTGTGGCTGGCTAAGAACAACTAACCTCTCGCAGGGCACTTGGGCTAAGGCTATGGATTTTCCCTGTGAGAATAATTCCCTGTTTGGTGACAAAACTGAATCTTACATGAAAAAGGTGGAGGAATACAAAACCTCCTACCAAAGTAGTGCTGCAAAAGAAAAAGCCTCTACTTCCCAGAGATCTCAGAGCAGAGGAAATAGAGGCAGAGGTTACTACCCCAGGGCCTTCTACCCTATCTATGCCCATGCCCCTGGATTGCTCCCAATTTGAGGTTTCTTCAGGGGAGTAGGAAGGAGAAGTCAGACACGAGCTGGTCCCTCGCCTCCCTCAAACACTCAGTCTAAGCAAATCTCCTGGCTGCAAAAGCCAGGTCGCCTCCCTTCCCCCAGTAGGAGGAAGGCTGACCCACTACCTCCACCACTGACATCTCATTACCACAGACAAGTGGGTGCTCGAGGTAGTGAGTCAGGGACTTACCCTGCAGGTAAAAAAAAATTTCCCACTCAGCAGGGTCAGAAGTCACTGAAATCTGTAACCCCTACAGAGAAATTACTGTTGGAGTTAGAAGTAAAGTCCCTTCTCTCTGCGAAAGCAGTGGAAAGAGTTCCCTCTTCCCAATGTGGAAAGGGTCTTTACTCCAGATACTTCCTAACTCAGATAAAGACTGGGGGACTGGTGACCCATTTTAGACCTCGGGTACCTAAACACCTACTCAATCCCAAATTCAGGATAGTCACCCTGGCTGCGATGATTCCATCCCTGCAAAAGGGGGACTGGCCTGCTTCCCTAGACTTACAGTAACGGATGTGTATTTTCACATTCCAGTCAGGCAGTCTCATAGAAAATTTCTCCGGTTCAGACTGCCTTCAGGCCATTATCAGTTTGCAGCAATGCCCTTCGACCTTTCTTCAGCGCCCACAAAGTGCCTGGCAGTAGTGGCAGACCATCTCAGGAGACAACAGGCATCTGTCTTCCCCCACCTGGATGACTGGTTAATAATAATAATAATAATTTTATTTTTAAAGTGCCTTTCAAAGTATCAAGGCGCTTTACATGTCAGAATTCACAATATAAAATATCACATAAAAACATATAAATACAATAAATACATAGCAACACCATATATTAAAAACCAACAATAAAATCATCCATACAGTCAAAAATAATATTGATACTCAGATATCAGTTAATCATCCAAGAAGGCCATATGCCACAGGTAGGTTTTCAAATTTTTCTTAAATGCCTCCACAGAGGTGCACTCCCTTAACTGGCGAGGTAGGGAATTCCAAAGAGTGGGAGCAGCATAGGAAAAAGCTCTGCTACCAGAAGATTTTAAACTCACTCTTGGAATCTCTAACACCCCCTCGTCAGCCGAGTGTAGCGATCGGCTGGGGCAGTAAGGCACCAGAAGTTCTTTCAGATAGGTCGGACCCTGATCGTGAAGGGCTTTAAAAGTCAATAAAATGACTTTAAAAGTGATCCACCACCGTATGGGAAGCCAGTGCAGTTCGCGCAGTACCAGGGTAATATGACTGGATCTCCTTGTCCCAGTCAGCACCTTGGCTGCAGCATTCTGCACCAGCTGAAGGCGACGGATTTCGACCCCAGAAAGCCCAAAGTAAAGGGCATTGCAGTAGTCCCGCAGCGAGGACACAAAGGCGTGGACCAACATTGGCAAAGAGTCAGACGGAACAAGGTGACACACCCTGGCAATATTCCTGAGATGGTAAAAGGAAGTCCTGACAACGGCCGACACCTGAGATTGAAGGGTCAGCCTGTCGTCTAGGACAGTCCCCAGGTTGCGCACCCGTTCAGAGGTCGGAAGTGACATGCCGTCAAGAAAAATTCCAGAGGGCGAGCCATCATTTGACCTCACTATCTGACCACCCGGGTCCGCCACCAATACCTCTGTCTTCTCTGAGTTCAACTTCAACCAACTAGAATCCATCCACCCTCTGATTTCTTCCAGACAGTTATTAAACACCGAGAGAGCTCCATCCTGGTCAGGCGTGAAAGACAGGTATAGCTGGGTATCATCTGCATAGCAGTGAAACCTCAGCCCATACTGCCTTATAATGTCTCCAGGGCAGCATATACACTCGAATAACATGGGTGACAGCACTGAACCCTGAGGCACCCCACACAACAAAGAAGTTGGGCCGGAGGAATGGACCCCTGACACAACTCTTTGTGATCTCCCAGTAAGGAATGAAGTGAACCATTTTAAAACAGTTCCCGACATTCCACATATTTGCCTCAGGCATGCTAACAACACCAGGTGATCCACAGTGTCAAAGGCTGATGAGAGATCAAGAAGAACTAGAATAGAACGTCTCTTCTGATCCCTCGCCCTCAGAAAATCATTAAGCACCCGAACCAGTGTAGTCTCGGTGCTGTGTCTTTTTCGAAAATCGGACTGGAAGGATTCATAGACATTATGGATGGTTAAATGGTCTTCCAATTGGGCTGCCACTACCTTCTCAATAACCTTCCCCAAAAAGGGAAGGTTAGAGATAGGTCTGTAGTTTGAGAAACAGTCTGGGTCCAAAGTAGCTTTCTTCAGTAGAGGTGTAACCACTGCTTCTTTCAGGGAGTTAGGAAACTCACCTAACTCTAAGGAACACCAGACTATTTGCACCATAACTGGGCCAATGATCTCAAGACAACCCAAAATTAGGGGAGTTGATCCAGGGTCTAAACTACAGCTCGTAGGCCGCACACTGTGGATGATCCTCATAATATCCACGACCTCCGGTTGGCAAAAGGAACTCCAAGAGAAACTAGGCATTGTGAACTTGCACTGTTCCACAACATCACCTTAAGTTGCTGAGCTTATTCCGCCCTGATGTGGCCACCTTGTTGCAAAGAACTGAGCAAGCTCCTCGCACTCCAATTGAAAAAAGCTTTCGGACTTGTAGACAGGCTGGGTTGCACAGTCTGTCCACAGTCCTGAAACAGCTGGGCGGTCGATTCTGTGCAACTGCAATCTCCCTGGACAGGAATTCTGCCTTCTTATGGGTGATTGCAGATTGATAGATAGAATAGTGTTCCATCAATCTAAGGTGGTCGGCATCAAGGGCGGACTTGCGCCAGCACCGCTCTAACCTTCGCCCCTGTCTCCGCGCCCTCAGTGTCCCATCAAACCAAGGGGACCTGGGGTGAAGGAGATAAGATACTCACTGAACAGGAGCAATAAAATCCAGGGCCACCGTAACGGCCGTATTATAAGCCAACACCAGTTCCCCTGGATTACTGCTAGCCAACACGGGGGATGAGAGATCAAGGACCGCAGCAAGGCCCTGAGAAGTGATATTTCGTAATGGTCGGTACCTGACCATCTCCACAGAGGAAGGCCTTCTCAGGGGGGTGCAAAAATTGAACCTCACGGTGTGGTGGTCAGACCAAGCGACTGGTTCCACCCCCACGTCGGATAAATCAATCCCTAAGAGGAAGACTAAATCCAGAGAGTGCCCAGATCTGTGTGTAGCAGTGGAAACTACCTGTGTGAGGCCCAATGAAGACATAAGTTGGAGGAAGTAATTACCAAATTGTGAGAGTTCATAGTCGTTCCAGGCGTTAAAGTCACCCAGAACCATCAATCTGGGAGACTCAAATGACATATCGACGAGGAGGTCTGCTACTTCCTGTAAGAAACGTTTCCCATCTCTGGGTGGATGGTAGATGAGAACGATTCAAATGCCTACACCTGCTACAACTGTGCACTCAAAAGATTCCGCCTCACCTACCACCACATTCGTGAGGCCCAATTTAGTCTTGAAACAGACTGCAACCCCCGCGGTCCAATCTCGGGCGGTGTATCACCGAATACCCAGCCGGAACCATGGCCTCCAATATGGGGTCAGAATTTTCATCCAGCCAGGTCTCGGTGATGCAAGCCAGGTCAGCTGAGCTAATAAGATCAGCAATAATAGCGGTCTTATTCCTAACAGACCTGGCATTGCATAACACCGCCCGCGTTGAACAAACCTCTGAGGTTGTCCGACCTATCTGCCCACCAGATTCGGCAGTGCCCTTGGGTATGGGCACCAGACATGGGGAACCCCTGTCTGGATTCCATTTCGTCCCAGGGCGCCTTCTGGACTTAATAACCCCGATACGGTGGCCGCGCTCGATCATCCTCACCTGTTCGCCCACCTCCGCCCTCCTCACTCTCCTACGAGCAATCCCCAGCGCTCTACAGCGCTGGTAGGTCTCAAATTGCAAGGGAAGGGTATAAAAAGGGCGGAGGGCGTGAAGAGAGGAGGATGAATAGTGCACCCCCATGGAACCTGCAGGCCAACACATACTACTGCTAAAACTAAAACAAAATATGTCAAATATAAACAAAAAACTAATCTAATCTCAAAACCCATACAAAAAGACACGTAAAAATAAAAAAATAAAAATAATAAACAAAACAAACAAAAATAAAAATAAATAACTATAAAATAAATATAAAGGGGACTCTCACTATCCCTACACAAAAATCCCCCCCCCTTAGCTCTCTCACAGCAAAAGTGAGGGGAAAAAAGAAAACAATCTTAGCACTCTCACTGCAAGATAAAATAAAAATCACATAAAAACAAATAAAACAAACAGCATGAGTCTGAAGCTGTCGTACTTTTATAAGCCCCCAACTAAAAAGTCATTAAACTTAATAAAGCTAATCATAAGCCCCACATAACAAAAATTCATAAAATCTCAGAGTCAGTGCACTTTCTTCATACTCCTGGCATTCAACCATTCATGATATTCCACCTGGAGAGAAACACTCTTAACCCAGTGAACCCTAGGAGTGTGCGGTTATGCAGCCAGTCCCCCCTACTTGGGATGCCAGACACAGCCCGGCCTCTGCCAGGCTATTCCGGCACCACCCGGAGGCCCCGAGAACACCAACCCACCGGCAGGTACTCCCGACCCTCCCAGGTACAGACAGCAGCACCCTGCACCTGCCTCTGGAACAATTGGGCTAATTACTCAGATCTTTCTTCCTCCTTCCCCAACACGATTCCACAGCCAGAAATTCGACTTTAAATCCTGCGGTCCACAAAGTCCAAACAGGGAGCAGGAAGAATAGACAAAGAACTACTCACTCCTTATCAGTCCCCAGCGTCACAGTTCGTATACATCAGTCAAAAGATAATCAAAACCCGAAAAAGGTTCACTCCGTGGATCCGCTCAGTGTCCAACAGTTAAAGTTCCAAGTCTAACAAAACCTCCTTCAGTCTTTCTCATCTCGACAGCCCTTCACGCTGTGACCGAAAAGACCTTCAGGTAAACAAAGCAGCACAGTGTCACTAGGGGCAAAAACAAAGTCAGTGCTCTAATATCCTGTATAAATTCTTCTCCACAGCTGCTCCCACAACTCCTCAACACCACTGCTTCCCACGTCGCAACTCCAAACAGCACTCGGGCACAAAGATTCGTACAGACTCACCGGGGGCAAACAATACAATGCTTTCAACAAATTCTTACTTTTCCTTACTGCTGCCAAAAAACCCCGACTCCACAGCCTCTCACGCTGAAATCGGGAAACAGCGAAGAATGCAAGAAATCTTTAAGGAGCCAAACAGATATAAACAAATGCAGGGCTCCGAGAAACAAAAGCGGGACTCCAAAAAATCGATAAAACAGGACTCTGAAAACGATAGTCGCTAAAATGGCAGAGCGTCCTGGACTTCACACTGCTGCAGCCCAAGCTGATAAAATATGCAAAAAAAACCTCTAACTAAACAAACAAATCCAAAACAACAGATTGCAGAGATTAGTGTTCTGGCTGGCTCAGCTCAGCCGCCATCTTGGAAAGGTAAATCTCTACAGGAGGTCATAGACTCTCTCAGCCTAACTCAGAGTACCCTGGAATCCTTAGGCTTCCTAATCAGTACTCAGAAGTCCCACTTTAAACCAGTTCATCTATTGGAATTCATTGGGGCAGAACAGGACACACAAAAGGGAAAGGCCCTGCTTGTTCTCGACAGGGTGCACAACCTTCAGAGTCCAGCAAATTCTTTCATCCTGGGCCAGCCAAAGACAGACAGACACTTCCTCAGACTTCTGGGTCACATGGCCTCTACCACAGCTGTGGTGCCAGGTTCCAAATGAGGGACATTCAGTATCACCTCAGGGTGCACTGGTCTCAGAAAAAAGGCTGTCTGTCAAAATTAATTCCAGTCACAAGAACTCTGTTACAAGCCTTACACTGGTGAAAGGACTTGGAAAATCTCAGGGAAGGGGTCCCCTTCTAGCAAAGGGAACCATCCAGAGTATTCACTACAGATGCCTCCCTTCTAGGATGGGGTGCGCTCCCAGCGGACCAGTCCATAAGCGGGACATGATCCCTCAAGGAATCCACTTGTCACATAAACCTCCTCAAACTGAGAGCCATTTATTTGGCAGTAAAAGCCTTTGCCCCTCATTTAAAAGGCCAGTCTGTCCAGATTAGAACAGACAATATCACAGCACTGTGTTACATCAACAAGCAGGGGGCACAAGGTCCACAAAGCTCTGCACAGAGGCCATGAAGATTTGGTCTCCGGCCTACTCGCTCGAAATATAGCCTTCGGCATTCATTTGCCAGGAAAGGACAGTGTGCTAGCAGATGCCCTGAGCCACATCAGTTCGGGCCATCATGTGTGGGCCCTGAACGGGGCAAGTACTTGCTGCAGTTTTCAGGAAGTGGGGCACTCCAGAGATAGATCTCTTTGCCTCCAGCCTCAGTCCCCAGATTCCCCTATACTGCTTCAGGCCCCCAGCTCTGGGCACAGTACCAGTGGACGCCCTAAACCTGGACTGGACAAAGAAGTTCCTGTATGCCTTCCCTCCTTTTCCCTTGATACTCAGGGTCCTCCTGAAACTCAGAACCCAGCCTGCCACCATGATTCTGGTGGCCTCAGTCTGGGCATGACAACCTTGTTATTCCTTGCTTCTGGCCATGTCAGCCAAGCAACCAGTTCGACTGCCCTTGAGCCACAGTCTCCTGACTCTACCTCAGATGAGGATAACATATTCCAACATAGTCTCTTCGCCTCAAAGCCTGGTACTTAAAGAGCTAGCATACCCAGACTCTCAGTACTCCAAGAAGGTCCTAAAGATCCTTTGCCTGGCTAAGAAGCCTAATACTAAAAAGACCTATGCTGCAAAATGGAAAAGATTTTCCTGATGGTGCAAGGACAGGCATATTCACCCACTGAAAGCTACAAAAGAACCCCAGAGCAAATGCACTGGGGCAAGGGTTATCCCCGGAGGATATTGGCCATAGAGCCAAATTTGAAAGAAAACACAAATTGCACATACCCCAGTAGTGCAAAACATCATGGGAAGCATATGTAAATACCCATGAATTAATTTAGACTGGCTTAGCTTTAAGCAGAATGGTATGGTGCCAGAAGGCCTCACAATACAATTGGCAAAGGCTGAGAACAGCAGACACAGACATGTGTTTCGTCCTCATTTGGAAACATCAGTGTGCCATATCTGTACCTCAGCCCAGGGAGAGATAGCCAGCCACCCTATAGGGGATCTTATTGGTCTGGGTCGTGGGCAGCCCAAAGTAGAGAGAGAGGAGGACAACAAAAGAACCCCAGAGCAAATGCACTGGGGCAAGGGTTATCCTGGAGGATATTGGCCATACAGCCAAATTTTAAAGAAAACACAAATTGGGCATACCTCAGTAATGCAAAGCATTAAAAAACTACTGACTCATCAGTGCTTGACTACTTGGTGCACCTACAGACTTCAGGCTTAAGTGCTTCATCCCTGAAAGTCCACTTAGCAGCCATTTCAGCTTACATTTCTACTGGGAAGAAGTAGTCTGTAATTTTTTATTCCATCTTTAAGACATTTTTCGACACGGCACTGAGGGTTGAGGCGCTGGACGTCGCACCTCGCACCATGCTTGTGACACATTTTCGGGAACGAGCACGGGCCACTGGGGGTAGGCCGGGGAGGAGAAGGCTCAAGCATCCACCAACAGCTCACCTTCTCCTGGGAAGGGAGGGTTGCAGGACTCAGCACTTGAGTGCCTCCCAGTGGGGAGGCAGCTCGCTGTAGCCTGCATGCAAAAGGGGGAAGGTGGTGCATGGCAGATGTCGGCAGGAACGCACTCGGGAGCGAGTGCGTTTCCTCCACCAGGCGTCATTGCACGATCGTGCGTGCCAAGGCGGAGGGGGTGGAACCATCAGAACAAGGAAATGCCATGGAGTGGTGTTAGGTGACGACGTGCCCTGGCCCCACACCCACCGCTGGACCCCACCCACCTGAGTCCCGATCCTCCTTATGCCCATCGCTGCCTGGATGATAGTGGATATCTAGGGCACCTGTGGGAGTGGCAGCCATGCCCTGGGGGGTAAGCCAGGGAGGTCTCTTTTCAGGCAGAGGTAAGGCATCTTGCGGAGCCCTGGGAGGGGACCCAGAGTGGGGAGGTTTCAGGTTGTGTGGGAGACAACCGGGATGACACTTGAGAGAGGCCACCTCTCCGATGACCGGAGGAAAGAAGAATTGGGGGCAGTTTTCGAGGGCTTGTCACATCTTCAAACCCCAATTAGGTAACCTGTCCTTCCTTCCTGGGATTTGAACCTCTGCATAGCCAAACTCATGGAGCCTCCTTTTGAGCCCCTGGCTACAGCAGACCTGAAGTACACCACTTGCAAAACTGTTTTTGGTGGCTGTCACCTCAGCCAGAAGGATTTCAGACTGTAGGCACTCTGTACTGAACCCAACTACATTATCTCCTACAAAGATAAAGTAGTTCTCAGAAGGAATTGGAAATTCTTGCTCAAGGTAGTGTCCGAATTCCACTTGAACCAGTACATAACGCTCCCTGTCTTCTTTACAGACAGCTCCACTCCTGGTGAGCGGAAGCTACACAGTTTGGATGCAAAGAGGGCACTGACCTACTACTGGAGCACACCAAGCAGCTCAGAGCTTCCCAACCCCAGCTTTTCCACAGCTATTGCGAGGAAGGCAAGGGCAGGCTAGCCTCTAAGAGGGCTGTTTCTCACTGGATAGTCTCCTGCATCCAGTTCTGTTACAGTAAGTACAAGCAACTGCCTAAAGGCCTCAGGGCGTACTCTACTAGGGGCACTGCAGCCTCGGTGGCAGCTGCAAGGGACATACCCTTGCTGGATATCTGCAAAGCAGCTGCCTGGAAGACTATATACACTTTCGCAAAACACTACTATTTGGATGTACAGTCCTGATCAGATGCCAGATTTGGTACAGCAGTCCTGTAGACTTTCTTTCCAAAGAAGAAAGGGACGAAGGTTGGAGAGATGCTGGTGGAAGTCTGGCCTGGAGTGTGACAGACTTAGTTTGATGGACCATTATGAGGTCTATCAATCAGCAATTACCCGTAAAAAGGCAGTATTCCTGTCCAGGGAGATTGCTGCTGCACAGAATCTACCAGCTCAGCTATTCCGGACTGTGGACAGATTGTGCAGTCCAGTCTGTCTTTAGCCTGGAAATGTGTGTTCTCAAGAATGGTGTGAGGAGTTTGCTCGATTCTTTTCAGATAAGTTTGCCACAATCGGGTCCGGTATCCACTTGACCTTCTCTAATGTAAGTTGCGATGGTCGGCAGGAGATGTCGGACACCCCGTTTGTGTGGTGTGACTTCAGCTTGCCCATGATGAGTGACAGTGTGATGATCATCCAGTCTTTGCGTCCGACCAGCTGTAGTTTGGACCCGGGCCCCACACTTCTGTTAGTGGGCTGTGTGGATAAAATTGGGCTGGTCCTTGCTAAGATAATTCTGGATGTCTTTGGAGAGGGGGGTCTTTCCTGATCCTCTGAAGGTGGCCGTGGTTCGGCCCCTTCTTAAAAAATCCTCCTTGGACCCAGATTGTCTGGCTAACTACAGGCCTGTCTCTAACCTGCCATTTGTGGGTAAGGTTGGATCGTATGGCCGGGGGTGTAGCCATTATATTTAAATCTGAGCTGGGCCTTGTGAATGTGCCATTGGGAAGTACCAGATCCGTCGAGTATATCCTGGGTGAGGGTGTCTGCTGCGGGATACTCCTCATCTACCATCCACCAGGAGATGGTGGAGCATTCCTGCAGGAGATAGCGGACTTCATCATTCACATGGAGTTGAGGTCCCCCAGATGGATAATTCTGGGGGACTTCAATGCCTGAGTTGACGATGAACTCTCGCACTTTGGTCAAAATCTCCTCCAGCTTATGATGACGCTGGGCTTTACACAGATAGTTACCACCTCAACCCATGTAGGGGGTCACTCGTTGGATCTGATCTTTCTTTTGGGTATGGAGATAGCTGACTTGGGGGTAGAACCAGTCGGCTGGTCTGACCATCACATCATAAGGTTCAGCTTCAGGTTCCCCCCAATAGGTCTGCCCCTACGGAGATGGTCCAGTACCACCCTTTGAGGGGAGTTACCCCTAATGACTTGTCGGCAGTACTGGACCTATCGAATTTGTTGGGTGAATGCATGAGTCCAGATGATCTCGTCCTAGCCTGTAATAAGGCTGTGGGAGATGCTCTGGACAAGATTGCTCCTGTTCGTGTTCGACCCCTCACCCTTCATCCAAGGAACCCCTGGTTTGATGGTTCCTTGAAGGAACTGAGGCGAGTTGGTCGAAGGCTGGAGAGAGCTTGGTGAAAGTCTGGCCTTGATGCTGACAGGCTTAAGCTGATGGCACATTATGATTGCTATCAGCTAGAAATCACCTATAAGAAGGCAGAGTTCCTGTCCAGGGAGATTTCTGCTATACAGAATCGACCAGCTCAGCTTTTCTGGACTGTCGACAGATTGGATTGCACAATCTGTCTTCAGCTCAGAGAAGCTTTTTCTCGGCTGAAATGTGAGGAGTTTTGCTCGATTCTTCGCAGATAAAGTTGCCAGCATCAGGTCTAGCATCGACATAGCCTCTCCTACGAGAAGTTGTGGTGATTGGCAGGAAGTGGTGTGCACCCGGTCTCTCTGGTCAGATTTCTGCTAGCCAGAATTCACAGATA
Organism: Neoceratodus forsteri; assembly: GCA_016271365.2. Classification (NCBI taxonomy): domain Eukaryota; kingdom Metazoa; phylum Chordata; order Ceratodontiformes; family Ceratodontidae; genus Neoceratodus; species Neoceratodus forsteri. The sequence continues at coordinate 252,598,683 of JADMNL010000024.1, read as the reverse complement.
ATGTGTCGATCATTCAGACTATGCGCCCAACCACTTGTAGTTTGGATCCGGGCCCGACACCCCTTTTATTGGGATGTGTTGATGTTATCGGCCCGATCCTTGCTGAAATTGTCTTTAGGTCCTTGGAGATAGGGGTCTTTCCAGAACTCCTAAAGGAGGCAGTCATTCAACCACTCCTTAAGAAACCTTCCTTGGACCCGGACTGTCCAGCTAACTACCGACCTATCGCTAACCTGCCATTTGTTGGAAAAGTTATTGAAAAGGTGGTTGCGTTGCAACTGGATGATCATCTTTCAACTCACAATATCTATGATACTCTCCAGTCCAGATTTAGGAAGAAGCATACCACCAAGACTGCACTTGTCCAGGTATTGAATGACCTCCTGATGACTAGAGATCGAAAGGCATGTACCATTCTGGTCCTTCTTGATCTCTCTGCAGCATTTGACACTGTAGACCATGGTGTGCTGTTGGAGCACCTGCGGCTGCTTTGTGGTCTGTCTGGTACAGTCCTCAAATGGTTCCACTCTTTCCTTGCAGACAGAATTTAGAGAGTTACCACCAGAATTTATTCCTCTGATACTTACTCCCTGTCTTGTGGGGTGCCACAGGGCTCCATCCTGGCCCCCATGCTGTTTGCAGTGTATATGCTGCCATTGGGAGATATCATCAGGCGATACAGTTTGAGTTTTCACTGCTATGCGGATAATACTCAACTGTATATGTCCTTTCTGCCTGGACAGGATGCTGCTTTCTCTGTGCTAAACAACTACCTTACCGAGATCAGAACCTGGATGAGTTCTAGTTGGCTGAGACCGAATCCAGATAAGACTGAAGTGTTGGTTGTGGACCCTGGTCATCCGGGGTGGGTATGTGAGCTGGCCAGGCATCAGGTGTTTTGATTGATGGCATACAGCTCACTACCTCAGACCGAGTGCGTAACCTCGGCGTTATTTTTGTAGACGGTCTGACACTACGGTCTCAGGTGTCGGTTGTTGTTAAATCTTCCTTTTATCATCTGAGGAATATCGCCCAGGTGAAACACTTGGTTCTGCCAGATGACCTTCCAACACTGGTCTACGCCTTCATCACTACCTGCTTTGATTACTGCAATTCTCTCTACCTAGGGCTTCCTGGGGTTGATATCCGCCGCTTGCAGCTAGTGCAGAATGCGGCAGCCAGGCTTTTGACTGGGACCCCTAGGTCCAGTCATATTACTCCTGTGCTCCGTGAACTGCACTGGCTGCCTATTCAGTGGCAGATCACCTTTAAGGTTGGTCTGCTAACCTTTAAAACCCTACATGATCAGGGACTTGGTTACCTGCAAGACCTCTTGATACCCTATTGCCCCTCCTGTCCTCTCCGATCCACCGACGAGGGATTGCTAGAGATTCCCAGGGTACGATTAAAAACAACAGGTGCTCGTGCTTTTGTTTTTTCTGCTCCAACCCTGTGAAATTCTTTGCCTTGTCGGCTAAGAGGCTGCCTGACCGTTGATAGATTTAAGACTGATTTTAAAATGTATCCATTTAATTTTGCCTTCCCTAATGACTAATGCATTTTATCTTCCTGTTTTAATGTTATAATTTATAATTGACTTTATGTGCAGCGCCTTGGTTTTTGAAAAGTGCTAAAAAAATAGTTTGATTTGTTGAGAAGGTGGTTGCATCACAGCTGGATGATCATTTGACCAGCCTCAATGTTTATGATTCTCTTCAATCCAGATTTATCAAGAGACATAGTACTGAGACAGCCTTTGTCTGGGTACTTATTGACCTCCTAATAGCGAGAGATTGAAGGACCCGTTCCATCTTGATCCTTCTTGATCTCTCTGCGGTATTTGACACCGTAGATCATGGTGTGCTGTTGGAGCGCCTGTGGTTCATCTGTGGACTGTCTGGTATGGTCCTCAGATGGTTTCAATCTTTCCTAGAGGGTAGGACTCAGAGGGTGGTGTTGGGGATTTGTTCCTCGGCATCTCTCCCCCTATCCTGTGGGGTGCCGTAGGGTTCCATTTTGGTGCCCATGTTGTTTGCGGTGTATATGCTGCCATTGGGAGCGATTATTAGGCAGTATGGCTTGAGTTTTCACTGCTATGCAGATGATACTCAGCTATACATGTCCTTTGTGCCTGGACAGGATGCTGCTGTTTCAGTTTTTAACTGTCTCTCCGAAATCCAGGATTGGATGAATGTGAGCTGGCTGCGGTTAAACCCAGATAAAAATGAGGTGTTGGTTGTGGACCCAGGTCGCCGGGAGGTGGGTTTACCTTCCGGTCTATGGCTTGGGGTGTTCGGCTGACTACCTCAGACCGGGTGCGGAACCTGGGCGTTATCTTTAATGACTGTTTGACGCTTAAATCTCGGGTGTCGATAGTCGTCAAAACCTCTCTTTACCATCTGAGGAATATTGCCCGGGTGAAACACCTGGTTCCTTCCGACAATCTTCCAACTTTGGTCCATGTCTTCATTACCTCCCGGCTTGACTATTGCAACTCTCTTTACCTTGGGCTTCCGGGGGTTGATATCCGCCACCTGTAGCTAGTGCAGAATGCAGCAGCCAGGCTGTTGACTGGTTCATCTAGAACTAGTCATATAATGCCTGTGCTTCATGGACTGCACTGGCTGCCAGTACGGTGGCGGATCACCTTTAAGGTTGGTTTGCTGACCTATAAGGCCCTTCATGACCAGTGGCCTGGTTACCTGCAAGATCTTCTTTTTCCCTACTGTCCTTCCCGCTCTCTTCAATCCACCGACAAGGGATTCCTAGAGATTCCCAGGGTTTTTTTGAAGACATCTGGGGCCAGGTCTTTTTAGTTTTATGATCCCAACCCTGTGGAATTCTCTACCTCGTCAGGTGCGAGATTGTCAGACTGTCCGAAGTTTTAAAGTAGCACTGAAGACATTTATATTCAATTTGGCATAACCTGATTTTTAAAGCTGCCGTTTTGAGTTTTAATATGTTTATCTATTTAGGTGTTTAAGTAATTGTTTTGAGTTATTTTAATGTGTACAAGCACTTTGGTTTTTGAAAGGTGCTTTTTGTAAATAGTTTGATTTGATTTGAAAGTAGGTTCTGTGACCGCCTCCCAGCTGCACAGCTTTGTAATCTGTACCTGTCAAGTATACTGAGGAATTCCTGAGGTGAGAAGAAACAATTACTCACCGGAGTAATATTGTTTCTTCCAAGGTATTCTTCAGTATGCTTGACCTCCCACCCATCCTCCCCTACATAACCTGATTGAGTAGTTCTACAGTCCTCACTTTGGCCAAATTTTTAACTGTTAGGACCGAATACTTTAGAGTTTTACAGTTATGGGCATTTTTATAGTTTTTATGCATTGTTCTTGTTTCTGTAGTTTTATAGTTTTTTCATAAGTACTGTTGGGGCCTTTTGCCCTTTAGCTTTGAAATTAATCTGACTGACCTCCCACTCTAGCTACAGGCAGCACTTTCTCTCCTGCTCTCTGATTGGCAGATGCCAAAAGTCATTAGCATTAACTCCACCTCTCGGGCAGCTGAACCCAGCTGGCATATTGCATGTGTCAAGCATACTGAAGAATACCTTGGAAAAAACAATATTACAATGGTGAGTAATTTGTCTTCTATCCCACAGCCTGTGGCCCCCTCGGTTAGGCTACAGCTTAGTTCAGTCATCTGACCCAGACCCCAGAGAAACCTCCTCCTTACCTGACCCTTGGGGAGAGAGACCCTGCCATGGAAAGGTTGGTGGGGAGCTGGGATGCCCCTCAGCCTAGCAGATCTGAAAGTTGGTGGTAGCAGGGGACTTCTTGTTGGGGGGGCAGTAGGGGACCCAAACATACTGGTGTCATTTTTCTGCATGCTGGAGGAGGTCCCCAGGCTGGGGCTGTGAATGTGTGGACAGTGCACATAATGGGTGTGTGTGCTGCAAGACTCCCTTGCACGTGCCCTCCCACTACTGTTCCCATCTGTCACTCACCACCCAAGGATCCCTGTGTGGCGCTAATGCAGTGAGGAATGGACAACCTCCCTCTTGGAAGAGGAGCGTCCTCTGGAGTGCTCCATCCTCCTTGCACCCAGTGATCCAGGCTTGGTCTTGAACCAGAGTCGTCGTCATCTCAAGCAGAAATCCTACCGTGGTGCTGATTGGCCAGCCCCGGGAATTTCACTACTAACAAACATTGGTGTCGGCCAGGGTGCAGCGCAGTGTCTTGTGTTACTGCATGACAAAAGGGATTAACTGTCCTTGAAATTGCCTCGTTTACTGTGCTAACGCTACTGTAGTATGCTGCAGTTTTGTGTTATATCCTGGCTGGCACCACTGTACCTCCTTGGATGGGGAAGGGTACAGACCTTTCTTTCTTGTTTATTTTTGATGGCAATGCACCACTGTTGATCACAGGCTGCAGTGTTGAGCCCCAAACCAGTAAGCAGTCCAAGAAGCAAAAGATTTGCTCCTCGCAATATAGTGAGGCTATAATAAGATGCGAATGACCTCTTAACTCCCTGTTGGCGCAGAGTGGTAATTTGCTTGGTAACAGGGTTTTAAATAATTGATTAGCAGTTTTTTTTTCTTGGAACAATACTAACTGTACAGAAAACATTTATATAGATTTTCTAGAAGTGTTGTGTTTGTTTGTTTATTTATTTATTTATTTATTATTTATTTTCGAGATTTACCAGGAAGGCATACTGAGCAACATGCTCGATTCCAGATGCGATCTGGGGGCATAGGCCCAGTGTATGGCAAAAATTACAGTGACTGACGATACATAGCATGAGATTTTGTACAATTATAATACAGTTTATGAGTAAGAAGTACAATGGGGAATAGGTATGACGTAAAACTCCATGAAAAGCAGTACAGGAGTATACAGCCAGGTATACACTTAACACATAACAGGATTTCTACTGTCCAATATTTAACTTATGAGAGCTAGGGCTTACATAGCATAGCAGGAGCAGCTGGAGGAGAAATGTGCTTGGAGTAGTCTGGTACGGAGACCTGGATTTTGTGTGTGTCTGATGGGGGCGGGGAGGGCGTCCAGATCTGAGGGATTCGGAATTTAAAAGCTGACTGACCTTTGGTAGTGCGCATAAGTGGGACATGAAGAAGTCTGGGGTCTGTGCCTCTTAGGGATGCGGGGGGGGTTGTTGGGATAAAGTAGACTAAAGATAGGGAGGAAGGAGAGGGTCCAGAATTTAGCAGCAAACCTAGCGCAATTTATTAATCTGCGGTCTTGTAGAGATGGAAGGGCTAGGGAGCTGTATAGAGTACAGTGGTGAGTGGATTGTGGGGAGTCGAGGATGAAACGGCAGAAGGAGTGGAATAGGGTGTCGAGGCTTGTGAGGGTAGACGCAGGGGCGATTGAGTAAACTATGTCGCCATAATCCAGTACGGGGAGTATAATTTTTTGTACTATGGCATGCCTCGTTTGCTTGGGGAGACAGATTTTGTTTCGATGGAGTGCCCCCAGTTTTGGGAGTAGCCTCTTATGCAGGGAGTCTATGTGAGAGGCGAAATCAAGGTGTTGGTCGAGCCAGATGCCAAGATATCTAAAGCTAGTGCATTGCTCAAGGGGTGTCCCTTCCAGGGTTGAGAATGGGGGACACGGGGTTTGGCGGGAGAGTCTCTTTTGGGAGCTGAACGTAAATGACACCGTTTTTTTAGAGTTAGGAGATAGCTGGTTTACCATGAACCAGTGCTGGATGGCTGAGAAATCCTCCTGGAGGAGGGATGCTACACTGCTTGATGAGGGGCCTGATGCATACAGAACAGTATCATCTGCATACATTTGGATGGAAGAATGGGAGCATGCAGAGGGGAGGCCATTAAGAAAAATGGAGAAGAGTATTGGTCCTAGGACTGATCCTTGGGGGACTCCCGATATGACTGGTAGGGGGTTTGATGTGTGGAAGGCCAGTCTGACTGCTAGCGTCCTGTCCCCTAGGTAGTCTTGGAACCAGTCTATAGCTGGGTGTGCAAGACCTGCATCCGCAAGTTTTGAGATAAGTAGGGGATGCGAGACGGTACCGAAAGCTTTTGCTAGATCTATGAAAATGGCCGTGGTGATATGTCCTTTGTCGATACCTGTGAGGATGTCCCTGGTGACACGTAGTAGGGAGATGATGGTAGAATGGGATTTGCGGAAGCCAGATTGGAAAGGAGTAAAAAAGGAGGAGGCATCCAAGAACTGGGAGAGCTGGGATAGGACCAGTCGCTCCTGCAGTTTGGCCAGAATCAGGAGTAGGGAGATAGGGCTGTAGTTGCCTGAGGAGGAGGGGGTCACCGCCTTTTGGGAGGGGTATGACAGTGGCCATTTTCCAGGTCGTTGGTACCTTACCCAGAGAGAAGGAGAGGTTGAAGAATGGGGTCAGTGGGGTGGCTATGGCAGGGGCAGACAGGAAAAGCATCTTGGCATCCAGAGACGATGGGCATTTGCCTTTGTTAGGGTTCATTGCCCGTAGGACATGGAGGACTTCTGCGGGGGATACTGGTTGGAATTCAACAGGTGGGACTTGGGGGTGGGTGCTAGGTGTGGGGGGTGCTGTGTGGGAGGGCAGGGGTGTGCATAATCCGGTGGGAGGATAGAAGGTTGTCAGCGCAGCTGGAGAAATGGGTGTTGAAGGCTTCAGCAACACCGATGGCATCGGAGATGAGGGTGCCATTTACTAAAATTGTTGGGGGGGGTGGTTGGGTAGGGGGCGCGAGCAAGGATTTCAGGGATTTCCAGAAGTCCATAGGGTGGTTAGAATTTTTACTAAAGGATGATAGGAAGTAAGCCTTTTTTTTGCTTGGTGAATGCCATTTGTGTAAGCATTATGTAGGGCTCTGTAGGTAGAGAGGGAGGCCTGGGTGCCCAATTTCTTATAAGCTTTCCAGGCATGGTCCCTGGTGCGGCAGGTTTTGTTTATGTCAGCCGTGATCCAGGGGAGATGTGCTCCTCTAACTCTCTTTGTGCGCAGTGGAGCGTGCTTGTCCCAAACTTTTAGGAAACTGAGTTTGAATGCATTAAAGGCATCGTTGACGGTAGATGCTTCGGTGATGCAGGACCAGTTTACCCTACCCGAGTCCTCCAGGAGAGATACTAGGTCTAGGGAGTTGTAAGACCTGATGTGCAGTGTCTTGGGGGAGAGGGGCTAGGGGCTATGGACCTTCCTGATCAGGTAAACCATGTGGTGGTCGCTAATAGTCAGGAAGTAGACCTGCTTTAATGATTCTATGTGGGTGCGTGGTGAGGGGCCCAGTCCAGTAGGGAGTGATTTTTTTGTCTTGTGGTTAAGTCTGGTCGGTTCATTTATCAGTTGCGTGAGGGTTTGGGCCTTTATTTTTGTCTTCAGTTGGGCTTTGTCGGCCCCTATCCAATTGACATTATAATCCCCTAAGGCATGGAGCTCACCTCCTTTAGCTAGGGACTGTAACGTGGTTAGATGGGAGAGGATAATATCAGTGGGTGTGCAAGGGGGGCAGTATGTGCTTGCCACGTATATAGGAGAAGTATAAGGAAGTGATAATTTAATTAGCGTAGAGTCTATATTAGCAGGGAGGGGGGGATCACCACAGGAGTGAATTGACGAGTGTTAGAGATATATGTAGCCGTGCCTCCGCCTTTCTTTTTACCTCGCCTATCATGCCTTATTATTGTGTATCCTTGGATAGAGACTTCCGCATCTGTATGATGTGGTTTTAGCCAGGTTTCAGAGATGGTCAGTATGTCGGGGTGTAGTGTTAGTGCGATTGGTTGTAGTAGTGAGATTTTGGATAGCAGGCTGCAGGTATTTAGGTGGAGTATGCGTAGGCCTTTGGGGAGAGAGATAGGGGTGATAGTTGGGTTTGGACCTGGATTTACCTCTATGTCCCCTGACAGGAGCAGGAGAAGGGCATAGAGATGCAGCATTTTCCTGGAATAGGTTTTGCATGTGTTGGTGTGGCAGTGAAGAGAGGAGGCTGATGGGTGTCGGAGGGTTGATGACTTTAAGATAGGTAGCCACAGATGAAAGGAGGGTGGCAGGATTGCGGCAGAGATAATGCCGTAGTGGACATGAAACAAGTCCAATACAGGCGGGTGAGGGGAAGCATTGGTGTGTGGCTGCAGGGTGCACCGAGGTGGCAGGATCAGTGGGGGTTCCTTCATTGGGAGGGTTGAGGGTGGTAAGGAGGTTTGTGCTGCCATAGAGAGGCAGAGGAATGCAGTGAGAATCAGCATCCTTGGGCAGGTATATGCTTAGTTTTGAGGAACTTGATGGGAGCCCTCTAGTGGAGGCATCTGATAAGCTGCAAATGGAAAAGTGGGCTGATGGGTTTTAACCAGTCATGTGACTATTACCTAAACAGCCTATAAAAGGAAGAGCCCACCAAGGGTGGTGGTGGGGTGGCGGGGTAGAAGCACAGACAAGTCCAGAGAAGCAGCAGTATACAAGCTGGAGTGGCTTTGTGTAGAAATCAGCAGTTTAGCATTTGAATTTGGCGCCTGTAATCGCGCGCTGCAGCCGGTTTCCAGTACCTGGTGCTTCTGGTGGGGGGGTCAGAGGTTGGGCGAGAAGAACAGGGGAGGGCAGGCGATGTGTCCTGGAGCCCCTCATGACCCCAACTGCTGCGGCTTCTGGTGCTTCGGGGGGGGGGGAATCCGAGGTCGGGTGAGAAGAGCAGGGAAGGGCAGGCGATGTGTCCTGGAGCCCTAACGACCCCAACTGCCGCACAGTGAGGCCAGTGCTATGCATTTTCACAGTGTTTTAGAACATTTATGAGCAAAACGCTAATGAATTTTTAGAGTTAAATAAAACCCTGGGTAAGGTTCTGGTATAGGGTTGTAGGTCTCTGGAACAAACTTGCCTTTGCTGCTATGTACATGCAGGATACCTGTACATCCAGGATGCCTGTTTGTTGATCCATGTCTGTGCAGGATGCCCGTTTGTTGGTCCTTGCCAGTGTGGGATGCCCATTTGTTGGTCCATGCCTGTGTGGCATGACTGCTCATTGATACCGTGTCTGTGCAGGATGGCTGTTTGTTGGTCCATGCCTGTGCGGGATGGCTGTTTGTTGGTCCATACCTGCGCGGGTTACCCGTTCGTTGGTCCATTTCTGTGCGGGTTGCCCGTTCGTTGGTCCATGCCTGTGCGGGATGCCCGTTCGTTGGTCCATGCCTATGCAGGATGCCCATTCGTTGGTCCATGCCTGTGTGGGATGCCTGCTCGTTGACACCATGCCTGTGCAGGATGCCCATTCGTTGGTCCATGCCTGTGCGGGATGCCTGCTCGCTGACACCGTGCCTGTGCGGGATGCCTGCTCGCTGACACCGTGCCTGTGCAGGAGGCCTGCTCGCTGACACCGTGCCTGTGCGGGAGGCCTGCTCGCTGACACCGTGCCTGTGCGGGAGGCCTGCTCGCTGACACCGTGCGTGTGAGGGAGGCCTGCTCGCTGACACCGTGCCTGTGTGGGAGACCTGCTCGCTGACACCGTGTCTGTGTGTGATGCCCACTCGTTGACACCGTGCCTGTGTGGGATGCCCGCTCAGTGACACCGTGCCTCTACTGGATGCCCGCTCAGTGACACCGTGCCTGTACTGGATGCCTGCCAGTGATACTGTGCCTGTGCGGGATGCCTGCTCATTGTCACCATGCACGTGCAGGATGCCCACTCACTGACACCGTGCCTGTGCGGGATGCCCGCTCACTGACACTGTGCCTGTGCGGGATGCCTGCTCAGTGACACTGTTCCTATGCGGGATGCCTGCTCATTGACACCATGCATGTGCGGGATGCCCACTCACTGACACTGTGCCTGTGTGGGATGCCCACTCACTGACACCGTGCCTGTGCGGGATGCCCGCTCACTGACACCGTGCCTGTGCGGGATGCCTGCTCACTGACACCGTGCCTGTGCGGGATGCCCGCTCACTGACACCGTGCCTGTGCGGGATCCAAGCCTGATATTGGCAGATAGGAACTCGTAGGATTGTTCATTAGCCCAGGAGGGGATTAGCAAGGCCTGTAGGTGATCCTTGGTATGGAGAAGGCAGCCACCACCATGCTTCCCAATTTGGTCCCTCCTTAGTGTGTATGAGGGGACAGAGATTTCACAGTCTAATATCTTGCATGCCAGCCAGGATTCTGTGACCACCACCACTTCTGTGTTGTTTTTTTTTTTGGGGAGGGGGATATTAAGACTTCAGACTCTGCAACCTGTGAAGAGGAGGCTGCCCATGTTAATGTGCAAGCCCCAACAGGCATTTTGCGTGTGTGTGTGTGTGTGTGTGTGTGTGTGTGTGTGTGTGTGGGGGGTGTTTGTGATACAGGGCCAGTGCTGGCGTGGATGATACCCAGTAATAATGGAAAGTACATGAGTATATGTAGCAGTATTTGTTGGTAACCATACACATTTTTCAGTAATAAGGTTTGGCTGGCAAAAATATCAAGAAACACAGTTTCTTTTCGTTTTCTTTTATTCCTGAACCAAGATATGAGGTCTTGAAGTTTTAAAAGTTACCATGCCACACCCATAACGCACCCACCATGAAAAGAATTCTTATTTTGTGCTGTTTACCATCAGAAACATGCAGAATAACCATCCTAATACAACTACACCATGAATCTGGCATGTACATTCAACAAGTAACACCAGGGGAAGACATTTTTAAACATGGCGAGTGGCAGCCGTCTTTAATGATGTGAGTCATTAATTACAAAATCAGCTGTTAACTTTTTTTTTTAGCATCTGAGAAAACAAAAAAATATACTGAGCATGCATCTTAGGTTATCAGAAATACATTTTGCTAAAAAAAAAAAAAAAAAAAAAACTATATCACAGCTGGCCAGTGGCGTGGAGGCTGAGGCATCACTGCCTTACCTCCTGCCATGCCGACTCCCGTATTCACAATGCAGAGTGGGTTGTTGGGGGTTGGTTGGGAAGGGAGGATCGAGCGTCCGGAGGACAGCTCTCCTGTCCCGGGGTGGGGTGGGACCGGAGGCTGGTGCATGCCTGGCCCCTAGCAGTGGCTGGAGGATGGCACACCGGCTCAAAAAAAAAAAAAAAAAAAAAGGACAGGGCAGAGACTAAGCAGACGCCCGCATGCGGTATGCACGGCTTAGCCATTAGCGTCATTGCATGCCATGGCTCTGCACTCTGGGATGGGAAGAAACACAGGCTGAAAAATTCCACCAACTGGCAGGGTAATGCTGGCCCCCTGCAGGCGCCACACCTGGCCAACTAGCACCTCAAGCCAGAGGTAAGTAGTAGTAGACGCCAGGGTGACGGGGCTGGAGGGGCGGTCAGTGGCAGAGATAAAGAAATAAAAAAACAAAAACAAAACAACTGATGAATGTTTTTGCCAACTAACAGATACTGCTGCTTTAAGTTTCTCATCATTGCAAAGGAATATAATTTCTCATTGAGCCTTTTTATGCTTAATGTGGTCTCACCACAGGGCCTTCTGCACTTAACAACCCTTATATTCCAGACTGTGATCAAAGTTCCATGGATATATTGCCCTGCAGTGGTTGTTTCCGGGGGGGCAAGGAGGAGTTGTGTTAGGTATGAACTCCTTGAAGGAGGAGTATGACCCAGAAGAGGACCATCTCCTTGAGCTTAGAGGTCATAGGTCCTGTCCTGGCTGAGAGGGTTAGGAATACAATTGTTTTGACAGGCAAGACCACCCACACACTGTGTGGGTGTAAGGCTGCGGAATCTGCTTCTGGGCTGCTCAGATAGGGAGGGCCACAAATTGAGTTAAGGGGGTTATCCACCCAGTGGGAGGGGAACAAGTAGGAGATGGCAACTAACTCAATTTAGGGTCACCCAGGTAGGTGGGACACTGGCCAACATATAGGCTGCCTGTAGAATGTTGGGCTGTCCAGTTAGGGAGAGTGGGTCCTAAAAACAGTTCTTTTGGTCTTTCCAGATTAAGGAGAAGTGCCCACTCATGCTTCAAGGGAAGCTAGTTAAGAATTGGCTAACATCCATCATGTTAGGGACACTCTGATAGGGAGGAACGCTAAAACATTTATTTTGGAGCCACACAGTTCAGAGGAAGCCAGTGAAGCAACCTTTTTGTTAAGGACACCTTGATAACGAGCAGCAAACAGAGGAACAAATACAGCCCTGGGGGTCCCAATCACTGTGAGCAAGGTAAACAGAGACCTCTCTGAACTCAAGCTGGCGGAATACACCAGGCTCTGATGGCCTGACAGATGAGGTTTTTTTAAGCACCTTCAGGGATCGATGGGCGTCTTGGCAAGATGTTTACAGAGGCAGTGCAGAGGGGTTCACACCCTGCAACTTGTAATCTAGCCTCTATATTGGTTGCAGTGTGAAAATATGTGCAGCGGTTGTGCTGAGAAAGAAAGCCTGGTGACCAGTCAGGTATGTGAAAAGAAAATGTGATAATAGGGATAAACTGATAAATCCAGTCCACTCACAGTGAAAGGGGTGGGAACTCCAGACCCACATCTCTCCTTTGCTCTCCTATCTCACTGCTTGCACTGCAGGGCTAGAAAAAAATATTCATACACTGGTAGTGCGGTAACCGTATGCAGTTTTTTGTAGTCAAGAACAGCTATCTCTCCCCCAGGTTAATAACCCTCCCCTAAATGGTCTTGGAAAGCACAGAAATATAGAAAAGAGGACGGAAAAGTCCTCTTCCCCTTGCTCACTTCCTTCATAATAGTCCCTGCTCGGAATCTTACTAAACATTAATAATTTCTCCATCCACCCTTCTCTTTTTCTTAACCATTCTCTTTACCAAGTTACTGACGTTTTATTACAGACAGTAAGAAAAGGTAATGATCAGCAAGTAACTGCAGTCACCTTAGTATAGCTGTAGCAGTCCTCAAATACAGGCCATTCCTTGTACCACATTTCTTTTAAAACTCTGATTTACTGAGCCCGGTTAACATACAATACAGGAGAGTAACACTTGCTACATGGTGATGAATGGGAATGTAAATAGTTACAAATTATCTCCTCTCTAACAGTAAAAACTGACTACATGGTGCAAATCCAAGGGTCCAGACCCACCTAAATCAGTCATTAAGAAAAAGATTGAGATGAAATGGAACAGAAATAATAATCATAACCATAATTGGCAGACCTGCCCTCCAAAACCAAATGTGCCCAGTGAGTCTGGCTCTCATACAGGTAGTGTTCAACTTAATGTTAGTCAAGGGCTATCTGAGTACAGAAATTGATCATACAGCAGGGACGAAAACTCATCGGAGGGATGAAGTGTACAGCAAGAGGGTGCAAATGGGGCATGTTACTAGAAAAATCACCTTGCCTTAGCATAATGACCAGTGGATGGACAGCCCCAGTTTTGTAAATACTGAAAAATAATTATGAGCTATATGTTGAAATCGATTCTTTACACACCAGAATCACCACAGATTCCTAATTGATTCCAGGAGTTGCCAAAGTTCCAGAAACCGGAGTTGTCTGAGCCGAAGTGCAGTGGTTTACATTTCATATTTTCCTTGTACCACATTTTATTGCCGTTTCATTAAACAAAAAAGACAATTTTTTGACCTCTCGGTATTTGGACTCATCCCCAGGCTCATGTTGCCTGGTTCTGCTCCTTAGATAACACCTAAACAGCCCCTCACTAGGAGGCAGATAATCCAGGAATGCAAACATCTGATTCCCAGTACAGCTGCACAGCTGGAATCCTGATGATTACATTAAAAAAAAAAAAAAAAAGGCACAAGGGATTCAGTCAATTTGAGTCTTCTTTCAAAAGGCATTTTCTATGTGCAATAACATACCCCAGGGCGCATGTTTTATACCAGGATATATATACAGACTTTTCAGGTGATTGTAGGCACTTGGCTTTGCTACGTAGTTCTCACACCTGGGGAGTCACACCCTCTTGTGTGTTACAGAGTGTAAAGCGGTGAAAATGCAAGTGCAGATCACTTATTGCATGATATGGTGGGGGATTGGTGTTCTGCTGTGCCATCAGTTGTATTTTAGTAGTCACACAGGACCGTAGATTCAGTCCTTGAGCATAGGACAGGAGTTTGCAGTAATACATGATGTAACTTGCTAAAAGGTCAGAAATCAGCTGATGAATACATACGTTTTGTCGGGAAAGGGTGGCACCAAAACAGGGACATTATTTGTATTTAGATATAAATTCTGTATTGTTTTATACTCTTCCTCCTCCTCCCACCCATTCCTGTAAACTCTGTTCTGTTTGTGGTCACTGTTTCTCAACACTTTTGGCCATCTGATTTAAATGGACTGGAAGCTGGCTTTCTTTTGAACACATGCCTACCCTTTATACAGGCACCACTGAGATGGATACTCAGCACATAGTCCTGTGGAGCCAGGAACGCAAAGACAATTGAAAAGGCTCAGTGGTTGCCTGTGAGCAAGTTTTTGTTAAAACCCAGCAAAGGTCACTGCTCCTCGCGTCAGGCCCTTGTTGTAAAATCTTTTTTAGAAAATAAGAGCGGGGTCTGGTGAATCAGGAGTGTGGTGCTCTGCATTTCCGCACAGGAGACCTGAGATCAAGTTCCTATGTTCTGGCTGTTTAGGGTCCAGCAAGCGATACAGAAACAATTCTGTTAGTTTGTCCAGATTAGGGAGAAATGTCAACCCACGGTTCAAGCGAAGCCAGTTAAGAATGGGCAAACATGCCGGCCCAGTGGCACAGAGGGTTGAAGCACAGTATGCCACAACTTGTGCCACGCTGGTGACCCAGGGTTTGGGAGCTAGCTCTGGTTGTCATGGGTTTGCTGGGGGTGGTGGTGCAGAATTGAATTTGCTGCTCTCCTTTGCCAGGGAGGGAACTGGAGTCTCCTGGGTGTCGTCAAGGGACAGGTCAGGAAGCATAGGAAAAAACAGGAGCAGTTGTAAAATTCACAACAAGAGTATTTATTTGTACTAGCAGTAACATAAAAAATAGAATTGTTCAGTATAACTGTTTACAAAGGCCAAATACACAGGAAAAAGTCCATCTGAGTTTTCCTTCGATCTCTGTGTCCCTTTTTTGTAAACGATTGCAGCTCTGTCTTGAAAGTCCTTCCAACCCCCCTTCTTAACAAGCATCCAGTTTTTTTTTCTTAAGTGTTCTTGTATGTTTTAGGCAGGTGCAGGCAGGAACACAATGTCCCAGAACTGAGGCCCCATCTCCACAGCTTTTGCAAAAGGCTTACAAATTGCACTGAGGTAACCTTTGGAGTTTCCAATAGCTTTTTGCAATCATCTCAAACTATAATTATATACATTTCAACAGTAACACTATATAATTTCTAAACAAAGGGATCCCAATATCGGTTACATTTCCACATAATGATTTGCATATATTTTTATACCAGCATATATGCAAGGGAGGAAAAGACAGAACCGCAAGGGAAGGTTGAGAGACAGTGAGAGTCAAAGAACTGCGAGACTGTCGGGTTGATTAAATCCTAGGTCTCACAGGAAAATTTGGTTGCGCAACCAGACAGAGAAGAGACAGAAGAAGACTACAACAGAACAGATCCTTACATTTAAACACTTTCTCCATAACAGCTGGGACAGGGTCCTATTCTACTGTCATACTGGGCTCTGGGCTGCCACCAAGTGGAGCCTTGGTGGTAGCGCCAAGCTCTGTGGGAGAGTCAGGTGCTAGGCCGGGGGGAGGGGCTGTTACCGGAACCACGGGGTTCATGCTTGCCTCCATGGCGATGCATGACCATGTTCTGGGGCTCCAGGAGTAGAGGGAAGAAAAAACAGAAAAACAGCTGTCTCCCAGTTGCTAAGCATGCAGGATGTGGCAACAGGGTAAAAAGCAATATCGAAAAAAAGAAAAAATGAAAAAGAATGTGCAAACATCCATCTGGGAGTAGCTCTGTTAGCTTCTGTAGTGCCACTTACGGCGGGAGTGGTGGTGCTATTGATGTCCTAGGTGAACGCCCAACACCTGCCAGCCTTCGCCCATAGTAGTAGTACTTTAGACAGGCTTTCTATGATTAGGTTGGGGGGGGATGCTGCCCTTGCTATGTCAAGATGCAGCTCAATTAGCTTGTAACCATTGGCCATCCTCAGCCCTCTGGTGTGTGTCCACCTCAGCTAGGTGGGTCTCTAAGGTGGCACAGCACCATGCCTGCAGGAGTCCCATGGTGTGTGTGTGTGTGTGTGTATATATATAAGCTACAGGAGATTCAGGCAGGTGGTCCATGGGTCTGGATTCTGTGAACTGAATCTGTGCACAGGAGTGTTAGCTCCCTGGCCCAGTGGCACAGAGGGCTGAGGCATTGAAGCCTCATCTGCTGCTATGCCAGTGACCTAGGTTTGGAAACGAACCTGGGCTGCTCGGAGGTTGGCCAGGGGAAGGAGGATCAGCATCCCAGTAAGTAAGTAAAAATTTATTTAAAAACGCTTTTCCAGAGATCAAAGCGCTTTACAGATAATAAGCAAAACAATACAATATTAATGGTATAAAATCATAGGCCATAAACTTTTACAAATAAAAAAAACTTCAACTGTATTTTAAAACTCTCGATGGTCAGGCAGCTTCGTATCCAACGAGGTAGAGAATTCCACAGGGCAGGAGCTACATATGAAAACGCACGAGCTCCAGATGTTTTCAAACGAACCCTGGGAATTTCTAGCAATCCCTCGTCAGCAGATCGGAGTGAGCAAGAGGGGCAGTAGGGAGATCTTTCAGATATTGCGGTCTCTGTTCATGTAGGGCTTTATAGGTCAGTAACCCGACCTTGAAGGTGATTTGCCATTGTACCGGCAGCCAGTGCAACCAGCGCAGAACAGGCGTAATATGACTATGCCTAGATGTTCCAGTCAAAAGCCTGGCTGCTGTGTTCTGCATTAGCTGCAGGTGATGAATTTCAACCCCCGGTAGCCCCAGGTAAAGGGAATTGCAGTAATCAAGGTGAGTGGTCACAAAGGGGTGGACCAGAGTAGGAAGGTCAGCTGGAGGAATCAGGTGTTTCACCCGGGCGATATTCCTCAGATGGAAAAAAGAGGACTTAACAACGGCTGACACCTGTGATTTCAGAGTCAAACCGCTGTCAACAATAACGCCCAGATTACGCACCTGGCCTGAGGTCAAGAGCTGGGCATCACCAAGCCAAAGGCCTGATGGTACTTCAGCCCTATGACCTGCCTCAGGGCGATCTGGGTCTATAACCAACACCTCGGTCTTATCCGGGTTTAACCTCAGCCAGCTGGCGCTCATTCAGTCATTGATTTCGGCTAGACAGCTGTTGAGCAGAGGGATTGCATCATCCTGACCGGGAGTAAAGGACAAATACAGTTGGGTATCATCTGCATAGAAGTGAAAACCCAGACTGTAATGCCTAATGATATCTCCTAATGGCAGCATATAGACTGCGAACAACATGGGCGCCAAGATGGAGCCCTGCGGTACCCCACAGGACAGAAAGATGGTATCAGAGGAATAAATCCCCATAGTAATCCTCTGAGTCCGCTCCGTGAGGAAAGATTGAAACCAATGTAGAACTGTAAGAAAGCGCATGCACTCCAACAGCACACCATGATCCACAGTGTCAAGTGCTGCAGAGAGATCAAGAAGGACTAGAATAGTACGAGCCTTTTGATCTCTCGCAATTAGGAGATCATTTAAAACACGGACAAGGGCAGGCTCAATGCAATGTCTTTTCCCAAACCCCAACTGGAGAGCTTCATAGATGTTGTGATTCATAAGATAGTCATCCAACTGTATTGCAACCACCTTTTCAATAACCTTACCCACAAAGGGCATAGTTAGAGCTAGGTCTGTAGTTAGCTGGGATGTCTGGATTCAGTGAAGGTTTTTTAAGGAGTGGTCGAACGACCGCCTCCTTTAAGGGGGCGGGGAAAAATCCTTGCTCCAAAGATTTCCAGACAATTTCAGCAAGGATCGGACAGCTAATATCTACACAACTTAGTAACAGTGGTGTAGGGCCCAGATCCAAACTACAGCTGGTTGGTCGTACAGTCTGGATAATCTTCACAACATCCGTGAATGCCAGCCTACTAAAGTCAGACCAGGAGACACAAGGGATTGCTTCCTCTCGCCGACCACCACAATTCCCTAAAGAGAGAGCAGGACAGATGCCCGATCTGATGCTGGCAATCTTATCTGTGAAGAATCGAGCAAGCTCATCACACTTCATCTGTGAAAAATCTCTTCTAGGAGCATGGCTGTGTTGTTCATCCACACTCTTTGGCATGTCCCTTTCCCTTGAAATCTCGCCGGAAAGTCTTCAGGCTGGCTCCTCCCACCCACCCGGGTGGTAAATACCTCGGCTCCGCCCCATGACGCCAGATCTTCCTTTCCGCTGGAAGAATCGGGTTCCCTTGTGCTAACTCTAGCCACTGTAGGCCCTGGATTCACATAGTTGGTTTTAACCGAATTTATCTCTCAAACTCGTCAGAGTTTTCGATTCCAATAATAGCGCATCGGATATGGAGGACAAGTCGTTCCCTGGTTTTCGCCGGTGTACGTGCGGCCAGAAAATGTTGCGCACCAATCCCCACCTTACCTGCGTGTACTGCCTATGTGTTGGTCATGACACCACCACCTGTACCTTTTGCTTGGCTTTCCATCCCAACGTCCTTGACGACTGCATAGCATGCCTTAAGTTGGGGAGACTGGAAAAAAGGAACCCGCCGGTGAATTGGAAAGAAGCGAGGTGGGTGGTTTCCACAGTCGCGGGATCCGCCGAGCAGCTAGAGCAGATGAAGGTCTTCGAGGAAGAAGCTGCCCAAGCTTCGGCCAGCTGCAGTTTCTTTGTGCCTCTCAACCTCGGTTCTTCTTTCAGAGGTTCCTTCAGGGAGCTGTGCCAGTTTTTCCCCACCAGGGGTGAGGCGCCCTCGGGCTCGCACTCCTTCCGCCCTTGGAAGAGGGACAAGGATCCATCGTCTTCGAAAAGGAGATGTTCCTGGGACAGAGAGAGGTCTGAGTCCCAGGACACTGTGACCTTGACTTCGGTTGAGATTGCTTCCCCAGCCACCGGCTTGATGGATCTTCCGTCTGGCCAGGCAGAGACCGAGGAATCGGCTGATCCAGCTGAGATTGTTCTTGAGCCAGTCGAGCTGATTTTGCCAACTCCGGTCGACGATTCTTTAGAGAGGACCCTGGTCCTTTCTTTCCCCGATGACGAGACACTTCCTTTAGGTATCCCCATCAAGGGAATTGATCCGGAGCCTCGATTTTCACCGAGCCGGTTTCTCCCGATCCTGGTCAACCCCGTCGGTCTTGATCGAGGACTCTGTCTCCTTCTTCGTCGGGAAAAGCGAAGAAAGGCCACCGACATTCAAAAAAGAGGCGCCGCCACGGGTCCTCATCCTCCTCGGGCGAGGAGAGGTTTTGACGAAACTCCGTTGACGCTATGAGGAGCTTATGTGGCAACAGTTGATTTTGGCCGGACAGAAGCCGGCTACGCCGTCCACCCCGGCCATTACTTGGCCTGCACCTCCAGGGCCGACCCCTTCGGACCCGAAATCTTCGGTTCCTCCACCTGTGGGGCCGGACGTTATTCCTAAGCCCATACCGGTCTCACCACCGATTAGGGTGGAACCACCGCCTAAATAGCCTATCTCGGGGGCTCCCTCGAAAGGGGGATCATCCAGACACCAGGCTTCCCTGACGCCTGTCCATCACGGTTACCCCTGACCACCCTCGGCGTATCGAGGGTGACGTAGGCGGGAGTCCGCTGTATCCCGACTCTTCGAATTTGGATGCCACCGGTTTGCACTCCCATCCGAATGATGAGGAGTCACTCTCGGCAGGCCTGGAGGAAGGTCCTTCCTCCTTTCAGGGCATCCTCCGCCTCATTTCTGATTCCACCGGAATGCCCCTGGAGTCTATCCAGAAAAAGGCGGAGTACCCCCTCACAGATATCCTTAAGAGGGGAGGATACCCCGACGGAGGCCTTTCCAGTGACTGAAGCCATTACTGGTCCAGCCCTTGAGCTTTGGCAGCGGCCAGCCTGCTGCCCACCATCTGCCCATATGGCCCGTAAGTATGCGGTGCCTATGGGATTCCTACTGGGATTCACGGAACATCCCTTGGCTGAGAGCCTGGTGACTGCTTCCATCTTTAGACATACTGGTAGCTCGGCCGACACCGACCGACCTCCGGACAAGGAGTTCAAGAACATGGACTACTCTGCCCATAAGGTCTACGAGGCCTCTTCCTTGGGCCTTCATCAGGCTAGTTCGGCTGTAATCATGGCACACTTCTCCCATGCCCTCCTAGGGTCACTGGATGAAGTACTTCCTCACCTCCCCGCGGACATGCAGACCACGGTCAAGAAAGTCCTTGATCAGGGCCGTGCTGTTGCCAAACAGCAGCTCCAGATGGCCATGGACATCGGGGATTCTTGTGCCCGCTCTTTAGTAGCTGCAGTGGCCACCTGCCGCTGGGCTTGGCTGCGTTATCTTCCTTTCCGGCGGATACCCATCACAAGTTAGCTGATGTGCCTTTCCTTGGTACTGACTTGTTCAGCCCTGGAGTGGCAGGCCACCTTCAGCGTATTGAACAGTCCAGTGTCACCTTGGACGCCACTTCTGCTAAGGGTTCCTCGGGCAAGAACCAGCAGAAAAGGAAGAGGAAGCCTTTTCGGCAGTCCTCCCCTCGTCAGGCAGTCCTCTAATAGAGGAGTCCAGCAGCACCAATGGCAGCAACAGGCACAGGCTTAGCGCCCTAGGCCCAAGCAGGGCCCTCAACAGCCCGTAAAGGAGGGACGAGGCGCTGGTCCAGGAGCTTCCTCCTCCTCCTCCTCTAAGCCTCCTCAGTGGCCAGTTGGGGTTGCACCTACTCCCATCACCTGCCCTAGGTCCTCCACAGAAGTCGGCTCGCCACTTTCTTTCGCCTGGTCCGATATCACTTGGACAGGTGGGTTCTCTAAGTGGTCGGGCAGGGACTGCCTCTGGAATTCAAGCAGTACCCTCCCAGCCGAGCCCACGCCCCTCGGGAGGAAAGTATCTCAGCTCGCACGCAGTCGGCTCTTCAGGACAACATAGCTCAGCTCCTCCACATGGAGGCGGTAGCTGCAGTGCCAGATCCGGGCTTGTAGACCCAGGCTTCAGGATCCAGGTTACTTCCTGGTGCCCCAAGCAGACAGGGAGGTTGGTGCCCATCCCAGAGCTCCATGACCCAAATCAGTATCTCAGGTCTCGCACCTTCCGGATGGTAACTCTGAACCAGATCATACCATCCCTGGAGCAAAACATGTGGTTTTGTTCTCTGGATCTGCAGGACGCATTCTTTCACGTCCCAATCCGTCTGTCCGACCACCGGTTCGTCCACTTCAGGGTCGAGGGGACCCTGTATGAGTTCCGAGCCATGCTGTTCGGCCTGTCATCGGCCCCGCGGGTCTTCACCAAGTGTATAGCAGTGGTGGCAGCCCATCTTCGGCGTCAAGGAGTTTGAATCTACCCTTATCTTGATTGACTTCTGGTGGGTTCCTCCCTTCAGGAGGTGGAGAGATCAAGTGATCTGGCTCTCAGAACCTGCTCTCAGCCTGGCCTCCTGACGGACAGGGCGGAGGTTCTTTCCTCCTTTGCCCGATCATTTCTGGTTGGGCTCTTGCGCCCTGCCTGGGACTTTCTGCGCCTTCTGGGTTAAATGGGAGCGTGCACCTCAGTGGTCCATTGAGCCAGGTGGCACATGCGCCCCCTCCAATGGGAGCTGGCCACCCAGTGGACTCAGCGCCATGGTCAATTCGACCAGCTGATCATGGTAACCCAGAAGATGTGGAACACTGTCCAGTGGTGGACCATCCCAGAACGGTTGCAGGAAGGGGTCCTGTTTGTCCGCCCTGAGCCGACGGTTGTCCTCATGACTGACGCCTCTCTCATGGGCTGGGGAGCCCACATGGGGGACAACAGGGCCCATGGGTTCAGGACCCCCGAGGAGTCCCGATGCCACATCAACCTGTTGGAGCTCAGAGCAGTCAGACTGGCACTGTCAACATTCACTCCTCAGCTCCGGGGTCAAGTGGTTCAAGTCCAGACGGACAATGCCACGATCATTTACCACCTCAACAAACAGGGCAGCACGCACTTCTGTCTGCTGTGCAAGGAGGCACTCCACATATGGACCCTCGTTAGCCAGTTGGAGGCGGATCTCCTAGCCATCCATGTGGCAGGAGTCTCAAACCAACTGGTGGATGCTCTCAACCGCCTAGACCAGACATCCCATGAGTGGTCCCTCCGTCCAGAGGTAGCTTACAGTCTGTTCTCCCATTGGGGCAAACCGTTGGTGGACTTGTTTGCCTCCAGGGAGAATGCCAAGCTGAGTCTGTACCATGCCCACCCCCACTCAGCAGGGCTTGCTGCAGGGGGATGCCTTTTCGAGGCCGTGGATCCCAGGCCTCCTCTTCGCCTTCCCTTCATTTCCCTTGATCCACAAGGTGTTAGTCAAGGTGAGGAGGGACAAGGCGAAGGTGATTCTGGTAGCCCCGGATTGGCTGCGCCAGTTCTGGTACCCAGATGTCCTCAGCCTCGGCTGCAGGCCCCCAGAGCAGCTCTGCACACGCCCGGACCTGATATCATTAAACCAGGGGAAGGTCTTCCATCCGGACCTTCAACGCCTGCACCTCACAGCCTGGTACTTGAGCAGCTAGAGTTCCAGGCTCTGGGTCTTTCTGAGGATGTCCACACTGTGGTGGAGGCATCTCGCAAGGAATCGACCAGGAAATGTTATGCCTTCAGATGGAAGAGATTTTCCATTTGGTGTCGGGGTAAGAGTCTGGACCCCTTATCCTGATTTGTGGCTAGCATTCTGGACTACTTTTGGTCTCTCTTCAAAGGGGGTCTGCGGTCCTCGACCCTTAGGTTGCACGTGGCAGCCATTTCTGCTTACCGGGCATGGGCCGGTCAGCCGACATTGGCACAGGCGACAGTGGTCAGGCGCTTCTTCAAAGGCCTGGATCACATATCCCCTCCGGTGCATGAACCTCCACCTCCGTGGGATCTCTTGCTGGTTTTGGCAAAGCTCATGGGCAAGCCATTCAAACCCATGCACAAGTGTGAGCTCTCACACTTGTCATGGAAGACGGCCTTCCTGGTGGCTATCATGTCAGCCAGAAGGACAGGGGCACTCCAGGTGCTTTCGATGGACTCCCCTTATCTGGTCTTTCACAGGGACAAAGTTGTCCCATGCCCCAACCCGAAATTCCTTCCGAAGGTGGTCTCAGAGTTTCACCTTAATCAGGTGTTGACTCTGCCGGTATACTACCCTAACTACACCTCGGATGCTGAGTACAGGCTCCATACTCTGGACCTGAGATGTGCTCTCTCCTGCTATAAGGAAAGAACGGCAGAAATTCGTGGAGAGGTTCGCCAGCTGTTTGTCATGTAAGCTGAAGCCACTTCTGGCAGACCTGCAGCCAAACTGAGCATTACAAGATGGATCACATCATGCATAGATCTGTGCTGTGAGTTGGCGGGCAAAGAGCCTCCCAGAGGGTTGAGAGCTCATTCTACCCGCCATACGGCTGCATCGGTGGCTGCTTCAGGGACATCCCTATCCAGGAAATCTGTCGGGCTGCTACCTAGAAGTCAGCAAACACCTTTATTTCCCACTACCATATCGACCTTGAGTCACACTGGGATGCTGGTTTTGGGGCCCTCGGTTCTCCAATCTCTGTTTCCTAAGTAGGGTGTGTGCGCCTTGCCTCCCTCCTCCCGGAGAACTGCTAGGAGTCTGCCAAAGAGTGGATGAACAACATATCCACACTCGTAGAACAACAGGTTACTCGCCTGTAACAGTAGTTCTAGGAGTGGTATATGGTGTTCATCCACACGCACCCACCCGACCTCCCCGGCTTTAGGCGCACCACCTTGCTTCCAGCGGGCTAAGATCTGGTGTCATTGGGTGGAGCCAAGGTATTTACCACCAGGGTGGGTGGGAGGAGCCAGCTTGAAGACTTTCCGGCGAGATTTAAAGGAAGAGGGACATGCCAAAGAGTGTGGATGAACAACATATACCACTCCTAGAACTACTGTTACAGGTGAGTAACCTGTTCTTCCAGACTGCAGACAGAGTGGATTGCGCAATCTGTTGACAGTCTGAAAGAGTTTGACTGATCGATTCTGCACAGCAGCAATCTCCCTGGACAGGAATTGTGCCTTCTTACGGGTGATTGCTGATTGATGGACTCTAAAATGGTTCATCAATCTAAGTCTGTCAGCATCCAGGCCGGACTTTCACCAGGCTCTCTCTAGCCTTCGTCCTACTGTCTTCAGCTCCTTCAGAGAACCATCAAACCATGAAGATCCTGGGCGCTGAGTGAGTGGACGAGCACGAACAGGTGCAATTTGATCCAGGGCATCACCTACAGCCTTATTATAGGCAAGTACGAGATCCCCTGGATCCATGCACTCACTCTAAATACCAGATAGGTCCAAAACCGTCGAAAGGCCTTCTGGGGTAACTCCTCTTAAAAGGTGATATTGTACTGTCTCCGTGGGAGCAGGCCTATTTAGGGCTGCCCCGAAGCTAAATCTTATGGTATGATGGTCTGTCCACACATTTGGTTGCACCCCCAAATTTGCGACATCCAACTACAGTAGGATCACTAGGTCCAATGAGTAACCCCCTACATGGGTAGCAGAGGTAACCACCTGTGTAAGGCCTAACATTGTCATAAGTTGGAGGAGATTTTTCGCCAAAAGATGAGAGTTCGTCGACCCCAGCGTTGAAGTCACCCAGTATTAACCACCTGGGCGACTCCAGCACACGTCGACGATGAAGTCTCAGAACTCCTTCAGGAATTCTCCACCATCACCGGGTGGTCGGTAGAGGAGGAGAATCCCAGAACCTGTACCTGCTCCCAGGATACACTCAAAGGATCTAGTGACACCCACTGGTACATCCAAGACCCAGCTCCATTCTAAAAAGATGCTACCCCTGCCCCTGATCCAACCTCAAGGCGGTGTATCACCAAGAACCCGGATGGAGCAGCAGAAGCCCAAAAATGGGGCCTGCGTTCTCATCCAACCAGGTCTCATTGATGCATGCCAGAATCAGATATTTACAACAAGATCCGCTATAATAAGCGGTCTTGTTTTAATTGACCTGGCATTACATAACACCACCCGGGTTGGATGGGTTTTCGAGGAGCAGTGCAGTACCGGTCCACAAGTTGCAGAGCCCTTGGGTATGGGAATCAGGCAGGGAAAACCCCTCTCCTGAACCCATTTCACCCCAGGGCGTCTCTTAGTCCCCACTACCTCAATCGATCGACCCCTTTCCATTCTCCCACTTTGCCCGGACCATACACCCCTCAAATGCCTTCTCACTATCCCCAATGAACGACATTTGTTGTAAACTTCAGGCGCCAAAGGGGAACAGTGAAAAGGATGGAGGTCACAAACCAAAGTGGGAGAATAGCTCCTGACCGTCTTAATGCATTCCCAGCACATTTCAATAAACAATAATTTATCTGAGACTATCCAAACAACTCAGCAATCTCAATATACAAATTTAACTCAATAAATAGTAGGGGGGTACTAGAGAGCAGCGTTTAAGACAGGATGTATCTTCAGCAGCACTACAGCTTGAGCTGCCAGAACTGATTCAAAAACTATTATTTTTGCAATAATGTTACCTTTTGAAATGCATAATTCGATAGTGGTCCAAGGATCCGAACAACACCAGACTCTCGATAGGAAGGGAGTGACGGGAGGTGGCAGTCAAAAATCAGCACCGCTGACCTCACAAACTTTACAGGGAGTGCTGGAGCAAACTGTAGGCCCTAGTGGCAGGAAAGATGCTCCGCCATGGGATACGGTCCTCCGCACCATCAGAAAAATGGACAGCAAGATAGAACAGGTCCTAGAACGGTTGCGGTAACAAGATGCACTAGAGGACAGATCGTAATGACCCAGGTGGCCTTTGCTAAATCCTTGACTGAAATTAACCACTTGAGGGCTCAAATGGAAACTATGGAAAATGCAGCAAGGCCACTAATCTAAGGTTGGTGGGGGCACAGGAGGGCATAGAGGGGGAAAACCTGCTTGATTATTTTAAAAACTGGCTAAATGAGAATCTCCATCCAGAATTCCTAGTGGACATGGAAAGCCTCACAGTAGCCTTCAGGATTAATTTCTGACGGGCCCAGGCTAATCGGGACACTCCACGCACAGTCATGCTGATAACCACAGGCCCCTTGGTCAGGGACCGTGTCCTACAATGGGCCAATATTAACTACCCTGTTAAGCTAGAGGGGCACGAAGTCAGAGTATTCCCAGACTGGTAATTCGCTATTAGCATCAGGCACAAACTCTTTGACCCGCTAAGGAAACAACCAAAGTGTCTTGGGGTGGCTCATTCGTTGCTGGC
This sequence comes from Neoceratodus forsteri, assembly GCA_016271365.2. Classification (NCBI taxonomy): domain Eukaryota; kingdom Metazoa; phylum Chordata; order Ceratodontiformes; family Ceratodontidae; genus Neoceratodus; species Neoceratodus forsteri. Next base: position 252,572,411 of record JADMNL010000024.1, on the reverse strand, counting down.
ACCAGTGCATCTGCATATAATATATTGGGGCAAAACCTTTCAATATAATGATCCCGAGGAAGCTAGGAAGAGTGTGGTTGCGATTGCCGTTGACTTTAGACAGAGACCTCCTGAAGCACAAGGGCTGCAGGGGTTGAAATAGTGTCCGAAAGGGTACATTTCCACTAGAAATGTGGATGGTTCGTCATACATTTCCTGACCAAATTGTACATTTCCACATTAAAAATAATAGAAAATGAAAATAAATTAACAGCGAAAACAGAGTTGTCTAGGGAACATAATTTATGCCTCCCCTTCACCCTCTTCCTCTGAGGAACTGCTTGATATATTGCATTCCATGTGTTTTTGTAACACTTTGTCTTTTCTTTTGTACTTTGCAGTCTCTGGTCTTCTCTCTTTCTCCAGTGCCCACAGGGATACTGTCTTCTTTCTTTCTCCAGTGCCCACAGGGATACTGCACCATTTGCATCGAACTCCTTGATTTGTACTGGACTTAGTTTGACATTGATTAAATGCCCTAGCATCTCTGGAGCCAAGCATGATCTCCAGTCAGTTTTAATACATTTCATGACTGAAAATCCAGACTCAACAATGCTCGAACTGGAACTTAAAACTAACACAATACTCGGCAGTGCTATGATGTTGCTGTGATGTTGGGCAGGTCATCCTGTTTTCTAAACAACTTTTTAAGTAGTGCGTGAGGATTGTTAGCCAGTACTGGTTCAAGAGCAAGCAGTCCAGAGGGCATATTTTATTAGCAGACAGAATTCCTGAAAACGTAATGTTGGGTTAAGGCCTTGGCCTTCAAGTGCCTTAGAAAAATGTTCTGCTAGGAATGTTTTCTGCCATATGCAACCTTATCATTGCTGTCACAGTCAGGATGCCCTGCTGGACAGTTGTTTGGATTGAAAATTTGACACACTCTTACAGCATTAAGCTGTTCATCACAGTCTTTCCCTAGTGACGGACTTATCATGTTACTGAAACACTGTTTCATTGACTTCACAACTTCATCTCTGAAATGGATTACCTCCTTTGTAACAGTACGTATCGTGCCAGAGAACTGTTGCCCTCGTTCTAACACAAGTACCTCATCTTTGAATTCCATTCTGTCAGCAGAAATGTTGTTGACAACAAGGAAGTGCTAACAGGCTTGCTGTATGTCAATGTTCTAATGAAAGAACAGCAGCCCCAACTCTTTCTGCACTTTGGAAAATTAGCAGCTTTTCTTGTTGAAATGCCAAAGATACAGACACAACCCTCTGTAAAAGTTTGTGAATCAGATGTATTGCAATGAGGTATTTAACTGAGACGAGACTTCTTCTCAGCTTAGCAGCTTTCATTCTGGTGTCCACATGTCCACTGGTACTGACCTGACCATCACTAACCTGTGTCACATGCACAACAATGCTTTTCCACATTTTAATGAGCACATTTAATGCTCAGACTCTGTGGGCTAGACATCTGGTTCCCAACACATTCACAGGCACAAGGTATTGGAGACCCAGAATAGCAGATGTTTGTTTTAGTCCAGTACGCATCACTGCTGATGAATGGTAGTACTGGAAAATCAGTTGTAATAGGTCATCAATGTGCTGTACTAGAGAGCAAGGCTTGGCTGCATCTTGCAATGCCAGTTCAAAGCGATGGGCTGAGCAGTGGACCGAGACAGCGTGAGGAACCTGATCCTGAACTTTTTTGGCAAACCCATTCCCATTATTAAGTCAAATTTACTGCTGCACCATCAGCGCAGAATCCTACCATGCAGGAGTAATCCTCAACTTTGCATTTTCTTTTATGCTGTTCATAACTGCATGGAAAATATTATCAGAGGTAGGCCTGCCTATGTCTACGATGATGAGATATTTTGTCACAGGTTCACCATCCTTCACGTAGCGTATGTAAATTAGCTCTTCCTCTATTACAGCTGAGTTGGTACTATCATCACACAAAACTGAAAAATATTTGGACTGCCTGACCTCCTCTGTAAGTTGTGCATTAATATCCTTACTGATGAATTTAATAAAACTGGCACAGGCCTCGTCGCTGGTGTACCTCAACCCAATCTTTTCCCGTTTCCCTATCTGTGACAGTAGTTCCATGTCTTATACAAAACTTGTGAATGGTTGCCCTGCTTTAGCAACCTTAAAAGCTGTCAGGAACCTATGGGTCATGATTTCTGTTGTCTCTTTATTCATTGACAGCAACCCCCTGACAACTGGGCTTTTGCTCAGGTGACGTTGAGCAGCAATACGGCTGCTTGACTCACGATGAACGTGACTAGTTTTTGGTTTTTTTTATTGTGCCCAGCGTCATGGTTTTGCAGCCAACCACAAATGAACCTTTGTCAGTTGGAAATATTTTTCTGCAGTACTCGCAGTACGTCTCAGTTCGGTCATGATTTACTAAAAGCCATTCTGTCTTTTTTCCATGACTCTTGAAAGTGTCTGGTTCTTTGTTTTTCATGCTCTTTTTCTTTTTGTGACATTTTTCCTTGGTTTGGGCACCCAAGCATTATTTATTGATGGGTGGAGGGGTTTCCACTGTACTTGCCTCCACAAAAAGCATGGAACTACTGTCAGGAATGCTTTCAGGTTCAGTGGAGGAAGATGGACCTGTCTGTGGTAATTCCACAGTATTTTTCTTGGTAAAACCAAATCTAAGAAGAGACATGCTTTGATCTGTGAACAGAACTTGACTTGTTTAATAAAGATTATTCTTAAACCGACTTGTGTGAGTCTCTGAGTTTCTTTCTTTTAGTGAGAACAAATCACAAATAAGTCAGTCAGAGAGCAGTCACCTCTCACAGGGACTTCCCTTTACTGTAGGGTAATGTAATGTGGCAGCACAGAACACTTTTTTTTTTTTTAAACCCAGACATCCAACAGAGGGTTTCCCAATGATTCCCTTAGTGTAGGGCAGCCTGTTTAGAATGCAGGAATCATAGTTTCTATGGACATGGATATGTTGTTCATCCACACTGTCTGGCAGGTTCCTTGCCGCTTTAAATCTTGCCGGAAGGTCTTCAAGCTGGCTCCTCCCACCCACCTGAGTGGTAAAACTCTTGGCTCCGCCCCATGACGCCAGATCTTCCTTACCGCTTGGAAGCTCAGGTTCCCTCCTTAACGCTCTGCGTGATAGACTGGATCCTAATTCGCGGTTCTGTCCAAACTCGTTTTAAAATTTTCAAGACTGGTCTTCCTTTCCCTCGCGGCTGCGATGGACAAATCGACTCCTGGTTTTCGGCGGTGCCCTTGTGGGCAGAAGATGTCCAGGACAGATCTGCACTCCACGTGCGTGTACTGCCTCGGCCTAGAACACGACCCCCAGGCCTGCGAGTCTTGCTGTTCGTTCTCGGCCAGTGTCTTGGTGGACCGCGCTGCCCGGTTGAAGCTTGGGCGCCCCGAGAAGCACTACCCGCTGGTAAAGTTGAAAGAGGCCCCTTGGGAGGTTACCGCGGCGGCTGGCTCGGCTGAGCAGCTCGAGCAGATGATCGCCCTCGAGGAGGAGGCGGCCCAGGCCGCATCTTCCTCCTCCTCGGTCGCGGCATTTATCCCGCTCTCTTTGGGTACCTCATATTCTGCTTCATTTAAGGACCTTTGCCATTCCCTTTCCACAAAGGGAGAGGGGCCATCGGGACATTCCTCTCGATCCAAAAAGAAGGATCCCAAGGGTAAGTCCCATCATCGGCGTTCGTGGGAGCAGGGAGAAGTCCCTTCCCGGACAGCCAACCGTCGACTTGGTCGAGGTTACGACTAAGGCTGCTGGCTTCGCGGCGTCCCGTCAGGTCAGCGGCCGAGACAGCCGTCGGCGTGGTCGAGATTTTCTCGACCCGTCGGATGGTTTGTCGACTGGTAAACCAACAACCTCTTCTAGCTGGTTCCCCGGTGAAACCGAGTTGCCTGCGCCATCGGTGCAGCAGTTCCCGTTAAGGCGTCAGAGCGAGGAGGGAGCAGGTGTCCCCAGCTCTCCCAGGCCCGCCCTCAGACTACCCGAGGTTCTCGATCTCGGACGCTCCGGTCAGCCGATCCCGACATCGGCGGTCTCGGTCTCGGCGCCAGGTAGGCGGCAGCGCTTCCTCCTCGAGGAGGAGGCTTCAGCCGCGAAATTGCGCCGACGCTTACAGTGAGCTGATGTGACAGCAGTTACTTTGTCCGGGACTAAGTCGACACCGGCGCCTTCCCGACCATTAAAGTGGCTGTCACCCGACGGCCCGAAACAGCCTCCGCTGCAGTTGAGATGCCCAAGCCTGGAGCCAGTTGTTCGGCTGAAACCTGCTGCCCAAGTGTGGTGGAACCTCTGCCTCCACGCAGAAATCGAGGAGGCACCGACCAAGGACTCGGTCGGCCCAAGGCCTCCCCACAGGTTGTCAGTCACCCTCATTCCCGACCGTCCTCCGGCAGGTGGAGGTGGCTCAGGCCCTAGGCAGCTCGTCAGCGGACTCTTCCCGAGTCCGGCAGCGGCCTCCCTCCCTGTTCTCCAGGCAGGTCGAGCCTGGAGTCCTCCGGGGCCAGTCCCTGGGCCGAAAGCCCATTGTCCTTTATGGTCTGCTCGCCTGCCCCAGAGTCCAATCACCGAATGCAGCTCGAGTCTGCTTTCCACGTGGGCTAGCATCCCCTGACGGAGATACTGGACCCCAGGGATTCACCATGAGGCCTTTCCTGTGGCTGAGGCCATTGTCGGCCCAGCCTTGGAGCTTTGGCAGCGGCCTGCTTCCTGTCCTGTGCCCTCGGCCAGGATGGCCAGGAAGTATGCAGTCCCTAACGGCTCTTTTCCAGGGTTTTTGGAGCACCTCTCTGCCAAGGGGTTGGTCAACGATAGCGTTTTCTGGCGTTCCGGGAATGCTAGGGACGTGGACAAGCCCCCCCCCAACAAGGAGTCCAAAAAGCTGGACTACGCCGGGTGCAAGGTGTACGCTGCATCCTCCCTTGGCCTCCGCCAGGCCAGCTCGGCCGTGCTGATGGCACACTTCTCCCACGCCCTCATGGGCTCCCTGGATGAGGTGATCCCTCATCTCCCGGCCGATCTCCAGACCACGGTCCGGCAAGTCCGGGACCAGGGTAGGGCGGTGGCGAAGCAGCAGCAGCTCCAAGCAGCTCTGGACATAGGGGACTCCTGTGCCAGATCGGTTGCGGCCGCAGAGCATGGCTGAGGATATCCACCTTTACAGCAGATACCCAGCACAAGTTGTCGGATGTCCCCTTCTTGGGGACTGACCTCTTCGGCCCTGGAGTGGTAGGTCATCTCCAGCGGATCGAAAAGTCCAATGCCACCCTGGACTCGGTCACCTCTGCCCAGAAGGACAAAGGCCGCCGTCAGCAGCAGCACAAGCCCTTTCATCCTTCTGCGCCTGCGGCATGTCCAGCCAACAGCACCAGCATCAGGGCCAGCAGGCTCGCGCTTGGCATCCCAAACCCAAGCCCGCGGCTTCCTCCAACAGGAAGCAGGGAGGTAAAGGCCCAGGAGGTCCCTCGGCCGGTCCCTCCTCCAAGCCTGCCCAGTGACGGGTTGGGGGTGTCGCCCCTAGCCTCGTCACTCCCCTGGGTTCCCCATGGGGGCAGCTCCGCCACTTCCTTTCCGCCTGGTCCGCTATCACCACGGACCGCTGGGTGTTGGAGGTGGTAGGAAAGGGCCTGCCTCTGGAGTTTGAGCAGACCCCACCCTTTCGAGCCGTCACCCCTTGGGGCGGCCATGGGGTCCGCAGCCTCGCTGTCGGCCCGCCGAGCCGATATTGCCCTGCTCCTCGAAAAAAGAGGTGATCAGGAAGGTGGTGGATCCTCCTCCAGACCCAGGGTTTGTGTCCAGGTATTCCCTGGTCCCAAAACGGACGGGGGGTTGGCGCCCCATTCTCGACCTGCACGACTTGAACAGGTTCCTAAGGTCTCTGACCTTCAGGATGGTCACTATGGCTCAGATAATACCCTCCTTGGAACAAGGCATGTGGTTCTGTTCCCTGGACCTCCAGGACGCGTTCTTTCACGTCCCAATCTGTCCGTCTCATCAGAGATTCCTCCGCTTCAGGGCGGAGGGATCCCTTTTCGAGTTCCGGGCCATGCCCTTCGGCCTCTCCCTAGCTCCCAGGGTCTTCACCAAATGCATGGCAGTGGTGACAGCATTCCTGCGATGCCAAAGGGTCCGGGTGTACCCCAACCTGGACGACTGGCTGATTGCAGCCCCCTCCAGAGCGGAGGTGGAGAGGTCCAGAGATCTGACCCTCCAGGTTTGCTCTCAGGTTGGCCTCCTAATCAACGAGGCCAAGTCGAAACTCATGCCAAAGCAGGTGATACTTTTCATCGGGGCAGAGCTCGACTCTCTTCGAGCCAGAGCACGGCTCCCGGCGGACAGGGCCGAGGTTCTTTCCTCCTTTGCCCAATCATTTCTGGTTGGGCAATTGCACCCTGCCCGGGACTTCCTGCACCTCCTGGGCCTCATGGCGGCCTGCACCAGCGTAGTCCGTTGGGCCCGCTGGTTCATGCGTCCCCTTTAATGGGGACTGGCCAGCCAGTGGTCACAGCGCTTCGATCCGTTGGATCAGCTAGTGATAGTGACCCTGGGGATGTGGAACGCTCTCCAGTGGTAGACCGTTCCGGCACATCTGCAGGAGGGCATCCCGTTTGTCTGCCCCGAGCCGACAGTCTAACGACCGATGCCTCTCTGATGGGTTGGGGTGCCCATCTGGGGGAGCACAGAGCGCACAGCCTCTGGTCCCCTCTGGAGTCTCGATGCCACATCAACCTGCTGGAGCTTCAAGCGGTTCGTCTAGCTCTCACCGCCTTCACTCCATTTCTACGGGGTCAAGTGGTTCAGGTCCAGATGGACAATACCACGACCATGTACTGTCTAAACCGCCAGGGCGGGCCGCTCCATGCCTCTGTGCAGGAAGCTCTCTGCATTTGGTCACTCATGCGCAGCCTGGGCGGATCTCCTTGCCATTCACATGGCAGGGCCTCCAACACCCTGGCCGATGCCCTAAGCCGGATAGGGGCTGCGTCCCACGAGTGGTCTCTCCTGCCGGACGTAGTACAAGATCTCTTCTCCCGTTGGGGCACGCCTCAGGCAGACCTGTTTGCCTCAAGGGAGAATGCGAAGCTGAGACTGTTTCATGCCCGCCCCCCTCAGCAGGGCTCGCTGCAGGGGGATGCCTTCTCGAGGCCATGGACCCTGGGCCTCTTCTACGCCTTTCCCCTATTTCTCTTGATCCACAGGGTGCTTCTCAAGGCGAGGAGGGACAAGGCGCAGGTGATTCTGGTAGCCCCAGACTGGCCCCGTCAGTTCTGGTATCCAGATCTCCTCAGTCTCAGCTCCAGGCTCCCGAGGCAGCTCCCAGCCCGCCCGGACCTGATCTCAGTCAGTCAGGGGAAGGTATTTCATTCGGACCTTCAGTTCCTGCACCTGATGGCCTGGTTCCTGAGCGGCTAGAGTACCAGGCCTTGGGTCTTTCCAACGAGGTCCTCAGCATCGTTGAGGCGTCCCGTAAGGAGTCGACCAGAAAATGCTACGCCTTCAAATAGAAGAGATTTTCCATTTGGTGTCAAGGCAAGGGCCTGGATCCTTCCTCCTGTTCCTTGGCAAGCATTCTGGACTACCTGTGGTCCCTTTCTCAGCAAGGACTTCGGTCGTTGACCCTTAAGGTGCACCTGGAAGCCATCTCTGCTTACCGGGCGCGGGCTGGGAAGCAGTCGGTGGCTCAGGAGAAAGTGGCTGGGCGCTTTTTCAAAGGCCTTGATCACATATCCCCTACGGTGCGAGAACCTTCACCTCCATGGGATCTACTGCTGGTATTGGCTAAGCTCATGGGCAGGCCATTCGAACCAGTGCACAGGTGCGATATCTCCCACCTGTCGTGGAAGACTGCCTTCTTGGTGGCTATCACGTCAGCCAGAAGGATGGGAGAGCTCCAGGCGCTTTCCATCGAGTCTCCTTATCTGGTCTTCCACAGGGACAAGATTGTCCTGCGCCCCCACCCAAAATTCATTCCGAAGGTGGTGTCGGAGTTTCACCTTAACCAGGTGTTGACTCTGCCGGTGTTCTACCCCAGTCGCACCTCGGAGGCCGAATATAGGCTCCATACTTTGGACCCTAGAAGAGCGCTCGCTTATTATAAGGAGCGGATGGCTGAAGTTCGGGGAGAGGTTCGCCAGCTGTTTGTCACCTACGCTGAAGTAGCACCTGGCAGACCTGCAGCCAAGTGGACGATAGGCAGGTGGGTCACCTCCTGCATAGATCTCTGCTATAGGTTGGCGGGCATGGAGCCTCCCAGAGGGATAAGAGCTCATTCTACCCGCCATACCGCTGCATCGGTGGCTGCTTCCAGGGACGTCCCTATCCAGGAAATCTGCAGGGCTGCTACCTGGAAGTCAGCACACACCTTCATCACCCATTACCACATCGACCTTGAGTCACGCTGGGATGCTGGATTTGGGGCCTCGGTTCTCCAGTCCTTATTTCCCAAGTAAGTGTTGGGGGTGTGCGCCTTGCCTCCCTCCTCCCGGAGAACCTCTAGGAGTCTGCCAGACAGCGTGGATGAACAACATATCCATGTCCCTAGAAATACAGGTTACTCACCTGTAAGAGGAGCTCTAGGAATGGTATATGTTGTTCATCCACACGACCCACCCGACCTCCCCGGCGTCGACGCACAGCCTGGCTTCCAGCGGGCTAGATCTGACGTCATGGAGCGTAGCCGAGAGTTTTACCACCCGGGTGGGTGGGAGGAGCCAGCTTGAAGACCTTCCGGCAAGATTTAAAGTGGCAAGGAGCCTGCCAGACAGTGTGGATGAACAACATATACCATTCCTAGAACTCCTGTTACAGGTGAGTAACCTGTATTTTTTTAAACACACAGTAATCTCCGAGCTAGAATTTTCCACACAACTAGGATCCCCTAGTGTAGGGCAGGGAGCAGTTTAGCATGCAGGAATAATGTTTTTTTTTAATACACACACACAGGTCTCCGACAGAGATCTCGCCACACAAGGATCCCCTTATGGTAGGGCAGAGTAGTTTAGAATGCAGGAATTATGTGTTTTATTTTGTTTTTGTTTGTTTTTTAAATATACTTTCGGCTCCAACAGAGTGTCCCCCACAAGGATCCCTTTACTGTAGGGCACAGAGTAGATTAGAATGCAGGAATTATCTTATTTTTTTGACCCACTGACTGTCAGACTGAGTCGGTTTAATCACAGGGGCTTCCACTTCTAGGGCAGTTGAGCTAAGGTGTGCAGTCACGTAGTTACACCAGCTCAGTGCAACTCACACAGAAAAATCCACACAAGTCAGGACTTTCCCCCTTGGCAATCGTGTTTGTCAGTACTTAGTATAGAATAAGGTTTTTTTTTTCTTTTTAATATCACTCTGAATCACAAATTCCTCTAGATTCTCCCTTTACTGTAGGTTAATGTGCTGAGCCAGTAAAGCAGATTGTATGATACTCCAGCTCAGATAGAATCCCAAAATCAATAGATTGCCCCCCCTTGTTTTGTAGAATTGCAGTAGCTGTTGTTACAGACAGGCTTTATTAAAGTCACTGCAGCTAAGGCTGCTCCCAAGAGTTTCCCAGTAGGTACTTCATTAGATTCCCCCGAGTCTCTTCAGCAGTGATCAGTTTAAATGGGGCATCTGCTGTTATTACTTTTTATACAGCAGCCCTTGGCTTTCCTGAGGACTATTTACTGTAGCCTGAGTCAGTCTTTTTAACACAAAACCACTGCAGCTAATACAATGTTGTTAGGGCATGAATGTTCAGTGTAGTGCAGGTAAGACTCCACAGAACACCTTTACTTTCAGAAGGTGTCTGTATTATTTAGGAAACTTTTTTTAGACACTTAGATTGCCCCAGTCTAACACTGAAATGTTTCATAAAGCAGATGAGATCGTTATTTTTTTTTTAATCAAAGAGCTGCTCCGTTTGTGCCAAGAAACCAAATTTTACACTTGCCAAACAGAAAAGGGAGCTTAGTGCAGCAAATTCTGACTAGCAGCACTCAGTATATATTTTATTTTAATCAGCCACCTGATTAATTTATTTTGAGCAAGTGCCACATTTTGACCCCACTGCAAACGGAGAAATAGAGTGATTCCTGCATTTTGTTGGAGGTATTTCAAGTGCAGGTACTAACTGCAGCACTACTCGTTTTTTTTTTTTGTGTTTTTTTTAGCACCCTCCCCCAGTAGTTTTTAAATATTTTCTTTCACTCAGCTCCTGCTGTTGGTTAAAAATTCAAGTGTACTACTAGCCCAGCTCATTTCAAAACGGAGCAAAGCACCTTTTCTCTCTCACTGCCAACTGTCGTATGAAGAAAATCGTGGTTGGCACAGTGAGAAGAGAGCGTGACCAGCCAATCAGTGTTTATGCAGTAGGTCGCGCTGTGCAAAGGTCCTGACGTCACGTGCTGATTGGAGCGCTTTGCCCCCAACCAAGGCAAGCACCATTGCGGAACGACCAGCGGGAAAAAAATGTCCATCGCACACTCCATGCTGATCGTGCTGATCTCAGCCCCTGAAAGACAAGCGCAGCCATGGAATGACGGAAGGAGGAGAACCAGTGCTCCACCACCGAGCAAAGCAGGCAATTGCAAAAGGTAAAGCAGCATTTCCAAACGGAAATGCTGACCATCACTTTGCATTTCCAGCAGCTTGATCATATTTCCAAGGAAATACGGAAAGGCTGTATTTCGAGCCCTAGGCTGCCAATAGATTCAGAGGACAAAGAGGACCAAAGTACGGTGGGTAACTGAATTTTGATCAGCTTTTCTCTCTCACTCCGGCCAGGAGGCTGGTCAGTTTTGAGACTATGGAACCCAAACAGTGTGTTTCCTTGACTTTTCAACAGAACTGTCCTTTAAGTTATTCCTGCCAAGGAAGGCAAGAATAAATCTGCCAACTTCAGGGTCCTATTCTCATACTGACTTTGAGCTTGTAACTATATCCTTAAAAAAAAATGAATATTAAAGTTATGATTGCAAATGATGACAGCCACAAGACGTTTAACCTGTTAGGCACTGTTGAAAATATAATTCAATATTAAGGTGCAGTGTAGTTTACAGTGCATGTATAACCAAATAAAAGGGGTTAGCTTAGCTGTAAGGGATCAAGGGTTGCCCTAGCACGGAGAGCGAGACGTTCTTTCAAATTACCTCTGTTGAGTTTAATGTTTTTTATTGTAATTGCATAAAATAAACGCAAACCAAGCAATAGTTGTTTTGCTTAGTGGGGTTGTAGCAGCTGTAGGAGGATGTATAATTCCTTATAGTAGAAGTACAAGTAAGTGGAGACAATGGTTATGTGGCCATGGATATTAAATGCCTTAAATAAATTACCTAATGTTGTTTGTATCCCACAGGTCCAACGCAGCTGGTTATCCTAAATGTTATTGACAGTAACTTTGTTTTATTCAGGACAGTACCCCAATTACTGTGTCACATAACAGTAGAAATAAGTATACTGTTGCTAACATATGTGTAGTACTGTGAAAGCAGGAGCTGATGTAACCTTGCTCCACTGTATGTACTGCTTTCTGCTTGCTATTTTTAAAATGAATGAAAGAAAGTTTAAAAAAAAAAAAAAAAGAAAAAAAGAAAAACGAATATCCCGGTGGACACTTTCCTCCTCCAGGGAGGGAGGGCAGCCAGGTCCTCCACAACAGCACCACCTAAGTGATCAAGGGTGGCAGTGCGGTTAGGAGTTGCAGTTCAGGGAGGGAAACGCTCCCAGTGGAAAAGGGTGGCAGTGCAGCTAGGAGTTGTTGTTTGGGGAGGGAAACGCTCCCAGTGGAAAAGGGTGGCAGTGCAGCTAGGTATTGTAGTTCGGGGAGGGGAACACTCCCAGTGGAAATGGGTGGCAGTGTGGCTAGGAGTTGCAGTTCGGGCAGAGGAATGCTCCCAGTGGAAAAGAGTCAGTGTGACAAGGAGTTGCAGTTCAAGGGAGGGGAACACTCCCAGTGGAAAAGGATGGCAGTGCAACTAGGAGTTACAGTTCAGGGAGGGGAACACTCCCAGCAAAAAAAGGTGGCAGTGCAGCTAGGAGTTGCAGTTTGAAGGGGCAGCTCTAGCAGAAAAGGGTAGTCATTAGGTGCAGTTTTGGAAGGAATGCTCCCAATGGAAAAAAGTAGCAGTGTAACTAGGAGTTGGAGTTTGGGAAGGGGAATGCTCCCAGTGGAAAAGGGAGGCAGTGCAGCTAGGTGTTGCAGTTCGGGGAGGGGAACACTCCCAGTGGAAGTGGGTGGCAGTGTGGCTAGGAGTTGCAGTTTGGGCAGAGGAATGCTCCCAGTGGAAAAGAGTCAGTGCGGCTAGGAGTTGCAGTTCAAGGAGGGGAACACTCCCAATGGAAAAGGATGTCAGTATGGCTAGGAGTTGCAGTTTGGGGAGGAGAACGCTCCCAGCAGAAAAGGGAGGCAGTGTGGCTTGGAGTTGCAGTTTGGGGTTGGAGAACGCTCTGAATGGAAAAGGGTGGCAGTGCGGTTAGGAGCTGCAGTTCGGGAAGGGGAATGCTCCCAGTGGAAAAAGGTGGCAGTGCAGCTGGGAGCTGCAGTTTAAGGAGGTGAATGTTCCCAGTGGAAAAGGGAGGCAGTGCAGCTAGGAGTTGCAAATCAGGGAGGGGAACGCTCCCAGCGGAATAGGGTGGCAGTGCGACTAGGAGTTGCAGTTTGGGAAGAGGGACGCTTCCAGCGGAAAAGGGTGGTAGTGTGGCTAGGAGCTGCAGTTCAGGGAGGGGAATGCTCCCAGCGAAAAAGGGTGGCAGTGCAGCCAGGAGTTGCAGTTCGGGAGGCAGCTCCTAAGCGGAACAGGGTGACAGTGCGAGCTGGGAGTTGCAGTTGGGGAGGGAACACTCCCAGTGGAAAAGAGGTGGTAGTATGGCTAGGCATTGCAGTTCGGGAATGGAGAGCGCTCCAAATGGAAAAGGATAGCAGTGTGGCTAGGTGTTGCAGTTCGGGGAGGGGAACGCTTCCAGTGGAAATGGGTGGCAGTGCAGCTAGAAGTTGTAGTTCAGTGAGGGGAACGTTCCCCAGCAGCACCACCTACGTGACCATGGGAGGCAGTGCGGCTAGGAGTTGCAGTTAGGGGAGGAGAACATTCCCAACGGAAAAGGGTGGCAGTGCGACTAAGTATTGCAGTTTGAAGAGGGGAATGTTCCCAATGGAAAAGGGTGGCAGTGCACTTAGGAGTTGCAGTTAGGGTAGGGGAACACTCCCAGTGGAAAAGGGTGGCAGTGCGGCTAGTAGTTGCAGTTCGGGGAGGGGAACGTTCCCAACGGAAAAGGGTGGCAGTGTGGCTAGAAGTTGCCATTTGGGGAGGGGAACGCTCTCAGTGGAAAATGGTGGCAGTGTGACTAGGAGTTGTAGTTCGGGAAGGGAAATGCTCTCAACGGAAAAGGGTGGCAGTGCAGCTAGGAGTTGCAGTTTGGGGAGGAGAACGCGCCCAGTGGAAAAGGGTGGTAATGTGGCTAGGAGTTGCAGTTTGGGAAGGGGAACACACTCAATGGGAAAAGGGTGGTGAGTATGGCTATGTTGCAGTTCAGGGAGGAGAATGCTCCTGTGAAAAAAATTGCTAATGCTGCTAGGGGTTGCAGTTGGGGAGGGAATGATCCCAATTGGAAAAGAGTGGCAGTTTGGCTTGGGTTGTGGTTGGGAGGAACATCCCAGTGGAAAAAGGTGGCAGTGCAGCTAGGAGTTGTTGTTTAGGAAGGGGAATGCTCATAGTGGAAAAGGGTGGCAGTGCGACTAGGAGTTGTAGTTCGGGAGGGGAACGCTCCCAACGGAAAATAGTGGCAGTGCGACTAGGAGTTGCAGTTCAGGGAGGGAAATGCTCCCAACGGAAAAGGGTTGCTGTGTAGTTAGGAGTTGCAGTTTGGGGAGGAGATCGCTTCCAGTGGAAAAGGGTGGCAGTGTGAATAGGAGTTGCAGTTCGAGGAGGGGAAGACTCCTAGTGGAAAAGGGTGGCAGTGCTGCTAGGAGTTGCAGTTCGGGGAGGGGAATACACTCAGTGAGAAAGGGTGGCAATATGGCTAATGGTTGCAGTTTAGGAGGAACACTCCCAATGGCAGAAGGGTGCAGTCGGCTAGGGTTGTAGTTCTGGGAGAGGCTCCCCAGCGGAAAAAGGTGGCAGTGCACCTTGGAGTTGCAGTTCGGGAGGGGAATACTCCCAATGGAAAAGGGTGGCAATGTGGCTAGGAGTTGCAGTTCGGGGGACAGGAAGTCTCCCAGTGGAACAGGGTGGCAGTGCGGCTAGGAGTTGCAGTATGGGAAGGGGAACACTCTCAACTGAAAAGGGTGGCAGTGCAGCTAATAGTTGCAGTTCGGGGGACAGGAACGCTCTCAATGGAAAAAGGTGGCAGTGCACCTAGGAGTTCCACTTCGGGGAGGGGAACGCTCCCAATGGAAAAGGGTGGTAGTGCGGCTAGGCGTTGCAGTTTGGGGATGGAGAGCGCTCCGAATGGAAAAGGATGGCAGTGTGGCTAAGTGTTGCAGTTCAGGGAGGGGAACGCTCCCAGTGGAAATGGGTGGCAGTGCAGCTAGGAGATGCAGTTCAGGGAGGGGAACGTTCCCCAGCAGCACCACCTACTTGACCATGGGAGGCAGTGCAGCTAGGAGTTGCAGTTAGGGGAGGAGAATGTTCCCAACGGAAAAGGGTGGCAGTGCGACTAATAGTTGCAGTTCAGGGAGGGGAACGTCCTAACAGAAAAAGGTGGCAGTGTGGCTAGGGATTGCAGTTTGGGGAGTGGAACACACTCAATGGAAAAGGGTGGCAGTGCAGCTAGGAGTTGCAGTTCGGGGAGAGAAACGTTCCCAATGGAAAAAGGTGGCAGTACAGCTAGGAGTTCCAGTTCGAGGAGGGGAACGCTCCCAATGGAAAAGGGTGGCCTTGCAGCTAGGAGTTGCAGTTCAGGGAGGGGAACACTCCCAACGGAAAAGGGTGGCAGTGCACCTTGGAGTTGCAGTTCGGGAAGGGGAATACTCCCAGTGGAAAAGGGTGGCAATGCAGCTAGACGTTGCAGTTAGCAGAGGGGAACGCTCCCAATGGAAAAGAGTGGCACTGCGGCTAGGAGTTGCAGTTCGGGGATGGAGAGCACCCCGAATGGAAAAGGATGGCAGTGTGGCTAGGTGTTGCAGTTCAGGAAGGGGAAAGCTCCCAGTGGAAATGGGTGGCAGTGCAGCTAGAAGTTGCAGTTCAGAGAGGGGAATGCTCCCCAGCAGCACCACCTATGTGACCATGGGAGGCAGTGCAGCTAGGAGTTGCAGTTAGGGAAGGAGAACGTTCCCAACGGAAAAGGGTGGCAGTGTGACTGATAGTTGCAGTTCGGGGAGAGGAATGTCCCAACGGAAAAGGGTGGCAGTACGACTAGGAGTTGCAGTTTGGGGAGGGGAATGCTTCCAATGGAAAAGGGTGGCAGTGCGGCTAGGGATTGCAGTTTGGGGAAGGGAACACTCCCAATGGAAAAAGGTGGCCTTGCAGCTAGGAGTTGCAGTTCAGGAAGGGGAACACTCCCAACAGAAAAGGGTGGCAGTGCACCTTGGAGTTGCAGTTAGGGGAGGGGAACGTTCCCAATGGAAAAGAGTGAAAATGCGGCTAGGAGTTGCAGTTCAGGGGACGGGAATGCTCCCAGTGGAACAGGATGGCAGTGTGGCTAGGAGCTGCAGTTCGGGGAGGGGAACGCTCCCAGTGGAAAAGGGTGGCAGTGTGGCTTGGAGTTGCAGCTCAGGGAGGGGAACGTTCCCAACGAAAAAGAGTGGCAGTGCGGCTAGGAGTTGCAGTTCAGGGATGGGAATGCTCCCAGTGGAACAGGGTGGCAGTGCAGCTAGGAGTTGCAGTTTGGGAGGGGAACGCTCCCAGTGGAAAACATCAGCAAATCCAATGACATTTATTTATTTAAAAGTTTTACCAGGAAGGCATACTGAGCAGACTGCTGCTCGATTCCAGATGCGTCCTGGGGAGAAGGGAGTAGTGATACAGCATAATACACACATCTATGTACATAAAATATGCACTGTATACAAAGTCAATAAACATGATACATGCAGCATAACATACACAATATACAAAGACCAGAAAGGTTCAACAGTATACAAGGAAACCATCACTGTGCGTGTACTGCAAAATGATTTGTGCACTGTGGCAAAAGTGCGAGGCACATAGCATCGAAGTAAGCATTGGAGAAGATGTAAACCAGTCGTAAACAGGGAAGTCTGAGAAGAACTTTTAGAAATTCAGAGACTAGACCTTGGTACTGGAGCTAACGTGGGCGCGCGAGCAGTTGGAGGAGAAGTGTGGTTTGAGAAGGGAGTTGAGGTGCCTACTTGAGGAGGTGGACTGAAGGAACACAGGAAGGGAGTTCAATAATTTAGGCATGCAATATCTAAATGCTGCCTGGCCTGCCATAGTGGACATTAGTGGTACAGACAGCAAGCGAAAATCGTTCCTGAGTGAGTACATCGGAGGGCAGGGGCTGATAGGACAGAGGTGAGATAGGAGGAGACTGGGCCTAGAATTTGGCCATGAATACTTGAGCAGTGGGAGTGATGCCGGGCCTGAAGCAATGAGGGGTCCAGTGCCCAGTAGAGGGCACAGTGATGGGTGCTGGAAGGACAGTCAAGGGCAAAGCGAATGGAAGAGGGGGTCTAGTCTGGTTAAGGTGGACTTGGGGGTGGCACTATAGACTACATCCCTGTAGTTGAAAATAGGGAGTATCATTTTCTGCACAATTGCACGGTGAGCTGGCAGAGGGATGTAACCACAATTGCGGTACAAGGCACCCAGCTTTGGGTGAAGCTTTTTGTGGACTGCATCAATATGTACAGAGAAGTCGAGATGCTGGTCAAGCCAGATCCCGAGATATCTGAAGGAGGTGCAAGCCTCTAGTGAAATCCCATCCAGGGTGTGGAAGGTGGTGGTGACGGGGAAGCTGAGAAAGTCTCTGCCTAGTGCCAAAGGTCATGGAGACAGTTTTCTTGGCATTGAGAAAAAGATGATTTGCACGAAACCAGTGCTGAACATTATTGAAGTCCTGCTGAAATCTGGTCGCAACATCAGCGGATATGGGGCCAGAAGTATAAAGTACCGTGTCGTCTGCATACATGTGAATGGATGTGTGTATGCAGGCAGTGGGCAGATCATTCAAGAAAATGGAGAACAAAAGCAGGCCAAGGACTGAGCCTTGGGGTACACCAGAGGTAATGGGGAGGGAGGCGGAGGTGGAGTTGCTAATTCAGACAGATTGGGATCTGCCTACCTGGTAGGAGTGGAGCCAGCTGGTGGGCCACACTAGAGAGTCCTCTGCGAGAGAGAGCTTGGAAAGGAGGAAGGAGTGGAAGACAGTGTCAAAGGCTTTTGCCAGGTCGACAAAGATGGCTGAAATAATGTGGCCTATATCCATGCTGGTGAGGATGGCATTGGTTAGTCTAAGAAGAGATGAAGTGATGGAATGGGACTTCCTAAAACCAGACTGGTAAGGAGTGAAAAAGGAGGAGGAGGAAGAGTCAAGAAAGGTGGAGAGTTGAGAAAGGGCAAGGTGTTCCTTAAGTTTTGCCAGGATAGGGACGAGGGAGATAGGGTGGTAGTTCCCGGAAACGGAGGGGTCACCCCCTTTAGGGCGGGGGATAACTGTGGCATGCCTCCGCTCTCCGGGGATAGAGTCAAGAGAGAAGGAGAGGTTATAGAGTAAGGCTAGAGGGATGGCAATGGCCGGGGCGGACAGGAAGAGTGTTTTGAAGTCCAGGCTGGTAGTGCATTTACCCTTGAAGGGGTTTAAGGAGAGCAGGACGTTGTATACTTCGGTCAGGGAGATATGGTGGAAGGTGAAAGATGAGGCAGCTGGGGAGTCTAGACTAGAGTGGGCTGGAGGAGGGGGGAGTGTGGGGTCGGAGGGAGAGTGGCCAGCAGAGACGATGTACAGTTTAAAAAAAAAAAAAAGTTGAATTCAGTGGCCACTGCGAGAGGGTCGGTGACTGTGGAGCCTCCTACATTTAGGACCGGGGTGGCCGGCTGTGAGAGAGGGGAGAATAATGAGTTGACTACCTTCCAAAACTTAGCAGGGTGGTTTAGATTTATGTGGAAGGTGTCCTTGAAGTATCTGAATTTTGCCTGATGGATTTGTCTTGTACAGGACTTGTGTAGGGTCCTATGCTTTTGTTTATCTGCAGGTGAGCCAGATGCCTTGAGGGACTTCATGCCTGATCCCTGGCTCTAAGGAGGGACATGATGTACGCTGTGATCCATGGCAAGTGGGCACCCCGTAACTGGGCATGTTTGAGTGGGGCATGCAAGTTCCACACTGCTAGAAACCTGGATTTGAAGTGCTCCAGAGCAGTCTATAGAGGTGGCCTGGGGGATGTTTGCTAGGTCATGTAGGAGAGATGCAAGGTCTAGGGAATTATAAGATCTAGTCAGTAGAGTCCTGGGGGGTGGTGCCTTGGTCCTGAATATTTTCTCATTGAGTAGATCATGTAATGATCACTTAATGAGTCTGGTAGGAGGCCGGAGGCGAGTATTCGATGAGGGTGAGAGGTGAGGGACCAGTCCAGGAGGGAGTGGTTTTGGGATTTGCGATTGAAGCATATGGGGTCTGTGATTTGTTGCGATAGGTTGAGGGTAGTAACCTGACTGCGTAATTTGGCACTAGTATTGGAGAACCAGTTTTGGTTAAAGTCACCAAGGATATGAAGCTCAGCCCTGGAGGCCTGAGAAGACAGGACACCCAGGTGTTCTGTGATGGAGGGCGTAGTGTAGTCAGGAGGGCAGTAGGATCCAGCATTGAATACTGGGCGTGTGTGGGGAAGGGAGAGTTTAATTAGTAATGTATCAATGGTTTGTGTGGGCACTGGTAGAGGGACTGGGGTGAAATGGAGCAAATTCTTGATGTACATGGCTAGGCCACCTCCTCTTTTGTTACCCAGACGATCATGTCGAAGAAGAGTGTAGCCAGGAATTGAGAATTCAGCATCCTTGTTGTGTGGTTTCAACCAGGTCTCGGAAATGACATGCACACATCAAGCAGTCATCTCTGTGGAGTGTGTGTGTGTGTGTGTGGCATGGGGAAAGAAAACTAGAAACGCTAGTGGCTGTAAGCAGGATGAAGCCTGCGGCTCCTTCCAGGCCCCACACCATCTACTGAACACATGGCCCACCACACTGAGCGAAGCCATCTAGAGGGGGGCTTGGGAAATCCCCCTGATGGCCCCACCACAGGGACGGAAGCTGTGGAGGAACAAGTGGGTCCTCAAAGGGCCAGCCACTTCAAATGAATGTTAGCCAGAGGACTTAAACTGGACTCTTGGGACTGAGAGGAGACACTTGTCAGAGCAGCAAAGGAGGTATAAGGACTGGACAGGATTCAGAAGCTTTGCCAGGCAGTCAGGGCCAGCCCACGTAGGGATTTATAGGTTAGTAAACCAACCTTGAAAGTAACTCACCACTGCAGATCACGCAGGACCAGGTTCACATGACTAGACCTCGAAAGGCCAGTCAGTAACCTGGCTGCTGCATTCTGCACCAGCTACAAGGGTCATAGGGTACCTTCACTAACCCCCAGGTAAAGCACATTACAATAGTCAAGCCTAGACGTCACAAGCATGTGCACTAGTGTTGACAGGTCTTCTGGAGGGATAAGGGACTTATTCCGGTTAATGTTCCAAAGATGGTGAAAGCCACTCCTGACTAAAACTGGCACCTCAGCCTCCAGTCTCAACCGATCATCAAAAATGACTCCTAGAGGGAGTACATGAGTTAGAATTATTAAGTTCTATTGCACAGGGTCTGTGAGAGATGCAGTACATATCATTATTGGATGTCAGTGGCATTAAGGCCCCTTAGATGGTGTACCTAAACTGATGATTGTTTCATTACGTCATCCCTACGACTTATGCAGTGACCCATACCCAGTCTTACCATAGGTCTCAGACTACATATTGATGGGTATATATCATTCGACCTGGACCTTATCCCTGAGACATTCAGGCATGATTATAGTATGATTGAACAACTGGGTTTTGCACTCTTATTCAGTGTTCTGTGGCATATGAACTGTCAGTCATGTATGCAGGAAATGTCATTGCTGTCTGTTCTTTTAATGTCCATGTGGCCCAATATTCCGGTGTTACTTCTAGCTACTGATGTCATAGCTGTACTTTGTGTAAAGGAAAAAAATAATAAAAACTTCTATGGCAAAAAAAAAAAAAAAAAGACTCCCAGATTTTGTGCCTTTGCAGAAGCTAACCGCCTGTATGACCCGAGCCTAAGCCACATCTCTCCCATGACTACTTCTTCCCCCTCCCCCCAGGCTCGGCTCTGTCACCAGCACCTTAGTCTTGTCCGAGTTAAGTCTCAGCCAATTAGATTCCATCCATTTCGGAATTACAGACCAGCACAAATTCAGCACCTTGACAGCATGAAGTGTCCCTGGTTCAAAGGACAAGTACAACTGGATACTGGATATCGTCTGCATAGCAGTGGAAATCCAGATTATATTATTGAATGATCCCTCCCAAGGCAGCACGTACACTGTGAACAAGTGAGAGGACCAAACCTTGGGGCATTCCACAGAGCTGGGGTATTGGGAATAATGAGAAAATTCCTATCACCACCCTCCGCTTCCTGTTCCTGAGATAGGACTCAGACCAGCAGATGACAGTGCCAGTGAGCCAGGCATACTCCCACAGATGATCCAACAGTGACCCGTGGTTTATGGCGTTAAATGCTGAGGACAGATCGAGGAGAACGAGAACTGATGATTCATCCCTATCTCTCGCCTTGAGAAGGTCATTACGTGCCCTGACCAGCATGGTCTCTCTGCTGTGCCTAGATCTAAAACCAGATTGGAGGGGCTCATAGATGTCATAAGTTCCAAGGTGCACCTCAAACTGTAGCGCCATAACCTTCTCAGTAACCTTGCGTAGAAAAGGTGGGTTAGAGACTGTAGGGTAGTTCGCTAGAACATCCAGGTCCAAAGTTGGCTTCTTCAGAAAGGGCCAAACCCATGCATTTTTCATTGCCACCAGGAAGACCCCCTCCGACAAGACGCACCAAACTATCCCAGTGAACATAGACTCCAAAAGACCCCATGCAGGTTACTAGTAGACACTTGCGGCCTGGTTCTAGTCCACAATACTTTGGCTGCAGCTTCTAGGTCAGCATGGGTAAGGCGCAGTAGACAAAGAATGAAAAAAATGTAGCGGGAAAAAAAAATCAGAACACAGACATCACCACCCTGGCCATCATTAGGGATGGCCAGACTGGTCCCCTCTTTTATTCTTTCTGCTGCTTTTCCCTTAACTGTCTTCTCCATACTCAGTATGGCCTATATTCCAACTGTTCCCTTACATTCATTGAAAGTAGAGGCCTCTCTCTCATTGTGTTTCTCTTATCTCTAAATTCTGGTTTCATTTCCATCCTATCTCAGCTCGCTCCCTTTCTGCTTTTTCTTCCACCCAGCTGTGATCACCGTTCTTACTCCGTCACTGGACATGTGACTTTCTTCTGCAGGCAAGGGCAATACGAAGTTTAAACTTCGCTGGTGACGTTAGTGCGAAGCGGCCCACTGTGCACTCCATGTAGTGTTCCAAGAGGCCACTTCACACTGATTCAGTTCCGTGAATTTTAAATTTGCGAATTGCCACTTTTGCAATAAAATACAGCTGCAGAGTGCACATTTTTGCAATTCGCGTAGTGTTTTACTTTATGATTTGTGGTTCTGCAAAGTTTTTTGTGCCCCCACCAACCCCACAGGGAGGCTGTTCCATGCATCCACGATCCTTTCCATGAAAAAAATACTTCCTCATGTTGCCCCTGAGTCTACCCCTCTAGCCTCATAGCATGACCCCTTTTTCTGGAGCATCATCTTTTCTGAAAGATGCTACCCTCTTGTACCTTAGGTCTCACCAGTGATCTGTTCAGTGGTATCACCACCTCCTGTTTTCTACTGCTGATGCCTCTCCCTATGCACCCTAGCATCCTACTGGCTCTCCCCACAGCCTTCTCACATTGTTTGGTCACCTTTAGGTCATCAGATATGATTACCCCCAGGTCCCTTTCCTGTTTGGTGGCTATTGGTACTCGTCCCCCAATCGTGTGCTCCTCCTCTGAATTTCTGTTCCTCAGATGCATGATTTTGCACTTCTTTGCATTGAATCTTAGCTGCCACACTCTCGACTATTCTTCAGGCTTGCTTAGATCACTTCATTATCTCACCCCCGGAGTGTCAAGCCTGTTGCAGATCCTAATGTCGTCTGCAAAGAGGCTTCCCTTCCTGCCCCTCTGCAAGTCGCTTATGAAGACATTGAAGAGGACTGGCCCCAGCAATAATCCCTGTTGGTCACCCCTTTCTCGTTGGATTGAACTCCGTTCACCACCACCACCACTCTCTCTCTGTGTCCTATCGCTCAACCAATTTCTGACCTAGTTTACCACCATGGGACCCACTCCCAAGCTGCCCAACTAGTTTACTGGCCTTCAGTGTGGGACGGTGTTGAAGACCTTGCTGAAATCCGAAGCCTTACAGTATTGTGTGTAGTTTGGAGGGACGCACAAAAACCTGAATAAATTTGGATATTTTTTTCTTGAAGCATTCTTTTATGGATCCTATGCACTGCTCTTCCTACACGCTACCACTTCTGTGTGCCAACTCTGTGAGTGTACTAAATACCCTTCTCCTTCCCCTTCCTCTTCTTCTTACCCTCTGAGAACTCTTCTCTGGAAACACGTTACCTGCACATATTGCTGTACTGAACCCCTCTTTTTGCCTTTTTTCACCTTTCTCCCATTTTTTTGCTCTATAGCTCCTGTTTTCCTGCCCCCTTTCCCACTTTATCGCTGGTTCATTGGAGGTTCTTTCCTTCCTTCCCCATGGATGGAACTTCTGCCTCCTTGAACAGAATATATTAGTGTTATAATTGTGTTTGAATTAAATAACTTGCTCATCATATCCACTGTATTTCAGCATGTTCCTATTTGTCTGCTATATTTAAATGTATTTCCATGTGGAGTTTGTGTTATGCTGTTGTAAATCTGTGAATACCTTAATGTACCCCCTAACCCAGAATGTATCTGGAAGTAAGCTGTTCAACTCGGTATGCTCTTGCTAGAAAAAAAAAAATTCTCAGATTAAAAACAAATAAATTACAGACCCGGTTTTTCCTTCTTATTGCACTTCCTTCCCTGTCTCCTTGCCTTGGTTTATTACTATTTTTTTTTTTATTCAATGTTTTTGCGGCCCCTTCTCACCATCGTGGTGGTTCCCTTCTGTGTCCTAGGTTGTAGATATCCTAGTCCCTCCGGGTACCTCTCGTGTGGAAGCCACAGGATCTACCTCCATTGGGCCTCAACTGCCCCCGGATGGGGAGGGGACCCCCATCCCCCCCCAGTCCATTATAGTGTGCGTCAGGAGGTCCTTGATGGTCTTTGCCAGGAACCCAGGTGTAGGATCTGGAGCAGCCGGATCCTATCTACGACTGCCGCGACAGGGTATTTTCCAATGTTCTGGTGCCGCCCCTCAGGACTTCAGCATGCTTGGGAGCCAAGGAACGGTGCACGTCACAATGTGAAGACGCTCCAGCTCCCGGCTGACATCCTTCCTCCCTCTTCTTGCCTGTCTTGCTGCACCTCCACCCGTGGTCATCCAGATGGTGGTGAGTGGCGGAACCTGCAACCCACCCTCCCCGGAGGAAGAGAGCGGCCTGTGGGTGCTCTATCCTCCTCCCCGGCCAGCCCTTCAGCAGCCCGAGTCCTTTCCCGAACCCGGGTCGCTGGCACCGTGGTAGCCCTGCTGCTGTGCTGGCAGACCGGCCTCCCCTTGCCTTTGTTAATGGTCATTCTTTCAGTTTCTCTGCTTCCCTGCATGAAATAGTCATTGTTCACCTTTGCCGAACTGACTCTGCTTAACTCTGTAAATCTCATCTCAATATGTACCCGTTCTCTCTTACCTACCCTCTTGAGTCTCTCTCTCTCTCTCTCGTTCTTTCTATCAAAGCATGTTATCGTCCCATGTCCAATCTTCCATTTTTGAGTAAGTTTGTGGAGAAGGTGGTGGCGCTTCAGCTTGAGGAGCACCTCATGGCCCATTATCTGTACGAGCCTCTCCAGTCTGGTTTTTGTGTTAAGCATAGCACAGAAACTGCGTAATGACATCCTTAGGGCGAGGGATTGAGGGGAGGGGACAGTTCTCGTTCTCCTTGATCTCTCCTCAGCATTTGACACGGTGGACCATCGTGCGTTACTTGACCGCCTGAGGGGATTTTGTGGACTCGCCGGCACTGTCATCTGCTGGTTTGAGTCTTTTCTCACTAATGGGAGGAAAAGGGTAGTGATGGGGAATTCCTCCTCCTCCCCTAGCCTCCTGTCATGCGAGTACCCCAGGGTTCGGTCTTGTCACTGATGTTTGCCATGTACATGCTGTCCCTGGCAGAGCTCATTAGGAAGTGCAGTTTGGGTTTTTATTGCTATGCTGATGACAACCAGCTGTATCTTTCCTTTGCCCCAGGGACATCCAACACAGTGGATGTGCTAAACATCTGCCTTGCTGAGATCAATGACTGGATGGCCTCCAGCTAGTTGCGACTGAACCCCGATAAGACAGAGGTGCTAGTGATGGATTCGAACAGCGGGCATGATAGGTTGGCCTCTGGTGCAGAAACGGGGCTTTTTCTTGGGTCTGTACCATTGAGGGCCTCTTCTAGGGTGCGTGATCTGGACATTATTCTAGACAGTGGATTGACGCTTGAGTTTCAGGTGTCGTCTGTTGTTCATATCAGTTTTTATCATCTGAAGAATATCGCCTGGATAAAGCCCCTAGTTCCGCCCCGGACCTCGTCACCTAGGTTCATGCCTTTGTGACATCTAGGCTTGACTACTGTAATGCGCTGTATCTCGGGGTCTGGAAGTACCCTCCGCTGGCTGCAGCTGGTGCAGAAAGCAGCTGCCAGGTTGTTGATGGGGCATTCTAATTAGTGTCATAGCACCCCCATGCTGCGTGAACTGCACTGGCTGCCGGTCAGGTGGAGGGTTCATTTTAAGGTGGGCTTGCTCACCTTTAAGGCCCTACATGGCCTGGGCCATGGTTACCTGAAGGACGTTTTTACACCTGCTGTCTCTCTGTGCGCTCCCTCCACTCCTCCTTTAGGGGCCTCCTTGTGATTCCCAGGATGAGGTTAAAAACGGCAGGTGACAGAGCATTTAGTGTTGACAGCCCCGTCCTGTGGAATTCACTACCACTAGCTGTAAGAGAGGCTCCTTCTGTTGAGGTTTTCAAAACCCGCCTTAAGGCCTCCCTGTATAATCAGGCCTCCCCTGACTTTGATTTATAATTGTATCTGATGCCTGATTTTTGTGCTTTAATTCTGTCTCTGGTTATATATTTAGTTTCTTGTATTTATTGCTGAACACATTATTTATAAATTTTATAATAGTGAGTTCTAGGGACATGGATATGTTGTTCATCCACACTCATTGGCAGTATCCTTGCCGCTTTAAATCTTGCCGGAAGGTCTTCAAGCTTGCTCCTCCCACCCACCCGGGTGGTATAACTCTCGGCTCCGCCCCAGGACGCCAGATCTTCCTTACCGCTTGGAAGCTCAGGTTCCCTCCTTAACGCTCTGCGTTTACGACTGGTTCCTATTTCTCCGTTTGCGGATTTAAAAATAATATTTTGCAAAAGACTTCAGTCTTGATCCTCGCGGCTGCGATGGACAAATCGACTCCCGGTTCGGAGATGCCCATGCGGGCAGAAGATGTCTCGGACGGATCCACACTCCGCGTGTCTCTGGAGCCTGAGCACGACCCGCAGCGCTTACCTGTGCTCATCTTTCTCGGCCCTCGTCCTCGAAGACCGTGCTGCCCGACATGCAACTGGGCCGCCCCGAGAAGCGCTTTCTCCGTGAAGTCCAAGGAGGCCCGGTTGGCGGTGTCCGCGGGCGGCGGCTCGGCGGATCAGCTCGGCGGATGGTCGCCCTCGAAGAGGAGGCGGCGCGGGCGTATCTTCCTCGGCGCGGCATTTATCCTCTCTCTGGGTTCTTCCTACGGCTTCCTTTAAGGAGCTTTGTCTGTCCCTCTCCACTAAAGGAGAGGGCCTCGTCTGCTGGACCTTATTCTCGGTCCAAAGAGGACAAGGTGAATCCCTCCGTCGGCGCCTTGGGAGGGAAAGGTCCCTCTCGGCCGCCGACCGTCGGCTTCTCGTCGACTGTCAAGCCGGCCACTGGCCTCACGGTGTCCCCCGCCAGGTCAGTTGACCGAGACTCCCACTGATGAAGTCGAGATTTTCTCGACCCATTGAGACAGGCTGTCGCCTTTAGCAGCCGAGATTCCCTCTCCCGGTTCCCCGGGAGGAGTTGAGAGATCCGTGGGCTCGCCTGTGCCTCGGTTCGGAGCCCTCGGATGGACCTTCGAGCCGAAGGAGTGCGGTTCCGGCCGACACCTCCCTGCACCGACCCCGGAAATTCCGGGACTCTCGGTCTCGGTCTCGGACCTCTTCGCGGTCCAGCCGTTCCCACCGTCATAGGCGGTCTCGGTCTCGGCACCGCGGTAAGCGGCGTCGCCGCTCGTCCTCGTCCTCCTCCTCGGATGAGGGGAGGCTTCGGCGTAAATGACGTCGACGGTACGAGGACCTTATGTTGCAACAGCTCCTCCTGGCCGGGAATAAGCCGACTCCGGCGCCTTCCCCGGCCATTAAGTGGCTGTCACCGGAACGGCCGACACAACCCCTCGACTTGTCCGAGGAGCCTATACCCAGGCCGGTTGTTCGGCCAAAACCAGCTGCTCCACCGATTCCGGTGGAACCTCCGCCTCCACAGCCACCAATTGGGGCTCCGACCAAGGATTCTCGGTCGGCTAAGGGTTTACCCCATCGGCTGTCAGTTACCCTCACTCCCGACCGACCTCGGCAGGTGAAGGGTGGCTCAGGCCAGAGGCAGCTCTTCGAGGACTCTTCCGAGTCCGAAGACGATTCCTCCTTCTTCTCCAAGCGACTGGACTTGGAGTCTTCAGGAGGTCAGTCAATGGACGATAGCCCGTCGTCCTTCCTAGGACTGCTTCGGCTCATCTCGGAGTCTACCGGGATGGAGCTCGAACCCGTTTCCAAGCGGGCCAGGTATCCCCTCACGGAGATTCTGGACCGAGGGGATTCTCCGGCGGAGGCTCTTCCGGTGGCGAGGCCATAGTGGGTCGGCACTGGAACTTTGGCAGCGCCTGCTTCCTGCCCTGCGCCTTGACCAGGATGGCCAGGAGTATCACGGTCCCGGTTCCTTGTCGGTTTTGAACACCCTCTGCTGAGGGGTTGGTTACCGACAGCGTTTTCCGGCGCGCCGGCAACGCCAGGGATGTGGACAAACCTCCTGACAAGGAGTCCAAGAAATTGGACTATGTCGGGCGAAAAGTCTACGCTGCGTCCTCTCTCGGCCTTCGTCAGGCCAGTTCGGCCGTCCTCATGGCACATTTTTCTCATGCCCTGTTGGGCTCCCTGGATGAGGTCATCCCTCATCTTCCCGCCGATCTGCAGACTACGGTTAAGCAGGTGCGGGACCAGGAGCAGAAGCAGTGGCCAAACAGCAGCTCCAGACTGCTTTGGATGTAGGGGACTCATGTGCTAGATCTGTGGCAGCGGCGGTGGCTATCGTCGGCGGGCTTGGCTGAGGATATCCACCTTTGCCCGGATACCCAGCACAAGTTGGCGGATGTTCCCTTTTGGGGACTGACCTCTTGGCCCTGGGGTGGAAGGTCACCTGCAGAGGATCGAGAAGTCCAATGCCACCTTGGACTCGGTCTCTTCCGCTCAGAAGGACAAGGCCGCAAACCACAGCCTAAGCCCTTTGTCCTTCTGCCCCAGCCTTGACCCAGCAACGTCAGGGCCAGCAGGCTCGACCTTGGCATCCCAAACCCAAGCCGCCGGCTTCCTCTAACAGGAGGCAGGGAGAGAAAGGGCCAGGAGGTCCCTCGGCGTCCCTCCTCCAAGCCTGCCCAGTGACGGGCTGAGGTGTCGCCCCATCCCGTCACCTTACCCCTAGGTCCCCCGTGGGGGCAGCTCCGGCACTTCCGTTCCGCCTGGTCGCTGTTACCACGGACAGGTGGGTCTTGAGGTGGTGGGAAGAGGCCTGCCTCTGGAATTGGCAGGCACCACCCTTCAGAGCCGCCGCCCGGGGCCGGGATCCCCAGCCTCACTGGCGCTCGTCGAGCCGACATCACTCTCCTCCTCCAGAAGGAGGTGGTAGAGAGGTGGTGGACCCTCCTTCAGACCCAGGGTTTGTGTCCAGGTACTTCCTGGTTCGAAGCGAGACGGGGGCTGGCGCCCCATTCTCGACCTACGGCCTAAACAAGTTCCTAAGGTCTCGAACCTTCAGGATGGTCACTCTGGCTCAGATAATACCATCCTTGGAGCAGCGTGTGGTTCTGCTCTCTGGACTTGCAGGACGCACTTTTTTCACGTCCCTATCCGTCCGTCTCACCAGAGATTCCTTCGCCCGAGCAGAAGGATCTCTCTCGAGTTCCAAGCCATGCCCTTGGCTGTCTCCAGCTCCCAGGGTCTTCACCAAATGCATGGCAGTGGTGACAGCATTCCTCTCGGCGCCGAGGGTCGGGTGTACCCTTACCTGGACGACTGGCTGATAGCAGCTCCCTCCAGGAAGGAGGCGGGTGGTCCAGAGATCTGGCCCTCAGGTCTGCTCTCAACTGGGCCTCCTTATCAGCGAGGCCAAGTCAGAACTCGAGCGAAGCAGGTGATTTTATTCATCGGGCAGCTCGGGCTCTCTTGAGCCAAGCGCTGCTCCCCGGACAGGGCGAGTTCTTTCCTCCTTTGCCCGATCATTTCTGGTTGGGCAATTGCGCCTGCCGGGACTTCCTGCGCCTCCTGGGTCTCATGGCGGCCTGTACCAGCGTGGTCCGTTGGGCCGCTGGAACATCGTCCCCTTCAGTGGGGACTGGCCAGCCAGTGGTCTAGCTGCGATCCCTTGGACCAGCTTGTGTGGTGACACAGGGGATGTGGAATGCTCTCCAGTGGTGGACCGTTCCAGATCATTTGCAGGAGGGCATCCGTTCGTCCGTCCGAGCCGGCGGTCTCTCTGTCGACCGATGCCTCTCTGATGGGTTGGGGTGCCCATCTGGGGAACACCGGGCTCATGGCCTCTGGTCCCAGGAGTCGATGCCACATCAACCTGCTGGAGCTCAGGCGGTCCGCCTAGCTCTCACCGCCTTTGCTCCGTTCCTCCGGGGTCAAGTGGTCCGAGTCAGGCGGACAATACCACGACCATGTACTATCTAAACCGCCAGGGGCGGGACCGCTCCATGCTTCTATGCGAGAGCTCTCCGCATTTGGTCACATATGCGCAGCCTGGGAGCGATCTCCTAGCCATTCACGTGGCAGGAGCCTCCAACACCTGGCCGATGCCCTGAGCCGGATAGGGGCTGCATCCCACGAGTGGTCTCTCCTGCGGAGGTAGTACAGCATCTGTTCTCCCTTTGGGCACACCTCAGGTGGACCTGTTTGCCTCCATGGAGGCAGAGCTGAGTCTGTTCCATGCCCGCCCCCTCAGCAGGGCTCGCTGCAGGGGATGCCTTCTCGAGGCAATGGACCCGGGCCTCTTTCGCCTTTCCCCATTTCCCTTGATCCACAAGGTGCTTCTCAAGGCGAGGAGGGACAAGGCGCAGGTGATTCTGATAGCCCCAGACTGGCCTGCCAGTTCTGGTACCAGATCTCCTCAGTCTCAGCTCCAGGACTCCATGGCAGCTTCCAGCTCGCCCGGACCTGCTCTCAGTCAATCAGGGAAGGTGTTCCATCCGGACCTTCAATCCCTGCACCTGACGCCTGGTTCCTGAGTGGCTAGAGTTCCAGGCTTTGGGTCTTTCGACGAGGTCCTCAATGTAGTTGAGGCGTCCCGTAAGGAGTCGACCAGAAAATGCTATGCCTTCAAATGGAAAAGGTTTTCCATTTGGTGTCAGGACAAGGGCTTGGACCCTTCCTCCTGTTCCTTGGCAAGCATCTTGGACTATTTATGGTCCCTTTCTAGTCAAGGGCTTAGGTCGACGACCCTAAGGGTGCACCTGGCAGCCATCTCTGCTTACCGGGCGCGGGCCGGGAAGCAGTCGGTGGCGCAGGAGAAGGTGGTCTGGCGCTTTTTCAAAGGCCTTGATCACATTTCCCCTCCAGTGCGGGAACCCCCACCTCCGTGGGATCTACTGCTGGTACTGGCAAAGCTCATGGGCAAGCCATTCGAACCTATGCACAGGTGTGCTCTCTCTCACCTGTCGTGGAAGACCGCCTTCTTGGTGGCTATCACGTCAGCCAGAAGGATGGGAGAGCTCCAGGCGCTTCCATCGAGTCTCCTACCTGGTCTTCCACAGGGACAAGGTTGTCCTCGCCCCACCGAAATTCCTTCGAAGGTGGTGTCGGAGTTTCACCTTAACCAGGTGTTGACTCTGCGGTGTTCTACCCCAATCACACCTCGGAGGCCGAATATAGGCTCCATACTCGGATCCTAGAAGGCGCCGCTTATTATAAGGACGACGGCTGAAATTCGGGAGAGGTTCGCCAGCTGTTTGTCACCTACGCTGAAGCCGCATCTGGCAGACCTGCAGCCAAGCGACGATAAGCAGGTGGGTAACCTCCTGCATAGATCTCTGCTATAAGTTAGCGGGCATGGAGCCTCCCAGAGGATAAGAGCTCATTCTACCCGCCATACTGCTGCTGAGTGGCTGCTTCCAGGGGCGTCCCTATCCAGGAAATCTGCAGGGCTGCTACCTGGAAGTCAGCAAACACCTTCATTACCCACTACCACATCGACCTTGAGTCACTGGGATGCTGGTTTTGGGGCCTCGGTTCTCAGTCTCTCTTTCCCAAGTAAGTATATGGGGGTGTCGTCTTGCCTCCCTCCTCCCGGAGAACTGCTAGGAGTCTGCCAATGAGTGTGGATGAACAACATATCCATGTCCCTAGAAATACAGGTTACTCACCTGTAACAGGAGTTCTAGGAATGGTATATGTTGTTCATCCACACGACTCACCCGACCTCCCCGGCTTCGACGCACAACCTGAGCTTCCAGCGGGCCAGATCTGGCGTCATGGGGCGGAGCCGAGAGTTATACCACCCGGGTGGGTGGGAGGAGCAAGCTTGAAGACCTTCCGGCAAGATTTAAAGCGGCAAGGATACTGCCAATGAGTGTGGATGAACAACATATACCATTCCTAGAACTCCTGTTACAGGTGAGTAACCTGTATTTACAGTGTAGGATATTTATTATTAAGTTTTATATTGTGGTGGTGTTTTGAATATATAATTATATTGCTGGTGTTATTTATATGTGGATTCTAACTTGTTCGGCGCCCAGAGCCTCTGAGATGGGCATCTTTTTAAATAGAATTTGCCTTGCCTTATTTATTTATTTATTTATGTAAAAAATGGTAACTAAGAAAAGCACACTGAGAGTAGCACAATTACAAACAAAATACAGCCGGTTAGGTGATGTGGTTACAATGAGGATGACATAAAGAGCATAAGTTGAGTGCAGTACAGACATAATGGCAAAACACTGCATATGGAGGGTAAATAAATTAGTGTACAAATCATCTGTGTAGATTGGGCAAACTCAGAAAGTGCACAGTGCCAGAGTGAAGGGACGCTGAGCTGGTGCTGAAAGAAAGAGTCAAAATAGGTTGATAAACTAAAACGTGCTTGATGAAACTATGATGTTGGGGGGAGGGAGCGGTAAGGGGTGCTCAAGGAGGCCAGGCAAGGGTAAGGAAGGGTTCAGTACGAGAGTTGGCAGGAACAGGGGGGAGAGGGAAAGGGGGAGGAGTTTTAGTTGGCATCTAATGGAGGAAAGGGCAGGAAGAGAGACAGATGGAGGAGGGAAGTTGGTTCCAGAAGGAGGGGAGGTGGTATGAGAAAGCAGATTTCCCAGTTGAGGAGTGGGGGTGGGGAAAGGGAGAAGGTGCACTGGTTCCTTGAGCACAGGGAGTAGGAGGGGATGGGGGACAGAAGATTAGATAGGTATGAGGGGAGTAACCAAAACCATGATTTAAAGTTGAAGGAAGCTCAATGGGACGGTGATGGGAGGGGAGTGGGAGGATCGATAGGGAGGAGTAGAGGGAGCAGTGGTCGGACTGGCTACATGTGGGGAGCGGGAGGATGGACAGGGAGGAGTAAAGGGAGCAGTGGTGGGGACTGGCTACATGTGGTGAGCCGGAGGATGGATAGGGAGGAGTTAAGAGAGCAGTGGTGGAGACTGGCTACATGTGGGGAGTGGGAGGATGGACAGGGAGGAATAGAGGGAGCTGTGGTGGGGACTGGCTACATGTGGGGAGTGGGAGGATGGATAGGGAGGAATAGAGGGAGCAGTGGTGGGGACTGGCTACATGTGGGGAGTGGGAGGATGAATAGGGATGAGTAAAGGGAGCAGTGGTGGGACTGGCTACATATGGGAAGGGGGAGGATGGACAGGGAGGAGTAGAGGGAACAGTGGTGGGACTGGCTACATGTAGGGAGTGGGAGGATGGACAGGGAGGAGTAGAGGGAGCAGTGGTGGGACTGGCTACATGTGGGGAGCAGGAGGATGGATGGGGAATAGAGGATGCAGTGGTGGGACTGGCTACATGTGGGAAGCGAGAGGATGGACAGGGAGGAATAGAGGGAGCAGTGGTGGGGACTGGCTACATGTGGGGAGTGGGAGGATGAATAAAGGGAGCAGTGGTGGGACTGGCTACATATGGGGAGGGGGAGGATGGACAGGGAGGAGTAGAGGGAACAGTGGTGGGACTGGCTACATGTGGGGAGTGGGAGGATGGACAGGGAGGAGTAGAGGGAGCAGTGGTGGGACTGGCTACATGTGGGGAGCAGGAGGATGGATGGGGAATAGAGGGTGCAGTGGTGGGACTGGCTACATGTGAGAAGGGAGGATGGACAGGGAGGAATAGAGGGAGCAGTGGTGGGGACTGGCTACATGTGGGGAGCGGGAGGATGGATAGGGAGGAGTAGAGGGAGCAGTGGTGGGGACTGGCTACATGTGGGGAGTGGGAGGATGGACAGGAAGGAGTAAAGGGAGCAGTCGGACTGGCTACATATGGGGAGCGGGAGGATGGATAGGGAGGAATAGAGGGAGCAGTGGTGGGACTGGCTACATGTCGGGAGTGGGAGGATCGATAGGGAGGAATAGAGGGAGCAGTGGTGGGACTGGCTGCATGTGGGGAACGGGAGGATGGACAGGGAGCAGTGGTGGGACTGGCTGCATGTCGGGAGTGGGAGGATGGATAGGGAGGAGTAAAGGGAGCAGTGGTGGGACTGGCTACATGTGGGGAGCGGGAGGATGGACAGGGAGGAGTAAAGGGAGAAGTGGTGGGACTGGCTACATGTCGGGAGTGGGAGGATGGATAGGGAGGAATAGAGGGAGCAGTGGTGGGACTGGCTGCATGTGGGGAATGGGAGGATGGACAGGGAGGAGTAGAGGGAGCAGTGGTGGGGACTGGCTATATGTGGGGAGTGGGAGGATGGATAGGGAGGAATAGAGGGAGCAGTGGTGGGACTGGCTACATGTGGGGAGCGAGAGGATGGACAGGGAGGAGTAGAGGGAGCAGTGGTGGGACTGGCTACATGTGGGGAGTGGGAGGATGGATAGGAAGGAGTAAAGGGAGCAGTGGTGGGGACTGGCTACATGTGGGGAGTGGGAGAATGGACAGAGAGGAGTAAAGGGAGTAGTGGTGGGTGCGAGAGGGTGAGTTGGTAGCAAAGCAGCAGAAGGCATTGAATAGAGTGTCCAGCCTGGTGAGGGAGGTGGAAGGGGGTTGCCATAAACCACATCTACATAGTCGAAAACTGGGAGAACCATTTTCAGCTCCTGGTGGATCTGGGGGGAAAGGCAGTCCTTATTGCGGTACAGGGCATGGGGTTTGGGGTGGTGTTTTGGAATGGATGGCATCAGTGTGGGCAGAGAAATCAAGCCTGCCATCTAGCCATACACCGAGGCACTTGAAAGTGATGTGCCATCTAGCGTGGAGAAGATGGGAAGGGGTGGCGAGCCTGGTGCCAAAGGTCATAGGCACTGTTTATTTTTTTGGCTTGTTTGTGTTGACCCGAAGTTGGTTGGACTGGAACCAGTGCAGAACATTGCGAAAGTCTTGCTGGAGCGAGACTTCCGGAGATGCAGTTGAGGGATCGGAGGTGTAGAGAACTGTGTCATCTGCATGCATGTGAACATGCAGGTTGGCACAGGTGGTGGGGGGGGTGTTCACTTAGGAAGATGGAGAACAGTGGACCTAGAATGGAGCCCTGTGGGACCCTGGCCTGGATAGGGAGAGGTGGGGAGATGGCGCCTCTTGCCTGTACAGACTGTGTTGATGGTTCGAGAAGATAGGAGCGGAACCATATGACAGCTGGGGCTGAGAGGCTGGCTGAACTATGCTTGTCCAGGAGGAGTGAGTGGGACACCGAATGAAAGGATTTGGCGACTGATACCAGATTGATGAAAATGGCTGCTGTGATGTGCTCCTGATCCATCCCTGTCGAAGATGGAGTCAGTGACCCTAAGTGTGGAGGAGAGGGTGGAATTATCCCTACAAAAGCCAGAATGGAAAGGGGAGAGGAAGTTGAAGGAGTGGAGGAAGTCTGCAGACTGTGAGTAGACTAGTTTCTTTTGCAGCTTTGCAAGAGAAGCAGAGGTTAAATTGAGGCGGAACGGTCCAGAACGCCGTTCCACCTCCTCAACCAGCCTGTTTTACTTTGATCACTGTGGTCCCGCTAGACTACCCTGTCAGCCTGGCCCAAGTTGGATGGCAATTGAGTCACGCTATCACACAGGCTAGCGTCTGATATGATCTACACTCCCCCCCAATAAGTCAGACAGTCTGTGTGCAGCTTCTTGGACCTCAACTCTCCACCAGTTACAGCAGTTGCCCAGGCAGTGATGTGGTCATTTCGGTGGGATTGGCAATGGCGATCCCTTAACACGCTGTGTGTATGGTTCCCTTTTGTGCCGTTAACATGAACTTGTTTTTTGGAGACAAACAGTCCCAATTCTGAAACTCCCCCACCCACTTGTCACGTACTCGGCCGGATGGGCTGTGACTTGCTGTGCTGGCCACTGGTAGTACAGCATACAGCTGCTGTGCTGTTAACTTAAAGTTCTTGCTTGACTCCAGTTCCAGTGAGCTGCAAGAATGTCCTTCATCTCCATGACCGAGAGACCCGCGGCTGGCTGACCACCCACCCGATCAGGACCAAACTTGAGAAAAAGTACAGCAGAGACTAAGGAAAAAAGAGAGACTGCCCGACAGCCGCCATCAGACTGCGACCTGAGTGAGTCAGTAACTTAAGCTGTGGATCCTACAGTACAAGCAGACTAAATAGACCAAATGGCCGCCTTCTGGCTTCTTCGTATGTCCCTATGATGGAGGGACTGAGGCACAGCATTGCACTGGCCCTTACAAATTCAGAGCAAATGGCCAGAATGTATAGCGCTTTCTTATTTTAATGAATAAAATGTCAACACATAGTGTGCACCGTATGTTTAGTATTAAAAAAAGGTGTTTCTGTCAAGTTAGATCAATGTTTTAATAGTTTTTGTTCCAGAAATAGCTCTAACATTATGAGGAAAATCCCTAAACTTTCACAGAACAAGTGTACATTTGAGTGTAAAAATCGTTAGGACAATGTTTCGTTCTTGGGTAACTGGATAAGGCTAGCTAGGCACAAGTGCCTGTTTTCAGGGGTGACTGGGGAGTACTGGGAAGATTATGTGACTTGCTCAGAGTCGCACAGTATGCAAGTGGAGGTTGTAGGAATCAAACCCAGGTCTGCTGGATATACCAAGTTCATTCACAGCTCATTACTAACCTCTAGGCTATTCTGCCACCCATTTCAAAGCAGTTGAGCAGTATCAGTCAATCAATCAATCGGTCAGTCTGTATTTAGCCAGGTGAAGCATCGTTGAGAAGAACTCATTTTCAAGATGGACCTGGGTACAGTTACATTGTTCATAACAGTAGAACTTATAATATACAGTATAGAATGTTGTAAGATACAAACGCTTCAAGCATAGGGTACCATAGCTTATACGCAAGGTATGCAGGTCAGTTCAAACAGCATAGGACATTATACATTTGGGATGGTATCCAGTATCATTCATGAGGAGGTATATACATTCAAGGACAACTCAATAAATAATTGGTAACATGTCAACATGAGGCATCTCCCGGGGTAGCAGATTAGACTATGCTGTATGGAAGAAAGGTCAGGTACTTACAGCAAATATCTGAGGTAGGAGTTAGAGTGTAGGAACACCACATGGGCTGAGAAGATAGAATGAATGAGAAGGGGGAGACAGTTACAGAGGGGAGTGGGAGTAGAAGGGGAGTGGGAAGGGAAGGGCGATTGTCAGTATCAGCTTAGGTTACACGGTTGCAAATTTCCATGCCGGTCCTGGCAAGCAAAGTCTTGAAGGTGGCCAGTTTGGGTGGACTGGATATGTGGAGTTTTTTTGTAGTTTATTCCAGAAGGAGGGAAGGGAAGGGAATAGCTTACGAATAGCTTGCCGAACAGAGTTCTAACTTTTGGGATAGCTAAGGAGATGAAGGAGGAACTTCTTAACACATAGGTGTCAGGAGAGCATATTGGGAGGCAGTCAGAAATATATTGGGGCAGTTTCTTAGTAATAGCCTGGTATGTCCAAATTGCTGCATTTCTGTAGCGTTTGAGGCTGAGGGAGGACCAACCGATTAGGGCATAAAGGGAACAATGGTGGGTAGCGTAGGGTGCGCCAGTGATGAATCTTGGGGCACAATGCTATAATATATCGAGCTTTTTTAGGGCTGTGTTAGTCCCTTGACCATAGAGAATATCTCCATAGTCCAGAAGAGAGAGGAAGGTTGTCCGTACGATTCTAGTCCTTGCTTCCAATGTTAACAAGTGCTTGATGCAGAACAATACTCAAAGTCTCTGCTTGAGCTTTTTGGGCAGTTCGTTGATGTGCTCGGCAAAGGTCAATTTGTGGTCTATCTATAGCCCCAGATATTTGAATCTGTGTACAAATTCTAGGGGTTCCTGGAGAAGGGTGGTAATTGATGTATTCCCACTTGGGTGGGTGGAGGTGGTCTTAGTTAAGGGTGAGAAAAGCATAGCTTTTGTGTTTTTCATGTTTAGTAGTAGTTTAACATGCAACAGATTGTTCTGCAGGCAGTTAAACTCAAGTTGAAGGTCCAAGCATGTTTGGTCGTCGGAAGGACAAATAGATGGATATTGGCTGATTGGATATCGGCATGGATGTTGTTGATGTAGATTGCGAAGAGGAGGGGGCCCAGGATGGAGCCTTGTGGGACACCCCTAAGTAAGGTTTTTGGTGGGGAGAAATCTCCTCCAGCTTTTATCTGCTGTGAATGGCCAATAAGAAGATAATCAAATCATTTAATAGAGGCATGGTCAAGCCCCAATGCTGCAGAGGGTGTCCAGGAGAAGAGCAAGATCCACCGTATGAAAGGCCTTGCTTAGATCCAGAAATAATGCACCCACAAAGAGCTTACTGTCCAAAGCAGTCAACCAGTCGTTAGTGACTTTCGCGAGAGCAGTGATTGTACTGTGTTGGGGTCTGAAGCCTAATTGGATAGGGGTAAGCAGGTTATGGTCCTCTAAATGGTCTCTGATCTGTTGATTTTACTAACTTTTCTAGCATTTTGGCCAGGGTGGGGAGCAGAGAAATCTGCCTATAGTTATTCAAGTCAGCAGGATCCCCTGATTTGAACAGAGGGAAAACATGGGTGGTTTTCCAGTCCATTGGAAGGGTACTTTGTGTGAGTGAAAGATTAAAGATGTGGGTGATGGAGATGGCTAGGATATGGTAGCTAATTTTCAGGAAGTAAGAGTCTGTGTGCTTGGCACTGGCACATTTTCTGGTATCTAATTTAATAAGCAAGTCTTCTACCTGCTTCAGAGTGATTGGACTAAAGGAGAAGGGAGATACAGCTGCCAAAGGGACAGGGTGTCTGTGTGCCCTGCCCATATAGCTGTTTTTGCAGGTTGTTTGCAGGGGAGGAGTCAAAGGCCAGGCCTGCTGTGACAAAGTGGTTGTTTAATAGATTCAGGATGTCATGCTTACCTGTGTAAGTGTTGTTACCAGTTGTGATTTTAGAAGAGAGGGGGTTGGAAGTCATACAACCCTCAACCTCCTTAAGGGTCTTCCAGAATGTCGAGGGGCAATGAGTAGATGCGCAAAGTTTGTTGTTGTAGTAACTGGACTTTGCCGCTCTCGCAAGCCTTTTACACTGATTCCTGGCTGTTCTGAATGTGGTCCAGTCAGCATGAAGTTTAGTCTTCCGTGCTGTTTCCCACAGGGCATCTCTGTGGAGCAGACGAGATTCGAGGCTGGCTGTGAACCAAGGGCAGGAGTTTTTTTGGCTCTGATTTTCACAAGAGGGGCATGCCACTTTATAATGCTCAGAAGAATGTTGTGGAATACCTCATATGTGTCATTGATGGAGGGGGCAAGATAGAAGTCTTGCCAAATTGCATACGGCAGGTCGGAGAGGAAGGCAGAGATGTCAAAATTCCGGCGGCACCTTTTGTAAATGTATCTGGAGGTTGAGACAAGTTTTGGTAGGGATCTCACGCATGCGATGGTGCAGTGGTCGCTGAAGTCGCTAAGGAAGACGGCTACATGGGAGAACAGCAGCGGCTTGTTTACTAGGATGCTATCAAGCAGTGTACTGTTAGCCGGATTCTTTGTGTTTTGGCGGGTGGGTTCCGTAATAAGTTGATGGAGCCCAAAAGCATCGCACAATTCCTTGAGTGGTTTTGAACAGGTAGAGAGCCAGTCTAGGTTTAGGTCACCCATGATGCATGCATGGGACAGCCATAAGGCAATTCTAGGGGTGTGGGTAGAAAGAAGTAGGCTGCTGGTTAACTAGGATCTGCAGCTTATCCGTTAGGAAGGGAAATGGGCAGACTGGGTAGGCCAA
This sequence comes from Neoceratodus forsteri, assembly GCA_016271365.2. Classification (NCBI taxonomy): domain Eukaryota; kingdom Metazoa; phylum Chordata; order Ceratodontiformes; family Ceratodontidae; genus Neoceratodus; species Neoceratodus forsteri. The sequence continues at coordinate 252,533,513 of JADMNL010000024.1, read as the reverse complement.
GCGGTCCTTATCTGCTGTCAAATTCTATGTTTCTATGACTATAATCTCTGAAGAGGAGGTATCAAGTAGAGTAGTCAGATGATTTATTATCTTGAGGCCAGCTGATGGTGGTCTGTAGCACTCTATCACATCAATTGCTTGGGTGGTAGAGAGTTGCATCTTGATAGAAAGGCTCTCAAATTCCTTTGGCTCAGAGGTAGAGTTAGTAATAGAGGCAGTGTATCTCTCCTGCAGGTAGCTGGCTACTGTGCCCCCTCTGGTCTGTCTGTCTGTTCTGAATACTTTGTAAGAGGGGAAGTTTATTTGTGTATCCTGGGTGGAAGGTTTAAGCCTCTGTAATAACAGGTATATCCGGGGAGGGGGGATTCAGCCAGGATTGAACCAGATGAAACAAGCATTTGTCAATGCCGAATGTTGCTTGCTTCTATGTGCTGTTTAGGTATTTGGAAGTCATTGGAGTGTAAATATCGAAAATTTGCGAACTTACGAGCGTGCGTAAAACAGTCATTTTTAGGATTTTTTTCACCAAATTTTCAACATAGCCATTTTAAGACCTCTGGTCATGAACAGTATCACTGTGATTTTGTTAATATGTCCCATACATTGAGTTTGCACACGATTGCCATTATGCGCTACATACGGAAACACGTTTTGGGTGAGATGTGAAAATGACAGCTGTACTACTCATAAGAAGGTGTGGAAAAATGGCAATGTTGAAAATCTATGGAGAAATATTGAAAATTAGCAAACCTACGCGCGTGCGTAGGAACTGCGCAACGCACGCTCGTAAAACAGTCATCTTTAGGAATTTTTTCACCAAATTTTCAACATAGCCATTTTAAGACCTCTGCTCATGAACAGTGTCACTGTGATTTTCTTAATAGTCCCGTACATTGATTTTGCACACCGACTGCGCCATTCTGCGCTACATGGGCGGAAACACATTTTGGGTGAGATGTGAAAAATGACAGCTGTACTGCTCATAAGAAGGTGTGGTAAAATGGCAATGTTGAAAATCTGGAGTGAAAATATTGAAATTTCGCAAACTTACGAGCCTGCGTAGGAACTACTTAGCAGCGCTAATAAAACAGTCATTTTTGAATTTTGGCACCAAATTTTCAACATAGAGTTTTGGCCCCCCTTCTCATGAATAATGTCACTGTCGTGGGCGGTATTCGGGCCCGAAGGGTGATTTCACAGTCACTGTGCGGAAATCACCCTTCCGGAGCAACGTATGACAGCATCATTCATGGAAAGGGTCTAAACCATGTTGAAAATGGTCTGCAAATCCCAAAACATAGCTGAGATATCTGCAATAAAGTTGAAACCCCCTATCTAGCCCATTATACAGCTTACGGCATTTCCTCAGTTCGCGGTCGGCTTTGAATAGTGCAGGCGTGTTCCCGGTCCACGAAGATCGTCGGCAGAGTCGGAGAGGTAAAGTATGGGGTGGGGGTGTGGGGAGGCTGGAGTGCGCAGTGGGTGGGTGCGGGTTGTGGGGGTCGGAGGCGCACCAGGACCGTTTTGTCTTACAGGTAAAAAAAAAAAAAAGGCATTATTGGGACCGTTTGCCACACTGGGGTGGGCTCCCAGCGTGGCACAAGGATATTTAGTGGGCGTTCAGCCGACGGGGATTGGGCACCCGTCGGCAAGGACTGATTGCCATGCTGGGGTGGGCCTCGCGTGGCACCAACTAATGAGGGGGAGAGACGCAGCTCAACCCGTGAGGGATTGGGCACCCGTCGGCTATACAATGCGTCGTGGCAGCGCGCAGCCTGCGGGTGGGGGGAGCCGGCGTGAGCAGCTTCTTATCGCTGCTCACTAGCGTAGCTCCCCCTTTCAACTGTATGCCACTGCATTTTGGAGCGTGTCATAGCTCCAAAATGCATTGGCTTACAGGGGCCACGCCTGCCAGCACACTGCCTGAATTGGAGGAGGAGGTGACACACCTCCGAAATCTCCGATGATGGCACTATGTTTCTTGCACATGCGTGCAAGTACCATAAAAATTACTCACCATAGTAATGTTGTTTCTTCTAATGCAGTCTTGTTGTATTCTGACTATATGCAGTTAACCCCAGCACTTGAACTGCCCCGGAGAGGAAAGGGTTAACTCTGTGCAGCAGCATAGAACACTGAGCTTGAGCTCGGTTTTCAAACCTCTGTCTCTAGTGCATCTCAGTGTAACCATCAGATTCTTATGAGCAAACTAACTGACTATAGGTATGGAAATTGTCTAACTTTTGGGCCAAAAGGCACCAAACTTGGGTCCAAAAGACTCAAGTCGAGAACCCAAGAAAACGGTAGTGAAAAAATATATAAATATAAGCATCAGTAATAAAACAACTACCCCACCCTGAAGAAGGAGGGCACAAGGTACACCCCTGAGGTGCAGCACTGTACCTGCCAGCCCACTTCCCAAAAACTAGGTTCTGAGAGGGGAGACAGGAAGGGAGGTCAGAATACAGCAAGATTCCATTAGAATAAACAACATTACTATGGTGAGTAATTTTTTCTTCAAACAACATGATGTCTTGCTGTATTCTGACTATATGCAGACTACCAAGCAGTCCCCCCCCCCCCCAGGAGGAAGGGACACAGAACCAACTTACTTTGGGAACAGGTCTGCAGTACGGCTGTACCAAACCTAGCATCACTCCTAGCCTGGATGTCCAGAGAGTATTGCTTGGTGAAAGTATAGACTGTTCTCCAAGTGGCTGCTTTACAGATTTCCAACAAGGGTATATCTCTGGTAGCAGCCAGAGAAGCAGCTGTACCCCTAGTCGAGTGGGCCCTCAGGCCTGAAGGGGGTTCTTTGACCAACTTGGCATAGCAGAATTGTATACAAGAGACAATCCACCTGGTAATAGTTCTTTTAGTAGCAGGCTTACCTTTTCCCACTTCCCCATAAGTGAGAAATATTTGAAGACAGTCCTTTCTGTGTGCCTTAGTATGCTCTATGTAGTAGCTAAGTGCCCTTTTAACATCCAAACTGTGTAATCTTCTTTCTCCTGAAGAAGAATGATCAGTGAAAAACACAGGTAGAGACATAGACTGGTTCAGATGAAAATCTGATACCATTTTAGGTAAAAACTTCCTATTTGTTCGAAGGACCACCTTATCTCTATGGAAGGAGATAGGTTCAACTGACAGGGCCTGTAATTTTCTAATCCTACTGGCAGAAGTGATAGCTACCAGGAACACAGATTTCCAGGTCAAGTACTTAAGCTTGACCGAAGCCAGAAGTTCAAAGGGTGGCTGCATAAGCTGAGCAATGCAGACATTTAGATCCCAAGCAAGAGTAGGCTCTCTAAAAGGAGGGTGGATGCGAACCAGACCTTTGAAGAACTTACTGAAAACAGGATGAGTTGCCAGGGAAGAACCCTTCCCTGTTGAAAGGAAAGCAGACACAACTACTAGGTGAACCTTCAGAGTTGTAGGCCTAAGGCCTAGGCCATTAAGGTGAACCAGATAGTCTAAGGCTGTAGCAGTGTCTGCAGTATCTGACGGAATGCCCCTCTGAGAACACCAAATGCTGAATCTTTTCCATTTGGAATTATAAGTCTTTCTGGTAGAAGGTTTCCTAGAGACCTTCAAAATATCCAGTACTCCCTGAGAAAGATGCAGGCCTGCATATTCCAACTCTTCAGGAGCCGGGCTTTGAGATTGAGAGACAGGAGATTGGGGTACCAAATCTTCCCCTGAGAGGAGGTTAGGAGATTGTGTCTCTTGGGAAGAGACAAGGGGAGTGACTGCCAGGGACAACAGCAGAGGGTACCAAGGTTGTCTGGCCCAGTCTGGAGTCACCGGTATCGCTGTACAAGGTTGAGACCTGATTTTTGATTGATAAAACTTTATTTTTATACAGGAAACAAATAGATTAGGACCAAAGGCCCTGTTTTCAACTAATGTCCTGTGTTCTAGGATACATAAAAAAATAAAATACAAACAACATCTGTTCAAACTCTGTCTTAAATACAAGCATTAAACATACAAAAACAATCTTGACTAGAACTCTGAACAATAGGGGGAAGGGGGGAAAGGCATGGAGGAACCTGCCCTTCCAATCCAATATAAGAGCATCCAGAGGAACAGTCCCTAGGACTGGGGGTCTGCAGCAGAACAGGGGAAGTTGGTGATTGTCTGGGGCTGCGAAGAGATCTATCTGTGGAGTGCCCCATCTGGTGAAAGCTACTTTCGAGATGAGAGGGTCCAGGGACCATTCGTGATGGCCCTCGGAGATTCTGCTTAGAGCATCTGCTAGCACATTATCCTTCCCCGGAAGATGAACTGCGGTCAGGGAAGCCTGGAGGGAGTAGGCTAGAGACCATAGTTTCATCGCCTCTGTGCACAAGGCCATGGACAGAGTGCCCCCTTGCTTGTTGATGTACCACATTGTGGTGGTATTGTCTGTTCTGACCTGCACCACTTTGTCTCTGACTGACTCTGAGAAAGTCTGAAGGGCTAGGAATACTGCCCTGAGTTCCAGGAGACTGATATGAAGAAGATACTCTTGTGGAGACCAAACATCCTGGGCTGTGAGTGCCCCCAAATGCGCTCCCCAGCCTAGGAGAGAAGCATCTGTGGTTAGGACCACTGAGGGAGCTTGACTGAGGAGTGGGACACCTTGTCTGAGATTGTCCTGATCCAGCCACCACTGGAGAGCTTGGACTAGAGTCTGAGTCACTGGAATCAGTTTGGTGAGAGAGTCCTTTTTCTGAGACCAAAAATACCTTAGGTGGAACTGAATGTCACTTATCTGAAACCTGGCTCCTTGTACCACTGCAGTGGAAGCTGCCATTTGGCCCAGGAGTTGAAGAAAGTGTCTTGCTGGATGAGTAACCAGAGGGCAGAAAGAGGAAGCGAGATCTGTAAGGGTCTTTACTCTTGCTAGTGGAAGGAAGGCCTTTGCCTGGACGGTATCTAACTCTACTCCTTTAAAAGTAAGGAGTTGTACTTGTTCGAGAACTGATTTGAGAAAGTTGAGGAGGAACCCCAGAGAACTGAGAAGGTTCTGAGTGATTTCCAGAACTGACTTGACCTGGTCGGAGGACTGATCTACAATGAGCCAGTCGTCCAGGTAGGGGAAGACAGATATACCCTGCCTTCTGAGGAAGGCAACTACTACTGCAAGGCACTTTGTAAACACGCTTGGAGCTGATGTTAGGCCGAAGGGCATGGCCCTGAACTGATAATGGCCTGAAGGCAACTTGAACCTGAGGTACTTTCTATGAGAACACCTGATAGGAATGTGGAAATAGGCATCCTTGAGGTCCAGGGATGCTAGCCATTCCCCTGGCCTTTGAAAGGGAAGAATTATTCCCAGAGTCACCATTTTGAATTTTGGTTTTGTGATGTGTTTGTTCAAATACCTTAAGTCCTGAGGGTTGCCACTCCCCCTGTGTTTTTTTGGGTAAGGAAGTATCAGGAGTACAGACCTTTGGCCCTGTGCTGAGTAGGAACTTTCTGTACAGCTCTGAGAGCCAGTAGAGAAGAAACCTCTGCCTCTAGAGCAATGGTTTCTGAGATGGTTGCAGGTGGAAAGGACCTGACCTTCATTTTTAGGAATCTCTTTGCCGGAACCGACCCCTCAGTTGGATCTCCTTTTGCCCGAGGAGGAATCGCCCAGGTCAGAGAGTACCTCCTCAGGTTCGGCCAAAACCAAACCGGGCTGGCCATCCGGATCAGCGGACTCTCGGTCTCCTTTTCCTTCAACCTACTCAATCTCTTTTTCCAGAGTTTCTTTGGGAAAATTCTTACATATTTGGCAGTCTGTTTTTGAGGTGGTCAAACCCCAGACAATTAACACAGATGAAGGGGGGGGGTCAGACTTGGCAGAGGCCTCCCCACACTCAGTACAGTGTTGAAACCCAGTGGGACCATTTTTTTTCTTGGGTTTCTAAGACATGGCTACACTACACAAATCACCCTTTACAGCTTTCAAGCCAGGTAATACTCCCCCATCGGTTACCAACTGTGTCACAGGCTGTGTAAAAAAAAAAAATGGAAAAAGTCAAGTTTTTTGGAAACCGATAAGAACCGGGCACCACTACTAAATCCCAGAAGAAATCAAACACAAACAATGGTTCAGTTTCCAACCGGACCGACCAATCGAAAACCGAAGAAAAAACAATTTTCACAAATAATAATATCACTACCTATCTATAACACTGCCTGTTCCGTAGACAGAGATTTGACACCGAAAAATAACCGAACGCTTTTTTTTTTTTTTTTTTTTAACTTTTACCAAAACGAAGCGGAGGAGAGATCTCTGTAGCAACTTAACAGTTAGGTGGAGTAAAGAATCTGACGGTTACACTGAGATGTACCAGAGACAGAGCTTTGAAAACCGAGCTCCAGTTCAACGTTCTATGCTGCTGCATAGAGTTAACCCTTTCCTCTCCGGGGCAGTTTAAGTGCTGGGGCTAACTGCATATAGTCAGAATACAGCAAGACTTCATGTTGTTTGAACCAGTTTTCTTGTAAGACTGCAGACATTGGCATGGACTGAGCTTGCAGAACATTTTGGACTCTGAGTATTCTACTGTGTTACCAGGAGGTGGGGGATGAAGGAGGACAAAGCAGAGAGCACAGTTTTGTATAATAATGTGAAGGGTGCTTGGCTCTGCTGTTGTTTTGTTAGCAGTTATTAGCAGTTACACCTTAGGTGCATTTTACTGTTACATTCTGGTCAACAGGATCCTTACACTGATGACTAACACCAAAACATGATATACGTCCTGTTTTTTTTTTTTTTCCCCCTACTTGCATCACTGCACTATGTGAGACATGCAGCGCACATGAGTCTTTGCCCAGGAAATAGGTTTCCACCTCCTCCAACGTCCCAATTTAACCCCTGAAGAGAAGGGAAGAGGGAGATAGGGGAGAAGTTGCCAGGAGTGGAGGGATCACCCTCTTTGTTGAGGGGCACGACCTTGGCAATCATCCAAGGCTGAGGGACAGTGCAGTGGGTGAAGGAGAGATTTAGGAGGTGAGTAAGGGGGGAGGTGATGGCAAGAGCAGACAAATAGAGAAGTTTAGGGTCCAAGCCATCAGGGCTAACTGTGGAAGGATTGAGTGAGGAAAGGGCAAGGGGGTCTCCTGGGGAGTGACAGGGAAAATCAGACTGGGGGTAAGGAGGAGAAGAGAGGAGCCAGAAAATGGGAAACGGGGGAGAGCACAAGTGGTCAAAAAAGAACAGCATTGAAGTTAGCAGCAACAGAGGGACGGTCAGACACTGGTGAGCTGTTAACCATGAGGACCAGGGGACAGGCCTGGACTGGGGGGGGTCAAAAACGGAGTGAATCATCTTCCAGAATTTGGCTGGGGAGTTATGATGGTCTTGAAGTAGAGGGACTTGGTGGTATGAATGGCCTTACTGCAAGAGTTCCAAAGCACCCTGTAGTAGAGGAGGTCCAACAGGAAAAGGGATAATTTATACCTGGCCCAGGCTTGGTCATTGGTCTTACACAAGTCGATGAGACTGAAGGCGATCCAGGAGTGGTGAGAGTATTTAGCCTTGGATTTCCTGATGGGGCATGCTTGTCCCAGACAGAAATAAATATTGAGTGGAAGAGGGAGAGGGCCATATCAATGTCTGGAGCAGTGAGCATGGGGCACCGGTCACTCAGTAAAGTTTCTTTGTTCAGCGACCCAAGGAACCTGGACTAGATGTACTTGGGGGAGGAGGGAGGGAGCGCAAAATGTCATCCAGCAATATACCTGCCACAGCAGTGCTGTGGGGGTGTGAGACGAGAACCTAGTCCAGTAGGGTGTGATTTGATGAGTGGGTACTGAGTCGGGTGGGTTCTGTGATGAGTTGTGAAAGGTTAAGGGACTGAATACTGTGGGTTGTTGGCCTGTTATGCCAGTGTGTTTATTTTGTGTACTAGAAGCATTACCTATAATAATATATTGTCATTATAATCGTTTAGTTTCAGCTTTTTAGTTGTACGTTATCTATTACCTTTCTTTTCCTGATAATCATTTTAATTTGCATGTTTTCTTCTGATTACTCTGTAAGTGGTTTGTGATGCTCGCTCAGTATGAAAGATGTTAAGCGTCAAAGAAATTGTACTGTATTGTTATGGAAATGGCCACCAAGTTTGATGGCTGTGGAATATCCGTAACAAAATCTTGCAGATGTTTACTTTTCATGGAAGCCTTCTGTTAGCCAGTAAACTGAACACAAAGGGGGTCCTCCTAGTAAGGAAAAGACTCGCGGGCAAGTGAGGCAAAGCTGAAATACATGGGGGCTAAGATGGCTAACTGGATCAAGAATTGGCTGGAAGATAGACTGCAATGGGTGGTTGTGGGGGCTCTCATCTCCTAGGCCAGTGACCAGCGGTATACCACAGGGCTCTGTGCTGGGGCCGATGTTGTTTGATCTGTTCATATCAGATATTGCACATGGGGTTGGGAGCAAGATCAGTTTGTTCGCTGATGACACCAAGATGGGGCTGTTGTGGATGACATAGAGGGGTGGCAGAAGCTACAGAGTGACCTAACCAGACTTGAGGAGTGGTCGGCATGGTGGCAGTTTGATTTTAAAACAAAGAAGTGCAAAGTTATGCACATCGGGGCGAAGAACTTGAGGAGGGAGTATTGGTTGGGTGGGGTGCAGTTGGGTGTCACTGAGGAGGAGAATGATCGTGGGGTGATAGTAACGGGGAGCATGAACAACTCTGCTCAGTGCAGGAAGGCTGCAGCTAAGGCCCAGTAGGATGCTGGGGTGCATTGCTCGAGGGTTCTCATCCAGACACAAGGATGTGATCCTGCCCTAGTACAGGTCCTTGGTCAGGCCGCATTTGGAGTACTGCATGCAGTACTGGTGTCCATATCTGATGAAGGATATCAGGCTGCCCGAGGCAGTGCAGCATACAGGGACAAAAATAATAATACAGGGGATGAAAGGTAGAACCTATGAAGAAAGGCTGAGACACTTGAGTTTGTACACCCTGGAGGAGAGAAGGAATCAGGGGGATGTGATTGAAACTTTCAGATGCTTGAGGGGGATCAACAAGTCTGGCACAGAGGGGCTGTTTAAGCTGAGGAAGCGAAGGGACACGAGGGGGCATGGGCTAAGACTGGAGCGTGGCAGATTCAGGAGGGAGATGAGGCATTATTTTACTAAGAGGGTGGAGTCGAAATGAAATGCTCTACCAGAGGAGGTGGTAGCATGCAGCATGGTGGGCAGTTTCAAAAGAGCATGGGACAGGGCAAAGGGGGGGGCTGGGTAAGCAACACTGAGCCATTTCTGAGGGTGAGAGGCTTGATGAGGGGTGGGGCAGCTTCAGTATAGGGTTGCTAGCTGCGCATTCGAGCAGACTTGATAGACCGTGAGGCCTGTTTCTGCTGGCAAGCTTTGTATGTTTGTATGAAATAAGTACTGGCTCGCTGTTGAACATCTTTTACTGAACGCTGGTCCTTTTTGTGTTTATTTGATATACGTTTGACTTGTCTCTTTTTTAGTGTAGGAAATGGGCCACAATTTTTTTTGTGTGTGATTAAAAGTTTATTACAGTTTTAAAAGCAGATCAAAGCTCGTCCTCCAGAGCAGGTTTGGTGTTCACTTCACAGGTACTGTAATACAGCCAGTGGCCTGCAAGTACACGTATTACTTTATACCTATCCCTTCGAAGTGGGAAGTGAGTTACTGTGTCATTTATTTACAGTGCTGTTTATTTTGCGAGTCCGTGTATTACTGTGCATCCACTCCATCAAAGAGGAAGGTGAGTTACAGCACTGTTTTAGAGTCGCTGCCTTAAGCCGGCCCAGTGGTGTGTTTGGCTGAGCTATTGAGTGCCACACCACCTACCACACTGGTGACCCGGGTTTGGGAATGGACACAGGTCACTTGGGAGTTGGTCGGGGGAGGGAGGACTGAGCATCCGTAGGACAGCTCTCCTCCCTCCCGGAGGGGGGTAAATGTGTCCCGCTTGGCGGCTGCCACCTGGAGGAATCTGGCGCAGCAGGATACAAGGCAAGAGATCTCACTCGCTTGCTGCTGGGCTGCGTCTCTTCGGAGACAGAGCACACAGATTGCATCATTGCACGTGCTGTGTGCCCTGGGGGAAAATGATGGGAAACCCCAAGCATGGATGCAGTCCCATGCTGGTGACTGGGGACCTCGAGGTCCAGGCGAGAATAAACAGAGCATGGGGTAAGTCACAGAGAAGTCAGATGATGGGACGGGGGAGAGACCAGTCCGAATGTGGGCAGCTTGGGAAATAAGGAGATAAAGTACCGATTTAACAGAAAAAAGTCACTTCTTAAACCCTAGCAGAAGACTGGAAGTAGGGAGGAGGCAGGCAATTACAGACCTGTAACCTTACCTCAGTGGTTGGGAAGCTGATAGAGTCCTTGCTTAAGGAGAGGGTAGTGAAGTTCCTGGAGTCAGGCGGTGCAAAAGACCCAAGGCAGCATGGATTCACTGAGGGTAGGTCCTGTCAGACTAATCTTATCGATTTTCTTTGACTGGATGACCAGAGTGGTGGATCAGGGAAGGGCAGTAGATGTGGCCTACCTGGATTTCAGTAAGGCATTAGACACCATTCCTCATAGAAGGTTGCTTAACAAATTGGGGAATCTGGGTGTGGGCTGTAAAGTAGTAAAATGAGTTGATAACTGGCTAAAAGGCAGGACCCAGAGGGTGGTAGTAAATGGCATAAAATCAGAAGAGGGGGAGGTGACCAGCGGGGTTTTACAGGGATCGGTGCTAGGTCCAGATCTATTCAGTGTCTTCATAAGCAACATTACAGAGGGACTGGAGGGCAAAGTATGCTTGTTCGCAGATGACACCAAGATCTGTAACAGAGTCGACACACAGGAGGGGCTAGGTAAAATGAGAAATGACCTAAGACTACTTGAGGAATGGTTAAGGGTTTGGCAGTTAGGTTTCAATGCTAATAAGTGCAAGATAATGCACTTGGGACACAGAAACCCAAGAGAGGAATACAGGATGGGGCGGGGGGGGGCAGGTTCTAGTTACCACAAGTCAGGAGAGAGACCTGGGGGTTATAATATCCAGTGACTTGAAGTCAACCAAACAATGTGAAAAAGCAGTGGGGACGGCAAACGGAATGCTGGGGTGCATAGGAAGGGGCATAACCAGTAGGAGGAGTGAAGTGATGATGCCACTGTATAGATCACTGGTGAGGCCTCATCTGGAATACTGTGTCCAATTCTGGAAACCACATCTTGGGAAGGACGTAGACAGAATGGAAGCAGTCCAGAGAAGAGTAACAAAAATGATGCATGGACTGCACCACAAGACTTATGAGGAAAGACTCAAAGAACTAAACATCTATTCACTGGAAGAGAAAAGGGAGAGAGGGGATATGATAGAGACTTTCAAATACCTTAGAGGAATAAACGGGGTACAGGAGGGGAGCGTATTTCAGAGACGAAAGTGCACAAGGACAAGGGGACATAACATGAGGCTGGAGGGAGGGAGGCTTGGGGGAGTGCTAGGAAATATTTTTTTACAGAGAGGGTGGTGGATCCATGGAACAGCCTACCAGCGGAGGTGGTGGAAGCAAAAACAGTACAGGGATTCTGAAGTGCATGGGAGCCTTTTGTTTTGCTAAATTCCCACCTGACACCTTTGACCAGACCTCCCTGCAGGAACCCTTTCTCTCCCACTATTTGCACCTACTTCTGCCCTGAGCACTAAATTGCCCAGGGCCCTCCCACCATTTACCTGAGCTTTGTCTTTGTTTTTGTTAACTAACGGGCCACTTTTTTTCTGCTCTTTTTAGCCCCAAGCCCAAATTGGGCTCTCCACTTCAGCTGAGTGGCCCCGGCACTGATACCTGCTGGCAGCCGGACCTCTGCATTCAGCCCGTCACCCCCTCACCAAGGAAAGCAGGTACGATCGGTCAGCTCCTAGCCCGGAGCTGCCAGGCTTCAATCCCAGTAATTGGATTGGCTCTTGGGGACTGTGGCTGCTTCCCAATTGGACGCGACAGATCCCTGTTGAGAAAGCAAGCGATCAAGACGCCTTTTTCAAATCACAGCTCAGCCACTGCCTTGCTCTACTACTCTCTGGACAGTTTGTTTCGTCCACCCCCCAGCCTCCTTCCCTCCTTCCTTTATTAAAAACACTTCCCCGGGCCGGCTCATGGCAGCGATAGGATTTCGCTTACAAAGCCCGGTGACCTGGGTTTGGAATGGACTCAGGTCGCTGGAGAGCCGGCTGGGGGGAGAAGGCTTGAGCATCCCGTGACTGCTCGCCTTCTCCGGGGGGAGGGAGGGGACGTGGCTCGCTGTCTGCTGCCTCCTGGCGGAGGCCGGGAAAGCAACAGCTTAAGCGACCCCACTGCACAAGGGGTGTGGTGAACGTCGGCTTGGCCTAGATGTCCGTGGCACGCCACGCCCCCGGGAGAAAAGCGGAAAAACCCTAGCCTCCTGGTTGGCCGGATGATGGCTGCCGGCTCCTGCCGACTCAGATGCTCTGACGCCTGGAATCCACCTCAGCAGCGCCTGGGGACTGATTGACTAGTGCACTGGTTTCCCCTCCTAGCGCCTTCCCCCTTGGAGGAGGGGGACTCATCCGGCCACCCCTGGGTCGGCTGCGATTTGAGGTGAGTGGAAGGGGGTCAGGGCGAGGAGATCGGGAGGGGGGGATGAGCAGCCGGAAGGAGAGGCAGGCCAGGGGGCAAGTAAGGCGAGGAGAAAAAAAAAAAAACACTTCCCCAGTGATCCCTGCCCCCTGAGGCCTCATACTAGTTTATTATAGCAACTTCCAAAAGGGGCTGTCCTTTTCTGCAACTTCTTAAAGGGGCTGTCCTCTCTTGTGCTCAACTTTAACAAACACTGCTGACTGCCTTATTTTAATCACATGGTCTTTCCTACAGTCTCCCATTACCAGTGCCTTACCACTGCTCTACCCCTGGGCATAGGTTCTTCTACCACACTCAACTTTGTACCCCACTTCCCTATTCCCTCATTGATTACTGTCCTGTCACCTTCCCTCTTTCTTACCACCAGCATGGAGTACCCTAAGCGGTTCCGCCTCCCCTACTTACTCTCACTCCTTGTTCTTCCCCTCTGTCCCTCTCTGCTCAACTCCCCTCACCCTGCCCCTCCCATCCCCCTGCCCACCAGTTTTGCCCTCAAATCCTTCTGACACCCTCCCTCATTTCTGTCACTCTCCCCTCATCCCACACCGCCTCGCCTCCCCTCCCTTCCCCATCCCCCACTTGTGTGTCCAAATACGTCCCTGCCCCTCACCATGTGAGCCCCTTCATCAGCCTTTGCCTGTTCCATGAGTTCTCTCCTTTCTACCACAGCCATATCCTTTTCACCCACCACTACACCAGGCTATACTCCACCAAGCTGTCTACGCTTGTGAACCGCAGGCACTTAAGGCTCCTCCTACTACTACTCCTTATCTCAGGCTCCATTCACCCCAACCCCAGCCCTACACCCTCTACCAGTTTCACCCCTCACTCCTCCCCCAAACCTACTAAACAGCTCACGTTTGCTCACCTTAAAGAAACAGTAAACATTGCAGGGGTTACTCAAATTGTGAAAGCCCATGAAAAGATATTTCAAATGAGGCACTGGACTTCCTTGTAGGTGTCAAGAGTACTGAGATATGCCTTTATAATTAATCTGTAAATCAAAACATGGCAGCAGCCATTTTACAACAGGAAGTGCTGTCACTGAGGGGCAAGCTGCATGTTGTTAATTACAGCTTGCCCCTCAGTGACATCACTGTTGGCCTCATGATTCTATGAAATGGCTGCTGCCTTGTTTTGATTTACAGATGACTTAGATATTCATAACTCGAGACTCCTGACACCTACAGGTAAGCCCCATACCTCATTTGAAATATCTTTTTATAGGCTTTCATAATTTGAGTGACCCCTGCAGTGATTATTGTCCCTTTAATGTGCAAAGCCTTTTGGCAAAAAAAAAACCTTAGTTGAGTCCTGGATGTCGGCTAATGCTTCTGATGTCATTGCCCTCACTGAAACTGGGCTGAAGGAGGACATCTTCCCCAATGAAATCCTTCTTGAAGGTTACTCAGTCTTTAGAAAAGACAAGGTGGGGAAGCGTGGGGGAGGCTGCCTCATCTGGGTTGCCAGTAACCTCTTTGCCACCAAATTCAACCCCCCACTACCCACCTCCTCCCTTGAGAACATCTCGATTAACCTCCTCCTTGGAGCAGATAAAATGGTGACAGTCAGCGGTGATGTACCTGCCACCCTCCTCCTCACCCCGTGATCTCGACCTCTTCCTCAACATCAAGACCTCCCTCCCCCAAGGTAGGGATTGAATCATCTTTGAGGATGTTAACCTGATCTGCCTGTACCCTCACTGTGACTCCACCAAGGAATCCATACTTGGTCTTGGCCTACACCAGCTCATCACTGAACCTACCAGAACCAACTACAAAACTGGATCTCAGTCCCTCATGGATTGGGTCCTGGTCTCGCACCCCTCCCATATCACCACCTCCGAAGTTCTTCCCGACACAGTCAGTGACCACTGTGCTGTGTTCTGCTGATGGTCCACAAAAACACCACCTGCCCCGCCCACACAGATTCATCCAAACCAGGCAGTTGAAGAAGCTGGATGCCTCCGAGTTTTCCAAAGCTGCTCTAGCCCAAGATTGGTCCTTCACTGAAAACATTTCTGACATTTGCGAAGTGCTTGAAGCCTTTAGCAATAAGTTCCTTGCCCTCTATGACCGTTTCATCCCGCTTAAAAAAAAAAAAAAAATCCGGGTTAAGGGTTCTAGCCAAGAATGGGTCATCCCCGAGCTTCACAAACTGATGAGGAATAGGGACCAAGCCTGGAAGTTATACAGAAAACACAAAACCCCCCAACTCCTTGAAGGCTTCAAAACCCTCAGGAACATGTGCAAGTCTTCCACAAGATCTGCTAAATCCTCCTTCATCTTGGAAAAACAACGTGCTGCCCAGGGGAACCCTTGGAGAACCGGAACATTTTTAACAACCTTATTGGTAGGGGAATTTCCAAAGATCATATTTGTCTTACCTCCGAAGGGACAACCACCACCAAGCCAAGCAAAATAGCCTCCCTTTTCAGTAAATACTTTGGTGACCTTGACCAGTACAAGCCCAGCTCCACTCCTACCTCGTTTACCCCTGCACCCCTCCCAGTCTCCCACCCTAAGTTCCATTTCAGGTACCTAACCCCTGGTGAAGTGGTTAATCAAAACAAATGACCCAAGACCATCCAAGGGAGCTGGCAACATTGACTTCAGAGTTCTCCGTCTTGTCTGTGACTCCCTGGCCATCCCTCTTACTAACATCCTCAACCACTCCCTCTGCACGGGGTTCTTTCAGAAAGCTTGGAGGTGTGCCATTATTAAACCTCTTCACAAATCTGGTTCCAAGGATCTAGTATCCAACTACCATCCCATCTCCCTCCTTGACCCTCTCTCCAAAATTTTAGAGAAAGTGGTCCACAGGCAAACCTCGGAATTCCTCTCCAAATACAACCTGCTCACAGAGGCTCAGCATAGGTTCCGTGCTCAACACAATACTGAAACTGCCCTCATCAAGTTCATGCATTCCATAGACAAAGCAAACGAAGGCCTCTACACCGGTGCTGCATTTGTAGACCTCACCAAAGCCTTCGACCTCGTTGATCATGAAGTCCTCCTCTGTACCTTGGCTGGCCTCCATTTCTCACCTGAGGCCTGCCTCTGGTTCAAGGATTACCTAACTGGCATTTCCCATCGCACCATTATTGGCGGTGTCCTCTCTGTATCCTGCCCCATCAAATACGGCGTCCCCCAAAGGGTCCATCCTGGGCCCTCTTCTGTTCTCTCTGGTCGTTAACTCCCCGCCTGACATTTGCACCACCTTAGAACTCATTCTCTGTGCTGATGATGCAGCCCTTTTCTGTCGGGACAGAAACCCCAACGCTCTCATTAACAAACTCCAATTTGATTTCAGCAGACTTCACACCTGGTTCACGTCCAAAGGTCTTGTACTCGGGTCCAATAAGGTTAAAAACTATAGCCAAGCCCTGCCCAGTGTCTTTGTACGTAGCCAAGTATGCTATCTTGTGGGAGAATTAGCCCCCTGTTGAGGAGTCTCTTGAACACTTTTTTTTTTTTTAAACCTATTATAGCCCAGATGAGATTTAACATCTTGTTTTCCACTTGTGTCATGTTTTTACCCATTTCTGCAGTTGGGTGAACTGGAGCTCTGAGAGGTTAAATGACTTGCCCAGCAAAATTACGGGATTAATACCCTTTTAGACTGAAGCTGGAACAGGTATATAATCAAACAATTGATCATGAAAAAGCTATTGTGTGCAGGAATGTGGCAAACAATTAAGGAAGCCCTGCGAAAGGTATATTACAAACCTTAATGAATGTATATATATTTTTTTTGTAACGTTCTGTTCTTCATCCCCTCTGCCATGCCGACTGGCCCCCTTCTGCTGACTGCTCCTCCGACTCCATTACCCACTGTCTCTGGGACTTATTTTATGGGCTTCCTGTTCCTCCACGGATTGCTCCCTGTGGCGGGGGCCATTGGGGGTACTCCAATCCCCCTTCCGGATGCCTCACTGTGTCAGGTAGGCCACCCTGTGCCTGTGACATAGACAGCCAGCTCCGAGTGCTCTGAGCGCTGTATTTTTTTTTATTGCATATAAAATATGTGATGGGGAGGTCAGTTTGAGGAAACTACAGTCTTGCTGAACTGACACATCAAAACCCCCTAGGGATAAGTTCAAAGGAGAGGAGGTATTTTAAACTGCAGATATCTGGAGTGCAATTACCTTGTCAATTTGCTTTCATCCCAAGAAATAAGATTAGCCATTCGTAATCTATTACCAATCCAATTTGCCAGTGTCAGTGGCTCAGTAGGTAGCACACTCGCCTCTGAGGCTGGGAGATCAGAGGGCTGTGGGTTCAGTTCCCACATCTGGCATTTGGGTTAATATCCCAGTGCTGACACTGTAGTGCAGCATGAGAGGGGTGCTGCGCTTCTGAGGTGCCGTCTTTCGGATGAGACGTTAAACCAAGGTCTCATCTGCCTGGATCGGTGGTAGTTCAGGTGGATGTTAAAGATCCCATAGCACTTGTCGAAAAGAGTAGGGGGAATTTCCCCGGTGTCCTGGCCAAATTTCTCTCATTCTCTAAAAATACCACCAACAGCTTAATCTGGTTCAAGGTCAATTGGCATTCATCTGTATCCCCCTCCCCGAGCCGTGCCTGAAAATAGGCAGGATTTGTCTAGTGCACTTACCCGGTCAACAAAAACTAAATAAAAAAAATATATATATATAATTCCCTTAGGGAAAATCCTTTGACTTGCAGTAGTTGTCAGGAAGAACTTGAGAGGAAGGGGTGTCAGAGAGAAGCCAGAATGGACATTGAAGAGAGGTTGATGTCTGGGCCAGGGAGGACCCAGATGAATTTGGAAGGCCCAATATACATTCCCGGGGAACCCTTGAATTACATCAGAGAGACCTTTGAAGTGTAGATTCCAAGGTCCAGATGAAATTAAAGAGGCAAATACACTTTTGCTTTGAATACAATGACTTGGATCAAAGAAACTTTTGAGATGTATGTGTAGCAGAGCACAAACCAGTTTTGTCTGGTTAACCTGTGGAGAGGAAAGTCAGTGAGGTCACCTATTATGTTTTTTTAAATATTCTGTTTGTACATCCTGTATTGTAAAATATAGATTTTGATACACTAAGGCGGTTATTGACCTCATGAGAAGGCTGGCTCAGAACTGTGTCTAATTGCTGACAGAACCTTGATAGAGACACACAGGACAATATTTCTGACTGAGAGGAGAAGAAGGACAACATTAGCACTGTAGGATAGAAGTATTATGTGGATAAGAGAGCTTAGTTTGTACCTTTAAAAAACTGTTTTGTTTTTAAGAGTGTATGTGTTTGGGATATTTGTTCTGTTTTGATATTTTAAAGTAAAGATATATTTTAGAACGGAAACTTCTTCGAGTGCCTTGACATTTCTTTTTATTTAAGTAGAGCTTAAAGTGGTTATAAGTGACACTGTATTTTAAGCTTATTGATATACCAAACTGGGAAATGGGTAGAGTTCTCTAAAGTCTTGCATAGAGTTCTAATTGTTCATTTGAAAGACCTGGTTGGGTGCTCATAGGCAAAGATATCTGGCCTCCGGAAGACAGAATTATCTGAGCCTGATAATTGGGTATGCTAACAAGAGGTTATCAGTTTGAATCCCTCCAGAGCTTGAGAATAAGGTGACTTGAACCCACAAAACAGACAAGAGGGTTACCTTGTTCTGTTCACTGTACACAAATCATACGCTCAGAGGTTGGCACTTTGGGAGTAGAGGGCTGTCCGGCTGAGCGAGTTTGTGACAGATTGGTTGGCAGCGGTGGCATAAAAAGTTTGGTGGTATAAGCTTCATTGTTCAGTGTGTCAGCTTGAGACCGTTTAGCTCACTTGAAAAAAAAAGAAAGGCAGTGTTTTATTTCAAAAGGAAACAGAACTATATCCCTTGACTTACAGTTAAGTTCCTACCAATTTTATTTTGTTTTCTAAAGTGCCAGTCAGATTAGCATAGTCAAAGAAGAAAATGGCTTCTGACTACAGCAGGCACACTGTAGATTTCTTAAAGCAGTTGTGTGGAGACAGGGGAGTCCCATTTGGGGTGAAAGTCAGTAAGCAGAACCTCATAGAGGCCCTGACGGTAGCAGATACCCAGGGCAGGGAGTCGCAGACCGTGACTGAAAGGGACCAGACTTCGAGTGTGGCAGAACTAGCAGCCAGTGAGGGGTCCTGAGCCAATGAGGACAGCAGGGCCACTGTCAGTGAAGGGCCACAGCAGCAGGGGATGGTCACCAGTATCCTGAATCCAGAGGTACTCAAATTGCAAATTGAGTTGCGCAGGATGGAACTGGAGGCAGCGCGACAACAGAGAGAGGCGGATCGTGAGGCAGAGCGACAACAGAGGGAGACAGACCGTGAGGGACGTGAGTGCCAGTGAGAAGCAGAGGAGAAGAGAGAGCGAGAATGCAGAGAGGCAGAGGAGAGGAGAGAGGAGCACCAGTGGCAACGTGAATTGGAGAAGCTACGACTCCAGCCGGCGGCACCCGGGTAGGTAAGTGGCTTGGGTTTAACTGGGACTGCAGGACTGGGTTACAAATTGAACTCCAAATTAATAGCTGAGTTTAAGGACAGGGAGGATATAAACGCCTTTTTAAATTCTTTTCCAAAAAGTTTGTATTCAGGTTAAAATTCCTAGAGAGTCCTGGAGCTTCCAGCTATCCCCGCTACTTACCGGAAAAGCTCGGGATGCATTGGGTCAAATGTACAATGAAGACAGCAATGATTACAGAAAGCTAAAAGCTGCAGTGTTAAAAAAATTTGAATTAACTGCTGAAACATACAGAGCTAAATTCCGTAAGCGCAGGAGAGGCCCTTATATGAGCTATGAGGAGCTAGCCACGAAACAACATCAGTTTTTAAAACGTTGGTGGGAAGGAATTGAGGCAAACACTGTTGATAAAATTGAAAATGTGATTTTTATTAGAACAGTTTTATTGGGCATGCCCAGCAGAGTTAAAAACCTGGCTAGAGGACCGAGATCCAAAAACAGTGCAAGAGGCTGCTGAACTCTCGGACTGCTATGCCAAGAGCAGACCTGCTGTGAGAGCGAATGGGGCAAGTGTGGCAGCGCAGAAAGGGAAAAGTGCACCTTCAGGGCAGCTAAAACCCTCACAGCCTCCACCGAAACCAGTTAGCCCTAGGTTTCTTTTTTTTGGAACTTAGATTTTTATTGGTTTTCCATTTTCATTACTATTTACAATTAATCTCCCTTACAGGGTTTACAGAACAGAAATACATTTGTCTTGGAGTTAAAATCATTTTGACAGGACAATGTTAGCCCTAGGTTTCAAAGAAAAGATTTCTCTGAAGTAAGAAATGTTTGTTGGTTATGGTTAAAGATGGAGATTAGCACCCAAGAAGTGGATAGGCAGAAAAGGGGCAAAATTCAGCAGAAGGGCAGACAGCAAGGAGAACCAGGGATAAAGGACAACCAAGGAAGAGGCTGGAGTAGAACAGCAAAACAGTCTAGGGAGGTCAAATCATGGAAAGCCATGTGTGCAAATGCCAGGAGCCTTAGCAACAAGATGGAAGATCTGGAGGCTGTCATGGTGCAGTCAGACCTGGACATTGTGGCCATCACTGAAACCTGGTGTAATGATAACCACGACTGGGAGATGGCCATACCTGGCTACAACATATTCAGAAGAGACAGGGCAGGCAGGAAGGGAGGAGGAGTGGCACTGTATGTGAAAAATGACATAAGGGCCACAGAGATCCAGGAGGAACAAAATGGGGGAGAGATACTGTGGGTTAAGCTGGAAAGGAAAATGGGGCCAGCCATCCGCACAGGTGTGGTCTATAGACCACCAGCCCAGGAGGAAGAATCAGATAGGGAGCTGATGCTAGCCATCCAACGGATGGCAGACAAGGGTGAGGTAGTACTGGTTGGAGACTTCAGTATTCCAGACGTGGACTGGAGCATCCCAGCAGCAGCATCAACTAGGAGCAGATTTATCCTGGACTCCCTTCAGGGTGCCTTCCTCAAGCAACTGGTCATGGAACCAACTCGGCAGAAGGCAATACTGGACCTTGTGCTCACAAACAGGGACAGTGTGATGGGGTAACAGTGGGGACCACCTGGGAAAGTGACCACCAGTCATTGTGGTTTGAAATCACAGAAAGAGCAGAACCAAACCACACAAAAACATGTATCCTGGATTTAAGGGGGGCAGACTTTGGGAAAATGGGGAGATACTTGAAAGAGGCATTAAGGGGAGTGGGGCAGGAATCAGGGGTTGAGGAACAGTGGGCAGTATTTAAATGGGGATTACAAGAGCAACAGAATTATGCATTAAGCAGGTTAGCAAGATGAAAAGGAAGAGGAGACCATTATGGTTTTCCAAAGAGGTAGCAAAGAAAGTGAAAGCCAAAAAGATTGCATTCAGGCAATACAAAAAGACACAGGCAGAAGGGGATAGGGAGAAGTACCAGGAGAAGCAAAGGGAGGCAGGGAGTTCAGTAAGGGAAGCCAAAGCTCAGAGAGAAGAACACATTGCAAAATCAGTGGGTACAAAACCTTTTACAGGTACATAAGTGAAAAAAGAAAGGCAAAGGGAGGGATAGTGAGACTGAAGGGGGAGGATGGGGGCCGCGTGGAGGATGACAACAGTAAAGCTGACATAATGAACAGGTATTTCTGCTCAGTCTTTACTGAGGAAGAGGAGGGTAATGGGTCTGAAGGGAGTACAAGGGGTGAGAATGGTGCAGAAATGGACACAAGTCCCTTTACACGAGAAAGGGTCCTGAAGGAACTGGAAGTAATAAGAGTTGATAAAGCAATGGGGCCAGATGGGGTGCACCCAGGTCCTTAAAGAACTAAGAGAGGTGGTGGCTGAACCTCTGGCTAGCCTGTTTAGCCGATCACTGGAAACAGGAGGTACCCAAAGACTGGAGGATAGCAGATGTAGTCCCCTTATACAAAAGTGGGAACAAAGAGGAAGTGGGAACTACAGACCAGTCAGCCTCACCTCGGTAGTGGGGAAGATCATGGAAGCACTACTGAAGGAGAGATTGGTGGAACATCTGGTTGTCAATGGACTACAGGACCCAAGGCAGCATGGTTTCACCAGGGGAGGTCATGTCAGACCAACCTCGTTGAATTTTTGACTGGGTGACTAGGAGAGTGGATCAGGAGGGCAGCGGACATGGCCTATCTGGACTTCAGCAAGGCCTTTGACACTGTGCCACATAGAAGACTATTACACAAACTGGGGAATATGGGTGTGGGCAGGACAGTAGTGTGGTGGGTAGGTAACTGGCTGGGCGACAGGACACAGAGGGTGGTGGTAAATGGCTGTCACTCCACAGAGGGAAGAGTGACCAGTGGGGTACCATAGGGATCAGTGCTGGGGCCGGTCCTATTCAACATCTTCATCAGTGACATTGCACAGGACCTAGAAGGCAGAATTTCACTGTTCGCTGATGACACAAAGCTCTGTAACAGAGTAGACACACCAGAGGGTGTAGACAGAATGAGAAGGACCTGCAGAAACTTGAAGAACGGTGAGGGTTTGGCAGTTGAAATTCAATGCAAAGAAGTGCAAGATAATGCATATGGGCACAAAAACCCTGGCACAATATATCAGTTGGGGTGAGGATATGGCATGCACCAAGCAGGAAAGGGATCTTGGGGTTATCATCTCTGATGACCTCAAGGTAGGAAACAGTGTGACAAGGCAGCAGGTAAAGCAAATAGGATGCTGGGATGCATAGGCAGGGCATCACCAGAAGGAAAAGGAGGTCATAATTCCAATATACAAGACACTAGTGAGGCCCCACCTGAGTACAAGTGTAAAGTTCTGGAGACCTTACCTACGTAAGGACACAGACAGGGTAGAGAAGGTTCAGAGGAGGGCAACAAAGATGGTGCATGGATTGCATCACAAGTCCTATGAGGACAGGTTGAAGGAACTGAACATGTACTCCCTGGAGGAGAGGAGGGAGAGAGGGGATATGATAGAGACATACAAGTATCTTACAGGGAGGAACAGGGTGCAGGAATACACTATTTTTAAGTGAAAAAGATGTTCCAGGACTAGAGGGCATGGGATGAAGTTGGAGGGAGGACGATTCATAGGAAACGTGAGGAAGAATTTCTTCACAGAACGGGTGGTGGACAAGTGGAACATCCTGCCAGAGGAAGTGGTGGGGGCTGAAACAATCACAGGATTTAAGAATGCATGGGATAGACATAAAGGAATTCTGGAGGTCGGGGTAAGGGGCAACAGACTTCTAGGAAAACATAAACTGAACTTACAAGCTCAAATGGGCAGACTGGTTGGGCCATAGGCCCTTATCTGCCAACACTGTCTAAGTATCTATGCATCTATGGTTATGTAAAGAAACTGGGCACATCGCCAGACAGTGTCCAAGAAAGGCAAGCAATAATACGCAAAGTAGTGCCAGAAAGAAAGTGGGTTGTGTGTGTGTCCCTGGAAGCATGCCAGTGAACATGAGGGAACACATGCACCCAGTCATGGTAAATGGCGTACAGATGCAGGGGTTAAGGGACACAGGGGCATCCCTGACATTGGTAAAAGGGGATCTGGTACAGCCTGGTCAGCTTATACCCAATAAATACGTGACTGTACAGGACTTTGCGGGTGAAGAGAAAACATTGCCGCTGGCCAGTGTTCTCCTGGACTGGGGTGAAACAGGGGGGACTGTGCAACAGGTGGCTGTAGCCAACGCATTAGCAGTGGATGTGATCCTGCGTAACAATCTCCAGCAGGGGGTGGTATATGCAGTTACCGGTAGTCAAGTGGCCAGGGAAAATTGTAGTTCCGTGAGCCCCACAGAAGCCATTGGGGAAGACACTGAGAGGCTGGTTCCCCAGCCTGTGTCTCCAGAGGGGAGACTGATAAAAAGAGGGTAGAAATTTCCCCAGTAGCAAGTAACCACATAGCTACAGAGGGTTACTCCGAAGAGGGAGGGGTGACCTCTTGTCAGAGGGTTGGGATTGACAGTGATCCTGAGGGCCCTGACGCTAGTGCTAGGGACCCTAGTTTAGCGACTGAAGGGGACCTCAGAGAAGCTACCCTAGTTTAGAGAAGCTGAGGGCTTGGGCAGACTCGGACGTTGCACAGGGAGGTGACGGCGGACATAAGGTTTATTGGGAAAATGGACTTATGTATACACAGGCAGTACATACAGAGGGAGGGATGCTAGGCAGGCAGCTTGTCATTCCCCAGGGATATCGTAAGCAGTTGCTCAAGGTTGTCCATGATATTCCCTTGTCTGGTCATCTGGGAATGACATGCACAATGCAGCAGTTGGCCCAGAATTTCTACTGGCCTAACTTCACCCAGCAGGTGAAGGAGTATTGCAGGTCTTGTCACTGGTGCCAAGAAATAGGGAAGGCGGGCAAGAAAACCCAAGCCGCCCTGATCCTCTTGCCCATAGTGGAGGAGCCATTCCAGAGGGTGGGAATGGATATTGTAGGACCTTTAAATACCCCCAGCTTCTCAGGGAAAAGGTTCATCCAGACTCTGGTGGATTATGTCACCCGGTACCCAGAGGCAGTCGCCCTTTCCTCTCTGAGGACAGACAAAGTGGCAGATGCCTTGCTTGGGATTTTCTCCCGTATTGGGTTTCCGCAGGAGGTAATCACCGGTCGAGGGGGTTCCTTCATGTCGGACCTAATGAAATGTCTATGGAAGAAGTGTGGGGTGGTGCAGAGATGCACAACACCTTATCACTCACAAACCAATGGGCTTGTGGAATGCTTCAATGGTATCCTAAAGTCAATGCTCAGGGCGTTTGCTGAACAGCATGGGAGGGAGTGGGAGAAATGTCTTCCCCACCTGTTGTTTGCATACAGGGAGGTGCCCCAAGAGTCGACAGGATTTTCCCCCTTCGAACTCTTGTATGGATGCCGGGTACGTGGGCCCCTAGACTTGATCTGGGAGGACTGGGAAGGCAAACACGCCACCCAGGGAACTCCCATTGTGATTACGCCCTAAGGTTTGGGAAAGGCTGAAGGAGCTTATGGGGACAGCCCAGAGCAACCTGGCAGCTGCCAACAGAAACAAAAGGTATGGTATGACCGCAAAGCCAGAGCTCGTCAGTACATGGTGGGTCAGGAAGTCATGGTCCTTATTCCAGTCCGGAACGACAAGCTGCAAGCTGAGTGGGCAGGACCATACAGAGTGGTTAGGAAGGTAAATGACGTAAACTACATTGTGGAGTTACCTGACTGTAGACAGCAAGGATATACCATGTCAACATGATGAAGCCATATGCAAATAGGGCTGAAATGGTGTTCGCAGTGTGTAGTCATGGGAAGGGGATGGACGAAGGAGACCCCCTTCTGGACTTGCTGGAAGAGAGTAAGTGGGAGTCCTCTGTGGAGGCAGTAAAATTGTCTCCCCAGCTGACCCCGGACCAGATCCAGAAAGTGAGGGAGGTTTTAGCAGACTTTGCCCCCTTGTTCTGTGCCAAGCCTGGACTAACCCCCTTAGCAACACATGATGTGGAGACAGGGACACAGATGCCCATACGGTGGACAGCATATCTGGTGTCAGAGGCTGTCCAAAAGGACATTAGGAGGGAAGTGGAGGAGATGCTGGATTTAGGGGTAATCCAGAGATCGCACAGTCCCTGGGCCTCACTTGTAGTCCTTGTACCCAAGCCAGATGGCGCAACTCATTTCTGTGTAGACTATCGTGGATTGAATGCAGTCACGAAGTCAGACGCCCACTCGATGCCCTGGACAGACGAACTCCTTGACAAGTTTGGGGGGGGGGTGACCTACCTTATGACCATTGACCTGCCAAAGGGGTATTGGCAGGTACAGTTGACGGACAGAGCTAGGGAGAGGTCGGACTTCATCACTCCGATAGGCTTATTTGAGGTCAAAGTAATGCCTTCCGGAATGAAGAACGCCCTGGCCACTTTCCAAAGGTTGATGAACAGGTGTTAAATGGTGCTGTGGAGTATGCCGTGGCGTGTCTGGATGACATTGCCATCTTCAGTACCAGCTGGGAGGAACACCTGTCACACCTTAGTGAAGTGCTGGGCAGAATACAGAGGGCCAGGCTCACTGTCAAAGCCGAGAAGTGCCAGGTGGCCATGGGAAAAGTGGCATACCTCAGGCATGTGGTAGGCCGGGGACAGCTCCGTCCTAACCAGATAAAAATAAAGGTAATACAGGCATGGCCCAGACCAGAAACTCAGAAGCAGGTCAGGAGTTTTCTCGGGACAGCAGGATACTATCAAAAATTTGTGCCAAATTACAGTGCCCTGGCTGCTCCCCTATCTGACCTGACAAAGAAATGGATGCCCAGGAAAATTACCTGGGGTCCAGCCTGTGAGGAAGCCTTTTCCAAACTAAAGGAGGCACTGTGCAATGCCCCTGTTTTGACAAGTCCGGACTATAGCAAAACAATTATAGTTCAGACGGATGTCTCAGACGTGGGTATTGGGGCAGTACTAAGCCAGACATCCAGCGAAGGGAGGGACCACCCCATAGCCTACCTGAGCCAAATGCTGCTCTCCAGGGAACAAGCATACTCCACGGTGGAAAAGGAGTGTCTTGCCCTACTGTGGGCCCTAAAGAAATTGGAGCCATACTTGTATGGGCAGCCTTTTGTGGTGCAGACTGACCACAACCCCCTGGTTTGGTTGACACAGATGGGGAAAAACAATGGCATACTGCTCAGTTGGAGTCTTGCTTTACAAGGGTATGATTTGAAAATCATACATAGGGCCAGAGCCAAGAATCAGAACTCAGATGGACTGTCTATGGTCTATGAAGAGTGAACTGATTTGGGAAGCTCATCCTATGTAGGGGATGGATCCCCCAAATTCAGTTTAGTTGGGGAGGAGTGTGACATAGGCAGCCAGCTCTGAGTGCTGTATTAATTTTTTTTTATCACATATGAAATATGTGATGGGAAGGTCAGTTTGAGGAAACTACAGTCTTGCTGAACTGACACATCAAAACCCCCCAGGGATAAGTTCAAAGGACAGGAGGTATTTTAAACTGCAGATATCTGAGGTGCAATTACCTTGTCAATTTGCGTTCATCCCAGGAAATAAGATTAGCCATTCATAATTCCCTCAGGGAAAATCCTTTGACTTGCAATAGTTGTCAGGAAGAACTTGAGAGGGAGGGGTTTCAGAGAGGAGCCAGAACGGACATTGAAGAGAGGTTGATGTCTGGGCCAGGGAGGACCCAGACGAATTTGTAAGGCCCAATATACATTCCCAGGGAACCCTTGAATTACATCAGAGAGACCTTTGAGGTGTAGATTCCAAGGTCCAGACGAAATTAAAGAGGCAAATACACTTTTGCTTTGAATACAGTGACTTAGATCAAATAAACTTTTGAGATGTATGTGTAGCAGAGCACAAACCGGTTTTGTCTGGTTAACCTGTGGAGAGGAAAGTCAGTGAGGTCACCTAATATGTTTTTTTTAAATATTCTATTTGGACATCATGTATTGTAAAATATAGATTTTGATACACCAAGGCAGAGTTAGTGACCTCATGAGAAGGCTGGCTCAGAACTGTGTTTAATTGCTGAGAGAACCTTGACGGAGACACAGAGGACAATATTGCTGACTGAAAGGAGAAGGACAACATCAGTACTGTAGGAGAGAAGTATTACTGTATGTGGATAAGAGCGCTTAGTTTGTACCTTTTAAAAAACTGTTTTGTTTTTAAGATTGTATGTGTTTGGGATATTTGTTCTGTATTTATTTATTGTTCTGTTTTGATATTTTAAAGTAAATATATATTTTACAGTGGAAACTGCTCGGAGTGCCTTGACATTTCTTTTTATTTAAGTAGAGCTTAAAGTGGTTATAAGTGACACTGTATTTTAAGCTTATTGATATACCAAACTGGGAAATGGATAGAGTTCTCTAAAGTCTTGCATAGAGTTCTAAGGGTTCATTTGAAAGATCTGGTTGGGTGCCCATAGGCAAAGATATCTGGCCTCCCGAAGACAGAATTATCTGAGCCTGATAATTGGGTATGCTAACAAGAGGTTATCAGTTTGAATCCCTCCAGAGCTTGAGAATAAGGTGACTTGAACCCACAAAACAGACAAGAGGGTTATCTTATTCTGTTCACTGTACACAAATCATACGCTCAGAGGTTGGCACTTTGGGAGTAGAGGGCTGACCGGCTGAGTGAGTTTGTGACAGTGCCCAGTAGGTGTTGTGTGGTTTGCAAGGGGCTGTTAGTGTCATCCTGCTGCAGTTAGCATGTGTTTCTTTGTGTTTCTACCTAAGCCTCAGGGTGCTCCATGGAGTTTCACGGCTTGACGTCTGTCGTCTGCGCTTAGCTGCTCCTGCCAGCATCGCTTCTCCCTGCCATGGTCACCTAGGTGGCAGTATTGTGGCAGAACTCGCTGCCCTCCCTCCCCGGAGGAGAGCGCCATCTGGGACGCGTGATCCTTCTCCCCCTTGCTGGCCTCTGATGACCCATCTGCTCCTGAACCCGGGTCACTGGTGTTGCCATTCACACGCTACCGCCACATCAGTGGGCCAGCATTATGAATGTATATGTAAATGTGATGTGAGGCCAGCAAAGGTAAAAGTTTTTACAAACCATAATTCATTAAAAAAAAAAAAAAATTATGTGAAATTGTATAGTAGTGACTGGTTTACCTTAAGTTCTTTGCATGATACCTCATGACCTCCCCCTGGTTTACATTAACTGACGTTATAACACTTTCGATCTTTTTATGAATGTTATAAGTGTAATGATCCACTCCAGGTGTATGTCAGTTCTGCAGTAATCTTGCTTCCTGGGTGGTTGAAGGCCCTTGACTGTGCTTGATGCCTCATAGCCCACCCAGGGCATTCAGTTATTGCAATATTTATTTATTTAAAACGTTTCACCAGGAAAAGCATACTGAGCAGTAATTGCTCGTTTTCAGATACGTCCTGAGGGAAGGGAAGGGGGGATTAGAGAATACATAGCATACACTGGTTACTAGAGTGCATACAATAGTGTGTGATCAATAAGTGGCATTTGAACGTAAATCGAAAACAACCGTACAGGAAGGCAGGCTCAGCATGCCAAGAACAGGCTGAGTATTGCCACATACCTGACTGTGAATTATTCATTATGGGACTTAACCCTTGGTCATAGCTTAATGCTTAGCATGGCCAGAACATCACTTCTGATCTCACTTGCTGTTTCCAGAGTACATCTTAGATCCTCCATTACTTCCACTGGAACCCACCCGCTGACATAGCCCTCCTCTTTTTGTTTCTAGGCCTTGCAACATAATGTAAGCATATTTCTCTGTTTGCTTTCCTCTTGCAGGTCATCCTGGTTGCTG
The DNA here is from genome assembly GCA_016271365.2 of Neoceratodus forsteri. NCBI lineage: Eukaryota > Metazoa > Chordata > Ceratodontiformes > Ceratodontidae > Neoceratodus > Neoceratodus forsteri. The sequence continues at coordinate 252,504,616 of JADMNL010000024.1, read as the reverse complement.
CTGGCTCCCCTAATTAGTCCTGTGATGCCTAGCACAGCTGCCCAGTCCCCCTCTTCAAGCATCCAGTGTCTGGATGGAGCTCATAGATTTCAGTGGATCAGTGACTTTGTCCCAGAGTTCGTGATCTCCGGCAGTCAGGTCAGAGTGTTGCACTCTCCTACCGAATTTTATGATACCATGAAGGTGAGTTTAATTTGCTTTCTCAGTACAAGTCTCTGTCTTGTTCCAGTGGTTATTCCATTTCATTGCATAGCATATTGTATAGATCAACAGTTCTCAAACTTTGTCATAGTGAGCCTCCCCTAATCCATGGAAAAGATCTTGAGCCTCCCCGAAAATACTAAAATATTTTTGGGCCTCCCCATTGAAAAATAGCCTACTTTTCACAGTACATGAGGAATAAATTGAAACCTCTTTGCATAGCTGGCTCTCACATTATTAAGCTTATTGTAATCCCCCAAACAGGACAACCTACTTGCTTCATTATTTTGACTCTCGAACCATTGTTACCCCTTACTGCCATACCTTCATGGGTCAGACTGTTTTTTTTGTTTCCCCTCTAACTGGAATAACCTTCCTGCCGACCTCTGCCTCACCCCACTCTTAAGCAAATTCTCAGGGATCATTTTGCTCCCTCCTGCTCTTATTCCTAGTACCTGTATGGTTAACTCTTGTATTTGGACAGTTCTGCTGCCAATCTAATTGATCAGTTGTTCCTCACATTGTTAGTTTATTGTTCTTAATTTGTTTGCATTTGTATTCATTTTGTATTGCTTGAGTGTTTCATAGTTACATTATGAATTGTATTCTCTCACTACCCTTCCTGGGTACACCTGGAAATATGCGTCTCAAGGTACAGTACCTTCCTGGTCACAGACTTGTGAATAAATACATAAATTCACCTACTATTATCCTCTTCAGTTTACCTTAGCCCTTTCACACAAAATCTATAAAGTTCAAAATTGAAATACAATTCTTTTCAAGACTTGTTGAGCCTCCCCTGGAACAGGTTGGGGCCTCCCAAGGGAGGCTGGCCTCACAATTTGAGAACCCCTGGTATAGATAAAAGAAAGTCTTTTAGGCTGTGTAAGACAAACCAGACTGTGATAACAGGGCTGCATATGAAGATAAACTAGCAAGGAGAAAGGGCATCTAAAAGAGTAGAAAAAGAAAAGCAGAACTACACATAGCTGAAGGAGTAAAAAACTAGACAAACCTTCTATAAGTACTGTATGTAAGAGAAAAATACAAAGGAAAACATAAACCGAATATAGAAGGATGGAATAAGCATTGAGGGAGGAGGCAAAAAAGGCAAACTTATATATTAAATGATTGTTTCATATCTTCCAGGAATCCATATTCAGCATTAATTTGCACTGATGGGTCTTAGCCGGAGGTGCTAGGACCCTGTGTGAGCAAAGTATTTTCAGCCTAGGGAGGGGACCGACGTCTGTGCCAGCGCCGTCTATAAGGCTGATGTAGTGACGATGCGCACGTGAGCCTGCCAATAACCAATGCCCCCCCCACCCATATCTCAGTTCTCTTTTTCAAAGCTGAACAACTTCTGGCACTGTTAATGGCACAGTCCCCGTACCACTTTTTCTTGCTAGTTAGGTGCAATTCCCTTTTCTTCTCATTTTTATCATTTTTTCATTGGAATGTCGAGTTCAAAGGGGCAGAACAAGAAGAAAGGCTGCAGCCTCCCAATGCGTTGTGCCCCTGCGGGGGCCAGTGGCAGCAGTGGACCAGCATCTCAAGTGCCATGCCTGCCTTGACCCTGAACAAGATGTGGACCGCTGTGATGCATGCTTTTCCATAGTCAGGTATGTCTTAGAGCTCTGTGCTGTGAAGTGGGATCATTCACTCCCCTCCCCTTTTGGAGGCATGCATTGCACCCATGATGCCAAGGTAAGGTCCCTGGGCCTGTCCCCTAGGCGTCTTTCTAGTATCTCTGGTACTGAAAAACACTGGGATCCTCCCTGTGCTTGATCCACTGAGACGTCTGAGTCCCTGGGGAGGTCTGATGGACAGTCTGTTTCCTCCAGGGAGTCAACTGAGCACTCCCACAGTCTATCCACTTTTCTGGGCAGTGGACGCCCCCCAGTAGTGAGGCAGAAGCTATACACTCTGCTTACACCAGTGGGCTAGTTTCCCCTTGGAACCAGCTGACACTGTCACTGGTGGGGATTAGGGCCTGTATGAGACTGCTATCCCCACCTGGGAGTCTCCCCTAAGGGGACCATCTGGTTTTAATCTCTGAGATTTGCCTGCTCTGTTTGGGCAAGCTTGCCAGGCTCCCCCCTCCCGGAAAGGTCCCTGGTACCTTGAACACTTTTGCAGCCCTGGCAGAGAACCTGGAGCCATAGGCTTCTGTGTCCCTCCCCATCCTCTGTCTCCCCTTCCTGAACTGCCGGGTATTGTGGGTCCTCTTGGGCGCATGACCTGGCAGCAGTAGGGAAGAATAGTTGGTGTCTTCCAACAGTACCACTTTCAGTCTGACCATGCTAGTTCAGGCCTGTGGCCCCAGCACCTCCGTTCTCCGAGTCCAGCTTCTCCTCTCCTACTTCCTCCTCTGAAGAAGAGAACTTTTCCATTCACATGTCCGTGGATGCCGAGTACTCTTTGTACCAGTGGTTTCTCATTGAGATGTTGAGAGAGCTGAATGTGGAGTCTTTTGTTGGTTGCAGTCCTGCTACCCTGTCTCTGAGATTCCTTGGGGATTTCAGTGATGACTCTTTTGTCATCTCTCCTTGTCCTCGGGCCTTTGAGGAGGCATCCAGGAATGTTTGATTTCGTCCTTTCACTCCTTCTTCAACCCCTGAGGGCGGCCAGCACAGGTATTGCACCCCCGCTCTGTCTGCAGAAGGTGTACCTCACTTTGGGAATCAGCAGTACCACAATCCCTTTGGACCTAAACACCCTCTATGTGACCACCCTCCTGAGGCTGACTCTGCGGAGATGAATGCCTGGGGGGGCAGGGGTTCTACTGCGGCACGCACCATGATGTGAATTGCTGCACATCAGGCAGCTTACACAGCAGGCACCTGTGGTTCAAGCTAGGCTAGGTTCTAGTTTAATGCCTGTCCGTGAGATAACCAGGCAAGCCATTTGCCTTCCTGCCCAGTACCTGGAGCTGGGGAGGCATCAGTCAAGGGCATTATGTCAGTAAGGTAACTTCCAGGTTGGTAGGAACAGCAGTCTGCATTTGGCAGATGGCATGGCCTTGCTTTTCCTGGCTGGCACTCCTGGCCCAGCGTAGGGTGCTTGACTTGCATTTCTAGGGGACTCATTTCTTTTCCCGCAGGTCATGTGTGAGTTGTCGGGGTGCCCTGCTGCTCCCAGGCCATGGGAGCCCCTGCCTACCCCAACCAGTCTCGAGTCCCACCAGACCCCTGAGGATTCCCTGCCCTCAGGTGGTTCTCTCTCACAGAGGATTGAGGGATATCGTCCCTCAGGGTGAGCCTACTCCTCCCCTATTTTGGGGAAAGCTTGGTACTGTGACCCATCAGTGTGAATGAATGATGAATGGTGAAGATTGGTTCCTGGAAGATACGAAAATTACATTCTCACCGTAATTGTTGAGCTTCAAGAATATCTTCACCAGTCATTCACATGCCCACCCACCATCCCCCGCTCAGGTAAGAGCCCCAGGTATCTGGGCAACTCACTCTGTTGTGCATCTGCATGCTGGCATACTTCATGCCATTTTCTTTGGGAGCTATTTTTTCCCCCCCTTGGGGGTACATCTTTTCTTTTTTTTTTTTTATAAACACAAAATTGGGATGTTGGTCCCTATGCCCTCTGCCCTCTTCCCACCTTGAAAAAATCCTTGAGGTATATTTTTCCCCTTAAACACCCATCCTCTCCCTACTGTAGATGTCTTTTATATGTAACTGTATTGCTGCCATTGCAGCCTGACTCCAGCTTGTCCATACCTCTAAGTTCTTGCTGTGTAGCAGTACCCGGCACTTGCGACAAGGCGAATTGTGAACTTTCTTGTAGTGCAGGGAGAGGCAGATGCAGTAGGATTTTCTGCACTATACTCCTCAGTCTTTTGGGCTGTGTGTTTTTTCCACACTTAGCTGCTGAAATTCAAGTCTTCACGTTTGTAACATTTTCAAGTTATCTTTTCTTCACTCCTTGGAGTGGCAAGAAGATATTATGTGTGCTTCCTGACTCTGTCTGATCATAGCTGCTACCTGCTGTTCTGGAGCACTGTTTAGGGTTCTAACCTACTAAATCTTTGTCCACTTGGGAATACAAAGACTTCTTATTAAGATGGCATTTCAACATCTTAACTACACAGAGGTCCCCCAGGCCTCAGTGTACCAGCCATAGCAATACTGCCTGGGCTGCTGCCCTTTTCCCATCCACCTTCCTGTCCAGGTGGCTGAGTTGGGCTATGGCTCCGATATCTGTCACCCTTAGGCCTAACCATTAGTTATGCTAGGTTGGTAGTTGGTTTTATTTTGTTATTATTTTTGTATCCCATATCCTTTCCCTGTCCCTTTTGGCTAGCAGTCTGTAGCCCTCTCTTTCTGTCTCTCACGCTTGTTTTCCTTCTCCTGGCAATCAGAACTGGGGGGGGGACACTGTCTGTTACTGGCTGGGTCACGTGCTCAACATCACTATTTCAGCCTCGTGGGCGATGCAGGCACTGATATTGGTCCCCTCCCTAAGCTGAAAAAACTTTGCTCCCATGGGATCCTAGTGCCTCTGGTGTCAGACCCATCAGTGTGAATGAATGGTAAAGATATTCTGGAAGATCAACAATTACGGTTAGTACATTCTTTTCATTTCTGTGTTCACAATAGAAAATATTGGACTCCCTTCCTGACAGCAAAAATAGATTCCAGGGTAGCGATAGTAATAAGTTGGATAGAGGTGGGGAACTAAGGAAGGGGTTTGGAAAGGTCTGCGACAACTTAAAGCAACACTACATGGTAAAGTAACAAATTGTGACTTATACCCTTTAATTATGTTTACTTGCATGTATATGCAAGCAAAACATATTGGGGCCGCTCAGACAGTGTAGAATTTGGGGGAAGTGTATTGTAGCAGCCAGTGTAGCTGAGCCTGCAAGAGGTGTGTGAGTTCACACTGAATCGTGACTAAGCTGCTGCTGATGCTACTTCACTGGCTGATTGGTGGAAGCTTCTGTCATGTGAAAGGATATAGCCACACTTGTCACAATGCTGCTGCATCCTTTCAAGTTGCCGCCATCAAGGAGTGAAGCAATGTCCCCCTCCTGCCCGACCCAGCTTTGTAGCACCAGTGGGGGGTACTCTGGCCCACTGCCAGTATCCCCCCTCCTGTCCCACTGAGCTTACAATAACTTAGACTGGGTGCCCAGCCCCGCTGCTGGAAAACATAACACCACCCAACCAAAGTCTGGCGTTTAGGTACCCAATCCCGTTGCCAGAAACCACAACAGCCCCCCCCCCCAACAGTAAAGTCCAACAGTTGGGTGCCCAAACCCACCACTGAAACCCTAATGACACCCCACCCCCCACTAAAGTCTGGTGGTTGGTTACCCAACCTCACTGCCAGAAACCACAACAACCTCCCCCTCTCCACCAACAGCAAAGTCCAGCAGTCGGGTGTCCAACCCTGCCAGTGGAAACCACGACAGCACCCCTCCCCACCACCAACACCAACGTCAGGCGATCAGGTACCCAATCTCACTGCTGGAAACCACAACTGTCCCCCCACCAAAGTTGGACAATCAGATGCCCAACCCCACTGCTGAAAAATTGCTAGGCCCCCAAAACATGCTACACTGGGGTACCCACCCCCTGGTGCTGTCAGACCATATACTGACATTGGGGTGCCCCGTTGCTAGTGTCGGTACCTGCAGTTAGAAACAATGGGCTGGATATTCAAAAGGGTTGCGCCATGCGCAATAGGGTTGTACTCTTAAGTCCGAAGTGCGCCATTCTGCCATATTCAGCGAGGAGGCAATGCGCCCCAAGTCATGCTGAGCAACAGCGCAATGCTAATGAAGGCATGCTCAACCAGAGGGGAGAACTATGATAAACTGCACAGCCCGATATTCAGCCGGGCTGTGCAGAGTTGTGCAGGCGCAACCTCCAACCTGTGCCTGCACAACTTTGAGCAAAAAAAAAGATAAGTTGAGGGCCACCCACAGGTGAGCTGCCGCATTGTAGGGCAACACAGCAGCTGCCACCTGGCGGTGGCCTCCACTTCACTCCCTGTGCCCTCCTGCAGCCCAATCAGGGCATAATGGTAACCCTCTTCCCCCGACTGGCCCGATCGCGGGCAAACCCGTAATTCCCCTCCCCGACTGGCCCGATCGCGGGCAAACCCGTAATAATCCCCCACTAGCCCGATTGCGGGCAGAGACAAATTCAACCCCCAAAGAACAATATCCCTGGTGGTCAGTGGACCGCAAAGCCCGATCGCGGGCATTAGAGTCTACCCCCAAGGTCCAAGTACCCTGGTGATCTAGTAGCCCCCCCACCACTGGGCCCCGTCAGCACCCACCCCGCCGCCAACTGGCTGCTTTCGGTAGGGCTGCACGCGATGGTTCAGACAAGAGCCAGTGATTGTGCACTGGCCTCTAAGGCAGTCAGATATGTGAATGGTTTTCATTCTGTATCTGGTTTCTGCTGCGGTGGCTACACCGGTGGCTCTTGCTCTGAGCCAATAGGCGTGCAACCCCGGCAGTCAATCGACTGAGTAAGCGGGGCGGCAGAAGCTGGTGGGGTGCTGCCGCCCGCCCGACTGGCGGTGGGAGGCGGGAAAGTGGGGCTCCGTGGAGTGAGTGAGGGGCCACTAGATCACCAGGGTACTTGGACCTTGGGGGGTACTCTAATGCCCACGATCGGGCTTCATGGTCCACTGGACCACCAGGATATTGTTCTGGGGTGGGGGTTGAACTCGTTCTGCCCGCAATCGGGCTAGTGGGGGTGGGGGAGATTACTATGGTTTGCCCGCGATCAGGCCAGTCGGGGAGAGGGATTACCACGGGTTTGCCCGCGATCGGGCCAGTCGGGGAGGGGGGGAATTTACTTCATGCCCGCGATCAGGCTGCAGGGCGCTAGTCCTCGATGTATTGCTGCCGTAGGGCGCCAGGCGTAGTTGTCGGGACTCGCACACCTGCATGCTAATGGCATGCAAATGGGGCCATAAGTAGCTGCAAATGGACCCCCCTGTGCCTTGCATGAATTATGGCCCCATTTGCATGTCACCTTTGGAATATCAGGAATTTGCGCATGGCGCAATGGAACTTGCGCACCCGCATCTTAAATGCTCCACTCTGACCACTTGCGGTGGCGCAAGTTCCACTGCGCCATGCACAGTGGCTGTGGCCGGGGAGGTGATATTCAAAGGAGTTGCTCAATAGCGCAACTCCATTGAATATCGCCTCGGCCACACCCCAGCGCAACTTATTTGAGCAGCGCAAGGGCTTGCGCCACAGAATGGCACAGTTTGAATATCCAGCCCAATGTCCCTCATTGTTTCATTTTAACATGAAACAAAGAAAACTGTCCATCATGTTCTGCTCCCTCTGACCCCCTTCACACCCCTCACTGATCTATACAGTGCACCAGCATGGCCTGCTGCTTGCAGTGCTGACCGCAAACTGAGTGAAAACGAGGTAAGTTTGTTTTTGCCCAACAATGTAAATGTAGCCTTATTTTTTTAACCTCACCTCATGAAAAAGAGATGTGTAACTTTTCAAATCCCCTCTGAAACATGTTTATATAGAAACAAAAAAAATGATGGCAGAAGAAGACCAATGGTGCATCCAATTTGTCCATGGTTCTCTATCTAGCCTCGGGACCTGTTACCCATCCAGGGTCCTAGCCCTCCCCATCCACTTCATGTTCCCCTCCCAGTCCCGCATAACCACTATACCCTTCTCTCTGCCCCAGCCATTTTTAAAACCATAAATGGTTTTAGCACCCAGCACCTCGGCTGGTAGACTGGTCCATGGTTCCACCACCCTTTCAGTAAAATAATACTTCCTTATGTCCCTCCTGAACCTCCCTCCTGTCAGTTTCCACTCATGACCTCAAACTGGTACTCCTGCTAAATAATTCCTCACAGTTCTCCTTTTTTAATCCTTTCAAACCCCAGGAATCCCTCAAGTGTGCTTAATAACTGCAATCATTGACCTGGAATGAGCGGCCCCAGAGTTTAAAACTTTATGCTGATTAGAGAATCTGAGAATGAAATTCAAAACTCTGTGTCCACACTCATCCTGCATTCGAATGGCAGATTTATGTCTAAAGCTACGATGGGCAGTGACCACTAAACTAGCCAAATGGCTTCCAAAATATATCAAAACCTAATTTAAATAGTTTTCAAAAACCTTTTCAACATAGCAGAACAGTTTTTAAAATGTAATGAAAAAATGTTTAAAGTTTAGATCACCGAGTATCAATTGTGAGGCACTGTAACAAGTAATGCTCAAGCAAACAGAAATACCTGATTCTTGTGTGAATGTTTTCCAGGTTCTGGAAGGGCAGGTAGGAACTGGGATTGTTAAGCATAGTGAGGGATCCCTCTGGAAGAAACAACACTACTATGGCGAAAAATGTTTTCTTTAAACCACAGAAATCCTTCACACTTAACAACTGCAGACTCCATCGCAGTACCTTAGGATGCTGGGTATGGAACCTATTTAGGGAACAGGTTCTGCAAGACAGCATGCTGAGGTTGGCATCCCTTCTGGACTGTATGTTGAATACACTAGTGCTTTGTGAAGGGATGTACTGCTTTCCAGTTAGCTGCTAGGCAGATTTCCTGCAGGGACACACCCCTTGAAGCTACCACAGAGACAGAAGTGCCCCTCGTGGAGTGGACCCAAAGACCTTCTGGTAGCAGCTTGCCAGCTTTGCAATAACAGAACTGTATGCAGGAAGCTATCCAACGAGAAATGGTTCTCTTGAATGTTTACCTTTCTCCACTTTTTTTGTTATTTTTTTTTTTATTTAGTTTTTGTTGACCGGGTAAGTGCACTAGACAAATTCTGCCTATTTTCAGGCACGACCCAGGGAAGGGGGATACAGATGAATGGCAACTGATCTTGAACCAGGTTAAGCTGTTGTTGGTATTTTTAGTGAATGAGGAAAATTTGGCCAGGACACTGGGGAAATTCCTCTATTCTTTTCGATTAAGTGCCATGGGATCTTTAACATCCACCTAAACTACCACCAATCCAGGCAGATGGGACCTCGGTTTAACGTCTCATCCGAAAGATGGCACCTCAGAAGTGCAGCACCCCTCTCATGCTGCACTACAGTGTCAGTACTGGGATATTAACCCAAGTGCCAGATGTGGGAACTGAACCCACAGCTCTCTGATCTCCCGGCCTTAGAGGGGGGTGTGCTACCTACTGAGCCACTGACACTTCACCATAGGTGATGAGTAACTGAGTATTAATGGGCCTTACACACTTTGTGTGGTCCAAATAGTAGCTCAGAGCTCTGTTAACATCCAAACTGTAGAGCTTTTGTTCTCTTGAGTTAAATTTTGATGTGAAGAGCACTGCAAGTGTTACAGACCCACTCTGAATCAGAGCATTCCTTCTCTGGAGCAGGGCATCTTGTTCTACTCCCTGAACCTCCAGGATGCATTATTCTTCTCAGTCTGTCTCGCCGCCAGTGCCTCCAGTTCTGTACAGAAAGGGTACTGTTCCAGGTCATGCCCTTTGGTCGCTCATCCGTGTTCAGGGTCTTCACTGAGTGCATGGCAGTGCTGACAGCCTTTCTGCAATGCAAGGGCGTTGGGGTGTATCCCTATCTGGACAACTGGCTGATTGCTGGGCTGTCAAGAATACTGTTGAGAGATCTAGAGATCTGGCCCTCCAGATCTTTTGTGACCTGGGCCTGTTAGTCAACCCAGACAAGTTAGAACTGGTCCCCTCGCAGGTGATCGAGTTCATCAAGGCAGAATTAGTTTCCCTTTGGGCAAAGGCCCGCCTTCCTGTGGAATGGGCACTAGCTCTTACCTCCTTTTCCTGATCATTTCAGGTTGGTCTCTTGTACCCTGCCAGGGATTTCCTGCTGCTGCTGGGGTACATGACATCCTACACCAATATAGTCCTTTGGGCCCACTGTTGGATGCACCACTTGCAGTGGGAGTTCGACTGTCAGTGGTCCCAATGTCTAGGCCACTTGGACCAGCTGGTCCCAGTGACTCAGGCAATGTGGGATGCCATCCACTAGTGGCTAGTCTTGAAACATCTGGAGGGAGGAATCCCAATTGTCCGCCTGGAGCCATCTGTCATGCTTATGATGGATAGTCTCTGGTGGGGTGGAGTGCACACCTGGGAGACCATAGGGCCCACTGGTTCTGGTCACCTCAGGAATCCCATCACCGCATCAACCTGCTGGAGTTCTGTGCAGTGCGTCTCACTCTGACGGAATTTGCTCCTTTAGTCTGGGATTGGGTCATGCAGGTCCAGATGGATGTAACCGGGGTGCCGTGTACAAATGGGCTATTACCCCTGCCCTCTTGGCCCAACAAGGTTGAGGGGCCTGGGTTCTTGTTCTGGTGGAAGGTGGGGGGGTTCTTTTCCAAAGATAGAAAATAAATAGCATGGTGCTTCCACCCAGAGTAGTTTATAGTGGCCAGATGTTAGTGGAGTACAATCCCCTGGGATGCTGTACCTACCCACCTCCCCTTACAGTCCCCCCACACATGGATAACCATAAACCAAAACAATATTCCAATATACTTGCAGTTAAAGACTATAGTTAATAATAAGCTCACTAATAACATGCTCATGAGACAGTTGTAAAAAGGTTAACCAACAATTTATTTACGTGGGGTAGGGCTAGGAAAGGGGGGAAAAGGATGCAAAGGATAAGTAACTTTTAGCATCTGGCAAACACCAGTCATTCACTTTGTCTATAAACCAGAACAGGCATAGTGCCCACCTCCCACCAGCATATGTAACTGTACAGTTTGATCCCACCAGTGCTAGAAACATCACCCACTCCCTAACTGGCACAAGTCTCTCTCCCCCGGTCTAACTTGGGAGTTCCCTCAGTCTCTCTCCCAGTTGGAGCAGTTGCAGGCCTGATGCAGTGCAGCTGGTTGGCCGGCACTAGTGCATATAACAACAAACACAATTCAAACCCCTTTAGTGGTGGCAGCAGTTAGATGGTGAAACCTGGCAACTTCAGGCAAGGTGGCTTAATACAGTAACTGGCAGAACTTTTTAAAATGCCCCCCCCCCCCGATGCAGGGAAAACCCTGAGTTACAGTTTCATAGAACAGTCTGTGGCTTGTCAAACTGATGGTTTTCAGACCGAGAATCTGGGGTGCTTGGAACTAGTAGTAACTTGGAAACTTGAATGGCTAAGAAGAGCAGCAGATTCTTGCAGCTTGGATCTTCAAACAACATGAAGTCTTGCTATATTATGACCATTGCAGTTTGTCCCACCATTAGAACTGCTCTGGAGGTGAAAGAGTTAACTCCCATTCTAAGAATGGAACTTGGAGCACGAGCTCGGTTAGAGAAGCTCTGTCTGGGTTATTTCAAACCCAAACTGTCAGATTCTTTACTCAGCCTCACTGAACAGTCGCTCCGGAGATTTCTCCTACTGCTCAGTTCATTTCTCGGTTTAAACAGTGTTTTCTCGGTTCAAATCAACCGAGAATATTATTATTTAACCGCAAACCGATCGGTTCAAGCTCTGTCTGTGGTATCGTAAGTAATTTCAGTTTAATTTCTGTGTGGAACTTGTAATGTTATCTGTTCGGTTTTGAACCGATCAGCTTGCTTTAAAACTTGAAGTTGCAAAATTAGAGGTTTTAGAGTGGGTTCGGTTCTTATCGGTTCTAAAAAGCGGAATTCATTACGGTTTTTCCAAGACCGGTAACACAGTTAGGAACCGAACAAATGGTGTCTTGCCTGGCACTGCAGTTAAAAGGGCAAGTTTTTGGTTAGGCTGGCATTATGTCTGAGAAACCCAAAAGAAAAACCGGGCCCACTGGGTTTCAACACTGTGATGTGTGGAAGTCTTTGCCAAGGCTGACCCACACACCACATGTGTATATTGTCTGGGTTTGACCACCTCAATTCAGACTGCCAGATTTGTAAAATTTCCCTGCAGCCACCCTGGATAAGAGAGTTGGCAGGCTCAGGGAGCGAGAGGCCATAAAGTCCACTGACCTGGATGGCCAGCCGGTTCGGTGCCAACCGAACCGAGATGCCCTCCTGACAGGGGCCGAGACTTCCTCGGGCAAACGCAAAGCTGGCTCGGATGAGCCAGTTCCAGTAAAGAAAACAAGAAAATCAGCAGGTGTGGAGCCCAAAATTCCTTCTCCAACTGCTGCAGAGATAGCAAGAGCTATTCAGATTGTCCAGTCACTTTCTCCGGTTCCGTCCGAACCGCCACTGTCTGGTAAAAGGTCGGTTTGGTCGGTTCCACCGGTTCAGGAATATGATGTTGAGGAGTTTTATGAACCAGAGGAGGGGGAGGATGATTATGAACAGTATGAATGTGACTTGGAGGGTCTGGGTGTGCCCATTGAACGGACATCTCCCAGACAGACCTTTAGAATCTCCCCTATGCTTTCTGAGTCCCCTCTCACTTTATGTTTTACAAAAGTTGCTGAAACCTCCAGCTCCCATTGGAGGAAGCTGTGGATGAGCAAGAGGAACCTGATTTTGTAGAAATGATGGATATACCAGAGTCTAGGAGATTGTCTGTTCCTTTGCATAAATCATTTAGGAAACAAACAATAAAAATTTTAAAACTCTAATTCTGTACCTCCTGTGGGTAAAAGATGGACAGGAGGTACACTGTCAGAATCCTGACACAGAATTCCTTTCATAGCAATGCAGTCATGTTGGGGTGGTTCAGGCTGCAGCCTGTGATAAAGCTAATATTCCCTGGCTTCACATCCTCCTGACAAGGATTCCAGGAAGATTGATGCCATGGCTAAAAACAATACATGGCAGCGTCCTTGGGACTCAGGCAAGCAAATTACATGGCTTATGTAGCAAGGTATCAAAATCTAGATGGGACACTGTCATGGCTTTGGCAAAACAGGCCTCTGGCCAGCTTGCTAATGAGCTGGAACAGATGGCTGATGGCATTGAGGCATCAAGGTGCAGTTTCATGCTGCTGTGGATTTTAATGATGTATCCTCTAGAGTCATGGCTACGTCCTGTAGCTTTTCGTAGGTTGGCCTGGCTCAGGTGTACTAGCTTGTCACAGGATACCCAGACTAAGGCTATGGATTTTCCTGTAGTGGAAAATTTCTGTTTGAGGACAGACAGAGAATTATATGAAGAAAATGGATGAATATAGGACTACCTATAAGAGTGCCCAAGCCAAGGGCGGCAAGCCACTCCTCAGAGGCAGACCCCAGGGGTAGGGGTAGGCCTTTCACAGGCCTTTTACCAAACCCAGGCCTCCTCTGCTTATGCTCAGAGGGGCTTCTTCAGAGGCAGAGGCAGGCAGGGGTGTGGGCAGGCCTGCTCCACCTCTCAGCCTAAAGCACCTGCCAAACAGACACCTGATGGGGTGCCCAGGGCCGATTCTCCTTTACCCGTGGGGGCAGGTTGGCTTACTTCATTCAGAGCTGGGTGTCTCTAACTTCAGACAAGTGGGTCCTGGAAGTAGTAAGCCAGGGTCTGGTTCTCAGCTCAAAAGTTCCCAAAGATGAGAATCAGATCTTTCCCACCTGCAAACTGTTTAGAGACCTTTACTCTAGAAACAGAAGTCTCAACCCTCCTGGCTCTCAGAGCTGTAGAAAGGGTTTCTCCCCTACACTAGGGCAAGGGTCTGTACTCCAGATATTTCCTTATCCCAAAAAAGACAGGAGAATGGCAGCCCATTTTAGACCTCAGATATCTGAACAAACACCTTTTGAAACCAAAGTTCAGAATGGTAACTCTGGCAATGATTTTACCCTCTCTAAGGCCAGGGGACTGGCTAGCCTCCCTGGACCTCAAGGATGCCTATTTTCACGTCCTAATCAGAAGCTCCCACCGAAAGTACCTCAGATTCGAACTGCCCTCAGGTCACTACCAGTTCAGAGCAATGCCCTTCGGCATCACCTCTGCCCCAAGTGTATTCACAAAATGTCTGGCAGTAGCAGTTGCTCATTTAAGGAGGCAAAGGTTTGTTGTCTTTCCCTATCTGGACAACTGGCTCATTGTAGGCCAGTCCCCAGAACAGGTAAAATCTCACCTGCAAGTTACCCAGCAGCTGCTCACCTCCCTGGGCTTCTTGCTAAATCTTCCAAAGTCAGTTCTGGAACCAGTTCAGGTGCTCACCTTCATAGGTGCAGAATTGGACACAAAGCAGGCCAGAGCCTTCCTACTCTTAGAGAGGGTAAGGAACTTGGTGGCTCTGGCCTCCTCCTTCACTTTGCAGGTCTCGACCAGCAAGACACTTTTTGCAGCTCCTGGGGCACATGGCTGCGTCCACAGCCGTAGTGCAAGGAGCAAGATTTCAGATGAGGGACATTCAGTTTCACTTGAGAGCCTTTTGGTCTCAGAAAAGAGACCCCCTTTCCAAGTTGGTCCCAGTGACCCGAACCCCTGATCCAGGCCCTCCAGTGGTGGCAGGATCAGAGCAATTTAAGACTGGGGGTCCCCTTCATTCCTCTGTCTCACTCCTTGACCCTCACTACAGATGCTTCCCTCCTGGGGTGGGGAGCCCACATGGGCGACCTCTCCACTCAGGGAGTGTGGTCCCCCCAGGAATCTCTGCTCCACATCAATTTGCTGGAACTCAGAGCTGTCTTTTTAGCACTTCAAGTGTTTTCTGCGTCTGTTCAGAACAAAGTGGTACAAGTCAGAACAGACAACACCACAACAATGTGGTACATCAACAAGCAGGGGGGCACTCGGTCTTCGGCCTTGTGCACCGAGGCAATGAAGTTGTGGTCTCTGGCCTATTCCCTGAACACTTCCCTCATAGCAGTTCATCTTTCAGGAAAGGACAATGTCCTAGCAGATGCTCTCAGCAGGATTTCCCAGGGCCATCACAAATGGTCTCTGGATCCTCAAGTACTGGGGATAGTTTTGCCAGATGGGGCACCCTCAGATAGAATCTTTTGCAGCCCCAGACAATCACCAAATTCCACTTTTCTGTTGCAGACCCCAGTGTTGGGCTCAGTCCCCTGGATGCCTTTCTCCTAGATTGGGAAGGAAGTTTCTTTATGCCTTTCCCCTTCCTCTCCTATTCAAGGTGCTAGTCAAAATCAGATCCCAGCCTTGCAGGGTGATTCTGATTGCCCCAGATTGGCCAGGCAGCCTGGTACCCACTCCTTCTGTCCCTAACAGTCCATCTTCCCTGTGTCTCCCCAGGAATCACGACCTGTTAACCTGTGCCCAGGGAGAGTTTGGTATCCGAACCTCAATCCCTCAACCTCAAGGCCTGGCTCTTGAGGAGTTAGAATTTGCTGACCTACACTTTTCTCAGGGTGTTCTTGAATCCTAAAGGCTTCTAGGAAGCCTTCCACTAGGCTACTTATAATTCTAAGTGGAAAAGGTTTTCCATTTGGTGTTCTGGGAAACATATTTCCCGGAATCTGCTGATTTGCCCATTGTTTTTGGACTATATGGTCCATCTTAATTCTTTGGGCCTGAGACCAGCTACCCTGAAAGTACATTTGGCAGCTGTCTCTGCTTTTGTTTCAGCAGGAAAGCCCTCTCTTTCCGCTCACCCTGTATTTTCCAAGTTTTTTAAGGATTATTTCATACTAATCCACCTTTTAGG
Source organism: Neoceratodus forsteri (assembly GCA_016271365.2). Classification (NCBI taxonomy): domain Eukaryota; kingdom Metazoa; phylum Chordata; order Ceratodontiformes; family Ceratodontidae; genus Neoceratodus; species Neoceratodus forsteri. The sequence goes on along the minus strand of JADMNL010000024.1, from coordinate 252,488,900 downwards.
GATCCGCCCTGCCTGGGACTTTAATGTTTGCATTGCCCAGTTAATGCAACCCCCTTTTGAACCTCTGTCTTCTGCAGAGCTTAAGTACTTAACTTGGAAAACTGTTTTCCTAGTGGCTATCACTTCTGCCAGGCGCATAAGTGAGTTGCAAGCCTTGTCAGTACAAACTGACTTTATTTCTTTCCACAGGGATAAGGTAGTCCTCAGGACTAACAGGAAGTTTTTGCCTAAGGTGGTTTCAGATTTCCATCTTAACCAATCTATCTCCCTTCCAGTGTTTTTCACTGAACATTCTTCCTCTGGTGAGAGGAGATTGCACAGTTTAGATGTTAAGAGGGCCCTAAGTTACTGTATAGAACGTACCAAGGGTCACAGGTTCGAATCCCTCCAACTTTTTCTCACTTACGGTGAGGTCGGAAAAGGGAGACCTCCCACTAAGAGATCAGTTGCCAGGTGGATTATCTCTTGTATCCAATTTTGTTATCAGAAACTGGGAGAGTTCCCCTCTGGCCTGAGGGCTCATTCTACCAGAGGTACAGCCGCATCTCTAGCTGCTGCCAGAGACATCCTATCTTAGAGATATGTCAAGCTGCTACCTGGAAAGCGGTACACACTTTCACCAAGCATTACTCCCTGGATGTCCAGGCCAGGAGAGATGCTCGATTCAGCACAGCTGTGCTTCAGAGCCTATTCCCTAAGTAGGTTCTGTCCCTCCTCCATGGAGGTACTGCTGTGTAGTTCGTAATTGTCATAATATAGCAAGACTTCATGTTGTTTGAAGAAAAAATTACTCACCTTAGTAATGTTGTTTCTTCTAATGGAGTCTTGCTATATTATGACCTCCCCCCAAGCCTGCCCCTCTCAGAACTTCTACTTGGGTATGGGGTGGGCAGCCTAGTGTGGGCACTAGTTATGCCCATTATATGTTTTCCACCCCTTCTTGGGGTTTTTTGGGGTGTGGTGTTTTTATTTTATATTATATTATTACTTCTGGTCCCCTGACTTGAGTCTTTGTGTAGGGACCAGCAATAAGTGTTAATATTTAGGTAGCCAGTTGGCTAGTGTAGGTTACAGCTTCCACACAGACCTTAATGAGTTTTTGCTCGTAAAGATCTGACAGTTTGGGTTTGAAATAACCCAGACAGAGCTTCTCTAACCGAGCTCGTGCTCTAAGTTCCATTCTTAGAATGGGAGTTAACTCTTTCACCTCCGGAGCAGTTCTAATGGTGGGACAAACTGCAATGGTCATAATATAGCAAGACTCCATTAGAAGAAACAACATTACTAAGGTGAGTAATTTTTTTTCTCTCTGTATCTCTTGCAGCTTGGGCCTCCCCAGCAGCAGGCTCTTGCAGCTTTAACTGGCTGGGATGACTTTTGGCTTCTCTTGCAGCTTGTCATCTTCTTTCTGCATTGTTACAGGACTGGGACAGGCCAGTGCTGGGAACCAGGGCCACACGCCTCAAGGGAGATGATGGGTAATGCCTAGTGGTGACACTACCTGGCTGACTCCCGAGACCATCCTGGGATGGCAGTCACTCTCTTTTTGGAACTCTGAAACCTCTGACTTTGGTTGGCTTCAGACATGCTGTCAGCTAGCAGCAGTGGCCTTCACTCAGTTGGAACATAGTCTCTGAATTTCCTACCACGTTCTGGCATAAACAGTCTCTCGGCTTCAATCTTTGGCTCCAACAGACAACAGTTTCTCTCTTCAGGCTCTGAATGCTTAGATTGAGACAGGAGATTGTGTTTGTCTTCTCAGTTTAAATACTCAGACTTGTACAGAAGAATGTATCTTCTCACTTTATCTTTCCAGCTACTGGAAACATCAGGCAGGCTTCCCTTGGCTACGTGGCTGTGCAAGCCTCCAAGTAGGTCTCCAAACTTCTTTGACATCACTGCAGAGTATCCTATCCCTCTGGTAAGTCCCAGACAATTCCATGACACTGGCCAGTGGAAACAACACTTTCAGTTAGGCTACAACTCCTTCTAGACATTGAAAGGCAACACAGGGTACCTTCTGGGCTGGTGGCTGTGCAAGCCCCCTGGGCAGGGCTTTCTTCATTTCTCCAAAGCAACGTCATGGAGCACCCCCAACCCCGAGGGGTCTCTGCTGAACTGACTTCAACCCAATCTGTCCTCAGGGTTTGGTGATCTCAGGGCAGCATCCCATTGGCTGACATTGCTATCCATCTGTAAAATTAATATGCATCAAGTCCACTCGACACCTGATTGGTCCTCTGTACTGGTGCCAAAATATTGCCCTTCCCTCTTCCCTTAATTCCTCTCGTTGAGTCCTCCAGCGCTTCTTGATCTCTGATTGACAACATGGCAGATCAGAGGTGGCAAACATGACTGCTGCTGTTCATTTTAAATCAAGTCCCAACTTTAAAGTCTCGTGGTGGGGGGGTTTACATTATTTCAACAGTTCATGCACCCACAGTTCAATAACTGCCTCTCTACCCTACTGTCCGGTGGCAAAGTGGGTCATGGAAGATACTCCCCCTGCCTGTTGTAAGCGCCATAGCACTGTCCCACCAGGCAACAGGCAGAGCTATTAATATCATATCTGCCATGGCTGCTTATTAAAGTGCCATGCTTCCTTTAAGTAATGGCGCCTAAGAATGCTTTTATAACAGCTTTATTTATTTCCCTTCTACCACTCCCCGTGTGCCTCCAGACCCCCACATATGTTCTGGGATCCCATGGGTTAGAGCACACAGAGGGATTAGGGAACCAATGACCAGAGTTGCTGCAGTGGCTTCTTTAGCACCGTAGCAGGCTTCCTGCGCAAATGCTCAAACACTGTACTGTACAGCGTTAGCCGAACCTCCAAGCGCGTGTCCCACTTCTACATGCTCCTCCAGTCCTCCACACAGGATTTAGGCACACGGGGGCCAGCAGGAGCACAGGGTGCCACAACAGGACCGAGGACTGGAGGACAGAGTGGTCGGAGGCAGAACAGTACCCAGGGAGAACGGCAAGGTAAGCCACAACTGGTGGTGGTGGTGGTGGTGGGGTTACACTGACAATACCATGACCATTTGTTGTATCGGAACAGGCAGGGCGAAACGCACTGCTTTCCCTTGTGTTGGGAGGCCATCCACCTGGACATTTGTGCACAGCCTAGGTGTAGACCTCCTGGTGATTCATGTTGCAGGAGTAAACATTCAGCTGGCAGATGCTCTCAGCTGGGTAGGAGAGACCTCACACGAGTGGTCTCTGAGTCAGGAGGTAGGCAGCCACTCTCCCTTTGGGGCACCCCTCTGGTGGATCTGTTTTCCTCTTGGGAGAGCTTCAAACTGAGGCTGTTTTATGTCCATCCCCCACAGTCCAGGACACCGTTGTAGGATACCTCTAAGGACCTGGAACCCGGGCCTAGTGTATGCCTTCCTTCCCCTCCCTTTGATCCACAAGGTGGTGGTCAAGGCCCGGAAGGACAAGGCGCTGATAATATTGATAGCCCAGACTGGCCATGGCAGTTCTGGTACCCAGATCTCTTCAGTCTCAGCAGCAGGCCTCTGTGGCACTTGCCTCATTGCCTAGATCTGTTGACCAGACAACAGGAGACGGTCCTGCACCTGGACATGAAATCCCTACATCTCTCAGCCTGGTTCCTGAACAGCAAGAGTTCCAGGCCTTGGGTCTCTCGGAAGATGTGCTCCACATTGTGGAGGCCTCACGAAAGGAGTCGACTCGCAAATACTGTGTATTTAAACGGAATAGGTTCTCTATCTGGTACCAGGACAAGGAGCTTGATCCTCTTGCCTGCTGTGTGTCGAGCATTGTGAATTACCTCTGGTTCCTCTCTGTTGGGCCTGTGAGCAACGACCCTGAATGTGCACTTGGCAACCATCTCTGCTTACTGGGTGCAGGCTGGTAAGCCAATGGTGGACAAGGAGAAGATGGTTGGGTGCTTTTTTTCAAATGCCTTGACCACCTGTACCCTCCGGTGTGTAAACCACCACCACTTTGGGACCTACAGCTGGGGTTGTCTGTGTTATGGGCAAACCATTTGAGCCTATGCACAGGTATGAGATGTCACACCTGTAGTGGAGGATGGCCTTCTTTGTGACTGTCATATCCATCAGAAGGATCAGTGAGATCCAGGTGCTTTTGGTGGAGTCTTCTTACCTGGTCTTCCACAAGGACAAGATCATCCTTCGCCCCCACCTGAAGTTCCTCCAGAAGGGTTCATAGGTTGGGTTCGAGTTCAGTGAACTGAGGTCCTTTAATGAACTCACCGCCATGTCAGTGGTGGTAAAAAAAATTTTTTTTTCTCCCATAAACATATCTAATCTTTTTTTAAAGGTGTCCATGATATTACTGTTGACTATATTTTTGGGTAGAGTATTTCATCTATTAATGACTCTGTGTAATGAATTTACTTATTTTTACTGTAAATGATTGATCTCCTATTAATTTCAGCTCATGTGATCTGATCTGATCTGTATCAATATGTCTTGTCAGTCCAGTAGTGCTCAGTTCATAAGGGTCTTTTATATATTTAAAAATTAAGCACATATCACCTCTTATACTTCTATAGTCGGTTGAATATAGATGCAGCTTTTCCAGTCTTGAACCATAATCGAAGTTTGAGTATGGTTTAATTTTTTTAGTAATTCTTCTCTGAACCTTTTCAATTAGTGTCTTAGACTTGACATCCTGTGGAGCACAAAACCGGGCACAATAATCCAGATGTGGGCATACCAGAGTGATATAAAGTGGAAGTATGATGTTTTTTTCTCTGCTCTTGATGTTCCCTAATATACATCCTATAAGCTTCTGGCATTTCTTGACAACCTCGTTATTATGTTTAGTAAAGGATGGATCCTTGGTTACTATTACCCCAAGATCTTTCTGGTCTTCTCCCTCAACTGATTTATTATCTTAGTGTATGTATACATAGGGTTTTTCTTCCCAAAGTGCATTACCTTGCACTTGGAGATATTAAAATCCATTTTATTGTTTTTTGCCCATAGAACGAGTTTATCTATATTATATTGAAACAGTCTGGCATCATTTACGGATGATACATAACTTCCCACCTTACAGTCATCTGCATATTTGCAGATTCAGATGTTATCGGTGGGTTGCAAGGTGGATGTCATAATGTTAAAAAGAATTGGGCCCAAAACTGAGCCCTGAGGAACCCCGCTAGTTACCTGGCCAGCTCTAGAGTAGTGTCCTTTGATTGACACACTCTGAGTTCTGTTTGTCAACCATGACTCAACCCAGTGTATTATATTTATGTTAACATTTAATTTACATAATTGTTCTAGCAGTATTGTATGTGACAGTTTGTCAAAGGCCTTGGCATAGTCTAAGAACACTTCATCCACTGGTATGCTAATGTCCAAATGCTGCACTGACCAGTTCGAAGAAGTGAGGAAGGTTAGTCACATGTGAATCGGGAAATGGATGTGGGAAACTCTGTGGATGTAGTTTTCCTTGATTTCGCCAAGGCTTTTGATAAACTACCCCACAACGAATTACTGACAGTCTTGGAAGCCATCAATTTGCCTAGTAATATTTGTAAATGGGTTTCAAACTGGATTCAGGATAGAAGGCAGAGAGTGGTTATTAATGGTGAATATTCTGATTGGGTTCCTGTAACTAGTGGGGTCCCTCAGGGCTCTGTGTTGGGCCCTTGTTTATTTAATATATATATCGCTTCATTAGCAATTAGAAACAACAACATTTGGATGTATAAATTTACAGATGACTGTAGATTGGGCTTAGTGGTTAATGATGTTCAACAAAAAGCTACCCTACAGCATGCCTTGGATTTAATATATAATTGGACAATCTTAAATAAGTTAGAATTAAATAAAAATAATTGTAAGGTAATGCACTTTGGTAAAAATAATAAGCAAGAACTATATCTATTGGATAATAACACCTTGGGGGTAGTAACAGAGGAAAGGGATTTGGGTATTACAGTTACTAACGATATGAAATTTAGATTACACTGTAGGAACCAAATTAGGAAGGCAATCCAAAACCTTAATTGCATACTCAAACATATTGTAAGTAGGGATAGAAGGGTATTGATCCCCCTCTACAGTGCATTGGTGAGACCTCACCTTGAATATTGTGCTCAGGTTTGGTCACCTCAAAATAGGGCAGACATTTTATCAATAGAAGGGGTTCAGAGAAAACTAACTAGGCAAATAAAAGGAATAAAGAACAAAAGTTACTATGAAAGATTAGTCAGCCTAAATCTTTAATCATTATCCTATCGTAGATTAAGGGGCGATTTGTGTTTTTTATATAAAAACATGAATGATGTAGATTTAATGGAGGAAATGGGGCTTACAAGAAACCTTGGAAGAACTAGTACTAGGAAACATGCTAAACAACTATACCGACAAGCATGGGAGCACAATTTTCGGAAACAATGGTATAGCTGTAGAGTTGTGGGGGTCTGGAATAACTTGCCAATAGAACTTGTTGATAGTACTACTATGAATGAATTTAAGAATGGGATCGACCATCACTTTGGTAATAGAACATTTTTAATTTAATTATGCTTGGCAAACCTTATAAGGTAGTATACTATCTTCCGGCTTGTATTTACCTATGATACCTATGACCTTCTGGAGACAAAGCCATGTTGAGTAATATTCTTATTTCTTGTGTTTTCTGTATGTGCTGTTAAAACGTTTGACTAATAGTCTTTCCATGATTTTACCCAATGCAGATGTAAGGCTGATAGGCTGTAACTGACAACATGGGCCGTGTTTCCCTTTTTAAAAATTTGAGTCACCAAGGCTGTTCTCCAATCTTCCAATGTTTTTCCTTCGGATAGGGATGTGTTAAATAGTAATGTAAGAGGCCCGGCAAATTCGTTGACTAATTTTTTTAAAAATAGGGAAGTTATACCATCAGGTCCTGGAGCACTGGACGTCTTCAAATCATGGATAGAGTCCATAATTTCTTTTGTGTCAAATAATACAGGGGATGTTATAGGTTCAGGGATTTGGATTGACATGTTTTCCTTTATGTTGTAAACACTAATAAAGTAATCATTCAGAATGTTTGCTATGTCTTCTTCATTAATAATGATTCCAGTAGGTGTATGTAAGGGGCCTATAACTGTTTGTTTGCCCTTAAGTGATCCCACATAAGAAAATAATTGTTTTTTTATTATCTTTTACTTGTTCTCCAAGATTCCTTTCTAGTTTGTTTTTAGATTTCTTAATGGTGCTTTTTAACCTCTTTAGCTAATTGCTTGAACTCCCTCCAGTTTACATCCGTGGGCACTGATTTAAATCTATTATAATTTTTTTTTATTATTAATTTTTTTAGTTTAGAGTGCCACCACAAAGGGATCCTTTTAGAGTTTTGATATTTAAATCTTGAAGGTGTCCTGTTTTTGATGCAGTGATTTATATGCTTTTGGCATATAGCCCATACAGATTTAAGATCTTTATCTTCTAATTCCTTTTTCCAATTCCATGTTTTTAAATATTGTTTTATTTTATCGTAATCTGCATTTTTATACTCCTTAAATTCAGTTTTATCTTTGGTAAGTTGATGTTTAATTGCATACTAATAGATCACATTATGGTCACTGTCTGCCAATGGGGGTAATACTTTTATGTTATTAATATTATCAAAGCATATTTGTCAGTACCAGGTCCAAGATGTTATTCCCTCTTGTAAGTGTAGTTATTAATTGATCTAAAGTTAGCAGTGCGAGTGTTTCAATAAATTACTTTTGAACAGTGTTAACACCCGAGGATGATTTCCAATAGATGCCAGGGAAGTTGAAGTCACCCATCAAAGCAGTCTCTCCTATTGTATCTGTAGTTTCTAATGTTGTTAGTAATAGATCATTTTCAGTTTGTATATAGTTCAGGGGGGAACGATACACTAGTCCTATTTTAAGTAAATTAGTGGATGTTTTTTAATTGATACCAACATAATTCAAGACTCGAATTAGTATTAGAATCTGATTCTACAACTTGAATGTTATCTTTTACATAAAGGACAATCCCATCGCCTGTGGTAGGTCTATTTTTGTATAATACGCCGTAACCGATGATGTTTATATTCCAGTCACCCTCTGTAAACCAAGATCTTACTTTGAGAGGGCTCTTGCAGTAGGTAATTACATAAAGGACTGACGCCGGTAGGCGGCAGGACCCCACGGAAAAATTTCCAGCTAGCAGTCCCTGGTGAGGGATCGCCCCCACATCAGGTGACCGGTGTCACGAGATGTCGGTATAAAGGGGCGATCCCGGATGCCCGCCTCCAGTTCTTTTCCCCGCTGTTAGCTCGCAGCGCCTCGGAAAAGTTCGTGCTTCCGCCAGCCCTTCCTTTGTCGCTTTTCTAAAAAACTTATTTTTTTCGACTAATGTCAGTACCAACGCCGGTGTATGTCAGCTCCCCACACCCTCCGGTGCACAAGAATAAGTGCGATTTAAAGTGGCGTACAAGGACGGCCACTCCCTGTGCCTGTTCTGCCTAGGCCCCATCATCCAGTCGAGAAGTGCCAGCATTGCCTCAGCTTTAACGCGCCACCGAAAAGGGCAGCAATCCCTGGAAGCCCATATTCTAAAGAAGAAAAAATGAGCTCTATGGAGAAGGAGCTAAAAACTGAGGCAGGTGTCCACTTCCTAAGGCCATCGAAAGAAGAAGGACAAGGAGAGGCACTGGACAAAGGCTCCTCCACCGTGTCTCCCCGGGAGTCGCTGGGACGCAGGTAACATTCCTCTGGGATCGCCCGACGGTCGCCCGGAGGTTTCTGAGGCGCGCCTGCCCGCCTGCCTGGCACGCCGCCGGGCCTTGTGGGCACCTCCGGCAGTTGGAGGCCCTCCGCCTGGTTCGCCGGAGGCTGGCGGCTCACCAGCATGCCGGCGCTCTCCGTAAGCCGGCGTCGGCTCCTCTGACGTCCGTCCGAGAGGGCTGGTAAGACGCCTGACCTCCGGGCAACGCGCGCTTTTCCCCACCGACCAGGCCGACTCTCCTCTCGACCTGTCTCTGGTGATGGCTCGTAGTCGGACGTTGGCTCCTCCGCGCCCGCCGAGAGCTCGCCTCACGCTCACGCTGGCTCATCCGACGTCCGGACGGGCGGCGAACTGACGACGGACCCCCAACGTCCGGTTGCTCCTGCTCACCGCAGCCTTCGCTGCCGCCTGGGAATCCAGAGTCCCCCATCCTGAACCCGGGACTTTTCCTTTCCGGCCCCCGGGTGAAGCTGGGGATCTTTTGCCCTCAGTCCTTCCTCCATCTGGAAGCGCCGACCTTGACGTTGGCTCCTCGACGCCGCTCTGACGCCGTCTCTCCGACGCCGGTATCCTCCGGTGTCAGGCCTCCACCATCGGCCCTGACGCCGGCCTCACCGACTCAGGAGATCTTCTGCTCCCATCGGCCCTCCGGCTTCCACTGCGGACCCGCCTGTGAGGTTCCCGCCGGGCTCGCCTGCTCAGGCTGCCCCCCCCAGCTTCTGGGTATCCTCCGTCTTATTCGACACCGGTGTACCCGGGAACACCGTATCCAGCGCCACAGTACCAGACACCGGGCTTCCCGATGCCACAGTACTTGACACCTCAGTACCCGACCCCGGGTTACCCGCAGCCGGGTTTTGGATACGCTCCATATGGGTATAACCTGTTTTCTTATCCCCTGCCTCCTCCTCCGCCCTCGCGGCTGTCGGTGGACCTGCAGGAGACTTGGCTCCTGGTGGCTGAGGCCAGGCTCAGCTCACCACAGAGGTCGAGCCGCCCGCGACGGGGTGCCCAGGTTCCCGTGAGCTCCCAGGCGGCACACTCTCACTCACCTCCAGACTCCAGGGTTCTTCCGTCTGGATCCAGAGTGGGCAGGACATGTGTCCTCGGGACACCCCAAGGCCCGTGATCTCGGGTCGGGAAAGGGAGTCTTACTCTTATTCATCCTCCTCTTCACTCTCGGACTCCTTGACTCTTCCGACGGCTGCTCTGAGAGAGACGAGCAGCCTTGCACCGTCGAAGCTCCGGCCAAGGACTCCTCTGAAGTCTCCTCCAGAGGATCCTTCTTCTACGGAGTTGCTTAGAAAAATCCAGGAGGTTCATCAGTGGCGCTCCTTGGAACCAGATCCTCAGCGTCTGAAACTCGCTGAACATCTGGATCTGCCCATGACAGCTCCTACATTAGTGCCATCCTGGATGGAGCCTCACGCTGACCTTGTTACCATGATATGGAAACAGCCGTCGGCCTTAGCTACACTTCCTAGGAAGTCGAACAGGATATATCAGGCTCCAGAGGGTGTTGATTTCCTGGATTCTCACCCTCGTGCCGACTCGGTCGTGATTAGCGCCGCTCCATGGCCAGTCGGCGAACCCAAAACATCTTAGCTCGTCACCTCCTGATAAGGAATCTCACCTTCTGGACTAGTATGGGAGAAAGATTTACGCTTCTTCCACACTGGGGATTAGGGCCCTGAACTATGTCGGCCACATGGGGACTACCAGAAGGCCATCCTACTCAGGGCGGAAGCCAAGCTGGACCTCGCTGCCTGACCCCAAGTCAAACAGGAATTGGCTGATCCGGCCCGCTCTGCCTGCTCGCCAGTCAACACATGCTGTGTAAGGGACATATGACGAGTGGACACTGTTGCGGAGCACAGCTTCGCTGTAGCTCACGGCGCTGCTGTTTGGCTCCGTGGTGTCAGGTTTGGTCCCGGAGGTGCAATCTGCTATCCAGGAAGCACCTTTCTGGGGGTCAGTGCTTTTTGGGGGTGATGTCAAGGACATCATTACCGATTTGCAAGAGAAGGGGATGGCTCTGAAGTCAGTTGATTCCATGTACCGTCCCCATCAGCAGCAGCGCCGTCCCTTTCGCAGACGGAATCGGCCAGAAGCGAAACCCTAGGGAAGGTGGGCCACAAAACGTCGGGCCCCTGCGGCTGATAAGCCTCCCCCGTCCAAAAAAGCAGCGGGTGCTTCAGCTGTGGCGCTGCCCCACACCACCTGACTCCTTTCCTCTCCCACTGCCTCCGGACTCCCCGGAGGAACCGGTAGGAGGGAGGTTTTCCCTCCACCTTCCGGGATGGGAGAGGATAACCACGGATTCTTGGGTGCTCCAGCTCATAGCAGAAGGACACTCCATAGAGTTTCTTCAGAAACCACCCCGCCACCCCCCTCTGAAGTCATCATATTCATGGGAACATCTTCCTTTGGTCCAGGAGGAAATCTCGGCTCCTCTGCTGAAGCAAGCGATGGAGTCCGTCCCTCTTCATCTTCAGGGGATGGGTTACTATTCCCATTTCTTCCTGGTCCCAAAGAAGACGGGAGATCTCAGACCGATTTTAGATCTCAGTTCCCTGAATCTTTATGTAGAGTACAAAAGGTTCAGGATGCTCTCTTTGCAGAGTCTTCTGCCCCTCCTCTGGCCGGGTCAATGGCTTTGTGCTCTGGATATGCAGGATGCTTATCTGCACATTCCCATTCGCCCATCTCATTGCAAATGCCTTTGTTTTGCGTTCCAGGGGGACCACTACCAGTTCAAGGCGCTCCCGTTTCATCTATCCTCGGCCCCCCAAGTATTTACCAAATGCCTGGCAGTGGTGGCGGCCCACCTGCATACCAAGGGAGTACAGGTTTCCCCTTACCTGGACGACTGGCTCCTCGCGGCCTCGTCCAGGGAGGAACTCCTGAGATTCCTCTCCCTTACCAGCAGGTTTTTGCCTGCCTGGGTATTACCATCAACCATTCCAAGTCTCATCTGGACCCATCCCAGAGGTTACAGTTTATTGGGGCGATCCTCGATACGACCATGGGCAAGGCCTTCCTGCCTCCGGACAGGGTGGCCTCCCTTCAGACCCAGATAAGTCTGTTGTCCGACCACAGGATGGTCTCAGCGAGGTCAGTCCTTCGCCCTCTCGGGCTCATGGCGGCTGCTATCCCGACTGTCCCTCGCGCTCTACTCCAGATGATGATCTCTCAGTGGACTCTACGCGCTCAGTGGGATAAGCTAGTGGACGACCTAGATCACTCAGTTCTAATCTCCTCACCGATGATGCGAGACTTACAATGGTGGATGGTTCGAGAGAACCTGTTTTGGGGGGGGGTCCTTTCTTTCATCCTTCCCCCTCCCAGACTCTAACCACAGACGCCTCAAGCGAAGGTTGGGGAGCCCATCTAGGCCCTCATCGGACCCAGGGCTCCTGGTCCAGGCTAGAACAAGCTCTCCACATCAATGTGCTCGAGCTTCGGGCAATGTTGTATGCTCTCCAAGCCCTTCACCAATAAATCCTTCCCGGCCACCTGGCCGTCCAGACGGACAACAGGTGCGTGGTGTGGTACATCAACAAGCAGGGAGGGACTCGGTCCTACCCTCTATGCAGGGAGGCAATGAGGGTTTGGGATTGGGCAACACAACACGACCTTTCACCTCACGGCGATTCACGCTCCAGGAGTCGACAACACCCTGGCAGACAAGCTAAGTCGCTCTTCTGCTCTGACTCACGAGTGGGAACTGGACCAAGGGGTCCTAGACAATAACTTCCAACTTTGGGGAACACCACAGGTCGACCTGTTCGCATCCCCCCTAAACGCAAAACTTCCCACCTTCTGCTCGCTCGTTCCAGAGCGAGGCGCTTTTTGGAGCGATGCTCTGTCTCTAGACTGGAAGGACAGATTCGTCTATGCCTTTCCCCAATTCCTCTTATTTGTTTATTAAGCATCAGTTTACAACCTTTGAGCCGGAGGCTCGTTTACAAAGGCAAAGGCAAGGCAAAATGTATTTAAAAGACGCCCAATCCCAGAGGCTCTGGGCGCCGTACAAAATTTTAAAACAAACATGTAAAGATAGAAAATGTACAATTTATACACAGTAAAAATACAAAATCTAAAAAATCAGAAACATTGCCATAAATATCAGTCTAAACCTCAAATGCTTTAGAAAAAAGAAAAGTCTTCAACTGGGCCTTAAAAATGTCTACTGTGGGGGCTTCCCTGACCATAATTGGCAGAGAATTCCACTGAACAGGAGCCGCAACGCTAAACACTCTATCGCCAGCGGATATCAACCTAGTTCTGGGAATGGCCAGGAAGCCACCACTAGAGGAACGAAGAGGGCATGAGGAGAGGGCAGGTAGCAGAAGGTCTGACAGGTAACCAGGGCCCAGCCCGTGTAGGGCCTTATAGGTGAGAAGACCCACCTTAAAGAGGACTCTCCATCTGACTGGCAGCCAGTGCAGTTCGCATAAAACTGGTGTAATATGACAAGACTTCTGCTGTCCGGTCAACAACTGGGCAGCTGCGTTCTGCACCAGCTGCAGTCTACGGAGAGATCCTCCTGTGACCCCGAGATAGAGCGCGTTACAGTAATCAAGCCTGATGTGACTAAGGCATGTATCAAGGTAGGAGGTCCAGAGGCGGAACAAGGGGCTTAATCCTGGCAATGTTTCGGAGATGATAAAAACAGGTACGAACCGTGGAGGAAATCTGAGCCTCCATGGTTAAGTCCCTGTCCAGGATCACTCCCAGATTTTGCACCCAAGAGGAGGCCTTCAATGACACAGTTCCAAGAACAAGCCCAGTTTCTGTGTCAGAGGCCATCCTATCATGGACTCTGTTCAACTCCACTACCAATATCTCTGTCTTATTGGGGTTTAGTCGCAACCAGCTGGAGGCCAGACAGATATTAAGCACCTCCACAGCATTTGATGTTCCTGGGGCAAAGGAAAAATATAGCTGAGTATCATCAGCATAGCAATGAAAACTCAGACCATACTTCCTAATGATCCCACCCAGAGGCAGCATGTACACTGCGAACAACACTGAGGCCAGTACTGATCCTTGAGGAACTCCACAAAAAAGGAGACTGGGTGTAGATGAGGAATTCCCCATCATAACCCATTGCCTCCTGTTGGTAAGAAAGGACTCAAATCATTTGATGACAGTTCCGGTGAGTCCACATAGGTCCCTAAGGCGGACAAGCAACACACAATGGTCCACAGTGTCAAATGCTGAAGAGAGATCGAGGAGAACAAGAATTGTCTTGTCTCCCTGATCTCTAGCCCTGAGGAGATCATTTTGCACCTGAACAAGTGCTGTTTCAATGCTATGTCTGGCACGAAAAGCCGACTGGAAGGGTTCATACAACTTGTGAGATACGAGGTGCTCTTCCAACTGAAGCACTATCACCTTCTCAACAACCTTCCCCAAAAATGGAAGGTTGGAGATAGGACGGTAATTTGCCTTGGTCTCCGGGTCCAAAGATGGCTTCTTTAAGAAGGGTCTCACCAGAGCCTCCTTTAAGGCATCTGGAAAGACACCCTCAGAAAGGGAACACCGTACAATCGAGGCAAACACCGGGCCAACGGCGTCAACACATCTCATTAAGAAACGCGTTGGCACTGGGTCCAGTTCACAAAAGGTATGCTTCATATTGGTTGCTACCTCGATAACCTCACTAACCTCCACTGGTCTGAACTCTCCCCAGCCAGACGGAGTGCACTCAGAACACATCAGGCGCTCACTGCCAGCTATAACATTTCTGGCTGAGGAAGCCGCCCGCCGGATCGAGGATACCCTGTCCGAAAAGAACCGAGCGAATTCCTCACAGTCTATGTTGGAAAAAAACCCTCCCGGGCTGTAGACAGGCAGGATGTAAAAGCCTATCCACAGTCCGGAAGAGTGAGGCCGGCCGGTTCTTCCCGGCGGCAATCTCCCTAGACAGAAACACTGTCTTCTTGCGGTTGATTGCTTCCTGATACGCACCATAATGGGCACGCAGGATCAGTTTATCCGCCTCCAGACAGGATCTCCTCCAGCAGCGCTCCAATCTCCGACCCATCTTCTTCATCTCCCTGAGCTCACCATCGAACCGTGGTGACCTCAGGTACGAAGTTCTGGGTCATACACGGACGGATGCGAGGGAGTTAATGGTGTCGGATAACACCCGATTATAGGTGTCAACCCCGACAGCAACACCTCCCACGCATGCATCACCCACACTAGACAATTCTCGCTGCTGCAAAACCTCGGGTCAAACCCCGCAAAGGGCGACAGCTAATCATCTCGACAGGGGAAGGGCTTATGGCGGGAGCCCCAAGCGTGAACTGCACTGTGCAGTGATCGGACCAGAGGACCGGATTGATCCTGAGATCACTAATCTCAAGTCCCAGTGAGAATACCAGGTCCAACATGTGGCCATCCCGGTGAGTTGGTGCGGAAACAGCCTGCATCAGACCTAAGGAGGACATAATCTGAGAAAACTCATGGCTGTATCTATGATTCACATCGTCGACCCAAACATTGAAATCCCCCAGAAAAACACATCTGGGGGATTCCAATGTTCCGCCGGCAACTAAATCTGCGATCTCCTGCAGGAAATCTCCCATCTGCCCAGAAGGGCGATAAATGAGAAAAATCCTGCAGCCCGCATCAGGTCCTCCACGGATGGCCACACATTCAAAAGAACCCGGAGTTCTCACCGGGTGCACGGTGAAGGTCAGGCTGGATCTAAAGCAGATAGCTACACCTCCACCCCTGCGTTCCACTCTGGGGCAGTGCACCACGGTATACCTAGGAGGGACTGCAGCCTCAAAAATCGGGCCTGCATCATCTCCCACCCAGGTACCTCATCACAGAGAGGACAATACAGTGATAATAACTTGGTACAGAGAAACGGTGTACAGTTTTTTTTAAGGATACAGGAGGACAAATAAGATCAACAATTTACCACATACAGGATTGGTGAAGTTAACATTGCTATCCCACGAGTCTTGCAGAAACTAACTTTAGAAGGAGCGAGAATGATTCTGATCGCTCCTTTCTGGCCCAGGCAAATCTGGTTCTCTCTTCTACAACAATATTCAGAGGATCCTCCTCTTCCTCTTCCTCTATCTCGAGGTTTGCTGACCCAGGATCAGGGGACCCTGGTCCATCCAGGTCTCGAATCCCTTCAACTGCATGCATGGCTCCTGCAGACCTAGCCCAATCCCGTTTTGGAGTGTCTCCCAAAGTGGCGGAGATTTTAGTGGAGGCCAGAAAACCCTCCACCAGATCCACTTATGCCATGAGTGGAAAAGATTCACTATTTGGACCGCTTCCAAGAACGTGGAACCTTTCTTCTGTTCAGCGGGGCTTCTGCTGGAGTATCTACGTCATCTGTTCGACCTGGGTCTCAGCCTTTCCTCTTTGAAGGTACACATGGCAGCCATTTCGGCCTGTCATGTTCCCTTCGCAAACAAGGCTTTCGCTCAACTGGAGGTTTCCAAGACCTTTCTCAGAGGGGTTCTCCATCTGAGGCCCTCATCCATACTCCTGCCCCCCCCCCCGAGACTTGAATTTTGTTCTCTAGAAACTTACCCTTCCTCCCTTCGAACCTGCAGCTTCTGCAGATTTGAAGTTCTTTCTGTGGAAGACACTCTTCTTGGTGGCCATTACTGCCTCAAGAATCTCCGAGCTCCAGGCCCTGATGTGTAAAATCCCCTACTTGATTTTTCACAAGGAACGAGTTGCTCTTCGCACGAATCCTAAGTTTCTACCTAAGGTAGTAGCAGAGTCTACCTTAAATCAGTCCATAGAGCTACTACCTTTTTTACGCAGTACTCTAATCAAGGGGAATATTTACTCCATACTATGGATGTTCACCGGATTCTGAGATACTACACCAACAGAACGAAGGATCTCAGAAAGACTAATCAGTTGTTCGTCCCTTTTGCTCATAAAAGGGAAGGCAATGCTGTTTCCAAGCAATGCCTGTCTAAGTGGTTGGCTCATTGCATCACTTTCTATTATGACAATACCACAAGACCCTCCTGGGTCAAGTCAGAGGCCACTCCACAAGAGGAGTAGCTGCCTCTGCCGCTTGTTTCAAGAATGTGTCTGCGGTAGACATATGCTAGCCGCCACCGGACTTCCGTCCATACCTTTACGAAACACTACAGTTTGATATTGCCTCCGCCGTAAAGCAGGCTTCGGGCTAGCTGTTTTGCAAGGCCTCCTATCTTGAGGCTTACACGGCTAGAACTACTTCTTGGAGTAGTTTTCCTCCTGCCGTTGCCTTTCTTTGTTCCAGACTGCTTGGGATTCAGTCCTATATAATATTTCATACTGCAAGAGCCCTCTCGAAGTAAGATAGTACAGTTACGTAAGAACTTACCGTAACAGTAGATCTTCGAGAGAGGCTCTTTGCAGGTAACACCTTCCCGCCCTCCATCCCCCTAGGCTTTTTCAGCTCTTTTTCCATTTAGGGAAATATCCACTCCTGTCTCGTCCGGCCTCTTTCGGCCTGTGGTGGGAAAGAACTGGAAGGTGGGCGTCCGTGACCACCCCTTTATACCGACGTCTCCTGACGTGGGGGCAGTCCCTCACCAGGGACTGCTAGCTAGAAATTTTTCCGTGGGGTCCTGCCGCCTGCCGGTGTCAGTCCTATATGTAATTACCTACTGCAAGAGCCTCTCTCGAAGATCTACTGTTAACGGTAAGTTCTTACGTAACTGTACTTTTCAGTGACTGCACATATATCCATATCATACTGGTTTAAGATGAATCCAGGTTCATATATTTTGTGTCTAAGACTTCTTGCATTAAGGAGTAAAATCTTTAGTTCCTTTTTTGGAGTTACAATGTCTCCGTGTTTCACCATAATCAAGTGATTAACCTCCCAGTACATTTTATGACCCTTCTTTGGAGGATAGCTGCAGCCTCCATAGTCTGGATCTACAGATGGCACTCTCTTACTACATGGAGCGCATGGCTGGAATGCAGGGTGAGGTTTGCCATTTTTACTGATGCTGTACCTGGCAGATCAGCAGCAGAACAGATGATTGACAGGTGGATAATGTCTTGCATCGACCTCTTCTATAGGTTGGTTTGTAGGGAGCCTCCTATTGGGCTTAGGACTCATACCACCAGACATACCGGTACCTCAGTGGCTCCAGGTAAATCAATCAGTCAATCCTTGATTTTTAAAATGCTATTCCAGAAGATCATAGCGTTGTACATCATATCAAACATAGTAATCGACAAAGAACTATTTCATATAAACATATTAAAAACACAGTTCTAAAACGGCAGAACTATAAATATCAAGATTTCATGTAATTTTAAAAATATTAAACGTCAGGAAACGCTAACTCAAATAAGTACGTTTTTAAAGCATATTTAAAGGCCTCCACGGATGGGCACTCTCTAACCCAACAAGGTAGAGAGTTCCACAGGGACGGGGCTACAAAAGCAAATGATCTAGCTTCTACAGTTGTCAGACGGACCCTGGAAATCTCTAGCAGTCCCTTGTCTGCGGAGTGGAGAGGACGAAGGGGCCAGTAGGGATGAAGGAGATTTTGCAGGTACCACGGACCCTGTCCATGTAGGGCCTTATAAGTCAGTAATCTGGCCTTAAAAGTGATCCTCCACCGCACCAGAAGCCAGTGCAGGCCATGGAGCACAGGTGTGACATGGCTAGATCTCGATAAGCCAGTCAACAAATTGGCAGCTGCGTTCTGCACCAGCTGCAGGTGGTGAAGGTCCACCCCCGGCAGCCTTGGGTATAGGGCATTGCAGTAGTCAAGGTGCGAGGTCACAAAGACGTAGACTAGTGTCGGAAGATGGTCAGGTGGGACCCGGTGTTTTACCTGGGTGATATTCCTCAGATGGTAAAATGAGGGCTTGACAATGGCTGACACCTGAAACTTAAGTGTCAGCTTGCTATCAAGTATAATGTCCAGATTTCGCACCCAGTCAGGGGTCACTAGCTGACTGCCTCCCAGCCAAAACCCGGACAGCTGTCCAGCCAGTAACCTCTCTACCCGGCAACCTGGGTCCACAACCAATACCTCGGTCTTATCCGAATTCAGCTTAAGCCAGTTGGCACTCATCCAATCCTGAATCTCGGAGAGGCAGTTGTTAAAGACCGAAACGCGTCATCTTGTTCGGGTACAAAGGACATGTACAGTTGAGTATCATCTGCATAGTAGTGAAAACTCAACCTGTACCACCTAATAATGTCTCCCAACGGCAGCATGTACACCGCGAACAACATGGGGGACAGCACAGAGCCCTGCGGCACCCCACGTTGCGGGGGGGAGGGGTTGAGGTAAATACTCCTGATTCCACTCTCTGCGTCTTTCTTGTGAAGAAAGAGTGGAACCATCTGAGGACTGTATCAAACAGCCCGCAGAGTAGCTGCAGACACTTGAGCAACACCCCATGGTCCTCGGTCAGTTGTTGCCGAGAGATCAAGGAGGACCAAGATCGAATGACTCTGATTTCTCGCTGTCAGGAGATCATTAAGTACCCGAACCAACGCAGTCTCGGTACTATGCCTCTTCCTGAAGCTGGACTGAAGAGGATCATAGATATCGTGGGTGGTCAGATGCTCCTCAAGGTGCAACGCGACTGCCTTCTCAATAACCTTACCCACGAAGTGCAGGTTAGAGACAGGCCAGTAGTTTGTGAGACAGTCAGGGTTGAGACACTTTTTTTTCCAGAAGGGGGTGTACCACCACCTCCCTCAGGATGTCCGGAAACACTCTGGTCTCTAATGAACACTTGACTGTCTCAGCAAGGACCGGTCCAGTTACCTCCACACACCCCACCAGGAGGTGTGTTGTGTTGTACCAGGGTCCAGACTGCAGTAAGTTGGCTGCAGACCCTGCATTATCTGCACGACATCCTCGTTCGCCAGCGGGCTAAAGTCTGACCAGACAAACCGAGTGCTTGCAATCTCGCACCAATCTCCACTTTGCCCATTCAAGTGAGCTGTGCAGATCTCAGACCTAATGGTGGCCACCTTATCTGCGAAAAATTGAGCGAACTCCTCACACTTCTTCTATGAAAAAGCTGTACCATTCTGGAGACAGGCTGGATTGCACAGCCTGTCCACAGTCCGGAAGAGCTGGGCCGGTCGATTTACACAGCTGCAATCTCCCCGGACAGGAACTCTGCCTTCTTACAGGAGACTGCAGATTGATAGTCCCTGTAATGGGACATCAGTCTAAGTTTTTCATCACTCAGGCCCGATTTCCGCCAGTGATGCTCCGACCTTCTCTCCACTCTTCTCAACTCCCTCATTCCCGTCCAGGAAATCTGTAGGGCTGCTATCTGAAGGGCAGCACACACCTTCATATCCTATTAGAGCATTAACATCATGTCCCATCGGGATACTGCTTTTGGGACCTCAGTTCTCCAGTCTCTGTTCACCAAGTAGGAGTGCACGCCTTGCCCCCTCCTCTCAGAGAACTGTTATGAGTTTGCCAGAGTGTGAATAGTGAACTGTATCCACACCCCTAGAAAGATAGGTTACTCACCTGTAATCATTGTTCTAGGAGTGGCATACAGTTCACATCTCAACAACTAGCACCTGTGATTGTCTTCCTTAACGCTCTGTCCAAAAACCTTGACCTGATCACTTGTCCTTTAGTCATAGCAACTTAGCACTTTGCTGCCAACCCTTCCCTGCCTCCCTCCCTCCTCATACCCTCCCTTCCCCACCTTTCCTCATGTCCACCCTCCCACCCCCTTTCTGTCTTGTTCTCTCTTCCCAGTCCCACCTGCCCCTACTTACTCCACTCTGTGCCCTGTTTGTCTTGACAAAGCCTTTTGGCTGATATCAGAATGACTGTATGCATTTTCTTGTGCTTGTAACTGATTAGCATTTGTGTCTCTGTTTAACCACTTTGATTGTTCAGTTTGCTTTGGTTTTCTCCATTTTATACTTAACTGTACCATACTTTAGTTGTCCTGTTTAACCTCTGTCTATCTAATTGACATGGAACCTTTGTAAAAGAGTTCAATGCTCAAAGGTATATGTAATCTGAGACTTTAAATAAAATAAAAAAACATCCTCACAACCCACCGAGCCTCCCCTGCCAAGTGGTGCATGGATCCCTGCTTCAGTCATACAAGATCTGACGTCATGGGGCGGAATTAGGGGACATTCTGCCAGGGTGGTGGGAGGAGCTTAGCTTAAAGTCATCTGATGGAAAGCCTGCTCTAGTGGAACTGTCTAAGAGTGTCTGGGTACCGCATCCTACCATTTTACAGCTTTACATGCTGTCAGTGACAGTCACAGAAAAATGTTTTTTTTTTTCCCCAAGTGTTTCTTTTTGTGGCTCAGGTTGAGCTTTTATGGAAACTTTATATGCAAGTTGGTAGCAATAAATCTTCTTGGATCACACTAAACTTGTACACAGTGGTTTGTTGTGGCTGTGAGTCAATGCAGTACCCCATGGTTTTCTGGTTCTGCAAGCAGGACTGATGCATGGGATTGAGGGCAAACGGGACTCACGTGTGCCACAGAATCAGACTTCTGACCACACAAACCTCCTGCAATTTCACTCCAGAGCTTATCCACTCGTTACCTCCCCCCTCAACCCTGGAGGAAACATGCACCCACTGGTGCAAGGGAGGAGGAGCATGACAACAGGACATCAGTCTGGTATGGGAGTGTTGGTCATCATTCATGACCAGGCAGGGGGAATTTACTCTGTATTTAGCCTCTATCACCTCAAAAGGGACAGTATGCAATCGCATCATGACGCACATTAATGCCAGCCTGTGGAGGAGACACCCACATCACATGGCTAGCCCATGATGCCAAGGTCACCCATGATCCACATGAGGTGCTGCTTGAGAGTGGCCTCAACCCTTCAACACTAGAATCTGTGCTTATGGCCTCTGAAGCATGCCCAAGACCCTGCCAGCACGGAGCAAGGGAGTGACAATTGAGAATCGATCCAGAGTCGCTTCACTGTCAGTGCAGCGCACTATCAGGCAGTGCCAGCAGGATGATGTGTGATATTAAGAATGAGGGGCGAATAAAATTACCAGTACATTCTCTTTACCTGTAAAATATAATGGGGACAAAAGAGCATTTTCTTTTCATAACAAAATGCGACTGCAAGCAGACATATAAATTGATAGCTAATTTGTTACTACAGTGGTTGTGTAGCTAGCTAAAGTTGCTTGATCTTATCATGGTTTGTGTTGGAGGTGAGAACAGCTGCTTCTGATGAATGTGCATCTGCATGAATAACCAGCCGGTCATTATGGCAAATCATAGCTGGCCATTCCCATTGCAAAAACTGATGGCCAGTTATTGTTGATTACTGATCGCATCTGCGGCAGAAGGCACCATTCGGCTGTCAGATGCATTGATTAGAGGATAAGTCCTCTATCTGACATCAACAAGGGTGGTCGGCTGCTGAAGGTGTTTAGGTATTTTTATGTGAAAACCACAACCCCAGGCACCCCTCCAACCTATCATTGGGGATTCAGGGAAGTTGTGACTTGGATGCTGCAAGGTGCAGTATCTGTGACCGGGTGTGCAAGCAGAAGCTGTGACTGTCCCTAACCGAACAAAAAAAAAAGATGACTGGAGTGTGCAAGCAGGAGCTGTGACTGTCTTTAACTGGACAAAAAAAATAAAACAACCCGGTGACTGGAGTGTGTGAGCAGGAGCTGTGACTGTCCTTAACCAGACAAAAAAAAATGGTGACCGGAGTGTGTGAGCAGGAGCTGCGACTGTCCTTAACCGGATCAAAAAAAAAAAAAAAAAAAAATCAAAGCTGACAACACAAGAAAGGGAAATATGTGGTAGCATACACACAGCACATTTTAACGCTGGCAGGTATGAGGATCAATAGAATTCATTGTGTGTGTGTGAGAGAATGTATTGCACAGTGATGCAGAGAGTGGAGTCAGTCAGTGATGTCACCAGTTGGTTGAGCAACTGTGTATGCGTGAAAATGAGGCTGAACAGACTCGAAGTATACACTGCACGGGCACTCAGAAAGTATGTTTTTAAAAAGATTTTCGCATGTATGGAGGGTCGAGGATGGCTGTGGGCATTGGAACTATGTACTGATTCAACAACTGATGACAATTCCCCTTTAAGAAGCAGAGCTGCATGCCGTAACAGCAGATTGAACAGCACTTGTCATTAGGGTTGCTCAGATTTCATGGAACAGAGTCAGATTCATCGAATTTTGAGCATTAATTAATCAAAATATCCAAAATAATGCCCTCAACATAGCAACAAGCTTAGGATGGACTCAGATTCTATGAGTAGCTCTACTTAGAAAGGGAGCCAGTCTCTTATTATATAAAATCATATTTGACTGTGATGGCACCATCGCGGTATCAGCCAAAGCAAAATGGGAAATAGGATTTAACACTAAAATGTCAGATTCCTCTTGGGAAAACATGTTGGAAAATGGATATCAATGTAGCTGGGAGGGTAAAGGCTGATTAACCCTTTAAATTATTGCATAGATGCTGTTATTCCCTTTGAAGGCTTAACAAAATAGGAAATACATCTCATAATTTGTGCTGGAAATGTGGAGCACCGCAGGCAGATCTGGGACACCCTTTTGATACTGTCTGAAGATTTGGAAACTGGGAAAGGAATTCAGGCTCCCTGCCAGTCATTACTGGAAAGTAGTTTCCCATTTTCTGCAAGCATTTTTATATTGGGAGAATCCAATTTACTAAAAAATATTTAGCCACATCAGACCTGGATATTAGCTTTACCTGGGTTGTACAAGAGACTAGTTTTACAGAATTGGAAATCTAATCTAACACCTTCTCTTAAGAGAGTGTTCTGAAACCATAGGTACTTTGGCAAATAATGAAAGGATGAGTTATCAGGTATAGGCAAATTAGGACTGTTTAAAAAAAAAAAAAAAAAAATATATGGGAACTGTTCCAGAAATTGAAGACAACTCTTGAAATATGACCAAGCCCTATACCTATTGTTGGTATAAGATATTAATGTATATGTAACTATAGAAACTCTTGTTTTCTTGCTTTAGTCAATATGTAAACTAACACTTCTCATGATTAAATGTATCTTGTATGTACTTATGTGAAATTTTCATACAAAGTTAATTGCAACCCCAAAAAAAACTCTACTTTTTTTTTTAAAATTAGAATTTCATTATTCAAAGCCAGAAATCCGAATTCTGTGTTTATATATAAAAAAAAAAATGGTCAGAAGCTGAATTGGTGTCTGGCAACTCTAGCTTCAATTTCCTTCCCAAACCCTAGTCCAAAAACACAAACTCCTTCTCAGCAATTCTCCAAGGCCCCCCCCCCCCCATTCCTGGTAATCAGTTCCCCCAGCCCTTAGTCCAACTCCCCTGGGCCATGATCTGGAGGACAATGTCCATATTTCTGCAAGTCCCTCCCAAGGAAGACATTGTCCCCAGTACTTTGCTGCAGTTGGCTAGGGGGCAGTGGCATTGGTGTCTGATTTGCCACGGTCCATCTTCTTCTTCCCTCGCCATTATTGAATACCATCCCAGAAGTCCCCGGTTCTTCCTGAGTGACCTGAAGTGGATCAGCTAAAGAAGGCCCTGGGTAGCCATCAGCAGGTGTTTTACTGAATAGGGTATCTGGTAAAGCTTGCTACCCAGGTCTTTTCTTTCGGTCAGCCACCTTGAGCCAACTCGGGGAGAACCTGGGGCTTCTGGGATGGTATTCTGAAATGGTAGGGGGAAGAAGACATACTGTTACAAGGCAGGCACTGATGCCACTGCCCACTAGCCAACTGCAGCAGTATACTGGGGACCAAGTCCTCTTCGGGGGGGGGGACTTCTAAAGGGTCCACTGAGAGTCGGACTACAGGCTTTGGGACCTGGTTACGCAGAGGGTAGCTTGGAGGCTTGCTGGGGGGGAGGTCGGGTTTTTGGAGTATGGGTCATAGATACATTGATGCATAGAAATTGTTGGCAGATAAGGGCCGCTAGGCCCATCCAGTCTGCCCGTAAGCCCTAAACTTGTATGCAGTCATTGACCCTAAGTGATCAATGACTTTTCATCACTCCCTCACCCCCCAATGTTCCCTTGTGCTTGCCCCAGGCATGTTTAAACCCCTCCACTGTGCTTGCCTCCACCACCTCTTGTGGCAAGTGGGTCAGGAAGGAAATCTGTGTTGGAGTCTCTGGATTCTTACTGCCTCCTCCATTTCACTTGAGCCAGCACAGTAGACAGGAGGGGACCCCAGCAAGTGCAGCAATGGTGAATTAAATGAAAGGGAAGGGAGACAAGGGAGGTGAGGGTTTTTTTTCTGGCCCACTGAGGGACTATATGGTCAGACTTGGTTGGGGGGGTGGAGCCAGCAGCCATCAAGGAAGGATGCAGTTTCTCCTGACTTCCTACAGAATATCCTAAAATCCAACAAAATCAACTTTTAAAACTTGACTTTTTTTTAATAAAACCTGGCCAGTGACCATCAGGAGGACACATGCTGCCTCTACAAGAGACTTTTGTTAAAATGTGCACAATGGGCAACGGCAACCCTAAAAGGGGCACAGGAGAGGGCGTTGGTAAAAAGGGACAACAGGCCACGGTTGCTGCAGGATCCAAAATGGCAACTGCAGAGGATGACAGGTCGGAGGCCATATTAAAGGATGCTGTACAAGACTCGCATAGCTAGTTTCGGGAAGCAGTCAGCAGCCACCATCACAGAGTTGAAGGAAGCAGTGGTAGCAGCGATGTGGGCAGCCCACGCTACTGTAGGTTTAGTGAAAGAGAACCGGGTACTTAGATGCTGGTTAGAGGCCCTGGAGAACTTCACCAGATCCCCCAATTTGCATGTGCTGCAGCTACCGGAGTCATTGAAGGGGGACAACCCAGTTGTCTATATAACCAACTGGCTAAATGAAATCTTACAGCTGGACTGGGCACCTGTGAGCTCCACAGTGTACAAAACCACTCCTAGGAAAAGACTGGATAATGATTCTCCTTGAATCCTGTTAATTTTTTTCGCAGGAGTACAAGAGCATGATAAAATCCTGGAGGCAGCCCGGCAAACTGGACACGGCCTTGAGGACAGATTGAGGATTTCCATTTACCTTGACCTGAGTAACTCAGCCTGCAGCCGCAGGAAACCGTTTAATGGATAACAGACTGAGAACCACCTTAAAGAGTTAGTGTAGCCTACGCCTTACAGAATGTGGCCAAATTGAAAATAGTGTACTCTGGAAAAGTGTACATTCTAGGGACATGGATATGTTGTTCATCCACACTGTCTGGCAGGTTTCTTGCCACTTTAAATCTTGCCGGAACGTCTTCAAGCTGGCTCCTCCCACCCACCCGGGTGGTAAAACTCTCGGCTCAGCCCCATGACACCAGATCTTCCTTACCACTTGGAAACTCAGGTTCTCTCCTTAACGCCTGTGTATAGACTGGATTCTAATTCTTCAGTTCATTTGAAAATAATTCTAAAGTTTTCGACTCAGTCTAATTACTCCCTTGCAGCTGCGGCGGACAAATCGACCTCGATTTTTGGCGGTGCCATGCGGCAGAAAATGTCCAGGGATGGACCCGCACCCATGTGTGTCTACTGCCTGGCTAAGACCACGCACCCGCAGGGCCCGCGAAAGTTATGTCGATCGCTTTCGCCAACGCCTTAGAAGACCGCGCTGCCCTGTTACAGCTTGGGCGCCTCGCTCGCTACAGCTATGCGCCTGGAGAGTGCTACCTGCCGTGAAGTCCAAGGAGGCTCATGGGCGTGTCCGCGCTGGTGGCTCGGCTGAGCAACCTCGAGCAGATGATCGCCCTCGAGGAGGAGGCGGCCCAGGCTGCTTCCTCATCTTCCTCAGTCACAGCATTTATCCCGCTCTCTCTGGGATCCTCCTACACAGCTTCTTTTAAGGAGCTTTGCCAATCCCTTTCCACGAAGGGAGAGGGGCCATCGGGACACTCTTCTTGGTCCAAAAAGAAGGACTCGAACGGTAAGTCCCACCGTCGGGGTTCGTGGGAGCGGGAGAGGTCCCCTTACCTGGACAGTCGACTTCGGTCGAGGTTGCAGCTAAGGCCGCTGGCTTCACGGTGTCCCCGTCAGGTCAGCCGGCCGAGACACCCGTCGACGTGGTCGAGATTTTTCTCGACCCGTCGGACGGGCTGTCGACTGGTGAAGCCGACAACCCTTCTTCACCGGTTCCCCCGGTGGAGACTGAGGACTTGCCTGCACCTCCTGTGCCGGAGTCCCTGGTCAAGGCTCCCGAGCCGAGGGAAGAGCGGATGGCCCCTGCTCCTTCCTAGACCCGCCCTCGGAAACACGGAGGGTCTCGGTCTCGGTCTCAGACCTTGTCTCGGTCCAGCTGGTCCCGCCGACATCGGCGGTCTCAGCACCGAGGTAAGCGGCAGCACTGCTCGTCCTCGTCTTCCTCCTCAGAAGAGGAGAGGCTCCGGTGCAAATTGCATCGATGCTACGAGGACTTAATGTGGCAGCAGTTACTTTTGTCCGGGAACAAGCCGACGCCGTCGCCTTCCCCGGCCATCAATTGGCTGTCACCCGAAAGGCCGAGACAACCCCTTGTTGTAGTCGAGGTGCCCAAGCCTGGGCTGGTTGTTCGGCCGAAACCAGCTGCCCCACCGATTGTGGTGGAACCTCCGCCTCCACAACCAAAATCGGGGGCGTCGACCAAGGACTCTCTGTCGGGTCAGGGTCTGCCCCACAGGTTGTCGGTCACCCTCACTCCCGACCATCCTCGACAGGTGGAGGGTGGCTCAGGCCCCAGGCAGCTCTTCGCGGACTCCTCGGAGTCTGACAACGACTCCACCCTGTTTTCCAGGCCCCTTGACCTGGAGTCCTCCGAGGGGCAGTCGATGGATGAGAGCCCATCGCCGCTTATGTGTCTGCTTCAGCTCATCTCGGAGTCCACCGATGCAGCTTGAGCCCAGATTCAAGCGGCTGGCATCCCGACGGAGATACTGGACCAGGGATTCCACCGGAGGCTCTTCCGTGGCTGAAGCCATTGTTGGCCCAGCCTTGGAGCCTGGCAGCGGCCGGCTTCCTGCCCTGTGCCTCGGCCAGGATGGCCAGGAAGTATGCGTCCCTACCGCTCTTTGTCCGTTTTTCGAGCACCTCTGCGGAGGGGGTTATTCAACGATAGCATTTTCCCGCATTCCGGAATGCTAGGGATGGATAAGCCTCCGACAAGGAGTCCAAAAAGCTGGACCATGCCAGGCACAAGAGTGTACACTGTGTCCTCCCAGGCCTCTGCCAGGCCAGCTCGGCCGTGCTGATGGCACACTTCTCCCACGCCCTCATGGGCCCCTGGATGAGGTGATCCTCCTTCCGCCGACCTGCAGACCACGGTCAAGCAGGTCGGATCAGGAAGGGTGGTGGCTAAACAGCAGCCCAAACGGCTCTGGACATTGGAGAATCCTGTGCCAGATCAGTTGCGTCGAGTGGCTATGCGCCGCAGAGCATGGCTGAGGATATCCACCTTCACGGCGGATACCCAGCATAATTGGCGGACGCCCCTCTTTTGGGACTGATCTGTTCGCCCTGGAGTGGAAGGCCACCTCCAGCGGATCGAAAAGTCCAATGCTACCCTGGACTCGGTCACCTCCACCCAGAAGGACAAGGGCCGTTGTCAACAACATAAGTCCTTTCGCCCTTCTGCGCCTGCGGCACGTCCGGCCCAACAACACCAGCATCAGGGCCAGCAGGCTCACACTTAGCATCCCAAAGCCAAGCCTGCGGCTTCCTCTAACAGTAGGCAGGGAGGAAAAGGCCCAGGAGATCCCTCGGCCGGTCCCTCCTCCAAGCCTGCCCAGTTACGGGTTGAGGGGTGTCGCCCCAGCCTCGCCACTCTCCTTGGCCCTCAGGTTACGGCCCGCCACTTCCTTTCCGCCTGGTCCGCTATCACCACGGACCGCTGGGTGTTGGAGGTGGTGGAAAGGGCCTGCCTCTGGAGTTCGAGCAGGCCCACCCTTCCGAACCGTCGCCTCTCGGGGGGGCTACGGGGTCTGCAGCCTCTATGTCGGCTCACTGAGCCGACATTGCCCTGCTGCTCGAAAAAGAGGTGATCAGGAAGGTGGCGGATCCTCCACCAAACCCGGGGTTTGTGTCCAGGTACTTCCTGGTCCTGAAACGGACGGGGGGCTGGCGCCCCATTCTAGACCTGCATGACCTGAACAGGTTCCTAAGGTCTCGAACCTTCAGGATGGTCACTCTGGCTCAGATCATTCCATCCTTGAACAAGGCATGTGGTTCTGTTCTCTGACCTCCAGGACGTTTTCACGCCCCAACCGTCTGTCCCACCAGAGATTCCTCCGCCCAGGGCGGAGGGATCCCTTTACGAGTTCCGGCCATGCCCTTCAGCCTTTCCCTAGCTCCCAGGGTCTTCACCAAATGCATGGCAGTGGTGACAGCATTCTGCGGTGTCGGAGGGTCCGGGTGTACCCTACCTGGACGACTGGCTGATTATGCCTCCTCCAGAATGGAGGTGGAGCGTCCAGAGATCTGGCCCTCCAGGTTTGCTCTCAGGTTGGCCTCTCATCAATGAGGCCAAGTCGAACTCGCCAAAGCAGGTGATATAATTCATCGGGCAGAGATCGACTCTCACGAGCCAGAGCATGGCTCCCAGCGGACAGGGCCGAGGTTCTTTCCTCCTTTGCCCAATCATTTCAGGTTGGGCAGTTGCGCCCTGCCCGGTACTTCCTGCGCCTCCTGGGCCTCATGGCGGCCTGCACCAGCGTAGTCCGTTGGGCCCGTTGGTACATGCGTCCCCTTCAATGGGGGCTGGCCAGCCAGTGGTCACAGCACTCCGATCCCTTGGATCTGCTAGTGACAGTGACCCAGGGGATGTGGAATGCCCTCCAGTGATGGACCGTTCCAGCACATCTGCAGGAGGGCATCCCGTCCGTCCGCCCCGAGCCGACGGTCTCTCTATCGACCGATGCCTCTTTGATGGGTCGGAGTGCCCATCTGGGGGAGCACAGAGCGCACGGCCTCTGGTCCCCTCGGGAGTCCGGATGCCACATCAACCTGCTGGAGCTTCGAGCGGTTCGCCTAGCCCTCACCGCCGCCTCGCTTCTTATGGGGTCAAGTGGTCCAGGTCCAGACGGACAATACCACGACCATGTACTACCTAAACCACCAGGGCGGGACGCGCTCCATGCCTCTGTGCAGGGAAGCTCTCCGCATTTGGTCACTCATGCGCAGCCTGGAGGCGGATCTCCTTGCCATCCATGTGGCAGGAGCCTCCAACATTCTGGCCGATGCTCTAAGCCGGATAGGGGCTGCGTCCCATGAGTGGTCTCTCCTTCCGGAGGTAGTACAAGATCTGTTCTCCCACTGGGGCATGCCTCAGGTGGACCTGTTTGCCTCCAGGGAGAATGAGAAGCTGAGACTGTTTCATGCCCGCCCCCCTCAGCAGGGCTCGCTGCAGGGGGATGCCTTCTTGAGGCCGAGACCCCGGCCTCTTCTATGCCTTTCCCCATTTCCCTTGATCCACAAGGTGCTTCTCAAGGCGAGGAGGGACAAGGCGCAGGTGATTCTGGTAGCCCCAGACTGGCCCCGCCAGTTCTGGTATCCAGATCTCCTCAGTCTCAGCTCCAGGCTCCCGAGGTGGCTTCCAGCCCGCCTGGACCTGATCTCAGTCAATCAGGGGAAGGTATTCCATCTGGACCTTCAATCCCTGCACCTGATGGCCTGGTTCCTGAGCGGCTAGAGTTCCAGGCCTTGGGTCTTTCCGACGAGGTCCTCAACGTTGTTGAGGCGTCCCGTAAGGAGTTGACCAGAAAATGCTACATTTTTAAATGGAAGAGATTCTCCATTTGGTGTCAGGGCAAGGCCTGGACCCTTCCTCCTGTTCCCTTGGCAAGCATTGTGGACTACCTGTGGTCACTTTCTCAGCAGGGGCTTCGGTCGACGACCTTAAGGTGCACCAGCAGCCATCTCTGCTATCCGGCACGGACCGGAAGCAGTCGGTGGTGCAGAGAGTGGTCGGGTGCTTTTAAAGGCCTTGATCACATCCCTCTGGTGCGAGAACCTCCACCTCCGTGGATCTACTGCTGGTATTGGCTAAGCTCATGGGCAAGCCATTCAACCGATGCACAGGTGTGTGTATTTCTCACCTGTCGTGGAAGACCGCCTTCTTGGTGGCTATCACGTCAGCTAGAAGGATGGGAGAGCTCCAGGCGCTTTCCATTGAGTCTCCTTATCTGGTCTTCCACAGGGACAAGGTTGTCCTGCGCCCCCACCCGAAATTCCTTCCGAAGGTGGTGTCGGAGTTTCACTTTAACCAGGTGTTGACTCTGCTGGTGTTCTACCCCAATCACACCTCAGAGGCCGAATATAGGCTCCATACTTTGGACCCTAGGAGAGTGCTCGCTTATTACAAGGAGCGGACGGCTGAAGTTCGGGGAGAGGTTCGCCAGCTGTTTGTCACCTACGCTGAAGCTGCACCTGGCAGACCTGCAGCCAAGAGGACGATAGGCAGGTGGGTCACTTCCTGCATAGATCTCTGCTATAGGTTGGCGGGCATGTAGCCTCCCAGAGGGATAAGAGCTCATTCTACCCGCCATACCGCTGCATCGGTGGCTGCTTCCAGGGACGTCCCTATCCAGGAAATCTGCAGGGCTGCTACCTGGAAGTCAGCACACACCTTCATTACCCACTACCACATCGACCTTGAGTCACGCCGGGATGCTGGTTTTGGGGCCTCGGTTCTCCAGTCATTATTCCCTAAGTAGGGGGTGTGCGCCTTGCCTCCTTCCTCCTGGAGAACTGCTAGGAGTCTGCCAGACAGTGTGGATGAACAACATATCCATGTCCCTAGAAATACAGGATACTCACCTGTAACAGGAGTTCTAGGAATGGTATATGTTGTTCATCCACACGACCCACCCGGCTTCCCCGGCTTCAACGCACAACCTGGCTTCCAGCGGGCTAGATCTGGCGTCATGGGGCGGAGCCGAGAGTTTTACCACCCAGGTGGGTGGGAGGAGCCAGCTTGAAGACCTTCCGGCAAGATTTAAAGCGGCAAGGAACCTGCCAGACAGTGTGGATGAACAACATATACCATTCCTAGAACTCCTGTTACAGGTGAGTAACCTGTATTTTTTGGGGACCCTCAGTAGGCCAGTAAATTGTTTTGAGAATATTGAAAGACTTTGGGAACTCTGGGTGGGAGGTTGAGCCGACTCAGACTGTGAACTCTGATGAAACATATTGAACTATGAGTATTAAAATAAAAACTGGAAGGCTGGTGTAGATGAGAGACCGGGTTAGGCGCTTTGTATGCTGGGGAGCTTTATGCTCCTTATGAACATATGAAAATTGCCAGCAGAAAAAGGCCTTAGTGGTCACTCGCGTCTGCTCGAGTGTGCAGCTCAGTCTTATTTAACAGGAGTTGCCCCACCATCCTCTTACCCCCCAGAGTGAACCTTCCCCCCCCTTTCTCCCATCCCCATCCTCCCTCCTGCTACTCTCATTTTGACCCTGTCCCACCCACCCCTTTTAAAATTTCCCCAGCTTTCAGTGATATCACATCCTCAGGCAGTTAATTCCATGTTGACACCACCCTTTCTGTGAAAAGGTGCCTCCTCATTTCGTTTTTAAATCTACACCCCTCAAGTTTCAGACTGTGGCCCCCTCCCTTTTTAATTTGAAAATGTCCTCCACTCCAACCCGGTTTATACCCTTTAGGTACTTGAAGGTTTCTATCATATCCCTCTTTCTCTTCTGTCTTCCAAGGAATACATATTAAGCTCCCTTAACCTCACATCATATGGTTTGTCTCCCATGCCCTGGATCGTCTTGGTTGCCCTATGCTGGACCCCGTCAAGTAGTTTGATGTCCTTCTAATACGGGCACCAGAACTGCACACAGTATTCCAAGTGTGGTCTAACCAGTGACCTGTACAAGGGCAGAATGACTTCCTGCCTCCTGGAAATGATTCCTCTGGTGATGCATCCCAGCATTTTATTTGCTTTGGCTGCTGCTTTACAAAACTGTGCAGACTGTTTCATGTCACCCTTGACTATCACCCCTAGACCCTTTTCCTCCTTTCAGTTGGACAACTGTACATCCCCCAGCCAGTAGCTGGTCCCTGGGTTCCT
Source organism: Neoceratodus forsteri (assembly GCA_016271365.2). Lineage (NCBI taxonomy): Eukaryota > Metazoa > Chordata > Ceratodontiformes > Ceratodontidae > Neoceratodus > Neoceratodus forsteri. Next base: position 252,456,099 of record JADMNL010000024.1, on the reverse strand, counting down.
AGCTCCCAGGTGCATGACCTTGCACTTTTTGGCGCTGAAACCCCAACTGCAAGATTCCAGACCATTTCTGTAGTCTGGCCAGATCCTCTCTGAGTTCCTGTCTTCCTTTCTCTATGTCTACCCTCCCACAGATCTTGGTATCATATGCAAAAAGGCAGACCTTACTTTTGACCCCCTATCGCTGTGTCACCAATAAAGATGTTGAATAACACTGGATCACGTACTGATCCCTGTGGTAGCCTGCTGGTTACAAGTCTAGGCTTGGATAGTTCACCCCCAACTGTCACTCTGTTTCCTTTCCTGCAACTAGCTCTTGACCCACCCCAGCAGCTTGTTCTCAACTCCCAGGTTACTTAGTTTAAGCAAACTTCCGTGTGGCACGGAGTCAGAGGCCTTACTGAAGTCCAGGTATAGTACATCCACTGCATGGCCTTTGTCTAATTACCTTGTGACCCAGTCAAAAAATTCTATCATGTTCGTCTGACAGGATGTCCCCTTGACAAACCCATGTTACCTATCGTTCTAGAGACTGTTATCCTCCAGATAGTTTACCAGCCTTTCTTTTAAAATGGTCTCCATTAATTTACCAATAATGGTAATTAGACTGACTGGTCTGTAGTTGCGAGGTTCATCTCTGGGACGACTCTTGTGGAGTGGCACCACATGAAACATTCTCCAATCTTGAGGCACACACCCTGTCACTAGCGAGGTGTTAAACAGATCCGCTAGTGGGCTGCCAGTACCTCTGCCAGTTCTCTCAGGACCCTCACGTGTATGCCATCTGGGCCAGGTGCTTTGTCCTCCCAAAGGGCCCGGAGACCTTCCAAGATCTTATCCACCTTGATGTCACCATCTGTTTCACCCCCCCCCCCATTCTTACCCCAATAATCACCTGTGGTATAGGTCCGTTCTTTTCCCTAGTGAATACAGAGCTGAAGTGCTCATTCAGTGCCTCGGTCTGTTCTTCACTGTTTTCCACCCATCACCCCTCCTTCTTGATCCTAACAATCCCCACCTTACTACTACTTCTCTCCCTTATATATTTTCCCCTCCCTGATCCCCTGTGCTAGCCTTAATTCCTTTGCAGCTTTAGCTGCCTGGACCACTCTCCCTGCCTCTCATGATTTCCCTGAGGACACCTCCCTGTCCGCCTCACTCATTGTACACCTGTACTTCTGAAAGGCTGCCCTCTTCTCCCCCCACCTTCTCTGCCATGTTCTTGTTGAACCACCTTGGTCTCTTTGTCATGGACTTTTTACTCTGGGACTTCGTGCAGTCTTTTGTGGCCTCATTCAGACCCAACTTAATGACGGACCATTTCTGCTCCGCATCCATTCCCAGCCACCAGCCTGATTTTTCCTAGATGCCCTTCAAGTATGTTCTCCATTCCTTTAAAATCTGCTCTCTTGAAGTCCACCACCCTCATCTTGGTCTTAGCTGTTTCTTTACCCATATTGAGGTAAAACCGCACCATATGGTGGTCGCTACCTGCAAGGGGTTCCTCCACAGCTGTATCTTGGACATGCTCTGCATGGCACCATCCCTGGTTGACTGTGTGACCCCCTGCACCAGGAAACAGTCCTGGAAAGCTTCCAGGAGGACATTTTCTCTGGCACAGGAGGTAACCGAGGTCTGTAATCATGTCTAAGTTTGCTATTTTCTAGGAATGTTCTAGAAATGTCCTTGAATCTGTATAAAGTGATGGCAGATAAGTGCATCTGCTTAAGATGGCACCAACCGCATGATCATTACCGCACGACTGTTCCCCTTGCGATTTGGAAAGAACCTGTCTCTGTGTTGGACCTTTGGAAAAAAAGCTAGTAATTCAGTCAGCCAAAGGGGGACTGTAAAGTTTTTTCATGCTATCAGAACTGTGCTCCATGGCAATCTGTATTAATATCTGGGTACTGGTTTATCAATAACTTATATCACTTAAGAGTTTGAGGGTTAGAATAAATATAAGCAGTGTTTGTTTCAACAAGTAATACATTTTAAAGATTAATTAAAATTTATTTTATGGGAGTGTTCATTGGAAGTAGGGGGCAAATGTCAGAATGTGATGCATACAACCTTAAAACCAACATACTACCACTACCTCCCCAACCTCCTAGACAAAGCCACTTCTTCTGGCTGCCCACCCCCCTGTCTCCCTTCCCCCTCACCTTGACTCATCCTTGGACTCTCACACTAGGTGTCACACCTGTTTATCTCCTTCGCTACATATAAACACTGTCCTTTACCCTAGTTGAATGCTCTTGACGCTGTACTATCACCATTGGTACTATGAATGACATTGTATCCTTACTGTATACTAGCTACCTACTATTCGAGTATTGTATGTAAACTGTTTGTTATTGCTGTCATTGTCACTGTTTGACGTGGAACCTTTGTAAAAGAGCTCTGAGCTCAAAGGTATGATCCGAATCCCTAAATAAATAAATAAAATAAAATAAACATTTTTTCACTCAGCTGGACCACATCAGTCCTTTGGTGACTGTGTAATACTCTTGAGTAATTCCATATTTAGGAATAGGTCTAGTGCACTGTGACAGTTGTTGCCCGATGTGTTCATTTAATAATTTTGCAAAAACCATTTACTAAGTGCCTTTATATGAGGAAAGCACTGGACTGCATGTGTATGTGTCCTGCTGTAATGCTGTGGCTTAATCAACTGTCTTTATATGTGCCAGTGGTGGCAACTGTATGCAAGAAGCTTCTTATAAAACTAATACAAATAAAATAAAAATAAAAATGGTTTACTTGGACATACAGATGCAGAGTGAGATGCAGAATCGGAACTTCAGATTCCGACTGTGATTCCGCCTCCAGTGCCACAACTAGCATTGGAATGGAATTGGAGTTGGAAATAATGTGATTATCTGACATACCCAGAGAAACATAGAATTTTTTGGCAGAAAAGGAATGGTGGGCCCATCTAGTCTGCCTTATTTTCCCTGCCTATTACTACGCCCTGGACCCTGTTTGGTCACAGGTGAGCCTACCTCCCTCCCTCCTTCCCTTCTCCCCGTTCCTCTACATAGTATACCCATGTTCCTATCCCATGCAAGCTTGAAGCTCCACACTGTCTTTGTCCCTACCATCTCTTCTGGCAGGCTGTTCCAGGCATCCATCACGCTTTCTGTGAAGAAGTATTCCCTCATATCCTTCTTAACCCCCACCCAGAAGCTTCATAGCATGCCCCATGTTCTGGTGCTCCTCCTTCTCTGAAAGAGACTCCCCTCCTGCACTCCCATGAAGTACTTACAGGTCTCAGTCATGTCTCCTCTTACTGTCCCCTCCACCAGGGAGTACATGTTGAACTCCCATAGCCTCTCCTCGTGTGTTTTCTCATGCAGCCTCTGCACCATTTTGGTAACCCCCCTTTGTACCGCTTCCACCCTATCAGTGGCCTTACAAGGTGCAACCTTCAGAACTGGACACACTGCTCTAGATGAGATCTTTCTAATGAATGATACAGTGTAAACACCACCTCCCTTCTCCTGCTACAAATCCCCCTCCCTGTGCACCCTAGCATCTGTCTAGCCTTCCCTACTGCCTTGTCACACTGTCCTCCCACCTTGAGATCATCAGATATGATTACCCAATGGTCCCTCTCTTACTCAAACCTGCCTTCTCTATCACAGGTAGAAAACTTGCCTCCTTATGTCCATACCAGACTTACAAAAGCTCAGACTGTTACCGGCACCCCTGCCGCCCCCTGTGCTTTCTTACTCCCCTCTACTTCCTCTTCTCTTACTGCCTTTGGAAGCTTTGGTGGGAGGCTGATCTTCCTCTTCTTACAAAAGTGGAGAGATCACAACTGATGCTTGGGTCCTGGACAAACTTCAGCAAGAACGTGCCCAAGAGCTCCATTCTGTTCTTCAGTGATCCCCACCCCCTCCTTTGCCAAACAGATGCCCTCTGGGACATCTTGCCCTCTTGCTGAAGGAGGTCCAAACCCTCCTCCACAAGAGTGCTGTAGAGCCTGTTCCTGTCCTTCCTTGTACCAAACTGGACCAAGGATTTAAGGCCTGTACTAGACCTTCGAGGACTGAATTTGTTCATCGAATACAAAAACAGTCCCTCCTCCCATTTTTGTTAAAAGGAGACTTGATGGTTGCTCTGGATGTGAAGGATGCATACCTTCATGTATAAGATCCACAGATCTCATCGAAAGTATCTATGTTTCATGCTCTAGGGATCGCGCTGTCAATTTTGTGGCTTGCCCTTTGGTTTGTATTCTGCACAGTGTGTCTTTACCAAATGTTTTGCCACGGTGGCAGCTGCCGTCCTTAGGGAAGACCTCTGTGTCTTCTCATATATAGATGACTGGCTTCTGAAGGCCCCATGATGGGAGGCCATAGTACATGCCCTAATTCAGAGCAGACAGCTGTTTGACTAGGTGGGTATCCTGGTTAACAAGCTGAAGTTGGTCCTCACTCCATGCTGATGCCTACAATACATTGGGGCTGTCTGGACACTGGGCTGGGTCAGTCGTTTCTGCTGTCAGACCTTGTAGCGGCATTGGTGGCTCAGCCTCAGTTGGTCTCTTCCAGTGACTTTTTATCGGCCAGATGCCTGCTGTGACTCATTGGCATCATGGGCGCTGCCATACTGACTGTCCCTCTGGCACAACTGCACATGAGGATGTCATAGTAGTTCCTCTGGGCACAGTGGGCACAGCATTCCGATGAGTGTCCTGGTGATGAGGACGGATGCCCCTGCTTTGGAATGGGGTGCCCATCTGGGCTCCTTCAGAACTTGGGGCCTGTGGACCCCTATAGATACAGTTCTGCACAGCAACACTCTGGAGATGAGGGCTGTTGTGCATGGTTGACAGGCCTTCGCTGCCCCAACTGAGTAGCAATGAGAGTTTGACACTGGGCAATGGAACATGACATGTTTCTGTCTGCAGTGTTTCTCTCTGGTATCCTCAATGCCGTGGCAGATCCCCTATATTGGTTCTGGGCACTCTGCCATAGATGGGAGCTTTTAGGCTCCATTGTGGATGACTTCTTCTTAAAATAGGGTCCTCCAGACATAGTCCTGTTTTCATCTCCATACAGCACAAATCTGCAACAGTTCTGTTCACTTGTTCCAAGGCCTGGAGTTTTCTGGTGAGATATGTTGTCTCTCTCTCCTGGAAAGGGAGGAGTTTCATGTATGCTTTTCCCCTGTTCCCTCTCATACAGAGGGTTCTGGTCAAACTGAGGTTCTAGCCAGCCACCCAGATTCTAGTGGTCCTGTATGGATCCAGACAGATTTGGTTCCCTCTGCTTCAGCAATTGGCAGTGGAAACCCCTGTTCTGCTCCTTCAGCAGACAGGACTTCTGGCACAGAAGCAGGGTTCTCTGGTACATCTGGATCTGTGGTCCCTGCACCCTCTTGCCTGACTCCTGAGTACATAGAACTCTCCTGCTTCTGGGTTTCCCCAACAGTTGCTGCTGCTACTCTGTTGGTGGCTAGAAAGTTGTCTGTGCAGTACACCTACTCGCAAAATCGTTTTACAGTTTTGGTGTGCGTCATGTACCCTGGATCCTTTATTCTCCAGTTAGTTGAGTGCTGAACTACCTTTCGTCCCTTAAGGACTTGGGCCTCTGGTATTCCTCTTAAGGTCCACTTGGCCACTGTATCGGCGTTTCATGCCCTCATGGATGGCAAGACTATGGCCCAGCTTGAGGTTTCCTGTAGGTTCCTCAGAGGCATCCTACTTTTGCACCTCCCAGTCCACGATCCTGTTCCAGTGTGGAACTTTAATTTGGCCCTAGAGACCCTTACTGTGTCTCATTTGGAGCCTGCTGCTACTTGTGAGCCACGCTTCCTGTCATGAAAGACACTGTTCCTGGTGACTATGACATCTGCTAGATGCATTTCTGAGTTGCATGTTCTATTTCCAGATCCTCCTAGCCTTATTTTCCACAAGGAAATAGTTACACTACATACTAATCCTCATTTTCTACCGAAGGTCCTGTCTGAGAGAACACTAAATTTGACCATTGACCTTCCCGATTATTTCTGGACTCCCACGGGTAATGGGGAACGTCATTTACATACACCGGATGTCTCCAGGACACTTCGTTGGTATTTGGATCATTCTGAGCGGGGTGTCAAAAGCTGTAATCAAGTACAGGACTTATGGGCAGACTGGATGGGCTTAGCAGTCCTTATCTGCCGACAATTTCTATTTTTCTAAGGATTATAGAAAATCCCTCACAACTGTTTATGGCTTTTGCTGCCAGAATGGTGGGCACTCCCATTTCCAAGCAGGGCCTATCCAAATGGTTGACCTGCTGTATTGAAGAGCAGTAAGCAGCTTCCTGGTCCTGTTCGTGTTCACTCCACCTGGGGGGAGGTGGGGTGGCTACTTAAGTGGCTTGTTTCCCAAATGTGTCTGCTGCTAAGATATATGCTGCTGGCTCTTGGAGTACTGTTCATAAATTTACTAAACACTACAGTCTGGACATCATCTCTGATAGACCTACTGGCTTTGGCCTTACTGTTCTGCAAGGCCTCCTTACTCAGGGTCATCAGATCCTTCCTGCCTCCCTCAGTGCTTGATACTGCATGGGAATCATTCCATGATGTGGCTCAAGGGAGAGATCTTCGAAGAAGGTAGCCTAATTACTCACCGTAACAACAGATCTTTGAGAGAATCTCCTCCACTGAGCCACAGCTCCCCCCCCACCTTTTCAGGAGACTTGCTGTTTTTCATGCCTGCTCATGCAAGCTGGTCCTTCCCTGATGCCTTATTCAGCATCTTTACTCAGTTTTCCATACCTTTTCCTGTGTGCCAAATTTGGTCCTAGTTACTTCGGTCCCTGCTGGTCTGATGATCCTCCGAGCTTGTCTCTGGAGGGGAACTGAGCATGCTGGGGACGCCTGTGTTATATAAGTGTCGACTTGGGCAGCCCCAGCCAGCAAATATTTCTGTGTGGTCCTGTTGCCGACAGCTTACCATTCCATAATGTGGCCCAATGAAGAAGATTCTCTTGAAGATCTGTTGTTACAGTAACTTTTTTCTCCGTTCATAATGCTGTACAATCAGATGTACAAGGGCTGGTTCTAAAAGGACATGCAAATGCACGTTGCTTGTACAGTACATACTGTGCTATCCTTATGGACTGGAAAGAGCTAGATGAGATTAAATCCAGATGCAGATTGTTAATGTTAAACTGTTTCCTGGCAGCAAGGGTACACTTAGTCATTCTTTGACACCCCAACCCCCTTGTCAGTTAACTAGTGCCTCACAAGAAGGCACGTGTTTAGAGCTTCATTTGTTTTTCTCCTTCCCTCCCCCATCTCTAGTTATGCCCTCTTAATTATTTTCAGGAAAGTTTCAAGGCTAAGGCAGCCCCTGGCTACATTGCAGTTATAGCTGTGTAGCAAAGTGTCTCCTGCCATGTCATTGGGAGGGTTTACAGCTGCAATGTAGTGCCGTGGCATTTGTTACTGGTAAATGATTGTTGAGCTGTACTATTTTTAGCAGATGAGGTCTCTAAAGCATTTATTCTTCCTGCATTGGATATATTTGTACGGAAAGGGGCTTGGCCTTCAGTGGCTGTGTTCGGTAATATCCCATGGTGAAACCAGTTTGTAATTATATTTCCTGAAATTAATAAGTAAAAATACTGAGCACAGCCCTGTTTATGGCAAGGCATGGCATGGCATTTATTTTTATATGGTGCCCTAGCCAGCAGGGCTCAGAGCGCTTTACAAGTCAAACATAACAGAAGACATCATTAAACAAAAAACTTGACACAAATACATAAATTAATCATTTGACTTGATGTACCATTGGTCTCTTTCTGCCATCGTATTATATGTTTCTGTTAATGTAATAAATACTTATTTAAAACACTGAGACTGTGCCATAATTTAAGTACCTAGATTGTAAGCCGAGGTGAATAAATAACTTTTCAAAGCTTTTTTCAAACAAATGTTATTTATTCTCCAAAAGTAACAAACAGCAATGAAGTACTCATTCTAAATAAAGTAAAAAAGCACTATGCATATAACAATATAATCATACATGGAGGAGGTCTTAAACTACTTTTATACAAACTACACAATTATGATCAAGTATGTACAGTGTATATTATAGTGGCACGGTAGTGCCACTGTAGTTAGGGTTGAGGAGCCATTTACATGTTAAACCCCAAATTTTGCACCTTAATAACTTTGCAACCGTTCAATGGATTTGCTTGAAATTTGGAATACACGATCAAGACCCATACGCCTTGGGATCTGCCAAGTTTTGTACCGGTCGCATATACGGCTGCAGAGTTATTGAGCGTGATCTGCACGTGCGTTTATGCTTTTCTGGAATTTTACTGTCATCTCTACAGGTCGCACGGTTTGCGTGACTGGTCCGAAATCTTCAGGGAACGTGCGGCCGGGGTCCCCGATGTGCCTTTTGAAGAGTTCGTAAAAAAATATTAAACGGTTCAAAAGTTATTGAAAAAACAAGTTCCCATTATAAGTCAATTGGAAACGTTAACAAAAAGTTCGACAGTGTCGCAAATGCAGTTTTTACTTTCGCAAATAGCCCTTTTACTGTCGCAAATCCGCCATTTTGTTTTCAGTTAGTGATCAGAAAAATGCTTGGCATTTAAAATTGGGACCCTCTAGCAACCTAATTCTTTTTGTAGTCACCTAGTCGGACACTGAGGATGCTAGCCATGTCTTTATTTTTGGGTAAAACACCCCAGAAATATGTTTTTCAAATTTCTGGAAAAAGTACTTTTGCAAAGTACTGTCGCACTTGCGACACTGTCGAATGAATTTGCGAAAGCTTTTGCAAACTTCGACAGTACTTTTCTAAGCTGTGGGAAAATGACAGCAATTCTTTGGCACCCTGCTGCAAAAGAACGGTTTGGTGTTTTGGCCTGAAATTTGGAGGGAACACAGCCAACATCTCACAGATGTGCCTTTCAGCGTTTCGTTGAAAAAATATTACATGGCGGCAAACTTACGGCACTCCAAAGTTGACGCTTTTTCCCATAGGATAACATTACGGCATCCGACGCATTACAGGAATCCTTTGGCACCCTGCTGCAAAATAACAGTTTGGTCTTTTCAGCTGAAATTTGGAGGGAACACAGCCAGCATTTTGTGGTTTGGTGAAAAAATATTACAGGGAGCCAAAGTAATGGCACTCCGAACTTCTCTTTTTTTCCCATAGGATAACATTACGGCGTTCGCCGCACCTTTCAGGGCCCGTATCTCGGAAACGGTGCGAGATACGGACTTTTCGTTAGAAAATGCTTACCCCTTGCTGGGGACTATGCAAACTAGCCAGGAAAGTCATAAATCATATGACTTTTAAATTTTTTTTCTACGTCGTACGGTTCCTGAGCTATAAGCAATTTAGTATTCCAACTCATTTTCTGCTCCGAGAACCATTATTATGCATACAGTCTTTGTACTCACTGTCTTTCTTTATGTAGCTTTTGGGGAAAACCAGCCTGTGCACTTACATTACTGTTACCGTTACCGTTTTTGCTTGCGGTTCCGTTCCCATTTCACTTACCGTTCACGTCTATGCCACCATGTGCATTACCCTTTGCGTTTTCATTTGCGCTTGCTTTTGCATTGTTTTTAACATTTCTGTCTACACTACTGTTTCTCTTTCTGTTTCACTTTGCGTCACCATGTGCATTACTATTTGCTTTTGCAAGCACAATGTTGCTATGTGACAAGACATAGGCCCTGCGCTCCCGCCGCTGCATTACATTCACTATTTGTCATTATCATTCTCAGAAAGAAGGAAGAGGCAAAATTTTCACTGAATGTATTAATTGGTTAGCTGTGACATCGAGTTAAATGTTGTTAGGGCTGAAAGCCCCTTATATTTTCAGCCTATTTTCTTTCGGTATCAGGGTGCAAGATTAGTTGTTTCCAACTCTCTCACCCCATTCTCCTACACCTCTGCTTCTTTACACATGTGATGGGGTGAGAGTTATGGCCGACAACCGTAATGCGCACTGATGCGTCGGTTGGGGTGTGGGCAGGGGGGGCTTTCAACCCTAACACCGAATTTCCTCGCTTTTGTCGGTGTGGAACAACCCTAATTAATGCATTAAATGGAGTTTTTTGCCATATATATATATATATATATGACTTTACACAAGCTGTACCACGTCTGAACTATTTCTAATGTCATCTGTACCTGCATATTTTTTAAGCACATAAATATATTATGTGTTACAGTCAGTCTCATGAATACTTTTAAAGCAGTCTTCTGTGTAATCTGATGATAACCATTTAAAAAAAGGGATCCCATGTGGCATTGTACTCATCTCATCTCATGTGTTTGTGTTTAGGTGACTGATTCGCTCATTAAGGGCCAGGTTAATAAGGTGTTTAGCCCATTCATCCAAATTGGGAGGATACATGGTTTTCCAGTGTTTTTAAAGTAATTGTTTAAAGCCTAGGGCAGCTAACATGAGCTATTTCTTTCTCGCAAAGGTTATATTAAAGAGCTAACTTGTATCACCCAGGATAAATATCTCAAAGACTCAAAAGGTAGATTAGCTCCAAGGACCTTCTTGCAGGTTTCCCATACAGTTGTCCACGACGGCCTAATCAGTGGGCAGTCCCATAACATATGAAGTAGTTCTGCATGTGCATGACCACATCTCCAGCAGTTACTGTCCAGAGCAAGGCCCCGTCAGTATATTCGGTCTGGGGTGAAGTACCAATCCTGCAGTATGTTGAACTGTAACAAACTGCCTTGCACATCCTTACTCCCTTTATAGGCATTATGCCACATGAGATTCCAAGATGATTGAGGGGTTGTATGTCCTAATCTGCCTTCCCAGGTCTCTTTTGTCCTATTACTTCGATCAGGGCCTGCATTAATGGACATCTTGTATAATCTGCCAGCCCTCCCTTTGCCTGTCACTGTTGTGATGAGATTGGCTAGTTCTTCAGAAGGTGAAACAGCAAAGTTGGCCTCTAGGATTCCACCCAGCACATCTCTAATTTGTAGATATGTGTGGAACTCTGTGTAAGGTAATTTGTGCAACTCTCTCAATTCAATGAATGACCTAAGGTTACTATCTCTAGGATTAATGAAGTCCCACACAATTCAGATGCCTTTGTTCTCCCATATTTGATTGCATAATGTGCCCCCACACTGATCATTGGATTTTGCCACACAGAAGGATATTCTGAGAGGAGTAGGGGAATTAAAAGAAAGATGCTAACCCATTTGATGGGCCCTACTGCCCCCTTTAGGTATGGATGCGAAGACACATTGGGTGGCTAAATACCCAGCATAATATGGTATAATGAGTGTGGGTTAATTATTGCTTCCTCATATTTAACCCAGAGAGGCAAACTACTTCCATTCATGAAACAATAACAGGTTTGCCCAAACAAAAAGGCCTGGTGGTAGCTTTTCACCCATACCCCCTTGTTGGCAAGATTTCCTTAGTTTCTCTAGACTAATTCTGGCACTCTTCCCTTCCTATAAGAATCACCTAATGAGAGAGTCTATTTTCTTAAACCCAACTAGACTTAAGGACCATGGGGATATTTTGCAACAATATAACACTCTGGGTGCCATCATCATTTTGAGAGCATTAACTTTGCCCATAGTGACAGGTTGAATTTGCCCCACTTATCCAAATTTACGCTAATTTCTTCCAGCATTGGCTTTATATTTTGAACAACCAGATTCTCTAACCGACAAGGTATTTGAATACCAAGGTTAGTAATATGTTCACCCCCCCATTTTAAATTATATTGGGAACTGAGTAACCAAAGGTTCTCTTTACCATTCAAAAGGAGAATTTCAGATTTAGACCAGTTTATGGACAAACCTGAGATTACTTCATCCAGCAAGTCCATGGTATGATGTAAGGACCTGTGAGAGTCTGACAGAGATAGTAGCATATCATCTGCATGTACAACAACTTTGTTTTCTAGTTTCTTAAAAGGGATACAGGAAATTAGGGCATCTTGTCTAATGTGGCATAATAGAAGTTCAGGGCCAATATAAACACAAGAGGGGAGAAGAGGCAACTCTGTCTAGTTCCTCTTTCGAGCGTAACTTTTTGTGATATTTTATTAGTGCATGACCTGGCACTAGGGTCTTGATATGGTGTGGCTATTGTGGAAACAAAGCTTTCCCCCAACCCAAAGGCATGTAGCACTTGATCAGATATTGCCATTTGGTAGAATCAAAGGCCTTATGGGCATCCAAAGATAAGAAAAAATTACTCACCTTAGTAATGTTGTTTCTTCTAATGGAGTCTTGCTATATTATGACAGTAGCAGTTTGATCCAGCTCTAGAACTGCCCCGGAGGTGAAATGGTTAATACCATTCCAAAACAGAACTTTGAGCACGAGCTCTAAGAAGCAGCTCTATCTGTGTAATTTCAAACCTGAACTGTCAGATCTTTACGAGCAAAAACTCACTAAGGTCTGTGTGGAAGCTGTAACCTACACTAGCCAAATGGCTACCTAAATACCAACAACCATTGCTGGTCCCAACACCCAAGACTCAAGTCAGGGGACCAGAACTACTAATACAATTCTAACAACATGAGAATAAAACAACAGTATAATAAAACACACCCCAAACCCCCAAAAGGGGGAGAAACGCTAAAAGGGCACAAAATAGTGCCCACACTAGGTTGCCCGCACCCCACCCAAGTAGAAGTTCTGAGAGGGGCAGGCTGGGGGGGAGGTCATAATATAGCAAGACTCCATTAGAAGAAACAACATTACTAAGGTGAGTAATTTTTTCTTCAAACAACATGAAGTCTTGCTATATTATGACAGTAGCAGACTACACAGCAGTACCTCCATGGAGGAGGGGCAGAACCTACTTAGGGAATAGGCTCTGAAGAACAGTTGTGCCAAACCAAGCATCTCTCCTGGCCTGGACATCCAGGGAGTAATGCTTGTGAAAGTGTACCGCTTTCCAAGTAGCAGCCTGGCATATCTCTAATATAGGGATGTCTCTGGCAGCAGCTAGAGACGAGCTGTACCCCTGGTAGAGTGAGCCCTCAGCCAGAGGGGGATCTCTGCCCAGTTTCTGATAACAAATTGGATACAAGAGACAATCCACCTGGCAATTGATCTCTAGTGGCAGGTTTGCTCTTTCCCAACTTCACCACAGGTAAGGAAAGTTGGAGGGATTCAACCTGTGACCTTTGGTACGCCTCATATAGTAACTAAGAGCCTCTTAACATCCAGGCTGTGCAACCTCCTCTCACCAGAAGAGGAGTGATCAGTGAAAAATACTGGAAGGGAGATAGATTGGTTAAGATGGAAATCTGAAACCACCTTAGGTAAAACTTCCTATTAGTCCTAAGGACTACCTTATCCTGTGGAAAGAAATAAAGTCAGTTTCTACTGACAGGGCTTGGAACTCACTTATCTGCCTAGCAGAAGTGATAGCCACCAGAAAACAGTTTTCCAAGTTAGATACTTAAGCTCTGCAGAAAACAGAGGTTCAAAAGGTTGCATTAACTGGGCAATACAAACATTAAGGTCCCAGGCAGGGTCCGGTTCCCGAAAGGGTGGATTAGTATGGAGTAATCCCTTAAAAAACTTGGAAAACACAGGGTGAGTGGAAAGAGAGGATGACTTTCCTGCTGAAACAAAAGCAGATACAGCTGCCAAATGGACTCTCAGGGTAGCTGGTCTGAGACCCAAGGAATTAAGATGGACCATGAAATCTAATACAATGGGCAAATCAGATTCTGGGAAACATTTTTCCTAGCACACCAAATGGAAAACCTTTTCCATTTAGAACTATAAGTAGTTCTAGTGGAAGGCTTTCTGAAGCCTTTAGGATTTCAAGAACACCCTGAGAGAGGTGTAATCAGCAAATCAACTCCTCAAGAGCCAGGCCTTGAGGTTGAGGGATTTGAGGTCCGGATACCAAACCCTTCCCTGGGCACAAGTATAGGTTGTGATTCCTGGGAGGCAAAGGGAAGATGGATTGTCAGTGACAGAAGGAGTGGGTACCAGGGCTGCCTGGCCCAATCCGGGGCAATCAGAATCACCCTGCAAGGCTGAGATCTGATTTTGACTAATACTTTGAATAGGAGAGGGAAGGGGGAAGCATAAAGAAACTTCCCCGCCCAATCCAGGAGAAGGGCATCCAGGGGGACTGAGCCCAGCACTGGAGGCCTGCAACAGAACAGAGGAAGTTGGTGATTGTCTGGGGCTGCAAAAAGATCTATCTGAGGGGTGCCCCATCTGGCAAAGACTATCCCCAGCACTTGAGGATCCAGGGACCATTCGTGATGGCCCTGGGAAATCCTGCTGAGAGCATCTGCTAGGACGTTGTCCTTCCTGGAAGATGAACTGCATGAGGGAAGTGTTCAGGGAATAGGCCAGAGACCACAACTTCATTGCCTCGTGCACAAGGTCAAGACCGAGTGCCCCTGTTTGTTGATGTACCACCTTGTTGTGGTGTTGTCTGTTCTGACTTGTATCACCTTGTTGTGGACAGATGCAGAAAATGCTTGAAGAGCTAAAAAGACAGCTCTGAGTTCCAGCAAATTGATGTGGAGCAGAGATTCCTGGGGGGACCACACTCCCTGAGTGGAAAGGTCGCCCATGTGGGCTCCCCAACCCAGAAGGGAAGCATCTGTAGTGAGAGTCAAATTGTGAGCAGGGAAATGAAGGGACCCCAATCTTAAATTGCTCTGATCCTGCCACCACTGGAGGGCCTGGATCAAGGTTCAGTCACTGGGACCAACTTGGAAAGGGGTCTTCCTCTGAGACCAATAGGTTCTCAAGTGAAACTGAATGTCTCTCATCTGAAATCTTGCTCCCTGCACAACAGCTGTGGATGCAGCCATGTGCCCAGGAGCTGCAGAGTGTCTTGCTGGTCGAGAGACCTGCAGGGTGAAGGAGGAGGCCAGAGCCACTAAATTCGTCACCTTTCTAAGGGAAGAAAAGCTCTGGCTAGCTTTGTGTCGAACTCTGCCCCTATAAAGGTGAGTACCTGGACTGGTTCCAGAACCGACTTTGGCAGATTTAGCAGAAAGCCCAGGGAGGTGAGAAGCTGCTGGGTGACTTGCAGGTGAGATTTTACCTGTTCTGGGGACTGGCCTACAATGAGCCAATCGTCTAGATAGGGAAAAACAGCAATCCTTTGCCTCCTTAAGTGGGCCACTGCCACTGCCAGACACTTTGTGAATACCCTTGGGGCAGAGGTGAGGCCAAGGGCATTGCTCTGAACTGGTGATGACCTGAGGTAGTTCAATCTGAGATACTTTCGATGGGAGCTTCTGATTAGGACGGAAATAGGCATCCTTGAGGTCCAGGGAGGCTAACCAGTCCCTGGCCTTAGGGAGGTAAAATCATTGCCAGAGTTACCATTTTGAACTTTGGTTTCAAAAGATGCTTGTTCAGATATCTGAGGTCTAATATGGGCCGCCATTCTCCTGTCTTTTTTGGGGTAAGGAAGTATCTGGAATACAGACCCCTGCCCTGGTGCAGGGAGGAACCCTTCCACTGCTCTGAGAGCCAACAGGGTTGAGACCTCTGCTTCTAGAGCAAGGGTCTCTGAAGCACTTGCAGGTAGAAAAAATCTGGTTCTTAACTTGGGAAACTTTTTGAAGCTGAGAACCAGACCCTGGCTTACTACTTCCAGAACCCACTTGTCTGAGGTTAAAGAAGCCCAGTTCTGACTGAAGTAAGCCAGCCTGCCCCTACCGGTAAAGGAGAATCGCCCTGGGCACCCCATCAGGTGCCTGCTTAGCAGGTGCTTTAGGCTGAGGGGTGGGAGCAGGCCTGCCCACCCCTCGTCTGCCTCTGCCTCTGAAGAAGCGCCTCTGAGCATAGGCAGAGGAGGCCTGAGTCTGATAAAAAGGCCTGTGAAAAGGCCTACCCCTACCCCTGGGGGTATGCCTCTGGGGAGTGGCTTGCCGCTCCTTAGCTTGGGCACTTTTATAAGTAGTCCTATATTCATCCATCTTTTTCATGTAATTCTCTGTCTGCTCCCCAAACAGAGAATTTCCCACCACAGGAAAATCCATAGCCTTAGTCTGGGTATCCTGTGACAGGCTAGTACACCTGAGCCAGGCCAACCTATGAAAAGCTACAGATGTGGCCATGACCCTAGAGGAAACATCATTAACATCCACAGCAGCATGAAACTATACCTTAGAAGCCTCAATGCCATCAGCAGCCACCTGTTCTAGTTCGACAGCCAGCTGGCCATGGGCTTGTTTATTAATTCCATAACAGTATCCCATCTAGATTTCTGATACCTAGCTACATAAGCCATATAATTTGCTTGCCTGAGTCCTAGAGAGGCTGCCATATACTGTTTTTGCCATGGCATCAATCTTCCTGGAATCCTTGTCAGGAGGATGTGAAGCCAGGAATATTAGCTTTATCACAGGCTGCAGCCTGAACTACCCAACATGACTGCATTGCTGAGAAAGGAATTCTGTATCAGGACCTGACAATGTGTACCTTCTGTCCATTTTTATCTACAGGAGGCACAGAATTAGAGCTTTTAAAATTTTGTTGTTTGCTTCCTAAAAGACTTATGCAAAGGAATAGACAATCTCCTAGACTCTGGAATATCCATCATTTCTACAAAATCAGGCTCCTCTTGCTCATCCACAGCTTCTTCCAAGGGAAACTGGAGGGTTTCAGCAACGTTTTTGTAAAACATAAAATGAGATGGGGACTCAGATAGCATAGGGGGAGATTCTAAAGGTCTGTCTGGGGAAATGTCCGGTTCAATGGGCACACCCAGACCTTCCCAGCCACATTCAACTGTTCATAATCATCCTCCCCTCCTCTGGTTCATAAAACTCCTCAACATCATATTCCTGAACCACTGGAACCGGACGAACCGACCTTTGCCAGATAGTGGCGGTTCGGACGGAACCTGAGACAGTGACTGGACAATTTGTATGGCTTTGTTATCTCAGCAGCAGTTGGAGAAGGGATTTTGACCCAAACCTGCTGACTTTCTTGCTTTCTTTACTGGAACTGGTTCCTCAGAACCAGCTTTCTTTTCCCGAGGAGTATCGCCTGGTCAGAGGGTACTCCTCCGTTCGGTTGGCACCGAACTGGGCTGGCCATCCGGTCAGCGGACTTTTAGCCTCTCGCTCCTGAGCCTGCCCAATCTCTTTCCAGGGTGGCTGCAGGAAATTCTTACATATCTGGCAGTCTGACTGGAGGTGGTCAAACCCAGACAATAGAACATGTGGTGTGTGGGTCAGCCTTGGCAAAGCTTCCCACAACATCACAGTGTTGAAACCCAGTGGGCCGGTTTTCTTTTGGGTTTCTCAGACATAATGCCAACCTAACCAGAAACTTGCCCTTTAAACGGCAGTACAGAAGGCACCCTTATCGGTTCCCAACCGTCACGGTATTGGAAAAACGTAATAAAATCCGCTTTTTAGAACCGATAAGAACCGGGAACTGCACTCTAAAATGTTAAACTTTAAAATTAATGAGTTTTAAACCAGCTGATCGGTTCAAAACCGAACCGATAAACTTACAAGTTCCACACAGACAAAACCTTTAATTACTTACGATTACCACAGACAGAGCTTGAACGAACGGTTTTATGTTAAATAAAACTATTCTCGGTTGAATCGACCGAGAAAACACTGTTTAAACCGAGAAATGAACCGAGCAGTAGGAGAAATCTCGGGCGACTGTTCACTGAGGCGGAGTAAAGAATCTGACAGTTCAGGTTTGAAATTACACAGATAGAGCTGCTTCTTAGAGCTCGTGCTCAAAGTTCTATTTTGGAATGGTATTAACCATTTCACCTCCGGAGCAGTTCTAGAGCTGGATCAAACTGCTACTGTCGTAATATAGCAAGACTTCATGTTGTTTGAAGAGGACAGATGAATTTTGTAATTTTGAGGCCCTCCATATAGTGGAAATCACCCTCCTAACATTTTCAAAACCAGAGCGGCCTCTAATAAAATCAAACTGGCCCTTGTGTAAAAGTTGTAACATAGAAGCTGACGGCAGATAAGGACCGCAAGGCCCATCCGGTCTGCCCATTTCTTTTTCTACCTTATAAATGTGCCATCGGCCTTTGCTCTGTCAGTGGCCTATCTGTTCATACTCATCTGTATTGCTCCCCTATGCCTATCCCATGCCTGTTTAAAGCCCTGCACTGTATTCATAGCCACCACTTCCTGAGGTAGGCCGTTTCATGCATCCACCACCCTTTCTGTGAAAAAGAACTTCCTCACATTACCCCTTTATCGGCCTCCCTCTAATCTCATGCTGTGTCCTCTTGTCCTGCTATTTTTCTTATATTGAAACATGCTAGACTCTTTCACCTTGTTAATGCCCTTAAGGTGTTTGAATGTTTCGATCATATCACCTCTCTCCCTCCTTTGCTCTAGGGTATACATATCGAGCTCCATTAATCTGTCCTCATATGTCTTCTGATGCAGTCCCTGCACCATTTTGGTTGCCCTTCTTTGGGCTGCCTCAATTTGGTTAATGTCCTTGTGAAGGTGTGGCCTCCAGTACTGCATGCAGTACTCCAGATGGGGCCTAACCAGTGTCTTGTAAAGAGGGATTACCACCTCCTTCTTACGACTTGTGATACCCCTACTAATACACCTTAACATTCCCTTAGCCTTACCTACTGCTTTAGAGGTCTGCTTGGATGATTTCAGGTCATCGGTGATGATGATGCCCAAGTCTCTTTCTTCCTTTGTGACTGTCAGCAACTCCCCTCCCAGCCTATAGGTGGCTTCAGGGTTTCTCTTCCCTATGTGCATGATATTGCACTTCTTTGCATTAAATCCCAGTTGCCACTCTTCCAACCATTTTGCTGGTTTATCCAGATCTCTTCTCATTCTGCCCACCCCATCTGGATCATCTACTTTGTTGCATATCTTCGTGTCATCTGCAAACAGCCAAGCCTTAACCCTCTAGTCCATCTGCAATGTCACTAATGAAGATATTGAAGAGGACTGGCCCTAGGACTGATCCCTGAGGCACCCCACTTGTGACTTGCATCTTTTCTGACTATATACCATTTACCACCACTCTCTGCCTTAATTTCTGTGGCCTTGTGGCCAGGACCTTTGTCCAGATCTTATAGTCTGCATTCAGTAGCGATATTGGGTGATAGCTCGCTGGGTCTAGAGGGTCCTTTCCTTTTTTTTTCAAAATTACTGTGGTGATGGCATCTGACATAGTTGGCGGCAAAGATTTCCCCACTTCCACTTCTACAAAAACCTTCTGTAGAATAGGTGTTATTTCTTCACTAAGGAAGGAATATAAATCGGTAGGTAGTCCATCTGATCCAGGAGCTTTAGCCCTAGGGAAATCTTGAATTGCCCCTCTGATTTCATTTGTTGTGATAGGATTGCACAAATACCATTTTTCTATTTCAGAAATCTTGGGCAACTTAACTTTTAATAAAAGGATCTAACTTTGTCTGGGTCTATACCATACTTACTTGTGTATAGGTCTTTATGAAGCCCAGAAAAAAAAACTACATCTTTGTTACTAGTGAAAATATTACAGAATCTTTCCCTCACACTTTGGATGAAATTTCTGTTTTGAGTTTGTTTGAGCCTATAAGTCAATAATCTGCCTGCTTTCTCCCCAGACTCCCAGTAATTCTGCTGCGTTCTGAACAAGGCAAACTCTGCTTTCTGTATGTGCAGTTTATTGATTTCATAGTGCTGCAGAATCAGTTTCCTCAGCAGGTTTTCCCTAGGCCCTTTTGTCTGTTTATGTAACTTCTGTAACTTCTGCAGTTCATTATCCTTTCTACATGATTTCTCTCTCTCCCTCTTTTTATGTGATGAGTAACTTAAGATTCTCCCTCTAATAGAGGCTTTAAAAGCCTCCCATAAAGTGGCAAAGGAGGTTTCCCCATTATTGTTAAATTCAAAATACTGTTTTGTCTCTTCAGTAATCCAAGATTTAAAATGTTATTGTCATTCAATAGTGTACAATTAAATCTCCAGTGAAATGACCTCTCTATGTTCGGGTCTAAGTTCGGTATGATGGAGACAGGGGCATGGTCTGATACAACAGTGGTACCAAAATCAGCTCTAACCAAGCTGTTAATTAGCCCATTTGATATTGGTACCATATCAATTCGACTATATGAGTTGTGCCTACTGGAATAAAAAGAATAATCTTTCTTATCAGGAAACATAATTCGCCAGGTATTAGCGAGGCCTAAATCTATTCTATCCCTTAAAATCTTCCTAGTTTTTATTTATTTATTTTTTTATTTATTTACTTTTTGTTGACCGGGTAAGTGCACTAGACAAATCCTGCCTGTTTTCAGGCACGACCCGGGGGAGGGGGATACAGATGAATGCCAACTGACCTTGAACCAGATTAAGCTGATGGTGGTATTTTTAGTGAGTGAGGGAAATTTGGCCAGGACACCGGGGAAATTCCCCTGCTCGGAGGCTGAGTTGCTGCCAGTAGGGGGACAGGCCATTTCCAAGATGGCTGCTCCAAGTGAACCTAGGAAGGTGGAGGAAGCAAGTGGAGTAGGAGAGCCAGCCTCAACTCTTACTCCAGGCTTAGTAGAGGCTTCAGCTGTAGATATGGCTGAGAGAGATTCGGATGCAGATTTTCAAGATGCCTTTGTGGAATGGGAACAAGCTGTGGTGGATTATACAAAAGAAGAAAGTGGTCAAGTTACTGTTTCTTTACAAACTGAAATGGAGTTGGTGAGATTTGAACCTGAGTCTGGGAACAAAAAAGTTCTTACTAGCAAGCAGGCTAGCGCTCCTATTCGTGGAGACTCTGGAACTGTTTCAAATTCTAAAAATAAAGAAGAGTTTATTCTTTTAAAAGAGCCGGTGGAGCGTGTTGTTTCAGCTAACAGAGGACTTCAAACGGAGAAAATGCGGCAAAAGGATCACAGGATGTCGGCTCAAAACGAAGAGCTTATGGAAGGTACTGTGCCTATGTCTAAAATCATTTCCAACGATACTGTTTGTGTTGGGGAAGCGAATCCCTTTGATTTTAAAAAACAGACTTGTTCCCGGTCTTTTGAAGCTCCGCAGAAGTGCGTTGAGCTGGTTAATGACGGCAGGTGTGGTAATGACAGTACTGATAGCTCTAAGGCTGAGCGCGGGTTTGCTTTTAGCCCGGCAGAAAAAATAAACTTTCAGCAGAGCTTGGGATGTGGCGTACAAAAGCAGGAGTACGTTTTAAATCAGATACAGGCTGGCAGCGTTTTCGTGGTTAATAGCGAGTGCCTACAGCCTAGCTCAATTACAGAGGAAACGAAACGCAAAGGTGGAAAATCTGGCGACCTGAGTAATGATTCAGTTTTGTTTTCCCCCTTTGGAGAAAATGAGGAATCACACCTAAACAAAATGACTGGTTTTGTCTTTAAAAACCAGAATACGGAGAACTCTTTATCTGACCCAACAGTAACTTATCAGTCGTCTGCAGGTTTACAACGAGGGGTTACTAAATTTTTTTTCCCCAATAATAAAAAAACTAAAAAAAAAAAGAAGAGGAGTCAAATCCAAATATTCAAATGACTGCTTCCCTCAGGTACAAAACGAAGGAACACATGTTACTTGGTCACCACAAAAGCTTTATGTGAGTCTGAGGAAACAGACAGACTCAGGAAATGGAAGCCTGACCCTGCATGGGATTTGAACTCAACCTTATCACAGCACTCTCCAGAATGGTTTCCAGTTGGTCAACAGCAGAAAGGGTTAGAGTGTGAGATGAATAATAAATTAGAGAAAGAAACTTTACATCCTCCTTCTGGTCCTTCTAGCCTGAACAATCATTCTGCTTTACTATTACAACAACAGGAACCTATGCAGAAGGATTCAATTGCGGTTAATGTTCAGCCCCCCCTTCTTCTGCTCAGAAACCTTTGATGTCTGAACTATTTTCAAATTCCAATAGGGAAGCTGCTCCAAGGCGTAATGCCGTAAGACTGAGATATAAAGGAGGGTTGGAAGTAAGGCCTGATAGGTATTATGTGGGCAAAACCTTATTAAAAGACTCATTAAAGTTTACACCGCAGGATGTTTATGCTTTCATAAATATTTCAGGGGAAGACAATTATGA
Organism: Neoceratodus forsteri; assembly: GCA_016271365.2. NCBI lineage: Eukaryota > Metazoa > Chordata > Ceratodontiformes > Ceratodontidae > Neoceratodus > Neoceratodus forsteri. Next base: position 252,434,060 of record JADMNL010000024.1, on the reverse strand, counting down.
CATCAGTTTTCGTTCCCAACATGCTTTAGACCTGTTTTGGGTTTGGTACAACCAAGTTAAGTTTTCACCTATTTGGACGCCCTTTATTGTTATTCCCCTATCTAAGCCACTACTTAAATTTGTCACAATTATGTTTCGGAACGAGGGAGTTTGGGTAGAGGATATAACATTTTGGTTAAAGAAAAATGTGAGGTATTGGAGCTAGCCAGAGCCTATCTTAGATATAGAGGGTTTCTGGACTGGTGGATGGAAGTATAAAGTTAAACTAAGACAGTCAGAGACAGGGATTGAACATATACCTAATTCTTTTCTTTTGGGGAAAGATAGAGGGGTATGTTTCTATAGTGGACAGCCTCGTGCATGCTACAAATGTGGTGCTAGAACACATCTTTCGAGTGTCTGTGACAAACCTCGCTGTGACAATCGTGGAGAGATAGGACATTTAACTATGTTTTGCAATAACCAAGTTAGCTGTGAGTTATGTGAAGCTAAAGGTCATACATTTAAAATGTGTCCATGGGCTGCTCAAAAGACAGCACAATGTTCTAATTCCGAGGTTTTCATACAGAAAGCACAAGACACTATGGCTAAAGCTTCCTCACAATATGAGCATTCCCCACCCCGGGCTACTACTCAGACTAAAAAGACAACTGACTCAGCAGAAGGGTTAAAAGATAAGGGTTTGGATAAAGGTGTGGATAAGGGAAAGCTATTTTTAGTAGGTAGGGCGGGTAGGTTGGAATCATCTTCAGATGGGGATGGGTTAATGAAGGATAGCATGGTTCTTCCTAGCCTTTCAGAATTTCCCCCGGTTTGTTATGAGGAAGAGGCAGTTAAGGAGGTGGGTTCTGTAGCCACAGTAAGTAAATCAGCGGTGAGGTTGCCCCAGAGAAGATCTACTAGAAATCTACTCTCAAAACTCCCCCCTCCCCCTTCGGTAGCTCAGATTGAAACTAGTAACTCTTATGCAGCTCTGTTCTCTTCATGGGGTAATACTGAGATAGAGGTTGAAGACTCCGATTCTCAAAAATCCTCCTTTTCATCTAGGTCTCAAATTTTTGATAACTATAAGGACAAGAAAAAGAAAAAGAGAAAAAAATAATGATCGGTTTCTTTAAAAATGGCTATGAGTTTGGCATGGGGTTCTTTAAATGCTCATAGTTTATTAAATAAGGTCAAAAGACAAGCCCTTTTTTATTACATTCATGAATTTCCAATTTCTGTATGCTTCTTGCAGGAAACATGGATGTACTCCATAGAACAGTCGGTATCTTTTAAAAGAGAGTGGTTCTGGGGCCTCTCATTTTGGTTGTTTGGAGAGGACTCTGCTGATGGTATAGGAATTGTATTTAACTCATTTGACTTTCAACTGCATAATCTAATTGATTTAATACCAGGAAGGGTTCTGATCGTGGATGGAAGTGGCAAGGGTTATGTTTTAGGTTCATTAATATCTATAATCCCCAAACGAAAGCGGTAGGGTAAATTGCTTACAAATGGTCCAGCCTTTTTTACTAACCACTGTCAGAATATTATGGGGAGGTGACTTTAATTGTCCTATTTCAGCTCATTCTAACAAATCTAAATCTAAAAAAACATACTGTGATACTAATGCTTTAGAGAAAATTATTAAGGAGGCTGGTCTTTTGAATTGTAATAATGGTAAGCAGGCAGGGGGTAGATTTTCCTTTAAAAAGGGGACATGTTTTACTTTAATTGATCATATGTTTGTATCATTTAATATGCAATTAGAGTCCTTTAAAATATTTCCTTGTGAGTTTTCTGATCATTCCCTTTTATTTAGCACTTTTTGTCTTTCGGATGTGAAAGAGTGTAGGCATACTAGATGGAAACTTAATAATTCTTCTTTGGATCTTCCTTTTATTCAAGCAGGAGTAAAATACCTTTTAAGTGCTAGATTATCGGTGGCCTTCCTATATTCAGACCTAGGAGATTGGTGGTTGGAAACTAAAGCTGATTTAAGAAAGTGGTTCAAATCTCAAGGAGTTAAAACAAAAAATCACAATTTTCTACGTTACTTAGGCATTAGGCAACAATTACAGAGGCTCATGACCATAGCTTATACTTCTAGGTATGACTATTCTGAACAAATTGCTAACCTAAAAGCTAAGATGAGAGATTTTCAATATGACAGAGGCAAAATCATGCAAGCCATTTTAACTAATGGAATTAAAAATCACCTATTGGAGATCCTTTTTGTGATGTAAACAACTAAGAGAAGCTACAAGAATGGAGTTACTTAAGAACGTGGATGGTAGTATGGCTTCTTCTGTATCTCATTTACTAGAAGTGATTGTAGACCACTATCGCTTCTTTAGAACCCCTAGAAAAGATTTCAATCTCTTCTATGGACGCTTACTTAAAGGAGATTGTGATCCCAGGCGATCAGTTAAGGAGACAGGAAGTATGAGCCCAATTACACAGATAGAAATCTTAAACACCATTAGGCTTTTGAAATTGAATATTTCACTAGGGATAGATGGGCTTCATAATCTTTTATAAAAATTTGCTGAACAATTAAGTCAGTGCCTTTTCTTACTGTTCAAATTTTTTCTAGACAAAGCCATTATTTTTCCTTCCTTTCCAAAAGGATTATTAATTTACATTTTTAAATCAGGAGACAAGCAAAACATTGCTAACTGGAGACCAATTACTCTTTTAAATTCAGACTATAAAATATTTACCTGTATTTTAAATAATAGATTAAAAAATTATGCAAAAGGAGTTATTTCACCTTACCAATATTGTGGATTACCTGATAGACGGGTTCAGTCTGCTCTTATGTTAATTAGGGATGTTATTGAGCATCTCTCTGATATAGGATCGACGAGATGTTTAATGACTGCAGACTTGGATAAAGCCTTTGATAGAGTCTATTTGCCCTTTCTCTTCCTCATGCTTAAACACTATGGGGTGCCAAACCAATTAGTGGATATCATAGAGAAATTGTACGATAGTTATTTTGTGTTTCCATATTTAAAAGGCCAGAAGGCAGAATGTTTTAGATTAAATGCAGGCGTTCATAAAGGGTGCCTGCTTAGCCCTCTTCTTTATATTTTTGCTTTAGATCCCTTTCTACAAATCATAGCTTCAAGTCAAAAATGGAAGGGTATGACAGTCAATAATAGAAAAGATTTGCAATTAAGGATCCAGGCCTATGCTGATGACTTAGTAGTATACCTTGAGGATTATGCTTCAGTAACCCATTTTGTGTCAGCCTTCAAGGTCTTTTCCAAGGTATCTAATGCAAAATTAAATTTAAATAAAACTAAGGGATTATTAATGGGTGCAACAGGGATTAATGAGGTATGGCAGGAGGGCATTTATATTTCTAGGATTCCTCTTAAAATATTAGGAATTAAGTTTGGTTCCCAGAACATACCTATTGAGAATTGGGAAAGTGTCATTACAAAAGTAGAGTCTAAAGTGAATAGGTGGAAACAGTGGAAACTATCCAAATTGAAAAGGGTACAAGTCATTAAGCAATTTCTTCTCCCTATGGTACAATATGTAGCCATGATTTTTCCCCCTTCCAGTGCTTTTTGAAACAAAGTTATACAGTTTGTTTTTTCAAATGTTATGGGGCAATCGTTTAAATCCCGTTAAAAGGGGTTACACGTACTTGATGAAAAATAAGGGTGGATTGGGTATGGTTGATCCAGTTATTTTTGTGCATGCATTATTTCTTGCTAATTCAGTTAAAGAAGGATTAAAAGCGGAATCAAGGGCTGAGGAGACTTGGTATTTAAAAACAATGGGTAAATATTTTAAGAAACTGGCTTAATTTGGCCCCCAAACTAAATCATCATGTAGCTGTACCTTTATATTTTAGGCCTTCAGCACAGAAATTGTTTAAATGGAAGATACAAAAACAGATCATTTTGAATAACAACATGAAAGGGCTTTACCGTTATCTAATGTCAGCTGTGCTTCCCCTTGGAACCAGGATTTAAAAATTGCCCTACAGTATTAAATGATAAAGTTCTGGTACAATTAAACAATATTAGGATGCCTCAGAAACAATGGGAAACACAGTGGTTAATTTTCTATGGGAGATTAAATGTCAGAGGTAATGCTAAATATAAATCTTTGCAGGAGAGAATGTGTCCATACCTAGAATGTATTAATGTGGAGGAATCCATGGAGCATTTTTTTCTCAGATGTTCATATGCTATTGGTCTATGGAAGTATTTAGCTAACTTATGGGGATTTCGATGGTTATGTAATATGACTTATGACTTATTGATTTTAGGTTGTTATCCAGTTAATTTATCAGAATTCCATGAAGAGACTTTGTCTTTATTCTTGGGGTGTTTAAGATATTATTTATGGCAAGCTAGGGTACAATGGGTTCTTTATCAAAGGAAAATGCCTTATTTTAAGGTTAGTGAATTGATAATTAGGAGTTAATTCAAATTTATTCTCTAGATGCTTTAAAGAGTTACCTCAGGAACCCTCGGAAATGGTGGTTTCACTTTATTAAATTTAAGTAAAATGTGTGGATGTTATAGAAGAGTGTATTTAGCGATAGCCATGAGGGTAAAGTCGGCACAAGTTCTGTTAAAACTCCAGTTTCTTATGAATGCTTTGTTTTTGTGGCATTTAAGTAATTAAGTTTAATTGTTTTTCTCTCTGTTATTGAGAGATTATTTGTTCTAAAATGTGTTATTGTCTTTATTTATTTATTTTGCCAATAAAAACACCCCTGCTCTTTTCGATAAGTGCCATGGTATCTTTAACATCCACCTGAACTATGACCAATCCAAGCAGATGGGACCTCGGTTTAACGTCTTATCCGAAAGACGGCACCTCAGAAGTACAGCACTACAGTGTCAGTACCGGGATACTAACCCAAGTGCCAGATGTGGGAACTGAACCCACAGCCCACTGATCTCCCGGCCTCAGAGGTGAGTGTGCTACCTACTGAGCCACTGACACTGCTAAAGTTGGACTCCTTGGCACCAGGGTTGCTTCTGTCAGATGATCTAGCACCATACTGAAATCCCCCCTCCCAGAATAATGTTTTGGTTGGTAATCTTGCTAAGTTCATCAAGAAAATCTCGGAAAAAGGTACTTGACTCCCCATTCAGGGCATAGATGTTGCCGATGTACGAATAAATAAAATAAATAGTCAATTCTACACCATTCAGAGTCCCTTCTAAAATCTGCCCTCTCCCATTGATGTTAGTTTTGTGACAGAAAAGAACAACATTTTTTTTTTTGCTGATCAATATAGCTAGACCCCTATTTGTATTTTGCTCATCGAGTTATGATAGATTTCCCCCACCCTTGAGTTTTTAAGTTTGTCCGCCTCATCTGGTAATAAATGCGTTTCTTGTATCATGGCAATGTCTGCCTTTAGTTTAAAGAGAAGGGAGATAACTTTTTTCTTTTCAATTGGTGTGCCCAATCCCTTAACATTCCAAGAAATGCATTTGACATCCACTGTGTTAGAACCCATTATAGCAGAGGAAAGAAATATGTTGTACGGGGTGATACTTTTACTATATAGTAGACTAGTAGAAAGCAGTAAATTAGATCTGCACAAGGTGCAACACTTGAACTTAGTGACTTGCAATTGAATTACCTGTAGCTTGCATCTAGCACTATGTAAAACCTGTCTAACACTTAAATCTATAGAACAAGACTGTTTTGCCAACCATCTACTGATTAGCATAGACAAATGGTTAACAAATAAGGCAGTAATAACATAAGCACCTAACATAATTAGTAATATTGGGGCCTATTCATGAAGGTGCGGAGTGCCTACGTGCTACATAGCCACCCACACCCATTGCGCCCCTTGCCTGAGATGCACTATGGTGCCCCGTACCCCATACGTGCCCGTTCCCTGGTCCGCCCCGCTTATGTCCTTGCAGGGCTGATCCAGGGAACGGTGTGGGGGAGGAGGCATGGCCACACTTCGTGCCATTCACGAAAGTGCGGTGTGTAGTGCAAAGGGGTGTGACGGCTACACCATCTGAGGGTAGCCATAACTGTTACGTGCCCCTCCCAGATGCAGCCGTTGGCCGCGGTGGTGATGGCAGGGAACATCGGACCCCCCCACTATGGACACCCCAGCCTTCAGGCACACTAGGAGGGCTGGGAGTGGACAACTGGGCTAACCCGCCCTCCCTTTGCAGTCGGCGCTCTGTGCGCTGGCTGCCAACATGGCGCCCCATGTGCGCAAGTAATCTACTGTGGGACCCAGGTTGGGTAGCTGATTGGCTGCTTGCCCGGGTCTGCCTAACTGCCCCCCACGAACCTGCGTGCTGGGGGGGCCTAGCTGCGTATGGCAGCCGCATGGTGGCCGGTGTTCATGAATATGGCCACCACGTGGATGTCCTGAGGGTGCGGAGCTACGCGGGCGGGATACATGCCTTTCGCACATACCCCTGCCTACCTTTGTGAATAGGCCCTGTTATGAATAACAAGAAAATATCATGACCTGAACTATAGGCCATGCATGTATCTAAGTAACACCAAAAAAATTGATATGTTGCAAAAGGTAGTGCTCACAAAGAGGTAGCATGACCCCAAGAATCAGAAGCACATGCAACAATATCATATGAGTAGTCAGCCAAGTACTTTGGGACCAGATGGCAGGGCACCCCTGATACCTTTGGTCTACAGACTACTGTCGCACAACATGCAGGACTCTGATTCCATTCCCTGAAGCAACCATATGCAGCAATTTTAAAGCAAAATTTAAATGCAGGTTATCAGATTCTTGGATAGACTATGCTGTATCCACTAACGCCATCATCACTGCATTATGTTTAGCCTGTTGGTGGTTAACTAGATTAAATTGCAGGACTACCTATGAATGTGTAACACAAAGCAAAAATCAAGAAAAACAGTGTAAGGAATAGGTGAGGGTAGGTATAGAGAAAGGTGGTAAAAGAAAAGAGAAAGAAGAGTGCAAGAACGGGGGGGAGAGGTATCATGGGGATGGGAAGGGGAGTGTGTGCGTGCGCGTGTGTGTGTGTGTGTGTGTGTGTGTGTGTGTGTGTGTGAGAGAAGGGTATTAGAAATCACATATGCAGCCATTGCAGGTCTATAATAGGAAGAGAGCTCGTATAATGTCCAGGGTAGCAGAAACCCCATAAAGTGCATGTTGAATTCACATTACCATAGGGGAGCTCCCCCTTAGCAGCAGCAGCCGTGCAAGCAAAACGACATACTTGTTAGGTTTAGTATGCATTAGTGCAAGCAAATCGGGCCTATTGACAGGAAGATAATACATAACACTGAATGCAACCCTTATATTCTGCCATTCAACCATACTTACCCTTTGACTTCCATTAATGCTGCAGACCTTGAAATATTGCTACTTAAAGCTATATGCTGCATTGACATAAAAGAAAAGAAAAAATTACTGACCATAGTAATGTTGTTTCTTCTAATGGAGACTTGCTGTATTCTGACTAAATGCAGTTAGCCCCAGCACTTGAACTGCCCTGGAGAGTAAAGAGTTAACTCTATGCAGAAGTCTCTAGCACTCTGAAGTATAACCATCAGATTATTACGAGCACTAACTAATAAAAGTAATAGGTGGAAATTATTTCAACTCTTACAAGCCAAATGGCTGCACATATTGTTTTTAGGGTCAAAAGACTCAAGTCGAGAACCCCAAAAAGAAAGCTAAATATAAAACCAAAGTAGGTAGAGAGCTAAAACATAACTAAAACCCATAAGATAGGGCAAGTCAAGTACACCTCTGGGGTACAGCACTGTGCCTGTCCACCCACATCCCAAAACTAATGGGTTCAAGGAGGGGAGGCAGGGAGGGAGGTCGGAATACAGCAAGACTCCATTAGAAGAAACAACATTACTATGGTAAATAATTTTTTTATTCAAACATGAAGTCTTGCTGTATTCTGACTAAATGCAGACTACCAAGCAGTACCCCCTTGGAGGAGGGAGTCACAGAACCTATTTTGAGAACAGGCTCTGCAGCACAGCTGTGCCAAACCTAGCATCACTTCTAGACTGAATGTCCAGAGAATAATGCTTGGTAAATGTGTGAACAGTTTTCCAGGTGGCTGCTTTACAAATTTCCACTAGAGGTGTATCCCTAACTGCTGCGAGCGAAGCAGCTGTACCCCTGGTAGAATGAGCCCTCAGGCCTGAGGGAGGTTCCTTCCTCAAGTTTTGAATAGCAGAACTGGATACAGGAGACAATCCACCTGGCAATAGTTCTCTTGGTGGCTGGTTTGCCCTTTCCCACCTCACCATAGGTGAGAAATAACTGAGAACATCCATTCCTATAGGCCTTGGTATGCTCCACATAGTAACTAAGGGCCCTTTTCACATCGAGACTGTGTAATCTTCTTTCCCCAGAGGAAGAATGGTCAGTAAAAAAACACAGGCAATGTCATAGATTGGTTTAGATGAAAGTCTGAGACCACTTTGGGAAGAAACTTTCTGTTAGTTTGAAGGACCACCCTATCCCTGTGAAAAGAAATAAAATCAGGTTCCAGTGATAAAGCCTGTAACTCACCGATCTCCTGGCAGAGGTAATGGCTACCAGGAATACAGTTCTCCATGTCAGGTATTTTAGCTCTGCTGAAGACAGAGGCTCAAAAGGGGGTGCATAAGCTGTGCTATACAGATGTTCAGATCCCAAGAAGGGGTAGGGGCTCGAAAGGGAGGATTAACATGCATTAGACCTTTGAAGAATTTCTGGAAAACTGGATGAGAGGCTTAGGAAGAGCCCTTCCCAGCTGAAAGGAAGGCAGACACAGCTGCCAAATGCACCTTAAGCGTAATGGGCCGAAGGCCTAAACTATTAAGATGCACCAAATAGTCCAATACAGTAGCACTGCCAGCCAATTCTGGCTGAACAGGTATCTGGCAACACCAAAAACCAAATCTTTTCCACTTGGAATTGTAAGTTTTTCTGGTAGCAGGTTTCCTGCTAACCTTCAGAGTATCCAGAACCAATTGAGAAAGGTTTAGATGTGCATATTCTAACTCGTCAAGAGCTCGGGCTTGAGCCTGAGAGCCTGAAGATTGGGATAGAGGATCCTCCCCTGAGAGGATGTCAGCAGATTGAAATGTCTGGGAAGACACAGAGGCCTTTTCACTGACAGTGACGGTAGTAGAGGATACCACGGCTGTCTGGCCCAGTCTGGTGCCACTAGGATCACCTTGCAAGACTGAGATCTGGTCTTGATCAGAACCCTGAATCAAAGGGAAAGGAGGAAATGCATATAGGAACCTGCTTGTCCAGTCCAATAGTAGAACCTCCTGGTGTACAGAGCCCAGTAGAGGAGGCCTGCAACAAAAGAGAGGAAGTTGATGATTGTCCGGGGCTGCAAAGAGATCTATCTCTGGAGTCCCCCGCCTGTTGAAGATAACCTGAAAGACCAGGGGATTCAGAGTCCATTCGTGATGACCCTGAGAAATTCTGCTGAGAGCATCTGCTAAGATGTTGTCCTTCCCTGGCAGGTGTACAGCCATCAGGGAAGCGTGAAGGGAATAAGCCAGAGACCATACCTTCATGGCTTCCGTGCACAAGGCCGTGGACCGAGTGCCTCCCTGCTTGTTGATGTACCACATGGTTGTGGTATTGTCTGTCCTGATTTGTACTACTTTCCCCTGAACCACAGCTGAGAATGTCTGCAGAACTAGAAAGACAGCCCTCAACTCCAGAAGGTTTATGTGAAGGAGGGACTCCTGGTGAGACCAGGTTCCCTGGGCTGGTCCAGATGGGCCCCCCAGCCTAGGAGAGAGGCGTCCGTGGTGAGAATCACTGAAGGAGCCTGGACTGATGAATGGGACACCTTGCCGAAGGATGTCCTCCTCCAGCCACCACTGGAGTGCCTGAACTAGAGTCTGGGACACTGAAACCAATTTGGAGAAAGGGTCCTTTTTCTGAGACCAGTAAGATCTGAGATGAAACTGAATACCTCTCATCTAAAACCTTGCTCCCTGGACCACAGCTGTGGAGGCTGCCATGTGGCCCAGTAACTGAAGAAAATGTATGGCTGGACGAGAAACTAGAGGTTGAAAAGAGGAAGCCAGAGTGACCAGAGACTGGACTCTTGACAGAGGAAGGAATGCTCTTGCCTGGGTCATATCTGTGTCCGCCCCTATGAAAGTGAGCAGCTGAGTTGGTTCCAGAACTGACTTTTCTAGGTTTAGAATGAAGCCCAAGGACTCCAGGAGCCTTTGGGTGACTTCTAAGGCTGACTTGACTTGGCCTGGGGACTGACCTACTAGGAGCCAGTCGTCCAGGTATGGGAACAGAAGGATACCTTGTCTCCTGAGGAATGCTACCACTACTGCCAGGCACGTGGTAAACACCCTTGGAGCCGATGTTAGGCTGAAAGGCATGGCTCTGAACTGATAATGGCCTGAGGGCAATTCGAACCTGAGGTACTTTCTGTGGGACTGTCTGATGGGTATGTGGAAATAGGCATCCCTGAGATCCAGGGAGGCTAGCCAGTCTCCTGGTCTCAGAGAGGGGAGAATTACTCCCAGAGTCACCATCTTGAACTTTGGATTTGTTAAGTGTTTGTTGAGGTACCTTAAATCTAGGATGGGTCGCCACTCCCCTGTCTTTTTTTGGGTAAGGAAGTATCTGGAATAAAGTCCTTTTCCCCTGTGACAAAGAGCAGAAGAGAGGACACTTCTGCCTCTAAGGCCTTTGTCTCCAAGGGGGAGAGGGGGCTGAAAGATCTTGCTCTCATTTTTGGGAACCTTTTGAAACTGAGAACAAGTCCCTGGCTCACTACTTCCAGGACCCATTTGTCTGAGGTAATGGAATCCCAGGCCTGGGACTAGTGAGCCAGCCTGCACCCTACAGGAATTGGGGAGGTGACCCTGACTGACACCTCAGGGTGTCTGTTTGGCAGGGGGCTTGGACTGAGTGGATGCTGGGGTCCTGGTCATCCCTCGTCTGCCTCTTCCCCTGAAGAACTCCCTCTGCTGGAAAGAAGAGGAAGCCTGGGCTTGGTAAAAAGGCCTGTTAAAAGGCCTGCCCCTGCCAGTCCTGAACTGCTGCTTCTGAAGAGTGGCCTGCTTCATTTTTGCTGCAGCACTCCTGTAGGTGGTCCTGTACTCATCCATCTTCTTCATGTAAGCCTCTGTTTGTTCACCAAACAGAGAGTTACCAGTAACAGGAAAATCCATGGCCTTAGACTGGGTATCCTGTGACAGACTGGTACATCTGAGCCAAGTTAATCTCCTCATGGAGACAGATGTAGCCATGACCCTGGAATGCACATCATTTGAGTCAACGGCAGCATGAATTTGGACCTTGGATGCCTCAATACCAACTGCAGCCACCTTCTCCAGCTCCTTGGCTAGCTGGAGAGGGTCATTCTTAGCCAGTTCCAGAACCGTATCCCATCTCGATTTCTGGTACCTGGCTGTATATGCCATATAATTGGCTTGTCTGAGTCCCAAAGAGGATGCCAAGTATTGTTTCTTGGCCATGGCATCCACTTTCCTAGAATCCTTATGTAGGGGGTGAGATGCCAGGGGAATATTAACCTTATCATAGGCTGCAGCCTGCACTACCCCAACATGGCTGCAATGAGTTGTAAGAAATTCTGTTCTAGGACCTGACAAGGTATATCTCCTGTCCATCTTTTTATCCACAGGAGGTATAGAAGTTGGAAACTGCAAAAATGTTTGTGCCTGTTTCCCCAGGGATTTGTGCAGAGGGATAGACGCTCTCTTTGACTCTGGGACATCCATCATTTCCATGAAGTCAGGTTCCTCCTGATCCTGTTCAGCTTCTTCCACTGGGAGCTGAAGAGTATCGGCCACTTTCTTGTAAAACAAGAAATGGGAGGGGGACTTAGGAAGTCTGGGAGGAGACGCACTGAAAGGCCTGTCTGGGTAGATGTCAGGCTGTACAGGCTCATCTAGGCCTTCATCTTCCTCTTCATCATACTCTTCTTTTCCATCCCAATCGCCCTCATAGAAAGCCTCTGGATCAGTGGTAGAAGCGACTATGTCCGACCGAACCAAACTTCTATGAACTGTTGCTGGTTTGGTTGGAACCGGGCAAAGCGACTGAAAAATAGAAATTGCTTTAGCAATCTCCTCAGCAGATGGACCATGGGAAGTAGGATCCGAACCGGCTGATTTTTATTTTGTTTTGCTAGGAACCGATTCCGCAGAATCGGCTCTCCTTTTGCCCGAGGAGATATCACCCAGGTCAGTGGGCACCCCCTCAGATTCAGCAACCGCCGAACTGGGCTGGCCATTCGGGTCAGTGAACTTCTTGGCCTCCCTCTCCCTTAGCCTACTCAAATGTTTTTCCAGAGTGGCTTTGGGAACGTTTTTTTACTGATTTAGCAGTCTTCTTTGAGGTGGTCAAACCCCAGACAGTAAACACAGACGAGGTGAGGGTCGGCCTTGGCAAAGGCCTCCTTACACTCGGTACAGTGCTGAAACCCAGTGGGACGGGTTTTCTTTTTGGGTTTCTCAGACATGCCGGAATACTGAAAAGTTACCCTTACCAGCTATTACGCCAGGCAACTAGAAACTGATCGGTTCCAACCATGTCACGGGTCGGTTAAAAAAACCCCGGAAATCGGAATTTGTTTAGGAACCGATGAGTACTAGAAACCACAGTAATATTTAGAAACAAGACAGAAATACAGTGGGGTTCGGTTCCAAACCGGACCGATCGGAGAAGAACCGAAGGCAAAAACAATTTTCACAATAATACAACTACCTACTACTACCACGTACTGTTACCGAGATAGAGGTAAGAAGACCAAAATAAAGACACGTTAGGTAAAACTGACCGATTCAAACTGATACCGAACTGAAGTGCAGGAGGAAACTCCGGAGCGACTTCACAGTTAGGCGGAGTAAAAAATCTGACTGTTACACTTCAGAGTGCTAGAGACAGAGGTATGAAAACTGAGCTCGAGCTCAACGTTCTGTGCTTCTGCATGGAGTTAACTCTACTTTCCGGGGCAGTTCAAGTGCTGGGGTTTACTGCATTTAGTCAGAATACAGCAAGACTTCATGTTGTTTGAAGCATATACCACAAAAATGGGGGGGGGGAGAATGGGGTGGGGAGGCTAGAGGAATACAAGGCAGGATGGGTGCTAAGAGTCAGAAAGGTTGAGAAAAGAGAAACAGGAGGTGGAGCAAGAATGAGATGGTCCTCACTGGGGAAAAAAAAAAAAGGCTTAATTTTATAACCATGAAATGATGGCTACTAGGTGAATAACATGACTGTATAGGTGTAACAACAGTACCAATAAGCCTTTATTCATTGTAACTAGCAACAGTTCTGTTGTAGGCAGGTACTTTGATTAAAGTCCAGGAAACTGTGTGATGTAGTCATAGTCAAATGGGGAGTTTGAGAATAATAGAAAATTGTGATAAACTTACCACCCAGTGAGCATCATCACACCATGGTATGCGACCCTATGCGACCCTTGTAATCCACAGAAAAAAGTTAAACAGTTTCAGGCAGGCATGGACGTTACCAGTTCCTGGATCTGTATACTGTGCTGGCTGTGAATCATAGCAGTCTGATGTAAGCAAGGATCCAATTGGTCAGAAGCAATCTTTGCACTGATTGGTTCATCTCTCACTTCCCCTTCCGAGAGGAAATCTGCATTATCAGCCATCAAGGAGAAGCGGACATCACGGGAAGAGATTGCCATGGAATTTTTGTTTTGAGGACCCATTTAGAGAGAAGTGGTACCCCTGTGACATTCTCTGGTGAGTCCTTTGCACTTTCAATTGATTACTTTCCAATCCTTGTGTTAAGGTAGCTAAGGCAGGCTGGCTTTAGGCCTAGGGCTGTGAGTTGCTTGAATGGAATGCTCAGGGGCTGGAGGTTCAGAGGCTATCACTATAGGTATGGCTCGAGCTAAACTGTTAGTGGAACTCCGAGGAGATTCAAATAAGGCACCGTTGTTGACCCCATTTCTGAGCTTATCATTAAAAAAGTCCCAGGCGGAAGCTGTCTTTAAAGGTACGTGTTCCTCCATTGACCAAAATTAACAGTGTAGTAGGGTATGTTATTTTATAAGGCACACATAACTGTTGTAGCACACCTCTGATTTCTAAAAAAGCCTTTCTTTGGGACACCACCTCAGCTGAGTAATCTTTGAAAATTGAGATGCAATTACCGTTCCAAGAGAGATACTTCCTTTCCCTGGCCACTTTTAGTATCTCTTCTTTAACAGAAGACCTTAGAAAATATGCAACAATTTGCCATGGAGGGACTCCTGGTGTAGGATTTGGGGCTAGAGTCCTGTGAGCCCTTTCAGTTTCTAATGGCCAGCCCCATTTGTGCTGTTGTAAACTTGGTAAAAGCTCCTGCAGAAAACCAAACATGTTTGTTCCTTCTGAATCTTCAGGAATGTCTACAAGTGTAAGATTGTTGCGATGACTTCTGTTTTCAAGGTTGCCTATCTTTTACCATAGCAGGGATATCTGGTTGTGGTAAAAATCAGTGTAGTTATCTAATTTAGTGATGGTCTCCTCTACTGCTGTCCCCCTAAACTCTGCATCCACTAGCGTGTTGTTATAGCTTTCCAAATTGCCATTAATAGCATTGACAGTGACCTTCAGCCCATTTATTACATGTTTAATAATGTTCTGACTGAGCACGATAACTTCTAATAACCCTCTGATCTCCCCAATGTCAGACTGCTGCGGTGGGGTGCCAGAAGCACTATGCATCTTTGATGTGCTAGTTATAGGCGGTCCAGCAGATTTAAATGGTAACGACATTTCTGTACCTTGTTTCAGTTATAACTCTGCTTCCAATCGCCGTTTCCGTCTGAAACGTCACCGAGCTGTTGTCATCGGGTAGTGAAACCGAATTGCGCACTGTGCAGTGTATATTGGCGGGTTTGACAGGATGACAGAACAAATTTAAGTCGCTGCAGTTTCTCCGTATGCGACTAGCCAACTGTCTTGTCTTCAGACCCTTTTTTAATACCTCCACTGAGGGGGAACTCCTGAGGTGACATGGCAGGTAGTTCCAAATAAGTGTGGCTGCCACAGAGAATTTTCTCTTGCTAGATAGTTTTGAGATGCACCCTCTATATGTCCAAAAACAGGTCCTCCTCTCAGCACTAGAAGGCAGCTCAATTTTATTGTATAAACTTACCAGAAACAATTTTTCACAAGTATGAGGTTACTTTCAACAACATTAGATTTGCTACAAATTAAAAAAAAAAAATAAAACATTATTGCAGTTTATATTATCATTTCGGAATTTTACCCCCAAGGCACAGGGTTCTGTATGCAGCTTTGCCTTTTTCAAATAAAACCTTAAATACAGGGATACCAGTGGTGTTAAAAAAACAAACTGGTTAAAGTACAAAATCCAAAATCTATGAGCCCCAGCGTCATTAAAACAATTTTGTGAATTCCGAATTAAATAAAAAGTGGCAGAACGTTAATTTTCCTGTTGTGGTGCTGCACTCATAAATGACACACATGAAAAGGGAATGGATTTAGATTTTAAAACCAGCGCCTTACTAACATACTAAAATGCCAGCAGAATAGGCCTAATGGTCTTTCGTGTCTGCTCGTTTGGTCAGTCCCCACCCTGGGAGCTGACCCTGCTGCCCCCCTCGCCTTCTCTGGCTTCTCCCTTCCCAGTTCTAGATATTCTCGCTGCACTGGATTTTGCTTCCAGAACCCTTCCCCTGTACCTGTCCCACCCCCTCTTGAACCCCACAGTCTCTGCCTCCACCAGCCCCCTGGGCAGCGCATTCCATGGCTCTACCACCCTCTCAGTGAAGTAGCACCTCCTCCTTTCTCCCCTGAATCTTCCCCCCTCCAGCTTCCACCCATGCCCTCTAGTTGTCCCCTCCTCCTTCCTTCATAAAGAAATTTCAGGAACATCTAGAAATTATAAGAGAGTGCAGTTGTTTCAGTGTTACTTGATGAACTTCTGAAGCACTGAGATTACCTGTGTTTACAATTTATGTCATACCCTCATGAAATCATGTACATCTTGTATAATATGGTATTTTATCTTGAATATGATGTAAGTCAGTAATCATGTATTGTCTGTGCCTACTGTAATCTCAGTGTCCCCAGGCGTGGCTGAAAATGGAACTTTGACCCAGTCCACTTTCCTCGTAAAATAAAATAAATACAAATAAAATTAAAAGAATCCCTCGGTGGAGTGGAGCGGAGTGGTTGATTGGGAGCATACCAGGCTAAGAGGTTTTTGAGGTAGCCAGGCCCCAAACCATGCAGGGCTTTGTAAGCCAGTATAGTGTGTTCTGTGTATGCTGATCTAGAGATCTACCTGGCTTTGGCGTTCTGCTCTAGGTGTAGGTGATACATCAACCTGCCTAATAGCCCTAGGTAAAGAGAGTTACAGTAGTCCAGTCTCTTGGTCATGATTACGTGCATCAGGGTCACCAGGTCCTCTTGCATCAGATAGCGCCTAACCCAAACGATAGTCTGAGCTGAAAAAAATCCATTGTGAACCACAGCTGACACATGAGGTTCAAGTGTCAACCCAGAGTCCGCAGTGGCTCCCAGATTTTTAACCCTATTCGCAGCGGTCAGAGTCGCCATTCAAAGATGGCCATACCGTGGCATCCGTCTGGCCACCAACGTGTGAGGACCTTGTTTCACCAGTAACAGCTCCATCATGGATGGGTTTAAGCTCAGCCAGTTAGAGGCCATCCAGTCTGCAATTTCCTGAAGGCATTACTCCAGTAATGGGACCGACACCTGCCCGTCAGGTGTAAAACACTAGTACAGCTGAGTGTCATCTGCATAGAAGTGAAAACTCATACCGTACTGTTTATGACCTATCCCAGTGGTAGCACATACATTGCGAATAACATGGATAGAACTGATCCCTGTAGAACACCACAGCTGACCACTACCGGATACAATGAGAACATTTCCGTCACTTCTTTCTGTGACCTGCTGGATAGGAAAGACTCAAAGCACTTCAAAGTTGTCCCGGTGAGTCCTCCATCTTCTGCAAGGTGTTCTATCAACACCCCATGATTCACGGTGTCAAATGCTGATGCAAGATTGAGAAGAAGAACTATAGACCATTCACCTCTATCCCTTGCCAAGAGCAGGTCATTAAACACTTTAAAGAGCACGGCCTCAATACTGTGGCGAGGATGGAAACCCAACTGAAATGGCTCATAGCTGTCAAATTTCTCAAGGTGCGACTCAAGCTGCATCAACACAGCCTTCTCGGTCACAGTCCCCAAAAAGATATGGTTCAAGACAGGTTTGTCATTTGTTTACACTTTGGGTTCAAGGGTGTGTTTTTTTTTTTTTTTTTTCCCCAAGAGTGGTCTTACCGAGGCATTTTTAAGAGCCTCAGGAGAAAAACCTTCTGGGAGGGAGCACTGGATAGTGCCCTTGAAGACTGGACCCAGGACCTTGCAGCAATCCACCTACAGCCGCATAGGCCCTGGGTCCAACTTACAGCATGTGGGATGCAGAGTCGAGACCACCTCAAGAACATCACTCGCAGAAAGTGGCTGAAACTTGCTCCAGATGCTCGGAGTGCTGTCATGCCTCTTCACAGGTCTACTGCTGTCCCCGAGAGGCCACCTGGAGTGATACCTGCCCTGATAGAAGACACACTGTCCAGGAAGAACTTGCTAAACTTGTCACATTTTCTTTGTGACAAACTCCCCCAGACTGCAGAAAGGCTGGATGAATTGATCTGTCTGTGGTGTGGAAGAGTTGAATTGGCCTGTTTTTACCTGAGGCAATAACCCTTGACAGGTATTGCCCTGTGGTAGTCTCTATAATGAGACCTCAGAGTCATCCTTTCATCCACGGAGCAGGACATCTTCTAGGAACGCTCTAACCTCCGCACTGTTGCTTCAACCACCTATGCTAGTTGTTGTACCACAGCAAGCTCCGGCAGGAAGTCAGCAGACGGACATGGATTGGTGCAATGGAGTCCAACTCTGCTGAGAGGACCAAATCATAGCTCTTAATGACTGCCACAGTACCTGCATTGCACACTGCCTCCAAACCTGAGACTTACAGCTCGCCCGGCAGCTTACTTGGCTCAAGATTAAGCAAAGGGCGATACCAGATCATCTCTGCAAGGGTGGTAATACTTGGAAGGGGTCCCCTACAAGGAACTGAACACCGTAGTGATTAGACCGCTGCACTGGATCCACTTAGACATCCAAGATGTCAAGCCTCAGAAAGAAGGCAAGGTCCAAGGTGTGGTTTTGTTTGTGTTCTTGAATCACACATGCTAGTTTGCTGTGCCATATTGTTTAAAATGTTGTGTACTATATTCTACAGTTCTGTGCAATATATTCAAAAATTCTGCAGCATATTTTTAAGTATCTTATTTCGAGATAGAGCTCTTACAGTAGGCAATAACCATTAAGACTGTGCCGCCAGACACTAGGACTAGGACCCCATGGAAAAATTCTAGCTAGCAGTCTATGGTGGGGGACCGCCCCTGATATCGCCCATGGTATAAAGGGGCGGTACTCCAGCACCACCTCATTTTTTTTCCCCCGCCATCGACCCATACATCTTGGCTGCACGGACGTCTCCTGCTACCAGTTGACCGCATTTTTTGCGGTTTGCGCAGTTACCATTTTTTTCATCGAATTTTACCACATTAGTTCTGTATGTCTGCCCAGCCAACTTCATCTACAGAGTGTCGGAAATCAGAAGTGTGCATGAGGCAAGCAGATCCCAGCAAAAGACAGCCATTCGGCCTGCCTTCTGTGCCTAGGCCCCTACCACAAGCTGGACACCTGCACGCACTGCCTCAGCTTCAATAGGAGGACCCGCATCTGCCACCCGAAGACCTTATAAGCATACCTCCTTAAACAACAAGTGGCTGCCATGCAAATGACCAAATCAGGGCACAGCTCGTCTTCCTCATCGGCCAAGGACTCCTCCCCCAGAGGGAAGAAATCAAGTGGGAAGCATAAACATCGCAGCAAGGATAGGTCCAGGTCAGAATCGCAACCCAGGTTTCCACATACAGCTTCCAAAAGTTCTACCTCCGGCGCGAGATTGGACTCAGCCCCTCCGGTTTCCCTTGCTCTTCCTGGGTTATTGTCGAGGAAGCCTTCTGCCTCCACCCAGGCATCTAGTGGGGGGCGTCTTCCGGGCTATGGCCTTCCCAGGCCTCTGTTTTCCTGACTGTCAGGGCCCACAAGCTCATGCAAGGGTCTCAGCCAGAAGGATCAGCCCACACTTAGTCAGGCGGCAGATCGGAGCCTGCCATCCGCAAGGCCGTTGCCTCAGGGTCGTTGGACAAGACGACAGGGTCTGACGACACCAAGAGACATCAAGTCAAGTGCCACAAGAAACCACGCTCACCTTCCAAGCTGTCGTCAGCTGGGGCTCCGGACCGAACACAGACTGCTACGCCCTATGACTCCACTATGGAGCTGGAGCAGACGACACCCTGCAAGCTGTCTTCTGATCCACAGGGCTGTAAAAAAGTGTCTGACCATGGAGCAGATGATGGGCAACCTGACACGTGACTGTAAGAGTGCCATGGACTATGTGCCACTCACTCAGTTGCTACCTCCCCCTCGCGAGCCCGATAACAAGACGCCAGGGCACCCGACACCGGGGGATGAGACACTGCCAGACCTGACATCCGACACAGTGGCACCGTTAGACCTGACGACAGGGGGACTATACCAAAGGGTCCCATGCCAGGCCTGTCAGACGCCCATCCCAATGCCAGACTCATGGACAGGCCTCATGGTACCTCTGGCTGTGGTTGGTGCTCTGTTCACAAGCTGGTAAAACACAATCAAAGGGGGTCTGTTGTCCAGACTGCCAGAGCCAAATCCCACTCCCGTGGGAACCCCTATACCAGCTCTGCCTAGGCAACCGACCCCTGCGCCACTCAGATCGTCTTTGCCACCCCCAATGCCAGCCTGCCTTGCTCCAGGTGGTGAGGAACAGGAGTCCCCCTGGACAATGGAAACACGGTTGTCACCCATTGACCAGATACTCCTCTAGATGCCGGAGTCTCTCTAGCAGACGCTGGTCCACATCTTCAGAGGAGTCCAGCGGAGGCTCCTCCTCTTATGACTTGTCTAATGTTGACTTGTCTCTTCCGTCTCCAGATCCATGGAGATTCACCAAAGTCTCCTCCGGATGATTCCATTTTCTTATATGTGATGAGACACATTCAGTTCCTTAATCAGTGGGAGACAGAAGATTTAGACCCCGAGAGATGCCGTCTGGTGAAATTCTTAGGGGCCACTGACCCAAAACCCTTGGTCATCCCATCACTAGTGGATCCCTTATAAGACATTACAAAACTAGTTTGGAAGCACCCTTTCACAACCTCGGTGGTTTCCAAGAAAGCTGACCACTTATATAGGACCCCTGGGGAAGAACTGCATTTGAGCAAGCAAACGAAAACGAACTCTATGGTCCATACTGACGCACATGCTAGGACTCTGCAGCCAAAGCATATGAGCTCCCAACCACCGGTTAAGGAGTCCAAAAAGATGGACCAGTTTGGCCGGAAGGTCTACTCTTTGGCCACTTGTACAGTCCGGAAGATGGAACAATTTGGCTGGAAGGTCTACTCTTTTGGCCACTTGTACGGTCCAGTCATTAACTTTTCTGGCACACATGGCTACGTATCGGAAGTCTCTCTGGAACAAGGCTATGGACCTGGCTCGGTCACAACCCGACTCTCCTAATAAGATGGAGCTCTTAGCCATACTACAGTCTGGTGCTGACATTGGCAAACATGTCCTCGGGTGCTCATATGACTCAGCAGACACTGCTGCCAGAGCTGCTGCCACGGGGATATGCCTCCAGCGCTACTCTTGGTCGAGGGTCTCGGGTTTCTGACAGGATCTGCAGGATGCTATCCTGGATGCTCCCTTTCAAGGATCAGTTCTTTTCGGCCAGGAGGCAGAAAAGATTTTCACTGGCTTGCAGGACTCAGGAAAAGCAGTTTCCAAAGTCCAGAAGATGTACAAGTCAGAGCCAGCCGCAGCCAGATGTCGACCTTTTCGCAGGCAACAAGGCCAACAGGGGAAATGACAGCAGTATTGAGGAGAATACAAAAGGAAAGGCAGCCCACTATCAACAGGGGCACAGGGCCCAAAGACTGCTAAAAATGCCAGAGCTTCCTTGCTCACCCCAACTGCCTCTGCATTACTCTCTGCCTGCCCCCCTCCTCTGGCAGAGCTACAGGGGGAGGCAGTAGGAAGGCAATTGTCCCTTTACCTCACAGGTTGCTTCAGCATTTTGGCAGATCAGTGGGTACTCCAAATTATAGAAAGGGGTTACGCTCTGGAGTTCACCCAAATACCTCCAGACAACCCACTGATTTCCACCCATTGCTCCCTATCCATGCAGGCCTCATTCAGGCAAAAATGCAAGCCCTCCTGAGCAAAAAAAGACAATCCAGGTAGTCCCACAGAGTCAAAGAGAAAGAGGTTATTACTCCCACTTTTCCTTAGTTCCAAAAAAGACAGTGAATCTTCGTCCCATCCTGAATCTCAGTCAGCTGAACAATTTTATTGAATACAAAAGGTTCAGGATGGTGACACTGCCAGGATTGCTGCCCATGCTACACCAAGGGGACTGGCTCTGTTCCCTGGACATGCAGGATGCATACGTGCACATAAACATCCTGCCGTTCCACAGAAAGTACCTTAACTTTACATTCCAAGGCGAGCATTATCAGTTTTGGGTGCTACCATCCGGCCTCTCCTCAGCACCTCAAGTATTCACCAAGTGCCTTGCGGTGGTGGCAGCAGCTGTCAGGAGGCAGGGGCATTACATCTACCCCTACCTCGACGACTGGCTTCTGACAGCTCCCACAAGGGACCAGCTGCATCACACACTGAAAAGTACTTTCCGACTGTTCCAAGACCCGGGGATCACCTTGAATCTTCTCCCTGGCCCAGTCAGAGATTACTATACATAGGGGCCGTATTGGACACCATCCAGGGAGGGTCTTCCTCCCCTCAGACAGGGCAGGGCAGATCACCTGTGGGCGTTGGCTTGGAAAATCTCCTCCTCATGCCAGATATCAGCCAGAATGCTTCTATGACTCCTAGGCCACATGGCAGCCACCATCACGACAATGCCTTTGGCTCATCTCCACATGAGAGTGCTTCAGTGGAACCTCAGGGTACAGTGGGATCAGCATTTGAATGAGCTTGAGCATCAAGTTCGGATCTCCAGTGCAGTGCGCCAGACTTTGGAATGGTGGTGCACCCCCACCCGACTAGGGACCAGGGCTGAATTTCGAAGTTCCAGTCCTCAGCAAATGTGACAACTGATGACTCGGGACTGGGGTGGGGCACGCTCTTCAAAGAAAATCAGACAAGAGGAACATGGACTCCTTTGGAACGCAGTCTCCACGTCAGTGTGTTGGAGATGAGAGCTGTACTGTACGCCTTACAGGCATTTCAGATGGACCTCCTCCCAGGCCCCTTATTGATCCAGGTCTTTTACATCAAAAGCAAGGGGGCACTCACTCCTATCCCCTTTGCAGAGAGGCCATGAGAGTCTGGTACTGGACAGGGGAGCACAATCAGGAACTCACAGCAGTTCACGTTCCAGGAGTACAAAACACCTTAGCTGACAGCCTAAGCCACTCTTGATCTCAGGCCCACGAGTGGGAACTACAACATGGGGTAGTAGATGATCTTTTTGAAAGATGGGAACTTCCAGAACTGGACCTCTTTGCCTCCCAGCTCAATGTTAAACAGCCCAGTTTCTGCTCGCTAGATCCAGGGACTGGTATTTTGTGGCAAGATGTGTTGTCCCTCTCTCTTGGACAGGGAGGTTTCTTTATGCCTTCCCACTGCTTCAGTGGGTACTGCTCAAACTTCAAGTGGAACAAACTGGCATGATTCTCATAGCGCTGTTCTGGCCTCTGCAGATTTGGTTCCCATTGCTCCAGCAATTGGCAGCAGAACCTCTGATTCCTCTGTCCCTGTCCTCTCACTTGCTCTCCCAGGAGCAAGGGACTTTTGTACACCCGAATCTCAGGTCTGTGCACCTGCATGCATGGCTCCTGCAGACTTAGTCAGGGACCGTTACGGGTATCAGCAGGGGTAGAGGGGGTCCTAGTGGCTGCGAGAAAACCCTCATCCAGGCCCACCCACGCCATGAAATGGAAGCGCTTCTGCCTATGGCAGGGATGTTCAAATCAAAATTTTTATTACTTGCCCAGTCATGATTGTAGCTGAATTTTCACTTGCCCCTCTATTAATTACAATGAAATTAACTCTGTTTTTGTAGTTGCCCTTCAATCAAAAATTACTTGCCCCGGACAGGGGGCAGTGGGATTAGCACACCCCTGCCTCTGGGCTTGTGCCAGTCGTCTGGACCCATTTACCTGTCTGGTGAATTCGGTCTGGAGTATCTCCTTTACTTGTACAATGCAGCTACTCGTCCATAAAGGTACACCTTTCTGCACTATCAACTTATCGTGTACCAGTGGATGGCAGATACCTGGCACAAATGGATTTGTCCCACACCTTCCTGCTAGGTATGATGTATTTTAAGCCACCCATGCGGGACCCTATTCCCCAATGGGATCTCTTATTTTTGTTAGAGAAGCTTACATTGCCTCCCTTTGTGCCTGCCGCAAGTAGCAAGCTATGCGTCCTGTCTTGAAAAGTGCTATTTTTAGTTGCTGTCACATCAGCTTGAAGGATTTCTGAGCTTCAGGCTCTGATGTATAAAGAGTCCTATTTGATTTTCCACAGGAACAGATATCCCTGTGCACTAATCCTAAGTTTCTCCCAAAGGTGGTGTCCGAGTTCACCCTTAATTAGGACATTCATCTCCCAGTTTATTACCCAGAGTACTCAAATAGAGGGGAGGTCTTGTTACATACTCTGGATGTTCACAGAATTCTTTGTTTTTACGTTGACCGTACCAGTTCTCTTAAGAAAATCTGATCAGCTGTTTGTATCTTTCGCCCTGAGAATGTTAGGGGCGCCAGTGACTAAGCAGACTTTGTCCAAATGGTTGGTCAACTGCATAGTTTTCTGCTACCAAAAGTATGTCAAACTTTTACCAGAATTGGCTAAAGGTCACTCCACTAGGGGGTGTTGCCACTTCGTTTGCATCCCTCAAAAATGTGTCTGTAGCAGATCTTTGTGCTGCAGCCACCTGGAATTCTGTCCACACATTCATTAAGCACTACAGTTTGGACATTGCTTCCAGAAGGAGAGCGGGTTTTGGCCTAGCCGTTTTCCAGAACTGCTCTCTTAGGAGCTACTGTGGATTGTAATATCCACCACCCATCTGACCTGGATCAATCAATCAAACTTTATTTAACCAGACAAAATTATCCTTGAGCAAGCTCATTTACAAGATGGTCCTGGACAAGTAGGACATATACAGCTACAGCATATTATCGGAGTTGCAGAGCACATACAATGAGCAAATAAATGACAGTTACAGTATAACAAAAAAGATCAGGGCTGGGGAGTATATACAATGCACAACTATCTGTGGTTTGATAATTGACGGTGCATGCAGAGGAATCCCTTATGGCAGGGGCTTTTACAACCAGATGCCACAACGTTACAATAAAGTGAGAGATACTAGGGAGGGTAAGTGGAGGTACAGCACACGAGGGCTTATGGGCAGGGGGAAAAAAACAAGGGAAGGGGTAGGTGAGAGGGTGATTACAGGTATAGTTGTAACAAACGGGAAGGGGGGGAGTTGAGTGCTTTAATCTGAAGGTAGGTATGAACAAGAGAAATGCTAGAATACTTATAAGTGCCTAGTGTTTGGGGAGCCACAGGAGATGGGTGGAAAGTGGTTCTCTGCGGCATGCACACAGGACTCTCAAATTGTGAGTGAGCAGCCTCCTAAAAGTGTGAGGCCCCGGGAGGGAGGAGAGCCTAAGGATCTTTTGCATGGCATTCCAAAGGGAGGGCAGAGAAAAGATGGTAGCAGCTGAACCATGTCGTTTTCTTATTTTAGGTACTTTAAGGGAGACAAGAGACAAACTCCTTAGGCTATATGTGCCCTTGGTACACTCAAAAAGAGTAGAAATACAGGTCGGTAGCTTATTGGTTAGAGCCCTGTAAATCCACATGAGGGAATTTTTTTGCCTCCTCAGAGTGAGGGAGTGCCAATCTAGTGCCTGATAGAACAAGCAGTGGTGGGTACATAGTGGCTTGTTTAGGATAAATCTCAGTGCGCAGTGGTAGAGGGTGTCAAGTTTACATAGCGCCTGGTTAGGACAATGGCTATAAAGAAAGTCAGCATAATCAAGCAGCGGTAGAAAAGTTGGTTGTACAAGTCATTTTCTTGCCTCAAGTGTAAGGAGGCGCCTTATCCGATAAACTGTGCCTAGTCGTTGCCTTAGCCTCATCAAGGTGAGCCATGCAGTTGAGCCTGTTATCCAGCCAGACACCCAGGTACTTGAATTTTTCCACTGGCTCATATCCTTATACTGCTTGGGACTCAGTCCTAATGGTTATTGCCTGCTGCAAGAGCTCTGTCTTGCAGTGAGGTAGTGCAGTTACGCAAGAACTTACCATATCAGTACATCTTTGAGAAGAGCTCTTTCAGCAGGCATGCTTTCTCTCCCTTCTTCCCCCTCATTAGGAAGGAATCATTTTTCTCCCTTTAGGGTATGTTAGAACCTCCTCGGTTCCCCATCCTTCATACAGACAGGTCTGTGGCAGGTGAACTGAGGTGGTGCCGGGAGACTGCCCCTTTATACCATGGGTGACGTAAGGGGCGGGCCGACATCAGGGGGTGGTCCCCCACCATAGACTGCTAGCTAGAATTTTTCTGTGGCGTCCTAGTGCCTGGTGGCTTAGTCCTAATGGTTATTGCCTGCTGCAAGAGCTCTTCTTGAAGATCTACAGTTACGGTAAGTTCTTATGTAACTGTACTACTGTATACAGCTTAAACATTTTTTCCACACCCAACAGTTATGTTTTTAAGTCGGATGTTAGTGTAACAACAAAACAGATGGTGATGTGAAACTGGAGGTTCTCTAAACAACATGTGAGCTTTTCAGTCTCCTCACTGCATTACATTTCTGTGCTTTTCCCTTCCTTTACTGGACTTCTGCTACCCTTTGCAGTTTTGGCACTCGGAAACTTGTTTTTTTTAAATTCTGCACTTTTGAAAGAAATATGTTTATTTCTTTTTTAATTTTTTTATTTTCTGTCAGGGCTTAGTATATGCCCATGGTACCCTGTGACTCCGTGTGGGGCCCACAGATTAGGTCAGGGCCCTTCTGATTCCTTAACGGGGAGGGGGAGCCTGGGTTGATGGATGTGGGACCTGGGGACTAGAAGGTTGTCATTCTGCCTAATCTCTGGATTTACCTCCTTGTCTCCCCCATGAGGATGCTACGTGCTTGGATGCCAACACGCTGAACTTGCACCCGTTGACATTGGTGGTGTGTTGCCCCTCCTGTGGCTCTGCGTTATACCCCCTCCCTATGAGGATGCCACACGCTTGGATGCCAACATGCTGAACTTGGCCCCGTTGACATTGGTGGTGTGCTGCCCATCCTGTGGTTCTGCATTACAACCCCCTCCCCATGAGGATGCCACAAGCTTGGATGCCAACACGCTGAACTTGAACCTGTTGACACTGGTGGAGTGCTGTCTACCGCATGGCTCTGCGTTGCACCCCCCCCCCATGAGGATGCCACATGTTTGGATGCCATCACGCTGAACTTGCACCCGTTGACACTCGTGGTGTGCTGTCCGCCCCGTCGCTCTGCACTGCACCTCCACTTGTGGTCTCCCAGGGGACGATATTGCAGCAGTGTGCCTATGCCTTCCTCCACTTGACTGTTTTCCCCCTGGCTTCCCCCGATGACCCAGGCTCATTCATGAACCTGGGTCACAGGCGTAGCTCTGTTGTTGTGCTGATGGGCCGGCATGCAAATCTGTATTTTCTGCTCTTTCTGTGCCCTGCAGGAAAACATGAAACTGGCAAGAGTGGTGACTATTGCTGGCATGTTAATGAATCTGTCATGAGGAAGTGTGTGGAGTGTTTTGCTAAAATCTAAGTATAGCCCAAAGTAGCCAAAAGCGAGGGTTCTGGGCAGACTGATTTGGCCATCTGGCCTTTATCTGCAGTAATATCTAGGTTTCTAAGTTGGTTCTGAACTTCGGGAAATGTGGAATTACAGGAAATGTAGCACAATGGACAGAGAGCTGACTAAGCAATAGGGCTCAGCCGGTAGAGGTGCATGGGACCACATCAGACTATAAAGAAGTTACCAGTGGGGATCTGCAGGGGTTGCTGTTGGGACCCCTTAATGTTCAATATTTTTATTGAAAACCTGGAGTCGGGTTTCAGCTTGGGTAATTTAAATTTACTAATCACACAAAGGGTGGTAGATTCCAGATAAGAGGAAGAAAGTTTGCAAAAAGAGGTACTGGGGATGGGGCAACAAGTTGTAAATGGGGTGGGAGTGATAAGAGGCAAATGAAATTCGGTGAGGAGAAGTGTGTGAGATCCTTCACATTCACGTTGGATGTACTATTTAAATAGAAAGCAAACTGCAAAGACCTCGAAGTCCTCATTGATGGGAATTGGAAGCTACAGTGACAGTGGGTTTGCATATCTAATGCTGGGCTATCTCATTAGAACAGGCCCCAAAAGAGATGGGATTCTGACCCTTTCTAGCACAGTGGTAAGGTCACACATGGAATACTGTATGCAGTTCTTACCACTATGGTATAAAAAGGATATTGCAGGAGCTGGCCCAGTGGTACAGAGAGCTGAGACGCCTTGGGTGCCTTACCTCTCCTCCGCTGGCAACTCAAGTTTGGGGAATGAGCTTGGGACGCTGGGAGTTGGTCCTACGGGGGAGAGCTGGGAGAGGATAGAAGAGCTGCTTGGCAGCTGTCCTTTCCTGGACTGGGGAAGCGAGTCTTCCTGGCTCTTGGTTGCCCCTGAGTGGAGACTCTGTGGTAGTGGTGGGGAAATGGGGGGCTGGCACTAGGCCGGATGTGTGGAGCGGGGCCGCTGGTTCCAGAATGCATGGGCGCCTCCACACGCATGCGCAGCTATGTCGCTGAGGCCATGGAGAGCAAAGGGGAGAAAAACGGGGGAACGCACCATGTCGCTGTATATGATAGCCCTCAGGACTCATGGGTCCCACACTGTATGGATCCCTACTGGTCAGATGGCAGGGAAGCAGCAGGCAGAACAGGGAGTCCTGGAGTCGAGGCCCGATGAAAGGTTGCAACAGAGGGCAAAAAGTGCAGAATTGGGGCAGCAGAGAGCTACTACAATAATTACTGGTTCTCTGAGGTAAAAGCTGTTGGGAACACTAGGGGAAGTATGATTTTTCCCTGGGAAAAGAAGACTGAAAGGAGATGTTTCATTTTTAATCTTTAGAAGGGATTGGATAAGATGAATCGGACAACTATTTCAGCTTATTCAGGGCAGCAGAACTAGAGGGCGCACTGTTTGTGTAAGGGAATAGAGGTAAGGGTAATGTGAGAAAGCATTTCTTCACCAAGAGAGCAGCAAACCGATGGGACAAGTTCTCAAAGGAAGGTGTGCAAGTGGGGAGTGTCGAATCTTTTAAACTCAAGTTGGATCAGTTCTTTGGGACAAATAACATAACTGGGTGCTTCATTTAATGCATTGAGGGTGGGGTATATGGAACATACCTGTCATTGCAGAATTACTGTGCTCTGGGGTAAAGGGGGTGGCAGATCACTTGTCTTTGGGGTTCCCAGGGGTTTCTGCCACTGGTGCATTTCCTCTCCATAGTGCCAGTGTCCATAAAGTGTACTGGTAATCTAAAAGTCAAGAGAACCTTAGCACAAAAGGACTGAGAGGGGTTACCCGGAAAGGGCTTGGCAGTGAAGCCAGGTTTTAAAGAAATGTAAAATGACATATATCACCACAGTGCATTATGGGGCATGTGTAATTTTACAAATAAACTGATAGCTGTGCTCATTTATCAATGGCTACAGCTGTTTCCCATGAAACGCAAAGCTGCAGCTGCCTGGATGGCAGGAAACCAACACCATGGACACTGGGTCTTTTTTCATATAGCAATTCTTATGTTTCTATGCAACCCATGCACACCAAGCAAGGAATAAATTTGTCTTGAACCTATTTTTTATATTGTTTATCCAGGATATCCTGACTGAGAAACATCTTGTTTCCAGTGGGGTCCTGCTTCTACCCATTTCCGCAGCTGGGTGGACTGGAGCACTGAGAGGTTAAGTGACTCACACAAGGTCACGCAGTAAGTATTTGGTTCTAGTGGGATTTGAACCTATGATCACCTGGTTCCCATGCTGATGCTTTGACTAGTAGAGCACACTGCTCCTTATGAACCCAGAGGAACCCCATTCCCTCTTCCTCTTACAAAATTGTATGGGAGTTCTGATCCCCTGATACCTTTTTCCTTTGACTTGCATATGAGAGCCCCTCCCCCTAGTGATGACCATTTCCTTCTTCCTGATGAGGTTGATCTTTGAACGCGTCATAAAGGTAGAGGCAGCAACATGCCTTAGAGGGGCAGAATCTGTTCTATTGCACTGCAGTATAATGTAGCCTTATGGCAGATTTTCTTACTGGCATAATACTAGAGTAGAAAGAAAGGCAGAAGAGAGCAAGAAATAAGTGCCTTAGCTGGGATTTGAACCCAGGCCACTCGGAAGTTCCAGTGTGCCACTAAGGCAACTGTGCAGCACCAGGTTGTGCATTTGAGAAAGAGTAACATGCTTCTGGGTATTCCAGGTTTCCAGCTGCCTTGGTGGTGCGGCTGGTAGCTCATCAGAACGGTATTCCAGTCAGCTTGGGTTTCAGACCCAGCAAAGCCACTTACTTCTTTCTCTTTTCTGTCTGTCTGTGTGAAATTTATGTATTGTACATATCACACCCTTGTGAATAATAAATGGAGAAAGGAGAGCCTCTTTGGGAATTTGCCATCTGGTACCTGAAGGCGATTATTTTCTCCTTTTTGTTCCTGCCTTTGAAAGAGCTCAACACCTGGCCGTCTTTCCCTTCAGCGCATCACCCCTCAATACGTTAGCACAGTAGTCAGCCTGGTGTATCATGTGGTGCAAGTACATCCCCTGGTAACAAACAGGGCCCCCAGGAGCTAGGTCAGGGGACTGGGATTCCCAGATCTCCCAGTTTTGGTGCTAGCATATTGACCTGATATCCTTAAAACTGCACTGGAGTTTAATAGAAATAGCAATGGTGTGTGCCAATATGTCTCCAGAGGAAAACAAGGTAACATACTATAGGGTTATGGTAGTGCAGAGAATCTGGGATCCATCATGGCTTCCCCTCAACTGATACTACGTTATCTTGAATACTTGTCTCCCTCAGAAATCTATCTAGTCCTGTGTTGCCCCTACTCATACTGTGTAACCACCAGCGCCATTTTCCCTCAGTAATCTTTATTTATTGATTGAAATGCTTCATCGGGAAAGCATACTGAACAACAAGTTGCTCGTCTCCCGGTGCGACCTGGGGGGGAGGGGTACAAGTGGATGCAAACGGTGAATACACATACAGTTAACATTCATGAGGGAATCAGTACAGAGAATAACAGGAAATTCGGCAGTAGTTTCCAGGGGAGGTGAGGTCCCCACTCTTTGGGAGAGGGAGGACCACTGTGTGTTTTTGTATAGTCCTGTGTTACCCCCTACTCATTCTGTGGAACCCTCAATGCCATTCTTACATAGTTACATAGTAGTTGTTGGCAGAAAAGGACCCCCTGGTCCATCTAATCTGCCCAGGTTTAGTTTTTATTTAATTTCTTACTGCTTTACTTTGGATCCTACTGGACTTGTTTCCATACTTCCCCTCTGTCCTAATCTCACTAGTCCCCTGTGTCTGTCCCATGCATGCTTGAATGCCTCCATGGTGTTTGCACCCACCACTTTCTCTGGTAGCCTGTTCCAGAGTTCAGCCACCCTCTCAGTGAAGAACTTCCTCACACTGCCTCTGAGTCTCCCCCCTTGTAGCCTAATATCATGTCCCCTAGTCCTAGTGCTCATCCTTTTCTACAGCTAGCTGTTCTCCCCTACCTTATTTATCACTTTGGCATATTTGAATGTTTATATCATGTCCCCCCTGCCCCTTCTTACCTCCAGTGAATACATATTTAGTTCTCTGAGCCTTTCCTCATAGTTTTTTGATGCATGCCCTGGACCATTTTGGTAGCTCTTCTCTGCACTGTCTCCACCTGGTTGATGTCTTTTCTGAGATGGGGCCTCCAGAACTGGACACAGTACTTGAGGTGGGGCCTCACCAGTGACCTATATAGGGGCAAAATTACATCCCTCTTTCTACTTGTTGTTCCTTTCCCAATACATCCCAGCATTCTGCTTGCCTTACCCACTGCTTTACCACACTGACTAGACACCTTGAGGTCCTCTGTTGTGATGACTCCTAGGTCCCTTTCCTGGTTAGTTGTTGCCACTACCTCTCCTCCTAGTTGGTATATTGCTCCTGGGTTCTTTCAACCCATGTGCATAACCTTGCACTTTTTAGCATTAAACCCCAATGGCCATACCTTTGACCATTCCTCCAGTTTACGTCCCTTCTCATCCTATCCACCCCTCGTTTGTCGACCTTGTTGCAGATCTTTGTGTCATCTGAAGACAGGTATACTTTTCCTTCAAGTCCATCTGCAGTGTCTCCAGTGAAGACATTGAATAGTAAAGACCCCAGGACTGACTCCTGCAGTACTCCACTTGTCACCTCCCTCTCTTCTGATCTCCCCCCCATTCACTACTACTCTCTGGCTCCTGTTGCTTAGCTAGTTCTGCACCCACTTTACCACTTTTGTCCTCAACCCTAGACCGTTCAACTTGTTGACTAATCTCCTGTGTGGGATCGTATCAAAGGCCTTCCTGAAATCCAAGTAGGCCACGTCCACTGCTCCTCCCGATCCACAACTCTTGCCACCCAGTCGAAGAACTCGATTAGGTTGGTTTGGCATGGTCTCCTCCATCAACCCATGCTGTCTTGGATCCTGCAGATTGTTACTGGTCAGGTACTCCCCATCCTTTTTTTTTTTTTTTTATTATTAATGTCTCGATTTCCTTCCCCACCACTGATGTCAGGTTTTCCGGCCTCTAGTTCCCTGTCTCCTCCCTGTTTCCACTCTTGTGGATCGGCACCACATCTGCCCTTCAGTCTCTTGGTAATATCCCTGTATCCAAGGATAGGTTGAACAGGGCTGCCAGGGGAGCAGCTAGATCTTTCCTCAGTTCTTTTAGTATCCTTGTGTGCAACCCGTCGGGACCCATGGCCTTGTCCACTCTTAATTTCTCCAGTTCCCTAAGTACCCTCTCCTCTGTAAAGGGGCTTGTGTCCATTCCCCCACACCATTACTTCCTTTCTCCTTTATCTGTGGACCATTTCTCTCCCCTTCTTTCGTGAATACTGTACTGAACAAAAATACTTGTTCAGTATGTTTCCCTTCTTCTGGCCCTCTTCTACACATTCTCCCCTTGAGTCTCACTATTACTGCCTTGTTTTTTTCTTTTTTCGCTGATATATCTATAATATGTTTTGTAGGATCATGGATATGATGTTCTATCCACACTTATTGGCATGTCCTTTCCCCTTTAAGATCAGCCGGAAAGTCTTAAAGCTGGCTCCTCCCACCCACCCGGGTGGTATGACCCTCGGCTCCGCCCCATGACACCAGATCTTCCTTTCCGCTCGAAGATACGGGTTCCCTCCTAGTCGCTCATGTGTGTAGTAGGCTCTGGTGCTCCAAAAATGAAAATTATGTACCTACCATAATTTATGATCTTCTCTTGTATCTTCACCATTCATTACTGCTGGGTGTAAGTCGGAAGCGTGCACCTGCTATGGGAGTTTTTTTTTTTTTTTTTTTGAGGAAGGAGTCGGTGAGAGCGACGCACTGCGTGGTGTGCAAGAGGTGGCTGTTAGGCGCCGCAGATTCCCCGTCCATCCCAGTTCTGTAAGCCAGAGAGGTGAAATAAAGACTTTAGAAAAATAAGAGTGAGGCAAGAGAGCCAAGGGATAGACAAAGGAAAGGAAACAAGCTGAAAAAGGAATAAGCGGAAAAGAGGACGGGAAAGAGGAGAACCCTACCCTAAGGGACTGCAGAACCTCACTCCTCAGGTGGCTGAGGAGGAGGAGGAGGAGGAGGAGAGAGGATCAGAGTTTAGAGCAAGGATCCCTTTTCAGATGGCTCAACTGAACCTTCTGCACAGCTTTGTATGAGAGAGGCAGATTTTACCTACACATCCCGCTATCTTGTTACCCATCACTCAGGCTGAGAGCGCTCAGAATGCCGAAGGCAAAAAAAAATCTGTTCTGGAGGAGAGAGCCCCCAACTAGGTGAGAGGAAGAGATCCCACTAGTACATGACCATATGACAGTACTAGAGGGGAGAGGGGAAGCCCCAAGGAAGAGCAACCTCTTTTGGAAAGATGGACAGAGAAGGAAACTCCTTCTGACTCCCTGGAGAAGGTAGGGATCAATGATACCAGACCACTCGTTCAAGAGTTGTTAAATTGCCGAATCGGGCTAGAGAGGTAACTAGCCCGGGTCTGGTATATACAAGGCACGATCCAGGGACACCAGCTACGTCCGAAGACCAAGGGCTAGAGGACCATCTTAGAAACTAACCCTGCTGGTTGGAGATTAAACTAATCTGGCCTGAAGGAAAGTCCTCGAAGGGACGCCTGCTAGGAATATCAGAAAGAGTTCCCTCAGATGGAAAGGAGCTCCACTCCCTCTCCTCCTACTTCAAATCCTTTGCTGCTTCTTTAGAGAAGAACAGAAGGTCCCAAGGAACCAGAGGATTAAGCCCCACATGGTCTTGGGGGGGAGGAGGGCGAGCAGGGTGGGGGAGATGCCCAAGAAATGAGGCCCATGAGGGAAAGGTGGTCGGGATTCAGTAATGAATGGTGAAGATACAAGAGAAAATCAAGAATTACGGTAGGTACATAATTTTCATATCTTCCCTTGTCAGCCTTCACCAATTATTACTGCTGGGTGAGTACCAAGCCCCCCTGGAGGGGGCCTGATGTTCAGCCCTGAGGGAGCGGATCCCTCAGCCTCCTGCAGGTGGAAAGCAGGAGAGGGGAGACCCTAATCAATAGACTGGGGCAGTCTAAGGTTGCTGAGGATGAGGAGGTGTCCCCCGTGGCCAGGGGGACAGAGGATGCCCCCCCTGAAGAATCCTCCTCATCCTGCAGGAAAACAGATGGGTCCCCTGGAAAGCATAGGAAGTCGCCCTACGCTGGGCAATGGGTGACAGTCTGGACAGACGAAGCCATGCCATCTGCCTTATGCAGATCGCTGTCTCTGCCAGTCTGGAAACCACCTCATTGGTGTCATAAGACGCCCTTGCCTGGTGCCTTGCAAGCTCCAGACCCTGTACAGAGAAGGCAATGACTTGTCTGGACTGCTCCGTATCAGGCATAGATGCCAGAACCTGTGCCAGCATCAACCACAGATGCCTGTTGTAGGCAGTGTGGTGTGCCTGATGTTAACCTATACACATCAAAACACAAGCCGAAGAGAAGACTCTTCATCCCCACCGGTCAAATTCAGCAGGATCCGGGGGTCGATCGTGTGCCAGGCACCGAGGCCTGGAAGGAGTGTCTAGGGACGTCAAGCCTGAGGGCGGGTGAGGTAGGGAACTTAGAGACTCGTGGGCGGCACAGTACCATCTCCTGTAGTCTGCCGGGGCTGGAGAAGGGGTGGCTGCAGACTGCCAGGTGCGGATAGACGTCTCCTGGAAAGGGATTGGCCAGGAAGGCACCATGAAGTGGTGAACGCTGAATTCACTAAGTAATGCACGCATCTGCCGCTTGATATTGTCCCTTCGAACGAAAGAAATACGAAGCTCTGAGACCAGCCTCGAAAGGAACCGCTGATATTCTGTGAAATCAGAGTCGGAGGACAGGTGGACAGGAGGTTCCTCTTCCTTAGAAGAGGAAGACTAGGAGGAAGTGGAGCTTGAACGATCAGAAGACTCCTGCGGCAAGGGGGACAGGCAGAAGACCTGTTCGTTCATGGCCCTGACATATGAAGGGAAGGCTGCTGCAGTAGCTCTGAATGTCTCCCAAGTTAGGGGGCCCTATAGGACCCACATGGCCTGGGAGAGAGGGGGTGGCTGCAGAGGGATGGGCGAAGGGCACCTGAGAGTGTGCCTGGCCTCTGCTGGGGCTCTGAGATCCAGGGAGTGATGCCACCATGACTGGGGGCCCTGAGACCATACTGGGTTGCGAAGAGGTAACTTGAGAAGGCAAACTCCTGAAGAGCCCAGAAGGGGAATCTCCCCTGTGACGCGACTGAGGTTGCATGTGTCCAGAAGGACAACCCTCTGTGCCACCACTTGAGGGCACTCTCGAGACTTCGAAGGAAAGGCGGGGTTCAGCACTGTGACTCCTCCCCATACCCCATAGGGCAGTGGGAATGCGCTGCCACTCCTTCCCCCATGACCTCTCAACCCCTCCGACTCTGAGGCAGCCTTCTTTCTCGACACCAGCGTAGGAGCTCCCTGCTGTGCGGGCCACCGGAGGGAGGTCACAGTAGCAGGGTTGCCCGCCCCTTCCCGAGGGGCCCCAGCAGCACCAGAAATGGCAGCTGCCTGGGCCCTCTCAGAGGAGGGTATCCTCTCCCAAATCCCGGAGCTGTTGCCCCTAGGGGATCCCAGGCCACCCCAGCCGTGAGACCCCCATGGCGAACGTGCTCTGGGGACTCAGAAAGATGAACACTGGGCCGCCTGACACCCCAGCCTATAGAGAGTTCCGATTCCGAAGAATCAGGCTGCCAGTCCGGGTCCACCTCTGAGTCATCCTCCTCCTCCGAAGAGGAGTCGAGCAGAGTGACCTCCAGTGAGGCAACCCCTGAAACATCTCCAACGACGTCACCGGGAATGGCGCTGACGCAGACTGTGACGTCGTCAGTGGTGGCACTCGAGTCCTCCGCCCTGTGGACGGTGCTGGAACCCAAAGCAGCACCGCCAACGGCACCGGGCTAGTCCCCGACGCCGCGGATGGCACCGGAACCCAAAGCAGCGCCACCTGAGTCACTGACGCCGTAGACAATGCCGGAACCCAAAGCAGCGCCACCAATTGTGCCGCCCAAGTCCGGAACACAGAGCGTTACCGGCCAGCGGCATTGAGGGTCCGCCAGTGCTTGTGCATTTCGCGAGCCGGGGCCACGTGACATTGGGGGAGCTTGCAGCTCTGTGGAGGTGACTGCCAGGATGGCGCTAGCGATGCGACACCTGAAGGAATCGCACCGCTTTTCCGGCACTGAAGAAGAAACTTCCTCCTCAGCAAGGCTGGAAGTGGAGGAGGTCTCCTCCTCGTTGGGCCGTATAGACCCGGGAGGGGACCTGGAGGAAAGGTCAAGAGATCTGTTCTGGGAGGTCTGTGGGCAACTTCGTCCTCCAAAAGTCGGCGGAGCTCTGACGATCTTAAATGCACAGATTTCCAGTACATGGTGGTCCATGGCAAAACAGGCATCGCAGTGGTCCATATCCTGGTTGAGTCCCAGGTACCAAAGGCAAACATCATGTTGATCCGTGACGGAGAATTGTCAGCCACAGGGGCACCAACACATAGGGATTTATGCTTGGCCCCTGAATCGGACATGATGTGAAAAAATTCACAAAAATAGCCAAAGATCCCGGTGCTATCGATAATATAAAAAAGAACAGTCTTAATGAATCAGCGGCCTCGAGAAACTCCATGTCAAAATAAGGCCTAATGGCATAGCAAACTTCTGAACTCGTGCAGCAGGTGCAGCCTCAATGGCGGGAGAAACAGAACTGGGATGGAGGAGGTCTGTGGTGCCTAACTGCTGTGCACCACGAGAGTGTCACCTCGTGGCCCAGACCTCCTTCCAAAAAAAAACACTCCTAAGGGTGCGCTTCCATCTTACACCCAGCAGTAATGAATGGTGAAGATTGACAAGGGAAGATCTCGGTTTTACCGATCAAGATTCACAGAATCTTTCTGAATTATTTTGAAATGGCGACCGCGATGGAGGACAAGTCCTCACCCGGGTTCTGCTGGTATCCCTGGAGGCAGAAAATCTCCAGGACTGACCAGCACACAACGTGCGTGTACTGCCTGGGTCTCGATCATGACACTCTGGCCTGTGACCTTCGTCGTTGTTTTCATCCAGATATTTTGAAATTGAAATTTATTGGAGAACTTTTTATTCCATAGAAATACAAATACTACCAGACTACTAAAAAGTCCATTTCTACTCACTTACACAGACTAAAAACCAAGACAAAGGAAAAGGAAAAAAAAGGAAAGGTAAAGAAAAGCAGGAAAGAGAGGAAAGGGAGAGACGAGATTAACAGGTGGGAGAGTGCTTTCAGAAATTAAAGAGAGGAGAAAAGGGAGATGAACACTCAATACTATAAGTGCTGTCAACAACTTATTGCCTTTAACAGATATTAATATTCTCTTAACTGTTGCTAAAGGCCCCAACATACAAAATCCCCCTAATAATACATTTATATACTAAGTACTTAATAAAAAGGGAACTTACTCGGAAATTAATAGAGAAGCAAGGCAGCAACCTAGACAAAAGAAGACCGCCTGGCCTCTAATCCCATGCAGAACCTTCAGACCGGACCAGGAGAGTCCTCTCAAGCATATCTAGCCAGCAATTCTAATACAGGTTTCCCCTCCCGGGAGGCCATGAAATGCAAAAATGGTAGCCATCTCCCTTTGAATCTGTCTACAGATAACCTCAGCTTGGCTGTCAGATATTCCATGTCTAGGACCTTGGTGCAGATTTCATACCATGTAGAGGTAGTAGGCTTGTCCAGAGTAAGCCAAGACAAATTAATAGCCTTGAGGGCTGCTGCCACCAAAATTCCAAACAGATAATGGGAAGACCTGGAAGCCAGAAGAGGGGGAGGTAATCCCAATAACCAGTACTGAGTGGACTCTGCCAGTACTATTTCAAAAATCCTTTCAAAAATATCCTTTACTTCCCTCCAGTACTCCCGTATAACTTTGCATTCCCAGAATATATGAAAATATGTGCCCACCAACTGACAGTTTCTCCAGCAAAGGTCGGAATGGTGTAACCCATAATGTTTAGTCACCGTAGGAACCCTTTAAAATCTAACAGCTAACTTCCACCGAAATTCTCGCCAAAAGAGGGACGAAGTAGTGTTATGAATAGTTTTCTAAATGGAGGTCCAGTCAGATTCTGACAGGGCCATGCCTAAATCACTATGCCACTTGTCCCTAACCAGGGCTAAGGAGTCGCCCTCAGCACAATTCATCCCCTGTACTAATCTGGAGATAATTTTTTTTGATTCAGGGACTTGATCAAGGATGACAGGGTAGCGTGCACTGGGTTGTTTAAAAATTCTGTACCTAGGTCAAGCTTCTTTTCATTTAAGTGAACATAGTGTCTTAACTGGAGGTATCGAAAAAAATCGGTATGTTGGAGGTTGAATTCGGCCTTTAACTGCTGGAATGATTTTACTAGATTCTGATTGAAAAGCTGGCCCAGATTAGTCAGCCCCAATCTCGCCCACCGCTGAAAACCCATATCCCACCTGAGTGGGCTGAAATCTAAGCAGCTCAGTATAGTTGTGTGTTTGTTAAGCTTTAAAATACTGCCTAGCTTTGAGTTCATGTCCCTCCAAACCTGAGAAATCACCCTAGTGAGAGGATTCCTAAAATCAAGCAGGCGCAGCCTAGGAGTGGCCAGAAAAATAAGTTCTGAGACATTTCCCAGGGGAGAATCCGCCCCCTCAATCTGAACCCACTTCGGTGGGGACTCCTGAACCATAGTCACCAGCGACTACAACTGAGATGCCCAGAAATATTTCTGGACATCGGGTACCCCAAAGCCCCCCCTCTCCTTAGGGGCCACCATGCTCTTCCATCTCACCTGTGGCTTCCTGCCAGACCACAGAAATTTAGAGAGGGTAGAGTTCAGGTCACGCCAAAAATTCCTCGGGGGTCTGAAGGGAATGGCACCCATTATAAACAACAGGCGAGGGAGAATATTTATGCGAATGGATTCACCCCTGCCCGAAATGGATAGGGGGAGCTCCCTCCATCCATCTGTTACAATCCTCCCTAATCTCCTGAAGTACCCTTAAATGATTTGTGGAATATAGAGCCTTGTAATCCCTGGGGACCCATACTCCTAGGTATCTGAACCCTGACTTGCACCACTTAATTTGCTGCACCTGTGGTAAGGGCTGATTCAGGAGACCTCCCAGAGGGAATAGCTCGGATTTGTCCGGATTGACCTTATAACCAGAGAAAACTCCGAATTTAGAGAGGAAGCTGAAAATCCTGGGAACTGCATTTACAGGATCTGATATATATAGCAATGTATCGTCCGCATAAAATGAAATCTTAACCTCCACCCCCCCTAACCTGGAGACCCTGGAAGACATCTGTCTGCCGAATAAATGCTGCCAGGGGTTCCAAACTAAGGGCAAATAAGAGAGGGGGAGAGAGGACAGCTCTGCCTGGTGCCTTGCTCGATCCCAAATTGAGTGGAAGTCGTCGCGTTCACCCGGACCTTAGCTCTGGGTTTAGAGTATAGGTTGGTTATCCAAGTCCGAAATTTTTCACCAAACCCAAAGCCCCCCAAGACCGAATCCAAATATTGCCAATGTAAATGGTTGAATGCTTTTTCAGCATCTAAAGATAGTATTGCTGAAAGTGGGGAATCAGTAGGGAGCTGGGCCGTGGAAATAACATTTAGCAACAATCTGATGTTGTCTTGAATGTGCCTCCTGTGTATAAATCCCGTTTGATCTGGATGAATTAAGACGGGGACCACCTTCTATAAACGTACGCTGATGATCTTAGCGAAGATTTTAGCATCTTGGTTGAGTAACGAGATAGGTTGATACCCAGCACATGATGTATGATCTTTCCCTGATTTGGGCAATACTGAGATAAGGGCCTCACCCCATGTGTCTGTCAAAGCCCCTGGCTCCTGCGCCATATTGCAGACTCTAGTGAGCAGAGGGGTTAACAGATCCTGGAACCCTTTATAAAATTCTGAAGTGAACCCATCAGGGCCGGGGGCCTTGCCAGTGCAGAGTGACTTGATAGCTGCTGCCACCTCACCCTCTGTGAAAGGAGCCTCCAAGGAGTCCCTCTGATTACCTCACAGGACTGGGAGCTCTAGACCTTGTAAAAAATGTGAAATTTTTTCCCCACCTTCTTATGTTTCTTCCTTCGTATAAAGTTGTCTATAGAATTCTGCGAATTCCTGTGCAATATCACCTGGAAGAATCTTATAAGGATGATTAGGCGGATCAGAGCTGACCTTAGGCGCACACCTATCAGCCGCCTGGTTGCGAAGCCTTAGGGCAAGCATTTTGCCTGCCCTCTTTCCCCTCTTATAATAACGCTGCCCAGTGTATCTAAGGGAATTCATTACCCTTCTGTATAATAGAGTTGTATGAGTCTCTAGCCTCCCTTAACTTTTTAAGTGTATGGATGACCCCATGCATTTGTGTGTGGCCTCCAGGTCAGCAGTAGAGGTAAGGGTTTCCTGCATATGAGCCCGATGCAGCTTATGCTTATGAGAAGAAAATGCTATCGTGTGCCCTCTCACCACCGCCTTTAAGGCATCCCACAAAAACTTGGGCCTGGAAAGTGCCCCTGTATTTTCTCTCAAATAACACTGAATAACCTTTTTAGTAGATTCTATATACTGTTTATTGTTGAGTAGTCCCGGGTCAAATCTCCAAAGACCGCCCCCCTCCGCTGTGTCCCACTGAAGTTGTGCCTTGACCATAGCATGGTCGGAGATCATAATCGGGAGGATAGAAATGTCCCAGAATGAATGCAAAACATTTTTCTGAGTGTAAAATCTGTCCAGTCTGGAATACATACTGGAAGCCGGAGAGAAAAAGGTGAAATCTTTCACCAAGGGACTGAACTGCCTCCATGAGTCAGTTAGTCCAGCTTCTGCAAGCAAGTTACGAAGTAACCGGGAGCAGGCCCTTGAACCTGGGATTTTGGTGGAACTTCTGTCCAAACTGGCGTCCTCAACACAATTCCAATCACCCATTAAGATAACTTGTCCGGGAGGTAGGCTTGCCACCGAGTTGAACAGAGGACGAAAAAACTCTCCTGAGGGAGGGTTGGGGGCATAAATTCCAATCAAATGTATTGACCGACCCTTGTAAATGCTGAAGACCGTCAGTTGGTGTCCCGAACCTGATTTAATTACAGATTGAATCTGAAATGGAAGACCCCTACGAAAAAGGATAGCTACTGCCCCCCTTTTGGATTGAGGGTGCTCGTCAGAGCATACCATTTTCACCCAATCCCTACGCAATTTCATATGCTCTCCCAGGGTCAACCTGGTCTCCTGAAGACAGGCAATATCACACTTTTCCCTTTTAAATACAGCTAATATCTTTGCATGTTTAACAACATTGTTAATTCCTTTAACATTAAGCGAACAAATTGTCAAGTCAGCCATGTTATTTGTCCAAAAAAAACTCCGGAAATAATTATACGCCTTGCTTCCAATTGCAAGATCTTAATGCATGATTGTGTTGAAAGGCACTCTCCCAAAAGCAAGTAAAGACAGAGAAGAAAGAAAGAGTGGAAAAGAAACAGAGCAGCCATTGTAGAACACAGTGAATCAAAAAAGAAGTTGCAAGCCCTGCACAAAACGCGCTGGACCTGCCTCCACAAAGGGAGTGCAACGACAGGGAGTCATTGCTCGTATCTAACGTGACGCCCAAAGCGTCCGATCGTGCTGGTGGTACTCAGCTCGGCGGGCGCTTCAATGCGAAATAGGGGGAGAAATATGTTA
This sequence comes from Neoceratodus forsteri, assembly GCA_016271365.2. NCBI lineage: Eukaryota > Metazoa > Chordata > Ceratodontiformes > Ceratodontidae > Neoceratodus > Neoceratodus forsteri. The sequence goes on along the minus strand of JADMNL010000024.1, from coordinate 252,392,306 downwards.
CACCCCCTAGAGGGAACTACGCTCCACTAGGAGTGAAAAGGTTGGGGGGCTCCCCAGAAACCTGGAGAGTCACCAGCCTGTGCCCTCTGATAGAAACATAGAAACATAGACTTTGATGGCAGATAAGGACCGGTAGGCCCATCTAGTCTGCCCATTTCCCTACCTACAAGATAGGCTGCAGATTCTAGTTAACCAACAGCCTATTTCTTCCTACCCCCCACAAGAATTGCCTTATGTCTGTCCCATGCATTCTTGAATTCTCCCACAGTTTTAGACCCCACAATCTCCTCAGGAAGGCTGTTCCATCCATCCACTACCCTCTCTGTGAAATAATACTTCCTCACATTGCCCCTGAACCGCCCTCCTTCTATCTTTAAATTGTGTCCACTTGTTCTTGCAAGTCTCTTTTTCTGAAAGATGCTACCCTCTTGGACTTTGTTGATTCCACGAGGTACTTAAAAGTTTCTATCATGTCCCTCCTCTCCTTCTTTCCTCAAGGGTATACATATTAGCTCTTAGTTTCTCCTCATCTGGCTTCTCTTGCAGACCCTGCACCATTTTAGTTGCCCTCCTCTGACTACCTCTATCCTGTCTATGTCCTTGCGGAGATGGGGTCTCCAGAACTGGACACAGTACTCAGATGGGGTCTCACCAACTGTCTGTACAGAGGATAACAACTTCTTGTTTTCTGCTGATGCCTCTCCCTATACATCCCAGTATACCCCAGCCCTCCCTACTGCCTTCTCACATTGCTTGCTAACCTTAAGGTCATCTGATATGATTACCCCCAGGTCCCTTTCCTTTTTGTCGTTTACTACCTCCCCACCCATTGTGTATTCTTCCCTGGGTTCTTGTTTCCCAGGTGCATTATTTTGCACTTCTTTGCATTGAATCCTAGCTGCCATACTTCTGACCATTCCTCCAACCTTGCCAAGTCCCTTTTCATCCTTTCCACGCCTCCTTGTGTATCAACCCTGTTGCAGATCTTTGTGTCATCTGCAAAAAGGCATACTTTTCCTTCCAGTCCCTCTGCAATGTCACTGATGAAGACATTAAAAAGGACTGGACCCAATACTGAACCCTACGGTACCCCACTAGTAACCCCTCTTTCTTCAGAGTGGACTCCATTTACAATTACCTTCTGTGTCCTGTTGTGCAGCCAATGTTTTACCCAGGCTACCACCCTGGGACCCACTCCCAGGCTGGTTAATTTGACTATTAATCTTTTGTGTGGGACTGTGTCAAATGCCTTGCTAAAGTCTAGGTAGGCCATGTCCACAGCCCCTCCCTGGTCTACTACTTTGGTCACCCAGTCAAAGAAATCTATTAGATTCGTTTGACATGACCTTCCCGCTGTGAACCCATGCTGCCTTGGGTCCTGTGCTCCACTGGCCTCTAGGTACTCAACTATTCTTTCCTTCAGAAGTGACTCCATCACTTTCCCTACCACAGAGGTCAGACTGACAGGTCTGAGTTTCCTGCCTCTGTCTTGGTCCCACTTTTGTGAAGGAGATCACATCCCCTTCCTCCAGTCCTCGGGTACCACACCTCCTCCCATGATTTATTAAAAGAGTAGCCAGTGGTTTCACTAGTTCCTCCTTAATTTTTTTAGAATTCTGGGGTGAATTCCATCAGGACCCATTGCTTTGTCCACCTTCAGTTTTAGGAGTTCTTGCAGAACCCTTTCTTCTGTGAAAGGACTGGGATCGACCCCCCTATCAAGAGTGCTTCTGTTAATTTAATTAGGCACTTCCCCCTCCTCTTTTGTGAATACTGAGCAGAAATATTTGTTCAGTATCCCTGCTTTTTCACTGTCCCCCTCTGCCCACCCACCGTTCATTCTATTCAGCCTCACTGTCCCTCCTTTGTCTTTCTACGCTCGCTGATGTACCTATAAAAGGTTTTATCCCCCTTCTTAACTGAGTTGGCTATCTTTCCTCAGTTTGGGCCTTTGCTATTCTGACTTCCCTCCCTGCTTCCTTCTGCCTTAACTGGTACAGCTCTCTGTCCTGCTCCTTCTGTGTTTCCTTATACTTCTGGAATGCTATCTTTTCTTCCTGACTTTCACAGCCACCTCTTTTGAGAACCATAGTGGCTTTTCTTTCGTTTTGATTTGTTTATTTGCTTCACGCAAAGGCTTGTTGCCTCTGTGATGGCAGTTTTGATGATTCTCCATTGTTGCTCCACACCTCCTCCTAGCCTGTTTGCTAGTACTTTTCTGAGGTACTCTCCCATCTTGCCAGAGTCAGCCCTCCTAAAGTCCAGTACCCTCACTTTTGTATGGCTTGACTCTGTAGCTGAGTGTAATGGAGTTGATGGTTTCCTTAAGGAAAAACTTCCGGGAAGGGCTGGGAAAAAAACCCAAAAAACTTCTGGTCTACAACTTTAACCCAATAGTGAACACACCTCCTTAAAGGAGAATCCAGTGATCTCAGACTGCAAAGAAAAAAAAAGGGGGGGAGGGCCACCATCACATAAATGGGGGAGGGTCACACCAGTTTGAGATCCATTCAGGTGGAACGAGTGGGGTCTTAAGAGGGATATAACACCCTTGGTTTGCACAAAAAAGAAAAAACCCTTGTGGGGCCTCGCCTTAAAAAAAGCAAAATGAAAATAAAAAGATTGTATAATCATTTCCCCTTAATGATACTAACTTATTAGCGGGGGCCTGGTGCAACTTGTACCTATGTATACCTCATAAGTTCCATCCTGGTTGGAGATCTAGGGCGATTATTTAAGTCGCAAGGGAGTGACCCCTTCCCCACTCTTTACCTGAAGGGGGAACGACAAAGAAAAATTCTGAAACAAAATCTAATCCTTTTTCCCACTTTCTCCTGCCCTTCCCCCCTCCCCCATAACCAATAGTGAATAAAATCCAACCGTAACCATTCATCTCAGGGTAATGGGTAAACACAAAAGCCCAAATCTGTTAGACTCAATATACCTGACTTACTATTAAGAATAACAAGCTGCCCTTAGTACTAATATTCTCGAATTGTGGCCGTTGAGATGCAGCCATTGAAGTGTCCCCCTCCTCTGCTAAAACTCCGCATTTGGACCACATACCCCGCGAAGAGGGAAAGTGAGGAGGAACAGAAAAGGCCTCGAGAGGTCAGGGGGACCCAATCTGGAACCGGACTTCAGGAAAGTGCCACCTTGAGAAAAGGCCCCACCGGTCGTGAAACCAAAATAAAGGGACCGCCCCCATCCCTCCACAGCACCAGCAGGAACCGGACTCCCTCGGAAGGAGGAGAGGACCCCCCCCCCCCACAACTCCACATCACCCAGGACCAGAGCAATCGCTGGAAAAAAAAAAAGAACAAAAAGCAACCAGGTAAACCCCTTGTTCACCATTATAGTAAGCTCTAAAGGCGCTATGTTTGAGATGCGATTAAAACAATTCAGGATTTTGATATACAGCAAAAAATAAATGCAGGTTTGTCAATCAGTCCCCTGATAACAGAGAACAAACAATAAGCAATCAGTTACTACAGTTCAAGTAATCTTCTCAGGTTGTTTCCCCTTGGCAATCCATTTGGTTAGATCAGCATGTAAGGGCAGAACAGAGTCCCCCTCTGAAATGGGGCCGATTGGTGATCTTGGAGCCTGGAGCCACTGCCCAAAGAAGCTGCTCGATCTCTTTCTCTGTGATCTCTTCCTTTATGTCTGGGACCTGAATGTCTTTCGAAGCCAGGAAATCTCGCGCCATTAGTGAGGAATCATAGATTTTAGGGCCATCAGGCAATTCTATCCACAGTCTAGCAGGGTAATGCAGTTGGGCCCTCATGCCTTTCTCTCTCAGCTGTTTCACCTCAACGAGCACCTTTCTCAGGCAGCTGGGCCAAGGCGGGGGAGTCTTGATCCATAAACACCTTTGTGCCATCGAAATTCAAATCCCTCTTAGCCCATATGCCAAGCGAAGGATCTTGTCTTTAGTCGGGTACCTCAAAAATTTAATTATAATAGCTCTGGGAGGGGCGCCCTGCTTGGGCTTTGGGGCGAGGGCCCTGTGTGCTCTTTCAGTCTCCAGTGGGGTATCTTCCTCTATCTGCAGCTCCGTTTTCAGCCAACAATCCATAAAAGCCACCATATCAGCTTGCTCAGCCCCCTCTGGTATTCCAACCACCCTTATATTGTTGTGCCTAGAACACGCCTCAGCATCTTCGGCTTTTGCTGTCAGGGCCCTGCAGCCCCTCCAGGTGCTGTTCCACTGCGGTAGTTCTAGATTCCAGTTTTTTGAAATCCCTCTGAATGTCTGAGACCTTAGCGTCTATTTTATGTAGTAGCTTAATTATTTTCCTCAATTCGGCCCTGCTGCTGGTGGAACCAGAATCAGAGCATGAATCTTCGGCCTGCGACACTGAGAGCACTGAAGAGCGCGAGGGAGCTGGGCTGAGGCCTGCCATCTGTCTGCCTTGCGAGTTTACAGATGCAATTTTGGCAATCAATGAGCCTCTTTTCTTCGTGTGGACCATTACGAGTCACTTCTTGCACCGATGACACAGGGAAAAAGCGAAGGATGGCACCATAAATCAATGGATTCTCTTTATTTTAATCCGTTGGAGAGCCAGAACGAAGAGTTAAGCGGCCATTCCTACCTACTACGTCACTGGAATCATCCAAATATTTTGGATGATCGCCTCACGCGTCTCCAGCTTGGACGTCCAGAAAAATGGCACCCGCTGATCAAATTGAAGGATGCCCATCATGCAATCTCCGCAGCGGAACAACTGGAACAGATGAAGGCCTTCGAAGAAGAAGTGTCTTGCACTGCTGAGCTCTCGTCTTCGCCCTCGGTTTTTGTTCCACTAAAACTGGGCTCCTCTTTCTCAGATTTCTTCAAGGAGCTGGTCTAATCCCTTCCCACTCATGGCAAGCCAGGGCGGCTTGCACATCTCCAGATCCCGTAAGAAGGAAGTGAAAGAATTGAGAGAAACCACATCTTGTCGACGTCACTCTTGGACAGAGAGTGATCTCTGTCCCATTGGTCTCCTCTTTCAACTTCGGTCAAAGTTGTGGCCTCAGCCGCCGACCTCACGGTGCCCCCATAAGGTCAGCCAGCCCAAGCGCTGGACGATGATCCGGTTGAGATGATCCTTGACCCCGTCGACCTGTCGTTGATCGAGGATGCTGACAACTCCTTATTTAGGACTCCGATCCTTTTGGACCTCACTGATAAGGCAACCCAACCACCTGGGAAGCCCTGGGCAGTGGTTGTCACTGACCCAGAGGAACCAGGGTTCTCTCTACCTTCTCCCGAGCATCCCCGTCAGTCCCCCTGATGGTCGACATGCAGGTCTGGGACATCCTTGACTGAAAGGCCGAGGAAGTCGCATAAGCGGCATTCTAAGAAGCGGTGCTGCTGCCATTTGTCCTCCTCTGATGAGGGGAGGCTCCGACGCAAGTTGCGCCGGCGTTACGAGGACATGCTGTGGCAACAGCTTGTTCTGGCTGGGCCGAAGGCGGTCCCTTCCACCCCAGCCATTACCTGTTTGTTGCCTCCCAGGCCGAAGTCGACCACTCCGGAGTCGGTCATTGTCCCCCTCCACTAGTGGAGCCGGCGAGTCACTCCTGACTCGGCCGATGCTGGTCTCTCCACCTATTCCGGTGGAGCCGCCACTGAAACAGCCTTCTTCGGGGGGACTCCCTCCCCCCACCAGGAGTCTCTGCCTGCTTCAGGCCTCCCACGAAGGCTATCCGTTACTGTGACTCCTGCCCGCCTGCGGCGGGTTTGCAGTAACTAGTGGCAGACCACTGTATCCCTCGGATTTGGCATCCCATTCTTGGGACGATGATACCATGAGTCTCTCTGCTGAGGAGGGGTCCACTTCCTTTATGGGCATCCTCTGCCACATCTCCGATTCTATGGGATGAAGCTTGAGCCCATTGAGAAACGGGTAGAATACCCTCTAACTAATATTCTCAGGAAAGGTGATTCCCCGACTGAGTCCTTTCCAGTAGCTGAAGCCATTGTTGGCCCAGCTCTGGAGCTCTGGCAGTACCCAGCCTCCTGTCCTGCACTGTCCACCAGGATGGCCTACAAGTACGTGGTACCCACTGTCTCCCTTTCAGGATTTTCACAGCATCTGTTGGCTGAGGGAGTGGTGACCGAGTGTGTGTTCAGGCAGGTTTGGAACTTTGGAGACTCCAATAGACCACTGGACAAAGAATCCAAGAAGCTGGATCACTCCGCCCGAAAGGTCTATGCTGCCTTCTCACTGGTCCTGCATCAGGCGAACTCAGCTGTAATCATGGCACACTTCTCCCACGCCCTGTTGGGCTCCTTAGATGAGGTGCTTCCTCACTTTCCTGTGGATCTTCAGACCACAGTCAAGCAGGTCAGGGACCAGGGCCAGGCTGTTGCCAGACAATAGCTCCAAATGGCATTGGACACAGGGGATTCCTGTGCTCGTTTTGGTTGCAGCTGCGGTAGCCATCCACTGCAGGGCTTGGCTGTGGGTCTCGATTTTCACAGCTGACACCCAGCACAAGTTGTCAGATGTCCCATTCCTGGGTACTGACTTGTTCGGTCCAGGAGTGGACAGTAACCTGGAACATATTGAGAAGTCCATTACCACTTTGGACTCCGCTACGTCTTCCCAAAAGGAATCCCAGGGTTCCAAGATGCAGAAGAAGAAGAAGAAGCCACTTCGTCCTTCTGCCCCTGTGGCCAAGCCCCAGCGGTAGGCCCAGTCTTGGCGCCCTTGGCCCAAGTCAGGCGCTCAAATGTGCAAATTGGGAGGGAACAGTCCCGGCTGTCCCGCTTCCGGACCCTCTTCTTTCAGGCCTGCTCAGTGATGGGATGGGGGTGTCCAGCCCCATACCCGTCACGCCTGCTCTGGGTCCTCCACTACTTCCTTTCTGCCTGGTCTGTTGTTACTGTGGACAGTTGGGTGTTGGAAGTGGTCGGTCAGGGACTGCCTCTGGAATTCGAGCAGTACCCACCAAGCCGAGCCTGCGCCCCCACGAGGAAAGGGTATTGGTTCACACTCTGTCAGCTCTGAGAGATGATGTAGCCCAACTCCTCCTCAAGGAGGTGGTGGCTCGAGTCAGATTCCCCAACCAACCCAGGGTTCATTTCCAGGTAGTTCCTGGTCCCGAAACAGACAGGGGGCTGGTGCCCCATTCTGGATCTGCACGACCAGAATCAGTATCTCAGGTTGCGCACCTTTTGGATGGTAATTCTCTCCCAGATCATACCATCTCTCGAGCAAAACGTATGGTTTTGCTCCTGGATCTTCAGGATGCATTTGTCTACGTTCCAATCTGTCCGTCACACCGAAGGTTCCTCCACTTCCGAGCGGAGGGAACCCTCTACGACTTCCAAGCCATGTCATTCGGCCTGTCATCAGCCCCCCTGGGTCTTCACCAAATGCATTGCAGTGGTGGCAGCCCATCTTCGGCATCGAGGGGTCAGGGTGTACCCCTACCTGGACGATTGGCTCAGAGTGGAGGTGGAGAGGTCAAGGGATATGGCCCCTCAGACCTGTCTCGAACTTGGCCTCCTGGTCAACGAGGCCAAGTCAAAACTCGTACCTTTGCAGGTGATCTGCTTCATTGGGGCAGAGCTCGACTCTTGCTGAGCTAGAGCCTGGCTCCTGGTGGACAGGGTGGAGGTTCTCTCCTCCTTTGCCCAGTTATTTCTGGTTGGGCAATTGCGCTCTGACCGGGACTTCCTGCAACTTCTGGGTTACTTGGCGGCCTGCACCACTGTGGCCCGGTGGCAAATGCGCCCCATTCAGTGGGGCTTGACCAGCCAGTGGTCCCAGCATCAGGGTCATTTCAACCAGCTGGCAGTGCGGCTGGCGCTGACTGCATTAGCTCCATTTCTGCGGGCTAAAGTGGTTCAGGTTCAGATGGACAACACCACGACCATGCATTATCTCAACAAGCAGGGCAAAACACATTCCTGGCCTCTGTGCAGGGAAGCGCTCTGCATCTGGACCCTCGTGAGCCGACTGGAGGCGGATCTCCTAGCCATCCGTGTGGCAGGAGCCTCAAACCAACTGGCGGATATCCTCAGCCGTGTAGGCAAGGTGTCCCACAAGTGGTCTCTTCACCCTGCGGTTGTTCGCAGCCTGTTTTCCCTGTGGGGCACCCCTCAGGAGGACCTGTTCGCCTCCAGGGAGAACACAAAGCTGAGGCTGTTTCATGCCTGTCTCCCTCAGCAGAGCTCGCAGCCTGGGGATGACTTCTCAAGGCCATGGACCCCAGGCCTCTTCTGAGCCTTCCCTCCATTTCCCTTGATGCACAAGGTGCTTCTCAAGGCGATGAGGGACAAGGCGAAGGTGATCCTGGTAGCCCCAGACTGGCCACGCCAGTTCTGATATCCAGATCTCCTCAGCCTCAGCAACAGGCTCCCAAGGTGTCTTCCAGCATGCCTGGACCTGATATCTGTCAGTCAGGGTAAGGTATTCCATCCGGACCTTCAATCCCTGCACCTGACAGCCTGGTACCTGAGTGGCTAGAGTTCCAGGCTTTGGGTCTTTCCAGCGATGTCCTCAGCATAGTTGAGGCATCTAGGAAGGAGTCGATCAGGAGGTGCTGTGCCTTCAAATGGAAAAGATTTTGCTTTTGGTGTCAGGGCAAGGGCTTAGACCCTAGTTCCTGTCCTGTGGCCAGTATCCTCGACTACCTTTGGTCCCTGTCCAAAGGTGGTCTCCTGACAACTATCCTTAAGATGCACCTGGCAGCCATCTCCGCTTACTGGGCGCGGGCCGGTCAGTGGACGGTGGCACAAGAGACGGTGGTCTGGTGCTTTTTCAAGGGCCTCAAGTCACATATCCCCTCCAGTGCATGAACCTCCACCTCCGTGGGATCTACTGCTGATACTGGCTAAACTCATGGGCAAGTCATTTGAACCGATGCACAGGTGTGAGATATCACATCTGTTGTGGAAGACCGCATTCCTGGTGGCTATCACATCAGCCAGTAGGACTGGGGAGCTCCAGGCACTCTCGGTGGAGTCTCCTTATTTGGTCTTCCACAGGGACAAGGTTGTCCTGTGCCCCAACCCGAAGTTTCTTCCGAAGGTGGTGTCAAAGTTTCACCTTTTGGTTTTTTTAAACTCATCTTTATTGTCTTTTCATCAAGTCAGTATGCATTATATGTTATCCATCACATCTCTTAAGGTACATTTTTGTTTGTTTGCACGCATGTGCAAGAAACATAGTGCGACGATCCAAAATTCAGTGCCATACAGTTGAAAGAGAGAGCACCGCTTGAGTGAGCAGCGCTCTCCCTCCACACACACACACACACACACACACACACACACTGCATGCTCATGCGCCCTCCACCACGCACACACTGAATGGCCGACGGGGGTGCCCAATCCCCACGTCCGGCTACAACCCCTCCAAAAACAAGCTTTCCAGTTGCTACGCTGAGAGCCCCCAGCATGGCAAAAATTGTTATTAGCTACGGGGTGCCCAATTCCCACGTCGGCTCTAGGCCCCCAAAACAGCCTTCCAGCTGCCACGCTGGGAGCCTCACCCCAGCGTGGCAAAATTGTTATTGCCAGCGGGGTGCCTAATCCCCGTCGGCTCCAGCCCCCAAAACAGTTTCAGCTGCTACGCTGGGAGCCCACCCCAGCATGGCAAATGTCCCGGCCGCCTTGGAAAAACCTGTAAACAAGAAAGCGGTCCCTCGTAGTCTCCTGCCCCGCCCGCACCCACCCATTTGCACTCTGGATTTTCAACATTGCCATTTTACCACACCTCCTTATAAGCAGTACAGCTGTCATTTTTCAAATGTGGCCCAAAAGGTGTTTCTGTGCATGTAGCGCACAATGGCGCAGTCGGTGTGGGCAATCAATGTTTGGGACAGATTAAGAAAATCACAGTGACACTGTTCATGAGCAGAGATCTTAACATGGCTATGTTGAAAATTTGGTGAAAAAATTCCCCAAAATTACTGTTTTAGGAGTGCACGTTGCGCAGTTCCTGCACACACTCACAAGTTTGCATATTTTTAATATTTGCATGCCAGATTTTCAACATTGCCATTTTACCACACTTCCTTATGAGCAGTACAGCTGCCAGTTTTCACATCTTGCCTAAAATGTGTTTCAGCACATGTAGCGCACAATGGTGCAGTCGGTGTGCTCAAACAATGTTTGGGACAGATTAAGAAAATCACAGTGACACTGGTCATGAGCAGAGGTCTTAAAATGGCTACGTTGAAAATTTGGTGACAAAAATCTATAAAATGACTGTGTTACGAATGAGCATTGCGCAGTTTCCACGCACCCTGGTAAGTTCATGAATTTGTAATATTTTCAGTCCAGATTTTCACCAGTGGCATTTTCCACACTTCCTTATGAACAGTACAGCTGTCATTTTTCACAACATGACCGAAATGTGTTTTCACACTTTCAGCACAGAAATGCGTGGTCGCTGTGGGAAATCATTGTTCGGGACAGATAAAGAAAATCACAGTGACACTGTTCATGACCGGAGGTCCCAAAATGCCTGTGTTGACAATCTGCTATAAAAAATCCCCAAACTAATTACATTACGGGTGCGCGTTGCACAGTTTCTACATCACCTTGTGACTTCACCAGTTTTTTTTTTTTAATATTTTCACTGCAGATTTTCAACATTGCCATTCTTTTACACCTCCCCATGAACAGTACAGCTGTCATTTTTCACATCCTGTTCGGAATGTGTTTTTGTATGGTGAAAAATGCCGTAGTCGCTGTGCAAAAGCAGCTTCCGGCTAACAAACTGATATTGCCACTTTTCATGAGGTGGGGAAGGGTCACAAAAAAAATGTTGAAAATTTTGGAGTGAAAATAACCAATGAATGCCTGAGGCGTTAGGGTTTCAGACCATAATGCCCCCCCCCCGTAGAGGGTGACAGGCATCAGGGCTGTGGCTTGGGACTGTCGCTTGCAATGCTAATATCGTTCCACCCCCACCCACACCCTGCAGCCACTGAGACTCTGCCCCAAAGTTCACCCCATTCTCCTATACTGCACCCATCTCACTGTATTTCCTGATGGAATGGGGTGAACATAAGGGCCAAAGACCCCAAGGCACACCGTGACACTTGTCAGTGTCTGCAGGGTAGGGTGTGGTGAAGTGGCGTGGCCGATATGCCTGACGACCCAAGGGCACACCCAAATGCATATCACTATCTGCAGGATGGTGATGGGGTTGGCTTTAGTTCAATACTTCACTGCCGTTCCTATTGTGCAGCTCTCTAACTCCTACACTACCAATGCCAATGCCAGCAAGCAAACATTCAGCATTGACAAATGCTTGTTTGTTTTCATTCAGTATATAATCAAGCCCAGTATTAGTATTTTGATTTGCAGTATTAAGAAAAATTGATCTCAGAAGATCTCATTTTTAGCATTTTAATATAAGGTTGACCTTATGAATTACAAAGGATGTAAGTAAACAAAGAAGCAACAATAAGTCAAATAGTCATCTAACTTAAGCTGCAGAATTTCCTCCCACCCTCCCATGTTTTGGTGATATCTCACATGTATTAATGCGATTACAGAACGTAATTGTTCCTAAAAACACACGTATATTTTGTAAGATATTATACACAGGGAACAAAAAAACATTTTACATCACTCTATGCATTATGTTATTTCCTTTCCTATATGATAGTATGAGTTAGTCAAAGATGTTTGGGTAATATCTAATTATCCCAATACGTGGGAACCCCTTAAGTTATTATCTCAGTGGAATTACCATTGGAAGGAGTATGTAGGTCCCATCTGGCCCATCTGTTACCATATTGTGGGATGTGGTGTTGTACAGCAAACGTTATAGATTACATTTCTTGTACTTGAGAGATAATGCTATGCCATTCTTCTATTAGGGGGATCTATTTGTAACCAGTCCCTCGTAATAGCTTTCAGTGCTGCTGCTATGAGTAATTTCCATAAGTATTTTGCTTTCCTTCCCCTCAATCCTTTTACCTCCAATCCCAACTATATATGTTCTGGTCGAACTTCTTCTATTCCTGTAAAAATCGTCTGCAGTTGTTGGACTGTTTCTGTCCAGAAGGCCCTAATATGTGGGCATTTCCAGAAGATGTACTTGACCCGCCATGCCCTCCCCACATCTCCTCCAGCATGCAGAAGTTCCATTAGAGGTAAATTTAGATAGCACCTTGGGAACTAGAAAGTATCAGGTTTTAATTTTCCAGAGGAATTCATGCCAATTTAGCGAGGAGGTGGTAGTCCAGGTGGCTTTCCAAGCTTGGGTCCAGGCATCTGGGTCAACAGGTGTCTCCAGCTCCTGTTCCCACTTAGTCTTCATTGAGTTTGTATTATATCCTTTGTCTTGACTATAGTTAGTGTATAAAAGGGAGATGGCTCCCTTCCCTGAAGGTGAGATCCAGATTTTTTCAAATGGAGGAGGTGAGGAATCTAGTATCTTTAACGTTGATGGTTTGTTGAGATTGGTATTTATATAATTTTTAATTTGATAATATCTGAACCTGTTGGTAGGATTCAGTTTATATTTCAGGGCTGCCGCCTCAGATGTCGTCGGGGAGTCTCTCTGTATTATTTGCCAGGGTGCGTAGAAGCCCAATTTGGATTGTTGTCTAAACCAGGGGTCTGTTAGGGCTGGTTGGAAACATCTATCCTAGGCCCACCAAGAGCATTTCCATAAATTCTGCAAGGTGGGGCCCCTACAGGTACCTCGTCGCCATCCCTCTAGTGCTGCCATAACCGCAACGGTAAGAGTAAGGTTTTTGTATTTTTTAGAGGTGGAATAATGAAGGGGCATGCTTGCAGAGGTGGGGCATGGACCAGGGAGAGTTCCATCATTTTCCAGTGGGAAGTAAACTGTGGGTTTTGCCACATTAGTACAATTTTCATCTGAGAAGCAATCCAATACCCAGGGAGAAAGGGGACAGCGAGCCCCCCTCCTCTCTTAGGGAAGTATAGTATTTGTCTCTTTACATGAGGTTTAGTCAAACCCCGAATGTAAGACATTAACTGCCTTTGCCAGTCCATGAAAGTCTGGTGTGGAATCGAGGTAGGGACACTCTGGAAAAGGTAGAGGAATCTTGGCAATATGTTTATTTTTGTAGCTTGAGTTCTGGAATGGAGGGGAAGTGGAAGGAGAGTCCAACTCTTATAATCTTGGGTTATATCTTTTAGTAGCCCTATGTAGTTGTCTTGGAACAGGGTATTAGGAGTGTTTGCCAAGTGTATCCCCAAATATTTAAACTTGGATATATCCCATCTCATCTGGTATTTTTCTTTGTAATGTCTGGGGTACTGTTTTGCCTGGAAACTGCTTATTTTTTGGCATCAAGTAAAAAACACACTGGTGTTTAACTGAAATCCTTTTTTGCCTTCTCTCTTCATTTTTGCGCACCGTATGCCTGTTTGGATCTGATGTTGTTGTGGAGGCTAGCCACCTTCAATATGGAGCAGCAACAGCTGCAATTGCCGACGCGTGGTTATATTTATTTATTTATTTATTTATTTCAGTCTGGGATTAAATACCTTTGAACCATAGGCTCATTTACAAAGGTTCCAAGTCAGACATCGTACAATACAGATAAGACAGACAACAGGAATAATACAGTGGTAATACAGAATCAAGTAAAAGACAACAGTGAATTTGAAACAGGTAGAGTAGCACTAGCTACTTCATAGGTAAAAATCACTATGAGGAAGATAATAATTTTAGGTTCCCATACAGCTTAGAATTCTTCAAGGAGATTTCAGTGTTGTTACAACTAGAATGGAGGTCATACGTACCCGGTGGCTGGAGTAGGCAGCAACAGTGCTGAGCAGGCTGGCATAGGGGGGTTAATGGGCCCAAGCAACAACGGGAGAGGGGCAGCCAGAGCGGGGTTAGCCAGGGTAGGTATTGTCGGGGAAGCAGGGGAAAGTGAAGGGGAAGGGGATTAGGAGAGAAGGAAAGGAAAGAAAGCTAAGGGGGGGAAGCGAGGAGATGGAAGGTGGGGGAGAGGAGAAAGGGGTGGAGGGTGGGTATGGGGTGGAGGTGAAGTAAGGAAGGGGGTAGGATAGTATGTGGGGAATTAGATGGAACGTGGGGGAGAAAGAGATGAGGGGGGGAAGAAACCCTGTGTAAATACAGGGAGATGAGTACAGGGCGTGAAAGGGCCAGAGTTAGTCGATTAGGGGTGGGGCAGGTGAGAGAGGTGACAGAGATACAAGGTCAGAGGTTTTTATGAACTGAGGAGTGCTGAGTGCAGGTCAGGGTACTCAGGGGCACTCACATGTACTTAATGAGGTCAGATGGGCATGGAGACCAGCTTTGAATTTTATGATCTTATTGCAGCTGAGGAGGTCAGGGGGTAGGTCGTTTATCCACTTGGGACCCCTGTAGGACAGGGATCTTTGAGTGATTGAGGTACGCTTGAAGGGTACTAGGAGTATGCCCCTGGAGGTCCTCCTTGTGCTGATAGATGGTTGGTCTTTTTTAAACAGACCTGAGGTGGAATCCGGAGCAAACCCAAGGATGGCTTTCTTATCCACAAGGCAGCTTGGGTATTGGGCTCTGAGGTGGAGGGGTAGCCAACCAGTTGCTTCATAGAGGTCACAGGCATGGGTCAGGTGATCTGCACGCAGGACCAGCCTACACGCTTTGTTGAGGAGGGTTCTTGCCCTATTCAGGACGGTGTCCATGGCTGCACTGTGGATTGCAAGGCTGTAGTCATGGAGGATACCACAGAACTGTTAAGTGACCAGCTTTAGTGTCTCAGGTGGCATGTATGACTGTGTTTATACAGAACACCTAATTTTGCGCTGGCTGATTTGACTAACTGATCAACATGTGTCGAGAAAGAAAAGGAGCTGTCCAAGTGTATACCAAAATATTTGAAGGCATCAACCTGCTCCAATATGTCCCATTTGGAGCTCTGGATCTGTAGTTTTCCAAGGTGATTCTTCCTCTGTGGCAGGGAGAAGAGCATGCTCTTGGTTTTCTTGTAGTTGAACAACAATTTATCACTGAACCATTCATCAAGTCTGTGGAAGTTTGCTTTGAGTTCAGGGGAGATGGCGGGTAAGTTTGACCCACTTACAGAGATGACCGCATCATCTGCATAAAGCACAATGTGTGCTTGGCAGGCTGTAGGCAGTTGGTTGATGAATAAGCTGAACAGGTGTGATCCCAGGATTGACCCTTGTGGGACTCCCAAGAGTCATGTCTGTGGGTTCTGATAGTATTCCACTAACTTTGACTTGATGTATTCTGCTGGATTGGTAGCTCTTGAACCATGTGACTGTGTCCATGGACAAGCCCATTGAGTGAAGATTTTGTAGGAGGATTTCTTTCCAAAAGGTTGCGCTCTCCAAAGAAAAAGACGGAAGCGCAATCAGCACATAACAAATTGTTGAATTTATTTCCACTGCTTGTGGGATCCCCATAAGCGGTGGAAAGAAATTCAACAATTTGTTATGTGCTGATTGCATTTCCGTCTTTTTCTTTGGAGAGTGCAACCTTTTGGAAAGTGCTTAGATGTGTTTTAGGTTGTCTGCCTTGGTTGCGAACCCCTCCACGTGTGAGTGCAATAATTTTGCAACTTGGAACATTTGTAGGAGGAGTTGATGGTTGACTGTGTCGAATGCCTTGGTGAGGTTGATGAAAATGGACCACACTGCTAAACCATCATCAGATGCCTTGTATATCTGGGAGGTAAAGTCAGTCAGGGCGGTTATGGTGGAGTGATGTTTCCGGAACCCATGTTGTTGCCTGCAGAGTAGGTTGTACTTCGTTAAGTACTCAGTAAGCTGGTTTGAGACCACTCGTTCCAGTGCCTTGGACAGAGGGGAGAGAATTGAGATGGGCCTGTAGTTGGTTGGATTTGTGGCAGCGCCTGATTTGAGAACAGGGGTGACAACCACCTCCTTCCACTTATCTGGGAACACTCCTGACCTTAGTGAGGCTTTGAAGACTTTGGTAAGGGGATCCACCAGCTAATTGATGGTGAGTGCCACCAGCTTCATGTCTACAAGGTCACTCCCTTGTCTAGTCTTATTTAGAACAGCTTTAACATATTTAAAGGTATCCTGTTGGTTCAGCTGTTTGAAGTAGAAGGGGGGTGGTGGGGTGGGTTGAGAGTGGAGTGGGACAGGCATTCCTTAGGAAGAATGGAACTTAGGTCAGAGAAGGCTTGGTTGAAGGCATTAACAATATCTTCAGGCTCCTGGAGTGTCCCCTCAGTGGTGACTATTAACCCAGGTTGTGCCTTGGAAGCTTTGCTTTGCCATTGATTTTATCAAGTCACAGAATTCTTTACCTCTGCCCCAGCTCTTTTTCAGTAGGTCATGGTAGTAGCTTGCCTTAGCTTGTCGGATGATCCTAGTACAATTGTTTCTTTCAGACTTATATTTGATGTAGTCAGCCTCTTTACTAGTAGCTTTGGCCCTATGCCACAAGTTGTCCCTTTCCGCATATGCTGTAGTATGGGGCCTGTGAGCCAGGGGTTGGTAGTTCCTCAAGTTTTTTTGGTTCTGTAGGGGGCAAAGATGTCACAGGCCTTGGTAAAAATGGTGACAAAGAAGTTGAGGGCTTGGTTCCTGTCCGTGGCCATGTCCAGCGGTGGCCAGTCAACCAAACTCAGATAATTCCTGAAGGAGTCTAGCTGTCCAGGTCTTAGGGATCGGTTTTGTGATACCTGGGGAGAGGGGGGGGCACATGTGCTAGCTTTATTCGACCAGGTGCACATCACCGGAGAATGATCGCTGATGGTGTCAGGAAGGACAGTGACCTCTGAGACATGCTCCGGGCTGCTTGCTAGAAGCCAGCCAATTAGAAGCTTTTGTAATAGTAATTAAAAGTCATTAGTAAGTAATAGCTTTTGGTTTACCTAGTGTCTGGGGAACTTGATAGGAGAAAGTTAGCACCTCTGTTTTAGTGAGTAGTCAGATATTTCTGAGAAGATTTCAATCTTCTTAAAGGTTTCAGTAAGGGAGGATTCTGGGTCAGAAAGAAATAATAGTATGCCGTCGTCGTATAGGCCTAGTTTATGTTCAGTACCACGTATTGTAATTCCTTTAATCCTAGTGTTAAGTCTTATGGCCTGTGCCAGAGGCTCTATAACAAGGGCAAATACAAGAGGGGAAAGGGGGCAGCCCTGCCTTGTGCCCCTTTGCAGAAGGAAGGGGTCTCCAACATTTCCGTTTAGCCAGACAAATCCCTGTCAGAGTTTCACCTTAACCAGGCATTAACTCTGCCTGTGTTCTACCCGAACTACACCATGTAGGCTGAGTACAGGCTACATACTCTGGACATGAGACAAGCGCTCTCTTATTATAAGGAGCAGATGGCTGAAGTTTGGAGATAGGTTCGCCAGCTGTCACCTACGCTGAAGCTGCACCTGACAGATCTGCAGCGAAGTGGACGATTGGCAAATGGATTACATCATGCATTGATCTCTGCTATAGGTTGGTGGGTAGGGAGCCTCCCATAGGGCTAAGGGCTCATTCCACCCACCATACCGCTGTGTAGTTGGCTGCTTCTAGGGACGTCCCTATCCAGGAAATCTGCAGGGATGTTACCTGGCAGTCAGCAAACACCTTCATCACCCATTACCACATCGACCTCGAGTCACGCCGGGATGCTGGTTTTGGGGCCTCAGTTCTCTAATTCGTATTTCTCAAGTAGGGGGTTTGCGCCTTGCCTCCCTTCTCCTGGAGAACTGCTAGGAGTCTGCCAATAAGTGTGGGTAGAAAAACATATCCACGATCCTAGGAAAACAGGTTACTCACCTGTAATGGTAGATCTTCCACAGAATGGTCTCTTGCTGTAAGTCATTACTTCTGGGAGTTCCCGATAGGTGGCGCTCCAGCGTGGAAGTCTCTTCCAGCAGTCTCTATACCAGGGACCACCCACACTACCTCACTTCCTGGGCTGCACCTATAAAAGTAGGCGGTCCCTGGTAAGCTCCATTCATTTTCCCGCTGGCTTCAGCTCTGGCAGCAACTCTCCTGATAGCAGTCTACGACATGGATTGAACCATAGCCCTGGGTGCCTGGGCTTCATACAGACACCATATACCTACAATGGATGATTCCCTGTCACACACACAGGGTGCTCAACCAAAGGGCTCAAAAAACTGAGTCCTCTTCAATACTGGGAAGGAAACCCCTTCACCTAAAGTCCTGCCTGATTGCCATTCAATGGTCGTGCCTCCAAAACATGGATTATCAAAAAGATATTCATCATCGACGGGCACGTCACCCCCATCAATGGCAGGCTCTACTCCATCAAAAAAGGAACGTTCATAGTCAATGGGGTGTCATTCCTCAGCTCCCCCGTTGACCAGGACTCCTTCACCATCGATGACAGAGGTCTTGCTGCCTTCCCCATTGACTGGGCATAGCCACCCGTCGACAGGAGGGCTTTACAAGACAGCATTATCTATGAGAATGGCTCCTCTGTCAGTGAAGCACATGCTATATGCCTCCCCTGTCGACAGGACATGCTCCTTATGCTCCCCTGTCGACGAGAGGCCTGCCACCATTGACGGGCCATGCATCCACTCTCCCATCATCGACGACAGCATTTCCATCGTTGACGGAGCATGCATTCACTATCCCATCGTCGACGGAGCATGCATTCACTATCCCATCATCGATGGAGCATATCCCACCATTGACGACACATGCCCTGCCTTCCTCATCATCAATGGAGTATATTCCCCTGTCAACAGAGCATGCTGTTACTGATCCTTCACCTGTAAGACACAGTACATCATCGACGAGGCATGCTTCTCTGCCTCTCCCGTCAACGGGACTGATGCCTCCATTGTCAAGATGATCACTGCTGCATAGAGTAACACTCTTGCCTGCATATAGTACCGCTATGGATGATCCTTAAGGAAGGTCGACCATGAAAAGCCAAGAATATTCTCAAAAACATGTATTGAAAGATACATATGGAGCTGCATTTTTACAAAATAAAGAACTATATGCTTCAGAACGCAGAGGTCCTCCAGCCTCATTGTTGTTCCTGCGTGGGGCTCACAACCCCATTGGAAATGAACAAAGACGCAAAGAAACACTGGATCACTCTACAGGGAGGCGCAAATTGATCCCCGGTCCCCACTTATGCTGGATTCAGAACCTGCTTACATGACAATTCCATTGTCACAAGTTCCAAATATTGAAGAAAGAGTAAATAGAGTACTGGATTCTATGGGTTTTGACCATAGCCTCACTCCAGAACATAACCTTCAAACACAAATGATATCGCCACCTCAATCAAAACAGGCACGCTCAGAGCTAGAACGCTCCCCGGTCCTGCCTCCTCATGAATATTCAGACAGATATTTCTCAGATTATCACACAAATCCAAACCTTCATAGGACCTATGATGGCTCCCCTGACACAAGAGGATGTGAATCCCCTTTGGAGGTGCCCTCCTACTGGGATGAAGGGCTGTTACAACCACAAAAGGTAATTTCTCCACCGGATGACCCCTCATTCCCCAAAATAATGCTACAAATACAAAAAACAATGGGGTTTACCACAACAGAAGAGGACAGATTAAGTAAAGATATGGCCGAATATCTGGGCCTACCGGAAGACCCTGTCCGAGCTCTCCCTCCTTTTATACCTATGTTCAGAAATGCTATTACTGAAGCTTGGAGTCAACCCATAGCAGCACAGGAGTTACCTAGAAAGGCCCACGGGCTGTATCAGTCTTCTCCTGATTATCAGTATTTAACGAATATGTTGGCGGCGGATTCTGTGGTTACTGCGGCTGCCCACAACCGCACTGGCAAACCTAAACATACAAGTATGATACCTCCAGAGAGAGACTCTAAACATTTTGACCATATGGGGAAGAGAGTGTTTGCTCTAAACACACTAAATATCAGAATACTTAACTATATGGGGCACATGCTGCAATACCTACATACAGTGAGCACTTCTGCTGGAGAAGTTATAAACAGAATACCTGCATCCCCTGAAAGAGAGCAACTTATACCTATAAATAATAGTTATTTCACTGTCTCGACATCTATTAAGATCAGGATATGATCTTGCTGATGCTTCGGCTCGAGCCTCTGCAGTCGATATTCTTGTATGCCGCCAAGCATGGCTCCGACTTTCAGGGCTAGCACCTGATATTCAACACAAAGTGGCTAATGCCCCCTTTGCAGGTGACCATCTTTTTGGACCAGGAGCTGAAATGGTACTGGAGAACCTACAAGCCCCAGACAGACAACTGAAAACAGTACAATACATGTACCAAAAACCATGCCCTCAGTACAATTATTCATACAAAACTGGAACTAATTATACCCCAGTGACACCTTTAGGGCAGAGAACAAGTAACAAGGACCCGGGCAAGACCTGCTTGGCCACCAGGGCTCCTGCCCTCATCAAGGACTCTAGACTCCGCCCCGGTCCCCTCTTCTTGGCCTTGGGGACCTTTTGGGGACACAAAAAAGACTTGAGGCCTTTTTTTCACATTGGCTCGATACATCTAGCCAATTTTTCAGGTATCACTGTTTATAGACCATCACGACCATTCCATCGAGATGCTTTTTTGACCTGTGGTACACCGGACGTCCCGTTTCTCCCTCGACCAGGTCCATCCACTATTAACCCACATGCTGCGACATAATCAGTCCCACTATGGACTATATTCTTCTCTTCTCCACTGCTATTCACAGCTTTCCCTTGATCCTGAACAAAGATCATTTCAAAAAGGGTGAGTACATATACAGAGATTATATGTTTTTAACCACTGCTTCATTTTGTTTGGTCACAGATGCATTGTTTCATTTGCTACATTATCTATTACTTCAGTATCCTACTTTTTGTCAAATGGATACATTCATTACTGGCTAGACAGCTGGGGGGGGGAGGAGGAGGAGGAGGAGGAGGTCTTCACTTGCTACTTTGTAGCACCTCTGAGGAATAACATTGCATCACTCAAGCTACTGTTGCAATTCGTAACAAAGTTGCCTTTGCCTCAGATTGTACTTTCACTGCTGATCACTGAAGCTCCATAATTGCTCAGTGCTCTTAACATATTCCTTCTAGTTTTTTAAAACAATGCTTCACTGTGAATCATGTATCCCTTTATTCGACTGCTGTGCTATTTTAGCATTCATTGGTCCCATGACCACATTTTACTTACGGCAGAATGCCATCTGTGGCCACCAGCTGCCATATAACTGTTTGGGAATCTCCCAGAAGTAATGACTTACTGCAAGAGACCATTCCGTGGAAGATAGTGCAGTTACACAAAGAATTTTGCTGTAAAGGTACATCTTCTAGGTATGTCTCTTACTGATAACTCCTCCTCCATCCCCTGCCCTTATGTAATAGGAAAAGCAGCGTGGGTGGGAAGCTTGTACTCTGGTTCCCTCGTCCTTGCTCCCTCGCTGAAACCGCCGAATGGAGCTACAGGGACCTCCCACTTCTTTAGTAGGTACAGCCCAGGAAGTGAGGTAGTGTGGGTGGTCCCTGGTATAGAGTCTGCTGGAAGAGACTCCCATGCTGGAGCGCCATCTATCGGGAACTCCCAGAAGTAATGATTTACTGCAAGAGACATTCCTAGAAGATCTACTGTTACAGCAAAAGTCTTTGTGTAACTGCACTTTTTAGTAGTGGTATATGTTGTTGATCCACACTTATTGGCATGTCCTTTCCCTTTTAAGATCAGCCGGAAAGTCTTCAAGCTGGCTTCTTCCACCTACCCGAGTGGTGTAACTCTTGGCTCCACCCCATGATGCCAGATCTTGCCCGCTGGAAGCCAGGTTGTGCATCGGAGTGGTGGAGGTCGGATGGGTTTGTGTGGATGAACAACATATACCACTCCTAGAACTACTGTTACAGGTGAGTAACCTGTTTTTATCCCCCTGCTTCACTGACTTTGCTATGTTCTCCTCTGTGAGTGCCTTAGCCTTTCTAAGCCCTTTTGCTGCCTCTTTTTGTTTGCTCATATATACCTCCCTATCCTGTTCCCCCTGTGTTGTTTTGAACTTCTTAAAGGCTATTCTTTTTGTCCTGACCACCCTCTGCTACTTTTTGTGAGAAACTAAGTGGTCTCTTCTTCTTCTTGTTCTTTGTTACCTGTCTAATGCATAGGCTTACAGTTTTTCCCTAAGGTTTCCTTAATTTTTTGTCCATCTTTCTTCTACCCCCTCCCCATTGTGTATTCTTGCTAGACCCTTCCCCCCATTTTTCCTGAAGTCCATGCTCCTGAAATATAGGACCCCTGTTTTGGCGTGGAATGTTTGTTACCCAATATTTAACTCAAAGTGTACTATTTTCCGATCGTGTACCCCAAGTGGGTCCCCAACTGTGACTCTGGTTACATTGTCTTTGTTTGACAGTACCGGGTCCATTGTGGCCCCTCCCGTGTAGGTTCATCTGCGAGCTGTCGTAGTAATGCCCCCTGTAGCTCCTCCGGGACCTCCCTATTCCTATTAGTTGATGCCGCTGGGATGCTGCAGTCCACATCAGGCATGTTGAAACTCCCCATCAGTATTACCTCCCTTTGTTGGACATCTCCACGATTATTTTCACCATTACCTTATCTACTTCCTCCTTTTGAGTAGATAATCCCTGCCCTTATTATGGCCCCTCCATTTGCCTCTAATGCTACCCATACCATCTCATTCTCCCCACTCTCTTTTAGTATTTCTGTGGCTTTAATAGTGTCCTTTACGTATAGTACTACCCCACCTCCCTTTTTCCCCAACTCTGTCCCTCCTGAATAGCGCATATCATGGTATCACAACTTTCCAGTCTATGTTTTCATTAAACTGCCTCTCTTTTTCCCAACTCTGTCCCTCCTGAATAACACACATCCTGGTATCGCAACTTCCCAGTCTGTGTTTTCATTAAACCATGTCTCTGTTACTACCACTATATCTAGCTCCTCCTCCACTATGACTGCCTCAAGTTCTGCGACTTTATAGCTCAGACTCCTGGTATTTGTGGACATCGCCGTCCAGATGTTTCTGCCTGTTGTCTTATTCCTGTATTCCTTACTGTCTGTACGTTCTACTCTGTGTCTGCTGCCAGTTTCCCTTCCGTCTCCCCTTTTCGGTTTCACTTGCATATGGGTCTCTTGCAGTTGTTCCCCTTCCTGCTCCCCGATATTCCTGCTAGCCTTTGGGGGTGGGCAGCTATCTTCCCTGTCTACCAGCCTGCCCCTCCCCCCTTTGGCTAGTTTAAATGCTCACCAGTGTAGCGTTCAAACGTTTCATTGAGGAGCTCAGTACTCCTCTAGGACGGATGCAGCCCGTCAGCATCGAACAAGCCTCCATCCCTCCAGGTGGGCCCTTATTCCCCAATGAAGTCAAATCCTTCCTCTACACACCAATTCTTCAAGCGTGCATGGAAGTTTCTGGTGCATACGTTCCTGCATTCACCCATGCCCTTTACAGGTAGCACCTCTGAGAGGTGACGGATTTAGCTACCTGCTTCAGACTCCTCCCCAGTCTCCTGAACTCCTTCTGTACCACCTCCGGTTCTTCCACGACCAGGTCATTAGTTCCTAACTGGACACAGACGTCCAGCTCCCCCTCCCTTCCTGCCCTCAGGGATCTGTCTAGTCCTGTATTACCCCTGCTCATGCTGTTTAACCCTCAGTGCTATTCTGTCTCAGGAATCTGTCTCGTCCTGTGATACCCCTACTCATCCCGTGTAACCCTCAATGCCATTCTCCCTCAGGAATCTGTCTAGTCCTGTGTTACCCCTACTCATGCTGTGTAACCCTCAATGCCATTCTCCCTCAGGAGTCTGTCTAGTCCTGTGTTAACCCTACTCATGCTGTGTAACCCTCAATGCCATTCTCCCTCAGGAATCTGTCTAGTCCTGTGTTACCCCTACTCATGCTATGTTACCCTCAATGCCATTCTCCCTCAGGAATCTGTCTAGTCCTGTGTTACCCCTACTCATCCTGTGTAACCCTCAATGCCATTCTTCCTCAGGAATCTGTCTAGTCCTGTGATACCTCTACTCATCTTGTGTAACCCTCAATGCCATTCTCCCTCAGGAATCAGTCTAGTCCTGTGTTACCACAGCTCATGCTGTGCAACCCTGAATGGCATACTCCCTCAGGAATCTGTCTAGTCCTGTGTTACCCTCAATGCCATTCTCCCTGAGGAATCTGCCTAGTCCTATGTTACTTCAACTCATGCTGTGTAAGCCTCAATACCATTCTCCCTCAGGAATCTGTCTAACCATGTATCACTGCTCATGTTATGTAACCCTCAGTGCCATTCTCCATCAGGAATCCACCTAGTCCTGTGTTACCCTGCTCATGCTACATAACCCTTAATGCAGTTCTCCTTCAGGAATCTGTCTAGTCCTGTGTTACCCCCTACTCATGCTGTGTAATCTTGAATGCTATTCTCCCTCTGAAAATCTGTCTAGTCCTGCTTTGAAAGCTTGACTATGCTAGTTTCCATTACTACACCATGCTGGGTATTTTATATGTTGACCACCCTCAATGTGAAGTAATGCTTTGTAAAGTTTGCCCTTATCCTGCCCACCGATCCTCTTGAGTGCACGCCCTGTACTTCTGCTTGATTCACTGTGTTGACTATTCCACATGCTGACCACCCTCTGAATGAAGTAATGCTTTCTAATGTGTGCCCTTTCTCGGCCTCCATCCTCCTCCTCAGTCTGAGTGCATGCCCAATAGCTCTGTGCTCACTCACTCACCCAACCAGCTGTGTATGAGGCACTGTTCGTCCTTTTTGGCGCAAGCCTTGTAGTTCTTCTCTCAATTGCTCAATCAACCAGTTGTGTATGCAGCACTGTCAGTCCCTTTTGGTGCATGCCCTGTAGTTCTGCGTTCACTCTCTAGTTTGAGCAACTGTGTGTGTGGCACTGTCGGTCCTTTTGGCACATGGCCTGTAGTTCTGCGCTTACACACTCAAGCAGCTGTGTATTCAGCACTGTTAGTTCTATTTGGTGCATGGCCTGTAGCTCTACATTCACTCACCCGCTCAAGCAGCTGTGTATGCAGTACTGTCAGTTCTGTTTGGTGCATGGCCTGTAGTTCTGCATTCACTCACCCGTTCAAGCAGCTGTGTATGCGGCACTGTCCGTCCCTTTTGGTGATGTACGCCATGTAGTTCTGCACTCACTCACTCACTCATGCAGCTGTGTATGCGGCACTGTCAGTCCCTTTTGGTGCATGCCCTGTAGTTCTGCACTCACTCACTCAAGCAGCTGTGTATGTGACACTGTCAGTCCCTTTTGGTGCATACCCCGTAGTTCTGAACTCACTCACTTGCTCAAGCAGCTGTGTATGCGGCACCCTCTTTGTCCCATTTAACACTTGGAACACCGTGCTTATGTCCCTGAAGTTACTTGTGTGGGCTAAATAATGTGAGTATACCCAGTCTTTCCTCGCAGCTCCTGCCAGCTAAGCTGATAGTCAGTTTGCTGGCCATGTGCTAGACCCTCTCAACCTCCTTAACGAACTTCCTGTACACTGGAGACCAGGACTGGACTCCGTGCATGGTCTACCAAGGCCTTGTTTGAGGGGGGCTCTCTCTTTCTTTCTGGACCTGCTCCTTGCTCCTCATTCATTCCAGCATTCCACTTGCTGTCTTGACTGCTCTTGCACATTACCTGTCAGACGTCATAGCTTACTGTCTGTAACCACATCCGATCCTTTTCTTTGCTTGCGCTGCCTACTGTTGTACCACATAGACTATATGCACGACTCAGATTCCTTAATCCTAGGGGAAGTACCTTTCATATCCTCTCATTGCACTTAAGCCCCCATTTCTCAAGGTGAGTCAAAACTGGAAAGAAAACTGAAAAGACTGTGCTGTTGGTACGGTCTCCAATCAAAACAAACAAACAAACAGAAAAAAATATACTGGAATTGTAAGCCAGGAGATTCAAGGTTTGAATCCCACCACAACAGCTGTTTCACTGTGTGACCCTGAGAAGTCACATGACCTTTTCAATCCCCTCTCAGATGTAAAATATAGTTAGATCTTAGAGCTTGCCAAAAATGAACTGCTGCATTTCTGTTTAGCTTGCTGAGCCAATAACTTGTGTATGATTTTTTTTTTTTTGCAGGCACACATTAAGACTGCTAAGAAGAGAGTTGTGATGGCTTCCTTGTACCTGGGAACAGGACCCCTGGAACAGGAACTGGTAATTGATTGTTTAGTTTGTAACCACAGGCTTGTCTGAAAGGGGAAGTGGTCCAGGGTGGTGAGAGGATATGAAAGAATGGTTAAGCCTGCATGGTTACCTGTTTTGGGAAAGTCTTCAGAATGCTTATTGGAGTTAGCTGGCCCACTGCCGAGCTGGCAGTTCACCTGACTGCCACTGGGGAAGAACTGGGTCCCCACAGTCCCACACTGGGGGCAACAGTGAACAATGCATTGCAGAGGTGAAGTGTTTCATTCCTGGTTACTGAGAGTGCAGGCCGCCCGGCATGGGCATATGCGATGACGGCTAATCGGAGCATCTTGGGCTTTAGCTGTAAAGGCAGCTGTACACTAGGGCCACAGGAAGACTCTAGCCATTAGTGAGCAGATTGTTAGGCTGGGAAATGGTAGTGTGAAGATGGGGGGCGGGGGAGAATGAATATCCAAACTGGTGAGCAGGGTCAACAGGATGGGATCTGGAAATGTATTTTATAGTGAAGGGGAGAGCAGTATTCAAGTTGGTGAGCAGGATATCAGGATGGGATTCGAAAACGTAATTTCTACTCAGGATCGGGGTGGATATTCAAGTTTTGGTGAGCAGGGTCAGCAGGATGGGCCCTGGAAATGTAATGTATAGCCGGAGGAGGAAAGTGGATATTAGGTTGGTGAGCAGGGTCAGTAGGACTGGATCTGAAATTGTAATTTTAGTCAGGGAGTAGGATATTTGAGTTGGTGAGCAGGGTCAGTAGAATGGGATCCAGAAATGTAATTCATAGGTGTGTGTGGTGTGTGTGTGTGTGGGGGGATAGTTAAAACAGCAATATTCATTAATTATCATTTATTTATTTATTTATTTATTAAATTTTGGTGACCGGGTAGGCCCACTGAGCCCTGAAGGTCCCTTTTTCAGGGGCGTGTTTCTGTTCTTTTGTTTAGTAGTAACTTTGCAAAAACATCCCCATACCAGCCTTTTTTCTCATGTTCTTTTATTATTGAACTGAGACACATAAGTTTGAATTTTTTGTAAAAGTTCATGCTCACTGCAATGCCCACCATGCAAAAATGAAATATCCTGGTGTGTTGCAGTGCTGTTTATCTTCAGAAACACCTGCTAGCACCATCATAATACCTCCGCTGTATAAATCCAGAACTTAAGAGTCCTAAGGCACCGACAGCGAAGAGATTTTTAAATAGTGTGAATGGCGGCCAGGTTTAGACTTGACTGTTTAATTACAAAAATAGTTATAAAAGCTGTTCTTTTAAAAAAAAAATGTCCAAGGACATTAAAAAATGCTGATTATGACTCTTAAGGATGCCAGAATTACATTTGTGCTAAAAAAACAAACCAACTGTATGATGAAAATGTATGCCAACTAATCAGTACTGCTGCTTTAAGTTAACCCTTGCAGAAAACTCCAACAGCCTTTCCCTTGGTCTCCCAGTAAAACTGATTTAAACCACAAACTCACACCTGCAGGAGGGTGCACTGTAATGGGGGGGGGGGGCTTAACTGGACCACGGCACCTGTGTTACAGTGCACTCCTGTGGAGAATACAACACTTTGCTTACTACCTGAATTTGACAACCCCTTACTTTGTCTTTTTTTACAGTGTGCTTGCCAACCACTCCGTGTGGCTAGCATAAATAATTTTCTGTAGTCCAAGATGCTTCAATGCTTTTCGTTGGAAAAACACACCAATACAAGGTATAAGCAGTGATAAGCTAGCAGAGTAACTAGCAAAGTAAGGTCTTGTCAAATTCAGGTAGTGAGCAAAGTGTTGTATTCTCCACAGGAGTGTACTGTATCACAGGGGTTGTGGCCCTTGGTCTCCCAGCATGACTAAATGGTGCAGAAGGCCTTAGAAACTGTGATAGCTGCAGAGGCTGAAAACATCAGCCACAGAGCCGTGATTCTTCCTTATTGGGACTCATCAGTGTGCAACTTGTGTATTGCTGCCCAGTGGGGGAGGGGGGTAGTGGGAACCAGTAACATGAGCTCACTGGTGTGGGTCATGTTGAGCCCAGAACAAGAAAACAGTTTGAGCCAGCCTGGTGGAGCAGAGCACTGAGGCACTGTGCACCTTACCTCCCGCCACACCGGCGTGGGTTCAGGAATAGATTTAGGTCACTTGGGGTCGGCCGAGGAGAACAGGATCGAACGTTGCAGGGATTGCTCTCCTTTGCTGGGTGAGGGAGGCTTTGTCACTCTGCTGTAGATTGGCACCAGATGGGGGTCTGGTGGCAGTGCAAATGGGACGGCACGAAGAGTGGGGCTGCGGTTCGATGCAGTGCGTGTGTGCCTCTATATGGCACACACTGTCATCCATTTGCCACAGCAGGGGTTAAGGGGAAGACCAGAATATTTGGAAAAATAGGCTAAGTGGGCTTTGTGAAGCCCTGCCTGCTGATTCTGGCCCACGTCACCATTCAGGGACCAAGGCCTGTGATCTAGATATATCTCTCCAAGTGGGGGCATGACAGCTCTCCCCCTCCTGGTTCCGTCATGGGGAGTAATCTGTGGTGTTCTCTTCAGGACAGTCCTGGGGGAAGTGGTTGCCAGTCAGGGGTAAGTGGGGAGACAGTGCTGATAAGTCTACCTGCTTAGGCCTGGAGGAGAATAAAAAAAAAATCTATATGGAAAACAGAAAGCAATTGAAAAGACAGAAACTTCAGTGCAAGAACATTGAAGCAAGGGTTAACCTGGAAGTGAGCTGGCAAGAAAAGCGGAGTTTCAAAGCAGTACAAATTATACGTACCCCACTAATAGGGTACCCGCTTTCATAGTTCTTTATTTATTTAAAAATTGGTAACTGGAAGAGGCTCACTGAGCCAAGGCTTGTTTCCTGGTGCGACCCTGGGGAAGGGAATCTGATTCCCATCGGTATCATGGGAGGATGATGTGGTACCTGAGGACTGGAGGAGGGCGGATGTGTTTCCCCTTCACAAAAGTGGGAGCAAGGCAGAGGCAGTAAACTACAGACCTGTTAGTTTGACCTCAGTGGTAGGGAAAATGATAGAATCACTTCTGAAAGAAAGAATTGTTGAGTACCTAGAGGCCAGCGGGGGCAAAGGACACAAGGCAGCATGGATTCACAGCAGGACAGTCATGTCAGATGAATCTCATAGATTTCTTTGGCTGGTTGATCAAAGTAGTAGACTGGGGGGGGGCGCTGTGGACATGGCCTACCTTTACTTTAGCAAGGCATTTGACACAGTCCAACACAAAAGATTAATAAACAAGTAAGCCAGCCTAGGTGTGGGTCCCAAGGGGTGGTAGCTTGGGTAAAAAATTGGGTGGACAACCGGACACGGAGGGTAATAGTTAACAGAGTCCACCCCGAAGAAAGTGGGGGTTACTAGTGTCGTACCACAGGGTTCAGTACTGGGACCGGTCCTCTTTAATGTCTTTATAAGTGACATTGCAGAGGGACTAGAAGGAAAAATATGTCTCATTGCAGATGACACAAAGATCTGCAACAGGGTTGATGCATGAGGGTGTGTGGAAAGGATGAGAAGGGACTTGGCAAGGCTGGAGGAATGGTCAAAGTATGGCAGCTAACATTCAACACAAAGAAGTGCAAAGTAATGCACCTAGGGAAACAAAAACCTGGGGAAAGAGTACACAATGGGGGGGGGGGGTTTAGTACTAACAACAAAAATGGGAAGGGACCTGGAGGTAGTCATATCAGATGACCTGAAAGTAGGCAAACAATGTAAGAAGGCAATAAGGAGGGCTGGGGGATACTGGGATGGATAGGGAGAGGCATCACCAGTAGAAAACAGATGGTGGTTCTCCCTCTGTACACTCTGTACGGACAGTTGGTGAGACCCCATCTGGAGTACTGCATGCAGTTCTGGAGGCCCCATCTCCACAAGGACATAGGATGGAGGCAGTCTGGAGGAGGGCAACTAAAATGGTGCAGGTTCTGCACCAGAAGCCATACGAAGAGAGACGAAAGGAGCTTAATATGTATATCCTCAAGGAAAGGAGGGAGAGGGGGAACATGATAGAAACTTTCAAGTACCTCAAGGGAATCAACAAAGTCCAAGAGGGTAGTATACAGTATTTCAGAAAAAGAGATGTGCAAGAACAAGGGGGCACATAGAAACATAGAATTTGACAGCAGATAAGGACCGCTTGGCCCACCTAGTCACAATTTGAAGATAGAGGGGGACAGTTCAGGGGCAACTTGATGAAGTATTGTTTCACGAAGAGGGTGGTGGATGCATGGAACAGTCTAGTTGAGGAGGTCATGGGGTCAAAAACAGTGGGGGGAATTCAAGAATGCATGGGACTGACATAAGGTAATTCTGGTGTGGGGTAGGAGGAAGTGGGCTGTT
This sequence comes from Neoceratodus forsteri, assembly GCA_016271365.2. Classification (NCBI taxonomy): domain Eukaryota; kingdom Metazoa; phylum Chordata; order Ceratodontiformes; family Ceratodontidae; genus Neoceratodus; species Neoceratodus forsteri. Next base: position 252,361,862 of record JADMNL010000024.1, on the reverse strand, counting down.
GGTTAATTAGGATCTGCAGCTTATCCAATAGGTAGGGGAAATGGGCAGACTGGGTGGGCCAAGTGGTTCTTATCTGCCATCAAAGTTTATGTTTCTATGTCTAAGGCAAGCACATACAATGGCATAATGTAGTCAGCGTAAGCAAACTGTATACAGATACACATGAAGCACCAAGGCAAACAGATAGCAGTATACAGGCAGTAGTATAGGAAATTACAAGTCAAGCAAAAACTTGCCATCCAAAGCAGTGTTTTTGTGAACAGAATACAGAGATGGAATGTAGCAGGGTGTACTGGATGCACAATAAATATTACCAGCGGATTGTGGTGACATCACATCACATCACCCAGTGCTGCACTCTAACTAAAGCACTGCACTTGAAAAGAAACAGATTTAGCTTCCTATAAAGTAAGTTCTAATTGAAAGGTATCTTTTAAAATGCTGTGGTATAAATGGCCCATTTCATGGGCTGCAGTGCACCATATTTCTGCCCTCTGAAAAGACCTTCATAGTTTACTCATTCAGCTTGCTTTGCCACTCTTTCTGGGCCTTGTCACTTGAGAGAATAACTATGCTTGTCATTTATATAATGTATTTAAAAGCAGTGCTTTTTTTGTTGCCTTTGTATGTTGACATTGGACGTGTTCTTGGTTTGCTATAAAACAAGACTCTCCATTTTCTGTAGGTGAATTGTCTGCAGCAGGCCCTGGAGTGCTCTCTGCAGGAGAATCGAATCTCTGCCCTCAGGGTCTCTATTCTTTTAGACTTCACACGTGGATCAAGAGGTGACTGATTTTTTTTTTTTATCATGTTCTAATATTTTTTTATATAATGTCACTGCTTGATACCAGAATTAGATTTGGAAGCCAGCCTGGTGGCACTAAGGGTTGAGGCACTGGACGCCACACCTCACACCATGTCAGTGACTTGTGTTCGGAAAAGGACCTGGGTCGCTGGGGGTTGGCACGGGAGGGAGAGGATTGAGCATCCGGAGGACTGCTGTCCTCTCCCAGGGTGGGTTATTGGGTGCTCCTGGCGCAGGTGTGGCTTGTGGTGGAGACTGGGGCAGGCACAGATGTCGGGTTGCAGAAATGAGGGCGGGACGTCGGCAGGCTCCAGCGGTGTTAGCTGTGTAGGATGCTATTGTACGTGGCATCCTGAAGGGCGAAAACATAGGGAAAAACCCTACCTCCGCGGTAGACGATGATGGAGATCAGTGGCGGGCCCCATGCCGGGCCGTACTGCACTGTGCTCCCAGTCACCCTCCTCTACGGTCGCTCCACTGGATTATAGATAGAGCACCAGAGGGGTTGGCGGCCCCACCATGGGGGCTTAGAGCCGGGGGGTCTTGTGACTGGATGAGGTTGGGGGGGTGAGGGCCTGAACCAGAGAGTGCGAGTGTCGGGGGCTTCAGGCAGGCAGCAGAGCACCAGTCAAGAATCTCCACCAGAAAGAGAGTGCCGTGGTAGGAGATAAAGTCTACAAAAAATGAAAAAGATTAGATTTGGAGACTTGCATTGCCGAATATCAGTAGACTGCAATGCTTTATAGACGCTCTCTTTCATGTTCAGTTTTTTTATTATTATTCATTGTTTTTAAAAAAGCAGATGGATTTTTGTCATGCAGCTGCTGTACTAACTTCATGCATGGTAAGTGACATATGACGATCAAGATCTGGCAGCTTATGGAGCCAGCATTCAGATTTTTTTGCCCCATGTGGAGGTCTACCTCTAGGACTTAGCTGAGCCAGTTGTTTCCTGGTTTTCACAAGAGAGGTTGGTGAGGAGGGAAAGAGCTCCTTATTCCTTGACCATATGAGAAAAGGCAGACGTGTAAAGCACTGCTATCTAGTTGTAAAAGCTGTGAATAGCAGTTGAATCATAACTGAGTAATTGTAACAGCAGGTGACCTCTAGTGGTGGTCCATGTGATGGCAACAGTGGAAATAAATGGAGCTAACTGCCAAGCTTGGGGACATTTCTTTTTAGCTAAATGGTTAACTACCTGCAGGACTCAGTGTCCTAGTTTTGATTCCCAGCGAGCACTAGACACGTGTCTCCCTAAGTAAAGTGGTCTGACATAACCCCATCACCTCCGCTGTGCTATTATTACTTCCTGATTAGCATCAGATTGATTGGAGATAAACCTAGAGGACCACCTAGTCACCACTGCCTGCCTTCCCCCAGTAGAGGCTCATCTACTCAATAGAAATGGCCTGTTTTAGTTCTACTTTTGAACACCTTGTGACCTTGAGCATGTCACCTGATGTCCCTGTGCATCCATCCCATCCAGAAATATAAAAATGGAGTAGAATCAGTGTCCCCCACCACCTTTACTGTAAATGGGATGCTGTCTCTCAGTTGGGGGATTCAGGGTAAATTGTCTAACAAAATACAAAACAAAAAAAGTGAGCAAAACCAGAGCCTTCATATTCTCACAGTGTAATGATCTGAATCTCAGTGTTTGTAAAGTAGTTGGAGATTTGGCCCTGTATGATGCTTTAATTGTTTAGTAAGATAGTTAGGAAGTGGGGAGGGGTTATTTGAATGGTTTTAATTATAATAGTTAGGTCAAACACTGATTTGTACAGGAATAAATACATGGAACCCACGCTGTTAGCCCATGGTATACACACACACACGGAACGGCCAACTCCAATTGGAGGAGAACACATTTTCTGGCATTGATCCAAAGCATCAGGGGTGAAAGGTCAGTGTTTTGGCTTTGAGGTTGATTGCAACCTCTTCAATGGGGTGCTGTTAGGGCTGGCCCAGCGAAGGGTTTACGTAGAGCCCTGAAAGGACCAAAGGAAGTTGCTTGGATATGCAGCGTTATCAGTTGTGCAGCAGTTCTGCACCTTTGAATGATGTGGTATGAAGGCAGTATGAGATGTTTTTGTGCTCTAGGGTCAGCATCCCCCATCTAGATGTGCAGGGATGTAAGTATGTAATGGAAGTCATGGAAACCATCAATTTTGGCTATCTTTATTAAAAAAAAAAAAGTCTCATTACTTTTTTTTAAAGCTTACAGTCATTACAGCATAACCATCCTCAGGAGCTCCCGAGGCCCATTCCGAGCCCTGAAACAACTTGCCCACAGCACCTATATGCTCCATCGAACCTTGGCTTGCCACACCCCAGTATTTGGTTAACAGTGTCAGAATAATTGTGCAGAGAAATGCACACAGTAAAAATAGCGTTGGTGAAAACAACGGCACGGAGAGAAGAGCATGGCAATGTTATTGTGCCCCCCTCCGACTGTCACCCTCCTGGGGTTAAGAATAGTAAATCGCACCCCCTCCGACTGTTGGTAATTGTAAATCATGCCCACCTCCTGACGTATGCCGCCCCCCAACTGTCACCCTCCTGGGGTTAAGAATTGTAAGCCACAGCCAGCCTTGTGGCGCTGAGGATTGAGGCACTGGACACCACACCAGCAACCCATGTTCGGGAACGAGCACGGGCCGCCAGGGGTTGGCAGGAGAGGGAGAGGATTAAGTGTCTGGAGGACAGCTCTCCTCTCCTGGGGAGGGATGACTGGCTCTCCCATCGAACGACTACCCCCAGGTGGAGGCTGGAGAGTAGTGTGGGCTTAAGGGTCCAGAAGTAGGGAGGGTGCTGCGGGACTTCTACAGACACATGCACGTACGCACGTCCTGTGTGTGCACACCCCAGCAGTGGGAAGGGAGAAGAATGGAGGACATGTGAAATTTGCCAGCAGATAAAGGCCTAGAGGTCTATCAAGTCTACTTGAATGTGCAGCTAGCACCCCTTATTCAGCAGCTGCCCCTCCCTTCCATCCTTCCCATCCATTGACTCTCCCCCTTGTCCTGTCCCATCCTCTTTTGAAGCAGTCCACTGTTCTATTGGATACCACTTCTGCAGGTAATGCATTCCACCCAGCTACCACCCTCTCTGTAAGAAAGTGTCTCCTCATCTCCCTCTTGAACCTTCCTCCTTCCAGACTCATATCGTGGTCCCTGGTGTCCCTCTCCTCCCTTACTTTGGACAGCCCCTCTGTACCTGTCTTGTTTATTCCTTTCATGTACTTAAAGGTTTCAGTCATGTCCCCCTTGTCCCTCCTTTCCTCCAGTGAATACATGTTCAACTCCCTCCGCCTCCTCTTGTATGATAAGTCCCCAAGCCCCTTTGTCATCTTTGTCGCCCTGCGCTGCACCCCCTCCAGTAATTTAATGTCCCTTCTCAGATACAGGCACCAGTACTGTGCGCAGTACTCCAGTTGCAGTCTAACTAATGACCTATACAGTGGCAGAATCACCTCCTCCCTCTTCAAGGATATACCCCTTGCAGTGCAACCCAGAATTTTGTTGGTCTTTGCAGCTACCTTCCTACATTGTGCTGAGTTGTTCACTGACCCTGTAATGAGCACCCCCAGATCCTTTTCCTCCTCTTTCTGGGCTAGCTGCACTCAGCCCAGCTGGTAACTCCTCCTTGGGTTCTTCACCCCAAAATGCAGCACCTTGCACTTTTTGGCATTAAACCCCAGTTGCCAGGTGTCTGACCAGGTTTCAAGCTTTGCCAGATCATCCTGCAACCTCTGCCATCCCCCTAGGTCGTTCACCACCGTTCCCATCTTGGTAGCATCAGCAAACAGACTGATCTTGCTCTTGATATCCAGTGATATGTCTGCAATGAATATCCCAAACAACACTGGTCCCAACACCGAGCCCTGTGGAACACTGCTCGTCACTACCCTTGGGTGTGAGAGCTCCCCACCCACCACCACCCTCTGTTGCCTTCCTTGAAGCCAGTTCCCTACCCATCTCACCAGCTTTGCACCCGCCCCGTGCCTTCTAACTTACTTCCCAGCCTCCCATGCGACACAGAGTCGAATGCCTTACTGAAGTCCAGATACAGGACATCCACTGCATGGCCCCTGTCCAGTTGCCTAGTTACCCAGTCATAGAACTCCACCAGGTTGGTTTGGCAGGATCTTCTACGTATGAAGCCATGCTGTCTGCTGTCCTGTGGTCCTTTGGCCTCTAGGAGGGCCAGCAGCCTCTCCTTCAGGATGGTCTCCATCAGCTTACCCACAATGGATGTGAGACTCACCAGTCTGTAGTTCCCCGGTTCATCCTTGGGGCCACTCTTGTGGAGGGGCACCACATGAGCCATCCTCTAATCCTGAGGTACACACCCTGAATGTAGTGAGGCATTAAATAGGTCTGCCAAAGTCCATAGGACCTCTGCCCAGCTCCTTCAGTACCCTGGGAGGATGCCATCTGGGCCTGGCTGTCTGCCCTCAGTGCCTTCAAACCCTCCCGAACTCTGCCCTCCACGATTTCCCCATCTGTCACCCCCCGTTTCTGCCATTCCTCCCACCTTGGGTATCACTTCCCTCTTCTCCTTGGTAAATACAGAGCAGAAGTAATCATTTAGCGCTTCTGCCTTATGGCACCCTGCTTCCACCCAACCCCAATCCTACCTAATCTTTACTATGTAGTCCTTACATTTCCTTTTCTCCCTGATGTACCTAAAGACATCCTTTTCACCCTTCTTAATGCCTTGTGCCAGCCCAAGCTCCGTAGATGCCTTGGCTTCCCTTACTGCCTGTGTCACCTCATTTGATTCTGTCAGATACTCCTCCCTGTCCTCCCCCATCTCCTCCCTGTCCTCCCCTTGATCTGCAGCCAGAAGAAACACTTCAGCTGCAGTTGAAGACTGACCCCTCGCAGGCTCCGCAGCCGGCGACCGGGCATGGATAAGTTCTGGTGATACTCTGGTGATGGGGTGGGGTCGGTTAGAAGGGGCAGCTGGGCAGACAAGGAGCATAAACTGCATATATATATATATATATATATATATATATATATATATATATATATATATATATATATATGTATATATATATATATATACAAATTGCAATCTAGACGCTTAACGTGTGCTCCCCACTCCAGTTGTCACCCTCCGGGATAGTAATCATAAATCGTTTCCACCTCGATTTGTGCACTCCTGACTATCACCCCAAAATCACAAGCATTTCTGCTGCTTGATTACTAGGTTTTGGCAGTTTATCCAGCGCAGTTATTGACCATGTGGTAATTAAGTGAGCGGTTTTGACCTGGACCCACCCGCCGGCGTCCCAGTCTTATTACTTGTCCTGGTTTGTTGGTGTCGTGAGCCATAGCCCCACTGCTGTACCAGTGGGCAGAATATTACTGTCTTCATGAAGATGCATCATCAGGCTTTTTTTAACCATGCTCAATCCATAAATAGTTTTTGCAAATTACCAGTGACAAAATTGCGTCCAAAATTTGCATTTAATTTTTCTTGTCCACATGGTATTTGCTCAACTTGCTTGCTCATTTCATCAGGACTATTTAGTTTCATCGCAGACTGGAACTTGAAAGACCATGAAGAATGGGTTCCACCTTCCGTATCATTTTCATTAAAACTGAAAATAGTAAGCTACGAAGCGTATTCACAACAAAATAAAGGGAAATACACACAGATCTGAGTTTGCTATGTGTTGATACTTGTCTGTGGTTTGATTAAAAAAAAGTATAACAATATTTTTCCTATAAATGTCATGCACCAAAACATAGTACCCATAACAGTGCTGTGAATTTTTATAATTTTTCCATGATCTGCCCATGACCAAATGAAATAATCAGTAATGCCTGGTTCCTCTGCTGCTTCTGCTAAGCTCTGCACTCTTTGCATCCCAGGCAGGAAGAATTCCCGCACAATGCTTCTCCCTGTACTGAAGAAATTCCCAGACCAGGTCCGCGTTTCTCTCTACCACACTCCAGACCTGCGAGGGATCCTTAAACTGCTCATGCCAGAGAGGTTTAATGAGACCATCGGACTGCAACACATTAAAGTCTACCTTTTTGACGATGATGTTATCCTCAGTGGGTGAGTGTTGATTGGGTCGTGCTGTGAAAGACTGAGCTAGCCTCATTCGTGGGACCATAAATCTGGGAGAGAAACTGCCACCTTTGTGTGGACCAGTAGCTGGGAGAGAGGTTTGTCCTTATCTGATACTCATTGGCCATTCAGTGGAGTCATGCAGGATGCAACACTCTTATTGCGTTTCCTGCCAGTCTTATGCAGCAGCATACTATGGGAACAGAGAAATCCAATGGCAGTTAACTTCAATTTGTCACACAGGAAACTAAGATATGCATATCACAGAGCCTTGTGTCCTGGCTGACTCCACTGTAGTTTCTCATATTAAGGCAGCCAACCCCTAAGTGAGTCAAAGAATGGATCATGTAAGTCACGTCATTTCGTATTTAGATACGTCATATTGCATGCTTGGGACAAGGCAGTGCAGGGATGGAGTCCAGTGACAGCAGAGTTCCAATGGAAAGCCTTAGCCCCGCCACCTGATAAATCCTGTTTTACACACCACAAGGGATGCATCCCCTCCATTTCAGCTTTGAACCGTGTGCATTACTTATTTAGAATTTGCTCCAAGAAAGGCAAACAAATCCGAAACTGTCTTCATGATGTGGGGTGTGTGTGTGTGTGTATAAACAGAACAGAATCAAAATATAAAACTGTACTTAGTACAAAATGCATGAAAATAGGCCATAGAAGAAAAAAGAGAAAATCGGTCTGGAAGGGACAGAGCCAGGGAAAAAGAACAAGGAACTACACTAAGAGCAGGAATGGGATGGGGCTAGAGAGGAAGGGGCTGGCTAATTGCAGGAGGAAAGTATTTGAAGGGAGTTCCTAAAAGAAAATTTAAAGGAAGAGGGAGAAGGAGGGGGAGCAGACATCTGGATGGTGGTTATTGTAGAGGAGGGAGGAGAAGGTAGACTGCCCAGCTGGAGTTTTACAGTCGGGGACTGAGATGGAATGGGAATCGGAGTCTTGAAGGATGTAGGAGGAATGAAAATTGGAGTGTCTGAGAATGTAGGAGGAATGGGAGTCAGAGTTCAGCAGATGTGGGATTAATGGGAATGAGAGTGTAGGACGAATGGATTCAGAGTGTCGGAGGATGTAGAAGGAATGGGAATCAGGAGAACACAGGAGGAATGGGAATTGGCGTGTTGGAGGACGTAGGAGGAGTGGGAATTGGAGTGTCGTGGGACATAGGAGGAATGGGAATTGGAGTGTCTGAGGATGTAGGAGGAATGGAATCTGAGTGTCAGGATGTAGGAGGAATGGGAATCATAGTTTTGGCGGATGTAGGAGGAATGGGAATCGGAGTGTCGTCGGATTTAGGAGGAATAGGAATTAGTGTCGCAGGATGTAGGAGGAATGGGAATCAGAATATCTCAGGATGTAGGAGGAATGGGAATCGGAATGTCGGAAGATGTAGGAGGAGTAGGAATCGGAGTGTTGGAAAATGTAGGAGGAATGGCACTCGGTGTTGCAGGATGTAGGAGGAATGGCACTCAGTGTTGCAGGATGTAGGAGGAATGGGAGTCAGAATATCTCAGGATGTAGGAGGAATAGGAATTGGAATGTCGGAGGATGTAGGAGGAATGAGAATCGGAGTGTTAGAGGATGTAGGAGAAATGGGAATCGGAATGTCAGAAGATGTAGTAGGAATGGGAATCGGAATGTCGGAAGATGAAGGAGGAGTAGGAATCGGAGTGTTGGAAAATGTAGGAGTAGGAATCGGAGTGTTGGAAAATGTAGGAGTAGGAATCGGAGTGTTGGAAAATGTAGGAGGAATGGCATTCGGTGTTGCAGGATGTAGGAGGAATGGCACTCAGTGTTGCAGGATGTAGGAGGAATGGGAGTCAGAATATCTCAGGATGTAGGAGGAATAGGAATCGGAATGCCGGAGGATGTAGGAGGAATGGGAATCGGAGTGTTGGAGGATGTAGGAGAAATGGGAATCGGAATGTCAGAGGATGTAGGAGGAATGGGAATCAGAGTGTCGGAGGGCAAGGAGAGTGCGAGAAGGGGGAGAGAGATAATGGGTGGGGAGCTGAACCAGAATTTGGATAAGAAGGTGGCACAGTGGGAAAGACACCTGACTTGAGCAAGGGGAGGGATAGACTGATACAGAGGGAGGAGTGATGCTTGGAAGGAGGGTAGTTTAGGGAACGTTGCAGAAAGAGTGTAAGAGGGGGGGCTTGCCTGGCAAGAGTTGATTCGAGGCAGCACCATAAATGAGATCCACATAGTCAATCCCAGGTGAGCTCATCTTGAGGAGACTCTTACGGCGGAGTGGGAGGGGGAGGATTTGTTGCTAAACATTACACCAGGGTTTTGGAGGAGCATATTGCATTTGGCATTGAGGGGAAGAAATTCGGATTTTAGTGCAACCAAACAACAGAGTACTTGAAGTGGGGAACTTCTTAAAGGGGGCAGCCATCACATTTCTAAAAGACAGCGATGGTTTGGACTCTGGTGAGTCTCTATGTGCAGCAAATGTCGCACAGCCTTTTTTTTTTTAAAGCATTGAGAGTTGAATGGAGCAGAACCAGTTTTGGGCATTATCACAATAATGCTGTAGTGACACTTTCAGCTCAGTGATGTGGTCTCTGAAAGTATGAAGTGCAGTATCATTGATGTACTTGTACATCAGCGAGGACATACAGACAGAGGGGAGGTCCTCAAGGATGACCGAGTACAGGACGGGGCCCAGGGTAATGCCCGAGAGCACAGCTGAATGGATCAGGAGGGGGAGATGGGGAGTCACCAGTTTTGACCAGCTGGCACAGGTCAGAGTTGTAGGAGTGGAACCAACTGAGTGAGAGGTCAGAATGGCCAGCACAGATAGTATAAAAGAATCGAGAGTACATTTACACAGGTTTTTCACTTGATTCAAGGAGGATGTATGACTTTCCACATAGTCACGTGTGAGAGTAAGGGTGATGCACTCTTCACTGGATCACCCTTGGTGTTTTCTTGCATGTGTGCTATAGAAACCCAGTGACCCTGCGTGCATGCAGCTTACCGCTAATTATTATCTGAATGTGTGCATTGCTGACACACAGAATTCATTACTCGTCTAATGTATAATTTGTAGTTATAATGACATTTTTTAAATGTTTTGAATAATTTTTTATCCAATTGTAATTGTATTTCCAGTTTCTGTAGTGTCTTAAACCTTGGAAATTCCCTGAAGGAAATAGACACTGAAACAGACACAGTGTCAGATTTTATTTATTTGTTTACTGAATTTTGTTAACTGGGTAAGCCCACTGAGACATGACAGTCCCTTTTTCAGGGGCAACCCGGAGAGTGTAATACAATTGATAGTGCAGCAGTTGATACAACAGCAGTACAGGATAAATTCATGCAGCGAGGGAGCACAGTAGTAGGATGCAGAGTTGAACAGGATAGTGTTACTACAGCAAACAAGTACACTGCAATGAGCAGTGATAAACAGGTTATACAAGAAAGGTAACAAATACAACACAGGGAGAACAATACAATGTACAGTCCACATACTTATTTGCACTTGTTACACAAAGTGGCTTGGGGGAGACAGAGGTGCTAGGGCAGTAAGAAATTAGCTGTTTCTCGCATGAACCGTTTGAGGTGTGTTAGTCAGCATAGTTCTGTTCTGGTTAGCTGGAACCTATACACAGAAGGTGCCAGTTAGTGATCCAGGGGCAGCAGGAAAGGTTCTAGGAGGAGAGATTGGAAAGTCTCAGAATGTATTCTTTCTAGGGACATGGATATGTTGTTCATCCACACTTATTGGCAGGTTCCTTGCCGCTTTAAATCTTGCTAGAAGGTCTTCAAGCTGGCTCCTCCCACCCACCCGGGTGGTAAAACTCTCAGCTCCGCCCCATGACGCCAGATCTTCCTTACTGCTTGGAAGCTCAGGTTCTCTCCTTAGCGCCCATGTTGACTGGTTCCTGATTCTTCGTTCGTCTAAATTTAGTTTTGAAGTTTTCTAACTTCGGCCCTCTGTTCCTCGTGGCTGCGATGGACAGTTTGTTTCCCGGCTCTCGGAGGCACCCTGGTGGGAGGAATATCTCCAGGACTGATCCACACTCCACGTGCGTATACTGCCTCGACTTGGACCACGACCCGCAGGTCTGCGAGTTGTGCTGCGCCTTTTCGACCAATGTCCTGGAGGATCGTGCGGCCCGATTGAGGCTTGGGCGCCCCGAGGAGTTTTCCCCGCTGGTAAAATCCATAGAGGCTTGTCGGGCGGTGTCCGCGACGGCTGACTCGGCTGAGCAGCTCAAGCACTGTATCGCCCTGGAGGAGGCGGCGGCCAAGGCCGCATCTCCCTCCTCCTCGGTTGCGGCATTTATCCCGCTTTCTCTGAGTTCCTCTCATTCGGCTTCGTTCAAGGAGCTTCGCCAGTCCCTCTCCATGAAGGGAGAGGGGCCATCAGGACTTGCCTCTCGGTCCAGGTCGAGGGAGTCGCAGGGTAAGTCCCATCATCAGCGTTTGTGGGAGCGGGAGAGGTCTCCTTCCTGACAGCCGGACCGCCGACTTGGTCGAGGTTGCTGCTCAGGCCATTGGCTTCACGGTGTCCCTGTCAGCGACAGTGGCCGAGACCCGCCGATTTGAGTCGAAGTCAATTCACACCGGTGGCTCACTGGAAGAGCCGTCAACCCTCCGCCGGTCCCGTGGAGGCCGAGGTTCTGCCTGCGCTGGGCAGCAGTCCTCGGTCAAGCGTCGAGCCGAGGGAAGAGTGGTGTCCCACTCCTTCCCAGACCCTCCCGGTTTCACCAAGGATCCTGGTCTCGGGTCTTCTTTCGATCAAGTCGCCTCACGCCGACTTCGGGGTCTCAGTCGGGCACTGAGTTATGATAAATACTATTCCTCCTCGCTCTCTCCTCCTCTGATGAGGAGAGGCTTCGACGCAGATGGCGTCGACGTTTCGAGGAGCTTATGTGGCAGCAGTTGCTGTTGTCCGGGAATCAATCGACTCCGATTCATTCCCCAGCTATCAAGCGGCTGCTGCCTGAATGGCCGACGCAACCGATCGCCGCAGTCGAGGTGCCCACTTCTGGGCCGGTTGTTTGACCAAATCTTGCTGCCCCACCGATTGTGGTGGAACCTCGGTCGGGTCACGGTCTGTCCCGCAGGTTGTCGGTCACCCTCACTCTCTTCCGCCCTCGGCGGGTGAAGAGTGGCTCAGGCCTGAGACAGCTCTTTGCAGACCCTTCGGAGTCTGACGATGACTCCTCTGTGTTCCCCAGGCGGGTGGGCCTGGAGTCCACCCGGGACCGGTCTCTGGACTACAGCCCATCGTCCTTCCTGGGTCTGCTTAGGCTCATCTTGGAGTTCACCGGGATGCCGCTCGAGCCCGTGTCCAAACGGGCCTGTTATCCCCTGACGGAGATCCTAGACCGAGGGGGTTCACCCTCGGAGGCCTTCCCTGTGGCTGAGGCCATTGTCGGCCCAGTCTTGGAGCTCTGGCAGTGGCCTACTTCCTGTCCTGCGCCCTCGGCCAGGATGGCCAGGAAGTATACAGTCCCTATCGGTTCTTTGCTCGGTTTCTAGGAGCACCCCTCTGCTGATGGGTTAGTTACTGATAACGTCTTCCAGCATTCCGGAAATGCTCGGGATGTGGATAGGCCTCCCGACAAAGAGTCCAAAAGGATGGACTATGTCGAGCGCAAGGTTTACGCCGCATCCTCCCTAGGCCTCTGACAGGCCAGCTCGGCTGCGCTGATGGCACACTTCTCCCACGCCCTCTTGGGCTCCCTGGATGAGGTGATCCCTCATCTCCCGGCCGACCTGCGGACCATGGTCCGGCAGGTGCAGGACCAGGGTAGGGCAGTGGATAAGCAGCAGCTTCAGACTGCTCTGGACATAGGTGATTCCTGTGCCAGGTCAGTAGCCGCCGCGGTGGCCATGCGCTGCAGGGCGTGGCTGAGGATATCCACCTTCTCGTCGGATACCCAGCACAAGTTGGTGGATATCCCCTTCTTGGGGACTAACCTCTTCGGCCCTGGAGTGGAGGGACACTTCCAGGGGATTGAGAAGTCCAGTGCCACTCTGGACTCTGTCACCTCCGCCCAGAGGGACAAGGGCCACTGGCAACCTCTGTGTAAGCCCCTTCGGCCCCTGTGGCACGACCGGCCCATCAGCACCAGCAAGAGGGCCAGCAGGCTTGCGCTTGGCATCCCGAACCCAAGCCAGTGGCTTCCTGTAAGGGGAAGCAAGGAGGTAAAGGCCCAGGAGCTCCCTCAGCCAGTTCCCTCCTCCAAGCCTGCTCAGTGACGGGTTGAGGGGCGTTGCCCCCGGCCTCGTCACCCCTACCTGGTTCCCCCCTGGGAGGGGGGATGGCTCCACCACTTCCCTTCCATTGGGTGTGGGAGGTGGAGGGTAAGGGCCTGTCTCTGGTCTTCGAGCGGGCCCTTCCCTTTCGAGCCGCTGCCCCCCCGGGGGAACCATGGGGTCTGAAGCCTTGCTGTTGGCCCGCCGAGCCGATGTTGCCCTGTGCCTCGGGATAGAGGTGATCAGGAAGGTGCGGATCCTCCTTCAGACCCGGGGCTGGTGTCCAGGTACTTCCTGGTCCCCAAACAGATGGGGGGCTGGCGCCCCATTCTCGACCTGCACGTCCTGAACAAGTTCCCAAGGTCTCAGACTTTCAGGATGGTCACTCTGACTCAGATATCCCATCCTTGGAATGAGGCGTGTGGCTCTGTTCCCTGGACCTCCAGGACACATTCTTCACGTTCCGATCTGTCCGTCTCTTCAGAGATTTCTCCGTTTCAGAGTGGAGGGATCCCTTTATGAGTTCCGAGCTATACCCTTCGGCCTTTTCCCAGCTCCCAGGGTCTTCTCCAATATATAGCAGTGGTGACAGCACTCCTGTGGCGCCGAAGGGTCTGGGTGTACCCCTACCCGGATGGCTGGCTGATTGCAACCCCCTCCAGAGCGGAGGTGGAGCAGTCCAGAGTCTGGCCCTCCAGGTTGCTCTCAGATGGGCCTCCTCTTCAACGGAGCCAAGTCGGAACTCATGCCGAAGCAGGTGATTCTTTTCATCAGGGTAGAGCTCGACTCTTCGAGCCAGAGCTCGGCTCCCGGTGGACAGGGCCAAGGTTCTTCCTCCTTTGCCCAATCATGTCTGGTTGGGCAATCGCGCCCTGCCCGGGACTTCCTGTGCCTCCTGGGCCTCGTGGCAACCTGCACCAGCGTGGTCTGTTGGGCCCGTTGGTACATGCGTCCCCTTCAGTGGGGGCTGGCCAGCCAGTGGTCACAATGCTGCGATCCTTTGGACCAGCCCGTGACAGTGACCCAGGAGATGTGGAACGCTCTCCAATGGTGGACCGTTCCGGCACATCTGGAGGAGGGTATCCCGTTCGTCCGCCCCGAGTCGACGGTCTTCTATCGACCGATGCACCTCTGATGGGTTGGGGTGCCCATCAGGGGGAGCACAGAGTGCACTGCCTCTGGTCCCCTCGGGAGTCCTGATGCCATTTCAACCTGCTGGAGCTTCATGCGGTCCGCCTAGCTCGCACTGCCTTCGCTCCGTTTATACGGGGTCAAGTGGTTCAGGTCCAGGCGGACAATACCACGACCATGTGCTACCTAACCCGCCAGGACCGGATGTGCTCCTTGCCGTTATGTAAGGAGGCTCTCCGCATATGGTCTCGTGCGCAGCCTGGAGGCGGTTTTCCTAGTCATTTGGATGGCAGGAGCCTCCAACACCCTGGCCGATGCCCTAAGCCGGATAGGCTGCGCCTCACAAGGGGTTCTCTCCTGCTGGAGGTAGCACAAGATCGTTCTCCCACTGGGTCACGCCTCGGGCGGACCTTTTCCTCCAGGAGAATGCGGCCGAGACTGTTTATGCCCACCCCTCAGCAGGGCTCGCTGTAGGGGGATGCCTTTTCAAGGCCGTGGACCCCGGGCCTCTTCTATGCCTTTCCCCCATTTCCCTTGATCCACAAGGTGCTTCTCAAGGCGAGGAGGGACAAGGCGCAGGCGATTCTGGTAGCCCCAGACTGGTTCCGCCAGCTCTGGTATCCAGCTCTTCTCAGTCTCAGCTCCAGGCTCCTGAGGCGGCTTCCAGCCCGTCCGGACCTGATCTCTGTTATCAGGGGAAGGTATTCCATCCGGACCTTCAATCCCTGCACCTGACAACCTGGTTCCTGAGCGGCTAGTTGCCAGACCTTGGGTCTTCCGGCGAGGTCCTCAACGTTGTCGAGGCGTCCCATCAGGAGTCAACTGGATAATGCTACACCTTCAAATGGAAGAGTTTCTCCATTTGGTGTTAGGGTAGAGCCTGGTCCCTTCTCCTGTTCCTCGTCGAGCATTCCGGACTACCTGTGGTCCTTTCTTCTTCAGCAAGGGCTTCGGTCGACGACCCTTAAGCTGCTCCTGGCAGCCATCTCTACCCTCCGGGCGTGGGCCGGAAGGCAGTTGGTGGCGCAGGAAAGGTGATCTGGTGCTTTTCCAAGGCCTTGATCACATTTCCCTTCCGGTGCGAGACTCTCCACCTCCATGGGATCTACCGCTGGTATTGGCTAAGCTCACAGGCAAGCCATTCGAACCAATGCACAGGTGCGATTCTCCCACCTGTTGTGGAAGAACACCTTCTTGGTGGCTACCACGTCAACCAGAAGAATGGGAGAGCGCCAGGCGCTTCCTTTGAGTCTCCCTATCTGGTCTTCCACAGGGACAAGGTTGTCCTGTGCCCCACCCGAAGTTCCTTCCAAAGGTAGTGTCGGAGCTTCACCTTAACCGGGTGTTGACTCTGCCGGTGTTCTACCCCAATCACACCTCGGAGGCGGAATATAGGCTCCATTTGGACCCTAGTTGAGCGCTCGCCTTCTCAGGGAGCGTAGGGCTGAAGTTTGGGGAGAGGTTCGCCAGCTGTTTGTCATCTGTGCTGAAGCTGCACCTGGCAGACCTGCAGCCAAGCGGACGATGAGCGGGTGGGCGGGCATGGAGCCTCCCAGGGGGATAAGAGCTCATTTTACCCGCCATACCGCTGCATCGGTGGCTGCTTCCGGGGATGTCCCTATCCAGGATATCTGCAGGGCTCCTACCTGGAAGTTGGCACATACCTTATTTACCCACTACCACATCGACCTTGAGTCACGCTGGGATGCTGGTTTTGGGGCCTCGGTTCTCCAGTCTTTATTCCCTAAGTAGGGGGTGTGCGCCTTGCCTCCCTCTTCCCGGAGAACTGCTAGGAGTCTGCCAATAAGTGTGGATGAACAACATTTCCATGTCCTAGAATACAGGTTACTCACCTGTAACAGGAGTTCTAGGAATGGTATATGTTGTTCATCCTACATCCCATTCTCGATGCACAACCTGGCTTCCAGCGGGCTAGATCTGGCGTCATGGGCAGAGCCGAGAGTTTTACCACCCGGGTGGGTGGGAGGAGCCAGCTTGAAGACCTTCCGCCAAGATTTAAAGCGGCAAGGAACCTGCCAATAAGTGTGGATGAACAACATATACCATTCCTAGAACTCCTGTTACAGGTGAGTAACCTGTATTTAGAGGAAGGAGGGGAGGAGATATGATAGAAACCTACAGATAGATGTGAAGTTTCAACCATATGAACTCCGTAGAGCTCTTTTAAGTTGAAGAGCAGTACATCCACCAGGGCACAACATCAAACAGGAAATGGGGAATTCAGAAGAGACATTAGGAGATATTGATCTTCTTCAGGAATATCTACCTCCAGTAAGTCACATCTATGGAACAGATACCACCGGCATCGGACCTAACCAGAAACTTTCGCCTAGCGGGCCATCCACCATAACACACATCATCTTTGCCTGTAAATTGTGGGTGGCACCAAACTTCCTCCGTACTTTCTTGTCTGCCGTCAACTTCAGGTCAGACTGATGGAACTCCCTCCATGGACTTTGTTTTTGTGTGCTTTGCTGGCCTTCATGTCCTTTTCTTTAGTGATGTGGGTTTAAATTTTTTGCTTCCCACATGGACCTTGTCTCATGTGATGCCAATGCTGCCTGCTGTCCTACCCATGCTGGCTGTCTGCTGTTGCTTCCCTTCCCTGGATTCCTGCTGGTCTTCCACTGCTGGCTGTGTTCCCGTTGCCATTTTGCCATGCTGCCCTTCCTAGCCTGGGTTTCTGCTGGTGGATGTGTTGCTCTGTTGAGGTGGTGAGTACTTGTTCATGTACATGGCCTTACCAGGTGTTTCAGCAGTGTTTGGATGCCAGTATCAGTCTGTCTTGATAGGCCAGCCCCCATTACCGCAGGGCTCATGGCTCCCTTCAGCTTCATCGTCTGGCTTTGCCTCATTGATGGCTTTGCAGTTTGGACAGGGTTTGCTGTTTTTTGGCATTTCCCTTTGTGCTGGTCATCTCTTGGCTCTACCTCATTGATGTCCTGCTCTGTGTCCAGTCCCTTGCTTTATGCATGACTGTGTTCATGTTTGTTTTGTTGGCTTTGCCTTCGATTTGACTTTCTGCTTTGTCCGACCATCCTCTTGGATGCCGCAGTTCCTGGCTTCTTGCCTAGTCCCCCACCTTATGGGGCTCAGGGCTCCCTTTGGCCCAGTTGACGTTTGTCATTGCCTTGTCAATGCTCTTGCTGTTGGATTGTCATTCACCAGTTTTCTGAGTTCTTCTTTTCTTCTGGTTGTAGCCTGGCTTTGCCTTGTTGCCGTCCCGCTTCGTTTGCGACCCTGTTCTTGTCCATGACTGATTCCATGTCTTTTGTTGTCAGCTTTGCCATCAACTGTGGGTTTTGCCTTCCCACCCACCCTTTGGGTCACTGCTGTTTGCTTTTCGCCTCAGAGTGGGCCCCTGTAATCATGGAGCCCATGGCTCTGTTGGCTTCATTACATGGCTGTGCCTCACCGTCTGTTTGTTTGAGCAGCGTCGTACAGTGTTGGTTGCCACCCAGCTCTGCCTTGGTGGTGTGTTTAGCTTCGTCATCATGTTTCCTATTGATGTTGTAGTTTGTTCACCTGTTCTAGCCCCACTGGCTTCCCTTTTTCTCGATGGCCGCTGTGTCTATACACAGGTCCTTTTGTGTCTCCTGTTGGTGTCCTCACGCTGTTGTCTGGTGATGGGTTCTGGGCTTCTTGCTGCCATGCCCCAGCCTGTGCTATATTGGTCGTATTGTCTTTGGGGCTACCATTTCCTTTGATCTGTGGGACATTGGCCTGCATGAGTGTTGGCTAGTATGCCTTCCTGCTTCCCCCCCATTGTTTGGAGTACTGCTTGGAATTGTTCCACAGATGTGGCTGACTGGAGGGAGACATCTCCAAAGAAGACAGAACAGTTAATTGCCAGTAACAGTAGATCTTCTAGGGAATCTCCTCCAGTGAGCTACAGCCACCCTTCTGCCTTTCCCCGTGGTCTGGGGTTGTACAGTGGGGGATTCAGGCATCGTTGTTTTGCCTTTCTTTCCCCATACTGGGTTTTTCTTTTCTGGTCATTGCTGCCTTTTTGGGCCTTGACATACTGGTCTTTGCTGTTCATCAGTTTTGTACAACATTGTTTTGTCTCCTGCTGACAGTCAGAACTAAGGAGGTTTGGAGCCACCCATAATATATAGATGCCAATGATGCACGTCATACGAACATATGAAAAGAGCCAGCAGAAGAGGACCACCTGGTCTATCATGTCTGCTCGGTAAGTGATTCAGGGTCTGGCCTTACAATTTACACCAATGAGACTGTCCCACCAACTGTCTCTCCCTCCCTCTCCTCCCCACTTCTCCCCTTCCTTGGTCCCAAGGATTCCCTTTGTGCTTGTCCCAGGCTCTCTTGAATGCTCCCACCATCCTTGCTGATGCCACCTCCTCTGGCAGCTCATTCCAGGTGGACACCACCCTGTCTGTATAGAAATGCTTCCTTATATCCCTTCTGAATCCCTCCCAATCAGTTTTAGGCTGTGCCCCCTAGTGGTGCTGTTGTCACTCATTTTAAAGAGGCCTTCCCTTTTCACTCTAATTCCCTTCATGTACTTGAAGGTCTCTATCATATCACCCCTCTGCCTCCTCTCTTCCAGGGAGTACATCCCCAGGGCTCTGAGCCTCTCCTCATAGGACCTATCCTGTGGCTCCTTCAGTCATCTTGGTTGCTGTCCTCTGGACCCCTTCCGGCATGCTGATGTCCTTCTTAAGGTAAGGATGCCAGTACCTCACCCCATTTTCTAAATGTGGTCTCACCAATGAGCCGTACAATGGTTAAATAACCTCGCTCTAACTACTACTGAATCACCTTGCAATACACCCCAGCATCCTGTTAGCCTTCGCCACTGCCTTCTTACACTGAGAGGTGTGTTTCAGGTCACTTGTAGTCACTACCCCTAGATCCTCTTCCTCTTCGGAAGCAGTTACCTGAACCCCTACTGTGTAATACCAGGCAAAAATTTCCAGACAGGCCTTTACGCTGGTGGCATCTATATTCCTAGGTGTGAATGACCGGAGAATGTTCCTTTAAAGATCTAATGTTACAGATAAGTAAGTGTTCTTTTCCTGGAGTGGGTGGTGGATAAATGGAATAGAATGCCCAGCAAAGTGGTCAATGCTGGGATTATATCAGTGTTTAAACACAGTGGGACATCTCCAAGAGGGCTGTCAGAAGCAATGGGGAGTAAGGAAATGGGAGAACTGGGGGTTAAATCCAGCATAATACATAGAAGGGCAACAGGATGACTAGCAGGACTTTTGTTTTTTTTTTTTTTTGTCCTCATTTTTCTGTTTCTGTATAACATACATCGTGGTGTGCCACTTAGAGAATGTGTCCATATTGAGTTCAGTTCTAAACAGGCTGTGCTCTGTAGAATAAAGTACTTGATAAGTGTATGGGGGCGTTATGTCTGGTGAACCTGTCACTGCTGTGGCCCCACCAAGACCTTTTACCTAGTTACAGACCCTCCTGCCATCTCTATGACCTTTAATGATGATCCCCCCACTCCGTAGGTTGTTGGTCAGCTCAGTGGTGTCCAAAATGACAATTTTTCTTGCTGTTTTTTATTTTTACAGGGCAAATCTGAGTGACTCCTACTTCACCAATCGTCAGGACCGCTATGTTCTGCTGCGGGGCTGTTCTGACATCGCAGATTTCTTTGAGGAACTGGTAAATGCTGTTGGGGACGCATCACTGCAGTTGCAACAGGATGATACAGTGGAGGTGAAGGAGGGCATGGTGCATCCGTATCGAGGTGGGGGGCAAATCATTTTGTTTCACGAGATACATTTTTCTTGGTTGTATGAATCCTTATTTAAAAATGTCCACTCCTATTAACAAAAAAAGAAAAATGAGCGCTGTGCAGGTGAAGCAGTGACAGACTTTGTGGTGGTTATTCTTGAATAAGCAGCAAGTATAAAATAACTTTATTTTGTGTTTCTGATTGGGGGGGTGGATTTCTTACCTCATCCTCAATGTTTTCTGTTCAACATTGGCCTTTGATAGCTGGAAAGACCTTTCTAGCCCTTGTGTCAGTCTGTAATATTTCCTTCAGTCTTTGGCCTGAAGAAAGATACCTCAGAGCAGCCCCCCGCCTTTGACAGACTTGTAAAGGCAGCTCTTTTATTGGTTAGTCAAATATACAGTATCATCTTAACTAAAAGCACTTATTAAACAACCAGGAGCTATTAAACATCAACAGCACTCAATTAACAGTGAGCCTTCTATTTCCGCAGTTTCCTCTGCCTCTGTGGCTTTATAAACTCTTCCTCACACTGGCACTGAGGTGAGTCTGCTCCTTGTCTGGCTGAGGGCCTGGTTTGGGAGGAAGTACAGTCAGTGAAGAACAGTCAGCATCATAAATTTATCAGAACTGAAACAAAAGGCTCTTCCTGAGCTATAAAGCCCCTGAAAGTTAACTGTTTGTGAGACGGCGATGGTGTAGAATATCGGGTACACCTAGGAAGCTTGCCATAAAATCTTCCTGACTATAGTGCTGATTTGGTCGCGTGCCTTACTTGGTGTCAGTTTATTTAAGTTGGGGAGCTTTGCCCCCCACACCCCCCCCTTGTTTTTTTTTTTTTACAGGGTGGTGTGGGGGTGAACCCCAACCCAAATAAGCTAATAAAAAATAAAGGAATGGGTCAAAGTTACCAGATAGCATAACTTGAGCTCTACACTAATAGCATAGGTCCTACATGTACCCGATATTCTACACTATCACCTGTGAGACTTGGTGGTGGTAGTGAGAGAAACGCTGGCATGGGGCAGGTGAGAAGGTGATGGTCAGGTTTGGGAGAACTAGTGATGCTGGTATGGGGCAAGTGAGAAGGTGGTGGTCAGGTTTGGGAGAACTAGTGATGCTGGTATGGGGCAAGTGAGAAGGGTGCTGGTCAGGTTTATGTGACCTGGCAAAGCTGGAGTGGGGCAAGTGAGAAGGTGATGGTCAGGTTTGGGAGAACTAGTGATGCTGGCATGGGGCAAGTGAGAAGGTGATGGTCAGGTTTGGGAGAACTAGTGATGCTGGTATGGGGCAAGTGAGAAGGGTGCTGGTCAGGTTTATGTGACCTGGCAAAGCTGGAGTGGGGCAGTGAGAAGGTGGAGGTCAAGTTTGTATGACCTGACGATGCAGGTGTGGAGCAGTGAGAATGTGAATGTCAAGTCTTTGTGTGACTGGACAGTGCAGGTGAGGGGTTGTGAGAAGGTCAAGTTTGTGTGACCGGACAGTGTAGGTGTGGGGTAGTGAGAAGGTGAAGGTCATGTTTATGTGATCTGGCAAAGCTGGAGTGGGGCAGTGAGAAAGTGAAGGTCAAGTCTGTGTGACCGGACAGTGCAGGTGTAGGGTAGTGGGAAGGTGAATGTCAAGTCTTTGTGACTTGATGATGCTGGTGTGGGGCAAGTGACAAGATGAAGGTCAAGTTTGCTTGACCTGACGATGCTGGTGAGGGACAAGTGAGAAGATGTAGGTCATGTTTACAGATGTGGTGGTGCTGGTATGCAGTGAGCGAGAGGATGAAGGTCTTGTTTGTGAGACATGGTGGTGCTAGTGTGGGGCACTGAAAAGGTGAAGGTAATGTATGTGTGACTTGGTGGTGCTGGTCTCTGATCATCCTTTCAAACCCTCCCCCCAGGTGTTCACCGTCTTGCAGATTTTGGTGTCATCCGCAAAGAGGCAGACCATCCCTTCCTGCTTCTCTGCAGTGTCATTTATAAAAACATTAGAGGACCGGTCCCAGCACTGATCCCTAAGGCACCCCTCTGGTCACCCTCCCTTCCTTGGAGTGCACTCTGTTTACCACAACCCTCTGTCTCCTATCCCCTAACCAATTTCTTATCTAGTTTACCATCTTTGGACCCACTCCTAAGCTGCCCAGCTTGCTTCCTGGTCTCCTATGTGGAACGGTGTTCAACGCTTTACTGAAATATAGGGAGACCACATTCACCGCTCCATCCTAATATAGTTCCTTGGTGTCTCAGTCAAATAAATCTATCTGATTTGTTTGACATGATCTCCTCCCTGTGAAACCATGCTGCCTTGTGACCAACTGGATTCAGGATAGTCCACAGTCCTTTCTTTCAGCAGTGATTCCATTAACTTTCCCACCACTAATGTCAGACTGACTGGCCTATAATTGCCAGCCTCTTCCCTGCTACCACGTTTGTGTAGTGGGACTACATCCGCCTTCCCACAGTCCTCCAGAACCACTCCTGTTTCCAGTGAGCTGTTAAGCAGAACTTCAGAGGTGCAGCCAGTATTTCTCTGAGCTCCTTCAATACCCTTGGATACACCCTATCTGGCCCCATTACTTTGTCCACCTTCAGATTAGTGAGTCCCTTCAGGACTCTCACCTCCAAAAAAGGACTAGTGCCCACTTCCCTCCCGTCCTCCAAAACTTCTGTTACTTTTCGTGGCCCCTTCCCATCTCTTTCCTCTGTGAACACTGAACAAAAGTATTTGTTCACCTTTTCCTGGTCCCCCTCTGCACAGTCCCCCCACCCCACTTCCCTTTTTAACCTTACAATTCCACCCCTGGTCTTCCTTTTTTCCACTTACATATCTAAAAAAATGTCTTGTTCTCCTTTGTTACCTCCTGGACTATTCTCTCTTCAGTTTGTACCTTTGCACTTCTTACTGCTTTCCCTGCTTCCCTCTGGTTCCTCTGATACACCTTCCTATCCTCCTCCCTCTGCATCTCCTTATACCTTCTGAATGCTACCCTATTAGCTTTTACCTGTTCAGCCACCTCTTCAGAGAACAGTGGCGTTCCCTTTTTTTCCTTTACTTTTGGCTACTTGTTTGATGCGGAGGTTTGTTGCCTTTACTATGCCCCTTTTTATCTTTGCCCACTGTTCTTCCACCCCACCCAGTTCACCAACCCCTTCTCTGTCATCCCTGGGGTGTTCACCTATCTTTTTAAAATCTGCCCTCCCGAAGTCCAGGACCCTCGCTCTTGTATGGTTTGATTCTGCAGTCATTCTTATACTGAACCACACCATACAGCGCTGACTGGCCCCAAGTCTCCTCCCACCTTGACGTCTGCAACACTGTCCCTGTTTGTGAGTACCAGGTCCAGTACTGCCCCATCACGAGTGGGTTCACTGACTAGTTGCCTGAGGAAAGCCCCTGCAGAGAGTCCAGGATGTCCCTGAGTCTAGCTGAAGCTGCTGCTGGGAGGCTCCAGTCCCCATCTGGCAAGTTGAAGTCCCCCACCAGCAGCAGCACCTCCCCTTTTCTGCCATCTTGTCAGTGGCTTCCAACAGTACCTTATCTAAGTTCTCCCCCTGTGCTGGAGGTCTGTAGATCATTCCAGTGTGAACAGTGGCTCCATTCCCCATCTCCAGGGTGACCCACAGTACCTCTGCCTCGGTGCCTCTCCCTCTAGTCCCTGTATCTCTGTGGTTTTTATGATCTCTCTTTTTCACATAAAGCACCACACCTCCTCCTTTCCTTCTCACCTGGTCCTTCCTGAATGGAGTATACCTCAGTATGGCCATGTCCCAGTCATGGTTTTCAGTGCACCATGACTCAGTAATGGCCGCAGTATCCATTTTGGCCTCTGCCATGATGGTCTCCAGGTCCGGAATCTTATTTCCCAGATTTCTAGCATTTGCACACG
Organism: Neoceratodus forsteri; assembly: GCA_016271365.2. Classification (NCBI taxonomy): domain Eukaryota; kingdom Metazoa; phylum Chordata; order Ceratodontiformes; family Ceratodontidae; genus Neoceratodus; species Neoceratodus forsteri. The sequence goes on along the minus strand of JADMNL010000024.1, from coordinate 252,337,994 downwards.
TGGCCTTCCATATTTTATTGCCCCCTCCCCTTTTTTCCTTTTTCCCTCCCTCCTTTTTACCTCTTCTTTATGCTCCTGTTGCTTTCCCCCTTTATTTCTACCACCCTGCTCCCTTTATTAATTTGCACCCTGGGGGATTCCTCTCTCCTTAGGTTCTCCTTATTCTCTACTTCAGCCTGTGTGTGTGGGTGGGTGGGGGATTTCTGAATCTCCGATTCCTTCTGCCAACACCCCACCCCCTTGGCTAGTCTAGATGTTAAGCAAAGTAACACTTAAACCTTTCACTGAAGACTGTGGTCCCCCTCCCAAATGGATGCAGGACATCACCCCTGTGTATGCTCTTATCCTCCCAGGTGGGTCCACAGTCCCCAGTGTAGCTGAACCCTTCCTCTCTGTAGCATTGGTTCAGCCATGAGTTGACACACCTGGTGCATAGTTCTCTCTTCTGTCCCCTGTCATAGACAGGCAGCACCTCAACAAAAGCCACTGAGTGACTTTTCCATCTAAGACTCCTCCCCAGCTCCCTAAACTCCCTCTGCGTTATCCCATTGCCGTCATTAGTCCCCAGGTGGACAGTGACATCCAGCTCTTCCTCCTGCAAGGCATAAAATAAGCGGGTTCGCATCGCAATTTGCGACCCAAGAATCTGGAAACACGAGTCAATTTCCAGCTTATTAGCAATGGTTGCTAATCATAGAAGCTGTCCATCCCCGTATTTCTTTTTACTTTCCCTGGTGTCTAGTGGTGCTTCCCACCGTCCAGTTGCCAGCCCTGTGTTTCCCTGGTGACATCTAGTGCCCCCTCCCTCCACTGATCATCCCTGTAATGCCGTTTTATCGCTGGTGTCTGATGGACTACCCCCTCCAATCTGATCGCTGTCCCCATTATTGTGAGGTTCTCTGGTGTCTAGTGGCACCCCCCCACCATCCCATCGCAGTCTGTTTTTGTCCCCTCAATGTTTTTTTAATGTGAACCTTCAAAAAAAAAAAAAAGAAAAAAAAGTCCATCGCCAATCACTCCCGTACCCCCACTTGACCACCCACTGTGCACCCACCTCCCCACACCCTCCTTGACACCCCCACAGACCGTCACTCACCTGAACAGGTCCTAGGTTTGAGATCTTCACTCCCGATTGAAGACACGTCTTGCTGCTAGAACAGGCGACTGCAGTATGAGAACTAAGATAAATGCGGTCCAATGTATTCAATGGGGGTTTCAACTTTGGTGCATAACTCGGTCATTTTTTTTTTTTTTTAGATATTGACCCCAAATTTTCAACATAGCCTTTTGGGTACCCCACCTCATGAACAATATAACTGTCATAAAGCAACTCCTGCCTGAAAGGTGATTTCACAGTTGCTTGGCGAATTCACCTTTCAGGCAGGATGACAGTCATATTGGTCTTGAGGACGGGTCATAAGAAGGCTATGTTGAAAATTTGGGGTGAAAATATGAAAAAATGGCAAAGTTATGACCATTCGTTGCAATTTCGCTGTTCTTCCTCGTAACGTTGGAATTTTTAAATATTTTGACACCAAATTTTCAACATAGCCTTCTTATTACCCCACCTCATGTATGTCACAGCTGTCATTTTTCAAATTCTGGCCAAAATGTGTTTTCGAAACTGTGTCGCGGAATGGCGTTGCGATTGTACAGAATACAATTTGGTGGGGATTGGAAAACTTTCTGCACCAGGTACTTGCGGTGGGGAAATAAGAAAGGCTATTCAGACAGTTTGGTCAAAATGGCAAATTCAGTTTCAGAAATATGTATACAATGTCTGTTTTATCAATATATACAATAATGAGTAATAATTACGTGGTTTAAAGTAAAAAAAAAAATACCCATTTTATAAAACTGCTAATCAAAATCTGCTGATTGCTAATCATTTTTTCATTTTGATTAGCAATGGCTGCTAATCAACTCTCTGACACTAATTTATGCCTTGCTCCTGTGCTACTGCCCTAGCAATCCTCAGGATTCGCTTTTCTTCCCTCCGGTCTGTGGCATCAGGTAGGCACCTAAACTGCCTCCACCCCCTTCCTATTCCCAGATCTATCCCTCTCACAGGTGAGTCCCCCACCAGAAGTTGCTTCCTGCTCCTCTGGGGTCCTCTACCACCTTCCTTGGGGTCTCCACTGTGGAGGGCGCCCACATTCCCCTTGGTCACTACTGCTGTTACTGCCTTCTGGAAGGCTCGGCCTGTCAGAGTGGCATAGGAATTTTGTAGTGGTACCAGTTGAGGAATGTTTGTGAGACCTAGTTGTACTGGTGTGGGGCAGTGAGAAGCTAGTGGTCACATCTGTGGGAACTGGTGATCTTGGTTCATGGGGCAGTGAGAAGAGAGAGAGGGTGAAGTTCATGTTTGTGAGACCTGGTGGTGCTGGTGTTGGGTGGTGAGAGGGTGAAGGTCGTGTCTATGAGACCTGGTGGTGCTGGTGTTGGGTGGTGATAGGGTGAAGGTCGTGTCTGTGAGACCTGGTGGTGCAGGTGTTGGGCAGTGAGAATGTGAAGGTCATGTTTTTGAGAGCTGATGATGCTGGTGTGGGGCGAATGAGAGGGTGAAAGTCATATTTGTGAGACCTGTTGGTGCTGGTATGCGGCAAGTGAGAATGTGAAGGTTGTGTTTGTGAGGCCTAGTGGTGTTGAGTAGTGAGAAGGTGAAGGTCATGTCTGTGAGACCCGGTGGTGCTGCTGTGTGGCAGTTAGATGGTGAAGGTCATGTGTATTAGACCTGGTGGTCCTGGTGTGGGGTAGTAAAAATGTGAAGGTCACATCTGTGAGAATTCATGATCTTGGTGTGTGGGGAGTGAGAAGAGAGTGAGGAGGTGAATATCCTGTTTGTGAGGCCTGGCGCTGCTGGTGTGGGGCAGTGAAAAAGGTGATAGTCATGTTTGAGACCTGGTGGTGCTGATGTGGAGGCAGTGAGAAGGTGAAAGTCAAGTTTGTGAGACCTGGTTGTGCTGCTGATGTCGGGCATTGAGGGGGTGAAGGCCATGTTTATGAGACCTGGTGGTGCTGGTGTGTGGCAGTGAGAGGGTGAAGGTCATGTTTGTGAGACCTGGTGGTGCTGGTGTGGAGCAGTGAGAAAGTGAAGGTCCATGTTTGTGAGACCTGGTGGTCCCAGTGTGGGGCAGTAAGAAGGTGAAGGTCATGTTTGTGAGACCTAGTGATGTTTGTGTGGCGTGAGAGGGTGACGATCGTATTTGAGACCTAGTGGTGCTGGTGTTGGACAGTAAGAAGGTGAAGGTCATGTTTGTAAGGCATGGTGGTGCTGGTGTGGGGCAGGTAGAAGGTGAAGATCAAGTTTGTGAGACCTGGCGGCACTGGTGTTCAGCAAGTGAGAAGGTGAAGGTCATGTCTGTGAGACCTGTTTGTGCTGGTGTTGGGCAGAGAGAGGGTGAAGATCATGTTTGTGAGACCTGGTGGTGCTGGCGTGGGATATTACGTCTGACCTGGTGGTGCTAGTGAGAGGTTGAAGGTCATCTCGGGAATATTGCCCGAATTCGAGCCCTGATCCTGCCTGATGACCTGCCCACACTGGTGCATGCTTTTGTCACTTACAGGTTGGACTGCTGCAGTGCCCTGTACCTAGGGTTATCTGGAGGCAACCTCTGCAGACTGCAGCTGGTGCAGAACGTGGCGACAAGATTATTGATGGGGGTGAAAAGATGTGAACATATCACCCCGGCGCTCCGCGAACTGCACTGGCTGCCAGTCCGGTGGAGAGTTGTCTTCAAGATAGGGCTATTGACCTATAAGACCCTGCATGAGAGGGGTCAAGTGTATTTTCAAGAGCTCATTGTGCCTTACCGTCCAGCCTGGGCCCTCCGTTCTGCCAGGGGTGGTCTTCTTGGAGTTCCCAGGGTAAGGCTGCGGCACTCGGGAGACAGAGCTTTTGCGGTAGCTGCGCCTACCCTGTGGAACTCCCTGCCTGGTTATCTAAAGGAGGCCTCCTCGGTAGAAGCCTTTAAGAAGGGCCTCAAAACATATTCATTCCATCAAGCTTTTAATTGAGGACATTTTAAAGTGGATTGCATTTTATGATGAATAGATAATTGTATGCTCCCAGTTGTATCTTGTTAGTGTTTTAATTTTATCACTGTATTTTTAATATGATTTGTATGCTTACATTGTGCAGCACCCAGAGTCCATGGAGATAGGTGCTATATAAATAAAATATCTATTTATGTTTGTGATACCTTGTGGTGCTGTTGTGTGGCGAATGAGAGGGTGAAGGTCATGTTTTTCGAGACCTGGTGTCATAGAAGCACAGGTCAGGAAGCATAGGAAAAACCAGGAGCAGTTGTAGAATTCGCAAAAAGTGTTTATTAGTACTAGCAGTAACATAAAAAAAATAAACTTGTTCAGTATAACTATTTACAAAGGCAGAATAAACAGAGAAGATCCATCTGAGTTTTCTTTCAATCTCTGTGTCTCTCGAAACATTGCAGCTCTCTCTCTTATAAGTCATTGCAACCCCCATTCCTTAACAAGCATCTTTTTTTTTTTTTTAAATGTTCTTGTGTCAGGTAAGTGCAGCAAGAACACAATGTCCCAGAACTGAGGCTCCTTCTCCACAGCTCTTCTGAAAAAGGGCTTAAAAACTGCTCTCAATTTAACCCCTTGAGGTTCCCAGTAGCTTTTTGCAATCATCTCAAACTATAATTATATACAGTTCAACAGTAACACTATATAATTTCTAAATGTAACCTAGGGTCAGGGAGAACATGTCACTTGGCATATTGGCTAGGTTTGGCTACTCTGACCAGGGGTACCCAAGTAATCCAGAGACTAGAAACAATAACAGATTGTCCAGTACCAGGAGATGGGATTCTGAAGTGTGGCTTTATTCAACAAGACTCTGAATAAAAACATAGACGGACCTCCAAGGGGCTGCACTCCTAGTAATGCAGATAAGGTGATGACACAGACACAATCCATTCTTGGATCCTAAACTTCCATATGTTATGGACTCTTTAACTAGTGGCACACTACCACCCTCTACTCCATCCCCGCATTTGGGCACCCTCTTCAGGCACTGGCCAATACCTGACAGAAAGGTATCTGGTGTCTCAAAGTGAATCTGTAGAGGTGAGCCCTGTTATGCCAGGTGCGGGGGTCTCCCACCTTTTGTTCCATAGACCCATACCCGGCCATTCATTTGTTTACACACACTTCCTTGGCTACTATAGTGCAGACTGTACATGGCTTTGTAATGCAGTAACTGTCTTTCTCTGAAGACCCCCCACGTACAACAGTCATTAAATCTCACTGTTCCATAAGCCTCTTCCTTGGCTACTATAATGCAGAATGTACGTGGCTTTGTAATGCAGAAACTGTCTTTCTCCTGAAGACCCCCACATACAACAGTCATTACATCTCACTGTTCCATAAGCCCTGAACTTGGCATCCTGACTGACCCACAGTCCCAGAGACTTATTTACTCACTGTTTTGGTGAATGACACTGGCCTTTTGTCAAAGCTTCATCACCCTCCACATTGCAGGCGTCCAAAACTCTGAATGAATCTCATTCCTCAAAAAACTGAAGTGCCCCAGCACACACTATCAGTCAGCTTCTTCCTTTTCCCAAGCCAGGGGGTTGCCCTTGGGAGTTGGTTCCTTGTGCCTCTTTTATGGTGGAAGCACACACCCTAAGTTAGCTCTGAGTCAGAGCTGAAGGCAGCGGGGCCTGCCCCTGCAGGGCACCCCCTCCCTCCACTGCACTGCAGGATCTGCATCCTTCTCTCTCTTGAGCCTACTCCAGACTTCAGCAGACTGACTCAGACTAGACTGTTGACTTCAAGGATCAACTCTAGACTGACTTTGAAATTCTCCAACGTTCTACCTAACTCCCAACTGCAACATTCCATTGTGACTTATGCTGCTGCAGAATTCTAAATGATGTCATAGCCCCAGCTCAGCAGAGACTGAAAGGCGGAGCAAGACATAGTGAAATCCATTTAACTGGAGTTTCACTAGCTGCCTGTCCCTGCCTGCCACCAGATCTAACTAGGGTTCTAGTAACCCTGAGTAACAGGAGGGTTACACTCACCCTGGGCCAGGAAAATGACTATCCGCAGTCATTAGCCACCTGGCTTAGCCCATCTCACCCTATGTGTTGACTACGGGGAGGTAGCACTACCTTCTCCCCTACCATGTGCCAGCACAGGGAGACAGCACTAAGGGCCTAGAGGCCTTTGGCTGAAGCATCAGCCTCTACTTTACCCGCTGACTATGGGTACCTAGTGGCTCTGGTAGAATTGTCCAGAGCATAGCCCTAATAGATCAGAACCGCAGCCTGTCTATCCACCCAGCCTTCTAGGGAAAACCTATCTGCCTTTTTACCCAAACAAAAACACTAAAGGGGACCTCCCCCCAACCCTGGACACCTGCCACCACACACCTGTGGAAGAAAACAAGTTAAAACACAGTTAACTTCTTACAACAGTACTTTAATTACTACAAACTAAAGCAAAACTGAACTCTGAGTTCCAATCCACTTCTTGTCTTGTCTTCGTGTATTCTCCAGGAGTACCTGCAAGACAAAAAGAAAAACATCCTCCCTAATCTGCAATTACAATCCTGTCTAACTAAGACATAAACAAACCAACAAGCCCCATCCATCTGACACTGGAGAATCCCCAAAAAAGCTTTTTTTTTTTTTTTTTTTAAGAAAAGGTAGAAAATAGAAATATTATATACAGAATATTTACAACACACATTTAGCAGTGCTTTGGGGATGGAAGATCCTATAAAGTCCCAACTAGTGACTAAATACAGGCCCGAAGGCAAGTCCAATAAAGAGTCTCTTCTGGGCCGGAGCCCGGTGAAGCAAAGTTCTGCAGGCAAATGTCCCATAGGGGAGAGTCTTTGAGGACAGTCACAATGAATGTCTACTGATATAGGATGTGTACTGCAAAGGTCAGAAAAATTGAAAAAGTCTAGACTCACCAGTCCCTTGAAGAATGGAAAACATATGACACCTGTGTCCCCGATGAAGACTCTCCCTGGCAGTATTCTTCTGATACAGCTGGGCAGATTCTTCCGAAACATGACAGGCTGATGCCTCTGGGAAACAGCTGGGCTGATGTCATCTAGGAGATGGTACCTTTGGGCAGGAAAAGAAGAAAAACACACACAGCTGGACTGAAGTCATCCAATCTGGCAGCAGCTGGGCTGGTGTCCTCTCTGGAGTTGACATCTTCTGGAATAGCCAGTTCATAACTTTATGGACGTGGGAGTTTATTCCAATTACTGAAGAATCGGGGCACCTTGGTACTGGACGTCCAGACTGGCGGAACAACACAGGTACGGCAACTGCTGGAATGGCAGCACTGGCTACTGCTGCTCTGCTGTTCATTTGGGGGGCATGAGCACATTCACAGTATGGTCTTTACATTATGGAAAATAGCACAATGGGTCAGGTGCATGAATTATTACCCTGTCAGGGTGCTCATAATTCACATTGTGAAAGGATTCATGTCCCTTGGTGTCCACAATCTGAACAGTGTCAATAAGCAGAGTTCTGACCACCTTCCATTGCTTGAATTTTTCTTGCAACATACGATCTCTGAAAAATTTACTTGCCCCAGGATGCACATGTTTTATGGCCTCTTCCATAATGCAGGATTTCCTGCACCTCTCTATTTCTTCCCAGATTTTTCTAGGAAAGGTAGAAAACAAAATTCCAAAGCGCTCATTCGTTTTCCTATGAATCAGTCTTTCTTCTTTGCTAGATTTGGTCAAATTGAGACCTCTGGCCTGGCTTGAGGGCAGCCAGTCCTGGTTCTGCCAGCTTTGCATGCTTAACGACACACAAATTGGATTCCCTGGTTCCTTCTTGCTCAACCAGGGCTGTGGAAACACCACTCTCTTCCATGCATCCCTCTGAACCAGGAACTTGAGGCTGTGAACCCATGCCTCCTTCTTCTTCTTCAGGCCGAATGGGTTCCCCCTCATTGTCTTCGCTAAGAATCTGTGCCCAGGAGTGAGAAGTCGTCTTCACTCCCGAGACTGTCCACTCCTCACTAGGCATGGAGGTCAAGACCTCCCATTCAAAGGCCTCTCTCAGTTCATCCTCTCCCATGAGACTTGGACTAGGCCCCTCTATCCACAGGTCGGCTGATGCTCCCTCTCCACTGTCTCGGATACGGAGTCATCAGTTGTCCGTGCTGCCTGTACATCTGCACCCTCTAGCTTTTCGACACACTCCTCTGAACCTCCCATTTCAGGCTCTCCCTGGTGCTGCATGCTGCCAGCTGCAGGTTCTTGTAATTTTGTCCAGGTAGGAGCCAAACGAATCTTGGGGGCTGCTGTCAATCCATACTTTTCCAGGCACCCAGAGCAGTGAGGAACCACAAAGACATAATTTCTAGCCCTTAAGCATATTACACACACTGTGACTGGATAACCAGGAATCGCCTCAAGAGGAGGCTACTGTACTGCAGACTGTACATGACTTTGTAATGCAGTAACTGTCTTTCTCTGAAGACCCCCCACGTACAACAGTCATTAAATCTCACTGTTCCATAAGCCTCTTCCTTGGCTACTATAGTGCAGAATGTACGTGGCTTTGTAATGCAGAAACTCTTTCTCCTGAAGACCCCCCACATACAACAGTCATTATATCTCACTGTTACATAAGCCTTGGACTTGGCATCCTGACTGACCCACAGCCCCAGAGGCTTATTTACTCACTGTTTTAGTGAATGACACTGGCCTTTTGTCAAAGCTTCATCACCCTCCACATTGCAGGCGTCCAAAACTCTGAATGAATCTCATTCCTCCAAAAACTGTAGTGCCCCAGCACTCTCTATCAGGCAGCTTCTTCCTTTTCCCAAGCCAGGGGGTTGCCCTTGGGAGTTGGTTCCTTGTGCCTCTCTTATGGTGGAAGCACACACCCTAAGGTAGCTCTGAGTCAGAGCTGAGGGCAGGGGGGCCTGCCCCTGCAGGGCACCCCCTCCCTCCACTGAACTGCAGGGTCTACATCCGTCTCTCTCTTGAGCCTACTCCAGACTTCAGCAGACTGACTCAGACTAGACTGTTGACTTCAAGGATCAACTCTACGCTGACTTTTTAAATTCCCCTACGTTCTACCTAACTCCCAACTGCAGCATTCCATTGTGGCTTATGCTGCTGCAGAATTTTTAAATGATGTCATAGCCCCAGCTCAGCAGAGGATGAAAACAGAGCAAGACATAGTGAAATCCATTTAACTGGAGTTTCTCTAGCTGCCTGTCCCTGCCTGCCACTAGATCTAACTAGGGTTCTAGTAACCTCGGTAACGGGGGGGGGGTTACATAAACAAAGGGATCCCAATATCAGTTACATTTCCACGTAATAATTGGCATATATTTTTATACCAGCAGATATGCAAGGGAGGAAAGAGACGGAAACAGCAAGGGAAGACTGAGAAACAGTGAGAGGCAGAGAATTGCGAGACTGTCTGGGTGATCAAATATTAGGTCTTACAGGAAAATTTGGTTGCGCAACCAGACAGACAAGAGACAGGAAAGGAAAGAACACAACAGATCCCTGCATCCAAACTCTCCATAACAACTGGGACAGGGTCCTATTCAACCCTGTCACATACACCCCTCCTTAAAAGGGAACCTGTTTTATCAAACAGGTTTCCAAAACTTTCTATTAATTCTCTAACATTAGCTTCTAACTTTCAGAAATTAAGCACATGTGCAGCATCCTTTTTTTCTATAACAGTAAAGCAAAAAGTGAAGTTTAAACTCGTACATTTGTTTTTCAACTTTCAGAACCCTCAATTCCTGATTCATATCTTGACAGAGTATCAGCATTGCTATTCTCCTTACCAGATTTGTGCATCACCTTGAATTTAAATGGCTGTAGTGCCAGGTACCACCTTATTATTCTGGAATTTTTGTCTTTCATTTGGTTAAGCCAACAGAGAGGACTGTGATCTGTTATAAGTACAAAGTCAGTTCCTAGCAAATAAGTTAAGGGACCCCTTGGCCCACTTTGCTGCTAAACATTCCTTTTCAATGGTGGAGTACCTTTTCTCTCTGTCACGTAACTTCCTACTTATGTACAGAATAAGATGTTCTGTCCCATCTATATTTTGACTCAGGATTGCACCTATGCCTACCTCTGATGCATCTGTGTGTAACAAAAATGGTTTCTCAAGTCTGTGCTTCTTAAAACAGGGGCTGAACATAATGCGGCCTTAATGGTTTGAAAAGCTTCATCACACACTGGGGTCCATTTCACATTATTTGGGAACCATTTCTTTGTGAGTTCAGTGAGGGGAGTAGCTAACTCAGCAAAGTTCGGAACAAATCTCTGATAATAACCAGCCAGCCCTAAAAATGACCTGAGATGTGTCTTGATTGTAGGGACAGAGCTTTTAGTTACAGCTTCTATCTTACAAACCTCTGGCTTGACTTCATTTCCCAAAACATAGCTCAGATATCTTGTTTCCTGCATGCCCAATGCACACTTGGTAAGATTAATTGTCAGACTTGCTTTTTTGATAGCTTGGATAACTGCTTGTAGGTGTTCCAGGTGGCTTTTCCAGTCTGGACTGTACACCACGACATCATCCATTTATGCAGCACAATAACCAGTGTGAGGTGATAAAATTACATCCATGTACCGCTGGAATGTAGCTGGTGCACCATGTAAACCAAATGGCATGGTGGTGAACTGATAGAATCCAACAGGAGTGGCAAATGCAGTTTTGTCTCCGGATTTTTAGCTAAAGGTATTTGCCAGCAACCGTAAGTAAGATTGCTGGTACTGATATACTTAGCACTCCCTAGTCTGTCCACCAGATCATCTATCCTGGGAATAGGATAACTGTCAAATTCTGAGACTTGTTTAAGTTTCCTAAAATCAAGGCAGATTCTAACACCCCTTTCTTTTTGATTTACAATTACCATTGGAGATGACCAAGCACTCCTCGACTCTTCTGTGATACCCAGTTCTTTCATTTTTATGTTGCTTGCACGCATGTGCAAGAAACATAGTGCCATCATCCGAGTTTTCAGAGGTGTGGCAGCCCTCTTCCAATTCAGTCAGTGTGTTTGCAGGCGCGGCCGCAGTTCTCCAATCGCTGCTGGAGCTGTCTATGACAGCAGTCGAAAATGCAGTGGAGTACAGTTGAAAGGGGGCTATGCTTCAGTGAGCAGCGATATCGCCTGCTCATGCGTGCTCCCTGCCTTACATGCATGCTCGCCCCCACACACTGACAGAGCCGGCGGGGTGCCCAATCCGTTAGCGTGCTGCCCCAAACAGAGTTGCACAATGCCACACTGGCTGCCCACCCCAGCATGGCAACACATCGTATAGCCGTGGGGGTGCCCAATCCTCGTCGGCCACACTGCACCCCCGAAGCACGCAGTACCATGCTGGGAGCCCACCCAGCGTGCAGCACAGATGCTGTCGCCGACGGGGTGCCCAATCCCATCGGCTCCATGCCCTCCCCAAACAGCCGTCCTTGTGCCACACTGAGAGCCCACCCCAGCGTGGCAAATGTCCCGCGTCGTCGTTCGTCCTGTTTTTGAAAAAGAAAAAAACAACCTGCAACACAAAAACGGTTCCTGTCTGGGCCCCACCTGCGCCCACCAGCGCAGCCCGCCTCCCCACCCCTCACCCCATACTTACTCTACGAACTCCGGCGCCACGATCATCGGTTGACCGGGAACACGTCTGCACTCTTCAAAACCGACCGCGAACTGAGGAAATGCCGGTAAGCTGTATAATGTAATAAATAGGGTTTTTTCAGCTTTGCTGCATATCTCAGGCTTTTTTTGGAATTTTTGCACCAAATTTTCAACATGGGGTTTTTGGGACCCCTGCTCATGAATACTGTCACTGTCATGGTGTTAATCGGGCCCGAAGGGTGATTTCCCAGTCACTGCGCAAAATCACCTTTTGGCACTGATTAACGAAATGACACTGCCAGTGTTCATAAGGTGGGGTCTCAAAAAGCCTATGCTGAAAATTTGGTGGAAAAATTCCTAAAAAATGACTGTTTTACGAGCCTGTGTTGCACACTTTCTACGTACGCTCGTAAGTTCGCGAATTTTCAATATTTTCACTCCAGATTTCCAACACTGCCATTTTACCACACCTCCCTATGAGCAGTACAGCTGTCATTTTTCACATCTCGCCCACAACATGTTTCCGCCCATCTAGCGCACAATGGCGCAGTCGGTGTGCGAAATCAATGTATGGGACACATTAAGAAAATCACAGTGACACTGTTCATGAGCAGAGGTCTTAAAATGGCTATGTTAAAAATTTGGTCACAAACTTCCTAAAAATGACTGTTTCACGAGCGTGTGTTGTGCAGTTCCTACGCACGCTCATAAGTTTGCAAATTTTCAATATTTGCACTCCACTGACTTCCAAATACCTACACAGCACATAAAAGCAAGTAACATTTGGCATTGACAAATGCTTGTGTGTATTTCCTTAGTCACGTTGGCTCTTAACCGCTTTGGTAACTTGAATGTCTTTTGCCTAATAGGGTGAGCATTCCTTGGCACTGTTACGTGCTCGACCCCTTTTGCTTGGCCTGGTACTGTGGTAAAAGTACTGTAAATGTCTTAAGCAAGTAACGAATGTCTGCAGTTTGTTCTGAGGTTAAGGAAACATTCACCTTTACAGCATCAGCAGTTACAGTTTGTTTCAGTCTGTCATAAGCTACATCAATATCTTCTTTATCAGTTTCTGGCAAAACTAGCAAAGCAGCTTTTGGCATTTTTTTCAACCCATTTCTTGAGGAAGTTAGCATGGTATATCTTAGTAGGATTTTTCCTGTTAGGGGTACCAATCTCCTAGTTAACGGTGCCAGTATATCTAAGCACTCTATAAGGCCCTTGCCATTTCATTAACAGTTTATTTTCTGTTGTGGATAACAGTAGCAAAACATTTGTACCTGGCTTAAAACCTTTTTCTTTTACCCCATTGTCATAATATACCTTCTTCTGGTTTTGGGCCTCTTCCTGATTACTATGAGCAATTTCAGCATATTTTGCCAGCTTCTTTCTTAGGCACATATAAGATGTTATAGATTGTTTCTGAGTGGGGTTATCTTTCCACATTTCTTTTATCACATCCAGTGGCCCTCTTGGCTGCCTACCATACAGCATTTCAAATGGTGAAAACCCTGTTGATGCCTGTGGCACTTCTGTGTAAGCAAAAAGTAGGTAAGGCAAGTATTGGTCCCAGTCTTTCCCTTCCCCTTTTACAGACCTTTTTTACATGCGTTTTAGGGTTTGGTTAGAATGCTCAACAAGACAGTCTGTCTGAGGGTGATAGGGGGAGGTTCTTATGGCAGTGATACCTAGTAGTCTGTACAGCTCCTTAAGTAATGCAGCACCAAAATTACTGTAGTATATGGTTAGGGCTTATAATGAATAGAAAGCCGTGGCTTTCAAAATCTTGTTGTAGGACAGTTCACAGGTCAAAAAAGTTGTACTATCGGTCTGACGTCACATCGATAGTACAACAACTTTTTTGCCTTGCCCTGCCACCTGATTGGCTTACTTAACAACGCTCCGAGGAGAAAAAAATGTGAAACATGGTGGCACGATTAAGAGAGCGCCGGTCGGGGGACCCTTGTCTTCTTGACACGGAGAGTCTCACAAGGCTCTGTCACTAAAGTGAACTGCAGTTTTTTTTCCCTTTTAAATTAAGTGGTGCCGACCTAGTGAGACGGGGTGAAGCCGACCTGAGAGCGGGATGAGTCAGAGCAGGAGCAGCATGACATTACGAAGGTAACCATCGACTTGGGGGGGGAAAAATGAAAAAAGACACACAAGCCAGGAATCATATACTATAAAAATAGTGGATGGTTAACCATACACAACTAAAGGTTGCCCAGGGTGAAGATTATCATGGAGACCTTCAGCTTGTTTCCCAGGTTCCATGATGTCATCAACAACCTCGATGGAAACACAGCCTTGTTGTGGATGGTCACCCATCCACTATTCTATATACCCTAATCAGTAATAATTTCTTTAGGTATGCCCATTCTGCTGAAAATTTTTGCAAGCACTGCTGCCACTTTTGAAGCTGTGACAGTACGGATTGGAACTGCTTCTGGTATCGAGTAGCATAGTCTCATACTACCAGGATAAATCTATTACCCTTTTTACTTTTGTCTCAAGGCCCAACCACATCCATTGCAGTTCTCTCAAAAGGCACATCTATCAAGGGTAGGGGCACCAGTGCACCTTGTCTTTTGTAGTGACCGGGGCTACTGTCTGACACTCGGCACAGAAATTACAATAGGTAGCAACATCTTCATGAATTCCAGGCCAGTAAAATCTGTACAGCAATCTAGCAAGGGTGTGATCCTTCCCTGAGTGACCAGCCATAGGACTGTCATGTGCTATCTGTAACAACTCTGTTCTATCTTCTGTGGTATAACCAATTGTTCCAACTGTTCCTGTGTCTGAGGTTTAACCCAAACTCTGTACAGCAACCCATTACATTTTTTAAACATTGCGCCACTCTGTTTTAGTTTCACCCCAGCTGCTTAAAATAACCCTGGAGAGAAACATCGTTAGCTTGTTCTGAAAGAAAATCACAATCAGTGATCAGTTTAGTTTCAGCATTTTCATATGTTAACTCCTTATTTCCATCAGCCATTTGTTGCCACAGTTTCTTCGGGCATCGTCTTTCTTTCCTGGATTTCCGGATCTTGGAACTGTGCTCAGACAAGTCTGAATCAGAGTCACTGAAAGGAAAAGTGTCCCCACCATTTAGGATTTTCTTTGCCTGAGCTCTTGTTACCACTGCTGCTGAAACTGCAGGGTTCAGTTCCTCTGAGATTATCAGTGTTCATTTTAGGCCGTGGGATCGTGCCATTAGCGCGTCTCACATGTGGCTTGGGTCTTTTGCCACACCTGTAGCTTTAAGAATCCTGGGCGCGCATGCACAGACGCAAGCAGGAGCGAAGGTGTGTTGATACTGGAGAAGAGGAGGGTCTAAAGGCTTGCTTGCTAGCTCAGGAATGCCCCCGGTCCATGGGGGCGTGTCGAGTTTACAGAGACCATGCTGAAGAAGAGGAGGGACTAAAGGCTCCGGTTCTGGAATGGCCCGGCTCCTGGGCATGTCAGGTTTGAGAGACCCATGCTGAGAAGCAGTCGCTGAAGGAAAAGTTAATGGCCTGGGAACTTAAAAATGCCCCTTAGTTAAATTTGCTGCAAATTGAGTGGCGCGCTTACTCTCCAGACATCAAACTTCTTGTTTACCCCCCCACAAATAAATGTGCTGTCTCTATTTCTTAAATTTGCTGCAAAGGGAATCAAAGTATGCAGAAACAGCTGCTGATCGCCAACCCGGTGCTGCTCTGAGTGCAGACACTACACAGTACCTTATGATTGCTAATTATCTCTTGATCGGAAGGGAACACACAGAAAAGATGTATTTTCAAAGTACTTATTCTGCTGGGCTATGTCAGCGTGTAACCTTTATCTGTTCCAGTTGAAAGATAATTTGTGTCTGCACTTCAAGCTGCGCCAGGTTGGTGATCAGCAGCTGTTCCCACAAATACTTTAATTCCCTTTTCCGCAATTTAAGAAATAGAGACAGCACTTTTTTTGTTGGGGGGTAAACAAGAAGTTTGATGTCTGGAGAGTGAGCGTTCCACTCAATTTGAGTGGCAACTTGAGCAAATTTGGCGGAGGGTGTTTTTGGCAGTATTCAGCCACAGAATGGCTGATCTGGGTGCAAGGGGCCGGCGCTTCTGTTGTGAACCATGTGATGTGCACTGAGATGCATCACATGGTACAGAGTAGAGCTACCAAACATAGAAACATAGAATTTGATGGCAGATAAGGACTGCTTGGCCCACCCAGTCTGCCCATTTCCCTACCTACTGGATAAGCTGCAGATCCTAGTTAATCAGCAGCCTACTTCTTCCTACCCCCACCCCCTAGAATTGCCGTATGACTGTCCCATGCATGCTTGAATTCCACCACTGATTTTGACTCCACAACCTCCTCAGAAGGCCGTTCCATGCATCCACAACCCTCTCTGTGAAAAAATACTTCCTTAAATTACCTCTGAGCCGCCCCATCTTCAAATTGTGCACTCTTGTTCTTGCACACCTCTTTTTGAAAGATGCTACCCTCTTGGACTTTGTTGATTCCTTGAGGTACTTGGAACGTTTCTATCATGTCCCCTCTCTCCTCCTTTCCTCAAGGCTATACATATTAAGCTCCTTTCGTCTCTCTTCATCATGTCTTCCGGTGCAGACCCTGCACCATTTTAGTTGCCCTCCTCTGGACAGCTTCCATCCTGTCTATGTCTTTTGGAGATTGGTCTCCAGAACTGCACACAGTACTCCAGATGGGGTCTCACCAGCTGTCTGTACAGAGGATAATAACTTCCTGTTTTCTACTGGTGATGCCTCTCCTATGCATCCCAGTATCCCCAACCCTCCTTGCTGCCCTCTCACATTGCTTGCCCACCTTTAGGTCATCTGATATGACTACCGGTCCCTTTCCATTTTGTTGTTGTTAGTATCTCACCCCCCATTGTGTACTCTTCCCCTGGGTTTTTGTTTCCCAGGTGCAATACCTTGCACTTCTTAGCATTGAATCTAAGCTGCCATACATTTGACCATTCTTCTAACCTTGCCAAGTCCCTTCTCATCCTTTCCACCCCACCCTGTGCATCAACTCTGTTGCAGATCTTTGTGTCATCTGCAAAGAGACTACTTTTCCTTCTAGTCCCTCTGCAATGTTGCTTATAAAGACATTGAAGAGGACCGGTCCTAATACTGAACTCCTGGGTACCCCAACTAGTAACCCTCCTTTCTTCTGAGTGGACTCCATTTACTATTACTCTCTGTGTCCTATTCTCCAGCCAATTCTTTACCCAGGCTGTCATCTTTGGACCCACTCCCAGGCTGGCTAACTTGTATATTAATCCTTTGTGTGGGACTTGTCAAATGCCTTGCTAAAATCTAGGTAGGCCATGTCCACAGCCCTCCCTGATCTACTACTTTGGTCACCCAGTCAAAGAAATCTATCAGATTTGTCTGGCATGACCTTCCGCTGTGAATCCATGCTGCCTAGGGTCCTGTGCCCTCTGGCCTCTAGATACTCGACAATTCTTTCCTTCAGAAGTGATTCCATCATTTTCCCTATCACTGAGGTTAAACAAACAGGTCTGTAGTTTCCTGCTTCTGCCTTGCTCCCACTTTTGTGAAGGGAATCACATCTGCCCTCCTCCAGTCCTCTGGTACCACCCATCCTCCCATGATTTGTTAAAAGGGTAGTCAGTGGTGTCATTGTTCTACCTTAGTTCTTTTAGAATTCTGGGATGAATCCCATCAGGCCCCATTGCTGTGTCCACTTTCAGTTTTAAGAGTTCTTTTCAGAACCTTTTCTTCTGTAAATGGGTTGGTATCAACTTCTGTATCCAGAGTATTTCTACTGTTTGTTTTATGTACCTCCCCTCTTCATTTGTAAATACTGAGCAAAATATTTGTTTAGTATCTCTGCCTTTTCACAGTCTCCTCTGCCCACCCTCCTCCCTTTATTAAGCCTCACTATCCCTCCCTTGGTCTTCCTGGGCTCCTGATGTACCTATAAAAGGTTTTATCCTCTTCTTAACTGAGTTGGCTATCTTTCCTCGGTTTGGGCCTTTGCTGTTCTGACTGCCTTCCCAGCCTCCTTTTGCTTTAACTGATACAGTTCTCTGTCCTGCTCCTGATTCCTTGTACTTCCTGAATGCTTTCTTTTCTCTTGAACCTTCACTGCCACTTCCTTTGAGAACCATAGTGGTTTCTTACATCATTTTGTTTTGTTTATTTGCTTCACACAAAGGCTCGTTACCTCTGTGATGGCAGTTTTATTATTCCCATTGTTCTTCCACCCCTCCTTCCTACCCATTTGCTAGTGCATTCCTTAGGCACTCACCCATTTTGGCAAAGTCAGCCCTCCTAAAGTCCAGTACTTTTGCCTTTGTATGGCTTGACTCTATTGCTGTGTTTATTGTGAACCATACTGTTCGATGGTCGCTAGTTCCCAAACCAAAACCACGCCGTTTCTCCCTTGTTGCGCAGTTACTTTGGAGTCACCGAAGTGGAGTGAGCTGCTTGTAGTTCTTAAGAAGAGCTATAATAGCGTTGCTGTAATCACTGATTCCAATTTAAAAACGAGTGCAAATTACAGCTGATATTTTAGCTGTGGGAGTCTCAAAGAGTAGACTGTGGATTATTTTGTGGAAATATCACTATTGAACTATGAACTTACTAAAACAAATTGATAGCTGAAACAGTAAGGCAGAGCTGTGGGGCCTCTGCCAGCTAATCTTAGCTACCTACTAAGGCAGAAAAAAATCGCTTTTGGAACTGAAAGTGAAAAATTAGACTTTGATCTGTGTGTGGGGGAGAGAGGGTTGCTCTTTATATCTCACCTAAGCTGGCAGCAGGAAAGCCAAAGCAGGTTAAAAAGGCACAGGAAAGGTAGAAATTGAAGCAAAAAGTGTGTGGGGGGGGGCGCTGTCTTGTTTTGTTCACAACTGGCAGACAGACTTACTGAAAACAGAACTAGTGAACTTGAATTAAAAAGCAAGGGGCAGGGCTCTGTCTCAGATAAGTTTGCTGCAGGCAAAGGCACGTATAGACATCCTTTAAAGTATCCTGTTTGTTCAGGTTGCAGTCAGATAGGGAAAGCGAGAGAGCTGCATTATTAAAAGGAACAGTCCAAAAAATAAATAAATTCTGCAATTAAAAAAAAAAAGACACTGCAGCAGATTAAGAAACTTTAATATTAGGAAAAGCAGGGTCAGGGTGGGTGGGACTGAAAAATAAGTGAGAGTGACTGACTACTTCAGTGTGTCCAGAATTCCCTACTCTCTACTTGCATATGTCTTGTGTAGTGGAAATAAAATAAGACTCCGACACATTTGTCATAATAAATAGTTTTTATTAAAACGTTTGGCAGTGAAACACACCAACCCCATTATTTGTCATTATATAATTATTTTACTTCCTCAGTCGCCCTCCTCATAAGAACTAGAATACTAAACAAGGCTACAGCTGCTTGCTTATAAAAATAACAGACTAGTCTTGGCAAAAAAACAAGTGAACATTAAAACATTTTTCAGGTCTTCTTCGCCTAAGAGACTATGTACTGCTGAATCAGGATCAGGGTCTTCTAAAAATTCAGATGGGAGCAATGAGGTGCCAGTTCTGTCAGACTGCTATGTTGTCTGTCACTGTGGCAGACACACAGTTGGGACCATCACCTGACAGGGCTAGCCAGTCACAACTTGATTTTGAGTCTGCTGCTTGTGAACTACTTACCTACAGCCAGTCCCATGTGGCCAGTATTGAACATAATTTTTAGGGCCACTGGCTCACAGTGTACAGGTGATTGAGATATAGTTCAGAAAAAAATGTGATGACTTGTGCTGTGTGCATCAGTGGAAAGAAAAAAAATACTCTAACTTCTGGCACTGACAATTTCAGGACAAGCACCCTGACTAGGCATGCTGACTCTGCAGACCACAGAGATGCTATAGCAGCCGAAAATATGCAGGGAGATTTGCAGCATGCCTTCAGAAAAGCTATATCTGAAAAAGAACAAGCTGTTCTAGTGGCCATGAAGAGTGTTTATTGGATGGCCAAAGAAAATTTGCCAGTTCATAAATATACAAGTTTAATGGAATTTTTGTCTAGTTTAGATTGTCCTTTTGTTGACAAACTGTCTGTGGCCAAGAATGCTTCGTATTCATCAGAAACTACAGCCAATGACATGCTTGAATGCATAGCCTTGGTAATTAGGCAGGCGACAAGTAAAAAATTAGAAAATAGCCCATTCATAACATTAATTTGTGATGAGAGCACAAACATCACTGTCGCCAAAAAACTAGTATTGTATGCAAGAGTGCTTGATCCTGAAAGTTTTGTTCCATCTATTCATTTTCTAGAGAACTTACAGATCTCTGATGCCACTGGAGCAGGGATAGCAAAAGAATTAAAGCAATTCCTAGTCAGGAAAAAAATTAGCATGAAAAAAGTAATGGGATTGGGAAGTGACGGAGCAAAAGTCATGACAGGGACTGATGAGGGAGTCACTGGGCACATGCTACGTGAAAACCCAATGCTAGTAAATATACATTGTGTTGCTCATAGTGTTGCGCTATGTAGTTCACAAGTAGCAGACTCTATCCCCTACCTAAAAGGATACCAAGAGGTGCTAACTGGTATTTTCTACCATTTTAAAAGATCAGCCAAAAGAGCTGACAAACTAAAACAAATACAAGAAATGCTGGAGGAATCAACTCTAAAAGTGAAGGAGGTCCATGATATGAGGTGGATAGCAGTTTACAAAGCAGTTGAAACCGTTCATCACACCCTAGACTCCCTTCTTACTTTTTTCTGCAATGAGACGGATGCTATAGCAAAAGGTTATGCCTTAAAAATGTCCAAATATGACTTTATAATGACAACCTATATGCTAATGGATATACTTGCTGTAATTACCCAGCTTAGTGTAGTGTTTCAGAAAAGAGATCTGGACATCTCAATGGTCCATGTCAGTTTGGAGAAGTGTTTCTCTGATTTAGGAAAAATAAAATCTGGAATAAAGGAAAAAATGTATCTACATGAAGTGGAGAAGGATATCCAGGAAGATGAGGAGGGAAGGCTGGTGTTCAAGGGGCATCACGTACTAAGGGGAGGCAAAAACCTTTCAGTCAAGGACCATTTCATTTCATTGACCAGTTGGTTGCAAATTTAAAAGACAGATTCTCTGGGTATGACAGAAACAAGTTGGCTGCTTTTGGAGTACTGGGTCTTAGGCCTGTCAGCAGCCTTTCTAAAGATGAACTTGAAACTTGGGGAAATGAACAAATTCACGTGCTGCTTGATCATTACGGTCAAGAGCAGAGACGCAAACAGTTTGAGACAGTGGCACCACCACTTGTGGATGCAGACTGCACCAAAGCAGAATGGGAACTGCTGAAGCCACTTGTGAGAGAGGGATACCCGAGGGACAACATGCAAACTCTTTGGGGGTTCATAATCAAATATCATAAGTCAGACTTCCCCAAACTTTTGACACTGGCTGCATTGGCATTAACTGCCCCCGTCCATACAACAGACTGTGAGAAGGGCTTCAGTGCTCAGAACATTGTAAAAACTAGCATGAGAAATAGACCGTCTGCTACTAGAGTCAGTGATCTGCTGACTATTGTGGTTGAGGGACCTTGCCAAGCTGAATTTGATTTTCTTTCTGCAATCAATATTTGGAGGGAAAAAAACAACAAAGGAGGTTATTTCAGCATGTGGACTGCACTGACTGACTTAAAGTTCAGCACATAACCGAACTGTGACTGTAGTGTGTGTACTGACAGCTTACTACTGTCTACTTACCATGACCTCAAAGATCTCAAAAACAATTTCAAATATTTTAATTTATCCCTCTTAATATTGTGCCTCATTAAACTAATAATTTGGTAGGTTGTGTCTTAATATAGCCATGACCTTAGATCTGTGACTGATATCAGGACTCTTAACTAGGGCTGTTTATTAATGCCTCTGTGTATTCTTCCAAAATGATTAATATCTCTCTCTCACAAGAGTGCAAGGGCGGTGCTTTTTTTTTTTTTTTTTTTGCTGGCGAAAATTCAATTTACCACAATGCGAACAGACACTACTACAGGATGGACACAAGACCTCTGGCTGCTGCCTCAGGCCTCATCTTGATTGATGCCCGGCAGTGACAGAGATGTCAGTGCCTTCTTGTAAACTGCTATCCACCTCTGACATCATGCAAATGCCATTTATTTTCTGAGTCACAACTCACACCTCACACCTCCCCTGTTGATCTGCACTTGCTGTATTAGTTCATCAGCTTATGATACTGTGACATTATGCTAGTAACAGCCATTTTTAAATACATCTCTGATACCGCGTTAGTTAAAATTCTGTATACAAATTTTTAAAGAAATGTCATGTATGACCCACATTTTTCATGAAATGACCCACCTTTTCAGTGGCCAGTGGGTCATTTGACCCACCAAGTTTGGTTCCTAGAATGAACGCTGGATTATTTCAGTATATCCTGGACAGCCATTTCCAATAATCACGGGTAATTTAGGTACTACCCCCAGTTTCATTTGGTGCGACACACCCTTAATGGTCAGAGTCATTTGGGTGGTCGGACAGTATAGAGTGTCCCCATGGATGCAGATGACACCAGTACCTGGTCCTTCTGCACAGTGCTTTCCCAGCACCTCAACATGCACTAGGGTCTGTCTACTTCCAGAATCAGTGAGTCCCTTTACAGTCTTATCCCCCACCTTCAAATCTGTTAAGTACTTATCCAATTTGCTGAGGATAAATCTGCTCCAGTGTCACTCTTCTTATGGCAATTTCTTGCAATGTGACCTGGCTTATTACAGTTATAGCAAATAATGTCTTTGAGTACAGATTTGTTACCCCCACCAGAGTTCTTATCAGACTTGGAGTTTAAATGGGGAAAAAAGAGCGTCTTACCAGTGCTTGGCTGTTACCTTGGTGCTGTGGCGAGGTCAGGAAGCATAGAAAAACTAGGAGCAGTTGTAGAATTTGCAAAAAGTGTTTATTAATACTAGCAGTAACATAAAAAAATCAACTTGTTCAGTATAACTATTTACAAAGGCAGAATAAACAGGGAAGATCCATCTGAGTTTTCTTTCAATCTCTGTGTGTCTCTGTCTCTCTCAAAACATTGCATCTCTCTCTCTCTCTCTCTCTCTCTAAGTCTTTGCAACCCCCCTCCTTAACAAGCATCCTGTTTTTTTTTCTAAAATGTTCTCGTATCAGGCAGGGGCAGCAAGAACACAATGTCCCAGAACTGAGGGCCCCTTCTCCAAAGCTCTTCTGAAAAAGGGCTTAAAACTGCTTTCAGGTTAACCGCTTGAGTTCCCAATAGCTTTTTGCAATCATCTCAAACTATAATTATATACATTTCAAAAATTAACACTATATACTTTGTAAACAAAGGGATCCCAATATCAATTACATTTCCACATAATGATTTGCATATATTTTTATACCAGCAGATATGCAAGGGAGGAAAAAGACAGAAACAGCAAGGGAAGACTGAGAGACAGTGAGTGGCAGAGAATTGCGAGACTGTCAAGGTGATCAAATCCTAGGTCTCACAGGAAAATTTGGTTGCGCACCCAGACAGACAAGAGGCAGGAAAGGAAAGAACAGAACAGATCCCTGCATTCAAACTCTCCATAACAACTGGGACAGGGTCCTATTGAACCCTGTCACACCTGCTGGTGCTGGTTTGGGGCAAGTGAGAAGGTGAAGGTCATGTTTTTGAGGTCTGGTGGTGCTGATGTGGGGTAGTGAGAAGGTGAAGGTTATGGTCCTGACCAACTCTGCACATGTTCAGTGTGGAAGCATCACTTGCAGGTAGTGACCACCATGGTGTAGTTCCACCTGGATATGGGCAGAGGGAATTTCAGGACCAAGATGAGGATCTTGGACTTCAGGAGGACTGACTTTGGTAGGATGGGAGAAGTTCTGATAGGACACCTTGCTGGGATCAGAGTGGGGATAGATGTGGAACAGAAATGGACCTTAATAAATATGTGACTTATGGAACCCACTAGTGATTGTGTCAAAATCAGAAGTAAGAACACTAAAGGTCTGGAGATGATCAAGAAGAGTGTGAGCCAGAGAATCAGAGGATCTAGCTGATTGGGAGAGTGGCAGTTGGTGGAACTGGGTAAAAAGAAATAATTAATTTTGTCTATGGTGAAATATAAGAGTTAAATCTAGGTATCACATTATATTAAAAACATTGTACAATCCATTATGGAAATTAAACCTATGTTAAAGAAGTCATGCTCCTATATGTGTGATAATTCTTTGTGACTTGTGTGTTAAAAACTTATCAATAAAAAAATATATTTTAAAAAAGTAAGAACACTAATGCCAAAAAAGCCCAGCTGATTCAGCAAGGAGGTGACAAAAGTGGCAGAGGACTAGAGGGCAGCCTTCTGAAAGTACAAACGTACTCAGAAGGAGGAAGATAGGGAGGATTACTCTGCTAAATCAAAGGTGATGAGCAGAGCGGTTAGAGAGGAAAAGTCTACAAGGAAGGTACAGTTAGCACAGTGGGTTAAACCAGGTGAGAAGGACTTTTTCCAGTATATAAGGGAGCAGAGTGACATAAAGGATGAGATTGTCAGGTTAAATAAGTGGGGGGGGGGAGTTAGGCAGAGGGTAGTGAAGAAATGGTGGAGGCACTTAGCGAGTACTTCTGTTCAGTCTTCACTAGGGAGAGCGATGGTCTGGTGCCACAAGGGAATAGGGTAGTGGCGACCGGGAGGGGATATGTCACGGACGGCGTAATACAAGCTGACAGGGTACATAAGGGCCCCAGAGGTGGACAGATCACCAGGGCCTGATGGCATACATCCAAGGGTCCTAAGAGAATGGGCATAGGTTCCGCCGGGTCACCTGGCGACCTCTTTAACACCTCTCTGGAGTCACAGATAGTGCCCCAGCACTGGAGAACTGCGCATGTGGTGCCTTTCCATAAAAGTGGGCAGAGGAATGAACCAGGGAACTACAAGCCAGTTAGCCTGACATCAGTAGTTGGCAAACTGATGGAGACCATACTGAAAGAAAGACTAGTGAGCTTTATAGAGGAAAATTGGGCTCCAGGATGTGAGGCAGCATGGATTTGTGTCTTTGAGGTCCTGCCTAACTAATCTAATTGACTTCTTTTACTGGGTCACTAAGACGGAGGATAAGGGCCTGTGACAAGGTTGGGTATGACCCTGTCCCATTTTATCATGCAGAGAGAGTTAAAAGCAAGGATCTATTCTGTCCTCTCCCATTCTGTCACTTGTCTATCTCTTGCTTCTCTGATTGCACAATCAAATTTTCCTTGTGGCACCTAGGAACTGGCCACTCTGACAATACAAAAATTTCCCCCATTTTCTCCCTTCCTTCACTTGCTGTTTCTATGCTTTCTTCCCTTGCTTCTCTGTGGTTAAAAAAAATATTTGTGAATCTTTATGTAAAACTGAGATCCCTTAGTTTGTAAATGTATGTATTACTGAAATGTTTGTAGAAAGCTATTTGGGTTTATCTGGAACACGGGGTTAACCTTGAGGTGCACTTTGACCTCCACATACTTGTTTGCAGAATTATAAGCAATTTCAGGATGCCTTATTTGGTTGCATCTGTTAAGAAGACTAATGTACTCTTCAGGCTGATAACAAGAATGAAATTGACAAACTATTAAGACATTGTGTGAAAAACAGGCGGTGTGATTTACAAGAACAGGATGCAGAATTTAATTGCCAGGGGAAAACCCTCTTATAAAAATGAGAGCAGTGTTTAGTGTGAGAGAGCTGGAGATTTTAGAGAGACTTTCAGATGAAGGACTTCTGTTTGAACTCCCTTTATCAAGAATTATCCTGTACAATTTTATTTTTTATTGTATTTTATTGTTATTGATAGTATAAAAATGCTGCTTGTGAATTTTATAACTTCTCCTGGTTTGCTTATGCTTCTTGACCTATGCCTGTACGACAGGGCAAAGCGGGTTGATGTCCTGTATGTGGACTTCAGCAAGGCCTTCTACTCTGTGCCTCATAGGAGACTGGTTAGAAAGCTGGAAAACATGGGGGTTGTGGCTAAGCTTGTGGGATGGGCCAGGAGCTGGTTGCAGAACAGAAACTAAAAGGTGGTAGGTGGGGGGGGGGTTATTTTCAGAGTGTATGCCTGTGACCAGTGGGGTCCCTCAGGGCTCGGTGCTTGGTCCAGTGCTGTTTAACATCTTCATAAGTAACATCATGGATGGGGATCAAGGGTAAACTCTGCCTGTTTGTGGATGACACCAAGCTCTGTGGGAGGGTGGACACGGACTGAGGAGGGGAGACTGGACGGCAGGGAGGACCTGGCTAGGCTACAAAAAGCGTTCTGGCATTTGTCAACTGGGGTTCGACACTTTTAAGTTATACACTTTGGGGGGGGGGGTCAATGAACCCAGGGACCAAATATTGGCTGGGTGATCTGCAGGTAGCCAGGTCAGAAGAAGAAAAGGATCTGGGAGTAATTATCGTGAGTGACCTAAAACGCTCTGCACACTACAGGAGAGCAGCAGCCAAAGTGAATCGGATGCTGGGCTGTATAGGCAGGGGAATTACCAGCAGGAAGGCGGAGGTCATTCTGCTGCTGTACAGGTCACTGGTAAGACCGCACTTCGTATCTTATGAATGAGATCAGCTTGCTGAAAACAGTCTGGAGAAGGGCTACCAGGATGATCCAGCGCTAGCAGGCAACAACTGTGAGGAGATGCCCAGGGAGCTCAACATATACTCTCTTGAGGAAAGAAGGGAGAGGGGAACATGACTGAGACCTTCAAGTACCTTAAGGGAATAAGTGGGGTGAGCACTAAGGGCCTCTTCAGCTTTAATGGGAACAAGACCACTAGGGGATATATCCTAAAGCTGGTGGGGGGAAGGTTCAGGTGGGCGATCAGGAGGCAGTTTTGCACTGAGAGGGCGGTGGGCAAGTAGAATGAATTGCCAGTGGAGGCAGAATCCCTAAAAATGGCGGACTCCTTCCAGAGGGGTTGGAGTGCTGTTGTTGGACAGGATGAAAGAAAAAGTTGCAGGCTGTGTGTGTGTGTGTGTGTGTGTGTGTGTGTGTGTGTGTCTCTCAAGGGGTGGGGAAGAGGTGCTGGTTGAGGGAGGTCAGGAGGGAAATGGGGAAGGGGGCATTTCCCTCTCTAAATATATTGGGAACTGCACACTTCAGCAGACTAGACAGACCACAAGGCATTTATCTACTAGCAAGTTCGTATGTTTGAGTGACCTGGTGGTGCTGGTGTGTGGCGAGTGACAGAGTGAGGGTCATGTTTATGAGACCTAGTGGTGCTGATGCCAGGCAGTGAGAAAGTGAAGGTCATGTCTGTGAGACCTGCTGGTGCTGGGAAGAGGAAAGACGAAGGTCATGTCTGTCAGACCTGATGGTGCTGGTATTGGACAGTGAGAACGTGAAGGGCATGTCTGAGACCTGGTGGTGCTGATGTGGGTCAAGTGAGAGGGTGAAGGTCATGTTTGTGAGACCTGGTTGTGCCGGTGTGGGACAGTGGGGAGTTGAAAGTCATGTTTGTGAGACGTAATGGTGCTGGCATGGGCAGTGAAAAGATGGTCATGTCTGTGAGACCGAGTGGTGTTAGTGCTGGGCATTGAGAAGGTCATTTTTGTGAGACATGGTGGTGCTAATATGGGGCAAGTGAGATGGTGAAGGTCATGTTTGTGAGACCTGGTGGTGCTGATGTGGGGTAGTGAGAAGGTGAAAGGCATGTCTGAGACCTGTGGTGCTGATGTGGGTTAAGTGAGAGGGTGAATGTCATGTTTGTGAGACCTGGTGGTGCTGATGTGGGGTAGTGAGAAGGTGAAGGGCATGTCTGAGACCTGGTGGTGCTGATGTGGGACAGTGGGGAGTTGAAAGTCATGTTTGTGAGACATAGTGATGCTGGCATGGGCAGTGAGAAGATGAAGGTCATCTCTGTGGGACCCAGTAGTGTTAGTGCTGGGCGTTGAGAAGGTCATTTTTGTGAGACATGATGATGCTGGCGTGGGCAGTGAGAAGGTGAAGGTTATGTCTGTGAGATCCAGTGGTGCTAGTGTTGGGCATTAAGAAGGTGAAGGTCATGTTTGTGAGACGTGGTGGTGCTGATATGGGGCAAGTGAGATGGTAAAGATCATATTTGTGAGACCTGGATGTGCTGGTGTGGGGCAGTGAGAAGGTGAAAGTCATATTTGTGACACTTGGTGATGCTGATGTGGGGCAAGCATGAGGGTGAAAGTCATGTCTGTGAGACATGGACATGCTGGTGTTGAGAAGTGAGAAGGTGAAGGTCATGTCTGTGAGACGTGGTGGTGCTGGTGCTGGGCATTGAGAAGGTGAAAGTTATGTTTGTGAGACATGGTGATGCTGGTGTGGGGCCCTGAGAAGGGGAGGTCATGGTTGTGAGACCTGTTTGTACTGGTGTGGTTATGTGAGAAGATAATGGTCACCTTTGCAAGTATTGGTGGTCTTTTTGTGGTGCAGTGAGAGGGTGAAGGCCATGTTTGTGAGACCTGGTGGTGCTGGTGTGGGGCATAGAAAAGGTGATGGTCAGGTTTGTGAGATTTAGTGGTGGTGGTGATGTGAGGCAAGTGAAGGTGGAGTCAAAATGACTTCCATTTAGCCACTCTGACTGGACTTGCAGAGTGAACAAAATAGGCAAACATTTGACAGAATGGGCATGCCATTAGCCAGGTTCACAAATGAAGAGATAGTAGGTGCGGGCTGTCCCGATGTGGAGTAGACATCCTGGAGGTGGGGTGTGTATAGGGATATTATATATTAAGTGACATTGGCCATGTGTCTGTTTTCCGGCAGAGGGTAGTGGAAGGTTCTACAGTAGAAACTAGGTACGTGGTGGGGCAGGTAGTCCCTGCACCTTCTCCCACATCAAGCTGGGTGAGTTAGGCCTTCCCTTGCCATGGCTGTCTCCTCCCCTTTGCAGTAGCACAAACTGTGATGGAAGTACAGTTTGCCTCGGACAACAGGTCCACGGCCAAGCGATACGTATGAAATCAAGCAACTGAAAGGAAGGCAGACTTAGGAGTCTAAGTCTCTGGAGATAGCAGATGGGGGGGGATCCAGATACTGGAATGGAAGGAGCTTTCTTCCGCTTGGAAAGAAAAAAAAAGTGAGGAGAAAACCCAAAGTATAAAAAAAGCTGTCGCCAGCTGGCCTGTAGACGTAATGCTGCTGCTCATAACGCCCGGCAAATCTGAGTTCAGAAAGAGCCTGGGATGTCGGGGTAGATGGGGGAGGGTGATGATGGGGAGGGAGGAGGTGACCATCCCAGCAGATGCTCATCCTTTCCAGGGAAGGGAGGGTGGGTTGCACTCTCCGTTATTACACCACCACCTGGCATGTGGTTCTGGTTCGCAGTCACGTACATGCATGCGCACGTGGGGAGCCCAAGTTGGCAGCATCCATGGGGTATAACACAAGAACACAAAACAAGAGCCCTGATGCATGGTAGAATGGTGCCTGCACCCGGGGTGGGAGACATGACTCCTGAAGCTCTACAGATTCCCATACCCAGTGCTTCTGCCTGAATGAGGGTTGGATGGAGGGGTGCTACATTTATTACACTGTATAGCTTATATGACAACCCATATTACCACAAATAGAATACTCCATCCCCTCAGCAGTCCCATCTTATTTTCGCCACTTAGCGTTGGAACTTCGTATCACACATTGCTTTCGCACTGTGTGAGCATGCAGGAAACTCTGCATCACGTTAAGCTACGCTGTCTGAATATGCGAAGAATCCCCTGCATCACATGTTAAGCTGTGCTGTCTGAATATGCGAAGAATCCCCTGCATCACATGTTAAGCTGCGCTGAGTATGCGAGGAATCCCCTGCGTCACACATTAAACTGTGCTGAGTCATTGTCCCCTTAGTGCTGTTTGATCGTGTTTCCTTTCTTCGTGTTTAGCCCTTTTGTCCATCACTTCCACTCAGTTGTCTGTCTTGAATTGCAAGGGCCTACACTTGGTTTGCCTGACCCACGGCTCCAGCATCTGTTTTCTGTGGGCACTTAAGGATATGAGGGCTGCAGCCGGTCAGCAACAGCCTTGGGTTTGGTCCTCCCTTCTCGAGGGACCAATCCCTGCTCAGCGTCGTTCTCGGTACACCACTCTGTTTCATAATTGGAGGGTGGGAAGAGGGCTCTGCAGCAGAGGTGCTGAGTGAGTTGCCTCCATATCGCAGGGCCAGAGGTGCTTGCCTGCTCATAACCCCAAGCGCCCCTCCTCCAGGCTGCAGCACTGAGTGATGCGGCCATGTCATAGGGTCAGCCCTCAGGCTTGTGATAACGCCACCCTTTGCGACAGCAGTTCTGTTCTTCTTGTTTGATTGATTGATAAAATTGATTGATAACATGTTATTTTTATACAGGAACAAATGATTTGAGAAAAGTCCCTATTTTCAATAAAATGCCCTGTACAATCAAATACAATACACTTAAGTACATAAAAACAAGGTTACACAATGGAAGTTAATTACAGTATTTATTGTGTGTAGCATGTACAAATAGTACATAAAGTTTTCCGTAATGCAGTCTGGAATTTATGTAGAGAATTTTTTGCCTTTTAAATCAGTAGGTACCATAACTTAAATGGTCTACCACTGTTGATACCTTGTTAATGTCACCTTGTTAACTGTTCCTTTCTAGTTGACTTTCTGCTATGACGTTTCCTGTATTGCCCTGTACTACTGTGTAATCACCATGTTGTACTCTCCCGGGACGTTACTGAAAATAGGCATATTACTTGTCTAGTGTACTTACCCTGTAACCAAAAGCTAAATAAAATAAATATTTCAGGACTTGGCTGTAAGCATTTGTAAATCAGCAGCTCCAGATTGATTTGGGACCTGTAAGTAGAGTAAATTCAGGGCATTAGACCTCAACTTGTACTTTATGTCTCCCTGCAACTCATTTGTCACCAGGTGCCTTAGAGGATGAGTAGCTTTAGATTTTAATCATTTATAGCACCAAAAGAGCCAATTATATTGTCTTTTCTTCTTTAGGCCCCAACCAATTTAGGGCTGACTAAATCCTACAATGATGAATACCAAATTTGCTTTGATTTGCAAATCTTGCAAATTTATAAGTTCGGTCTGTTTTTTTCAAAGCTGTTTTTGTTGAATTCCTATCTATACTGATCTTCTGTACTGCAAGACTGGAATTGGCAGCTGCTGAGTCATTTTTATGCTTGCTTGCATGCGCAGCACACAAGAAACATATTGAGGTGGTAGGGCATTGCAGAGGTGTGGCAGTGTTGTAGCCAGTCCAGTGGATGCTTTAATGGGCGCGTCTGTTGGCCACTAATTAATGCTGAAGCTGCTGATGGCAGTTTCAGAGTGAGCACCACACTTGAAAGAAATCTGCCGCTGCAGTCGGGGGCAGTTTCATCATTCCAGCAGCAGTACCCCCTCCCTCCCAACCAGTCACAGCAGGACAACAAATTATCTCCCTCCCACTGCTGCTGCCCACCCCGCACCCTCCATTCTCTGTCCCCTGTTGACATCGGGGTGCTCAATTCCCATGTCAACATGTATCCTCACTCCCCGTTAATTTGGCACACTGGAGCACACCCAGTGTGCCTACACTATTTCTTTGCTGTTTCCGACACTGGGATGCCCATTCACGGTGTCAGATCTCCTCACCTCCCCCACTCCCCTATGTTCTCAGTTGACCTTGGGGGGTCAATCCCTGAGTCAACACTGACTTCATACTTCACACTGGGAGCCCAATGTGTACCGAAATCCATTTAGTAATAATTCACTTGTAAAAGAAAAAATCACGATGTGTTTTTTTTTTTAACCTCAAAAGAAAAAAAAAAAACTGTCCTCATCATTCCCACGGCCCTCCTTCCCCCAATCTCCCTCTGCACTGCACCTCCCTGCACCCGCCTCACCCATACTTGCCTCCGGAGGTTGGGAGCAGCAATCATCTGCGGACCGAGAACACGTCTGCGCTCTTCAAAGACCAACCGGGAGCGGAAGAAATGATGGTAAGCCCTATAATGGCAGTGAATGGGGAAGGGGGGTTAATTTAGGTTGATATCTCGGCCAATTTTTGGAGTTTTGGTCCCAAATTTTCAACATGGGATTCTTGGGACCCACCTCATGAACACTGGCACTGTCATTGCATTTCTTGGTCCTGATAGGTGATTTCTCGGTCACTGCGCGGAATCACCTTTTGGGACCAATGTAGCAACAACAGTGCCACTGTTTCAGCAATTGGGGTTCAAAAGCCCTTGTTGCAAATTCAGAAAAACCCAAAAATGCATTACGAGTGTCCGCGCGCAGTTTCTACACAACGCCTGTGAATCATCAGTTTTTAATATTTTCACTCCAAATGTCTAACATTGCCATTTTATTCACACTCGCTTATGAACAGTACAGCTGTCATTTTTCACATCCTTCCCGGAATCTGTTTTTGCACCCATGGCGCTGAATGACGCGGTCACTGTGCAAAATCAACTTTCAGGACAGACCAACAAAATCACAGTGCCACTGTTCATGAGGGGAGGTCCCAGAAAGGCCAACTGCATTATGAGTGTGCGTTGTACAGTTTCTACGCACACTCGTAACTTCACCACTTTTTCATATTTTCACTCCAGATTTTCAGCATTGCCATTTCTTCTCACCTCCTCATGAACCAGCTGTCATTTTTCACATCCTGTCCAAAATGTGTTTTTGCACCTGTTGCACCGAATGGTACACTCGCTATGCGAAATAATCTTTTGGGATTGAGTAATGAAATGATATTGCCACTTTTCATGAGGTGGGGTCTCAAAAAGCCCATTTTGAAAATTTGGAGCAAAAAATACCTACAAACGTCCGGGGTGTTAGGGTTTCCAACAGTAACGCCCACCCTGTACAGACTGACAGGTGTCGGGGGTGTGACTTGGGGTCATCAACCGTAATGCTCACCCCATTCCACCCTCACCCTGCAGCCACTGACCGGCATAGAGATGTGCCTTGGGGTCTTCGGCCCTAACGTTCACCCCATTCTCCTATACTGCACCCATCTCAGCTTATTTCCTTATGGAATGTGGTGAGCATAAGGGCTGAAGACCTCAAGGCACACTGCGACATCTGTCGGTGTCTGCAGGTTGGGGTGAGGTGGAATGGCATGAGTGTTATGGCCGACGACCCAAAGGCACACTCCCAACGCCTGTCAGTCTGTGCAGGGTGGGGGTAGGTATTACTTCAGTACTTCACTGCCATTCCTGTTATACATCTGTCTAACTCCTGCACTACCAATGCCAATACCAGCAAGCAAACATTCGTCATTGACAAATGCTTGTTAACCTAGGGTCTTTCGTAAGGCAAGTGGAGAGTCTCCTTAAAGCCCCAATTATTTGATTTGTTTTTTTTGATGAGTGAGTTTGTGTTCGACAAATGATAACTTTCAGTCAACAAAAACCTCTAGATATTTATAACATTTGACAATTGTCACACTAAGCCCATTTTTGAATTTCATATCCAAATTCTTGTTCATATTATCCTTTATAACAAGTGAAAAATAAATAGCGTTTTTTTCACATCGAGCAAAAGACCTGAATCAACAAACCATGTTTCTATTTTTGTTAAATCATTCTGAAGCTTTTGTTTTATACGAACATATGAAAAATGCTAGCAGATACAGGCCTCAAGGTCTAGCGAGTCTGCTAGATTGTGCAGCTCGCAGTGTGTTCCAGTGAGATGCAACTGTCTGCAGACACCACCAAAATGGTGTCATCCGTGTACAAATGGACCTCACTGTTAACCCAGGTTAACCTAACATTTAACCCATTCAAACCACTGTAGCCAACTTCAGTGCTCCTGCTAGGTAAGGATGGAAGGCATTAGAAAGTGAGACACTCTGTGAACGCAGGTCATGTACATCTCAGGTAAGCGAGATGCTCTGTGTACACAGGTCAGGTACATTTCAGGTAGACGAGATGCTATGTGTATGCAGGTCAGGTACATCTCAGGTAAGCGGGACGCCCTGTGTACGCAGGTCAGGTACATCTCAGGTAAGTGAGATGCTCTGTGTATGCAGGTCAGGTACATCTCAGGTAAGTGAGACGCTCTGTGTACGCAGGGCAGGTACATCACAGGTAAGCAAGAGATGCTCTGTGTACACAGGCAGGTACATCTCAGGCAAGCGAGAGACGCTCTGTGTACTCAGGTCAGGTACATCTCAGGTAAGCGTGTTACAGGGTTTTTTCTTTCCATATGCCATGCCAGTGTGCCTTCACTTTACCCAACACAACTTTCCTGGCTGGGGAGACTCTCCTTTTGTGCTTATCGAGCTCTGCACCTGTTTGGGAAAAGGGCTGCCAATATGGCGAACACCCTCCTATAAATTTTGTGCGTGTTGTGTAGTACTCTTTCCTTGTTTCTTCCTCATATTTTATTGCTCTCTGTCCACACTAGAACAAAACACTTTACTGACAAATTTTGGACCTGGTGAAGCCTTATTAGCCAACCCCATGCAAGTGATTGGCATATTGTTACCCTTAATGCTAGTAATAAGCATTTGGGGCTTTAGCATGTAAACATGTGGTTAGGAGAGAGACACTGAGAAACTGCACAATTTGGAAAAAAAATTTTTTCACTTCCTATATCATTTTTTTTAATCTTTTTTTAACCAAGGTTTTTCTCTTTATTTTGTTCTGCCGACGGCATACCTCCAGCCCTGTCACTGACCTTCTCACTGACTTATCGGTTATCTACCACTTGCACCTCCCCACCGTCAATCCCTGTCACTGACCTTCTCACGGACTTACCAGTTATCCACCACTTACGGCCCCCAGCCCTGTCACTGACCTCAGTGACTTACCGGTTATTCACCACTTACACTCCCCAGCCTCATCACTGACCTTCTCACGGACTTACCGGTTATCCACCACTCACACCCCCCCCAGCCCTGTCACTGACCTTCTCATGGACTTACTGGTTATCCACCACTTACACCCCCCAACCCCATCACTGACCTTCTCATCTAACGGTTATCCACCACTTACGGCCCCTAGCTCTGTCACTGACTTTCTCACAGACGTACTGGTTATCCACCACTTACACCTCCCAGCCCCATCACTGACCTTCTCACCGGTTATCCACCACTTATGGCCCCCAGCCCTGTCACTGACCTTCTCACGGACTTACCGGTTAGCCACCATTTACATCCCCCCCCATCACTGTCACCGACCTTCTCACTGACTTACCAGTTATCCACCACTTACACCCTCCCGCTCTGTCACTGACCTTCTCACAGACTTACTGGTTATCCACCACTTACACCCCCCCAGCTGTGTCACTGACCTTCTCACCAACTTAACGGTTATCCACCACTTATGGCCCCCAGTCCTGTCACTGACCTTCTCACTGACTTGCCGGTTATCTACCACTTGCACACCCCCACCCCCAATCCTTGCCACTGACCTTCTCATGGACTTACCGATTATCCACCACTTACACCCCCCTCCCATCACTGTCACTGACCTTCTCACTGACTTACCAGTTATCCACCGCTTAACCCCCCCAGCTCTATCACTGACCTTCTCACGAACTTACTGGTTATCCACCACTTACACCCCCCAGCTGTGTCACTGACCTCACTGACTTAACGGTTATCCACCACTTATGGCCCCCAGCCCTGTCACTGACCTTCTCACTGACTTAACAGTTATCCTCCACTTGCATCCCACCCCATCTCTGTCACCAACTTTCTCACGGACTTACTGGTTATCCACCACTTACACCCCCCAGCTGTGTCACTGACCTTCTCACCAACTTAACGTTTATCCACCACTTATGGTCCCCAGCCCTGTCACTGACCTTCTCACTGACTTACCGGTTATCTACCACTTGCACCCTTCCCCATCCCTGTCACTGACCTTCTCGCTGACTTACCGGTTATCCACCACTTAGGGCCCCCAGCCCTGTCACTGACCTCAGTGATTTACTGATTATCCACTGCTTACACTCCCCAGCCCCATCAGTGAACTTCTCACGGACTTACCGGCTATCCACTATTTACATCCCCCCATCACTGTCACCGACCTTCTCAGTGACTTACCGGTTATCCACCACTTACACCTCCCCAACCCCGTCACTGACATTTTTTTTTTTTTTAATACTTTCTTTTTTATCCCATCTATTCTGCCCTCTCACCCCTCTCCTTCAGACTTGGTCAGTTCCCCCTTAGTGGATCCCCACCCATGGTATCTTGTCCCTAGAGTGCCCAGCCAACTCCTACCTCGATCCTCTTTCCTCCATTGGAGTGCCTGCACAGTGGAGTCTTGCCCATGGGTAGGAGATCCTGGGTGGATCAGTCTTCATCTAGGGTTGGGAGGCTGTTTTTCCATTTTCTCCCCCGTTAGTTCCTCTACCCCGAGGACGTTGGCACACAGGACTGGTGCCAGACAGTGCTGATGCATGCCATTGTTAAGTGCCCTGGACGTCCTCCCCTCCCCGACTCCGTAGAGCCGCCTATACCCTGGCGCCCATGCTTCCACTGGCACCGGAACATCAGGTGCACGAAGCACCCATAAGTCCCACCCCTGGAGGAGGAGGAGAGCATCCGTTGGGATGCTCAATCCTCCTCCGACCCTGGCAACCTGAGTCTGTTCCCGAACTCGGGTTGCCGGCGTGGTGCGAGGTGTGGCGTTCAACGCCTCAGCTCTCAATGCCACTGGGCCGGCGTCACTGACCTTTCCTCCTACTTAACGGTTATCCACTACTTAAACCACCCCTGCCCCATCACTGAGCTTCTCACAGACTTACTGGTTATCCACCACTTGCTCCCCCCTAGTCCTGTCACTGACCTTCTCACAGTCTCTTTGATTATCCACCACTTACACCCCCCTGCCCTGTCACTGACCTTCTCACTGACTTACTGGTTATCCTCCACTTGCATCCTGCCCCATCCCTGTCACCAACTTTCTCACGGACTTACCGGTTATCCACCACTTACACCCCCCAGCTGTGTCACTGACCTTCTCACTGACTTACCGGTTATCCACCACTTATGGCCCCCAGCCCTGTCACTGACCTTCTCACCGACTTACCGGTTATCCACCACCTACCCCCAGCCCTGTCACTGACCTTCTCAGCGACTTACCGGTTATCCACCACTTACACCCCCCAGCCCTGTCACTGACCTTCTCAGCGACTTACCGGTTATCCACCACTTATGGCCCCCAGCCATGTCACTGACCTTCTCACGGACTTACCGGTTATCCTCTACTTGCATCCCCCCTCATCCCTAGCTATCACCAACCTTCTCATGGACTTACTGGTTAGCCATCCCCAGCTGTGTCACTGATCTTCTCACAGACTTACTGGTTATTCACCACTTGCACCTCCCCCCCTCAGTTCCTGTCACCAACCTTCTCACGGACTTGCCACTTATCCACCACAAACACCCCCCCCCCGCCCTCTCACTGACCTTCTCACAGACTTACCGGTTATCCACCTCTTACACTCCCCAGCCCCGTCACTGAGCTTCTCACAGACTTACTGGTTATCCACCACTTACATCCTCCAGCCCTGTCACTGATCTTCTCATGGAGTTACTGGTTATCCACCACTTGCACCCCCCCCAGCCCCATCACTGACGTTCTCACAGACTTACCGGTTATCCCCAGCCCTGTCACTGACCTTGTCATGGACTTAGCGGTTATCCACCACTTGACCAGGACCACATCGTGGTGGGTGGCCTGCTGTGTTGGTCATAGGAGAGCGTCCAGTGTCTACCCTGCCCTGTCCCCCACTGCTCTATGACCTGGTCTTCCCCAGGTGGCAGGCAAGCAGCAGGAACAGTGATTTCCCCTGCCCCTTGGGCCCCCTTAGTCCTTCCTCCCCTGGCAGGCTGCCAAAATTGTGAGCCATAGTATTACCTCTGTGCTGCCAGTGGGCCAACCTCCTTGTATCCTCTGTAATGCTTCTACACACTGTTTATCTTGCAAACGGCTTCCCTCCTGTGCTATCTGAGAGTGTACTCAGTGTCTCTGATTTATTGTACTTGTACAGCAGTGGGAGGTGAGCAGCAAAATCCTCTTGACACGAGAGGTGGGGAGGGTTCTATTATTGACTTTTTTCTTTTTTGTACCTGCGTACAATAGTACCCCTGAGGTGAGGGTGGAGGCTTCCTAAAATGTTATTACACTCTGTCTCTAATCCACAGTTACCATAATGCACACATTCCTTATCACTTGTGCAATTGCTCAGCCTTCTGTGGCTCTGATTGAACAAAGGGTGAGCACAACAGGTTACAGTTGTTGTGACACCTTTCAGTTGCAGATTGCCAGTAACTGGGTAAAACAAACAAAAAAAAGTTTTCCTGGACCTGAGGAAAAATTTGCATACCAGCGGGGCGATGACACAGTTCTCTTTACCAGCACTGCTTTGTATGAGTTTTCATTACTTTGCATGGATCCATAAAACAAAGCATTTCATAATCACACCAGTCCGAAGCAGGAAGTGGCCCTGTCTGTTCATGTACAAACCCTGCACCTGTACTGTAATGACTGGATGCCACGTGTTTCTGAAAGCAAAATAGGAAGAGAAAGGAGCAGCCAAATCACATTTGCCTCGCAAAGCCCTGGCTCAAAGAGAAGCTGATTCTGTATGTCTAACCCCATGGGAGGCTCTCATTACCATAATTTGTGAGCAGCTTGTGGATTCAGTTTCCATGACAAGTTTCTTTTGTTTTAACTGAATTAGATTGGGAATCATAACTAATACCAGCAGTAGGTGTACAGCACACCTATGTCTGAAATTGGACTCCTTTTTAACCATCTTAAATGGGTCAGTTAGCCTAATTTGGGGGTTGTTACTGCAAACAGGTTACCAAAGTCCTTGAGCCAAGAGCTGGCCAGCAGGTTCCACCAAAATCTGAGAGATGGCCATTTTTGTTGAGGTCACTTGGTTCACAGCTTAGTCTTTAAAAGGTGAGCGGGGGCAGAATTCACTCACGCTGTTATAAAACTACACATGCACATCAAGACCAAGGACCCTTGTCATTCTGCTTTTTATACTTGATCTCCCAGCTTTGTCATTTTTTTCTGGTTCATTTTACGTTTTTATTCTCCTGATGGACCGCCTTATTGGGCTCCTTTTGGCTATGCTGTCCTGCCAGCTCTGGCTCTGGGATTCCACCTACTAACCCTGACTTGCCTCGTGTTCTGGATCCCTGGACCTCCGGTGGTACTCGTATCACTTTACAGGGGTCAAAATTAAGTTGTTCATCCAGGGGTGTAGCCAGAAATTCTCATTTTGTACACACACTCTCCAACTACTACCTCCTTTTAAAAAAAAAAATTGTACACATCATCTCCAAGTGCTACCCCCATTACACGCAAATCAGATTTTTGTCAGATGACTCCTTTAGTCACTAAACAGGTTGTACACATATCTATCTCCTAAACAAGTAAACACTAACTGAAATAGACACGTTAGAATGATAATGTTAAGAACGAGGCATATGGTTGGGACAGGCACTCATTAAAACTGTACACAAATGTGTACAGTGAGTAAGCCTGCCTATACTCTTGCTTCAGGCATTAGAGAGAGGGGGATATGATAGAGCTTTTCAAATACCTCAAGGGTATTGATAAGGTTCAGGAAGGAAGCCTTTTTCAGAGAAAAGAATGCAAAAGAACAAGGGGTCATGTGATGAAGCTAGAGGGGGGTAGAATTGGGAAATGTAAGGAAACACTTCTTCACAGAAAGGGTGGTCGATGCCTGGAACAACCTCCCTGAGGAGGTGTTGGGAGCAAAAACTGTAATGGGATTTAAGAAGGCATGGGATAGGAGTAAGGAACCTTTGAACCAAGGAAGTGGGGGGTAAATCCAGAGACCAAGTGGGGTCTACGGTGTGACAGTAGGTAGGGAACATGGGCAGACAGGTGGGCCAAGCAGTCCTTATCTGCTGTCAAATTCAGTGTGTCTGTGTTTCTGTTAGCCAATTGGGCTAATGACTGAGAAAATCTAGTGGTTCCACAGACATTCCACTAGTCCAAGTAGTCTACACATTACTGTATGTTGTTGTTGTTAAGTGTTTAATGTCAGGCGTGACTGAGAAAGTGCTGTGCCCAGTTCACTTCCTGGTTAAAAATCAAAATCAAATCATTGAAAGCTGATTGCTTCCATTACTAGTCAGCAGGGCTTATAATTAAAGGAAAATTTTACTTGCTTGATACCAAATCTACCAGCATTTTGCCAGTGGGCCGGTGCCAGTTTTGTACCCTACTTTGGCTTACCCTAAGAGTGGGGTACCCCTTTTCGACCTGATCGGGACCTATTTAGGGATGAGTCATTGTTCACACTGAGTGCTGGTGCAGAAGGGGAGGAGTCTGTCATCCCTGCATGCTCAGTGAGTGTGGGTGATGCTCCGGCTGTGTGCCATTCTATGAGCAGTAGAAGGTTCCCCCTCTTTTAGACCCCCCAGCCCTACCCATTGTTGTGCGGGCAGATGTTCATGACTGCCCTAGGGGTGCCAGCTGGATGCCTGCACCACTAGTGACACCTCCACTACGTCACCCATAGGTGTCACTCAGTGAGTGATGCTCCTACTCCACCCAGAGGAGAAGTGTGGGTGCTGGTTGCCCTCTCTGTTTGCCTTCACGTTGACATCCCAGGCTCGGGTACATCCAGGCTGCTAGCATGCCAGAGTTATCCCGCCACTGCTCAGCGCCATGAAGCCGGCTTAGTTCATTTTGGGGGCAGCAGTGTATTTTACTGTTTGATGTGGCATAGCTGGTGCAGTTTTCTTGCCTGTCTTTTCTCATTCATTAAAGCCAGAACATACTGCCATCTTGAACTGTAAGAGCCAAAGTGCATAAAATGAATAGTGAGCTACTGAATTAAACCTTTTAATGGCCAAAGTGCACATGATAGTCACCATTTCATGTAATTGTACTCGATAAGCAGCCAAATGTACTGGTCAGCTGTAAAGTGGAACATATATTTAATGGCTGCTGGGCAATGGCTCTTTTACCACCTGGAAGTAACTAGGAATTCTTGTTTGCCTGTTTGATATCCACAGCAGCGCAGTAACAGAAATGAAGGCCTAATTCCAAGGCAGTTTTGGTGACAGACCTTAAAGCACTTTACTTATTACCAGCACACAGCATTTAGTAACCAAGGAGCAGGTCCATGAATTGTTTCAAGGACATCTTATACCTGCCATACAGAAAGAGCTATTGACAGTTGAGGGAGAGCTGGTACTTGTTTGGAGGCAGTATAGATTTAAGATTTTTTTGAGATTCTGGGGAGCAAAAAAATTACTTTCACGTTTCTTCACTTTTTTAATTGCTAGTCTACTCTTATTCATAAAGGGCACCCATGAGAAATGAGATCAGGTCTTTTTCCATCTTTTTATCAAATGGGTAGGTTAATTCCTGGCTGCTGATTGGCAGAGGCAGGCTGGCATTCATACCCTAATCTCAGCATAGACCCACCTGGGGAAAAAGTACCAGTGCTAGCCTGCCTCAGGACCAAACTGATCCCTATGCCTTCAGAATTTGCACAGCTTATCCCCAGCCTGTAGACCACAGCCTAGAAATGAATGCAGTGTTACTTGTGTAGCTGCTTAGCTTACTGTGCCCTACCTGTCCCTCTGCAACATCTGTGTAAAGAATGGTAAACCTGAAGAGACTGAAAAACTAAAGAAGGTCAACCACAATACAGAAAACAGTGTTTTCTTACTGTATATCACCCTCTAGTGACAGTTTTTCAATGGAAGAGCTATTTAGCTAAAAAAAAACAAAAAACTTTCATAAACTTAAAAAAAAAATATTTGTATTAATTTCTTAACAGTGTAACACAAGCTCAATTGTATTTATTTATTATTTTCATGTAGCTGTTTACTCCTCTGGAGACCCTGCATCTGTCCCCACCTCCCCCGGATCTACTTGTAGCGAACCCCTTACAGCTTTCCCCTTGTGATGAGGTTGGATGGGGAGGGCTGTCTCCCCTCCCAGCTCCACAATCCAGAGACCTTACTGTGAAGGGGCTGTTGCAGCAGGCTAACACTGGTAGGACTGAAGCCGCCAGGCACCAGGACCACACGGAAAACTTCTAGCTAGCAGTCTATCATGGGAGACACTCCCTCCCTCCCGATGATGTCAGCATGCTGACATCCGCCTATCCTATAAAGAAGCAGACCCGCACACCTACCTCAGTTCTTTCCCGCTGTCGACCAGTGCACATCGGACTTTTATAGACACCAGCTACAGTTGACTGCCATTTTCTTGCACTTACTGTGCTTTTTTATTTTCTTTTTCTTGGTGCTTAAAACCAAACGTTCAGTGTTTCTTCACCAGATTTTGTCGTTTTGTCATCTTCTCCAGCTGCAGCAAACAGATACCAGCCAAGGATGGCCATTCTTCGTGCCTGTTCTGCCTAGGCCCCAGTCATTACACTGAAGCCTGCTAGTTTTGCCAAGACTTAAAGCAGTCTACTCAGAGACATCATTTGAAGACCTTGGAGAGTTATCTCCTTATGCAGAAGTTGGCCGTGATGGAGAAGGAGCTGCAGGCCAGGAGTTCTATGGCTTTCCCCACTTGGTCCTCTGGGGCCTCTTTTTTCTTCTTCCCAGAAGGAGAAGTCCGGCAGGAAACATAAGCACCAGGACCATCACCAGTCAGCCTCTTGCTCGCGGCTGTGGCGTAGACCAGCGACTGCTTCAGGGTTTTCTTCCCACTGGGGGTCGGCCCTGTCAGCCCTTACCTCCTCTGGGCTCCCGGTGGCTCCGCCACCCGCCCTTATCTCTGTCATGGGCGGGGACTCTTCTGGGCAGTGGATGTCGTTCCCTGCCTCTCAGCCCCTGTTGCTCAGGCCCTTAGCACCCATGGGCGCTCAGCCAGTTCTGGGCCTTCTGGCGGTAGTTCTCAGCCCGTCATTCCCCCCCCCAGCCAAGGCATTGCCTTGTTGGTGCCCGATTCTGGGTCCAACGCCAGCCTGGTCAGACATCGCCCTTGGCAGGTGCTCGCCTGTTCATCTACCCGGACATCACCTCTGCCCTTGCTTCAGGGGTCTCCTTCCCTGCAGGCACCACCCTCACCTGTTGGGCCAGTGTTGGCCTCCTCTCTGCCATTGTCAGCCTTCGCCAGTCAGGCTGGCGCCAACCCCACAGACACCTCAGCCATCATCTCCTCAGCCCTTACTGCAGCTGTCTTCTGCTGGACCTCCTCCGGATCTGCAGCCAGCACCAGGTGAGCCTATGACTGGGTATCCTACGCCAGCCCCACCGCCGACATACCCCTACCCACAGCCACAGTATGCTTATCCTCTGGTCTATAACCTACCTCCACTGGTGGATTACAGTGCTCTTTTCTCTGCCTAGTGGTCTGTCATCCAGAATGAGGACAGATCCCCCCCCGGAGGCCATCTCCTCCTCACCTCCCCGGGACCCTCCGCCTCCAGACTGGGCAGGACCCAGTGGCCCTCGTACCATGGGATCCTCTGGGGGGCACCCTGAAGTTGGCTTTGGCCCATGTATGGAGGAGCGCCACCCCACCGAT
This sequence comes from Neoceratodus forsteri, assembly GCA_016271365.2. Taxonomy (NCBI): domain Eukaryota; kingdom Metazoa; phylum Chordata; order Ceratodontiformes; family Ceratodontidae; genus Neoceratodus; species Neoceratodus forsteri. The sequence continues at coordinate 252,294,870 of JADMNL010000024.1, read as the reverse complement.
GCTGGTTCCCGATAGCGAGCATTCCGGAGATGACTGCTCCTCTGAGTCCTCTGGCGATGCCTCTGAGGAGCAGGATCAGCCTAAGGAGGTCACTAAGTCTTCACCAGATGACCCCACATTCCTAGACATTATGTATCATATCCAGTCCTTTGTGGGCTGCGGTACAGAGGAGCTGGACTCGGAGCTGCGCTGGTTGGCATTTTACTTGTGGCAAAAGGATACCCTTCCCTTTGTGGTACCCCCCTGTAATCAGCTCCTACGAGGATGTCTCCTATATGGTGTGGAACCACCTCTCTGCCATTCTGCCTTTGCCCAAGAAGGCAGACTGCCTCTATCATGCTTCGGTTGGGAAGCCCCTCTTTGGGGAACACCCCAAAGTGGACTCTGTGGTCATCAATGTGGCCCACGAGCGCACTAAGAGACCCAGACACCTCAGGGTCCATCCCCCTGACCAGGTGTTTTGGCAGCTTGACCAGTGGGGTACGCACATCAACGTGTGCACTACCCTCACTATTAGGACCATAAACTATTTGGCCCACCTGGTACAGTACAAGAACGCGATATGGGATCAGGCAAGGAACCTGATGTTTCTGGTACAGACTCTTCCTGAGGACTCTACTAAAACTCAGCTGGCCCAGCTGTTAAAGTCAGGATCTGATGTTGGCACTCACGTCCTGTGGGCAGCATACGATGCTGTTGATGTCTCCAGCCATGGGGCGGCAACGAGGGTCCGCCTTCGTCGCCATTCATGGCTTAGAGTGTCTATCTTTGCCCCTGATGTTCAAGCTAGCATCTTAGATGCCCCTTTCAGGGGCTCAGTACTGTTCGGGGGACATGCCCATTACATCATTTCACATCTCCGGTAAACGTCTTAGATCAGGTCACTTGCTCTACCGCTGTCAACCCCACACTAGCCAGCGTCAGTCCTTTCGTCAGTTCTCTCATCAGCCCACCAGAGATAAGCAGTCGAAGGCCTCCCTCAAGTGCAAAGCCAATACACCTCCAGCAGCGGCCACCCCAAGGGTCCCCCGAGTGCCTGCAGCTGCTCTTCCTACCCCTGGGCCCACCACCTGACTCCTTGCCCTACTACCCCCCCCCATCCAGCCAAGATCCTGGGGGAGGCGGTCGGGGGTCGGTTCTCCCTCTACCTAGACTGGTGGCGAGCAGTGACTACAGATCAGTGGGTGCTACAGCTCATAGAGCATGGACACACCTTAAAATTTCTGGAACCTCCTCCGGAAAACCCTCCCTTGCCCTCCCATTATCCTTCAGCCCACCTGGGAGGCAGTATAGCGCAGTGGTTTAAGGCTCTGAGCTGCAAATCTGGAGACCTGGGTTTGAATCCCACAGCCCCTACTTGCATATACTGTGTGACCCTGAGCAAGTCACTTAGCTTCCCTCTGCTCCCAGGTTGCACCTGTAAAAAAGCTTTCAGCTTAGTGCGTCTCACCTGGTTAAACAATTGGGGGGGGGACCCACCTTTCTCTCATTCGGGAAGATATTCCGGCTCTCCTGCACAAGAGGGCCACAGAGCCCATCCCTCTGGCTCAAAGAGGAAGGGGGTTCTACTCCTGCTTCTTCCTCATCCCCAAGAAGACAGGGGACCTGAGGCTGATCCTGGACCTCAGCCATCTGAACCTGTACATAGAGTACAGACGCTTCAGAATGTCACACTCCAGGGACTTCTGCTCCTCCTTCACCAGGGGACTGAATCTACTCCCTAAATATGCAGGATACCTACCTCCGTATCCAGCTTTTCAAACCACATGAAGTCTTGCTATATTCTGACTTAATACAGTTAGCCCCAGCACTTGAACTGCCCCAGAGAGTAAGGAGTTAAACTGTATGCAGGAGCATAGAACGTTGAGCTTGAGCTCGATTTTCAAACCTCTGTCTGTGGTACTTCCCAGTGTAACCGTCAGATTGTTTACTCTGCCTAACAGTGAAGTCGCTGCGGAGATTCCTCTGCTCAGTTCAGTTAAAAGTAAAGCATTCTGTTTTAAACCATCCTATTGTTATTTTTTTCAGATTTCCAGCCTCTGTCTACGGTACAGGTAGTATTGTAGATAGGTAGTGACTGTGTTTATTTTTCAAAGTGTGTGGAAATTACTTTTTTCCTTGATTTCTTTCCGGTCGGTCCGGTTAGGAACCGACCTTGTATTTATTCTATTTTCTGAGAGAAATTTTCTGGGATTAGAGGATGCTTATTATGAGGAGTGGGAGGGAGATGAAGATTATCCCGCTGATGATGATGATGATGACGACGACCAGGGGGGTTCTGGATGTGCCCATTGAACCGGACATCTCCCCAGACAGGCCTTCGGGTGTCTTTTCTCCCAGGCTCTTTAAGTCCCCTTCACACTTTTTGTTTTACAAAAAGATGGCCGAAACCCTTCAGCCTCCTATGGTTGAAGCTGCAGAGGAAGAAGAGCAGCCTGATTTCATGGAAATGATGGACATCCCAGAGTCCAAAAGGCTGTCTGTCCTCTTCATAAGTCCTTGAGGAAATAGACACACAAAATTTTGCAAACTCCTAATTCACTACTTCCTGTAGACAAGAGAATGGACAGGAGGTATATGTTATCAGGCTCAGCTACGGAGTTCCTTTATAATCATAGCAGCCATGTTGGGGTAGTGCAGGCTGCTGCCTGTGACAGGACTAACATTCCTTTGGCTTCACACACCCCGGATAATGACTCCAGGAAAGTGGATGCCATGGCCAAAAAACAGTATTTGGCATCATCTTTGGGACTCAGGCAGGCTAATTATATGGCCTACACAGCCAGGTACCAGAAATCCAGATGGGATACGGTTCTGGAACTGGCTAAACAGGCCTTCCCCTAGCTTGCCAAAGAGCTGAAGGAGGTGGCTGCTGATGAAATTGAGGCATCTATAATGCAATTTCATGCCGCTGTGGACTCCAGTGGTGTGGCATCTAGAGTCATGGCTACATCTGTGTCTCTCAGGAGACCTGCTTGGCTCAGATGCAGTAGCCTTTCACAGGATACCCAAACTAAGGCTATGAATTTTCCTGTAGTGGGTAATTCTCTGGGGAGCAAACAGGCTTACATGGAGAAAATGGATGAATACAGGACCACGTACAGGAGTGCACAGGCCAAGGAAAGGCAAGCCACTCCACAAAAGCAGTAGTCTAGGGGCAGGCTTTTTCGCAGGCCTTTCTACCAAGCTCAGGCCTCCTCTTCTTTCCCACAGAGGGGGTTCTTCAGAGGGAGGGGGTTGGGCAGGGCTGCTCCCTCCTCCTCCTCCCAGTCTAGGTCCTGCCAAGCAGACACCCTGATGTGTCAGTCCGGGTGGCTCCCAATTCCAGTGGGGGCAGGCTGGCTTACTGCTTCCAGGCCTGGAGTCGTGACCTCAGACAAGTGGGTCCTGGAAGTAGTAAGCCAGAACTGACCTCGGCTAGAAAGGTTCCAAAAGAGGGCCAAGTCTTTTCCACCTGCATCAATCTCAGAAACCCTTGCCCTAGAGGCAGAGGTTTCCTCTCTTCTAGCTCTCAGAGCTATAGAGAAGGTTCCTACTCGGCACAAGGGAAAAGGCTGTACTCCAGGTACTTCCTTACCCCAAAGAAAACAGGGGAGTGGCAACCCATCCTAGACCTAAGGTATTTGAACAAGCATATTTCAAAGCCCAAATTCAAAATGGTAACTCTGGGAAAAATCCTTCCCTCTCTAAGGCCAGGAGATTGGCTAGCATCTCTGGACCTCAAGGATTTCCATATCCCTGTCAGATGCTCCCACAGAAAATACCTCAGGTTCGTGTTGCTTTAAGCCATTACCAATTCAGAGCCATGCAATTCAGCCTAACATAAGCTCCAAGGGTGTTCACAAAGTGCCTTGCAGTAGTGCTGGCCTACCTCAGAAGACAGGGTATCACCATCTTCTCATATCTGGACGACTGGCTCATTGTGGGTCAGTCATCTCTACAGGTCAAGTCTGCTTTGCAAACTACCCAGGACCTACTCAGTTCCATGGGTTTTCTTCTCAGTCTTCCAAAGTCTGTCCTCGAACCAGTTCAACTTCTCACCTTCACAGGAATAGATTTGGACACTGTACAAGCAAAAGCTTTCCTCCCCCTGGCAAGGGTGAAGGCCCTGAAGACACTTCCTCCAGCTTCTGGGCCATATGGCAGCCTCCACTCCGGTGGTGCAGGGAGCAAGATTCCAGATGAGGGACATTCAGTTTCACCTAAGGTCCTTCTGGTCTCAAAAAAGGGATTGTCTTACCAAACTGATTCCAGTGACTCAGACTCTGGTCCAAGCTCTCCAGTGGTGGTTGGATCAGGACAACCTCAGACAAGGAGTCCCATTTCTCCCACAAATTATGCTTCTCTCCTAGGTTGTTGAGCCCTCCTGGGGGCTCTGACGGCCCATGGGGTCTGGTCTCCACAGGAGTCTCTCCTTCACATCAACCTTCTGGAACTCAGGGCAGTGTTCCTGGCCCTTCAGTGCTTGTCAGACTCTATCAACAAACAAGGAGGCACTTGGTCCTCAGCCGTGTGCTCGGAAGCCATGAAACTGTGGTCTCTGGCTTGTTCTCTTCAGACTTCCCTAGTAGCAGTTCACCTTCCAGGGAAGGACAGTGTACTGGCAGATGCTCTGAGCAGAATATCCCAGGGACATCACGAATGGTCCCTGAATCCCCTCATACTGCAGTTCATCTTCTCCAGATGGGGCACTCCAGAGATAGATCTTTTTGAAGCCCCAGACAATCACCAACTCCCTCTGTTCTGTTGCAGACCTCCACTCCTGGGGACTGTGCCCCAGGATGCCCTGAGTTTTGGATTGGAAGGGCAGGTTCCTCTGTGCCTTCCCTCCATTCCCTCTGCTGTTCAGAGTCCTGATCAAGATCAGAACTTGGCCTTGCACAGTGATCCTAGTGGCTCCAGACTGGGCCAGGCAGTCTTGGTATCCTCTCCTCCCATCCCTGGCAGTGTCTCGTCCTCTGTCCCTTCCCAAGAGACATAATCTTCTGTCCTCTTCCCAGGGGAGGATCTGGTATCCCGATCTCCAGTCTCTCCGTCTCAAGGCCTGGCTCTTGAAGGGCTAGAAGGGCTAGAATATGCAGACCTGCATCTTTCTCAGGCAGTCATGGATATCCTGAAGGTTTCCCGGAAACCATCTACTAGAAAGACTTGTAATTGGCTTTGTCCCTAATTCTGCAGGCATCTCCACAGCCTTAGATTATCTGGTTCACCTCAATGGTCTAGGCCTTAGGCCTGCAACTCTAAAGGTTCACCTAGCAGCAGTTTCTGCTTTCCTTTCAGCAGGGAAGGGCTCGTCCATGGCCTCTCATGTGTTTAAAAAGTTCTTCAAGGGTCTGGTTCATACAAACTCTCCATGTCTGCATTACACAACTAATGCAGCCCCCCTTTGAACCCATGGCTTCGGCTGAGCTGAAATACTTAACCTGGAAAACTGTGTTCCTGGTAGCCTTTACTTTGGCCAGGAGGATTAGTGAATTACAGGCTTTGTAAGTGGAACCTGACTTCATATCCTTCCATAGGGATAAAGTGGTCCTAAGAACCAATAGGAGGTTCTTACCCAAAGTGGTATCAGATTTTCATCTGAACCAGTCTGTCTCTTCCTGTGTTTTTCACTGACCACTCTTCTTCAGGTGAGAGAAGGCTACGCAGCTTGGATGTTAAAAGAGCTCTTAGCTATTATATAGAGCACACTAAGGCTCACGTGAATGACTGTCTGTCTTCAGTTGTTTCTCACCTATGGCGAGGTGAGGAAAGGTAAGCCTGCCACGAAAAGAACTATTGCCAGATGGATTGTTTCTTGTATACAATTCTGCTATGACAAGTTGGGGAAACCAGGGACGCTGTTGAGCACTTCTACTGAGCTGATGTGGCTCCCAATAGCTCTGCAACTGACATTAAATAGTCTAGAAATCTTTCTGTTTTTTGAAGAGCTCGAGTTAAACGACTGTTATTATTGGACTCCTGAAGTTGTGCTGAACATTTGGATACCAGAATTGATTATGGGTCGCACGAATAAAAGTGGCCTGGGTGGAGCAAAAAAATCAGCTCCCAACAGAGCAACAGGCCGTGCATGCTCCGTCTGCTAGCGCTTCTGGTGAGCCACCATGGAAGGCTTTGCAAGCTGCCATGCTGGCCATTGATGGAAAGGTGGAGTCGGTCCTTCAGCGACCGGGAGAGCAGGACCCGAAGATTGAGGCTGCTACAAAAATGGCCTCATCTGCTGAAATTCAGGCAGTAAAAGCCTTGTCGACTGCAGCCAAACTCACACAAGAGAACGGGCAACTTGGGTTTCGCTTAGAGGCGCTGGAGAATGTGAGTAGAGCGCCTAATGTTCGCCTTATTGGGCTGCCAGAAGGCTCTGAGAATCCTGATCTTCTCTCATTTTTAAAATCCTGACTATCTATAGCTATACAGTTGGACCAGACATGGGGGGATCACTTCATTAAAGCCTACTGTATATCACCGCACTGTGCTGGGGCACAGAAAGATCTACATCGCACAGTACTATTGGTGACGGCGAGTACAATTGTGAAGGAGCAGATTCTTCAGGCGGCCCTCAATACTGATTGTCTCAACAATGAGGGGCATACCCTGCATTGTTTTCCAAACCTCTCCTATACCACGAGAGCCCAAAGAAAGAGATTCAACAGGGTTCATGCCTCTCTGAGAAGTTTAGGGGTGGCCCATAGCCTGATGATGCCGGCACATCTGAGAATTTATTATGGGGGCCATACGTTTCAATTTGCAGATCCAGAAGAAGCAGGCAAATGTGTGCAGCAAATCCGGAGAGAGTTTGAGGCCTCTAATGCTAGTGCCCGAGTTGACTCTGATCAGGAGTTTGGGGGAGAGGACACTTGACTGGGGTACAGTAAAGAACTTGAACCTTAATAGTAACCTCTCCAGGCAAGACTCTGTATAACATCAGTTACCCAGAAGAATGGCTTTCTTATTGTTTAATAATATCTGCCGGACTATCCTGAGAGACTCTTACTGGGGTCTAGATATAGCCTATTAAAGCATATACATATTGGATCAACTTTCTTTTCCAGGGAAAGCTGTATCTATAAACCTTTAAAGATGTTTAATTATATGGAAAGTCTATTTAGAGTATTCAGTTTGTCTAACTTTTTGCAGCTTATTGTTCGTTAAGACAGTTTTCCAGTTGAAGTTGCAAGAGTGTGAGGGAGCACACTAGGTTTTTAGTCTTCCCATGTTTGGTAAGGGGATTTAATCAACACTGGATGTTGAATTTTTTCTGTTTTTTCTGGTATATGTGGACTGACCCCATCTCATGTGGAAGTGTAGCTTGTGGGACTTTCAATGATCAGATTTACAAGTTGAGTTGGTATACCCCCAAATCCGAAAACTAGATGTCTAGATTGCACTATACTGTCTTTACCTAAACTTTTTTGTATTAATGAGATGTCTGATTTCTGTACTATAACACTATGTGTTTATGTGAAAACAATAAACATAAAGTTAAAAAAAAAATAAACAATCACGGAAAACACCTCCTTCAGGCCTGAGGACTCATTTGACTAGGGGTACAGCTGCGGCTATAGATATACCCTTGTAAGAGATCTGTAAAGCAGCCACCTGGAAAACAGTACATACTTTCACCAAGCATTGCTCCCTGGACATCCAGGCTAGGAGTGATGCTAGGTTTGGCACAGCAGTACTGCAGATCCTGTTCCCAAAGTAGGTTCTGCATTCCCTCCTCCACAGGGAACTGCTTGGTAGTCTGCATTAAGTCAGAATACAGCAAGACTTAATGTTGTTTGAAGAAAACAATTACTCACCATAGTAATGTTGTTTCTTCTAATGGAGTCTTGCTGTATTCTGACCTCCACTCCTGCCTCCCCTCTTAGAACCTAGTTTTTGGGAAGTGGGCTGGCAGGTACAGTGTTGCACCTCAGGGGTGTACCTTGCACCCCCCATCTTGGGTGGGTTATTGTTAGTTCTGTTTGTATTATGAATCTGCTTAGTGTTGTCACTACCCTTTTTTCTTCTTGGGTTCTCGACTTGAGTCTTCTGGGCCCAAATTGTTGCCTTTTGGCTTATACTGAAACAAATTCCACACACACTTATATATTAGACTCAGCCAGTTAGTTGCTCGTAAGAATCTGACGGTTACACTGGGAAGTACCACAGACAGAGGTTTGAAAACTGAGCTTGAGCTCAATGTTCTGTGCTCCTGGATTGAGTCTAACTCCTTACTCTCGGGGGCAGTTCAAGTGCTGGGGCTAACTGCATTTAATCAGAATGCAGCAAGACTTCATTAGAAGAAACAACATTACTATGGTGAGTCATTTTTTCTTCCAGCCCACCACAGTTTCCTTCGTTTCTGTTTCCAGGAAGACCATTTTCAGTTCTGGGTCTTCCTTTTTGGCCTTTCTTCGGCACCCTGGGTTTTTACCAAGTACTTGGAGGTGGTGGCCGCTGCTCTGAGGAGACGGGGTTTTTACGTGTTCCCCTACCTGGACGACTGGCTGATAGCAGCCCCCTCCAGGGATCTCCTTCTTCAGACCCTGGAATGCTCCTTTCAGCTCTTCCAGGCGCTAGGGACTACAGTCAGTCTGCCCAAGTTTTGTCTGTCACCGTGCCAGCGCCCTCTGTATATTGGAGTGGTTCTGGACTTCTCTCAGGGCAGGACCTTCCTGCTAGAGGACAGAGCGGAGTACCTGATAGAGCAGGCCTGTCTAGTTTCCTCCAGTTGACTGGTTCTGGCCAGAGCATTCCTGCGCTTGTTGGGGCACATGGCATCGGCCATAGTGATGGTCCCCCTGGCCTGCTTGCATATGCGGGTTCCCAGTGAACTATTCGGGTGCAGTGGGACCACTGCACAAATGACGTGGATCAGCTGGTCGTGGTCTTCAATCCGGTGAGGAGGACCTTAGAGTGGTGGCAGGGTGCTCACTTGGCCGACCACCAGACCCAGGGGACCTGGTCCGAGGCAGAGCAGAATCTCCATATTAGTGTGCTGGAGATGTAAATGGTTCTTTATGCCCTGCAGGCCTTCCAGACCCACATTTTTTTTTTTAGTTGTTTAACCAGGAGTAGCACACTAAGCTGAAAGCTTTTTTTTTTTACAGGTGCGACCTGGGAGCACAGGGAAGTTAAGTGAATTGCTCAGGGTTGCACAGTATGCAAGTGGAAGCTGTGGGATTCAAACCCAGGTCTGGTCTGCTGGATGTCACCAGATTTGCAGCTTAAACCACTGCGCTGTACTGCCTCCCCAATTCTTCCCAGCCTGCTGCTGGTCCAGACGGACAACATGTCAGTTGTGTATTATATCAACAAACAGGGGGCACTCACTCATAACCCACCTTGTCAGGAGGCAATGAGAGAGACTGGCCCAGTGGTGCAGAGGATTGAGGCGCTGGACGCCACACCTCGCACTATGCCGGTAACCCGGGTTTAGGAATGAGCCGGGGTCGTCAGGGGTGGGAGCTGGATCGAGTAGCCAGGAGGCAACTCTCCTCTCACAGGGAGGGTCCCTATCGCTTCTGCCACACGGCCACCGGGTGGAGGTCTGGTGACGGTGCAGGTCGGGATGCGGCACACACTGGGTGGGTGTTGCAGGTCTGCTGCATGCAGGTGCCTCCACACGCGCATGTGCAGCCATGGCCAGGGATGGGAGAATGAGGTTGAAAATGGTGCCAACCAGTAGGATGAAGCCTGTCTCCCACAGGCTCTGCACGTGGCCAGCTGGGCACCTCCGTGCCATTGAGGTGAGTCCCGGTGAACGTCGGGGTGATGGGGCTGGGGGGACCAGTAGAAGGGGTCTGGTCAGCATGGGGCGCATAAATATATATATTTTTTTTTTTTTTTTTAAAGGAGGCATGGAGAATCTAGTACTGGGCCATTGAGCACGGCCTGGAACTCTTGGCTGTTCATGTTCCAGGCAACCAAAACATCCTGGCTGACAGTCTGTCGATCCAGGTTAAAGGCTCATGACTGGGAACTTCTGTCCTCAGTGGTCGAAGATCTCTTCGACAGGTGGGGCTGCCCAGAGCTGGCCCTTTTTGCATCCCCACTCAAAGCAAAACTGCCGCTTTTCTTCTCACTCGATCCAGGACTTGGAATTTTCTGGTGCAACACGTTGTCCCTCTCCTGGAAGGGGAGGTTCATATATGCCTTCCTTCCCTTTACGCTCCTGCAGAGGGTTCTGCTCAAGCTTCAGTCAGAGGGGGGAAGAGATGATAATCATAGCCTCCTATTGGCCTTGTCAGATTTGGTTCCCCCTTCTGCAGCAGCTGGTCGTGGAACCACCAATACCCTTGCCCCTGTGCACCAACTTGCTCTCCCAGGACCAGGGCACCCTAGTCCACCCAGAACTCAGAGCCATACATCTCCATGCATAACTACTGCAGACTTAGCTATCACCTGCTTTGGGGTTTCTTCTAGGGTTGCTGATGTCTTGGTGGCTACTAGAAAGCCTTCCACTAGAACCACCTACACCTTGAAGTGGGAGCGATTCTCTCTGTGGGCCACTGCTCATCACCCAGATCCCTTCACCTGTACGGTGAATCTGATTTTGGAGTACCTGCTCTCCCTTTTGGACTCAGGTTTAGGGTACTCCTCCCTTAAGGTACACCTTTTCACCATCTCTGCATACCATGTACCCATTGAGGATAAATCTCTCGCTCAGCTGGAGGTGTCCCGCACCTCCCTGCGGGGCATCGTAAATTTAAAACCTCCCATTTGGGATCCTGTCCCTCCATGGGACCATCTTTTCATGTTGGAAAAACTCACCTTGCCTCCCTTTGAGCTGGCCGTGAGTTATGAGCTGCCCTTTCTGTCATGGAAAAGCCTTATTTTTAGTTACTATCACTTCTGCTTGGAGGATTTCTAAGCTTCAGGCTCTAACGTGTAAAGAGCCTTATTTGGTTTTTCACAATGATGGGGTGACTTTGCATACTAATCCTATGCTTTTGCCTAAGCTGGTGTCTGAGTTTACTTTAAATTAATCCATCCACCTTTCAATTTACTACCCGAATATTCCAGTCGGTGGGAGGCATTGCTTCATTCTTTGGATGTTCATAGGGTGTTCAGGTATTACACACATCGCACCAAGTCTCTTCGCAGACCTGATCAGCTGTTTGTTTTTTTCACTCCCAGGAGAGAGGGCGCAATTGTTTTGAAACTGTGTTTGTCTAAATGGTTAATTAATTGCATTGTCTACAGTTACCGCAAGTATGACAAGCCTTGCTGGGTACGGTGAAAGGCCACTCCACCAGAGGTATGGCTGACTCCATGACTTGTTTCAAGAATGTGTCTGCTGTGGACATCTGTGCAGCTACCACATGGAGCACTGTCCACACCTTTATTAAGCACTACAGTTTGGACATCGCTTCTAGGCGCAGAGCCATCTTCGGTCTTGCAATCCATCAGGGCCTTGTTTCTTGAGCCTTCTGCTGATACCTGGTACCTTTTCCCAGCTGCCCTTTTGGGGCCAGTTCCATTGCTGCTTGGGACTCAGTCCTACCGGTGTCAGCCTGCTGCAAGAGCCCCTTCGAAGTAAGATAATACAGTTATGTAAGAATGTACTGTAACAGTAGATCTTCGAGAGGCGCTCTTATAGCAGACTTTGCTTTCCCTCCCTACTTCCCCCTGTTAGCTTATTGTTTCATTGCTCCTCTTCTGCTTACATTTTATTTTTGACTCTCAGGAACCGCCTTGGTTCTCCTTTTTGTTGCCTGCTTAGGGTCTCCAGTGGGAGAACTGAGGTAGGTGTGGAGGACTGGCCCCTTTATAGGATAGGCGGACATCAGCGTGCTGACGCTGGGGGGGGGGGCGGTATCCCGTGATAGACTGCTAGCTAGAAGTATTCCGTGTGGACCTGGCAGCTTCAGTCCTACCAGTGTCAGCCTGCTGCAAGAGCTCCTCTCGAAGATCTACTATTACGGTAAGTTCTTGCATCACTGTATTTTGCTGCAGGCATTCCGCTAGTGGTGCGGGCCCGGGGAGATGCGCGGAGCAGTGGTCTGCCTTTGGGTTCCTTTTTTGTTTTCTCCCAGGAGTATAAGCTTTCAAGGGAATGAAGGCCTATTTCACCACTATGAATACACTTACTGGATAGTGTCCCAGTTACTCCATCACTGATGCACTGCATCCTTGGATGGGTTATGTCTGGCCAGGCTGTGTGTCGGTTTTAGGAAGCGCCACTCTCTTTCCTCTTTATTGAATGTGCCTGCGCAGCACCTCTCCATATTGCTTAAAGTATTAGCAGCGACATAGGACTGCTTACAGTTTTAGTCTGAGTCCTTCTATTTTGAACAAATGTATTTTTAATCTGTTTTATGTTTTTCAGTGCATTTCATGGGTATACACGATGGTGCTTAGCCTGAAATGTTGAACCTACCCTTTAAAGTCTTTGGGTATTAGCGGCCTTGCCCAAGAAGACTGTTACATGCCAAGGAGATTGGTGTGTGTAAGCTGTGTATGTACCACTCTATGTTCCTCAGTGCTGTCTGAAAAAAATACAGGACTTCAATAAAAACTTAAATACAATCAAAATAAAGTGTTGGCAGTATGGGCCCCCAGCCCAACTCAGACCTCTGTGTTGAACTCAGTTACTCTCGATCCTTCTTCGCTCAAAAAAAAAAAAAACAACAAAAAAACCCTAGCCCTCGGACAACAGAGCTGCTCTATAGCAGATCTTGCTCTACCTCTCACTTTCTTGCTACTTCCTACCTTCCCACCTTGTTATCACTACCCCTTGTCTCTCTACTACTCTTATGCTCTAAGTTTATGAATTGTCAAGATGTGTTACTGCTTATTCTCATTTTAAATCTATTGCTCCTTATTTGTTATTAGTCTTATGTATAATTTGTGTTTGACGTGGAACCTCTGTAAAAGAGCCTTTGGCTCAAAGGTATTTTCCGAAGAATAATAAATAAAATAAATAATAGCAGTCCCATGGTGCCACCAAGTGGTTGGGGACTGCTGTGGCATGCTGGTAATGCAGGTTCACTGACAGAGCTCGGTAGACCAGCAGTAAGGGTGAAGAGCATCTGTGAGGGCAGTATGAGTGATGCAGGTTCACTCACAGCTCGGGAGAAGAACAGGTAGGAAAAAAATGGGGGGGCCACCGCCCAAAAGTGGGAGTCCGTAGAAAATCTCTGGGGGTCCCCATTTGAATACATAGGAGCCATGCTCCTGCACTGCTTGTAATGTAAAATTCTGTGGGGTTGGTGGGGGGGCATGCTTCATTAGTTTCTATGCGGGCATTTTAAACTACATTTTATTATGTTTCAGTGGGTGAATTCAAACAAATTATGGCCACCGCTCGACTAACAAGGGCTTTGTTAGTTGAGCAGTGGCCATAATTTGTTAGAATTCACCCACTGAAACATAAAAAATGCAGTTTAAATTGCCCCCATAGAAACTAATGGAGTGCGCCCCCCCACATGCTACAGAATCTTACAGTACAAACCATGCATGCATGGAGACGTGACTCTCGTGGCTCGGGAAACGAGCGTCTCGGGGACTTTCGGAAAAAAAAAACAAGCATCCTGACACACAAATTGTGCGTAAAGGACGTGGTTACCTGCAACCCCGAGAGCCGTAGAAGAGCATATGTGAGGACATTCTCGTCCCAGAGGAGGGGTGACTGTGACACTGTGGTGGTGTATGAGTGACGCAGGTTCACTCACACAGCTTGAGAGACAAACAGGGAGGGTGACGAGCATCTGTGATTAATTCTCGTCCCGGAGAATGGTGGTTGTGACAGTGTGGCATTCTGACAATACAGGTTTGTGCACAGAGCTTGGGAGACCAGCCGGGAGGGTGAAGAGCATCTGTGAGAACAGTCTTACCCTGGAGGATGGTGGCTGTGACACACTGCTGCTTGAGCAACCTCTAGGGGTGATGTGAAGGTGCTGCTGGTGAACATGGGTGGCCATGCAATACTTGGCAGTTCCCCCTTCAGGCCAGTCAAAACACCCATGCTTACCCAGAGCAGTGGGCAGGGCTTAATGAGGCAAACAAATCCCTTCATTGGCCACAGGATGAGGCCCCATACCACTCGCCAGCTGTATCTTTTAAGGCACGCTGAACCGGTAGGCCTCTGGCCTAGTCTTGTGCAGCTGTGATCCATTCTCACCCAAGTATGATCTGCCCAGTCATAAAGTGGGTGCCCTGCTTTTGGGGGCAATCCAGGGTGGTGCTGCATGGGCCAGTGAACAAGGCCTTGCCATTGCTAGGGGGAATCAAAGAACAGGAACCTGGTGAGAGGTGTAGCCAAGAAGGAGCCCAACGTAAGAGGCTAAAAAATAAAATCTAAAGTAGTTTCCTCTAATTGTGATTATACCAAACAGTGTGGTGTTCAAACTCTGTATGCTCATTGCCTTGCATTTGTGCTGATTTATGAAATGCTATGCAACAATGTGTTAGTAAATATTTGTATTGTATATGTTCATATGGATGCATTTGTAAAAGAACAGAATGCTCCATTTCATCTCCATTAATACATTTGAATATGAGAAACACATCATTCATGAAAATCATTTACTTTGCACCTTATTTTGTTATTCAGTTTTCTTTTCCGTCCCATCGTCGCTCGCAGGGGCCCCATCAGTTACCCCACCTTATCCCGTCCTGCTGTGACCCCCTCAACTGGAGGTCCTGTTCCTCCAACCCACCCATGATGCACCTACGTGGCATCTCTCTGTCTACCCCCTGAAGTGGGGTCATCTTCCGCGCCACGGTGAAATTCCTTCCAATCTGTCAAGTGCCAAGGCTGGCGGAGGTGAAGGACAGAGGCGGTCCGGTCTCAGAGAGGAGGATCCGGTGTGTTCGTGGTGGCGGGAGTGACATCTTCCTCCCAGCGAAAGGAGTGTTTCCTGCGGTGACCCCCTCCCCCCAAAGCACAGACGTGCAGTGACGTCCAGCGTGGGTACAAGTGCACTCCCGCACTATTCCTGCAGACGTCCGCCGTTGCCTCCTCTGATACCTTACGTGGCCTGGGCTGTTGCACAGCATGCCTCCGCATGGTGTAGCTGCTGCCAGGGATCCATGACCCACCCCTCCCCGAGAGAGGAGTATTGTCTGTCGGACGCTTGATCCTCTTTCCTCCGGCCAACCCCTGCTATCCCGAGTTTGCTCCCGACCCTAGGTCACCAGCTTGGTAAGAGGTAAGGCGCCAGTGCCTCAACCCTCTACACCACCGGGCCGGCTTGCACCTTATTTATTGATAGTGTAATTGTACCATTTGTTCCCTATTCCTTCTTCCCCAGAACACATCTACAAACGAGCTGATAAAAGCTCAGTATGCCCTTCCTGGTAAAACATTTGAAATAAATCAATAATTTGTGAGCCTGACACTTATTTAAAGGATACAGTGTTCGTCACTTAGAATGGTTCATTGGAGGGCCACCCAAATAGCCCAGCGTGCTGCTGCACTGGTGACCCCAGTTTGGGAACGGAGCTGAGTTACTGTGTTGGGCAATGGCCCAGGCTGAGGTAGCTGCCATCGGCAGTGCATCACAGCCAGGAAGGGGTGACGGCGGGTTCTGGCACCACAGCAACCCTTACGGCTGGGCCAGGGAGCTCGCCTCTCACCATAGGGATGCAGTAACGAAAAAGCCTGTGGAGGTATGGCCCATGTCATTGGGTTGGAAGGTGTGATTCGGGAGAAAACCGTGGGAGAAAATCGCTCCCTGACATTTGCATGATGACTCCTAGACCCTAAACAAAGAATATCTCTGATTGCAGGGTATATAATTGAAAGGACGACTGGGAGGAGGGATAAACAATAGATTGGTGGGAAAAAAAGAAGAGTGGTTCATTGGGAATTAATAAAGCCCAAACCTAAGATTCTTTTCAGTCCATTTCCATACAAATAAGGATGTTTTCTAGAATAGGACCCCCTACATATTTTGATGTGGCCCTTGTAAATCTGAAAAGAGAAGTCCCAGACTCTTGAAAACAAATCTCTGAAATGTGTTTGTACTGTTGCAGCAGGTACTGTATGTACTGGCAGGTTAGATGGCATATGAGCTAAGGGCTGGCATATTGGATGAGATGGGTAGGTACTGGCGGGTTGGGTGGCACATGAGCTAGGGGCTGGCATATTGGATGACACAGTAAGATGGGTACTGGCAGGTTAGATGGCATATGAGGAAGAAGCTGGCATTTTGGATAACACAGTAAGATACAGTAGGTACTGGCGGGTTAGATAGCACATGAGGAAGAAGCTGGCATATTGGATGACATAGTAAGCTGGGTACTGGCAGATTAGATGGCGTATGAGCTAGGGGCTGGTATACTGGATGACACAGTAGGGTAGGTAATGGAAGGTTGGATGGCACATGAACTACAGCTGGCATACTGGATGACACAGGGTAGGTACTGGCGTGTTGGATGGCATATGAGTTAGGGGCTGGCATTGGATGACACAGGGTAGGTACTGGCAGGTTGGATGGCATATGAGCTAGGGACTGGCAGATACGATAGCATGGTAAGATAGGTACTGGCGGGTAGGATGGTGTGTGAACTAGGGACTGGTATATTGGATGACACAGGATAGGCACTGGCAAGTTGGATGGCACATGAACTAGGGGCTGGCATACTGGATGACAGTAGGGTAGGTGCTGGTGGGTTGGATGGCATATGAGCTAGGGGCTGGTATATTGGATGGCACAGAAAGATAGGTACTGGCGAGTTGGATGGCATGGGAAGATATTGCAGGGTTGGATGGCGTATGAATTAGGGACTGGAATATTGGATGACACAGTAAGATGGGTACTGGCGGGTTGGATGGCGTATGAACTAGGGACTGGAATATTGGATGAGACAGTAAGATAGGTACTGGCAGGTTGGATGGCATGTGAAGGTACTGTGGGTTGGATGGTGTATGAACTAGGGACTGGAATATTGGATGAGACAGTAAGATAGTTACTGGCTGGTTGGATGGCGCGTGACGGTATTGCGGGTTGGATGGCGTATGAATTAGGGACTGGAATATTGGATGACACAGTAAGGTAGGTACTGGCAGGTTGGATGGCATGTGAAAGTACTGCGGGTTGGATGGCGCATGAACTAGGGACTGGAATATTGGATGACACAGTAAGATAGGTACTGGTGGGTTGGATGGTGGGGGAAGATATTGCGGGTTGGATGGCATATGAATTAGGGACTGGAATATTGGATGACACAGTAAGATAGGTACTGGCAGGTTGGATGGTGTATGAACTAGGGACTGGAATATTGGATGAGACAGTAAGGTAGGTACTGGCAGATTGGATGGCGCGTGAAGGTACTGCGGGTTGGATGGCGTATGAATTAGGGACTGGAATATTGGATGACACAGTAAGATAGGTACTGGTGGGTTGGATGGCATATGAAATAGGGACTGGAATATTGGATGATACAGTAAGATAGTTACTGGTGGGTTGGATGGCATGGAGCCTGCACTGCTCGCTGCCACGCTGGAAGCTTAGATCTTACTTAGCATGGGAGCTCTTGCAGCAGGCTATTACAATTAGAACTATGCCACAGGCAGTAGGACCCATTGGAAGCCTTTAGCTAGCAATCTGCAACGGGGGCCACCCCTGACGTCTGCTCCACCCCGATGTCACCCAAAGGTATACTAGGGACTGGAATATTGGATGACACAGTAAGATAGGTACTGGTGGGTTGGATGGCGTATGAATTAGGGACTGGAATATTGGATGACACAGTAAGATAGGTACTGGCAGGTTGGATGGTGTATTTACTAAGGACTGGAATATTGGATGAGACAGTAAGGTAGGTGCTGGCAGATTGGATGGCGCGTGAAGGTACTGCGGGTTGGATGGCGTATGAATTAGGGACTGGAATATTGGATGAGACAGTAAGATAGGTACTGGCAGATTGGATGGCGCGTGAAGGTACTGCGGGTTGGATGGCGTATGAATTAGGGACTGGAATATTGGATGACACAGTAAGGTAAGTACAGGCAGGTTGGATGGCACGTGAAAGTACTGCGGGTTGGATGGTGCATGAACTAGGGACTGGAATATTGGATGACACAGTAAGATAGGTACTGGTGGGTTGGATGGCATATGAAATAGGGACTGGAATATTGGATGATACAGTAAGATAGTTACTGGCGGGTTGGATGGCATGGAGCCTGCACTACTCACTGCCACGCTGGAAGCTTAGATCTTACTTCGCGTGGGAGCTCTTGCAGCAGGCTATTACAATTAGAACTATGCCACAGGCAGTAGGACCCATTGGAAGCCTTTAGCTAGCAGTCTGCAGCGGGGGCCACCCCTGACGTCTGCTCTGCCCCGATGTCGCCCAAAGGTATATCAGGGGCAGTCCCCAGCCCCACCTCAGTTCTTTTCCCGCCATAGACCCGCTTCCGTCGGCTCTTCAGTTACCTTTAGAAAGAAGTTTAGTGGTTTCCAGTAAAGTTTTCTGTCTTTATTTCTCGAAAATGTCTGCTTTTTGCTTCATGCTACCTACTACTGCATGTGGACCATGCCGTCTTCGGTCTCCTCATCTGAAAAAAAGAGGATGAAGTGTGCCTGTGGCCGCCAGACACTGGCAAAAGACAAACACGAGGCCTGCATCTTTTGCCTAGGGCCAGACCACGACACCATGGCCTGCTCAGTCTGCAGCGGCTTTACAGGCAGGACCAGAATTCGCCACCTTAAGGCTCTTAAGGCCCATCTTTTAGAACAGCAGGTGGCTGTGATGCAACACTCGCCAGTGGAGAAGTCCTCTTCCTGGTCCACAAAACATAAAGAAAAGAAACGGGACTCTGACCAACATGAAAAGGACTGGGGATGATCTGAGGGGAGTTCGGGCTCCCGGTCACCCCATAAGAAGTAGTCCTCCTCTGGGTCGGGAAGTTTGTATCATTCTTCCTGCCACTCTCCGCACTCCACAGGGCGGCAAGACCCTACCACTCCTGCCAATCCACCAATGTCAGGCAGTGGCAATCAGGGCCCGCTGTCTCCATGCCGGTTTCTTCTACCCTGAAGGTGAAGGCAGCACCCTTGCGGCCACCCTCCACCTCAGGAGTCGAAATTTCTGGTTCTTCTTCCTCGGGGGCTTGGGCCCTGCCTTGAAAAATCTCGACTTTGGTTGTTCCCAGGGCTCCAGGCAAGACCTCCAAATACAGGGAGCAGGAGCCAGGTTCAAAGCCGGCATCGGCTCACTGCCCCTCTACAGCTCAGCCTACCAGATTGAAGAAGATGGTTTCCAAGCCGGACAGCTCCAAACTGTCGCCGGCTCTGGGGAAAGAGAAGATGTCAACCAAGGCGTCACCAGTTGCTGAAAGTTTGTGGTCCATAGGGGCTCCACTCCTGAGGACCAGGAAGACTGTTACTCTCCCAGAGACCTTTCTGACCTCCCATCCTCGCCTTTAACTCACACACCGGACAAACACAGCCACCCGGAGGGGTTTGCCGCAGCACAGTTTACCAAAGAGAAACTCACAGAACTTTTTCAGTTCTGGTGGGGTCAGGTCAGAAAAGATGTACTTCCACCGCAGCCAGATCCGACTCCGGAGGAGGTAAGGGACAAAGGCCGGGTTGAAAAACGGTCCTCTCCCGGTCCATAAAGTTCCTCTCCAAAACCCAAACCTAAGTCATGGTCATGCACTCCAGCAGATAAGAGTGGACGGACCATGCACAAGGAACGTCTGCATCGATGATGCTCCAGGTCTGCTAGCACCACTCACCATTGCTCCCCTAGCAGAAGACAATCATATAGCCGACGCCGGTCTGAAAACTGTCCTCGACCCACCATCGCCAGTCCCACAGCCATCGTCGGTCCCATAGCCAATTTTGGGCTCTCAGCAGGTGACGTTTGTATGAGAGGAACAGATCCCCAACTCATTGTAGATCAGCCTCCTCCTCCTCCTCCTCTGAAAGCCGCAGTTCGCATCACAGTTCTTCTGGGTCTGACTGTTCTCTCTCATTAAAGAAACTGGTGTCCCCAGACGAGAAGGACACTCCCAGATCTCCTTCTGATCATTCGACCTTCATGGACATCATGAGGCACATCCAGTCCTCCGACAGATGGGAGACGGAGGACCTGGATCCGGAGCGCAGCAGGTTGGCAAAATACTTGTGGCAGAAGGAGCTAAAGCCTTTAGTAGTTCCTCCTCTTGTGGATACCTTCCAGGATCTTACTTGGATCACTTGGAAGCATCCCTTCACCACCCCGGCTGTTCCCAAGAAATCGGATAGACTGTACCAAGCCCCAAGGGAGGAGCCGTTCTGGCGGAACACCTTCCGGTAGACTCTATGGTGATTACGGCTGCCCATGATAAATCCAAGAAGCCTAAACACCTCAGTTCCCAGCCTCGTGATGTTGACTCCAGATTCTTGGATCAGGTGGGCAAGAAGGCTTATTCTGCCTCCACGTGTTCCATCCGTTCTTTGAACTTCCTCACACATATGGTCCAGTACCAGAATGCTGTGTGGGAGAAGGACCCAGATGTGGCTCAAGCCTTACCAGACTCTGCACAAAAGACTGAACTTCTGGACCTACTGAAGTCCGGTTCGGACATAGGCTCTTATGTTTTGAGAGCCTAATACAACACTTCAGATATGGCTTAGAGGGCAGTGGCTTCCGGTGTTTGCCTTGGGCGCCACGCCTGGCTTAGAGTCTCAGGATTCTCCCAGGATCTGCATTTCGGAATCCTGGATCTTCCATTCCAGGGTTCCTTTCTTTTTGGGAGGAGACAGAGAAACATCTCTCCTTCCAAAATTCCGGGAAGTCCATCTGCTCCATCCAAAAGCTATATAAGGGGGACCACAAACCCTTCCACAAATGGCCATTTCATAAGCCCTCAGGGCAAAATACCCGCAGCCAGCTCCCAAAGAGAGGTAGCTTTAAGAGAAAGGCTACAACCCAAGCTTCTGGGAGCTCTACCTCTAGAGGCCCCAAGTCCTCCCAGCCCTCTCTGCCGGTTCCCAGGTCTACCCAGTGACTTGCTACCGGCCCCCCCCTCCTCTGGTGGAGGTGATGGGGAGGCATTAGGGGGGTCGCTTCTCCCTCTACCTAGAGGAATGGAGCAGTGTCATGACAGACTTCTGGGTTCTAGACCTAATAAGGAGAGGACATACTCTCGAGTTCCACCAGGGTCCTCCCATTATCCTCCTTCGCACATTTCTTTGATAGACAGAGAGATCCAGGCCCTTTTGCTAAAGTGGGCAATAGAGCCGTTCCCCCAGAGACAACAGGGATGGGATACGATTCTCATTTTTTCCCTGGTTCCAAAAAAGACCAGGGACCTTCGGCTCATCCTGTACCTAAGTTCCCTAAATCTCTTCATAGAGTACAAACAGTTCAGGATGGTCACTCTGCCAGGCCTCATTCCCCTCTTGCACCAAGGGGTTCTGGCTCTGCTCCCTGGATATGCAGGGCGCCTATATGCACATAAGGGTCTTCCCTCCCCATCGGAAGTTCCTGAGGTTCCACTTCCAGGGGAGACATTATCATTTCCAAGCTTTACCGTTCGGCCTCTCCTTTGCTCCTCGAGTCTTCACCAGATGCCTAGCAGTGGTGGCTGCGGCTGTCGGACGCCAGGGCCATTACGTCTTCCCTTACCTAGACGACTGGCTCCTGGCAGTGCCTTCCTGGGCTCAGCTACTTCGCACACTCCAAGACACCTTTATTCTCTTCCAAGAGCTGGGGTGCACCCTGAACCTTCCAAAGTCTTCCCCAGAGCCCAGTCAGCAACTCCTGTTCATCGGAGCAGTCCTCTACACAGATCACGGCATGGCCTTCCTTCCACAGGACAGGGGGATCGTCTAAGGGGCATAGCCTGGATGGTATCCATAGCTCCACAGGTCCCAGCCAGGACCTTCCTCAGACTTCTGGGGCACTTGGCAGCAGCCATTCGCACAGTTCCTTTGGCTTGCCTCCACATGAGTCCCACAATGGATGCTCAGGGTGCAGTGGGACCAAAGGTCAGACGATCTGGACCAGCTGGTTAG
Source organism: Neoceratodus forsteri (assembly GCA_016271365.2). Classification (NCBI taxonomy): domain Eukaryota; kingdom Metazoa; phylum Chordata; order Ceratodontiformes; family Ceratodontidae; genus Neoceratodus; species Neoceratodus forsteri. The sequence goes on along the minus strand of JADMNL010000024.1, from coordinate 252,272,929 downwards.
GATCTCTGACCCAGTCAGAAGGACTCTTTTTTGGTGGTTGGACCCCTCCAACCTGGAATGAGGGGTCCCTTTTCAGCAGGAGCCCCGGAAACGGAGCCCAACGACAGATGCTTTCTGTCTCGGTTGGGGCACTCATCTGAGAGACAGACAAACCCAGGGAACATGGTCTCCAGACGAGCAACAGCTCCATATCAATATTCTCAAGATGCGAGCGGTCCTGAATGCCTTGCAGGCATTTCAGACGGACCTTTCGCCAGGCTCTCTTTTAATCCAGATGGACAACACGTCAATAGTGTTTTACATCAACAAGCAAGGGGACACGCATTCCTACCCCCTATGCTGGGAGGCGATGAGGGTCTGGTATTGGGCATTGGAACACCGCTTAGATCTCACTGCTGTTCATGTTCCAGGCATCCAAAACATCTTGACTGACAACCTAAGCCGGTCTCTGTCCAAGGCTCATGAGTGGGAGCTCCTCCACTTAGTAGCAGATCAGCTGTTCGAAAGGTGGGGCCACCCAGAGTTGGACCTCTTTGTGTCTCCACTCAACACCAAACTGCCCAGTTTCTGCTCACGAGAGCCCGCGCCTGGTGTTTTCTGGCCAGATGCATTGTCCCTCTGTTGGACAGGGAGGTTTCTGTACACTTTCCCCATTCTTCAGAGGGTTCTTCTGAAACTTAAGGCCGGAGGAGCAGAGATGATCCTTATCGCTCTATTCTGGCCTCAGCAGATTTGGTTCCCACTACTTCAGCAGCTGGCATTGGAACCTCCAGTTCAGCTGCTGCTGAGCTCGCACTTGCTGTCTCAGGATCAGAGAACATTGGTCTGCCCAGACCTCAAATCCCTGCATCTTCATGCCTGGCTCCTGCAGACTTGGTCAGATCCAGGTTTGGGGTCTCCCAGAAGGTGGCGGACATTCTCATAGCAGTGAGAAAGCCCTCAACTAGATCCACATATGCCATGAAGTGGAAATGATTCTGTCTGTGGACTTCACCGCAAGTGATGCCTGGACCTTCTCACTTGCCCAGTGAACTCGATATTAGAGTATCTTCTCTTCTTATTGACTCAAGGCTTGAGCTACTCCTCCATAAAGGTACATTTGTCAGTAATCTCTGCCTATCACATACCAATGGAAGGGAAAACACTCACCCAACTGGATGTGTCCCATACTTTTTTGAGGGGCATTTTACATATTAAGCCTCCCATCTGAGATCCAGTACCCCACTGGGATCTCCTGTTAATGCTGGAGAAGCTTACCCTTCCCCTTTCGAGCCTGCTGCGGATTGCAAGCTTCGCTTTCTTTCTTGGAAAGTGTTATTTTTGGTTAGTTATTTTCTGCTCGGACAGTTTCCAAGCTTCAGGTCCTGATGTGTAAGGAGCCTTATTTAATTTTTCATAGGAACAGTGTGTCCTTAAGAACCAATCCTAAGTTTTTGCCCAAAGTGGTGTCCGAACTTGCATTGAATCAGGATGTCAATCTTCTGGTATATTATCCGGGTCACTCAAACAGAGGGGAAGCCCTCCTGCATGCTTAGGACGTCCACAAGGTACTAAGGTACTATCTGAAATGTACTGCTTCTCACTATAAGACGGAGCAGTTGTTCATGGCCTTTGCACCTTGATGCCAAGGTGCTCCAGTGTCAAAGCAAACCCTATCAAAATGGCTGGTCAATTGCATTGTTTTTTGTTACAAGTACAACAAGACCCTACCGGGCTCGGTTAGGGTTCATTCTAGTAGGGGAGTGGCTACTTCATTCGCATCCTTCGAAATGTCTCACTTTCATTAAGTACCATAGTCTGGACAATGCTTGTAGGCAAAGGGCAGGCTTTGGCTTAGCGGTCCTTCAGGGCCTCCTTTCCTAAAAGTGCCCGGTTTCTAGCACTGATGCTTTCAACTGCCTCCCAGTTCCTGTTCCTTTTTGCAGGACTGGTTGGGATTCAGTCCTAATTGTAATAGCCTGTGGCAAGCGCTCCCACTTGAAGTAAGATAGTACAGTTATGTAAAAACCTACCATAACAGTAGATCTTTGTAAGGAGCTCTTGCAACAGGTGCTGCTTTCCCTCTGTCCTTCCCCCTCGTGAGCTGTTTTTGCATCCTTTTTGATGGCAAGCTTACACCTGGTTCACCTGCCGGGCCTTTACTTGCGGGTCTCCGGTGAGTGAACTGAGATGGGGCTGGGGACCGCCCCTGATATACCTTTGGGTGACGTTGAGGCGGCACCAACGTTGGGGGCGGCCCCTGCTGGAGACTGCTTGCTAAAGGTTTCCGATGGGTCCCAGTGCCTGCAGCATAGTCCTAATTGTAATAGCCCACTGCAAGAGCTCCTCTCGAAGATCTACTGTTACAGTAAGTTCTTACGTAACTGTACTTTTCTGGGACATCCTCAGGTTTTCCTTTTTCTTGTTAATCCCACCATTTTCTCCTTGGTTGCCCCCATTGTCCACCCTGATGATCACAGCCCTCAAGGCCACACCCTTTCTCTGCCAAGGAGGGTAGGCAGACAAGCAGCTGTCCTCACAGCTAATGGCAATGCTGCACCGAGATCAGCAGACCAAGGGTGTATGATTGCTGGTCGGTGTGCATTCCCCCTTTCTGGGAGTCCAACACTTCACCTCCATGACGTTCTCAACCCCTAGCCAGCCACAGCATAGGAGTCGAGGGATTCTGATTCTTGGGTTTTCTGATTTGGGGTGGCGGAGGCTGGAGTGTAGCCTGCAGGGTGGTACATATGGCCTCCAGATGTACAGCAGCTTGCTCTGCGAGTCTAGAACATGGCCATTCCCGCAGTGGCTGGCTTCCTGAGCTGTTGGCACTTCTCCCTTGATGAAAAGAGCGCCTTCACAACTGAGGGTTGGTGAGGAAATGCACTGGCTTGCTTGGGGGGGGGTGGAGGTTAGTGCAAGCCCCTTTCTAGAATGCTGGGCAGTCCCTTGGTCATGTCCTTGAAGGATATATCAGTGTTGTCTTCAGTGGCAGGTCAGGAATCCATACTGTGGATCCCTTCCTGTAACAGGGTCACTTGCTTCGGTTCCAGCAGCACCGACACCAAAGGGGGGGGGGCATGCTGACCTGGGAGTCCTGCTTTACATGCACACCCCTTCTGGCTAATAACTTTTCTGAACATTACAGCATGACCAGGGGTTGGGTTACGTAAGCGATAATACCCGACAGGGTGGGCATTATTGGTATATAACACACTGCCCAGGGGCGTAATGAGGTTTGACGCTGCAGGCAGAGGGCTTTATAGCCCCTGGATGGTCTGTTATATCCCATAACGCCCACCCCGGAGGGTATTATTGCGCTTAGAAAACGGGCAACTGTAATATATATGTTTAGGAGAAAAAAAGTAATTTTTATGTTTCAATGTTAAACTCTCAGGTTGTTTCATTTATTTTGTTATAAAATAGTTCCTACGCCTACATTACAATGCTGTGTTATTTATTTATTTTTTTTTACTTCGGTCCTACTGCACTGTCTGTAGTTAAGGTGCAGTTTTGACCGCTTCTGTGAGAATGCAGGATGTGACAAACATGTAACAGTCTGTTCTCCCACACCATTGATTACCAGCATTGTATTGCCTTTTTCTTACAATTTAAAATTAGGACTTGTGGTCTCTCATTGTTACCAGGTGACAGGATGGAGGAAGAAGGGTGACACGCTAACCAGGTAAGCTTGCTGTCACTAATGACTGAAGGTGGTTAGTGAGAGGAATGGTACTTTCTTAGGTTTCCATACCTCAGATGGATGTCCATCTGCGGTATGGAAAACAAAGAAAGTACTGCTCTTCTCATGCGTTGTACCGGTGCTGTGCATAGCGCTGTCTGTCCCTCATGGAGGTTTGCCTCACATTTGGAGCTTGGCTGCAATTTTACAAAAGTGTGGTGAATTCATTTTCATTCTTTTATTGTAGTTTATTAAATGGGACTACCAGAGAAAAAAGGGAGATTGGGTGGGCTGCTACTTCAGGGCTCGCTTACTGAATGGGAAACAATGGCGGCAGTCAAGGTTTGAAAATCGGGGTTGCCCCTGGATACCCTAAGAAATGGGGTACCCCAAAGTGGAACTCATTATTTCTAGGATCATGGATATGTTGTTCATCCACACTTGTTGGCATGTCCCTTTCCCCTTTAAATCTTGTCGGATTTCTTCAAACTGGCTCCTCCCACCCACCCAGGTGGTATGTACCTTGGCTGCGCCCCATGACGCCAGATCTTCCTTTCTGTTGGAAGATGCAGGTTGCCTCCCTCATGCTCACACATTTCATAGGCCCTGGCTTTCAAAACTTCGGTTTTACCGAGATTAAAACTCGCTCGAGTTAGCGATCATGCTTTTGCATCCTCGATCATGGAAGAGAAATCTTCTTCAGGATTTCGCCGGTGTCCTTGTGGCCAGAAGATGTCGGCACCGATCTCCATCTTCACGTCGCCTACTGCCCTAGGTGTCGGCCACGACACCTTTGTCCTCAGTATTTTGGTTGGCCTTCCATCCCAATGTCCTGACCACCACCCGCAGACATTTGAAGTTGGGAGACGGAAAAGGTATCCTGGCGAAGTCTAAGGAGGCTAGGTGGGTGGTTTCCACGGCCGTGGGTTCCGGCGAGCAGTTGAAACGCATGAAGGCGTTGGAAGAAGAAGCCGCCTGTGCTTTGGTGAATCAAAGCTTTTTAATTCCACTCAACCTGGGCTGCATCTTCACAGGTTCTTTTAAGGAGTTGTGCCAGTGTCTCCCCACCCGTGGTGAGGCCCACGGCTCGCACTCCTCCCGCTCTCGAAAGAGGAACAAAGAACCCAGTTCATCTTCGTCTCGACAAAGGCACTCTTGGGACTGTGGCACGTCACTTCTAGGGATGTGAATATGATGTACAATCCACACTTCTGGCAGTGTCCTTTCCCCTTTAAGATTCGCTAAAACATCTTCAAGCTGGTTCCTCCCACCCACCCAGGTGTTAACTCCTTCGGCTCTGCCAACTGACGTCAGATCTTCCTTTCCGCTGAAAGAGGTTACCCTCCTTACTGCTTTCACAGCGAAGAGGCCCTTTGCTTTATTTCTTCTACTTTTGATTAAATACTTTGTCTTCAGGCATTGTACTTCTCGCCGCTGATATGAACGACGCAAAGTCCACTCCGGGGTTCTGGAAATTTGGTTGCAGGCAGATGTCCCAACTGGATCTGCACACTTCATGTGTATACTGCCTAGGCCACGAGCATAATACCCAGGCATGCTACCTTTGCCGCACTTTCCATCCCTCCACCTTGCAGGATCGCTTAGTCCACTTGCTCCTTGGACATCTGGATGATCGGGACCTGCCCGTAAAATCCAAGGATGCCTGTTGGGTGGTCTCCATGGCCACGGGGTATGCTGAACAACGCGTGGCATATGAGGAGGCCGAGACTCAGGTCACAGCACAGGCTTCCTCGGCTTCGGCCTTTTTGCCACTCTCCCTGGGTGCCTCCTTCACTGGGGCATTTAAGGAACTGTGCCAGGCCCTTCCCACCCTTGGGTAGAGTCCATTGGGCACTAAATCTAAATAAACTAAAAAAAGAGAGGGAAAGAGAGCAAGAAACTGTCTCATCGTCAGTTGTGCGATCTGGAGCGCTCTCGGGCCTCCCATTCCCATGCTTCACCGGAGTTGCTCACTGTGGTCAGTGCTTCGGTTCTGGTCGCTGACTCCATGGTTTTCCCATCGGACCAGTTGGTCATGACTCAGTTTAATGCCTCCGAGATCTTTCTCGAATTGGTCGACCTGTTGTCTGCCGAGGAGATCGATACCTCCCTCTCCTGGACTCCGGTCCTACCACTTTCTCAGGGAGGGACAGACAAGGCCACTGTTCTGCCCTCTCTCAACCCAGATTGTCCTGACCAAGAGAGGCCTCGGCTTTCGCCGGCCCCCTCTGGACCTGCGTCGGTCCCCCCGGTGGTGAGGTCCCGATCTCTGAACCCCTACTCGAGGGCAGCTCGCATTGATACGATGCTCGCACTCTTGGCACTCAGGCAAGCGGCACCACCGCTTATTCCTCATCCTAGGTGCAGGAGAGGCACCAGCACAAGTCCAGTCGGGCGCCACAAGGATCTCATGTGCGGCAGCTTTGGTTTACCTGGGTGAAGCCGTCTCAGCTAACCTGGTTTCTTTGGCTGCCACTACCAGAGTTGCAGCCAACCCCACGCCTTGGCAGGAACCCGTCTTAGTGCGGCGGCCTCATGGCTGCAATCTCTCCACTGATCCTGGTGAGACGCCACCAAGCAGTCGCCTGTCCGCACTCTGACAGGACGCCGCCTGGGCAAGGGTTTAACCCATTGGCTGTTGGTCACCATCACTCTGGATCTTTCTTGCAGGGTGAGTGGGGACTTGTGCGGTTAACGCCCTTCCACGATTCTTAGGAATCAGAAGGGTCCTCCCTACACTCTCGACTGCTGGCTGCGGAGTTGGCAGGGGACCTCTTGACTGATCAAGGGCCCACGTCCTCCATGGGCCTTCTCCGTCTTATTTCCGAATCTACGGGTCTCTAGATGGAGCACATTTAGAAGCGAGAACGGTACCCGCTGACAGATCCTCAACTGGGGCGACTCTCCTGTGGAAGCCTTCCTGGTTCAGGATGCTATCATCAGTCCTGCCCTGGAACTGTGGCAGCACCTGGCCTCCTGCCATGCGCTGTTGGCCCAGCTGGCCCGCAAGTATGTGGTCCCCTGTCGGTATTCACAGAACACTTCCTCTACGAAGGGTCTTGTGGCTGACTCCGTGTTTCGGTGCACCGGCAACGTAGGGGACGTTGACAACCCCCCCCCCCGTCCCCCGATGAGTCCAAGAAATTGGACCATATAGCCAAGATGGTGTATGCTGCCTCCTCCCTCGGCCCTTGGCAAGTGAGCTTGGCCCTCCTAATGGCCTATTTTCACACACCTGATGGGTTCTCTGGATGAGATAATTCCCATTTCTCACGGAGGGTCCCTTAGCATCAGTAACTAAATGCAGTAAGCTGACTAGGCTGAACTGCCTTTAGTGATGCTAAGGTGCTTGCGAAGAAACAATATTACTACGGTGAGTAATTTTTTCTTCCTGTAGACTACCGTCAAATGGGTCAGGGGCCAAAGCCGATTGGTAGAAAAACAGCAGTTCCAGACTGCCATGGACCTAGGTGATTCTTGTGCCCAGTCCATGGCGGCGGCAGTTGCTGTGTGCCATCTTGTTTGGCTGCGTATCTCCAGCTTTACGGCTGACATACAACACAAATTGGCAGATGTTCCCTTCTTGGGTACAGACTTGTTTGGGCCTGGCATGGAAGGACACTTCACGCGTATTGAAAAGTTCAGCACCATCTTGGACTCTGTGACTTCTGCCCAAAAGGACCCCAAGGGCTCTAAGCCTCAAAAGAAGAAGCCCATTCGGCACGCCTCTGCCCCGGCGGGCAAACTTGCTTAGTCCCTGCTGAACAGCAACAGGCTTGGCATCCCCAGCTGAAATCAGTGGCCATGGTTGTCAGGAAGCCTGGAGGTAAAGGTCCCGGTGGCCCCTCTGCTGGTTCCTCCTCCGCTTCCAAGTCTGCCCAGTAACGGGATGGGGGTGCCTCCCCCGTACCCATCCTGAGACCCCTGGGTCCTCCGTGGAGGGCCAGCTCTGCCATTTTCTTTCTGCCTGGTCTGTTTTACCACGGATCGATGGTTCCTCGAGGTGGTCAGTCAGGGTCTGTCTCTGGAGTTTGAGACATTCCCGTCCTGCTGAGCCCACACTCCACATGGGGGCATAGTGTCCGTCGACATCCTGTCGATCCCTTCGGGACAACATATCTCAGCTCCTCTGCAAGGAGATCATGGTTTCTGTCTCGGACCCTCCGGAACACCGAGGGTTTGTCTCCTGGTATCAGAATGGACGTGTGAGGGGGCTGGTGCCCCATCTTAGATCTGCACGACCTGAACAAGTTCATCAGGCCGTGCACTTTGAGGATGGTCACTCTGTCTCAGATCCTACCATCTCTTGAGCAAAACATGTGATTCTGCTCTCTGAATCTTCAGGTCATGTTCTTTCATGTCCCAATCTGTTTGTCCCACTGCCATTTCCTCCAGTTCTGGGCAGAGGGGATCCTCTATGAGTTCCAGGCCATGCTGTTTGGCCTGTTAGCCCCCAGGGTCTTCACCAAGTGTATTGCAGTGAAGGCAGCTTACCTGAAGCACCGAGGGGTCTGGGTTTACCCCTACCTGGACAACTTGCTGATCGCGGGTCCTTCCAGGCAGGAGGTGGAGCAGTCCAGGGACCTGGCCTCCCAGACCTGCATCTCTCTTGTCCTCCTGGTCAATGAAGCCAAGTTGGAACTCGTGCCCTCGCAGGTGATCAGTTTCATCAGGGTGGAGCTCCACTCTTGCAGAACCAGGGCTTGGTTCCTGTCGGACAGGGCGTAGGCTCTCTCCTACTTTGTCTGATCATTTCAGGTAGGGCAGTTGTACCCAGCTCGGGACTTCTTGCACCTCTTGGGATGTATGGTGGCCTGCACCAGCATGGTCCATTAGGCCTGCTGTAGAATGCGCCCACTGCAGTGGGAGCTGGCACGCCAGTAGTCTAAGTGCAGGGGCCACTTTGAGCAACCTTTGTTGGACGCCCTCCAGTGGTGGCTGATCCCAGAATATCTGCAAGAAGGTATCCCACTTGTCTGCCCAGAACCGACTGTCATCCTGATGACCGGCGCCTCTCTCATGGGCTGGGGTGCCCACCTTGGGGGGGAGGAGCACAGAATCCATGAGCTCTGGACCCCCGAGGAGTTTCATTGCCACATCAACCTGCTGGTGCTTTGAGCAGTTCAGCTGGTGCTGACTGCTTTTGCTCCACATATTTTGGGTGAGGTGGTCCAGGTCCAGACTGACAACACCATGACCATGTACGACCTCATTAAGCAGGGTGGGTCACACTCCCTTCCTCTGTGCAGGGAAGCTTTCCATGTGTGGACCCTCATTCGTAGCCTGGAGGCTGATCTCCTGGCTGTCCATGTGGTAGGTGTCTCCAACCAGCTGGCAGATGCTCTCAGCCATGTGAGTGAGGCATCTCACTAGTGGTCTGTCCACCCAGAGGTAGTGCACAGTCTGTTCTCCCAGTGGTGCACCCCTCTGGTGGATCTGTTTGCCTCCAGGGAGAATGCAAAGGTGAGGCTGCTCTGTGCCCACCCCCCCTCAGCAGGGAATGCTGCAGGAGGATGCCTTCTCGAGGCCCTGGACCCCAGGCCTCCTCTATGCCTTCTCTCCGCTTCCCTTGATCCACAAAATGTGCTCAAGGCAAGGAGGGACAAGACAGAGGTGATCTTGGTGGCTCCAGACTGGCCACGCCAGTTCTGGTACCCCGAGGTGTCTTCCCAGCCCTTAAGACCTTGCTCATCTACCAGGAAGGTTCTCCAACTGGACCTTCAGTTCCTGCACCTGACAGCTTGGTTCCTGAGCAGCTAGAGTTCCAGGTTTTGGGTCTCTCTGAAGATGTCCTCACTGTTGTGAAGACATTTACGAAGGAGTCGACCAGGAAATGCTGTGCCTTTAAGTGGAAGAGATTGTCCATTTGGTGTCAGGGCAAGGGGTTGGACCCTTTGTCCTAACCAGTGACTAGCATTCTTGACTGCCTGTGGTCTGTCTCTGTTGGTCCTTTGGTCGACGACCCTTAAGGTGCACCTGGCAGCCATCTCTGCCTACTGGGCACAGGCCGGTCAGCAGTCGGTGCAGGAGAAGGTGGTCTGACGCTTCTTCAAAGGCCTTGATCATATTCCCCTCTGGTGTGTGAACCACCACCACCCTGGTGTTGGCAAAGCTCATGGGCAAGCCATTTGAACAGATACACAGGTGCGAAATGTCTCGCCTGTTGTGGAAGACTGCCTTCTTGTTGGCTATCACATCAGTCTGAAGGATCAGTGAACTCCAGGTGCTTTCGGTGGAGTCTCCTTACTTGGTCTTCCACAGGAACAAGGTTGTCCTTCACCCCAACCCGAAGTTCCTCCTGAAGGTTGTGTCAGATTTTTACCTTAATCAGGTGATTAATCTCCTGGTGTACTTCACCAACCACACCTTGCAGGTCAAGCAGAGGCTCCATACATTGGACCTGTGGCAAGCGCTAGCCTATTACAAGGAGCGCATGGTTGGAGTTTGGGGAGAGGTTCGCCAGCTACTTGTCCTCTACGCTGAAGCCGCACCTGGCAGACCGGCAGCTAAGTGGATAATTGGCAGGTGGATTGCATCCTGCATTGACCTATGCTATAGGTTGGCGGGTAGGGAGCTTTCCTGTAGGGCTAAGGGCTCATTCCACCTGTCATACCGCTGCCTCAGTGGCTGCATCCAGGAATGTCCCCATCCAGAAAATCTGTTGGGCTGCTACCTGGAAGTCTGCACACACCTTCATTTCCCACTACCACATTGACCTTGAGTCATGCCAGGATTTGGGGGCTCACTTCTTCAATCCATCTTCCCTTAGTAGAGGGTGTGTGCCTTACCCCCTTCTCCCAGGAGAACTGCTAGAAGTGTGGATTGAACATCATATCCACATCCCTAGAAAAACAGGTTACTCACCTGTAACAGTAGTTCTAGGAGTGGTATATGATGTTCATCAATACTTCTGGCAGTGCCTTTCCCCTTTAAGACTTACCAGAATGTCTTAAGCTGGTTCATCCCACCCACCTGGGTGGTACCTCCCTCAGCACCGCCCTGTGATGTCAGATCTTGCTCACTGGAAGCAAAATCAGTGTGCCATTTTCCAGGGGAGGTCGGGTGGGTCAGTGTGGATGAACATCATATACCACTCCTAGAACTACTTTTACAGGTGAGTAACCTGTTTTTCTCTCCCTGCACGTCAGTGCACTGAGCTGTAACACATGGAGAGTAGCATGAATCCCTGCCCCGGGCAAGTCATTTCTGTCCCTGCACCTCAGAGCTGTAACACATGGGGAGTGGCATGAGCACCCCAAAAGCAAGTCACTTCTCCCTCTCTATCTCACTGCCCCCTGCTGTAGCATGTGGGTAGTGGCATGATTTCACCCTCCACCCTTGGGCAAGCAACTTCTGTCTCCTGCACATCACTGCTCCCTACTTTAACATGTGGGGAGTGGTGCGAGTCTCTCCCCCCCACCCCGGCAAAGCACTTCATCTCACTGCACTTCATTGGCCTCAACTGTAACACTTGGTGAGGAGCATGATAACTCCCCGGGCAAATCACTTCTCGCCTGTACTTTAGTACTCCCAGCTGTAATGTGGAGAGTAGCATGATCCCCACCCCCGCAAGTCACTTCTCTCCCTGCACATCAGTGCACTCAGCTATACCACATGGGAAGTAGCATGATCCTCCCTCAGGGCAAGTCGCTTCTCTCCGTGCACGTCAGTGTACCTAGCTGGAAAACATGGGGAGTAGCATAATTCCCCCAACCCCCCTGGGGCAAGTCACTTCTCTCCCTGCCCATCAGTGCATCCAGCTATAACACTTTGAGAGTAGCATGATTCCTACCCACCCACTCGGGGCAAGTCACTTCTCTCCCTGTATGTCACTGCACCCAGTTACAACACATGGGGAGTAGAATGAGTCCCCTTCCCCCACCCTGGGTAAGTTACTTCTCTCTCTGCACATCTGTGCATGCGGTGTGCCGACCGCACATCGAAACTTTCATGACGAAATCCTCACAATGCCAATCTCGACAGGTTTCTAGGATTGTCGCTGTGAGGACTCATGACAAAATTTCTCCTTTTGCCAAGTTTGGCCCCAAATCAACTGCAGCTCAGAGTTGAGAATCTATGGGGGTCACAAGGCATGGGTGGTTCGGCAGGGCACTGGCCCCGAGAGATACAAACCAATGTTGGACAGGCGACATTGGATCTCATTATGCCGAACTTGACAAGTGTTGTCGATTTGGCATAGGTAAACCAATGCACCCAGCTGTAACATGTGAGAGTAACATGATCCCCCCGAGAGATACAAACCAATGTTGGACAGGCGACATTCTCGCCTATCGACATTGGGGATCCTTATTATGTCGAACTCTGACAAGTGTTGTCGATTTGGCATAGGTAAACCAATGCACCCAGCTGTAACATGGAGAGTAACATGATCCCCCGGAACGTCACGTATCTCCCTGCACTTCAGCACGCCTAGCTATAACACCTGGGAATAGCATGATCTCTCAACCCCCCCAGGCAAGTCACTTCTCTTCCTACACTTCAGTTCTCCCTGCTATAACACATGGGGAGTAACATGATCCCTCCCGCAAGTCCCTTCCCTCCCTACGCTCAGTGCACCCAGCTGTAACACATGGGGAGTAGCCCTTCCCCAGACAAGTCACTTCTCTTCCAGCAATTCAGTGCCCCCTGCTGTAGCATGTGGGTAGTGGCATGATGCCCCCCTCCCAGTGCAGATAAGTTCTCGCTCCTGCACTTCAGTGCTCCCTTCTATAACACGTGGGGAGTAGCGTGATTTGCCCCTTGGGGAAAATACTTCATCAAATTGCACTTCAGTGCTCCCCAGTTGTAACACTTGGGGAGGAGCATGATAACCCACCTCCTGGGCAACTCACTTCTTTCCCCCATATTTTAATACTCCCAGCTGCAACATGGGGAGTAGCATGAGTCCCCCCACCCAAGGCAAGTCACTTCTCTCCCTGCACGTCAGTGCACCCAGCTGTAACACATGGGGTGTAGCATGATTTCTCCCTTCCCCCCGCAAGTCACTTGTCTCCTTGCACGTCAGTGCCCCCAGCTGTAACACGCTGGGAGTAGTATGATTTCCTCCCACAGCAAATCACTTCTCTTCCTGCATGTCTGTGCCCTCAGCTGTAACACATGGGGAGTAGCAGGACACCCCCCCCCACCTGGAAACACAGTCCTGGAGTGAAGCAACAACAAATCTGAAATTCAAAGAAGGAACTGTAAATGCCTCTCATCTTAGCCCACGGTTAATCTTTGGAGTTCTCCAGGAGGTGCTAGTACCTGTAACCAGCACCTGTTCTACTGGGCACCATTAGTCTGATATTGCTGGATCACTTGTGTGCTGCGATGTGGAGAGAGTCTGAGAGATTACTGTCCATGCTGTATCTTTTTATCAGTTCAGTTTGTGGTCCCCAGTGGAAAGCGGTGATGGTAGTGGAGCATTCTCAAACGTCAGCATCACAGCAGATGTCAGTAAGTTGCGTTTGTTTATGAACATGTGCACTTACTGTAAAGATCATTATTGGCTATCAAGCATGCCTAATTTAGCCTGCTGTGATACTGTTCTGCTTACTTAGTTATTTCAAGCTGTCCTGCCGTAGGGCCTTTCTTGTTTTTATAAAAAGCTTTTTTGTTTGCTGTGAACAGTGAGTGAAAGCTTCATTTGTTATTCCCACTCCAGCAGCAGTACAGGATGAAACTGTGTCTGTCTTGTTTAACATACTGTAGTTCCCAGAGCTGCACCGCTGGCATTTTGACTGTGTTCATGTAGGTCTCCATTTCAAACCCAGGAATGCAAGAAAAATACATTTTGCACGAGGAAATCCAGGATTGTAAAATAGTTCTTCACTGTTGTGTTTTTTTATTTTAGTCTTTGGTAACCGGGTAAGGCCCACTAGGCACAAGTGCCTGTTTTCAGGGGCGACCTGGGAGCACTGGGTGGTTAAGTGACTTGCTCAGAGTCGCACAGTATGCAAGTGGAGGTAGTGAGAATCAAACTCGGGTCTGGTCTGCTGAATGTATCAAGCTCATTCATACCTCGTTCCTCTAACCTCTAGGCTATACTGCCAGCCCATGACTGCCCCAATTGGCTATACTGCCAGCATTTGACTTGCTCAGCCCCTACTCTCCCCAAAGAAATCAGTCTTATTTTCTTTTGGGGGAACATTAGTTGACGTGGGGACCTGCAAGCTACTGTCACGAAAGCTGAGGAAGGAATTCAGTCGCACAGATGCCTTGTGTGATGCAGTGGTGCACAGCACAACCAAAGGAAAGCATCTTGGAGTAACTGTAGCACTAAACTAAAGCCAGACTGGTAACATGCTGCTGAGAGCAAACACAGTGTTGGGATGCATGGTAAAGTGGGCGGGGGGTTGAGGTAAGAGGCAGGTACACTCCACCCCCGTATAAGGCCTTTGTTCGACCCCACCTGGAATATTACATCCAGTTCTAGTCACTGCAGTACAGAGAGGACATTGGAGAGATTGAGAGGGCCCAGTACCGGATCACCAAGCTGAGCAGTGACTTAGGGGACAGGAGTTACTAGGAGAGATTGGACCTACGCAGATTATTTAGCCCAGAGTAGAGAAGGCTGAACGGGGAAATGATCACGGTGTTCTAAGTACAAAAGAGGATGGGTTTGATGGAGCATATGCAGATGTTTGGGCTGGTGAGTGCAAGTAGAATATGGGGCATGCCCTTAAACTGATGACTGGCAGGATAAGGGGAACATTAGAAAACATTATTTCACACAGAAGGTGTTTAACATAGTGATTTAAGGTCAAAAGGAACTCTAGATCTTCTTCGGGGTTATCTCAGTCATCAAGTACCTACGTAGGAACTTCACCGTCGGTGAATGGGAATCCCCACGGAAGATTTTCAGCAGTGTAACTGGGGCTGCCCACGCCGTTGACATCCTCCTTATATAGGTGTAGTTGGCCCCACTCTCCTTCAGTTCTTTCCCACTGTCGACTTGCAAGCACAGTCTCCACAGAAGAAGCTGTCGCAGTGTTTGTGCTTTTTTCAGCCTGTGGTCTACATTTACTACAACATTTAACAAATCTCTTGTTTAGAGATTTATTTTCTCTTTTTCGTTTATGTCAAGAGTTGAACCCTCTACCTCTCTCTTCCGTTGCTGTGGAAAAAAGATTGCCTCCAACGACGAGCACGCTGTGTCTGCTGTCTTGGGCCTGACCACGATGCCTCTGATTGTGAGCTCTGCCAGCAGTTTAATCAAACTACCCTCAGGTGATGCAGGAAGACTTCATGGAACAATAGGTAGCCATGTCCGGGTCAGGGTCCTCCGGGGCACCAGTGGCCCAGTTGCCCTCTGGCTCCAAGAGCTCCAAAGCCTTGCAGGTAAAGGATAAATCCTTGGGGAAAAATCACAGAAAAGACCAGGATCGCGACTGCACCCCTCATCAGCCATCCCGTTCCCCGTCAGCTTCGCCTTCTTTGGAGGACTCCTCATTGACGGCTGCCGCTGCGACAGACACCAGCTGTCCAGGCCTCAGTTACCTCTAGGCCCATACCAACAGCTCCTCCACCCAACTCTTAGGGTGCTTGGCTGTCGACCTCCGGGTCATCGGCCCCTCCTCCGTCGATGACAGGCTGTTCGTCAGTGACTACCGCTTCGTTGCCTGCTTCTTCTCCTAAGGCTCCAGGTTCATTGGTTCAGTCAGCCGGGTTGTCGGCCAGTGTCCCATCAACCGCTTCTCCTTTGTCAGCGTTGGATCTGAATGACGTTCTCGTCCGCTTTTCCAGTGTCCTGGTCCAACAGTTTTCATTTTTTTTTTTAACCAGGCCATTGTCGCCCGGCTCCTTCAAAGCTGGCATCATCGTCAACACCTGTTCGTCAACCCAGGGAATCTACCCAAGGGCCATCGATGGCACATAACGTCAGAAGATTCAGAGGAGGATGTCGATGTTGAGGAGGAGTACTGCCCTGATCTCATCCTCCCAGAGGAGATGGTTAAGGAAGAGGAGGAGGAGGAGGACGACGACCAGTACCTTACCTCAGACAAGTTCACTGCCTCTTCAGTCAGTGAAGAGACTGTTAGACACACCCCCATGTCCTCACTTGAGGATGCCACCTTCTTCAATACCATAAAGCAGCTATCTTCCACCATGGGGTTTCGGACAGAGGAGGAGGATGCCACCAGAAAGGATCTGGCAGACTACTTGGAGATCCCAGAATCTCCCCCTAAGATCATTCCTCCTATGCTTCTGGCATTAAAAAAATGATGCCACAACAGCCGGACACAGACCAAACATGGCGCCAGCTATGCCCCGTAGGGCCACTAAGCTTTACAATGCCCCTCAAGGCCTTCCTCACCTTTGTGCCCAGGTGGAAACTGGCTCCGTAGTTAAGGCAGCACACAATGGGTCTAAGGTGCCCAAACACCTTAGTTCCCTTCTTCCAGACAAGGAGTCCCATAGGATTTACCTCTGGGGGAAAAGAGCATTTCAAACAACATGAAGTCTTGCTGTATTCTGACAATTGCAGTTAGGTCCTGCCTTTCAACTGCCCCGGAGAACATAGGGTTAACTTTTCTATGCCTAGCATAGAATGTTCATCATGAGGTCAGTTGAAGCCTCTGCCTGTTGTTATTCGAACTGCAACCGTCAGATTCTTTACTCCGCCTCACTGAACAGTCGCTCCGGAGTTTTCTCCTGCTGCTCGGTTCAAAGTCAGTTGAAGTGTCGGTTTTCGGCTCGGTTTCTTCCGAATTGTTGTTTCCGCATAGTTGGTTCAAGTCTCTGTCTGTGGTACCGTGAGTACTAGATAGGTTTTTGTTCTGTTTTCTGTGTGGAACTTGTAAACTGTGGATCGGTTCGGCTGAACCGATCATTTTGAGGTAAAATTTGTACTTTACTTTAGTGTGTGGTTACGGTCGTATCGGTTCCTAAAAAAACAGGTTTTAATGCGTTTTTCCAAGACCTGTAAACACAATCAAGAACCCGACAGGGAGTCTTGCCTGGCGGATTGCCGAAAAAAGGGTAAGTTTGGTTAGGTTGGCCATGTCTGAGAAACCCAAGAAAAAAAACTGGCCCACTGGGTTTCAACACTGCAGTGTGTGTGGGGAGGTCTTTGCTAAGGCTGATCCCAACACCACCTGTGTTTATTGTCTGGGGTTTGACCACCTCGATTCAGACTGCCAAACTTGCAAAAAATTTCCCAAATCTACCCTGGAAAAGAGATTAGGTAGATTGAGGGAAAGGGAGGCCGAGAAGTCTGCTGACCCGGATGGCCAGCCCGGTTCAGTTCCGACTGAACCAGAAGGAGTGCCCTCTGACCAGGGCGATACTTCTTCAGCCAAAGGAGAGCTGATTCCGAGGAATCGGTTCAGACAAAAAGAAAAGACAAATTGACCGGTTCGGATCCAGAATCTCATACTCCGACCGCCGATGAAATGGCCAAAGCGATTACGATTATGGAATCGCTTTGATCGGTTCTGACTGAACCGGCACCATCTGGCAGGGGCTCAGTTCGATCGGTTCCCCCAGTTCCGGATTATACCTTGGAAGAATTTTATGAACCGGAGTTTGAGGAGGAGGGAGAGTATGAGGATGATTATGGTGATGGTGAAAGTCTGGATGTACCTATTGACCTGGACATCTCCCCAGACAGACCTTCAGGTGTTTCTCCTACTAGGCTTTCTGAGTCCCCTTCACACTACATGTTCTACAGAAAGGTGGCTGATACCCTCCAGCTTCCTGTGGAGGAGGCAGTAGAGGATCAGGAAGAGCTTGATTATGTTGAGATGATGGACATCCCAGAGTCCAGGAGACTGTCTGTTCCCCTCCACAAATCTTTTGGGAAACAGACACAAAAAATTCTTAAGTCTCCCAGTTCTATACCTCCTGTGGACAGAAGAATGGACAAGAGGTATACTCTTTCAGGCTCAGATACGGAGTTCCTTTTTCAGCAATGCAGCCACGTTGGGGTTGTACAGGCTGCTGCCTGTGATAAGGCAAACATTCCCTTGGCATCACACCCCCCAGACAAGGACTCCAGGAAGATTGATGCCATGGCAAAGAAGCAGTATATGGCAGCATCTTTGGGACTCAGGCAGGCTAATTATATGGCCTATGGAGCCAGGTACCAGAAGTCCAGGTGGGACACTGTACTGGCACTGGCTAAACAGGCTCCTACCCAGCTTGCCAAGGAGCTGGAACAGGTGGCTGCAGATGGGATTGAGACATTGAAAGTTCAGTTTCATGCTGCTGTAGACTCCAATGATGTATCATCAAGAGTCATGGCTACATCTGTGGCTCTTCAGAGAATGGCTTGGCTCAGATGTACTAGCCTCTCACAGGATACCCAGGCTAAGGCCATGGATTTTCCTGTAGTGGGTAATTCTCTGTTTGGGGAGCAGACAGAGAATTACATGAAGAAAATGGATGAATACAGGACCACTTACAGGAGTGCTCAGGCCAAAGAAAGGCAAGCAACTCCTCAAAGGCAGCAGTCCTGGGGCAGGGGCAGGCCTTTCCAAAGGCCTTTTTACCTAGCACAGGCCTCTTCTTCTTCTTTTTTGCAGAGGGGGTTCTTCAGAGGGAGAGGCAGAAGGGGGATGAGCAAGCCTGCATCCACCCCTCAGCCTAAAGCCCCTACCAAGCAGACACCCTGATGGGTCTGCCCGGGTCGATTTTCCTATACCAGTAGGGGGCAGGTGGCTTACTTTGTCCAGGACTTGATGCTCTTACATCAGACAAGTGGGTCCTGGAAGTAGTAAGCCAGGGACTGGTTCTCAGCTTCAAAAACTTTCCCAAGATGAGAGCCAGATCTTTTCCACCTGCAAATCTCTCAGAGACCCTTGCCCTAGAGGCAGAGGTTTCTTCTCTCCTAGCTCTCAGAGCTATAGAGAGAGTTCCTACCCAATACTGGGGCAAAGGATTGTACTCCAGGTACTTTCTAACCCCCCAAAAGACAGGAGAGTGGCGACCCATCCTGGACCTAAGATATCTGAACAAACATCTTTTAAAGCCAAAGTTCAAAATGGTAACTCTGGGAATTATCCTACCCTCTCTAAGGCCAGGGGACTGGCTAGCCTCCCTGGACCTCAAAGATGCCTACTTTCACATTCCCATCAGGTGCTCCCACAGAAAGTACCTCAGGTTCAAGTTGTCCTCAGGCCACTATCAGTTCAGAGCGATGCCCTTTGGCCTAACATCAGCCCCAAGGGTCTTCACAAAGTGCCTGGCAGTAGTAGTTGCCTTCTTAAGAAGACAAAAGATTTCCATTTTCCCATACTTGGACGACTGGCTCAGAGTAGGTCAGTCTCCAGACCAAGTCAAGTCACACCTGCAAGTGACCCAGCAAGTGCTCACTTCTTTAGGATTCCTTCTCAACCTACCAAAGTCAGTTCTCGAACCAGTGCAGCTCCTCACCTTCATAGGTGCAGAACTGGATATGATAAAAGCAAGAGCCTTCCTTCCTCTGGAAAGGGCAAGGAGCCTCGTGGAACTGGCCTCTTCATTCAGCCTTCAGGTGTCTCGACCAGCAAGGCATTTCCTTCAGCTACTGTGCCACATGGCAGCTTCCATAGCAGTGGTTTGGGGGCAAGATTTCAAATGAGGGACATTCAGTTCCACTGAAGAGCTTTTTGGTCCCAAAGAAAGGATTCCCTTACCAAACTAATTCCAGTGACTCGAACCCTGATCCAAGCCTTGTAATGGTGGCAGGATCAGGACAGTTTGAGGCAAGGGGTTCCATTCGTCACTCAGTCTCATTCAGTGGTCCTCACCACAGATGCTTCCCTGCTGGGCTAGGGAGCCCATTTGGGGGAACTTACCACCCAGGGACTGTGGTCACCTCAGGAATCTCTGCTTCACATCAGTCTCTTGGAACGCAGAGCAGTGTTTCTGTAACTGCAAGCTTTTTCCAAATCTGTACAGAACAAGGTGGTTCAGGTCAGAATAGACACCACCACCACCATGTGGTACATCAACAAGCAAGGAGCCACTCGGTCTACGACCTTGTGCATAGAAGCAATGAAGTTGTGGTCCCTGGCCTATTCCCTGCAAACCTCTCTGTTAGCAGTTCACCTCCCAGGGAAGGACAATGTCCTAGCAGATGCACTGAGCAGAATATCCCAGGGCCATCACGAATGGGCCCTAGATCCCCTGGTGTTGGAAGTGATTTTCTCAAGATGGGACACCCCAGAGATGGATCTTTTTGCAGCCCCAGACAATCACCAACTTCCTCTCTTTTGTTGCAGACCCCCAGTCTTGGGCTCAGTCCCCCTGGATGCTCTGATTCTGAACTGGGAAGGGAAATTTCTGTATGCTTTCCCACCCTTCCCTCTCCTGTTCAGAGTGTTAGTCAAGATAAGGTCACAACCATGCAAGGTGATTGATTGCTCCAGACTGGGCCAGGCAGCCATAGTATCCCGTGTTGCTGTCCCTAGCAGTCCATCTTCCCCTGTCTCTTCCCAGGAATTACAACCTGTTAACATCCTCTCAGGGGAGGATTTGGTACCCGAATCTTCAGTCTCTCAATCTCAAGGCTTGGCTCTTGAAGAGTTAGAGTTTGCAGCTCTGCATCTTTCCCAAGGGGTTCTGGATATCCTTAAGGCTTCTTGAATGCTTCCACCAGAAAGACTTACTACTCCAAATGGAAAAGATTCAGCATTTGGTGTTCTAAGAAGAATAATTCTCCAGACTCTGCTGAATTGCCTACGGTTCTGGATTATATGGTCCATCTTAATGGCCTAGGTCTCAGACCAGCTACCCTTAAGGTACACTTGTCAGCTGTTTCTGCTTTCCTGTCTGTAGGCAAGTCTTCCTCTCTGTCATCCCATCCTGTATTCTGTAAGTTTTTCAAGGGATTGCTTCACACCAATCCCCCTTTAGGGATCCTGCTCCTGCTTGGGATCTTAATGTTTGCATTGCTCAGCTTATGCAACCTCCTTTTGAGCCTTTGTCCTCAGCAGAGCTTAAGTACTTGACTTGGAAAACTGTGTTTTTGGTAGCCATTACCTCTGCCAGACGTATCAGTGAATTGCAAGCCCTGTCAGTGGAATCTGATTTCATCTCTTTTCACAGAGATAAAGTGGTCCTTAGAACTATCAGAAAGTTCTTGCCTAAAGTGGTTTCAGATTTCCACCTCAACCAGTCTATAGCTCTCTCTGTTTTCTTCACTGATCATTCTTCCTCGGGAGAGAGAGGAGGCTACACAGTTTGGATGTTAAAAGAGCCCTTAGCTACTACATAGAGCATACCAAGGGTCACAGGTTTGAATCCCTCCATTTGTCCCTCACTTATGGAGAAGTTGGTAAGGGCAAACCTGCCACTAAGAGATCTGTTGCCAGGTGGATTGTTTCTTGTATACAATTCTGCTATGAAAAACTGGGTAGAACTCCACCCTCCGGCCTGAGGGCTTATTCCACAAGAGGTACAGCTGCTTCCCTGGCTGCTGCCAGGGATATTCTTCTCTTAGAAATTTGTCAAGCAGCCACCTGGAAAACAGTCCATACTTTCACCAAGCGTTACTCTCTGGATATCCAGGCTAGGAGTGATGCTCGGTTTGGCACAGCAGTACTTCAGAGCCTATTTCCAAAGTAGGTTCTGTCCCTCCTCCATGGAGGTACTGCTTGGTAGTCTGCAATTGTCAGAATACAGCAAGACTTCTTGTTGTTTGAAGAAAAAATTACTCACCTTAGTAATTATTTTTCTTCAAGTGGAGTCTTGATGTATTCTGACCTCCCCCCCGCCTCCCCTCTCAGAAGCTAGTTGTTGGGATGTGGGTGGGCAGGAGCAGTGTTGGCACCCTATGGGTGTCCTTTTTACACCCTCTTGTTTGTTTGGGTGGAATGTTGGTTTATGGATGTGTTTTGGTTTTTGGGTTTCCTGACTTGAGTCTTCCTTTGAGAACCAAAAACATTATATATTTGCCGGTTGGCTAGTAAAAATTTTACAGTTTCCACACAGAACACCTAGTGAGTTTTTGCTCATAAAGATCTGACGGTTGCAGTTCGAATAACAACAGGCAGAGGCTTCAACCAAGCTCGTGATGAACATTCTATGCTAGGCATAGAAAAGTTAACCCTATGTTGTCCGGGGCAGTTGAAAGGCAGGACCTAACTGCACTTGTCAGAATACTGCAAGACTCCACTAGAAGAAACATAATTACTAAGGTGAGTAATTTTTTCATGCCTCTCAACCCTAGGCCTGAGGATTGCCAACTGCCTGTCTCACAAGGTGAAATACCAGAACACCCACTGGAGAAAGGGCAAGGCTGCCACCCAAGCCCTTTCTGAGGGTGCCCAGAAGCAGGAGTTACTTCAGTGCTTCCAAACGGCTAAGGACGTTGGCTAGCATCTTCTTCGGGCCATTTATGATCTGTCTGATACTGTTGCCTGGATGGCTGCCACTGGCATATGCCTTCATAGGCATTCATGGCTCCATGTTTCTGGGTTTGCAGCTGATGTGTAAAACAAACCACTTAATGCCCCTTTCAGTGGCAACAAGCTTTTCATTCCTGATGTCCAGGACATCATTAACGATCTGCAGGCCTCAGGTACAGCCATTAAATCTGTCCACTCCCTCTATCACACCCAGCAGCGTGGTAGAGGACGCTTTACTTTTCGTAGACAGGCCAATAGACCGGTCTCAGGCCCCATACCCAGGGTAAATACAGAGCCCAGTCTTCCTTGCCTGCCACCCCTCCCATTAAGGGGTGGCAGCCAAGCATCCTAGAACTGAGGGACCAGCTTTCTCTGTTGGCCCTGCCTCAGCTTGACTCCTTGCCGGACCCCCTTCCTCAGGTGCAAACCCAGCAGGTAGTGGTCAGAGGTCTGTTCTCCCTCCACTTAGAATAATGGAGAACCGTAACTTCAGATGCTTGGATCCTGCAGATCATAGTGTGCGGTCACACTATGGAGCTCATCCAAGCCCTTCCAGACACCCCCCTCTCGTCACCCTCTCATTTCCCCCGGTTCATCTGCCTGTTCTCCGGGAGAAAGTACAGTCTCTCCTGTGAAAGCAGGCTATAGAACTTGTGCCAAAGCGGCAGAGAAACCAGGGATTCTAGTCCAGGTTTTTCCTGGTTTCCAAAAAGACTGGAGGTCTGAGGCCCATTCTTGATTTGAAAGACCTCAATCTCTGTGTCCAGTACAAAAAGTTCCAGATGGTAACTTTACTGGGCCTCTTACCCTTCTTCAGGCCAGGAGATTGGCTATGCTCACTGTACATGCAGGACGCTTACCTGCACATTGCGGTCTTTCCCCCCTCACAGGAGGTACCTCCACTTTGCCTTTCAGGGGTAGCATTACCAGTTCAAGGTATTGCCTTTTGGATTATTGTTTGCGCCGCGTATCTTTACCAAGTGCTTAGCAGCGGTCGCAGCAGTCCTTAGAAGGGAGGGACTGTGAATTTTCTTGTACCTGGACGAATGGCTTCTCAAGGACCCATTCAGAGAACGAACAGCTGATATTGACCCTGGGGCGGACTCTACAGCTCTTCCAGTCCCTGGGCACAATGGTCATTCTGCCCAAGTCTGTTCTAGTACCATCCCAAAGATTACAATATATTGAGGCAGTTCTGGATTCCAAGCAGGGAAAGGCCTTCTTACCCCAAGATAGGGCAGAATGCCTTATAGCCCAGGCTCAGAAAGTAGCTCAGAGTCGCTACATTCCTGCCAGGCTATACCTGAGACTCCTGGGTCTAATGGCCATAGCCGTTCCCACTGTTCCACTGGCCAGGCTCCACATGCGCACCCTTCAGTGGACCCTCAGGGTGCAGTGGGACCTGCGATTGGACGAGTTGGACCATAGAAATGTAGAAACATAGACTTTGACGCAGATAAGGACCACTTGGCCCACCCAGTCTGCCCATTTCCCTACCTACTGGATAAGCTGCAGATTCTAGTTAACCAGCAGCCAACTTCCTGCCACCCCCACTACAATTGCCTTATGTCTGTCCCATGCATGTTTGAATTCCCCCACTGTTTTAGACCCAACAACCTCCCCAGGAAGGTGGTTCCATGCATCCACCACTCTCTCCGTGATAAAAAATGTCCTCACATTACCCCTGAGCCTTTTCCCCTCTATCTTTAAATTGTGCCCCCTTGTTCTTACACATCTCTTTTTCTGAGAGATGCCACCCTCCTGGACTTTGTTGATTCCCTTGAGGTACTTGAACGTTTCTACGTTTCTATCATGTACCCCCTGTCCCTCCTTTCATCAAGGGTATACATATTAAGCTCTCTCAGTCTCTCTTCATATGGTTTCTGATGCAGACCCTGCACCATTTTAGTTGCCCTCTTCTGCACTGCTTCAATCCTGTCTATGTCCTTGCGTAGATGAGGTCTACAAAACTGCACACAGTACTCCAGATGGGGTCTCACCAACTGTCTGTACAGAGGGATAACCACTTCCCTTTTTCTTCTTGTGATGCCCCTTCCTATGCCTCCCAGTATCCCCCTGGCTCTCCTTACTGACTTCTCACATTGCTTACCAACCTTTAGATCATCTGATATGACTACCCCATGTCCTTTTCCATTTTGTTGTTGTTAGTACCTCCCCTGCTATTGTGTACTCTTCTCCTGGGTTTTTGTTTCCCAGGTGCATTACTTTGCACTTCTTTGTATTGAATCTAAGTTGCCATATGTCTGACCATTCCTCCAACCTTGCCAAGTCCCTTCTCATCCTTTCTACCCCACCTTGTGTATCAACTCTGTTACAGATCTTTGTGTCATCTGCAAAGAGGCATACCTTTCCCTCCAGATCCTCTGCAATGTCACCTATAAAGATGTTAAAGAGGACTGGACCCAGTACTGAGCTCTGAGGTACTCCACTAGTGTCCTCCCTTTCTTTGGAATATGTTCCATTCACTATTACCTTCTGTGTCCTGTTTTGCAGCCAGTTTGCTTCCCAGGCTGGCTAACTTGATTATTAATCTTTTGTGCGGGACTGTGTCAGATGCCTTGCTAAAGTCTAGGTAGGCCATATCCACAGCCCCTCCCTGGTCTATTACTTTGGTCACCCAGTCAAAGAAATCTATTAGATTCGTCTGACATGACCTTCCTGCTGTAAATCCATGCTGCTTTGGGTCCTGTGCCCCGCTAGCCTCAAGGTACTCAACAGTTCTTTCTTTCAGAAGTGATTCCATCATTTTCCCTACCACTGAGGTCAAACTTGCAGGTCTGTAGTTTCCTGCTTCTGCCTTGCTCCCACTTTTGTGAAGGGGAATCACATCTGCCCTCTTCCAGTCCTCAGGTGCCACCTCATCCTCCCATGATTTGTTAAAACATGTGGTAGCAGGTATTGGTCTCTTTCCTGGTTTGCAAAGTGCTCCAGTGGTGGATGGACCCCTCAAAACTCCTTCGGGGGTTCCCTTCCAAATCACTTCCCTGCATCAGATCCTCCCAACAAGTGGTTTGGGGCTAGGCTGGGGAGTGCACCTGGGCCCATTTCAGACTCAGGGATTCTGGTCCCAGCGGGAAGCCGCCTTGCATATCAGTATCATGGATATGAGAGCGATGCTCTATGCCATGCAGGCATTCAGGAGCATCTTACTCCAGGTCATTTGTTGGTGCAGTCAGACAGTCTGAGTGTAGTCTACTACATCAACAAACAAGGCAGGAATCACTCGTATCCCCTTTGCAGGGAGGTCATGCGAGTGTGGTACTGGGCTCTGGAACATAGCCTAACACTCTCTGTGGTTCACGTGCCACGTGTTTTAAACACCTTGGTGGACAGTCTCAGCAGGACTCAGTCTAGCATGTACAAATAGTAGCTTCTCTCATCTGTAGTGGAAGATATGTTCGATAGATGAGGTTGTCCAGAGTTGGACCTTTTTGTGTCCCCACTCGGCGCAAAACTGCCCAATTTCTGTTTGCTAGATCCAGGGCCTGGAGTTTTCTGGCATGATGTGTTGTCCCTCTTCTGGAGAGGAAGATTTCTGTACACATTCTCTCCATTTCTTTTCCACTGATACAGAGGGTGCTGATCAAGCTGCAAGTGGAAGGGCCCAGCATGATCCTAGTAGCCCCATTCTGGCCTCACCAGGTCTGGCTCCCTCTGCTGCAGCAGTTGGTGGTGGAGCCTCCGGTTCCTCTTCCCCTTTGTAGGAATCTGCTGATCCAGGATCAGGGGACCCTGGTCCAGCCCAACCTCAGGTCCCTTCATCTGCATACTTGGCTCCTGAGGACATAGCCATTGCCAGGCTTGGGGTCCCTAGCAGGGTAGTGGACATCGTGGTGGCTGCCCGCAAGCCTTCCACCTGTGCCACTTATGCCATGAAGTGGAAGCGGTTTGCTATCTGGGCTGCAAAGCATTCCTTAGACCCTTTCACATGTCCTGTGAAGGATGTCCTGGATTACCTGATTTCTTTGTCCGACTCTGGTCTCCAGTATTCCTCCCTCAGGGTTCACCTTTCAGCTATTTTTGCTTTTATGAGCCCTTGGGTGACTGCATGATAGCTCAGCTGGATGTTTCCTGTACTTTTCTGAGAGGCATCCTGCATCTGAAACCCCCAATCCGTTCTCCTGTCTTGGCTTGGGACTTAAATTTTATTTTGGAAAAATTGATCCTTTCTCCCTTTGAACCAATCGTAACTTGCGATTTTCGCTACTGCTCTTGGAAGGCACTGTTAGTTGCTATTACAACTGCTCGAAGAATTTCAGAGCTTCAGGCCCTCTGATGCAAGGAGCCTTATTTGATTTTTCACAAAGACAGGGTGTCTGCACACAGATCTTAAGATCTTACCGAATATGGTTTCAGAGTTTACACTCAATCAGTCTATCTACCTTCCTGTTTATTTTCCTGAGCATGCCAATCCAGGGGAAGAACTGCTCCATAAGTTAGATGTGTGCAGAACTGTGAAGCATTATCTGCTCAGGACTAAGCAGTCCAGAATGTCTAAGCAGTTGTTTTCTTTCACATTAGGTAGAGAGAGAGTGTTTTGGTTACTAAGCAATGTTTATCTAAATGGTTGGCAAATTGCATTGTGTTCTGCTACAAGTACGGCAAAGAATTGCCTGGTGCTGTCAAAGCGCATTCCACCAAAGGCATGGCTACTTCAGTGGCTTGTTTCTAAGGGGTCTCTGCTGTGGATATCTGTGCGGCTGCCACCTGGAGCACAGTCCACACTTTCACCAAGCATTACAGTTTGGACATTGCCTCTAGAGCCCGTGCTGGGTTCGGCAGCACTGTGCTGCAAGGGCTCTTGTCATAAGTTTATAGAGTCCCTTGTCAGGTTCAGTCCCCAAGGTCTTCCGTCTTAAGTTTAACAAGTTCCTTGGCTGGGTGGGTTGTTTCAACTCCTGTCTTAAGTTTATGGAGTTTCAGCCTCCCGGACTGCCTAATCCTACCTGTCACTGCTTGGTACCCGTTCCTGCGGTGGTACATGATGACTGAGATAACCCCGAGGAAGATAGTTACATAAAGAACTTACCATAACATTAGATCTTCGAGGGGATCTCAGTCATCAGGTATGCTTGCCCTCCCATCACCCCCCTTCTTGGGGCTTCTATTCTGGATCTGGCTATCTGTTGTTTCATAGTTTGATTTAGAGCTAGGTCCCTCTGTCTCTCCTCGGTTCCCCAGGGCATGAGCCTTGCTCACTTCATCTGTGGGGGAAAAGAACTGAGGGGAGAGTGGGGCCACCTACGCCTATATAGGGTTGGTGACATTGGCTGACATTGACAGCATGGGTGGCCCCAGTTGTAGTGCTGAGAATCTTCCGTGTGGATTCCTATTCACCAACAGTGAGGTTCCTACAGTGGTACCTGACAACAGAGATCCCCTTGAAGATCTACTGTTACAGCAAGTTCTTATGTAACTGTTTTATCTTCATCAAGGATGTCTCCTCCATTAGGCCACACCTTTGGAACTGTAAGCCGTTAGCATCAGGTTCACTTGGAAACTTTTTGCTAACCGGGACTGCCCACAGTGCTGTGCAGTGTCAACGTGTATAGAACATGGACAGCCCCGACACTCCTCAGTTCTTTCTTCCGCCATCGATTATGCTTGGTGGACCTACTGAGAAATATCAAAATAGCCACTGTTGTTTGTTATTTTCTATTCTTCAAGTACTTTTCATTGTTGTCTCTATATGCCACTGAAGGACAATATAGCCTTTGCTCTGATATTGTTCCTGCAGCTACAAGATCTACAAGGATGACAGTCAGACAGTTTGTGTGTGTTGGATCGGCCTTTCTGACAACATGAGGGCCTGTGAGATATGCCAGTGCCTCAACGAGGCTACAAGGTGATGCCGATGGTAGGCATTAGAGAATTTCCTCACTCAAAAAGCGTTGAAAAAGGCTGGCCCGCTACCTTCTCCCTCTATTATCTCTGACAAGGCTTTATCAATTGCTCTCCTTCCTCCCCTCTGCTTCTCCCTGTCCTTCTAAACCTCCTCTACTCCACTTCACCTTTCTCCTTACCCACATCTCTTCATCATCTTTCCTGCTTCTCCAACTTCTACGCCTAATCAAGTGCCAAGATAATTCTAGTGACCACTGCCAACCTTTGAATCTCTGCTTCATTATTCAGACTTTGCAGTGTTATGTATATTATGTCTTGAGGTCCACATGTGGTGGAACTCCATTACTCTCGGACAGTGTAACTTCATGTGTTTTATATTTTGTTGTCCATATGTTGTATTAATATGTTTATATACTTCACCTGATTGTCTTTGACGTGGAACCTATGTAAATGAGCTTCTAGCTCATAGGTATTTCTTAGCATCAATAAATAAACAATAAATAAATAGTGACAGTGCCATTTGTTCGGCTTCATATGTGAATCCCACACTGGACACTCAGAATACATTGGAATCAACTGATGGATGAGTTGGAACAAATGGTTCTCATCAGGCTGTTGAACACTATGGTGGAAGGACCACAGCAACTTAAGGGCATTCCATTCCTTGTACCAGCTCTTGTACAGAAACCATGGATGCTTTGAGCTCCGGTTGGAGTGCTCATTTCCGCTCATTCCAGACACAAGCGTCCTGGAACAGAGTGGATGCCAACCTACACATAAATGTCTTGGAAATGAGAGCTGTACTATACAGTCTTCAGGTGTTTTGGGATTATCTTTGCCCCAGTCCTCTGCTAATAATGATAGACAATGTTCGTGTCATGTGTCACAACCCCACTCAGCAGGTCAGGCCCTCTGCTCCCACAGTGCCAACCTCCGAGCGTAGTATTGTGAACAGTTAACAGAACAGGGTAACCCTCCTGTCTGTTTTGTGGGTTCGAATCAAACTTTGGTCTCAAGTTCTGGATGGATTCAAACTGTGAACCTCTTGCTAGCGTACCCAATGTATAGGCTCAGATAATTCTGCTCTTCGAGGGGAGGGCAGATATCCTTCGCCTATGGGCACCTAACCAGGTGTACAAAATGAACCCTTAAAAACTCTATGAAAGACCTCACAATATACTCTTACCTTTTCCCAGTTTGACAAAACCGGGTCAGCTTTAACCATATATGCTTCACTTGTCAAAAAAATGAATTTCAAAGGTGCACCAAGTAGTCTCTAAAAACAGAGGTTTACTTAAAATAGATAAAAATGTACAATGTAAAACACCATATATCACAAAACGTACAATCTTTGAAAACAGTAAGGTTTAAAAAGTGCAAATTCCTACCAGTGATGCACTTAGACCTGTGTACCTAATGTATTGTTATCTTCTTACAGTGCTGTAGATGTTTCTTTTTTCAGAGTCCAAACATACGTCTCTCTAAAGGTCTGTTACAGCATAATTAAAACACTGTCTTGACCCTGCCTTCTCCATGATGTCACCCAGCTCCTCCTCTATTTAGTAAATATTATACAATCAGGATGTCTTGTGTCAGGAGGCAAAGTTATAGGTGACATCAGCAGAAAAAACTTGTTTCCCCATATGACTTCCCAATTAAATCTGTAATTTTCCAAGTCCTTTCTTTCATCCACGAGCAGCATCCTCTCTCAAGGACATCAAAGGACCTTTTATGACTTCGCACCACAGTGACGTAATCTGTATTCTTTTTCTAAACATCATAAAAGTTTATGATTTTCCAGCCTAGCGGCTGGCAGCCATAATTAGGCTGGATAAACAGGAGATTCTTACTTTCAGTCTCTTCTAGCGTGTAATTATCTTCTGGCTTTTGTCATTCAACTGAAACAGCATGTCTCATGAGAGACACTCAATAACACATTTTTGTATTACAAAAAGCATTGATTAATCAGAACCAGCTGTACAAGCATCACATTATGCATTACATAAACAAACAAGGGAGCACTTACTCCCATCTCCTGTGCAGGGAAGTAATGAGAATGTGGTATTGGGCAATGTCTCTTGGCCATCACCTGTTGGCCGTGTTTCTACCAGGTCTCCAAAACATCTTGGCAGACGAGCTGAGCAGGTCTCAGTCCCTGGTTCACAAATGGGAACTGCTGACCTCCGTGGTAAAGACCTCTTCGCAAGATGGGGTTCTCCAAACGTGGATCTTTTTGTATCTATACACAATGCAAAACTGCCACGTTTCTCTTCTCTTGCTCCAGGGTCTGGAGTTTTTTGTTGAGAAGCCTTGTCCCTCTCTTGGAAAGGGAAATTCCTGCATTTCCCCCCATTCCTCTAATACAGAGGATCCTGCTCTAGCTAAGAGTGGGGTGTGCCACTCTTATCCTCATTGCTCCTTTATGGCTGTGCCAGATATGGTTTCCACTCTTACAGCATCTGGCAGTGGAGCACCCTGTTCCTCTTCCCCTGAGTCTTGGTCTGTTGTCAGAGGACCAAGGTCTTTGGTTCATCCAGACCTGAAGTCCCTACACCTGCATGCATGGCTCTTGAAAACCATAGCCATTGCATGCTTTGGGGTATCTCCTGAGGTTGCTGATGTCCTGCTTGCAACTAGGAAGCCTTTTACGAGACATACTTATTCTCTGAAATGAAAACGTTTCACTTTGTGGTCTGCTTTTTGGAATATGGACCCTTTTATTTGTCCTGTAAATTCTGTTACGTAATACTTGCTTACTGTATTTGATTCAGGCTTGCAGTGTTCCTCAGTTATGGTGCATTTGGCCACCATATCTGCATTCCATGTCCCTGTTGATGGCTGTACCGTTGCACAGTTAGAAGTGTACCATACATTTCTGAGCAGTATTCTTCATATGAAGCCTAGCCATAATCCAGTCCCCCTTGGGACGTGAATTTCATACTTGAAAAATTGACTGTAGCTGCTTTTGAGCTGGCTGCAACTTGTGGCCTATGTTCCTCTTAATGGAAAACGTTGTTTTTGGTTGCCATAACTTCTGCTCAAAGAATTTCCAAGTTTCAGGTTTTAATGAATGAACCTCCTTATTTGATTTTTCACAAAGACAGAGTCTCTTTGCGTACCAATCCTAAGTTTTTACCAAAGATGGTATCTAAATTTACACTAAACCAAACAATCCACCCTCCTGTTTATTATCCCCGAGCATGCCAACCAGGGCGAGGCATTGCTCCATACTCTTGATGTACATAGAACAATGAGATACCTTGTTACTCGTACGAAGAGCTACAGAAAGATTTCCCAGCTTTTTGTTTCATTCACCCCTGGTAAAGAGGCCATATCGTTCCATATGTTGCTGCCATATGCATGACATGTGCCACTGCCAGCTGCAAACATTCTAGTTCCCGTGGGATCCTAGTGCCTTTGGGTTAAGACTGTAGAGTGTTGCTCTGTGGAGGAAAACTAGAAGGTCAGGAGTTGCAGGTAAATAACTCCTTTTGTTTCGGCCACACCTGGTCCCCGAATTGCAAATTACAAGAGATACCTGGTGAAATATTAGCATTTTCTGTGGACATCCATGTGCAAAATTATGGATACCTGCCTAAGTGCTGGATCAAAATGGAGGCTAAACACTCTGTGCCTTGAAGCATGCAAGCATTAATTGCGTTCAGCCTGCAATGCCAGGGTGACCTGCAGAATCTGCGCAGACATTCCTGGCTCAGCTGCTGGTTTTGTTCTTGATGTGCTGCAGTCTGTACTGAATTCCGTTTTGGGAATACAGACTGTTTTGTTGCACCGTGGAGGCAACTTTAAGTATTTTTTTTTTTAATTTTATTTATTGACTCTAGGATTAAACACCTTTGAACAAGAACAGCTAATTTACAAAGGTTCCCCGTCAAATTGTCGTTAGACAAACAGGGTGAACATAATTACTAAAATTATACAGTAGTTACAATGATGGTAGGGAACATACAAGGGTGAACATCATCATTCATTATATGAGACAACACAGGTAAGGCAGGAGTAGAGCTTAAACCAGTAATCGATGTAGAGAGGCTGGTTCAGACTTAGGACTGAGCAGTGCATCGGTAGACTAGATGTGATGGCATATGAGGGGAAGAACCATAGGGAAGGTAGTTCCAGAGGAGTGGGCAGGCTAGAAGGCCATTGTCAAGGAGGGAGGAGGGTATGAGAAGTGCTATTAGAGTAGGGGTAGGGACAGGGATGCTATAAGTGCTGGTGTTGAGGGTGAGGGTAGCAGAGGGGAACGAAAGATGGACTTCATAGCAGAATTTTATAGGAGAGGAGCAGGAATTGTAGGGATTCTTTTCAGGCATTATGGTCTATCCAATCCCTTGGTCCCCAACTGCCTGGCCGAAGGGCCTCTTTCACAGGGGTTCTCATCCTTTCCGCTTCTGCTGCTTTCTTGCTGTAGGATTGGGAGATTCCTTAATACCTCAGGCAAGTCAGGTTTCCAGAGATGTCATGGTCATGGCCAGAACTGTGCTCTTTTTATTAGGCCTCAAGGCAGCATCCATATTTATGGTTCTCTTGGTATGCCTGCATATGCAGATTCTTCAATGGTTCCTGCAATTTCTGTGATCTGAAACACACCAGTCTCTCGAATGCCACATCATGGTCTGTGCCCCTCTGCAGAGAGCACTCCAGTGGTTGCAGGCAAGGCAGCATCTGCTTTTAGGGGCTCCCTACCACAGGGACCCTTCTTGGATAGCTTTGACTTTGTATGTATCCAACACTGTTCCCTCCAGACTCGGGTGGTCTGGTGTCAGTTGGAACACAATCTCCATGTATATGTGCTGGAGGTGAGGGTGGCCCTGTATTGATGCTGGGCATTGGCCTCACAGATTCAGGAAAAGACCTTGCTGATGGACAACCAGTGCATCATGTACTACTTAAACATACATGGGAGAAACATAGTCCTATCCCCTGTGCCTGTAGGCAGGGTGTATGTGGAAGTGAGCAGCGGCACACAACATGCACCTTGCTGCAACCTATTTGGCAAATGCATAGCACTTACTGGCAGATGCACTCAGCTATTCCCTGGCACAGCACCACAGATGAGAGCTACAGGGGGAGACATGGCAGAACTTCTTTTCAGTCAGTAGGGCATTGCAGAGTTGGACGTTTGTACATCCCCACACAATCCAAAACTGTTGTTTTTTTTGTTCCCTTGCTCCAGGGCCTGGAGTTTTCTGGTTGAGTTGCATTGTCCCTCTGCTGGAAGGGGAGGGATCCTGTATGCATTTCTCGGATCAAGCTCATTCAGCAGGTCTTAGTGAAACTCTTGAACAAGCTGGCCACCATACTTCTGGTGGGCCCCTCTGTGTGCCATGCAGATCTGGCTGCCATTGGGACATTTATTTATTTATTGAAATTTTGGATAACAGCTTTGAGAACAAGCTCATGTCATAGGTTCCACGTCAAACGAACAATACATATTGGAAAAGTATGAAACAGAGAACAAACAAAACATGGAATTATACAAGACATTACAAGAGTGTATAACTAGAGAAGTTCCAATACATGTGGCATTGTACAATGTATGCCATGGTGCAGATTTGATTAAAACCTGGAATTCAGCGGGTCATATTACAGGGGGTGGTGTCTTATGAAACGACCCTTTGCAGGAAAATGAGAACAGACTCAGCCTAATATCTAATACTCAACAAGGTAAGGGATGGCATCAGCCCAGGGGCCTCGTCAGAGGTGAGAAGGTATGAGACAAAGCATTTTAAAGTGAGCAAGGGAGCTCAAGAGATATAATGGGGAGAGGGAGGATAGAGGGAAAGCCATAGAGGGTGAGGGGAAAGAGTGGAAGGGATCAAGAGGAAATGTGAAAGAGAATAATTAGCAACTTAGAACAGTTATACATACGGTCAGGATAGCATAAGGTTAGAATAAGTGCTGGTCACAAGAAGGAAGGTTATTGGAAGCAGTTGCAACTGACATCAGCAACTAGCTGTTGCTTAAGTTTAACCCTGAAGGAGCCCAAGGTGGATGCAGAAGTGATGTCATGGTGCAGAGAGTTAATCCATAGCGAGACACAGTAGGCAAAGGACCTTTGTCCCAGAGAAGTGTGACAGCGGTGTGTATTAAAAATCTGGCTAGTAGAGCTTCTGGTGCAATGATGGTTGATAGTGGGGGTAATAAGCTTTTGCATTCTTGGGGGCATTTTGCCTAAGCTTACTTTTTTGGATAGTAAACATGTTTGGTACATGAGTCTACCTTTGAATT
Source organism: Neoceratodus forsteri (assembly GCA_016271365.2). NCBI lineage: Eukaryota > Metazoa > Chordata > Ceratodontiformes > Ceratodontidae > Neoceratodus > Neoceratodus forsteri. The sequence continues at coordinate 252,238,819 of JADMNL010000024.1, read as the reverse complement.
GGAGCCAGTTAACATGAGCGTACATGTCACAGGTATGGGACAGACGGGCTGAGCTGGTAAGGCACCGGCATGCTTTGTTGAGTGCAACTATGATGCGGTGAAGAGTTGTTTCAGTAGCTGATCCATAGATTGGTAAGCCATAATCAATAAGCGAGACAAGAGAGCTTTGAATGGCCAAGTTAAGAGCCTTTGGGGTTAGACATTGCTTATGCCTATAAAGTAGCCCAATGTGGCTTTAGCAGTGTTGTCAGTGTGATAGGCATAGGTCATCGTACTGCCAGTAGTAATCCCCAGATATTTAAAGAGCTATAATGTATGGTAAGTGCCTATTAACCACCATTATAAAAAGGGTCTGAGAAATAGAGCTTTCTGATTGGTTGTAAGCATTCTATCAGCCCTATGTTAACCTTTGATTAACATATATGTACAGCCTAATCCTGTGCCGAACAAGGTTTAACATTATTTAAATTTTTTTTTTATTATAATAGCAATAAGGCACTCCCAGGGGTTATGTTAGTGGTCAATTAATCACCCTCTAGGGGCATGTAGCACTCGGCTATGCCTCTTGCCACATTACACCCCTAGAGGGTAATTAACAGACCATTAACATAACCCCTGGTCATGCCTTATTGCTTAATAATCAGCAGTCACACAGCTTTGTTATGCACTGCTTAGAATTTTGAAAGTTATTAACCACACTTCGGAACTTCCAAACAGTGGCATAACAAAAAAGAATGCGCCAGAGTTCCATAATTCTCACACATAGAATGCAAACAGTGTTTTTTGACCATACACTATAAAAGACGATGGCTGGGGATCGGGTGACAACCACGCTGAAATCACCTCTCATGGTTGCTAGGGCTACAGTAAACCTCTCGAGCTGCACTCTCGAGGTTTACCATGTTGCCCTAGCAACCACTCAAGGTGATTACAGTGTGGTTGTAACCTGATGCCCAGCCATTATCCTCTGTGAACTAGCTCCAGGGGAGAGCCCTCTTTGTTGGTGCTAGAAAGAGGGTAAGTTATGTGCCTATTCTGGGAGCTGGAGAACAGCATAGTTTTAGTCTTGTTGTAATTCATAACTAACTTGTGCTTATGGAACCACCTTTCTACGACTACGAAATTACTCTGTAGCCTGGATTCAAGAACCTTGGGGTCTGGCTCACTGGTAAACAGAACAGCATCATCAGCATATAAAAGGTTGTGACCCTGACAGGAGTAAGGAAGGTTGTTGAGGAAAATGCTAAATAAAAGAGTGCCCAAGATGGACCCTTGAGGAACTCCAGATAGGACAGGTCTGCTATCCGAGAGGGTGTTACCAGTCTTCACCTACTGTGTACGGTTGTGCAGGTAACTTTCAAACCAGGCTATGCTGTCACGAGCTAGGCCAGTGGTGGTAGACTGTTTGACCAGGAAGGCATGATTCACTGTGTTAAAAACTTTGGTTAAATCAATAAAAGCAGCACCGACCAGGTGTCCTTGATCTAAGGAGTGATGAATAAAGCCTGTGAACTCCAGAAGGGCGGTAGTGGTACTATGACCATTTCTGAACCCATGTTGTTGCAGGCATTGTAGCTGATACTTTTCTAAGTATTCAACCAGTTGGTCAGCCACTATACGCTCAAGAGCTCTCAAGAGTGGGGGCAGGATAGAGATAGGCCTGTAGTTCCCAGTAATTGTGCAATCCCCAGAGTTATAATCTGGTGTCACAGTGGCAGATTTCCATTCCTGAGGGAACTGAGAGTGACTAAGTGACGTGTTAATAATGTGTTAGAGGTGACAGAATTTATCCAGCATAAGGGCTACAAACTTAAGATCCAGGGTGTCATCACTAAATCTTGATTTCCTTAATACCTTGAGTAGGTAATTCCTGGCTTCATGGGCTGAGAGGGTTTTGAAGTAGAAAGGAGGATGAGAAGGGTGCTGAGTCTCTTTCCCAGAGTAGTCACTTGTGAGGGGGTGAGAGAAATAGCCAGGTGGCAGGACACCACTCAGGTCCGTGAAGGCGTGTTAGCAATAAGTTTGGGGTTGCGTGAGGGTGCACCATCAATGTTAAGCATGGTGGGGCAGATCTGAGGTCTCTCCCGGTGATCTCTTTAAGGTTGGTCTAAAATTTTCTGCCATTATTCTAGGTCCGAGAGAGCACTTCCTCATAATATTGATTTTTAACTGCACGAATAGCCATTGTGCAGTTGTTTCTAGCCGCTACGTACCTGTGGATGTCAGCCTGGTTACACAGGGACCTAGACCTGTGCCATAGATGGTTCCTGGCATTCAGAAGCTCAAGGAGGTCCGGAGTAAACCAGGGATTACAGCAGCCTTTGATTTTAGGCTTTTTATGGGGGGGGGGGTGCCTATCAAATATAGTGTTGAAATGAAGAATGAATTGGTCGAGGGCAATGTCACCGTTGTTAGTTGTGTAAACCATTGACCAGTCCTGATTATGCAGGTCAGCTTTTAGTGATTCAAGGTGCCCACGGATGAGTACCGTGGTGGTAATTGTTCTAGCGGGTGGTTTAGAGAATTTGTTTGCCCAATGAAACAAGACTGGGGAGTGGTCACTGAAGGCATCTGGGAGTATATTTCTTGTCCGATATATGATCAGGGTGATTAGAGAGCACCCAGTCCAGTAATGTACCCGTCCCGGTTTTATAGTTGATTCTAGTGGGGGACTCAAGTAGCTGGGTGACCTGAGGTGAACTGCTGAAATTGCATCTTTGAAAGGGCTTATGCCAGTAGAGAGCCAATTGATACTGAAATCTCCTAACATGATAATTTCTGAATTAAGATTCAGAGAGTCAAAACACTCCAGGAGTGAATCAAAGCAGGAGTCTGTCTGTCTGGGAAGAATATAGATTGAAAACACAGTAAGGGTTTTATTGTGTGCACCTAGAAGCACTTTTATGGCAAGGGCTTGCATATGGTCATCAGTTTTGGGCAGAGTTAGGACGAGACCGTGAAGGTTGTTTCGGAGGTGGATCGCACAACCGCCCACACGCTTGGAGAGACGATCCTGTCTAAAGACTGTGTAGCCTGGGATGGAAATTGAAGCATCCGCTACTTTCGGAGAAAGCCATGATCTTACTTCGAGAGGGCTCTTGCAGTAGGCAATTAAATATAGGACTGACGTCGGCAGGCGGCAGGACCCCACGGAAAAATTTCTAGCTAGCAGTCTCTTGCAAGGGACCGCCTCCCAGTTCTTTCCCACCATTAGCTTATGCCAGCGCCTCTCGGAAAAGTTCCCTGCTTGTCAGGCTCCTTCGGTATTTTAACCGAGTATTTTCATTTTTTTCTTAGCCTTCATCAGGTATCCGTTGGTGTATGTTGTCCCCTGCACCCTCCAAGCACAAAAACAAGTGCGACTCGTGTTACGCCAGACTCCCGCACAAGGACAGCCATTCCCTGTGCCTTTTTTGCCTAGGCCTCGACCATCTGGTGGAGAAGTGCCAGCACGGCCTCAGCTTTAACGCAGCCACCCAGAGAAGGTGGCAGCAATCCCTGGAAGCCCACATTTTGAAAAAGAAAATGAGCTCCATGGAGAAAGAGCTGAAAAAGCTTCGGCAGGCGTCGACTTCCCCTGAAGGCCATCGCAAGAAAAAGGATAAGGAAAGGCACTGGGACAAGAGCTCCTCTCCCACCGCATCTTCTCAGGAGTCACCATGAAACAAGTAACGTCCCCCCCGAGGGAGCGTTCCACGACAGCTGCCTTAGAGGCTTCTAAGGCAGCGTTGGCCCGCCCGTCTGGCTCGTGCTCGGGCCCTTTGGGCGCCTCCGGGCTTATGGAGGCCTCCGCTCCCAGTAAAGCGATGGTGTCGCGGCCTACTGGTGCGAGCGGCTCCTATAAGCTGGACGTCGGCTCCTCCGACGCCGGTACGGAGAAGGTTGGTAAGTCGCCGAACCCTTCAAGGCGGCGCACGGCCCCAATTCTGCCCGACCAGGCCGCCCCTCTATATCGGCCTGCCTCTGGCGAAGGGTCCGTTAAGTTGGATGCCAGCCTCTCCGGCGTCTGCCCGGATCCCACTGTTAAGCCGCACATCGGTTCGTCCGTCCACACAGTGGATGAGCCAACGCTGGACCCCCCACGTCCGTTGTTCCCGGCTCCCTGCAGCCTTCGCTGCCCTCCAGGGACCCTGAGTCTCCTCAGCCTGACCCCGAGGATTTCTCCCCCCCCATCCCCGAGTGACGCTGAGGTTTCTATTCCACCTCTGTCAGACCGTCCATCTTTTGGTCCGACCAATCTGACGGTTCCCCGGATGCTGGCTCTTCGGCCGCCGGCTCTGACGCCGGTTTTGCTGACGCCGGACGACATCCCACCCCCCGATGTCGCCCCGACACTGGGCCCTCCGCCCCCCGGGTCTTCCGCTCCAGAACCGCACGTGGGGCCTCCGGCCGGGCCGTCTACTCAGGCAGCTACTCCGGCTCCTGGGTACTTGGCCCTGTCATATCTGACGCCGCCATACCCGGGACCGTAGTGTCCAGCGCCTCAGTACCCAGCACAGACATATCCGATGCCGCAGTACCCAGCTCCTCAATACCCGACGCCGGGCTTTCCGCCATCGGGTTATGGATATACACCTTTTGGGTATAGTCCACACCTGTATCCCCCTCCTCCACCGCCCCCTCAGCCACCGGTGGACTTGCAGGAAACTCTGGCCTCCTGGTGGGCTGAGGCCAAGGCTTAGCTCACCAGAGAGGTGGAGAGTCATCTTCCGGTGCCAGTTCCCGTACGTCCACGACAACACACTCCCTTCCCACTTCCGGACACCAGGGCTAAACCCTCTGGGTCCAGAGAGGGGCAGGACATGCTTCCCTGAGGGATTCCCAAGGGGTCCGTTCCTTCCCCTTGTTGGGAGAGGGAGTCTACCTCTTCATCTTCTTCTTCCTCGGACACCTCGGATCCTTCCAATGGTTGTTCCGAGGAAGACGACGAGCCACGCTCTCCGTCCAAGCCCCGGCCAAGGACTCCTCTGAAGTCTCCTCCGGAGGATCCTTCCTTCACGGAGTTGCTACGGAAGATCCAGGAAGTACATAAGTGACAATCCTTGGAGCCAGACCCCCACCGTAAAAAACTCGCTGAGCATCTGGATCTGCCCGTGACAGCTCCCACTTTGGTTCCACCCTGGATCGAGCCTCATGCCGACCTTATGGAAACAACCGTCGGCCTTGGCCCCACTTCCCAGGAAGTCGAACAGTCTATACCAGGCTCCCGAGGGTGTTGACTTTTTAGACTCCCACCGTCGTACTGACTCAATTGTGATTAGCGCCGCTCATGGCTGGTCAGTTCAACCCAAACATCTTAGGTCATTTCCACCTGACAAGGAATCCCGCCTTCTGGACCAGTATGGCAAGAAGATTTTTGCTTCTTCCACGCTGGGTATTAGGGCCCTGAACTACGTTGGCCACATGGGGGATTACCAGAATGCGATCCTTAGTGAGGTGAAATCGAAATTGGACTCCCTTCCGGACTCTCAGGTCAAGCAGGAAGTGGCTGACCTTGTCCGCTCTGCACGTTCGGCCAGTCGGCACGTTCTTCGTGCGACCTACGATGCAGTGGATACTGCTGGTAGGAGCTCAGCTTTTGCCATAGGTCTACGGCATCACGCTTGGCTCAGAGTGTCAGGGTTGGTCCTGGAAGTGCAGTCCGCTATCCAGGAAGTGTCCTTCCGGGGTTCGGTGCTGTTCGGGGGTGATGTTAAGGTCATCATCACCGACCTGCAGGAGAAGGGGACGGCACTGAAGTCTGTGGACTCTATGTATCATCCCCATCAATCGCAGCACCGTCCCTTTCGCAGACTGAATTGGACCAAAGCGAGACCACAGGGAAAGAGGGCCACTAAATGTCGGGCCCCTCCAGCTGCCAAGTCCCCCCGCCCAAAAAAGCCGGAGCTTCAGCTGCAGCGCTGCCCCACACCACCTGACTCCTTCCCTCTCCCATTACCTCTGGGCTTCCTGGAGGAACCGATAAGAGGGAGGTTTTTCCTCCACCTTCCGGGCTGGGAGAGGATAACATCAAATTCATGGGTGCTCCAGCTAATTGCAGAAGGACACTCAATAGAGTTTCTGCAGAAACCACCTCGTCACCCTCCCCCAAAGTCGTCGTACTCTCGGGAACATCATCTTCTGGTCCAGGAAGAAATTTCAGGACTTTTGCTGAAAGTGGCGATAGAACCTGTCACCCTCCCCTTGCAAGGAACGGATTACTATTCCCACTTCTTCCTGGTCCCAAAGAAGACAGGAGATGTAAGACCTATTCTAGATCTCAGTTCCCTGAACATTTTCGTGGAGTACAAGAGGTTCAGGATGCTCCCGCTGCAGAGCCTTCTGCCCCTCCTCCGCTTGGGCCAGTGGCTGTGAGCTCTGAATATGCGGGACGCTTACCTGCACATAGCTATCCGCCCGTCTCACCACAAATATCTCCGTTTTGCTTTCCAGGTGGACCACTACCAGTTCAAGGCACTTCCATTTGGCCTGTCCTCGGCCCCCCCCGAGTATTTACCAAATGCCTTGCGGTGGTGGCAGCCTACCTGCGTACCTAGGGGAAGGGGGTACAGGTTTTCCTGTACCTGGACAATTGGCTCCTGGCGGCCTCGTCCAGGGAGGAACTCCTGCACTGCCTCTCCCTCACCCAGCAGGTCTTTGCCTGTCTGGGTATTACCATAAACCATTCCAAGTCTCACTTGATCCCATCCCAGAGGCTTCAGTTTATTGGGGGCAGTACCGGACACGACCCTAGGCAGGGCCTTCCTGCCTCCGGACAGGGCGGCCACACTCAGATAAGTCTGTTGTCCGGCCGCAGACGGGTCAGTGCAAGGTCAGTTCTTCTCCTCCTCAGGCTTATGGTGGTTGCTATGCCAACAGTCCCTCGTGCTCGGCTCCGCATGAGGGTCTCTCAGTGGATGCTTCGCTCTCAATGGGATCAGTGGGTAGACGACTTGGACCAATTGGTCCTAGTCTCCTTTCCCATGATTCAAGACTTGCAATGGTGGATGGTTCGAGAGAACCTTCTTCGGGGAGTTCCATTCTTCCTTCCTTCTCCCTCCCAGACTCTGACCACAGACGCCTCGGGTGAAGGTTGGGGAGCCCATCTTGGTCCACATCAGACCCAGGGCTCTTGGTCCAAGCTCAAACAATCACTGCACATCAATGTGCTCGAGTTTCGGGTGGTGCTCTTTGCTCTCCAGGCCCTCCATCTGCATCTTCTTCCAGGCCACCTAGCCGTCCAGATGGACAATATGTGTGTGGTATGGTACACCAACAAACAGGCCGGGACTCGGTCCTACCCTCTTTGCAGGGAAGCGATGAGAGTCTGGGATTGGGCAGCTCAACATGACCTTCACCTCACGGCAATTCATGTTCTGGGGGTCGAGAATGCCTTAGCAGACAAACTAAGTCGCTCATCTGCTCAAGCTCACGAGTGGGAGCTGGATCAGGGGGTCCTAGACAATATCTTCCTACATTGGGGAACACCTCAGGTGGACCTGTTCACTTCACCTCTAAACGCAAAGCTTCCAGACTTCTGCTCACTCGTTAAAGAGCGAGGCATTTTCTGGAGAGACGCTCTGTCTCTAGATTGGAGGGACAGATTCGTCTATGCCTTCCCCCCCACCCCGATTCCTCTGATCCCGCATGTCTTGCAGAAACTCGGTTCAGAAGGAGCACGGATGATTCTAATCGCTCCTTTCTGGCCCAGGCAAGTTTGGTTCTCTCTTCTGCAACAGTACTCAGAGGAGCCTCCTCTTCCTCTTCCGCTGTCACGGATTTTATTGACCCAGGAGCAGGAGACCCTGTTTCATCCAGGTCTCAAGTCCCTTCAACTGCATGCGTGGCTCCTGCAGACATAGCTCAAGCCCACTTTGGGGTTTCTCCCCAGGTGGCTGAGATCTCGATGGAGGCTAGGAAACCCTCCACTAGGTCTACTTATGCCATGAAGTGGAAACGGTTCTCAATCTGGGCCGCTTCAAAAGGCTTCGAGCCTTTCTCCTGCTCAGTTGGGCGACTGCTGGAGTACCTGCCACATCTCTTTGCCCTGGGTCTTAGTCACTCGTCTCTGAAGGTACACATGGCATCCATTTCGGCCTACCATATTCCCTTCGCAGATAGGACATTTGCTCAACTGGAAGTCTCTAACACTTTCCTCAGGGGGGTTCTTCACTTGTGACCCCCTATCCAAATTCCTGCCCCTCCTTGGGATTTGAACTTCGTTCTTGAGAAACTTACTTTGCCTCCTTTTGAACCGGCAGCCTCAGCAGACATGAAGTTCCTTTCACGGAAGACGCTCTTCCAGTGGCCATTACATCTCCTCGTCGGATTTCCGAGCTCCAGGCCCTGATGTGTAAAATCCTGTACTTGATTTTTCACAAGGAACGTGTGGCTCTGCGCACCAATACTAAGTTTCTCCCCAAGGTGGTAGCGGAATCTACATTGAACCAGTCCGTAGAATTACCCATCTTCTTTACGCAGTACTCCAATTAGGGGGAGTATCTACTTCACACTATGGACGTTCACCGCATTCTGAGATACTACACTAACAGAACAAAGGATCTCAGAAAGACTGATCAACTTTTTGTCTCTTTTGCCCTCAAAAGAGAAGGCAATGCTGTTTCCAAGCAATGTCTGTCTAAATGGTTGGCTCATTGCATCATCTTCTGTTATGACAAGTACTACAAGACCCTTTTGGGTCAAATACGAGGTCATTCCACCAGAGGGGTTGCTGCCTCTGCTGCATGTTTCAAGAATGTGTCAGCGGCAGACATTTGTGCTGCCGCCACTTGGACTTCTGTCCATACATTTACAAAACATTACAGTTTGGATATTGTGTCTCGCCGTAGAGCAGGCTTCGGGCTCGCTGTTCTGCAAGTCCTTCTTTCTTAAGGCCTTCACAGCTAGAGGATCTGCTTTGAGTAGCTTTCCTCCTCCTGTGTGCTTTTTCTTGTTCCAGACTGCTTGGGACTCAGTCCTATATGTAATTACCTACTGCAAGAGCACTCTTGAAGTAAGATAGTACAGGTACGTAAGAACTTACCATAACAGCAGATCTTGAGAGAGGCTCTTGCAGTAGGTAATACCTTCCTGCCCTCCATCCCCCAATCTTTTTCAGCTCCTTTTCCAGTGAGGGAAATATCTGCTTCTCTCTCATCCGGTCCCTTGTGGCCTGTGGTGGGAAAGAACTGGAAGGCGGGTGTGAGGGACCGCCCCCCTTTATACCAACGTCTCCCGGTGCTGGTCACTTGACGTGGGGGCAGTCCCTCGCCAGAGACTGCTAGCTATAAATTTTTCCATGGGGTCCTGCCTACGTCAGTCCTATATGTAATTACCTACTGCAAGAGCCTCTTTCAAAGATCTACTGTTACGGTAAGTTCTTACGTAACTGTACTTTTCTACGACTGAGAGGATGTCTGGGTTATGTTGTAAGATCCATGCAATCAGTACGTTCATTTTGGGGAGGAGGCTGCATATATTAAGTGAGGCAACTGTCAGTAACCCAGTAGATGACTGTGGGTATGACGTAAGTTGTGGAGGGCCAGGATTGGGGTGAATATTGCCAGAGAGCAGCAGCAACAGTAAGGCCAGTCCACACAGATATTCCTTGAACTGCTTGTTGCTGAGTTTGTGAAGCTTCCTCTGAGCTGAGCGCGCTTTACAGTTGGCTTGTAAGTTGAAGATCCCAGGGAGGCGTGCCAAAGGGGGTAGCCAGCTAGGGTGATGAAATGGCAACCCCCCACTCACAAGGGAAATGGAGGTTCCATGGCACAGTAAGAGAGTCACAACACTGGGATAAGGTGATAGTACTATAAACATATAAATGATTACTATCCAATGTTGGTGAGGTAGATGTTAGAAACTTACCACAGGCAAGGTCAGATAGGGTCAATAGAGAGTGCAATATAATGCCTCTAGGAAATAGAGCCGTTATAAGAGACATTATGATACCAAGGAGTACAGCAGTAAGGGCACATGCATGGTCCCAAGCACAGTGCAAGGTTAATTATACCGGTGTTTGCTTTTGTTTTTTCTTCTGAGTACAGTATGCTAAAAATGAGAAACAAGGGAGAGAATAACGGTAATTAGAACAGGAAAAAGGCAGAGGCAAGTTGGACAAGTGGGTTGGAGGATTAATAGGAAAAATAAGATGCCTCTAGTAGCAGATCAGTAAACTGCAAATGGGGAAATGGACCACAGCTCGTATCTGTCATCCCAGTTATCAGGACTATCTGCTGCACGTGACCTTTTCCTTCCCTGCATTTGCAAACACATAGCTCCTTGAGTACATAGTGCTGGCATGGCTTGTTGTGTCCCCTTGAGGCTTTTGCTATCTTGCTTGTAGCATGAAAAGCGTCTGCAAGACTGACCTGATCTTACTTCGAGTGGGAGCTCTTGCAGCAGGCTGTAGCATCCGGGACTATGCCGCAGGCACTAGGAACATCTGGAAAACTTCTCAGCCAGCAGTATACAGCAGGGACCGCCCCCAACGCCGCCCCGCTCCGACGTCGGCCCTGGTACAAAAGGGGGCGGACCCAGCTCCACCTCAGTTCTTTTCCCGCCACGTCCAGCACGTGAAGAGAGAAGATCTACAATCAGCTTGTCAGAAACAGCGAGATTTTCTACAAAACCCGCTTTTCTTGCCGTTTTTCTATTTTTTTTCTAGTTTAAACGACATCAGACCGTTTCCGACGGTTTTTGAAGTTTCCCAATGGATGTCTTCACTGTCGTCGGCCTCGCCTGAACACCATCAAAATAAGTGCGAGTGTGGGAGGCAGATCCCGGCCAATGATGGTCATCGATGGTGCATGTTCTGCCACGGGCCGGACAATGACACCGTGGCCTGCTCCACCTGCCAGGCATTTACTAGCTGGACCCGCATCAGTCGTCTGAAGGCCCTGAAGGCTCTTCTTCTGGAGAAGAAGATGAATCTGCACTCCGACGAGGGGAAACGCAAAGAGAAGAAGCGTTACGGTAAAGACCGTAGTTGGTCCCAGCACCGGTCCTGGTCTCAATCGGGGCCCTCTCCCAAAAAGGCCTGCCCTTCGGGATCAGGAGAGTGTCCAAAATCGTCTCAGGCCAAGGCTGGCCCTTTGGGGGAGAAGCCGGCCAAGCTGAAGGTAACCCCGCTAAGGGTTACCACTAAGCCCTTGGAGGTGAACGCTGCGTCCCCACCTCCTAAGGCACCGGCGCCGCCTGCTGAAGGCGCGCCTCTGGAGCCCAAGGACTCTCCGGCGCCCCCCGGCAGCACCCCGTCGTCGGTACCACCACCGACGCCGGTTGAAGGGGCAAAGGGTGAGGGATCGGCCGTGGAAGAGCCGACGTTCCTGTTGCCAAAGTCCTCCTACCCCCGGGCCTCCAGGAGGGCTGTCCTTCACGGGCTGACGTCCCAGATACACCCTTTCCGGGCCGAGCGGCCAAACTTTTTCCGAAGGATGAGCTGCAGGAGCTGTTTTCCTTTTGGTGGGGGCAGGTCTAGTCCCCCCCGTCACTGGCCCAGACACCGGTAACGGACCCGGCGGGCAAACCACAGCCAGGAGGTGAGCCTTCCCTGCGGAAATCCCCGGAGCGACCACCTATTCCTCCTTTTAGGGCTCATTCCCGCACCCGGTCTGGAGACCACCGACATCGCTTCAGGGACTCTGGAGACCATCGTCGATCTAGGTCACGTTCTCGGAGTCTTTCACAGTCTTCTAGACGAGAACGCTCCCGACATCGGTCTCTGCTCCGTCGCCGGTCCTGGGACTGGAGTCGGTCTTCGGACTGACGTCGGTCCTCCAGTTACCAACGACAGCGGGAGTCTGGTCATAAGGAGAGGTCAGACTATTCTAGATCTTATAGTCGATCTTCCTCATCCTCTTCTGTGTCATCTTCCTCTCTCAGCTTGCAGCGGTCCCTGGGAGAGAAGGACCAGCCTCGCTCACCTCCAGACGATCCAACCTTCATGGATGTCATGAGGCATATCCAGGCCTCCAACGAGTGGGAGACTGAGGACCTGGATCCGGAACACCGGTGACTGGCAAAGTATCTGAGGCAGAAGGAGCCGAAACCACTGGTGATCCCTCCTTTGGTGGATACTTTCCAGGACCTTACGCAGACTACCTGGAAACATCCAGCTTCCGTCCCGGCTGTTCCTAAGAAGTCAGATAGGCTGTACAAGGCCACGAGGGCAGAATCTTTACTAGCTAAACACCCTCAGGTGGACTCCTCGGTGATCACGGCTGTCCATGATAAATCCAGACAGCCGAAGCACCTTAGCTCACTAGCCTCCCGACCCGGAGTCTCGCTATTTGGACCAGGTGGGCAAGAAGGTTTATTCTACCTCCACCTGTTCCATACGGTCCCTCAATTTCTTGATGCATATGGTCCAGTACCAGAATGCACTATGGGAGCGAGGACAAGAGCTTTTGAAGGCCATACCAGATTCTGATCAGAAGACAGAGCTTCTGGACATCTTGAAATCGGGCTCAGATGTAGGCTCCCATGTCCTGTGAGCCTCGTATGACACCGCAGATACGGCAGCCAGGGCAGCTGCTTCCAGGGTGTGCCTATGGCGCCATGCTTGGTTGAGAGTCTCGGGCTTTCACCAGGATCTAAAGGCTGATATCAAGGACTTACCCTTCCAGGGTACCGTGCTATTTGGGCAGGAGATGGAAGCTTTGATTTCTTGTCTCCAGGAGTCGGGCAAGTCTATCTGGTTGGTCCGCCAGATGTACCGTGGCGACCAGCGAAGACAACACATGCGGCCATTTCGTAAGCCCTCAGGTGGGCAGGGTCATGCCCATGGTAACCAGCAGGGGCAGAGAGGCGGCTTCCTTAGGAGATCCGGTAACCAGCAGCCTGGAGGCGCTCCTACCCGTGGGACCAAGTCCTCCCAGGCCTCTCTGCCTACACCTGGCTCAGCCCAATGACTCCCTTCCGCCCCCCCCCCGCTTCGACAGGAAGACCCAGGGGAGACTGTTGGAGGCCGTTTCTCCCTTCATCTCAAAGGGTGGAAGTTGATTACTGCAAACCAATGGGTCCTAGATATCATCAGGAGAGGACACACGCTGGAGTTCACGGAGTTCCCCCAAATACTCCGCCAAAGTACTCCCATTATCCTCCTCCTCACATCCCACTAATAGAAGGAGAGATTCAGACCCTCTTACAGAAAAGGGCAATAGAGGTAGCCCCCTTGCATCAGCAGGGAAAGGGGTTTTACTCCCATTTCTTCCTGGTCCCAAAAAAGACACAGGATCTTCGTCCCATTCTGGACCTCAGCTCTCTAAATCTCTTTATAGAGTACAAAAGGTTCAGGATGGTGACCCTCCCAGGTCTACTTCCTCTGCTGCACCAAGGGGACTGGCTCTGCTCCCTAGACATGCAAGAAGCATATATGCATATCGGGGTCTTCCCTCCCAGAGGAAGTTTCTGAGGTTCCACTTCCAGGGGGAGCACTACAGTTTGAGTTCTTCCATTGGCCTCTCTTCCGCTCCACGAGAATCTTTACAAAATGCTTGGCCGAGTAAGTGCGGCTTTAAGATTGCATGGGGCTTCGTTTTCCCATTCCTAGACGATTGGCTACTTACAGCCCCGTCAAGGGCAGGCCTACTTCACGCCCTCGGAGACACCTATACTCTATTCCGAGAGCTGGGGATCACCCTGAATCTACAAAAATCGTCCCCAGAGCCCAGTCAAAAGCTCGTTTTCATTGGAGCAGTACTGGATTCTATCCAGGGCATGGTCTTCCTCCCCCAGGACAGGGGTGATCGCCTGCGAGAGATTGCCAAAGGGATCTCAATAACTCCTCAAGTTCCAGCATGGAACTTCCTCAGGCTACTGGGGCACATGGCGGTGGCCATTCCTGTTACTCCCTTGGCTCGCCTCCACATGCGGATCCCACAGTGGATGCTCAGGGTACAGTGGGACCAAGGCTACGACGATCTAGACTTCATGATCAGGATCACCGAGCCAGTCAGGAGAATTGAGTTGGTGGATGGACCCCCGGAACTTGGAGAAAGGGGTCAGCTTTCATCAGAGCCACCAGGTCAGACTCTTACAACAGATGCATCAGACCTGGGATGGAGGGCGCACCTGGGTGCTCATCAAACACAAAGGGTTTGGTCACCCGAGGAGCGATCCCTTCATATCAATGTACTGGAGATACGAGCAGTTCTCTATGCCTTACAGGCCTTTCAAGAGGACCTGGTGCTAGCCCCTCTTCTGGTTCAAACAGACAATATGGTAGTTGTCTTCTACATCAACAAGCATGGGGGCACTCACTCGTACCCCCTTTGCAGGGAGGCGATGAGAGTCTGGCACTGGGTGCTGGAGTGGCGCATTCTGCTGTCCGCAGTGCACGTTCCAGGCATCCTCAGCGATCTGGCCGACAGCCTAAACCGGTCTCGATCCAGAGCACATGAGTGGGAGCAGCTACAGTACGTGGCAAATCAACTCTTTGACAAGTTGGGTCATCCAGAGCTGGACCTCTTTGCATCACTATGCAACGACAAACTGCCAATGTTTTGCTTGCAAGATTACGCGCCTGGAGTTTTCTGGCCAGACGCGTTATCCCTTAGCTGGACAGGGAGGTTTCTCTATGCCTTCCCGTCCTTCCCTCTCATTCAGAGAGTCCTACTAAAGTTACAGGCATAAGGGGCCTGAATGATTCTCGTAGCCCCCAGATGGCCTCGGCAGATTTGGTTCCCACTCCTGCAGCGGTTATCCACGGAGCCTCCAATTCTTTTGCCCATATGCTCGCAGTTGCTGTACCAGGAACAGGGGTCGCTGGTCCATCCGGACCTTCGGTCCCTACGCCTACATGCTTGGCTCCTTCATACGTAGCTCAACACAGATACAGGGTTTCCCTGGAAGTGGCGGCAGTCTTAGTTTCGGCGAGAAAGCCCTCCACCCGCTCTGCTTATGCTATGAAGTGGAAGCTTTTCTGTGTATGGGCCTCATCACAGCATTTGGACCCCGTCACTTGTCCAGTGAACTCAGCGTTACAGTATCTTCTCTCCTTGTATCAAAATGGCCTGAGTTAGTCCTCTATCAAGGTGCATATGTGGGCTATCTCCACCTATCATGCTGTCATTGGGGATAAGGCGTTGGCACAATTGGATGTCGCCAGCACCTTTTTAAGAGGAATTTTGCATATGAGACCTCCCATTCGGGACCCTATCCCACCCTGGGATCTCCTTTATGTTGGAGAAGCTCACCTTCCCTCCCTTTGAACCGGCAGCAGATTGTGAGCTGCATTACCTTTCTTGAAAGGTTTGTTTTTTGGTTGCTATTACCTCAGCTCAAAGAGTTTGTGAGCTTCAGGCTCTGATGTGTAAAGAGCCGTATTTGATTTTCCACAGGGAAAAGGTTTCACTTAAAACAAATCCTAAGTTTCTTCCGAAAGTGGTCTCAGAGTTGACCCTCAACCAGACGGTTGACCTTCCAGTTTATTTTCCTTCCCCATCCAATAGAGGGGAGGCTCTCCTTCACACACTGGATGTCCACAGGACTTTGAGGTATTACCTCAAGCGGACGGCTGCGCACTGTCAATCGGAGCAACTTTTTCTGGCCTTTGCGCCACAATGCTTGGGTAAACCAGTGACCAAGCAGACGATATCGAAGTGGATAATCCACTGCGTTTCCTTCTGCTATGAGAAACACAATAAGCCCCTACTGGGCCCGCTTAGGGGTCACTCTACCAGAGGAGTGTCTGCTTCATTCGCTGCCCTGAGAAATGTCTCTATCAGGGACATATATGCGGCTGCTACCTGGAACTCTGTGCATACCTTTGTCAAGCATTACAGCTTGGATATCGTCTCCAGATGCCGAGCTATCTTCGGCCTGGCTGTTTTGCAAGGACTTCTGTCCTGAGGCCTCTGGAGTCAGCATATTCCACCTCCCGGGGTTGTCTACTTTTTTGGCGTGGACTGCTTGGTATTCAGTCCTGAGTGTTATAAACTGCTGCAAGAGCTCCCACTTGAAGTAAGATAGTACAGTTACGTAAGAACTTACCGTAACAGTAGCTCTTCGAGAGGAGCTCTTGCAGCAGTCTTTACTTTCCCACCCACCTTCCTCCGCAAGGTATGCAGATCCATCTTCATTTACATCTCCTACAGTCGCTTCGTCTCCTTCTCTTGTCGGGGCTTGTTGCAGGCCTTGGCGGAGAACTGGGTGGAGCTGGGTCCACCCCTTTTGTACCAGGGTCACGCTGCGGGGCCGGCGTCGGGGGCGGTCCCTGCTGTACACTGCTGGCTGAGAAGTTTTCCGGATGGTCCTAGTGCCTGCGGCATAGTCCTGAATGTTATAGCCTGCTGCAAGAGCTCCTCTCGAAGTTCTACTATTACGGTAAGTTCTTACGTAACTACTTTTGCTGGAGTGGAAGGCTTTGGCATCTGGTGTCATTCTAAGTCTCTGGATCCTTTCTCCTGCCCTGTCCAGAGTGTTGTGGAGTATCTGCTACCCCTGTCTCAGTCCAGGCTCCAGTACTCATCTGTAAAAGTGCATGTGCTGTCATCCTTGCCTGTCATGCACTGATAAGTGAAAAGACTGTGGTTCAACTGGAGGATTCTAGCAGGTTTTTTAAGGGTGTTTTGCACATGAATCCCCCTGCTGAAACCCTGTCTCTTGGCAGGGGACCTAAACATGGTTCTGGGCTTCTTGATCAGGCTCCATTTGAAATTACTGCCTCCTGTGACCTGAGATTTTTGTTCTGGAAAACCTTGATCTTCCAAGAACTCGTCTTCACCATTCATTCCCACATATGGGTCTAAGCTGGACGCACTAGGACTCAGAAGGAACAAAGTCTTTGCAGCCTAAGAGGGGCCTAACGTTGATGTCGGCGCCACCCACAAGGCAGATGTGGTGAGACAGTGCTCATGAGTTAGCCAGTAACCAATGCCGGTCCCTCACTTCCTCAGTTCTGTTATTTCCCCGCTGTCGAGTGCGCATCTTGGGAGCTTCAGTCGTCGAGACTGTGTCACAACTTCCTCAGTTTGTTGCCACTGTTTTTTTTTTTCTCGGCACTGTGTTTTTTGGTGCTGTTTTTTGTTTTATTGCTCCAGTGCAGCGCTGAACCC
The DNA here is from genome assembly GCA_016271365.2 of Neoceratodus forsteri. Lineage (NCBI taxonomy): Eukaryota > Metazoa > Chordata > Ceratodontiformes > Ceratodontidae > Neoceratodus > Neoceratodus forsteri. The sequence continues at coordinate 252,221,783 of JADMNL010000024.1, read as the reverse complement.
TTTTCTGACTATTTTTTGTTATTTCGTCATGCTGTCATTTCAGGTCCTAAGAGCATAAGAAGAAAAGGGTGGCCCCGCTATGAGTAGGTGCTCCTGTCGGGGTTTGGTTGCCATCCAGGACTGACTTACCTTGGCGCTGACCATGGCATGGATAGGAGTGACACCTGCTTCTCCATGGAGTACCACACCCTTGAGATGTACGTGGGGAAGTGGATCCTTGATCATCCGACCTTCCGAGGCATACGTTGTACCAGGGATGTCAAGGTAATGTCCTTGGGGTCTTCCCCTGAACCCCTTCCCAGTATCTCCAGTACTGTGGAAGTCCAGGGCACTCCCCACTCTCACCTCGCTGAGATGTCTGAGGCCTTCGGGGGGTCTAGTGGACAGCTGACTTCCCTCGGGGCGCTGGCTGAGCACCCCTGCACTGCAGGCTGTTCAAACTCCCACTGCTGCAGCTCTCCTCTGATGTCAGCTGCAGAGGAATTTGGCATTTCTGGTTACAGGAAATGTCAGTTTACAAGTCAATGAAATTAGCCTGATACAATTTATTACACTGCAGTAATCAGTTAAAAAAAAAAAAAAAGTGTTTTTGCACACAGTGGGCTAATTGGGATCAGCCTGACACTTTGGTGTGCGGCTCTTATTGCTGACAATTCACTTTTAAGTAGAAAGCTGGAAAGAGTGAATTACAAGGAGGTCGAGTGAATTGCTCAGCCTGTGACTTTGGTAGGGATTTGCTCTAGGGATGTCTTGTTGCTGTTAGTTTTAGCTGGGCAGGAAAGCAAATACATTTTTTTATTTTTTATTTTGTTGAAATCTAGGATTACAAATACCTTTGAGCAGGAATTGCTCGTTTACAAAGGTTCCACGTCGAAGGATGGGTGTCAAGGTAAGGTCCCTGGGGTCTTCCCCTGAACCCCTTCCCAGTGCCTCTGGTACTGTGAAAGTCCAGGGCACTCCCCGCTCTTACCTCGCTGAGACGTCGGAGGCCTTCAGGGGGTCTGGTTATCCTTATCTGCAATGCATAATTTACCCATAATTCCAACTATGCACACGTGTATGAATATATGCCATCCTGAACACACATTGCGTTGTACTCTGTGCATCTTCCCTTGCCTTGTATATCACAGTTTGACACATATTATTAACCCAACCACAAAATGACAACTGTTAAAACAAACACTTTATGAGTACAGAGACCTCAAAGATGACAGGACTTAGTCAGTGGGACCTAACCTACAGATTACCCTATTTCTGTGTTATTTTTTTATTTTTTATTTTTTTTTTATTTTTACTTGTATTGTTATACTATGCACAACATGATTCTTTTTCCAGGAACTAGAGTTCCACTTTCTCAGAAATCCTAGTTTAACCCCTGAGCCAGCATGGGACTTGAACCTGATTTTAGATTTCCTGAACATGGCTTTGTTTAAATTTGCCACCTCATGTGGCCTCTGACAAGCCCCTCATGTTTTCTGCAGTTCCTGAGCTGCAGAAGTGTTCACAGAAGTTGATACTGCTTGGAAACTGCCACAGAGGTTTGATCTTTGATTAGTCAAAAAGACTCCATTTGCAAAATGACAGAGGATGGGCAGGCACATGCCTTTCCAAGTCTTACAACATGTAGTTACTTTTTTTATTAATTAAATCATCAGCCAGCAGAGAACATTTTAACTAACATGACATCAAAAAAATGAATCTACCTGCTGTGGTTGTGATGCAGTTACCATGCTGAATTGCCAGGAACTGTGATTCAGCGTCCCCCGCCACACACACACACAGGACCTGGTAGCTGTAATGGTGGAAACTCAAAGTATGATATTCGGAAAAAAAATGTGGTTTTAGTTAGTTTCATCAGTGCTGCTGAGCCCAGAAGAAAATGGCATGTATCTGCAGCAGCCTGGACAGAACCAAGAGAGGGAAATATAGGAAAAAATGTAAAAAAAAAAAAAAAAAAAGAGAATGAACAGAAAGTAGGATACTGGCGAGAACAGATTGGAAAATAAATAAAAAGAAACCAGGACAGACTACATAAAAGGGAATATAGAAGACAAGGGCAAGAACAGAAAAAATCAAAAGCAAAATAGAATGCACAAAGAGAAAGTACACAGAAGAGAAAAGGCTCCAAGACTGGGAAGGAGGAGACCAAAAGTAGAACTGTGTATGCATATGTTGGGAGGATGCCCTCCCAAAAATTGACCCAAACTAAAGTGCAACACAGACTTCAACTAATGCTATACAAAACAAATTTAGTTTAGCAATCACTTCTGCACAAAGATTTTTATGTGAAATTACTCTGACCCAAGTCTGCTGGTTCAGAATAGCCCCCTTCAGCTCTGTTTCATGCCACATGGCTACATTTCTACAGTGACACCCACCCATAGTGCTGTCTCAGGCAAGCAGACATTTTTTTAAATCACTGTTCACTGGCTCAGGATGGTGCCCCATTTCCACGTCCTATGGTGCTCGAACACATCCATGCAGTACTGCCTGCCCAAGACACTGTCCTTCAGCACCATGTCCATACAGCGGTGTCCACTTATGACACCAGTTTCTGGGGGCAATCATCTCAGCATGCTGGATGCCTGAGCTTCAGACACTGGTTGTTTATCCTCCTCTTACCTAACTATTTCTCCAGATAGGGTTGGCACTTAGGACTCGTTCTAAGTTTCTGCCTAAGGAGGTTCCTGAATTCACTTCATTTATTTTATTTGTTAACCAGGAAATCAGTACAGCAACCTGCCTACGTTCTTCATGAACCACTTAGTCTGGGAGAGTGGCTCCTGCCTTCCCTGGACATCCATATGGCTCTCTGCGTTCACATTAGGACAGCGCTAGGAATATCTGACAGTCCTGTCAATGATTTTTGTCCTTTGCTCCGTGTATGCTGGGCAGTCCAGCATCCCAACAGTGACTCTTCCATGCAGATATTGTCCTACTTTTCACTGTGTCACCAGAAGGCTGGTTAACGGCTTCCCAGCATAGTTCTGGCCTGCCACTGGGCATGGCAGCCTCCATGGCTTTTCTCGGGTCGGTCTCAGCATCCAGAATTTGTTCAGCTGCTACCTGGCATAACATTAATACATTCACTTCATATTACAGTCTGGGGCTGGTCTCTCATAGATGTGCAGGTTTTGGCCTAGCTGTACTACGTGGCCTATTCTGTTGTTCTCTTCTACTCCTTACCTTCCATGTGGGGGTGATACACTGCTGTTTACTCATCCAATGCGTGTCCTTGACGAAGATGACCTATTATGTCTGTACGTCAACATGGGTGGCCCCAGCTTTGAAAAGTCTCCAGCGAGGCCCAGATGCCATCGGCTTACTATGCCATGCTTGTCACTCTGTGGATAGAATATCCTCAAAGATGCAAATTTCTGAAGGGCAGAAACTGCCAAACTTCGTTAGGCAGGATTGAGATGATTCTGTCAATTTCTGCATGTGGAAACAAACTGCATATCAGTTTGGCATCTGCTGTGAATACACAGCAATGCAGTATTGTGTTGATGGAAAGAACTTTGAGTACCTCCTGACTACTCCTCCTGTCATGTGGCAGAGACTATGCCAGTTTCCACCATCAAGACACTAAATAGATCTGTCCCTTTCTCTGATCTGGACACAGAGAAGATTGATTCCTTTCTCTAACTGACACAGAAAAGTTAGGCCTGGGGAAGGGGGGCTGCTCTTACGGTTGGCGCCGCCCCTTTCACCAGTACTTCGCTTAGTACCAGGAGCTGGTGCAGTACCAGGCCACAACACTGAAATGTTCACCAGTGTACACCAAGCATATAGCTTTGACCTCACCACCAGGGGCATCTGCTGCCCTGAAGGGCTCCTCCAAGCCACTCTCATCTTTTTTTGTTTTTTTTTCAGCTACAAAAGGAAGGGGAAGGGAACATAATTTGCCCCGAGGGGCTGCCTGCATTATTCCTCTCTACTTCCTGATTCTCTCCCATTAAAGTGTTGTTGTTATTATTAGAAAAGATTACAACATATACAACAGGAAGTAACATTTTGCAAGACCGTTAAAAATATCAAACAAATTCTTTGAATTAATTCAGCTAGTACAGGGTAGTTTTAGATCAAAACTGCAACAATTAAGAGAAGACATCAATATGTAGCAAAATGAACATAAAAAGTATATTCAACTAGCTATAATATTGAACTTTATTTGACTAACAGAATATAATTTCAGGAGATTTCATTATTGGGTCACATTAGCAACCAAATAGCAGCCAAGATTCTGTATTACCCAGGTTAATTAACCAAGACTGCACATCTAGGCTATTATTAGGGGGAGAGGACAGCTGAAGAAAGGTCCCCAATATTTCAAGAAACCTATCTAACTTATCAGAAAGCATGAAAGAAATTCTCTCGTTGGCAGTGTAACTCATTATATTTAGCCATTCAGCTAGGGAGGGCACCTTGGGGTCTTTCCAGTACTTACATATTAAACGTTTGGCACAAACAGAGGCCACTGATAGTCATGATTCTTGAATACAAGTAAGGGTGACATCTGGTAGAAAAATTCCCAAAATAATTATGAGAGGGGCATGGGGTAAGACAACGTTAAGAGAGGTTTGACACACCTTCATGACCTCACCCCAGAATTCTTTGAGGTTAGGACAGCTCCACAACATATGTGCCATATTGGCACCTGCAAACTTACATTTCCAACAATCAGAGTCAGTGGAGAGACCCATTTCAAAGAGCTTCACAGGGGACATATAATATCTATGCAGAATTTTGTATTGGGTAAGCTTACCTTGGAGATCCTTGCTCCCATGATAGGTATTGTCCCAGGCCGAATTCCAGTCTTGCTCATCTATTTTCAATCCCAGTTCCACTTCCCATTTCTGTTTAGCCAAAGAGGTGAGAGATTGAGAAGTGAGAGACTTGTATACAAAACTAGCTCCTCTTTTAAGTGGGCAAAGTTTCACTAATTGATTCCATTCCTTATTCAAGGGGAGGGATAGGTCGATCTGAGATAAATGTTCAGAGAGCCTATGTCTGAGTTGCAGATAGTAAATGGAAATGAAACCATGGGAGGCCACATTTTCCTTCAAGTTCTGAAAAAGACATTTACATGACTGCATCTTTATGCAAAAGATCTTTAACATGTTTAATACCTGTTTGTGACCAGACTTTTAGTTAATTGTACTCCACCTCTTGAAAAGAAAAGATTATTCCATTGGGGCATTATTAATGGCGGTAAGGAGGTAGGGTTGATGGCTTTATTCACCTTTCTAAGTACTCGAAATGTGTTACTTAAACATAGGTTGCTTTTAAGACACCCAGGAGAAGGCAAGAAAATATCATCCGTGAGACAATTGGGTTTCTGCATTTTGTTGCCATTTATAACCATAAGGGTGCATGTAGCATATCCCCAGTCCCTACTAGTAAATGACCTGTCGCCTGTTTGAACATGAAGGCCCACTGGTATATTTTCCAATGTGGGAGTGCTAATCCCCTTAGCTCATATGGTGCCCGAAGTTTGTTTAAACTCAATCTTGGCGGCTTGGAGTCCCATAAAAAATTTCTTATTAGGGAGTTTAATTTATTTAAACGCTTTTTAGGGAGTAAGATAGGGATGTTCTGAAACAAATAGAATACCTTAGGTGCAGCCATCATCTTGATTGCATTAACCTTGCCCCAAAGGGATAGATTAAGGCGTCCCCAGCGAACAAGGTCTTGTTCTATGCAACTAAACAGTGACGGGTAATTTATGTTCACACGAGCATCGAGTTTTGTGGAAATCTGTAAGCCCAGATAAGTTAATTGTTCCTTAGCCCATTTATTGGCATAAATGTCATTAAGATTATTTTTTTTGTACTTTGTTTTATTTTGTAATAAAAACAAACATTCATATATTTGTTCACAGAGCACAGATCTTACAATCATACATATTTCTTTCCCATTGAGGGCGCCACTCCTCTTAATAAAAACAATATGATCCATCTAGTGCTTTACAGATGCATCATCTGGGGGGATATCATTAGAGAAAATAAAAAAATGTTTTTCCCAAAAAAACATAGTCATAGAAATACCACTGCTGTAATGAAGCCCATGAGCAGCATGGAAATTATCTTTAAACATAAATAAAAAAAAAAAAAAAAAGTTACAAAGTCCTTCACCATACAAGATGGTATTGGGTGCCATGCAAATTTACAAAGTCCTTCACCATACGAGATGGTATTGGTTGCCATGCAAATACAAGTAGAGTCACAAATTATGTGCTTTTTCGATCATTGATCAAAGTATAAATTCCTAGCGCTTAACCAGCAAGTACTCAAACATTTTATATGAGATAGAAAGAAAAACAGGAAAAGTCCACAAATCGAACTGGTAATATGTAAAAAACTGTTAGAAACTTGGGTAGAATATTGCCCAGTAAAACATGCCACAGTGTAGTGAGTCCATCAGAATTAGGTTACCGTACAAAGTTAAATTGAATATCAAAAAAGATATTATCAGTTTGTGTTCACAAATACCAAGTATGGGCTCACCCACCTCCCTTTACTATGCACTCCTATGATTCAGGGCTCCTCATCATCTGAAGATTGATGATCCGATTCCTCTCGGTGAACGAGTGGGACTGCATTCCTCAGACCCCATTTTGAAACTTTGGAAGTCTGAAAACAAATGAACCTTTCTGCGATGAGCGATCCTTAATCGTGCTGGGAAGATCATTCCTTGGGGGATGAAGGCCTCCCGCAACATCGCTTTAACTCCGTTGAATCTTTTTTGTTTCTGTCGGGTAGCAAAGCTAATGTCCGGATAGACACTGACCCGATGTCCATCTTGAAGAAGGACTCCCTTACATCGTGCAAGAGCTAACAGGTAATCCCTCGTTTCGACTCCATCTGTCACAACAATGATGGTTCTAGGGGTGTCTTGGTCTTCTGATCGCCCTCTTGGCATAACCTGGTAGGCCCTTTGGAACAATTGACCTTTCTTTTGGGCTTCATTGCCCAACTGCTGCCCGAACCATTCTTGTACAAACGTCCGGAGGCTGTCCCCTTCACTTTCCTCTGGCATGCCCAGGATTCGAATATTAGGGGCTCGAATTTGGTTCTCCAGGGTCTCAATTCAGGCTTTCCAGTGCCCACTCTCCTTAATGATGGATGACACTGCTCCCATAGTGCTGTCTGCTCGGTTGGAGGCATCAAAAGGCGCTGTCTGTGCTCCCTTCATAGTTGCTTCTAGGGTTGTAACCCTGGTAGCCAAACCATCAAATTTATCGGACAACCTGGTCACAGATTTAATCAGTCTGGATAACTTGGCCCCTATAGTTTGGAGAGTTTCCTCCGATTCTGCAGCTGCATGTTCTTCAGGCCTGCTTTGCATCAATCAAGTTGCCAAAGCCGGTGGAGCATTTTTAGTTTTTACTTCTGATCCGGAGTGCTGTTTTTTTCGTGGATTTTCCATGTTAGTCTGGAGTTGAACTGTAATTTCTTCCAATCCTTTCTACTCCAAAGATATTGCAGTAGATAGCTTTTTATTTGAATTTTACTAGTCAAGACAGAGCAGTGTGATCAATAAGGCGCCATCTTGCTTGGGCTGCACAGCGCCCCCCCCGTCACTAATATTTTTGATGGTAGAGGGTGTAGGATTTGGACAAAGTGCTTGGGATTTATCCCAATTTACTTGGAGACCTGAGAATGAGCCAAATTCAGACCAGTTTTTTAAGGGTAAAATATGATTTCTCAGGTTTGGATAGTGTTAATAGCAGCTCATCTGCAAAGGCCAAAGGTCTTATGTTCATATGTGTTTATTTTGAAACGTGAAATATTTGGGTGTTCACGAATAGCCCTAATTAAAGGTTCTATCGCCAAGAATAAATACGGGGAGAAAGGACAACCCTGCCTGGTGCCACAGGTCAAGGGAATAGATTTAGATATTATACCATTTTGTAAGTATCTGCACAGAGGAGTTTTTATATAGAAGGGGAAACCCACATGTTGAAATTATCCCCACAACCAAAGTGTTTCATGGCTGAGAACATATAATCCCAGGTTAAAGAGTCTAAATGCCTTAAACATGTCTAGGGAAAATACTAAATAGGGCTCTTCAATTTTATTAGCGTAACACAACACATTCAGCAATGTTCTGACACAGTCGGCCCCTGATCTACCCTGGATGAATCCCACCTGCTCCTTACCAATTAGTGCATCAATTTCTTTTTGGATACGAGCAGTTAGGACTTTGGCTAGTATTTTGTAGTCTAAATTCATTAGAGATATGGAGTGATAGCTATCACAGTACAGGGGGTTCTGTTTTTTTTTTTTTAATGAATAAGAGTAACTAAGGTCTGGGTAAGAGTTGGTGGTAGGGTGTTGTGGTCCCATGACTTACAGAACATATTGAGAAGATGAGTGGCTAGATTGGGTGATAGCAGCTTATAGAACTCCCAAGGGAGTCCATCTAGCTCAGGAGTTTTACCACTAGGTAGGGAATTAATGGCAAGAGATATCTGTTCAGGAGATATTTCTTTAAGTTGTTCCTGCTTTTCCTTAGTAAACCTGGGGGTCTGAGTTGAGAGAAATTTGTCAATCATGTCTGTATCAACATGCTTTCGAGCATATATGTGTGTATAAAAGTCTCTAAAGGTATTGTTAACAAAAGTAAGGAGGTTAACTACTTGATCATTAACACCATGAACAATAGTTTGATCATGAAGCTTTTTAAGCCTATAGGCTAAACGTTTCCCGGCTTTCTCTCCTGATTCCCAGTAGCCTTGTTTACTACAGAATAACACATACTCTGCTTGTGCCGAAAGGAGTTTATAGAAACATAGAAACATAGAATTTGACGGCAGATAAGGACCGCTTGGCCCATCTAGTCTGCCCATTTTCCTACCTAGGACTGCCTTATGCCTGTCCCATGCATTCTTGAAGTCCCCCACTGTTCTTGACTCCACGACCTCCTCAAGAAGGCTGTTCCATGCATCCACAACCCTCTCAGTGAAAAAATACTTCCTCACATTACCCCTGAGCCGTCCCCCCTCTATCTTCAAATTGTGCCCCCTTGTTCTTGCACATCTCTTTTCTGGAAGATGCTACCCTCTTGGACTTTGTTAATTCCTTGAGGTACTTGAAGTTTCTATCATGTCCCTCTCTCCTTCTTTCCTCAGAGTATACATATTAAGCTCCTTTAGTCTTTCTTTGTATGTCTTCTGGTGCAGACCCTGCACCATTTTGGTTGCCCTCCTCTGGACAGCCTCCACTCTGTCTGTCTTTGCGGAGATGGGGTCTCCAGAACTGCACACACTACTCCAGATGGGGTCTCACCAACTGTCTGTACAGAGGGATAACAACTTCCTGTTTTCTACTATGCATCCCAGTATCCCCCCAGCCTTCCTTACTGCCTTCTCACATTGCTTGCCCACCTTTAGGTCATCTGATATAATTACCCCCAGGTCCCTTTCTATTTTTACTGTTGTCAGTATCTCACCCCCCATTGTGTACGCTTCTCCTGGGTTTTTGTTTCCCATGTGCATTACCTTGCACTTCTTTGCATTGAATCTGAGCTGCCATACATTTGACCATTCCTCCAACCTTGCCAAGTCCCTTCTCATCCTTTCCACTCCATCTTGTGTATCAACCCTGTTGCAGATCTTTGTGTCATCTGCAAAGAGACATACTTTTCCTTCCAGTTCCTTTGCAATGTCACTTATAAAGACATTAAAAAGGACCGGTCCCAGTACTGAACCCTCACGGTACCCGCTAGTAACCCTCCTTTCTTCACTGTGTACTCCATTTACTACTACCCTTTGTGTCCTGTTGTATAGCCAATTTTTTATCCAGGCTACCACCTTGGGACCCATTCCAAGGCTGGCTATCTTGTGTATTAATCTTTTGTGTGGGACTGTATCAAATGCCTTGCTAAAATCTAGGTAGGCCATGTCCACAGCCCCTCCCTGGTCTACTACTTTGGTCACCCAGTCAAAGAAATCTATTAGATTCGTCTGACATGACCTTCCCATCATGAATCCATGCTGCCTTGGGTCCTGTGCCCCACTGGCCTCTAGGTACTCAACAGTTCTTTCCTTCAGAAGTGATTCCATCATTTTCCCTACCACTGAGGTCAAACTAACTGGTCTGTAGTTTCCTGCCTCTGTCCTGCTCCCACTTTTGTGAAGAGGAATCACATCTGCCCTCCTCCAGTCCTCGGGTACCACCCCATCCTCCCATGATTTGTTAAAGAGAGTAGTCAGCGATGTCACTAGTTCTACCCTTAGTTCTTTTAGAATTCTTGGGTGAATCCATCAGGCCCATTGCTTTGTCCACCTTCAATTTTATTAGTTCTTTCAGAACCCTTTCTTCTGTAAATGGACTAGTATAGTCCCGTCTTCAGAGTGTTTCTCTCGTTTGGTTTAGGTAACTTCCCTCCTCTTCCTTTGTGAATACTGAGCAGAAATATTCGTTTCAGTATCCTGCTTTTCACTGTCACCTCTACCCACATTCCTCCCTTTACTAAGCTTCAGTATCCCTCCTTTGGTCTTTCTTAGCTCCCTAATGTACCTATAAAAGGTCTTATCCCCCTTCTTAACAGAATTGGCTATCCTTTCCTCGGTTTGGGCCTTTGCTATTCTGACTGCCTTCCCAGCCTCTTTCTGCTTTAACTGATAAAGTTTTCTGTCCTGCTCCTTCTGTGTTTCCTTATATTTCCTGAATGCTGTCCTTTTCTCCTGAACCTTCCCTGCCACCTCTTTTGTGAACCATAGCGGTATTTTCCTTCGTTGTGTTTTATTGATTTGCTTTACACAAAGGCTTGTTGCCTCTGTGATGGCTGTTTTGATCACTCCCCATTGTTCCTCCACCCCTCCTTCTTGCCTGTTTGCTAGTGCTTTTCTGAGGCACACTCTCATTTTTCCAAAGTCAGCCCTCCTAAAGTCTAGTACTCTTGCTTTTGTATGGCTTGATTGTATGGCTGTGTTTATCGTGAACCACACTGTTTGGTGGTCGCTTGTTCCCCAGATGGCTACCCACTTCTAAATCTGATTCTTTCTCCATCCCCATTTGAAAGTACCAGGTCTAAGATTGCTCCCTCCAGTGGGTTCTGATACTAGCTGTCTGAGGCATGCCCCTGTAGGGCATCAAGAATTACCCTGCTCTTGGGCGTGCCTGCAGCAAAGGTGCTCCAGTTAACATCTGGCATATTCAGGTCCCCATCAACAATATCTCCCTTTTTCTGCCATTCTAAGAAAGCCTTCTATCATTTCCTTGTCCGTTCCCTCCCCCTGAGATGGGGGTCTGTATACAACCCCCATGCGGATTGTGGTGCCATTTCCTGTCTCCAGGGTGACCCAAAGTGCCTCATTGCCTCATCTGCTCCCTGTTTACTCTTTAGTTCTGTTGCTTTGATCCCTTCCTTTACATAGAGAGCTACTCATCCTCCTCCTCTTTTACCCTCCCTGTCCCTCCTGTAGATTGTGTATCCTGGTATGTTGACATCCCAGTCATGGTTCTCTGTGTACCATGTTTTTGTGACTGCCACAATATCCAGGCAACCCTCTTCCATCAAGGCCACTAGTTCAGGGAGCTTGTTACACAGACTACGGGCATTGGTACTCATCATCCTCCACTTTTTGATAGCCTTACCCCTTTTAGCCCCATCCCTGTCCTTACTGCCTTTGCCTTTTTTTACATTTAAATCTGTTCTGCTCCCTAATAACTTCTTTACCTTGGTGTTTACCTCCCTAATCACCATGTTTTGTTTATTAATTTCAGATATAACCAGGGTGATCTCATATAGCAGGGAACGATCTAATGAGCCAGATGTTTTAACCTTTGTTTCTAAATCTTTTAATTTAGCCTGCTTGTCTTCAAGTAATTTAGATTTTTCTTTTTTCTTAGAAGTAGAGTAGCTAATTATTCTGCCCAGTATAAAGGCTTTATAATCTTCCCACAAACAAGCATATGTAACTTCCCCATTATCATTATTCGGAAAATATTCCTTTGTTTCATTATTAACCCAGTCCAGAAACTTTTTGTCTTTTAGAAGAGATGTATTTAGTTTCCATCTAAATGCTTTTGGTCGGCCCTCTCCAGTTACTATATTTAAAGAGATTAGGGCATGATCTGATATTACTATATCATCGATCTCTGCATCAGAGATTGAGTTTACTAGGTCATTTGAAACAAAAAAAAATATGGTCTATTCTACTGTATGTAGAATGCCAGCTAGAAAAAAAGGTATAGTCTCTGCCTTGAGGGTGAATCAATCTCCAGGTATCTGACAAATTCAGAGATCCTAGCATGTCATGGAGCGATTATCGGGCTTTGGTCATATTGAGGTTTAATTTAGGAGGGTGTCTATCGAACAGAGGGTCCATAACCTCGTTGAAATCTCCACCTAAGATTAGTTTATGGTCCTGATATTTGATGAGTACGGCGGAAATTAAATCAAAAAATACAAATTGGGCAGAGTTCGAAGCATATACAATACATTACAAAAGACAGCTTGCAGGCCATCCAATAATCCTGTCAGAATTTGGTATCTACCCTCTGGGTCGGCTGTGTGAGAAGGTTTAATAAAATGTATTCCCTTTCTAAACAAGATTGCAGTACCTCTTTGCTTGCTATTATAAAAACTAAATTTAGCTTGTGAAACCCATGACCTAGCAAGCTTTGGTGATTCTGAATCATCCAGATGGGTCTCTTGCAGTGAAACAATATCAGCTCATTTTCTGTTTAAATAAGAAAGAACATTCTTTCTCTTAATGGGTGTTCCTACCCCATTGATATTCCAAGAAATAATTTTATAAGGATGCATGTTTAACTGACCTTTGCCCAGCAATATACAGCTCACAAGAATTAAAAAACAGTCGAAAAATAAGAAACAATAATGTAGCTAGTTAATATATAATTATTAGCAAATAAAGTTTTAAATCTAAATGATACTACAACTATAATGGGAATAGTAGTAGCTCAAAAAATAAGCCGACAGGTACACGGTAAGAAAGGTAGGGAATCCGAAAGAGGAGAAAGAGAATTGGGAGGGGGAAAGTAAAAAGCTAAAAACTATGCTCAAATGTTTCTAAAGATATCTCAATCAGAATTATATAAAAACAAGACTGCAGCCATTCACTAGTGTTGCAGAATTAGTAACTGCTGAAACCAAATCTATAGTACTAATATAATAAAAATTTAACTTCAGTACTAATATTAACAAACACGAACATTTTAAGAGCAGTGGGATGTGTTCCACTGCAAGACCGGGAGCCCACCAAACTAATAACAGTCCAAGGCAGGGTAGGTACCGATGGCATTACAATTAGCAGGAGAGTGCCATCCACACATACTAGCTAGCTGAAGAATAAGGTTTTTAAATTTAACTTTTGCAAAAAAAAATCGGAGTATAGCCCCAGGAGGTGTAATGTGAGGCTGCTGTTTGACCCCAAATATAATGGATGACGGGGTCCCTAGGACACACGGGGGGGGGCAGCATCAGGAAGGCATGACAGCAAGTGTGGGTACATAGAGGGATAAAACAACAGGAATGGGGAGGGGCAAGGTGTAGACAGCAGTGCTAGTAACTATGGACATTTGAGAGTAAGACTTTAGAGCAATAGCCTTTGTTAATAAAAGCAAGCAGACCACAGTTCAGCAAAGAGAAAATATTAGCATTGTTGGCCTATTCAGGCTTCTGTAGTAGCAAGCTTCAGCTAGGCAGGTTCAGATTTAACCCAGTTAGACATGTAGGTCTAAATAAGGCTGGCAATCTTGTAAGCAGAATTCTAGAGAGAGTTGTCCAGAAGTATTTTGCTCAAACAGCCTTCATTTGTATTTTCATTTAGATGAAAGCAAAGCACCAATACCAACATAGAAGACAGAAAATACAAAACAGGGAAGGACATAAATGCAGGGGGAAGGGGGTGGGTCAAGCGAGTCACTAGGGAACCCTGAAAGAAAAACGTCCATTAGCTATTGACTTAGTTTAAATAAATCAGCAGCACAGTAACATAATATGCACACCACAAGACTAATAAAACAAATAGAGAGATATAAGGGAAAAAATAAATTGATTAAAATAGTAACTTTTTGGACGTTAATATGAGTACCATTGAGAGAGCTGTAACCAGAAAAGAGATTCGGCTGGCCTTTGAAGTTCTTAGTTGAAGCCCAGTCACCTATATCCGTTTCAAGTGAAACTGAAGAAAATGTCTCGATAAATCATTAGTACCACCAGTCACACTGGAAGGACAGTGCATGGAGGATTGGAAATGGTATGATCCACTACCAGAATTCCCGATGCAGACTGAGCAGAACCTCGATTAGTAGATCTTACATCGAGAGGGCTCTTGCAGTAGGTAATTACATATAGGACTGACGCCGGCTGGTGGCAGGACCCCATGGAAAAATTTCTAGCTAGCAGTCCCTGGCGGGGACTGCCCCCACGTCAGGTGACCGGCGTCAGAGGACATCGGTATAAAGGGGCGGTCCCAGACGCCCGCCTTCCAGTTCTTTCCCGCCGTCAGCTCGTGCAGCGCCTCGTGGTTAAGTTCTTATCGCTCAGTCCTGTTACTTCGTCGTTTTTTTCCGATTAGTTTCAGAATTTTACTCTTTCATCAGGTGAACGTCAGTATATGTCGTCCCCTTCAAAGAATAAGTGCGACTCATGCGGCGCCCAACTGCCTCACAAAGGCAGTCACTCCCTCTGCCTCTTCTGCCTAGGCCCCGACCACGCGGTCGATAAGTGTCCGCACTGCCTCCGGTTCAATGCGGCCACCCGCAGACAACGCCAAGCAGTCCTCGAAGCCCATCTCCTCAAAGAAGATGTCTACGATGGAGAAAGAACTGAAAACTTGCAGGCGTCGACCTCCCTGAAGAGCACAAAAGTGGGATAAGGAAAGGCACCGGAGAAGGCCTCCTCTTCTGCGACTCCGGCCGGTCGCGGGCAATAACATCCCCTCGAGGATCACCCGGCGGCAGCCTCAAGGCTTTGGAGAGGTGTTAGCCCGCCAGCGGGTTGAGTTCGAACCGCCCGGGTGTCTCAAGCGAAGGAGACTCCAGCCCCCAGTACTGCCGCAGGCCTACGGCCTACCGATGCGGGCACCTCCCTTTAAGCGGACGTGGCCTCCGGCGTGACGCCGGAGAAAGGCCTCTAAGATGCTCGACCCTTCGGGGCGGTGTTTGGCAGTGTCTCCCTCAGACTGGGCCTCCTCTCGTTCTCGGCCCGCCTCCGATGAGGAACCCCCGAAGCTGGACGCCGGCTCTTCTGGCATCCGCCGGGACTCTGCCCAT
The DNA here is from genome assembly GCA_016271365.2 of Neoceratodus forsteri. NCBI lineage: Eukaryota > Metazoa > Chordata > Ceratodontiformes > Ceratodontidae > Neoceratodus > Neoceratodus forsteri. Next base: position 252,206,535 of record JADMNL010000024.1, on the reverse strand, counting down.
AAGCCACACGTCGGCTTCTCCGACCCTACGGCGGAACTTACTACTTCTGTCATTCCAGGCTCTCCGCAGCCTTTGCTGCCGTCAGGGGAGCCCCAGTCCCCCCTGCCTGACCCCGGGGATTTTCCCCCCCATCCCCGGACGAGACTCGGGACCATGGGCTACCGTCCGATCCTCTTCCTGAAGGGCCGGATCTGACGCTGGTTCCCCTGACACCGGCTCCGGTGCCGGCCCCGCCAACGCCAGTTCCGACACCGGCCCCTCCGACGCCGGTGGGGATTTTCCTCTTTCTTCGGGCCCTCCACCCCACGGGCCTATCCCGAGTGATCCGCCCGTGGAGTACCCGGCTGGGCCGTCTGCTCCAGCAGCACCTCCAGCGCTTGGGTATCCGCCGTCGTATCCGACGCCGGTTTTCCCGATCCGCGGTATCCTGCGCCGCCGTACCGGTGCCGAGCTCGCCCGATGCCGCGGTACCCGGCCACGGTACCCAACTCCGGGATACCCGCGGTCGGATTCCGGATACTCCCCTCTGGTTTCCTCCATGCAACTATCCCCCTCCTCCTCCACCCCCTAGGCGCGGTGGATCTGCAGGAGACTCTTGCTTCTTGGTGAGGCTGAGGCCAAGGCTCAGCTCACCAAGGAAATCGAGCAAATCTTACAGCGGCAGTGCCACCCCGGCTCCCGTACGCCCCAGGCGGCACCTCCTCTCCACCTCCAGTTCCCGGGCTTTGCCCTCGGGATCCAGAGAGAGCAGGACACGCATTCTGGGATCCCTCCCAAGGAACCCGTTCCTCCCCAGGCGAGTCAGGAGTCTTACTCTGCTTCAGACTCTTCCTCCCCTTCTCTCGGACTCCTCAGGGCCTCCGATGGGAGTTCCGAGAAAGACGACGAGCCACGCTCTCCATCCAAACCCCGGCCGAGGACTCCTCCGAAGTCTCCTCCGGAGGATCCTTCCTTTATGGAGTTGCTCAGAAAGATCCAGGAAGTCCATCAGTGGCATTCCTTAGAACCAGATCCTCAACGGGTAAAAATCGCCGAGCATCTGGACTTGCCCCTTACGGCTCCTACCTTAGTGCCACCCTGGATTGAGCCTCACGCCCACCTTGTTTCCACTATTTGGAAACAACCGTCTGCTAGCCCACTTCCCAGGAAGTCGAACAGGCTATACCAGGCTCTGGAGGTGTGAGACTTTTTAGACTCTCACCCCGTGCAGACTGGAGTTTGTGATTAGCGCCCGCTCACGGCCGGGTCAACACAGCCGAAGCATGACTTTTCTCCCCGGATAAGGAATCTGCCTTCTGGATCAGTATGGAAGGAAGATCTAGCTTCTTCCACACTGGGGATTAAGAGCCTGAACTACGTTGCACATATGGGGATTACCAGAAGGCCGTCCTTACCCAGGCGGAATCCAAGATCGACTCTCTGCCTGACTCTCGACTCAAGCAGGAGTTGGCCGACCTGGTCCGTTCTGCTCGTTCGGCCAGTCGTCACATTCTGAGGACGACCTACGACTCAGTGGACACTGGAGGACGGAGCTCTGCGTTCACCGCAAGTCTTCAGCGTCACGCATGGCTCCGTGTGTCAGGTTTGGTCCAGGAGGTGCAGTCAGCCATCCAAGAAGCACCTTTCAGAGGTTCTGTGCTTTTCGGTGGTGATGTCAAGGACATCATCACTGATTTGCAGGAGAAGGGGGATGGCCCTTAAATCCGTTGATTCAATGTACCGTCGCCATCCCCCACAGCGCCGTCCCTTTCACAGACGCAGCCGGCCTCAAGTGAAACCTCAGGGAAGGCGGGCCACCAAACGTCGGGCCCCCACAGCTGCCAGGCCCCTGCCGCCCAAAAAAGCAATGGGTGCTCCAGCTGTGGCACTGCCTCACACCACCTGACTCCTTCCCTCTCCCACCGCCTCCGGACGCCCCGGAGGAACCGGTAGGAGGAAGGTTCTCCCTCCACCTTCCGGGTTGGGAGAGGATAACTTTGGATTCATGGGTGCTTCAGATCATAGCAGAGGGGCACTCCATAGAGTTTCTGCAGAAACCTCCACGTCACCCCCCTCTGAACTCCACTTACTCAAGGGACCATTTGCCTTTGGTCAGGGAAGAAATCTCAGCGCTTCTTGCGAAACAGGCTATAGAACTCGTCCCTCCTCACCTCTACAGGACGGGGTACTATTCCCACTTTTTCCTTGTACCAAAGAAGATGGGAGATCTCAGACTTATTCTTGATCTCAGCTCCCTGAACCTGTATGTGGAGTACAAGAGGTTCAGGATGCTCTCCCTTCAATCCCTTTTGTCCCTGCTTCGGCCGGGCCAATGGCTTTGTGCACTAGATATGCAGGATGCGTACCTGCACATCCCCATTCGCCCTTCGCACTGAAAGTACCTCAGGTTTGCGTTCCAGGGGGTCCACTACCAATTCCGGGTGCTCCCATTTGGTCTTTTCTCGGCTCCCCGAGTCTTTACCAAATGCCTGGCGGTGGTAGCTGCCCACCTGCGTTCTTTAGAGACTCAGGTTTTCCCCTACCTGGACGACTGGCTCCTGTCGGCCCCGTCAAGGGAGGAACTCCTGCATTTCCTCTCCCTCACCCGGCAGGTTTTCACTGGCCTGGGTATTACCGTCAACCATTCCAGGTCTCACCTGGATCCTTCACAGAGGCTCCAGTTCATCGGGGCAATTCTCGACACAACTTTGTGCAAAGCCTTTCTGCCTCCGGACTGGGGACCTCCCTCCAGTCTCAGATTTCCCTCCTATCCAGACACTGGGGAAGTCCGGCCCGAGTCAGTGCTCTGTCTACTGGGGCTTAGTATTGACCATCCTGACGATTCACTTGCCTTGCGCCTCCACTGAGAATCTCAGTGGACTCTTCAGTCTCAGTGGGATCAATGAGTGAGCGACCTAGATCATCGGTTCTGATCTCCTCGCCGATGGTAAGAGACTTGCAATGGTGGATGGTTGAGAGGAACCTATACGGGGGTCCCTTTTTCATCCTCCCCGATCAGACTCTGACCACGGACGCTTCAGGCGAAGGTTGGGGAGCCCATCTGGGTCCTCACCGAACCCAAGGCCTTTGGTCAAAGCTGGAGATAGTTCTCCACATCAGCGTGCTCGAGCGGTGCTTTATGCGCTCCAGACCCTTCACCAATTCATCCTTCCCGGTCACCTAGCTGTCCAAACGGACAACATGTGCGAGGTGTGGTACATCAACAAGCAGGGAGGAACTCGGTCCTACCCACTGTGCAGGGAAGCAGTGAGGGTCTGGGATTGGGCAACTCTCCACAATCTTCACCTCACAGCGATCCATGTTCCGGGAGTCGACAATGTCCTGGCAGACAGACTGTCGCTCATCGGCTCTTCCACACGAGTGGGAATTGGACGAAAAAGTCCTAAAAAGCATCTTCCAGGTTTGGGGGACTCCTCAGATAGACCTGTTCACTTCCTCCCAAAACGCAAAGCTTCCAATCTTTTGCTCGCTCGCTGCAGAGCAAGGCGCTTTCTGGAGCGATGTGCTATCTCTAAGCTGGAAGGACAGATTCGTCTATGTTTTTCCCCCAATTCCTCTGGTCCCTAGTGTGTTACAGAAGCTTGCTCTAGAAGAAGCGAGAATGATCCTGATTGCTCCTTTCTGGCCCAGGCAAATCTGGTTCTCTCTTCTACAGCAATACTCAGAGGTTCCTCCTCTTCCTCTTCCTTTGTCTCCAGGATTGCTGACCCAGGATCAGGGGACCCTGGTCCATCTGGGACTCAAGTCCCTTCATCTTCATGCATGGCTCCTACAGACCTAGCCCAATCTCGTTTTGGCGTTTCTTCTAAGGTGGCCAAGATTCTGGTGGAGGCTAGAAAACCCTCCACTAGGTCCACCTACGCCATGAAATGAAAAAGATTTTCTGTCTGGCTGCGTCCAGGAACGTGGAGCCCTTTTCCTGCCCTGTGACTTTTTCTGCTTGAGTACATGCGTCATCTTTTCGACCTGGGTCTCAGTCACTCCTCTTTGAAGGTCCATATGGCAGCTATTTCCGCCTACCATGTCCCTTTCTCTGATAAGGCATTCGCTCAGCTGGAGGTATCCAAAACTTTCCTCAGAGGGCCCTTCATCTTAGGCCTCCTATCCGGACTCCAGCTCATGCAGGACTTAAACTTTGTCCTCGAAACTTACCTTCCTCCCTTTGAGCCTCGCGGCTTCCATGAACCTGAAGTTTTATAAGTGGAAGACAACTCTTCTTGATGGCCATTACTTCTGCTACTTGAATTTCTGAGCTCAGGCCCTGATGTGCAAAATCCCTACTTGATTTTTCACAAAGAGCGAGTAGCTCTTCGCACGAATCCTAAGTTTCTCCCAAAAGTGGTAGCAGAGTCTACCTTAAATCAGTCTATTGAATTATCTGCCTTTTTCACGCAGTACTCCAACCAAGGAGAATACTTGCTCCATACCTTGGATGTCCACAGGATTCTGAGATACTACACTGATAGGACTAAGGATCTCAGAAAGACTGATCAGTTGTTCGTCTCTTTCGCTCACAAAAGAGAAGGCAATGCTGTCTCTAAGCAATGCCTATCAAAATGGTTGGCCCATTGCATCACTTTCTGTTATGACAAGTACAAGAAGACCCTCCCGGGTCAAGTCAGAGGTCACTCCACTCGTGGAGTTGCCGCCTCTGCAGCTTGTTTCAAGAACGTTTCTGCGGCAGACATCTGTGCTGCTGCCACTTGGACTTCAGTCCATACCTTTACTAAACATTACAGTTTGGACATTGCCTCTCGCCGTAGAGCAGGCTTCGGGTTAGCTGTCTTGCAAGGCCTCCTTTCTTGAGTCCTGCTAGATTATGTTCTACTTTTTGGAGTAGTTCCTCCTCCCGGTGCCTTTCGTTTGTTCCAGACTGCATGGGATTCTGTCCTATATGTAATTACCTACTGCAAGAGCCCTCTCGAAGTAAGATAGTACAGTTACGTAAGAACTTACCGTAACAGTAGATCTTCGAGAGAGAGGCTCTTGCAGTAGGTAATACCTTCCCGCCCTCCATCCCCCTAGGCTTTTTCAGCTCCTTTTCCATTTAGGGAAATATCTGCTTCTCTCTCTCGTCCAGGTCTTCTCGGCCTGTAGCGGGAAAGAACTGGAAGGCGGGCGTCTGGGACCGCCCCTTTATACTGACGTCCTCTGACGCCGGTCACCTGACGTGGGGGCGGTCCCCGCCAGGGACTGCTAGCTAGAAATTTTTCCATGGGGTCCTGCCGCCGGCCGGCGTCAATCCTATATGTAATTACCTACTGCAAGAGCCTCTCTCGAAGATCTACTGTTATGGTAAGTTCTTACGTAACTGTACTTTCCTTGTTTTAATTGTGATGTTGGGGTGCTGGAAATGCTGCAGGACTCCACCACATCAGCATCAGCATCAGCATGAACTATTCCTTCCGGATCTGGTGAAAGCCTTGAAAAGAATGATTGCATACTATCCCTGCTTCATCCACGCTTCCTGGGATTTGGTGCTGAAGTAACCAGTCTAGGAATATTTGATGGCCAGTTTGATGATCTGGACTTGCGGTTAATCCCAGGTAGGTGGGGAGAGGAAGTCTGAAGATTAATAGCTGCTGCATAGCTGAATGGTGTGGAGGATTTCAGATTGGGAGAAATATTGGAACGTTGAGGTAGCCCCTGCTCAAGAGTCTTGTCAGAGGTGTCACTTAGATCCATGAGAGCGCGAGTGGGGTTAACAGATTCATATGCTGGTTTTGAATCAGGACGAGCGTTGACAAAGGCAGTTTTCTTAATGAATGCCCTTGAATTTTGGTAGTCCTGAATAAAAGTCCAAGCTTCCCCTGCTGTATCACACTTAACATTTCTACCCTCATCTTGTTGTATAACCAGGGATGCAGAGTATTTAAAGAGGTATGGAACATTATATCTTGAAGCTGCTGTTTCACCTCAAAAAAGGTTTTCCTTTTATTAACAGTTTCAACGGAGAAGTCCTGGTAAAAAGCAATGCGCTCCCCCCCTCCAGACAATATTTTTCTTCCTTCTAGCCAACCGGAGAATTTCTTCTTTAGTAGAGTATCTAAGTAGGTAGGCAATTATTGGTCTCTGCATCCCATTCTTAAATTTTGACCCAAGAGATCTGTGAGCCCTTTCAATTTTAATGGGTCAGGGTCACTGATAACTTAAGATCTCCGGTAAAAAACTCTGAAGAAAAGCAGTCATATTAGATCCTTCCAGACCCTCAGGGACCCCCAAGATACGTATATTGTTTCGGTGACCTCTATTCTCGAGGTCATTGACTTGTTTGGTAGATGGGATATTTGTGAACTTTGTTTCTGTGCCAGTTGTTTGAAGTAGCAGACAAAGTTTGTGAGCTCAGTAATCTTAGTCATTCATGTTAATTCTGGACAATAACTCCTCAGCATTCATGGTAAGAGTTGCAGCAGAAGCTTTAATGTCGGTGACATCCATTTGAAGTCCTGCTAGCATCATTTTAATTTGTTCTATATCGTCCTTGGTAGCAGCAGGTTTAAGATTATCCATGGGAAGGTCTACATTAGTAGGGCGATTTCTTGGATATGATGTTCTACCTGAAGTGGCCTGCATCTTGTGAACATCACGAAATGCCATAAAAAGAAATTTGCTTTTATTTAATTGGAAATTTTTTTAAACTGGGAGAATTTTTGATCTTCTTGTAGCCCTTGCATTCTGACGTTAGTACTACTACACCAATCGTAAATGAATAGCTTTTTCTGTAAATAAAACAAATAAATGCTGGTTGCAGTCTGGAGCTAAACACTCAGCATGCCATCTGCCGTTAGCACTGGCTCGCGCGCCTACTTCCTGATTCTCTGATGCGTCCCCACATTCCGACTTTTGTGACGTCTTTATAAGTCTAGTGCAGGGGCACGCTTCACCCACTTGAACTGAGCATCTTTTTCAAATATTATTTCCCGATTTTAAATCAGGTTTTGGTTTTGGTACCTATTGTTGCTAGGGTTCCACTAACAAGGCTCTTGTTAGTCGAACCCTGGTATCAATAGGTACCCAATCCCGATTTACAGTTGGGAAATTACATTTGAAAAAGACGCTCCATGTAAGTGAATGGAGCGTGCCCCCGCGCTTGAGCTATAAAAACATCATAACAGGTCGAAGTGTGCGGATGCATTGGAGAATGAGGAAGTGGAGAGGGATCTTGCGGCAAGCCCTCGGGGGCAAATTGCATTCCGTTCCCTTTGTTTTGTAGCTGAATAAAAAAAAAATTAGACTAGCCTGGATTTGTGTAATGTGTTTTGTATTGAAAAAGGTGCTCTTTAAACTGTTTTTTATTTAAGCACAGGACTGCCACATAAGCACAGCAGTAAAACAAGTAAATACATTTTAGGAGAGTCAGTAATCCTCAAGTTAATTATTTTGTGCCCCACCCTCAGAAATTGTCTAAGTCCAATCACCTCAACATCACCACCACCACCACCTTCTTGACACTGAAAGGAAAGCATGGCCACCTGAGCGCCCTCGAACACCTAGATCACCTGCATGACAGTACCGTGCGCTGCCTCTGGGTTATCATTGTTTCATTCAAGTAAAGCTTACAGCTGTATATTACCTTTTGTGTTCAGTGCTGTGAAGGTAGCAGGGAGGATCTATTTATTTATTTATTTGATTTTTGGTAACCGGGTAGGTATACTAGACAACATTGTGCCTGTTTTCAGGTATGGCATGGGAAATTACATTTCACAAGAGCACATCAAGGCAACAGTAGCACAATTCAACAAGTGGGGACAATTATCATACAAGCAGTTGTTGTTATACAAGCAGTAGTACATTAGAAAACAGGAGGGGTACAGATATAAAGAGTGACTGATACAAATCAGGGGTTTGCACAAGGTAGAACAAAAGAGTCAAGGAGGGGGACTAGAGAGAGAATCCATGTACATCAGAAAAGTGTCTTAGCTGCAGTAGTGCACCGAGAGTCAGGAGGGGTACAGCTATATAGAACAACCTATACATAACAAGTGTTTGAACAAAGTAAAGCTATACAGGCAGAAGTACATTAGTGTCAGTATACAAGCAGTAGTGTCAAAATACAGGCATTAGTACAGTAGGGTCAGTATACAGGCAGTAGTACAATAGTGTCAGTATACAAGCAACAGTACAGTAGTGTCAATATACAGACAGTGTCAATATACAGGCAGTACAGTAGGGTCTGTATACAAGCGGTAGTACAGTAGTGTCAGTATACAAGCAACAGTACAGTAGTGTCAGTATACAGGCAGTAGTGTCAATATACAGGCATTAGTACAGTAGGGTCAGTATGCAAGCAGTAGTACAGCAGGGTCAGTATGCAAGCAGTAGTACAGTAGTGTCAGTATACAGGCAATAGTACAGTAGTGTCAGCAGATGAGCAGTAGTACAGTAGTGTCAGCAGACGAGCAGTAGTACAGTAGTGTCAGCAGACGAGCAGTAGTACAGTAGTGTCAATAGACGAGCAGTAGTACAGTGGTGTCAGTATACAGGCAGTAGTTCGGTAGTGCCAGTAGACAGGCAGTGTCATTAGACAGGCTGTAGTATGGTAGTGTCAGTAGACAGGCAGTAGTACAGTAGTGTCAGTATACAGTCAGTAGTACAGTAGTGTCCATATACAGGCAGTATGGTAGTGTCAGTATAGAGGCAGTAGTACAGTAATGTCAGTTTCTAGGGACATGGATATGTTGTTCATCCACACTATCTGGCAGGTTCCTTCCCGCTTTAAATCTTGCCGGAAGGTCTTCAAGCTGGCTCCTCCCACCCACCCGGGTGGTAAAACTCTCGGCTCCGCCCCATGATGCCAGATCTTCCTTACCGCTTGGAAGCTCAGGTTCCCTCCTTAACGCTCTGCATGATAGACTGGATCCTAATTCTTCGGTTCGCCCGAAACTCATTTTAAAATTTTCAAGACTTCGGTCATCTTTCTCCCTCGCGGCTGCGATGGACAAATTGACTCCTGGATTTCGGCGGTGCCCTTGTGGGCAGAAGATGTCCAGGACGGACCCGCACTCCACGTGCGTCTGCTGCCTCGGCTTAGAAAATGACCCGCAGGCCTGCGAGTCATGCCATTCGTTTTCGTCCAACGTCCTGGAGGACCGCGCTGCCTGGTTACAGCTTGGGCGCCCCGAGAAGCGCTACCCACCGGTTAAGTTGAAGGAGGCCCGTTGGGCAGTTACCGCGGCGGCTGGCTCGGCTGAGCAACTTGAGCAGATGATCGCCCTCAAGGAGGAGGCGGCCCAGGCCGCATCATCCTCTTCCTCGGTCGCGGCATTTATCCCGCCTCTCTGGGTGCCTCGTGTTCAGCTTCGTTCAAGGAGCTTTGCCAATCCCTTTCCACGAAGGAGGGGCCATTAGGACATTCCTTCCGGTCCAAGGACTCAAGGAATCAAAGTCCCATCATCGGTGTTCGTGGGGAGCGGGAGAGGTCTCCTTCCCGGACAGCCAACTATTGACTCCGGTCAAGGTTGCAGCTAAGGCCGCTGGCTTCACGGTGTCCCGTCAGGCCAGCCAGCGGGACACCCATCGATGCGGTCGAGATTTTCTGACCGTCGGAACGAGCTGTCGACTGGTGAGGCCGACAACCCTTCTTCACGGTTCCCCGGTGGAGACCGAGATCTGCATCGCCCTGGTGCAGCAGTCCCAGTTAAGACTTCCGAGCCGAGGGAAGAGCGGGTGTCCCCCGCTCCTTCCTAGACCCGTCCTCGGAAACACCAAGGATCTCGGTCTCGGACTTCATCTCGGTCCAGCTGATCCCGCCGACATCGGCGGTCTTGGTCTCTGCACCGAGGTAAACGATGCTGCCGCTCATCCTCGTCTTCTTCCTCGGAAGAGGAGAGGCTTCGGCGCAAATTGCGTCGAAGCTTCGAGGACCTGATGTGGCAGCAGTTACTTCTGTCTGGGAACAAGTCAACGCCGTCGCCTTCCCTGGCCATCAAGTGGCTGTCACCCGAGCGGCCGAAACAACCCCTTGCTGTAATCGAGGTGCCCAAGCCTGGGCCGGTTGTTCGTCCGAAACCAGCTGCCCCACCGATTGTGGTGGAACCTCTGCCTACACAACCAAAATCGGGGGCGCCAACCAAGGACTGTCGGTTGGGTCAAGGCCTGCCCCACAGGTTGTCGGTCACCCTCACTCCCGACCGTCCTTGGCAGGTGGAGGGTGGCTCAGGCCCCAGGCAGCTCTTCGCGGACTCCTCCGAGTCCGACAACGACTCCTCCCTGTTCTTCAGACCCATTGACCTGGAGTGCTCCGGGGGCCAGTCGATGGACGAAAGCCCATCGTCCTTCATGGGTTTGCTTCAGCTCATCTCGGAGTCCACTGGGATGCAGCTCGAGCCCGTATCCAAGCGGGCCAAGTATCCCCTCACGGAGATACTGGACTGAGGGGATTCACCCATGGAGGCCTTTCCGGTGGCTGAAGCCATTGCTGGCCCAGTCTTGGAGGTCTGGCAGCGGCCTGCTTCCTGTCCTGCGCCTTCGGCCAGGATGGCCAGGAAGTATGCGGTCCCTACTGGCTCTTTGCCCGGTTTTTCGGAACACCCCTCTGCCGAGGGGTTGGTCACCAGCAGCATTTTCGGTGTTCCGGGGACGCTAGGGACATGGACAAGCCCCCTGACAAGGAGTCCAAAAAGCTGGACTACGCCGGGCGCAAGATGTACACTGCCATCTCCCTTGGCCTTCGCCAGGCCAGCTGGGCTGTGCTGATGGCACACTTCTCCCATGCCCTCATGGGCTCCTTGGATGAGGTGCTCCTTCATATCCCGGCCGACCTGCAGACCACGGTCCGGCAAGTGCGGGACCAGGGTAGGGCAGTGGCTAAGCAGCAGCTCCAAATGGCTCTGGACATTGGAGACTCCTGTGCCAGATCGGTTGTGGCCACGGTGGCCATGCGCCGCAGAGCATGGCTGAGGATATCCACCTTCACGGTGGATATCCAGCACAAATTGGCGGATGTCCCCTTCCTGGGGACCGACCTCTTCAGCCCTGGAGTGGAAGGTCACCTCCAGCGGATCGAAAAGTCCAGTGCCACTCTGGACTCTGTCACCTCCCCCCAGAAGGACAAAGGCCGCCGACAGCAGCAGCACAAGTCCTTTCGTCCTTCTGCGCCTGCGGCACGTCCGGCCCACCAGCACCACGGCCAGCAGGCTCGCGCTTGGCATCCCAAACCCAAGCCCGTGGCTTCCTCCAATAGGAAGCAGGGGGCTAAAGGCCAAGGAGGTCCCTCGGCTGGTCCCTCCTCCAAGCCTGCCCAGTGATGGGTTGAGGGGTGTCGCCCCCAGCCTCGTCACTTCTCCCTGGGTTCCCCCCATGGGGGGACTGCTCCGCCACTTCCTTTCCGCCTGGTCCGCTGTCACCACTGACCAGTGGGTGTTGGAGGTGGTAGGAAAGAGCCTGCCTCTGGAGTTTGAGCAGGCCCCACCCTTCCGAGCCGTGGCCCCTCGGGGGGCTACAGGGTCCACAGCCTCTCTGTTGGCCCCCCGAGTCGATATTGCCCTGCTCCTCGAAAAAGAGGTGATCAGGAAGGTGGCGGATCCTCCTCCAGACCCTGGGTTTGTGTCCAGGTACTTCCTGGTCCCAAAACGGACGGGGGGCTGGTGCCCCATTCTCGACCTGCACGACCTGAACAGGTTCCTAAGGTCTCGGACCTTCAGGATGGTCACTCTGGCTCAGATAATCACATCCTTGGAACGAGGCTTGTGGTTCTGTTCTCTGGACCTTCAGAACGCGTTCTTTCATGTCCCAATCCGTCCGTCCCACCAGAGATTCCTCCACTTCAGAGTGGAGGGATCTCTTTACGAGTTCCGGGCCATGCCCATCGGCCTTTTCGTAGCTCCCAGGGTCTTCACCAAATGCATGGCAGTGGTGACAGCATTCCTGCGGTGCCGAAGGGTCCGGGTGTACCCCTACCTGGACGACTGGCTGATTGCAGCCCCCTCCAGAGTGGAGGTGGGGTGGTCCAGAGATCTGGCCCTCCAGGTTTGCTCTCAGGTTGGCCTCCTCATCAACGAGGCCAAGTCGGAACTCGTGCCAAAGCAGGAGATATAATTCGCTGGGGCAGAGCTCGACTCTCTACGAGCCAGAGCACGGCTCCCGGTGGACAGGACCGAGGTTCTTTCCTCCTTTGCCCAATCATTTCAGGTTGGGCAATCGCGCCCTGCCCGGGACTTCCTGCGCCTCATGGCGGCCTGCACCAGCGTGGTCCGTTGGGCCCGCTGGTACATGCGTCCTCTTCAACGGGGACTAGCCAGCCAGTGGTCACAGCACTTTGATCCGCTGGATCAGCTAGTGATAGTGACCTGGGGGATGTGGGACGCTGTCCAGTGGTGGACCGTTCCAGCACATCTGCAGGAGGGCATCCCGTTTGTCAACCCCGAGCCGACGGTCCCTCTATTGACCGATGCCTCTCTGATTGGTTGGGGTGCCCATCTGGGGGAGCACAGAGCGCACGGCCTCTGGTCCCCTCAGGAGTCCCGATGCCATATCAACCTGCTGGAGCTTCGAGCGGTTTGTCTAGCCCTCACTGCCTTCGCTCCCTTTCTACGGGGTCAAGTGGTTCAGGTCCAGACGGACAATACCACGACCATGTACTACCTAAACCGCCAGTGCGGGACGCACTCCATGCCTCTGTGCAGGGAAGCTCTCCGCATTTGGTCTCTCGTGTGCAGCCTGGAGGTGGATCTCCTCGCCATTCACGTGGCAGGAGCCTCCAACACCCTGGCCAATGCCCTAAGCTGGATTGGGGGGCTGCGTCTTACGAGTGGTCTCTCCTACCGGAGGTAGTACAAGATCTCTTCTCCCTCTGGGGCATGCCTCAGGCGGACCTGTTTGCCTCCAGGGAGAATGCGAAGCTGAGACTTTCATGCCGGCCCCCCTCAGCAGGGCTCGCTGCAGGGGGATGCCTTCTCAAGGCAGTGGACCCCAGGCCTCTTCGCCTTTTCCCCATTTCCCTTGATCCACAAGGTGCTTCTCAAGGCGAGGAGGGACAAGGCGCAGGTGATTCTGGTAGCCCCAGACTGGCCCCGCCAGTTCTGGTATCCAGATCTCCTCAGTCTCAGCTCCAGGCTCCCGAGGTGGCTTCCAGCCCGCCTGGACCTGATCTCAGTCAGTCAGTGGAAGGTATTCCATCCAGACCTTCAATCCCTGCACCTGACGGCCTGGTTCCTGAGCGGCTAGAGTTCCAGGCCTTGGGTCTTTCCGACGAGGTCCTCAACGTCATTGAGGCGTCCCGTAAGGAGTCGACCAGAAAATGCTACGCCTTCAAATGGAAGAGATTCTCCATTTGCTGTCAGGGCAAGGGCCTGGACCCTTCCACCTGTTCCTTGGCAAGCATTCTGGACTACCTGTGGTCCCTTTCTCAGCAAGGGCTTCGGTCGACGACCCTTAAGGTGCACCTGGCAGCCATCTCTGCTTACCGGGCGCGGGCTGGGAAGCAGTCAGCGCAGGAGAAGGTGGTCGGGTGCTTTTTCAAAGGCCTTGATCACATATCCCTTCCGGTGCGAGAACCTCCACCTCCGTGGGATCTACTGCTGGTATTGGCTAAGCTCATGGGCAAGCCACTCGAACCGATGCACAGGTGTGACATCTCTCACCTGTCGTGGAAGACCGCCTTCTTGGTGGCTATCACGTCAGCCAGAAGGATGGGAGAGCTCCAGGCGCTTTCCATCGAGTCTTCCACAGGGACAAAGTTGTCCTGCGCCCCCACCCGAAATTCCTTCCAAAGGTGGTGTCGGAGTTTCACCTTAACCAGCTGTTGACTCTGATGGTGTTCTACCCCAGTCACACCTCGGAGGCCGAATATAGGCTTCATACTTTGGACCCTAGAAGAGCGCTTGCTTATTATGTGGAGCGGACGGCTGAAGTTCGGGGAGAGGTTCGCCAGCTGTTTGTCACCTATCCAGGAAATCTGCAGGGCTGCTACCTGGAAGTCAGCACACACCTTCATCACCCACTACCACATCGACCTTGAGTCATGCCGGGATGCTGGTTTTGGGGCCTCGGTTCTCAATTCTTTATTTCCCAAGTAGGGGGTGTGCGCCTTGCCTCCCTCCTCCCAGAGAACTGCTAGGAGTCTGCCAGACAGTGTGGATGAACAACATATCCATGTCCCTAGAAATACAGGTTACTCACCTGCAACAGGAGTTCTAGGAATGGTATATGTTGTTCATCCACATGACCAACCCAACCTCCCTGGCTTCGACGCACAACCTGGCTTCCAGCGAGCTAGATCTGGCGTCATGGGGCGGAGCCGAGAGTTTTACCACCCGGGTGGGTGGGAGAAGCCAGCTTGAAGACCTTCCGGCAAGATTTAAAGCGGCAAGGAACCTGCCAGACAGTGTGGATGAACAACATATACCATTCCTAGAACTCCTGTTACAGGTGAGTAACCTGTATATACAGGCAGTAGTATGGTAATGTCAATATACAGGCAGTACGGTAGTGTCAGTATAGAGGCAGTAGTACGGTAATGTCAATATACAGGCAGTAGTACGGTAGTGTCAATATACAGGCAGTAGTACGGTAGTGTCAATATACAGGCAGTAGTACTGTAGTGTCCATATACAAGCCGTGGTATAGTAGTGTCAGTATACACACAGTAGGGCAACAACAGCAGAAAGCATAAAAGGGGAGACTGAGATGCCATCATGTCAGGAGGGGTGCATCAAGAGAGAGCGATCAAACACAGGGTATTAAATACTTGATTAGCATTTTTTTTTCCTTGGGACAATACTAACTGTACAGAAAGTATTTATATAGGTTTTCTAGAAGTGGTGTGTTGGTTAAACACAGTGAGGCAAGAGCTATGCATTTTCACAAAGTTTTAGCACTTTTATGAACAAAACGCTAATCAATTTTTAGAGTTAAATAAAACCCTGAAACACATCAGGGTATTGGTACAGTGCAATAAGTATGTAGGCAGAGCAGAATGGGGTGTTGAAGGTCACGGGGTTGGAAGCATTTGCAGGTTATAGGTTGGAAGAGATGGGCTTTGAGGGCTGATTTGAAGGATAGGGTGGAGGTGGAGCAGCAGACAGTTTGAGGAAGAGAGTTCCAAAATCTAGACACTTTAGTATCACTGGAGACTTAATTCCAAACTTGGGGGGTGGGGGGTTAACATGACAGTTGAGCTGGGTATTAATAACTCTGCTAAAACATTTTTTCTATTTTTTTTAAACTAAATTGCTTATTTGACAGTCTTGTGATTTAGAGTGAATGTAAAACAGAGTTTGACTCAGAGAACAGATAATGAAAAGGGACATTTTTTCTCATAAACCAGCAAAGGATATTTCATTAAAAAAATCTCTTTAAAGCTTTTATGTATAACAAAATTGTATAGAAACATTTTCTGTATAACTGTTAATTTTTATAACAACACTAAGGTACTCCTAGGAGTTGGTTTATCAATAGTTAATCCATCCCCCATCCTAGCTAGAGACCCTCATCTATGCCTCAGGCCTCATTACGCACCCAAGGGTTGGATTAATTACTAGTGAACCCAACCCCCAGTCATACCTTAATGCTTAAGAATAGCCAGTTGAAATCTGCTATATCTACCATTCAGTCCTGGCAAGGCTAACGTGTGTAAAGCTGCACTGGAAGGCATCTGTACGTTTTGCATATGATGCTTCAGATGACCCAGAAACGGAAGGGATCAGCTGGCTGTTTGCTCAGGCCAATTTATAGTCCCTTCCCTCCTGAAATGAACTGAAAAAAAAATTAGCAATTAAAGCTCGAGGGACTATTGCCAGCATAAGGTAATGGGCTGTTGTGCTGAAAAGAGCACAAACGTAACTCTTAGATATTTCCTTTAAGAGATTGGAACTACAAGAAATCCCACATATTCGTTTTAGAGGAATCTGCTGTCCATGGTGAACTGCATTGTCTCCTGGACTGACCTTATCATGGTGAAAGAGAGAGTTCTTGGGAGACCTGTAATAAAATGTGTCCACACTGCTAGAGGACATTGTGGACCCTGAAGAGTAGATTGTAAAACTCCTACACCTCTCTCCAGTAGTTCACCTCCATGGACTTTGGGCTGTACTCCTCCCCCATGCCTCTAGGTGGAAGCTGCGTGAGTTCCTAAGCTGGACCCAGGACTGCTTTTGGGGAGCATGTGCTGTAGGGCCTGCTGGCACCAGTGGCTGTTGCGTCACAGACATGCCTGATACCGGCACCAGAACTATTGACAGTGGTAACCAAGGCAACAGGCTCTTTGTCAATATAGACAGCAGGGCACAGACAGTGACATTGCACAGGTCAGTGCTGATGGTCAATGGCTGGTGTCGGTGGACTATGGTCCAGCAACTGAGTTCTGCTACACCACAGAACCTCTAGGCTGCTGTGGCAACAACAGTGCTGAGTGCCTATCAGTCTTGTACTCTGGCTGTCAAAATGACTGAACCAGGATTCAGTGCTGGGTGGCTGGCGATGGTTCGGCCTTCTTGCCAAGTCTGCAAGGCTGGCCAAAGGCTTGTGGCTGGTGACATCAAACTGATGACTTTGACCGTGGCCTAGAGCCTGACTAGGGTGCTGCATCACACTTTCTCCAGTGTTACAGTGCTGGGAATTTACCGCTTATGTGCTTCATGGCATCATGTTCTCAATTGGCAACTCCCAAAATTGATGGAGGAACAGGCACCACTAAGGCATCCACCGAACTTCTTGGCTAATGTTTTGATGGCAGTACATGTAGTGAGCCTGGCATACACCGCAGAAGAAAGTCATAACGGTGTCATTGGAGAAAAACTGTGCCATGTCTGTGACAGTGGTTGGTCAACAGCATAAATTGCAATGGAAAAAAATGGGTATCCATAACCTTGAATGAGGGTGTCAGCACACCGTTTGTGGTGTGTGATGTTTGTGAATCTCTCCAAAGCTTTTGACCTTGTGGACCACATAATTATTTTGTACAGGTTAACGAGTATGAACACTGGGGTTACCACTGAAGCATGTGAATGGTTTGAGTCCTAATAGGTGCCAGAGGTTGGAAGTGGGAGGCTATCAACCGAAAACCCACCGATGAGTCCGGCAGGGCTCGATGCTGGGCCTTCTACTGTTTTTGATATATATTAAACTGCCAAATTACACTACCCATACACACATTTGTCTGTGTGCCAACAACACAGTGCTTCTAGCCTCTGGACACAATTTCCAGAAGGTAGAACACAACTTACAATAGGATATTACTGAGACTTAGGACTGGTTCTGTAAATTGGGGTTCGTAAATGAACTAAAAACAAAACACAAGTGATGGCCTTTCACCCCTGTCGTCACATAAGGGAAAAGGGGACAACACAGAAATGTAGAATTTGACTGTAGATAAGGATTCCTTGGCCCACCCAGTTTGCTAATTTTTTTCCTTGCCTCGGCTGTCACTGCAGACCACTTGATCTCCGACTCCCCCCTCCCTTGCGTTCTGCTAAGATTCCCTTTTGCCTGTCCGTGCCTTTTTGAAATGCTTTCTTGAATCCCACCACTGTTTTCGCCCCCACCACCTCTGCTGGAAGACTGTTCCAGGCATCCACCACTCTTCTCTGGGTAGAAATGGTTCCTCACATCTCTCTTGAATTTACCCTCTTCATGTTTCAATGCATGGCCGCTTGTTCTTGTCATCTTTTCCTCTGAAACATACTCCCTTCCTGTACCTTATTTACCTCTCTGACGTATTTACAGGTCTCTTATCACTTCACCCCTCTCCTTCCTCTCCTCTCTTCCAGGCTGTATGTATTGAGATCCTTCAGTCTCTCCTTGTAGGGCTTCTGATGCAGACCCTGCATCATTTTAGTTGCTCTCCACTGGAGAGCCTCCACTCTGTCTATGTCCTTCCTGAGATGTGGTCTCCAGAACTGGACACAATACTCCATATGAGGTCTCACCTGCAATCTATACAGTGGCAACATAACCTCCTTCTTCTACTAGTGATAACAGTCCCTGTGCACCCCAACATCCCACTGGCCCTATCAACTGCCTTGTCACAGTAGGTTGCACACTCGCCTCTGAGGCCGGAAGAGCAGAAGGTTATGGACTCTAGCCCCACACCAGGAACTTGGAGGTAAGTCCCAATACCATTACTGACACTAGTGCAGCATGAGGGGAATGCTGTACTCCTGAGGTGCTGTCTTTCTGATGAGATGTTAAACCGAGGTCTCTTCTGCCTGGTGGTGGTTCAGGTGGACATTAAAGATCCCATGGCACTTCTCGAAAAGAGAAGGGGGATTTCCCCAGCGTCCTGGCCAAATTCCCTCAAAACTACCACCAACAGCAGTTGGGTTCAATTTCAGTTGGCTTTCATCTGTAAACACCCTCCCACCCCGGACAAAGCTGAAAATAGGCAGAACTGCCTAGCCCTCCTATGCCGGTCAACAAAACTAAATAAAATAAATAATGGGTATTGATTCATAAATAATACACCTATATTTCTAAAATAAGTCAAGAAGTTAATAAAGTTTGCAAATAGCTATTCAAGGTCAAACAGCATGTTTTAGGTTAAAGAACCCCATTCATTTAACAATAACATCATTGATCTTTAGCAATGTAATTTACAAAGGTTGCTATATTTTCCTAAAAACTTCCTCTTTATCAGTTGCATTGTAACTATCATTTGCTGTACATATGCTCGTATAAGGCCACCATGAGACTCGGAGCCGTCGGCTGTGGCCAGGATTTCACGTGGCTATTAGCGTGTGGAACCTTGGAATTAAGCAATAATGCCCAACAGGGTGTGTGTCATGCTGGGATAACGTCATGCCTCAGGTGGTTAGGCATGAAGCTGCAGGCCGAGTGCGTCCAACAACTGAGGCGTGACATTATCCCAAATGACACACACCCTGGAGGGCATTATTGCTATTATACAAAGGCTCATTGTTGTACAGAATAAAAAAAATCATTTTAAAGATGTTTTTGTGTGGAAAAATATTTTTGTTATTTAAGAGAAGAGGAAACCATCCATGGCATGCTCAATCTCATCTGCAGGTTCACAGTGAGGCTGAGACTAGACCTGTGATGTTGTGCTGAGATAACATCACGGGTCCAGCCCAAGACTGACCAATCAGAGTCCAGGATTTTTTCTTGCCATTGTATAATAACTGCTTACAATCCAGAGTTCAGGATCAATTGGCAGATTAATTTTTGTTGTATTTGTACAAAACTCCCTTACATATTTCCAGGCTATTAGAATTTTGGACAATCCCAAAGCATGTGTGATAATGATGCATGGAGATGGTTACATCTCCAGCAGGGTCCATTCTGTAGAAGACACATGGACTCTTAGTCTTGCAGGATAATAGTGAACTATTTTAAATTGAATTAATTTTCCTTTAATGGCATTGCTGGCATTAAAAGCATTAGTCCAAATTTCCTTCCCACTTTCATTATTGATAGAAATATTTACGTCTATCTGCCGGTGAGATCTGGCATCAGATGTAGGAGAAGCTGGAGACTCTGTGATGGTTTTGTATACCATACTTGATCCATTCTGAAGTGCAGCAACTTGGAGGAATTTGTCACATTTCTCACATAGATACACAGATACATAGACACTGTTGGCAGATAAGGGTCTATGGCCCACCTAGTCTGCCCATTTGAGCTTGTAAGTTCCCTTTACATTTTTCCAGAAGTCTGTTGCCCCTTACCCCGACCTCCTTCTTTTCTAAAACAATGTTATCTGAAGAAACCAGTACATTTTTAATGCATACATAATTACAGAATTGAAACCAGTGCAGTCCAAATGTTTCCCTAATGTTTTTGAAGGATCGTGTTACCAGTACTGGGTCTGTAGCATCATAAACACTTAGGATTTTGTCATTTTCCGCATGTTGGTTTAATTTCTTGTTGTAAGCTAGGATTAGTCCATAGAGGAATACGTTGTAGCGGAAAAGTGTCCCATCCCAAGTGTTGCTTAAGTGGCATTATGGCTTTTTTTTTTTTAAAGTTCTGTTTACGCACCAACCGACTGGGGCATTTCTCAGGCTAGCTCACACAACCTGGTCCCCTAACCGCCTGTCTGAACCACTCTCCCTGGCCAAGTTTCAGGTTCAGGACTCTCAACTCGCCAGACCCCCTTGGAGAGGCTGAGAGTCCCCAGAGTGGATTCGGGGATCGTGGCCGACAATGGGCATGTAGGGCTTCGGTCACCGGAGGTTTGCCGTCGCCTCACCTGGCTGATAGGTTTTTCTAACTTAAGCCCCCAAGCTGGATGCTGTGTAATGATGTCACTAGACGCCCACTGCAGCTCCAACCTACTACCTACAGTCCTGTCTCGAAGTTACCCCCAGCTACCGCTGGGAGCCACTGCTTGTGTGAGCAGATCGTGGATTCTCCCCCCCAGAGAGGAGAGCTGTCCACAGACGCTCAATCCTCTCTCTCCCCTGCCGACTTGGGTGGGACTTAGTACTGGTGGGTGGCTTGATAAATAGAAAATCAGAAAATCTATTTGGGGATATTAGTTTATGTTCTAAAGTCACCCATAGATGTGTAAGGTAGCTTGAGTTTATGGAGAACAAAAATGTATCCTGTTTTATTAAGAATGCTTGTTCATGGAGACCGAGTGATGGGGCATTGCTCTGGCATGCTGGCGACCTGGGTTTCCGTCGAGCCCAGTCAACAGAAATGGAAGCCGGCAGGGAGGGAGTTAGAGCATCTTTTGGATGCTTCCCTCCTGTGGGGTGGGTGGTGTTGGTCCGCTTGACTGGCAGCTCCTGGTGGTGGCTAGTGGAGGCGGTCTAGGCAGTGTGCAGCAAAATCCATGCTGCTGATTGTCCCACCCCCAGGGATACCACTGCTGCCACACAGTGTGGGAGCGGCCCCAGAAAAGAGGAAACTCACTTGCCCGGCCACCGAATGACATCTGCCTTGTTCCCCCTGCCTCATGTAGCCTCGCTCAGCTGCAACCTTCGATCCTCCTGGCTTCGGCTCCGGTCAAGGTAGCGGAATAATCTCCTCTTCTTTGGTGCCCAACCGTTGCCAGTATGATGGGGTTGATTATTTAAGAGATAGGATATTTTTAGGAGCAATAATCATTTTAATTGAATTAACTTTGCCTCATAGAGACAGAGAGAGTTTGGCCCATTTCTGTAATTCTGATTCTACTTCCATTAACAAAGGTTCTAGATTAATAGAATCAGTTTAGATAAATCATTTCAAATTTTCAATCCAAGGTATTTTTCTGGCCAAGATAACGTTTTATATTATAACAACTTTGTAACTCGACGTTTTGTGGTAAAACAGGTCTGCCTTGAAAATAGGATAAGTATCTTGTCCTAATGGTGATGTATACCTTTATGTGACAAAAAAAAACTTTCACTACTACTACACCACTAACATAATGAAACAGAATAAACGAGAAAAAATCTTTGGCTACATTTAACAAAAAGTATTTGCTGGTTGCTGGTTCGACAGGCACTCCTCTGCATGTCAAAAAAAAATAAATCCTGTGAGGTCCTGACGCCATCAACTCACTTTGCAATGTGTGTAGCTGTATGGGAGAGATTATTTCAGTAATGTAATGTTCACGATAAGAAACCTTTTCACCAGCAGAGTTTCAATTTTCAGTGTTCCAAAATCAGCTGGGTAAAGTTCCACAAATTATTTCAGCAGTTCTCTAAATATTGAATGACTCTGCAGACATTTTAAACATTGCAGATTTTTGCAAACAAAAAAGAAATGCTTCTGATTACAGATGCAATTTCTGTACAGTTTAACCAAAATCTGCTGATATTATGCATTCCACTAGGGAGACCCCACCATTTTGCCCAGCCCTAGAGTGAGTGAGTGAATGCATGTGTAAACGTCCCCCAGGTGAATGTGCAGAAAGGATAGTGCAGTTGGGGAAAAGGAATTACATCTAGTTGGGTTCACCTTAGAAGTGGGTGTGGGTGTGAGTGCTTGGTGTACAGTGCATTTTAACCCCAACCCCTCCCTTGTTTGGGGCAGGGTTCATATTTATCTTTCTTCTTTGGTGCAAAATGCATTGATCACCCCACTCAGATACTTGGGGCAGTGAGCAGTTTTCCTCCACTTTTCTGAGGCAGGATGTAGTGTCCCGCTCCCTGATTTAGGGATGGCGAATTTCACTACCTCCCCCAGTTTGGGGCAGGTTGCATTTTTATCCCCTTGTTGAGACAAGGCGCATTTTACCCCCTTGTTTAGGGGCAAGGAGTATTTTTACCTCCTTTTTTGGGTATAGTGTGTACCTTTACACCCTTGTTTGGGACAAGGTGCATTTTAACCCCCTTGTTTAGGAGCAGAGTGTATTTTAACCTCCATTTTTGGGTACAGTGTGTACCTTTACACCCTTGTTTGGGGTAGCGTGTATTTGATCTCTGTTGTTTGGCGGAGGGTGTATGAGGGACAGAGCATATTTTGACCCACCTTGTTTGGGGCAGGGGGGTTTGTTTACCACTTCCCCCCTTGTTTGGAGGAAGGGTGTGATCTTCCTGGACATAAAGTCTCCACCACTCATTCACACTAGTGGGACTACGCTGGAGGCGCTAGGACCCAGCTGGAGCCAAAAATCTTCAGGAGGTCCGGTGCCAAGGTAGGACTGCGCATGCACGGCACTGTGAGACTGGCTCACGCTGTATAGGCCATCTCGACATTGACCCTCCAACCGCCTCGGTGCTTTTTCCCCCCACCGTCGAGTGCGCATCAGTGATGACGTTGCTCGCCTGCCGGGAGTCAGATCTTCACGTCTGTACGATAGCAGCATAGTCGTTCAGTATTTGATTAGTATATTTATTTATTTTTTAAGTTTTTATTCGTTTTAACGAAGAAAAGTCTTCTTCAGTCTGCCTTCGACGGAGTTGACCATGAACGGGGCCAGTGATGGTATGGAGACTTCACTTGAAAGCTGTTTTAGCAGCAGGGCTGGGTCTGGTCTGCTGCCCTCTTCGGAAGGGTGGTCTGACCACGGGTAGTCCGGCGCTCGGGAGGAAGGGCAGTCCTCCTGAAAGCACAAAAGGAAGCAGGCCCGTTCCTGATCGAAGTCTGGGATCTGGCACCGCTCAACCTCGAGCTCTTCTTTCTACCACTGGTCGAAGACGAAGTGGTACAGCTCGAGGTCGCCCGCTGGTACATCTGCATGGAGATCGTTGGTAGTGGGGGACAGGAGGCTAACCCTGGCTCCATTGGGATCACCTGCAGCCTCGGTTCCTAGCGACTGTGATCCTCCGCTCCATAGTCCCTCCATGCCCCCTGGGGGGGGTCTTCCGTTGAGCAGTTTCATCATGGGGCTGCTCTTATGGAGCAGTGGGTCAGGTGGTTGTCTCGACTGACCTTGTCTGCAGACCTGACTCTGGGGCCTTCGGGCCTGGGGGCCATGGACCCACGGGGGAAGCAGTTGGGTCAGCCTGGTCGCACAACACCTTCTTCAGTGCTGTTGACGCCACTCCCTTGTGCTTCCCCCCCACATGGCTGCGGCGCAGGGGTCAGCACAGGTACTGCCGTCTTCTACTCCTTATCAGACTTTCAGATCTCCAGCTTTGGGTGCCCCAGTGCAGGGTTTGGGAAATCCAGGCGCTTGGCCAGCACCGCCCTCAGCTCTAGGCTTAGTGGTGCTGCTCCTGGTGCCATGCACAGTCCTGGCATCTGCACCGCCGTAGGTGCTGGGGTTTTCAACTTCGATTCGGGTAGCACCTCCTCCTGTTCTTCTTCCTCCCTTTCCTATCCCTTCTGGGTTAGTAGGAGATTATATTGAGTCTGATCCTGATCTACAATTAGGGAACGATCTGGATGAAGATTCGTCCTTTGGAGTGGAAGGTAAGCCCTCCACTTCAGCAGAGGCTTAGGTCAAGGACCTTTCTTTTAAGTCTCTTCTGAATAATATGAATTCCACCCTTTCTCGTCAGACTTCTGAGGTGGATCCTGGTAAGCTTTTGCACCTTCAATATTTACATGTTCCTGAAATTCCCATGGAATTGACACCACCAGTGCAGCCCTCTTTCACAAATGGTGTGGGACACACTGGCACTCATCCCTTCTGTGGCCAAGTCCGTAGACAGGAAATATGCTCCCCCTAAGGATAGGACAATCCTTGCCTCTCAAGCCTTTGCGAACGCCATAGTAGTTTTGGCAGAGAAAGACAATGCAATTCTTCCCCAGGAATCCATGGCCCATCCAGTAAATAGGAACATAGGAAGAAGCCAGCAGAAGACCATTTGGTCTATCAAGTCTGCTCATATTGCAGGGTCCACAGCTTGAGCTAATGTCCCTGCCCTCCCTCCCCACTCCTCCCATCCTCCATACCCATGATCTTTACCTTCCCCCATGCCTATCCCAGTCTTTCTTAAAGCTGCCCACTGTCTTCAACGAGATGACCTCTTCCAGCAGCACATTCCAAATGTCCACCACTCTCTCTGTGAAGAAGTGCTTCCTGACCTCCCTCCTAAACCTCCCACTCTCCAACTTAAGATTGTGTCCCCTCGTGTTATGGTTGTCACTTACCTTAAACAGACTCTTCTTATCAACGTTATTTATCCCTTGCAAGTACCTGAAGATCCCAGTCATGCCCCCTCTCTCTCTCCTGTCTTCCATGGAGTACATGATCTTACTTCGAGTGGGAGCTCTTGTAGCAGCTATTACAATCAGGACTATGCCATAGGCACTAGGACCCTCCGGAAAACTTCTCAGCCAGCAATACCCAGCAGGGACTGCCCCCGATGTCTGCTCCACCCTTGCGTCAGCCCTGGTACAAAAGGGGTGGACCCAGCTCCACCCCAGTTATTTTCCCGCCGCGTCCCGTGCACGTGAAGAGTTCCTGCTCATCTTGGCTTACCAGCCCAGCTAAAGAACATCGTTTTCCGCTTGTTTTGCGATTTCTCCATTAAAAGTTTTGACGGTTTCAGTGCCTACTGACGCATGTCGTCACCGTCATCGGTCTCCTCGATGGGGCCCCACGTTAATAAGTGTGGTTGCAGATGCCAAATCCAGTCTCAAGATGGTCATCGGCAGTGCGTTTTCTGCCTGGGGCCTGACCACGACATCGTGGCCTGTTTGGCCTGTCAAACGTTCACCAGCCGCACCAGGATCCGCCGCTTGAAGGCCCTGAAAGCGCATCTGCTGAAACAGAAGATGGATCTGCACACCTCAGGGGAGAAGCAGAAAAAGGACAAGTCTAAGCGGTCCCGCGAAAAAGACCGTAGTCAGTCCCGGCACCGGTTCAGGTCCCGGTCTTGCTCTCGCTTGCGGCCTTCTCCCAAGACAGCCCATGGATCCAAGGGCTCAGGTGAGCATCCCAAGTCAAAAAAAAACCAGGCTAAGGCTGTACCTTCGGGGGAGAGGCCAGTGAAGCCCAAGGTGAGTCCGCTCAGGGTCACCGTTAAACCCTCTGAGGCGCAATCTTTGGCCTCGCCTTCCAAGGCCCCGGCGCCGCCAGTCAAGAACGCGCCTACGGAGTCCAAGGACACTCCCATGCCCCCAGTCGGGTCCCCATCGTTGGTCCCCTTACCGACGCCGGGTGGTGGGGTGACAGAGCTGAACTCAGCCGGCAAAGGGGCTGCATCATCATCCCCCAAGTCCTCCTCCTCCTGGGGCTCAGAAGTGGGCTCTCCTGCGAAGGTAGACGTCCCGGATATTCCGTTTCTTGGGAAAGCGGCCTCTGCTTTTCCGAAGAATGAGCTCCAGGATCTGTTTTCTTTCTGGTGGGGACAGTTCCAGAAGTGGACCCCCCTCGAAGCTGGCCCCATCACTGGTTCCAGACCCTTCAGGTGAACCACAGCCAGGAGGTGCTTCTTCCCCGAGGAAGACCCCCGACAGGCCGCTGCCTACTTCTACTAAGGCTTGTTCCTGGTCACGGTCCGTTGACTGACACCGGTGCTCTACCAGATCTGGTAGCCGACGCTGGGTCAGGTCTTACACTAGGAGCTGTTCCCATTCTGCTAGATGGGACCGCTCCCGACATCAGTCTCCTGACTAACGTCGGTCTCTGCTCTGCCGCCGGTCCCATGACCGTCGTCGGTCTTCGGACTGACATCGGTTGGTGAGCCACCAATGCTCGAGTGGGGCTAGTCATAAGGATAGGTTAGGTCTTGCTACTCGTCACCCAGTAGACACTCCTCCTCTTCGTCTTCTACCTCTTCCTTTTCGGGAATTGAGGGTTCCCTGGGAGAGAAAGACCAGCCCTGCTCGCCTCCTGATGATCCCACTTTCATGGACGTCATGAGGCACATCCAGGCCTCCAATGAGCCGGACACGGAGGACCTGGATCCGGAATGCCGCCGTTTGGCTAAGTACCTGAGGCAGAAGGATCCCAAACCCTTGGTTGTTCCTCCTTTAGTGGACACTTTCCAAGACCTCACCAAAGTAACCTGAAAGCGTCCAGCTTCAGTCCTGGCAGTTCTGAAAAAATCAGACAGGGTGTATAGAGCCCCGAAGGATGAACCATTCTTGGCTGAACATCCTCAGGCAGACTCGTCAGTTATTACGGCTGCTCACGACAAATCTAAGCAGCCTAAACATCTCAGCTCACAGCCTCCCGACCCAGAATCCCACTACTTGGACCAGGTGGGCAAGAAAGTCTATTCTGCCTCCACCTGTTCAGTTAGGTCCCTGAATTTCCTTACGCACATGGTCCAGTACCAGAATGTGTTATGGGAGCAGGGACAAGACCTGGTTAATGCCTTGCCAGACTCCGAGAAGAAAACAGAGATTCTGGACCTTCTCAAATCTGGCTTGGACATGTGCACACATGTTTTGCGTGCCTCGTATGACACTGCGGATACGGCAGCCAGAGCATCAGCATTAGGTGTCTGCCTCGGGTGACATTCCTGGTTGAGGGTCTCGGGCTTTCATCAGGATCTGCAGTCCGGAATTCGGGACTTACCGTTCCAGGGTTCTGTGTTGTTTGGGCCGGAGTCAGAGTCTTTGATCTCTCACCTCCAGGAGTCAGGCAAATCCATCTGGTCTGTCTGCCAAATGTACTGTGGAGACCAGCGGAGACAGTGAAAGTGGCCATTTCAGAAGCCCTCAGGTGGTCAAGCCCATGGTAACCAACAGGGCCAGAGAGGAGGCTTTCGGAGGAGAGCTGGCAACCAGCAGCCTGGAGGCGCTCTTCCCCGTGGCCCCATGTCCTCCCAGGCCTCTCTGCCCACCCCAGGCTCTGCCCAGTGACTCCCTTCCGACTCCCCCTTCTCCGGCAGAGGTACCAGGGGAGGTGGTAGGGGGTTGCTTCTCCTTGTATCTTCAGGGATGGAACTCAGTAACTTCAGACAAATGGGTCCTAGATGTCATAAGGAGAGGACACACCTTAGAGTTCACGAAGATTCCTCCAGTCACTCCACCAAGGTTCTCCAGATATCCTGCTTCTCATATTCCTCTCATAGAAGGAGAGATACAGGCCTCCTTGCAAAAAAAGGGCAATAGAACCAGTCCCTCTGAGTCAACGGGAAAGGTCCCAAAAAAGACTCAGGACCTTCGTCCCATTCTGGACCTAAGCTCGCTAAAATCTTTATATAGAGTACGAAAGGTTCCGAATGGTGACCCTTCCGGGTCTTCTTCCTCTGCTGCACCAAGGGGATTGGCTCTGCTTCCTCGACATGCGAGATGTGTATATGCACATCGGGGTCTTTCCCCCTCACAGGAAGTTCCTGAGGTTCCACTTCCAGGAGGAGCATTATCAATTTCGAGTTCTTCCGTTCGAACTCTCTTCCACTCCTCGAGTCTTCACAAAGTGCTTGGCAGTAGTGGCTGCAGCTCTAAGACATCAAGGGCATTATGTCTTCCCTTACCTGGACGATTGGCTGCTAGCAACCCCCGTCAAGGTCACACCTGCTTCAAGCTCTCAGAGATACCTATACACTCTTCCGAGACTTGGGGATCACCCTGAACCTTCCAAGGTCTTCCCCAGAGCCCAGCCAAAGACTCGTCTTTATTGGTGCAGTCCTGGATTCGGTCCGGGGCATGAGATAGCCGGATCTGTTCTAGTAACTCCTCAGGTCTCAGCAAGGACCTTCCTCAGACATCTGGGGCACATGGCAGCGGCCATTCCAGTTACTCCACTGGCCCGCCTCCACATAAGAATCCCACAGTGGATGCTCAGGGTGCAGTGGGATCAGTGCTCAGATGACCTGGACCACATGGTCAGAGTCACGGAGCCAGTAAAGCGAATGCTTCTTTGGTGGATGGATCCACTCAGTTTGGAAAGAGGGGTCCCCTTCCATCCGGAGACCCCAAATCAGGACCCTTACAACAGATGCCTTGGATTTGGGGTGGGGGGCGCACCTAAGGACTCGCCGAACACAATGCGTTTGGACCCCCAAGAAGCGCAAACTCCATATCAGAGTCCTGGAGATGTGAGCGGTCCTCAATGCGCTACACGCTTTTCAGGAGCACCTCATGCCAGGTTCTCTTCTGGTTCAGAAGGACAACATGGCGGTTGTCTTCTACATCAACAAGCAAGGGGAACTCATTCTTACGTCCTGTGCAGGGAGGCGATGACAGTCTGGTATTGGGCACTAGAAGGGCACATCACTCTCTCCGCGCTGCATGTTCCGGGTGTCCTCAACGACTTGGCTGACAGTCTCAGCAGATCTCGGTCCAGGGCGCACAAGTGGAGCTCCTATAGTCAGTAGCGGAACAGCTGTTTGATAGATGGGGTCATCCAGAACTGGACTTCTTTGCATCACCATGCAACACCAAACTGCCACTTTTCTGCTCGCGAGAGCCCACGCCTGGTGTTTTCTGGCCAGACATGTTGTTCCTATGTTGGGCAGGGAGGTTTCTTTATGCCGTTCCCTCCCTTTCCTCTCGTCCAGAGGATTCTATTGAAGTTACAGGCCGAGGGGGTGCGAATGATTCTGCTCGACCTGCTGTGGCCTCGGCAGATTTGGTACCCACTACTTAAGCGGCTTTCAAGGGAACCTCCAATTCTGCTGCCAGTATGCTCGCAGTTGCTGTCCCAGGATCAGGGCTCACTGGTTCATCCCGATCTCCAATCCTTTCACCTTCATGCATGGCTCCTTCAGATGTAGCAAAGCACAGGTACTTGGTATCGCCAGAGGTGGCAGAAGTTCTTGTGTCGGCAAGGAAGCCCTCTGCGCGCTCCACTTAAGCTATGAAATGGAAGCATTTTTGTTTGTGGGCCTCATCTCACCATCTGGATTCTGTTTCCTGTCCAGTGAACTTAGCTCTTCAGTATCTCCTCTCCTTATACCAACAAGGCTTGAGCTACTACTCCGTTAAGGTGCACATGTGGGCCGTCTCGGCTCCTATCCCACCCTGGGACCTCCTTTTTGTGTTGGAGTAGCTTACCCTTCCTCTGTTTGAACCTGCAGCAGATTGTGAGCTGTGATACCTGTCTTGGAAGGTTTGTTTTTTAGTTGCCATTACTTCAGCTCGAAGAGTTTCCGAGCTTCAGGCTCTGATGTGCAAAGAGCCATACTTAATTTTCCACAGGGAAAGGGTTTCCTTGAGGCTGAACCCTAAGTTTCTTCCGAAAGTGGTCTCGGAACTGACCCTCAACCAGTCGGTTGACCTTCCAGTTTATTTTCCTTCACCCTCTAACAGAGGGGAGGCTCTCCTTCACACTTTGGACATTCACAAGACGCTTGGGTATTACCTTAAGCGTACGGCTAATCACCGTAAATTGGAGCAATTGTTTGTGGCCTTTGCGACACAACACTTGGGTAGACCGGTGTCTAAGCAGACCATTTCTAAATGGATTGTCCACTGTGTCTCTTTCTGCTATGAAAAGCACAACAAGCCCTTCCAGGTCTGATTAGGGGTCACTCCACCAGGGGTGTCTGCTTCTTTGCTGCACTGCGGGCGATCCATCAGAATATTTACTTGGCTGCTACCGAATTCAGTGCATGCTTTCGTAAAGCACTACAGCTTGGACATTGCCTCCAGACGCTATGCTGTCTTCGGCCAGGCAATCCTTCAGGGACTATTGTCTTGAGCCTCTGTGTCCAGCATACTCTCTTCCACCTCCCGGGGTCAATTACCTCTTTGGCGAGGGACTGCTTGGGATTCAGTCCTGATTGTAATAGCCTGCTGCAAGAGCTCCCACTGTAAGTAAGACAGTACAGTTACGTAAGAACTTACCGTAACAGTAGATCTTCGAGAGGAGCTCTTGTAGCAAGTGTTACTTTCCCACCCTCCTTCCCCATCTAAGGTGTACAGAATTCCATCTTCGAGCTTCGCTCCATTCTCCTGTCAGGACTTGTTCTTGGGACTTGGTGGCTAAACTGGGGTGGAGCTGGGTTCGCCCCCTTTTGTACCAGGGCTGACGCCGGGGTGGAGCTGACATCGAGGGCGGTCCCTGCTGGGTTTTGCTGGCTGAGACATTTTCCAGAGGGTCCTAGTGCCTGCGGCATAGTCCTGATTGTAATAGCCTGCTGCAAGAGCTCCTCTCGAAGATCTACAGTTTCAGTAAGTTCTTATGTAACTGTACTTTCAGTGCCCTCAACCTCTCCTTGTATGCCTTTCCCTGCTGACCGACTGTCATTTTTGTAGCCCTCCTCTGGACCTTCTCCAGCAGGTTAATGTCCTTTTTAAGGTGTGGGCACCAGTACTGAACTCCATAATCTAGATGCGGCCTTACCAGTGACTTGCACAAGGGCAGTATAACTTCCTCTCTCTTACTACTGATCCCCCTAGCTATGCATCCCAGCATCTTGTTTGCTTTTACTGCTGGTTTCCTGCACTACATGGAGTGCTTCAGGTCACTAGTGATCATCACTCCCAGATCTTTCTCCTCCTCTGATGCAGATACTCGGACTCCACCCAGGTAGTACTGTGTCCTGAGATTCTTGGCTCCAATATGCATAACTTTGCATTTCTTGGCATTGAAGCCAAGCTGTCAGATCCTGTACCACCTCCCCAGCTTTTCCAGATCTTCCTGTAGGTCCTGTATCCCTTCAGCTGTGTCCACTGTCCCACATAGCTTGGTGTCATCTGCAGATAGGCACATTTTTACCTTAATGCCATCCCCAATGTCATTGATGAAGACATTGAACAACACCGGCCCCAGCACAGAGCCCTATGGGACCCCATTGGTTACCTCTGTGGTGCCAGATAACTCTCTCTCCATAACCACTCTCTGGGTTCTGCCCCTCAGCCAGTTTTCCACCCATCTGGCCATCTTTTCCCCAACTCCAAAATCTACCAACTTCCTGATCAACCTTTTGTGGGGCACAGAGTCAAAGGCCTTGCTGAAATCAAGATAGAGGATGTCTACCGCTTGGCCCCCATCTACTGTCTTAGTGACACAGTCAAAGGAAGTCAATCAGATTTGTTTGACGTGATCTCCCCCCCATGAACCCATGCTGCCTCTCATCCTGGAGACCATGCTCCTCTAGATATTTCACCAACCTTTCCTTTAGTATGGTCTCCATGAGCTTGCCCACAGTGGAGGTCAGACTGACTGGTCTGTAATTCCCTGGATCATCCCTGAGATCGCTTTTGTGGAGGGGCACTACGTGTGCTGTTCTCCAGTCCTGTGGTACCACGTCTGACTCTAGTGAACTATTAAATAGGTCAGCTAGTGGCTCTGCCAGCTCCTTAGCCAGTTCCTTTAGTACCCTTGGATGTACTCTGTCCGGGCCTGGTGATTTGTCCACCGTCAATGCCAGCAGCCCCTCCCTCACTCTGTCCTCCTCTATCACTACATCTGTGTTCCCCTCCCCCTGCTCCTCTTTTTCCTCCGGAAGGCAGTGGTCCATGTTTCTCCCTGGTGAAGACAGAACAGAAGTATTCATTTAGTATCTCTGCTTTTCCTCCATTATTCTCCACCCACTCCACCCCTTTCTTAAGCCTAACAATCCCTTCCTTCTTGTCCCTTTTCTCACTTGTATGGTGAAAGAAAGCCTTCTCTTGCATCTTAATTCCTTCCGCTATCTGCAGCTCCTTCTGTATCTTTGCTCGCAGTACTTCCTTATTTGCTTCACTAGCCAACCTTAGGTAATTTTCCCTATCCACCTCTCCCTGTCTTCCTGAATTTTCTATTGGCCAGCCTCTTGTCCCTTACTGCCTTGGCAACTCCAGAACTGAACCAGCTGGGCGCTTTGGCTCTTGTGTTCTTCCCCCCTGAGCCTAATGCACTCATCTGTGGCAACTGATATTCCTTCCTTAATGATGGACCACCTTTGGTCCACCCCATACCTGCTCTGATGCCCACCAGATGACTGCTTAGCACCTTGCCCATTTTCCTGAAGTCCACCCTCCTGAAATCCAAGATTTTGGTCTTAGTCGGGATGCTTTCCCTGCCCTTATCCAAATGGAACCACACTGTGCAATGGACACTTCCACCCAGTGGCTGCCTGACCATTATTTCCTGTACATGCTCCCCATTTGTGAGCGCCAGATCAAGAATTGCCTTAGCTCTTGTTGGTTCAGTGACGCCCTGAGTCAGGAACCCACTCTGCAGTCCTTCCAGGATCACTTGACTCTTAGCACATGTTGTGGATGGTATGCTCTGGTTCACCTTGGGCAGGTTGAAGTCCCCCACAATTACCACCTCAAATTTCCCCACAGCTTCCAAAATTTGTGAGATCAGTTTCCTGTCCCTCTCCTCATCTTGACTGGGTGGTCTGTAAACCACCCCTCCCCCCCCAACCTCACCTTTCTCCCTTTATTGGACCTTACCTGAACTCATAATGCCTCCACCTCCCCTTCCTCCGACTCCTCCATCATGCAAGTTATTCCCTCCCTGATATAAACTGCCACCCCTACCCACTTCCAGACTACTCTGTCCCTCCTGTATAGTTTATATCCAGGGATTGCAAAGGTCCCAGTCATGGTGTGATGTTGCCAAAGTCTCGGTTACTGCAGCAATGTCCACCCTCCTGTCTGCTAATAGTGCCTGCACGTTACCCATCTTGTTTCCAAGACTCTGTGCATTCAGAGACACCACCCTCCACCTAGAGACTGACTTTCTTTCACTTCCCTCTTTTTTTCTATTCACATTTATCCCCTCTGTGTAAACCCCTCCACATACCCTTGTTATGTGTTCCCATAAAATTGACACTCTGGGGAAGTGAGTGTTCGCTGCTGCTACCCTAGGCATGCATATTGCTAGCTATCGGGGCTATTTCTCTGAGTATGGGTATACCCTCTGGCATTTGCTCATAGAAATGGTGGAGGCTCCTCCGGAGTCAGATGTTAGCTCAGAGCTTCTTCAGACCATTACTAGAGGCATTGAGTCCAACAATCAGCAACTTAAGGCAGCTCTGGACACCGTTGACACTGCCTCTAGAGCAGCAGCGGCTGGGATATGCACCCAGAGTCACTCATGGCTGAGGACTTCGGGATTCACTAATGATGCTCAACAGAGAGTCATGAATTTTCCATTTGATGGTGTTTACCTGTTTGGCGGTGGAGCAGGCACTTGAGGTCACTCAGAAAACTAGGACGGCTATTAAGACTGCCAGACTGGCCCCTACCACCCCTTTGCGGGGCGGAAACTGCCGGCAGTTTCATAACCGTCAGTCCTTTCATGGTAAAGGCCAAGGGGCTTTTAACAAGAACTAAGCCCCTCAGCCACAAAAGAAAATGCAGCAGAAGGCGCAGGGCCCAAAGGCACCCAGTGCCATCCTCTGAAGAATCGGCCCATGTCCCACCTCAGCTGCCCAAGGGCGACTCCTCTTCGGTAGTAGGTGGG
This sequence comes from Neoceratodus forsteri, assembly GCA_016271365.2. Taxonomy (NCBI): domain Eukaryota; kingdom Metazoa; phylum Chordata; order Ceratodontiformes; family Ceratodontidae; genus Neoceratodus; species Neoceratodus forsteri. The sequence goes on along the minus strand of JADMNL010000024.1, from coordinate 252,172,958 downwards.
CGTCTGACTCAGTTTAACTACCAGTGGAAGTCCGTCAGAGCGGACAAATGGGTCCTCAGGATAATTCGAGAGGGATACTCTCTAAAATTCTCAGAGACCCTTTCGGATCATCCACCCAAACGACAGCCCAAACTGTCTTCCACTCAGTCAGACCTCCTTGCTTCCAAGATTCAGGGCCTTCTGAACAACAGGGCAGTAGAAGTGGTTCCTCAAGCAGAATGGGACACAGGTTTCTACTCCCACTACTTCCTAGTTCCAAAGAAAAGAGGCGGTATGCACTCTATTCTAGACCTAAGGAAGTTGAGCAAATACCTGTTCAAAGAGATATTCAGGATGATATCACTAGGTACGCTCCTACCTCTGAATCATCAAAACGATTGGCTGGCTTCCCTGGACATGCAGGATGCCTACCAACATGTTCCAGTGCATCCAAGCCACCACAGGTACCTACGCTTTGTGGCTCTGGGCCAGCACTGCCAATTCAGAGTCCTACCCTTTGGGCTATCCTTGGCGCCGTGGGTCTTTACAAAGTGCTTTGCAGTACTCGTAGCGCATCTCAGAAAACTCAGAATTCAAGTGTTCCTGTACCTGGATGATTGGCTCTTAACAAACTCCTCCAGACAAGGGGCACAGGAACTGGTTGCCACGGCTTCCAAGTTCCTCACATCCATGGAAGTTCTTCTGAACCTGGAAAAATTGCAGCTTCAACCCTCCCAACAGCTTCTCTTCATAGAAGCCCTCCTGGACTCCTTCAGGGCAAGAGCCTTCCTCCCAGAAGACAGAAGAAACAACATTCTCCAGATGGCTCACTTCATGAGGGAGAACAAACTGGTTTGAGCTTTCTTGGTGCAGCGGATGCTGGGTCTCATGGCGTCATCTGTGTTTACAGTGCCCCTGGCCCGCTTGCACATGAGAACCACACAGTGGATTCTCAGCACTCAGTGGTCTCTGACAACACACGCGCAATCCTTCCACATCAGGGTCACGGAGCCTCTAACGAGGTCACTCACCTGGTGGACACAGGAGGATAACCTTCTCCAAGGTTTTCCTTTTGCCCCGCTGCAGATTACCATCACCCAGATTGCCATCACCACTGATGCATCTCTGACCGGTTGGGGAGTTCACTGTTGGGATCTCCCCACCCAGGGTCTATGTAGTCAGGACAAGTCCCAGCTGCACATAAATGTCCTGGAGATGAGAGCTGTCCTGTACGCTGTCCGAGCCCTAAAGGATGTCCTCTGTCACAAGGTAATTCTCCTTCAGATGGACAACAAGGCAGTGATGTAGTACATCAACAAACAGGGTGGAGCACACTCTTACCCTCTGTGCAGGGAAGCCATGAGAGTGTTGGAATGGCGCCTCAAACACGAAGCCCTGATCCAGGCAGTTTACCTGCCAGGAATCCAGAACGACTTGGCGGATCACCTCAGCAGGAAGGAGGCGGAGCCACGTGAATGGTCTCTTGACTCAAACATCGTGCAATTGCTATTCAAAGAGTGGGGCAGAATGGACCTGGACCTTTTTGCGTCCTCACTCAATGCAAAACTGCCTCTGTTTTGCTCCATAAATCTAGAACCTGGCGCTTTCTGTCAGGATGCATTCAGACTGCGGTGGACAGGATGCTTTCTGTATGCATTTCCTTCTCTTCCCTTAATTCAGAGGGTGCTGCTCAAGCTGGAGGTGCAAGGAGCAGCATGATTCTCGTCGCCTCATATTGGCTTCATCAGATCTGGTATCTGTTGATCAGTAATTGACCCAGAAGGGAAAAGGAACACCAGGATAAGTGCGGTGCTATTGAAAATTGTAATGAACATCAATGTAGATAAATCCAAGCACCCGCACAGCCAACTTAGAAAACGTTCAATTGATAAAAATCATGTTTATTATAGACCACAACTAGGCACTCATAACAGACTGACGTTTCACTTGGCTCCCTGCCAAGCTTCTTCAGAGTAAAAGACATTTACCATATGGTATACTTAAATATTCTTCTTGCCAAGCCATGTGATTTCTATTGCACAATGATATCCAAGAACAAATTAATATCTAATATGGAAGCAAAAATGCTTAAAGTTACATATCCTAAAAAAAAATATTTTTCATGTAAACTATTAAAAACCACTACAAAAAACATCACCCACTACTAATACATTTATCTAAAGGGGACCAAACATGTAAATGAATTCTGCTATCTAATAAATTATGTTTATTTATTAAATATATCTGAAAATATATTCGTGGAGATATACCCATATTATTTATATTTTAAAACTATTTTGCTTATAAAAATTCTGTGCATTATTTATATTTCTTCAAAAATGCTACCAGCTCAAAATTATCATTCATGCCTTTATTTTCACAAGCTCCTAATGTGTATGTCCAGAAGCTTTCTCTCTGGCCTATTTTTTTGTTTAAATCTCAACCCCTTGGTCCCAATGTGACTTGTTCCAAACCCCAAAATTTAAAATTATGGTTTGTTCGTCCATATTTCAATACATGTTTGACTATAGCATATGAATCATCTTTTTCTCTATAGCCTAATGTGTTCACCTATTCTCACTTTCAATTTACGTACTGTACGTCCAACATAAAAGGCCCCACATTCACAAGTCAATAAATATACAACATTTATACTGTTGCATGTAACAAAATCACATAATTCCATAGTTTTTCCAGAAATCGGGTGTATAAAAGTTTTACAACAATTAATGTACTTACAATATATACAATTTCCAGATCTATGTGTTCCTTTAGGTCTCATTGTGAGCAGTGTTTGTCCACTATTTGGATTTGAACCTGTCATGTTGGACATAGTCCTGTACATAGTCCTTAATGCTTTTATTCCTCCTATAGACTATGTTAGGAATGTTAGGACCTTTTTTAATCATTTCTCTAAATTTTGGCTCCAGGTTTAAAATTGGCCAATTACCCTTTATAATTAGTTCAATATCATCGGCTTGATTTGAGAAACTAGTAACGAAAGGACAGCCCACCTCAGATTTAGAGACCCCCTTGTAATGTACTACCTCGTTTCTATCTAATTTATCCACCTTTCTAATAGCTGTCGCTATGCTTCTATTACTGTATCCCCTATCTTTAAAACGCTGTATTTGCTGTCCTTGTTTAATTTTATATTCCATAGGTTCAGAACAATTTCTCAATGTTCTGATCAACTGACCTTTGGGTATATTAAACTTAGTATGAAAAGGGTGGCAGCTATCATATCTTAATAAGGTGTTTCTATCCGTTGATTTTTGAAATAAAGTGGTATGTGCTCTTTCATTACCATCTTTATATATCTTCAAGTCAAAAATTAATACTTGTCTGATGTGACATGTATTTATCGTTAAACAACTACTTGTTGTTTCCATCCATTGGATAAAATCTCCAAATTCATTCTCTGAACCCTTCCATATTATCAAAATGTCAGTCAATAAAAGCAGCCATAAGTCAATCTTACCTATGAATGGATTAGTGTCTGCTTCATATAGGTAGTCAACCTCCCATTTACCAACAAATAGATTAGCATAACTCGGGGCCATTGTAGTGCCCATAGCTGTGCCTCTAATTTGATGGTATAGTACTCTTCGAACAGAAAAACATTCATAGTGAGTACTATTTCAGCTAGTCGTAATAAAAATTCTGTGGGGACTTTAACCAGATCTTCTTCATTTCTGAAATCCAAAAAATATTTTATAGCCTCCAAACCTTCATCATGTGGTATAACCATATATAGAGAATTAACATCTACTACTGAAAAATACCATGTTTTGTCCACGTATAAATCTTCAACAATTTGTACTACTTGAGTTGAAATTCTCAAGTAGGATCTCAAATTTTGTACCAGTGGTTGTAAAAAACCATCCAGATACATGGAAATGGGTTCTGTCAGCCATCCATTACCAGAGACAATTGGTCTCCTTGGTGGATTCCTTGGATCTTTATGTATTTTTGGAAGTGCATAAATAACTGGGATAACTGGATATGCTACTGTTAAGGTTTTATATTCCAAATCTGAAATATAACCTTTAATAAAACCTTCATTCAAACATTTATCTATCTTTTGTTTAAATGCATCTATAATACGATGGGTTGCTTTAATATAGAATGTTTCATCTTTAATGAGTCTCTTAACTTTCCCAACGTAATCCAAAGTATTAAGAACTACAATTGCCCCTCCTTTGTCAGCCGGTTTAATGGTAATTGACTTATTGGCCTTTAAACCATTTAAGGCCTCTATTTCATCCTTAGTGCAATTGTATTTAGGTCTCCCCATTTTCTGTCTCAGAGACCTTAAATCCAATTCGCATTTTTTAATGAAAACTGATACAATAGGGTTCATAGGTGGACAATACTCTGATCTTGGTTGCAGCCTTAATACACCTACAGTCCTCTCCGAATCATCTCGTTCATGTATACATTTCAGAGTCAAATTTCTCCCAAATTTATGTAAATCTCCGAAAGTATTAAAGAAGTCAACTCCTTTTTCTGGACAAAAGATAAACCTTTACCCAAAATCTTTAATTCCAATTGAGATAATGTGTAATTGGATAAATTAATTACCGGTACTAATTCACTATTATTTGTACCCCAATCTACTTGATTAGATGTTATTTGCACACATGTATTAGTTAACAACTCATCACCAGTTTTGCTATGACTTAAAGCATTTCGGTCTTCATCAAAAACAGTAGTATTTTCAAACAACACACAATCTTTCTGGCCCTCAGATATTTGATTTGTATATAAATCTCCATGTCTATTATTTTTACCACCAATATCCTTTAAACAATTATCAATTAATATCTTGTCCTATTTTTTCTTCCACGCGATAACCCCCCTCCTCGTCCTCTTGGTTGAAAATGCACAACCTGACTTCGTGTAGTAAGCTGTCTTTGACTCCGTCTTGTCCCTTGATATTGGGGGGGGAGAATGTCCAGGTGGGGATTCCCTCATAAGCCCTTCAGAATGTGTGTCTGACTCATCAGTATCTGAGGGACCAGTAGTGTAATCTAAAATAGTTTTATTCGTCGTATCCAAACCAGTACTTTTTTTCAAAATAGATTTTGGTTCAAGTCCTTTATGATCACTCCAATCGAAAACCTTATTATTTTTATAGTCATTTTCATCACGTATAAATTTTCTTTGTTTTTGCTTTTTAATGGTCATATCATAACATGTGACTTTATTTAACAGTATTTGATTTAATCTTTCCCATTCTAAAGTGTCCACCGACTCTTTAAGTTGACTCTCTACAACAGAAATTTCTTTGGATAGACATTCTCTTACTGGTATGGCAAACTGCAGAATGAGTTCAATGTTCTTAATGGACGCATCATGCATGTTTTTACACCATTGAACCATAAACTCCAAATTATCTGTTCCATAAGCCGGTTTTTGTATTATACGCAGTCCTCTTGGGACCCGATTCACTTGCAAATAAGCCTCTAATGTGGTTTTATGCCAAAACATTCTCCTGCCTTTCAGAACAAGTTTCTCAAGTTTACGAAATAACATTTTTGGGTTTGACTCACCAGTCGCATTAACAGGACCATCACCAGATATTAAAAGCAGACTGTCCCCTTCTTGTGCATGAAATATAAACTCGGCAACCTTTTTTAATCATTTCTCTAAATTTTTTCTTCAGGTTTAAAATTGGCCCATTACCCTTTATAATTAGTTAAATATCATTGGCTTGATTTGAGAAACTAGTAACGAAAGGACAGCCCACCTCAGATTTAGAGACCCCCTTGTAATGTACTACCTCGTTTCTATCTAATTTATCCACCTTTCTAATAGCTGTCACTATGCTTCTATTACTGTATCCCCTATCTTTAAAACGCTGTATTTGCTGTCCTCGTTTAATTTTATATTCCATCGGTTCAGAACAATTTCTCAATGTTCTGATCAACTGACCTTTGGGTATATTAAACTTAGTTTGAAAAGGGTGGCAGCTATTATATCTTAATAAGGTGTTTCTATCCGTTGATTTTTGAAATAAAGTGGTATGTGCTTCTTCATTACCATCTTTATATATCTTCAAGTCCAAAAAATTAATACTTAATGTGTGAAGATTTGGAAACACATGGTCTTGATGTTATAACCTGATATTCAGAGAGCGGCACTGTCGAGAGCGGTATACGTTTCCTGAGGGATAAATTTAGGTGTTACACCATATGTTGTGATGTCACACAACCAGGAAGAGAACCGACGAGTGCAACGAGCCTCTGAAGGCGACGAAAGTGGTGGCACACATGGTATGAATTTTGCCGAGTTTGTATTTCATGCACAAGAAGGGGACAGTCTGCTTTTAATATCTGGTGATGGTCCTGTTAATGCGACTGGTGAGTCAAACCTGAAAATGTTATTTCAGAAACTTGAGAAACTTGTTCTGAAAGGCAGGAGAATGTTTTGGCATAAAACCACATTAGAGGCTTATTTGCAAGTGAATCGGGTCCCAAGAGGACTGCGATAATACAAAACCGCTTATGGAACAGATAATTTGGAGTTTATGGTTCAATGCGTAAAACATGCATGATCGTCCATTAAGAACATTGAACTCATTCGCAGTTTGCCATACCAGTAAGAGAATGTCTATCCAAAGAAATTTCTGTTGTAGAGAGTCAACTTAAAGAGTCGGTGGACACTTTAGAATGGGAAAGATTAAATCAAATACTGTTAAATAAAGTCACATGTTATGATATGACCATTAAAAAGCAAAACAAAGAAAATTTATACGTGATGAAAATGACTATAAAAATAATAAGGTTTTCGATTGAGTGATCATAAAGACTTGAACCAAAATCTATTTTGAAAAAGTACTGGTTTGGATACTACTTAATAAAACTATTTTAGATTACACTACTGGTCCCTCAGATACTGATGAGTCAGACACACATTCTGAAGGGCTTATGAGGAATCCCACTGGACATTCTCCTCCAATATCAAGTGACAAGACGGAGTCAAAGACAGCTTACTACACGAAGTCAGGTTGTGCATTTTCAACCAAGAGGACGAGGAGGGGGGTTATCGCGTGGAAGAAAAAACAGGACAAGATATTAATTGATAATTGTTTAAAGGCTATTGGTGGTAAAAATAATAGACATGGAGATTTATATACAAATCAAATATCTGAGGGCCAGAAAGATTGTGTGTTGTTTGAAAATACTACTGTTTTTGATGAAGACCGAAATGCTTTAAGTCATAGCAAAACTGGTGATGAGTTGTTAACAGCTAATACATGTGTGCAAATAACATCTAATCAAGTAGATTGGGGTACAAATAATAGTGAATTAGTACCGTAATTAATTTATCCAATTACACATTATCTCAATTGGAATTAAAGATTTTGGGTAAAGGTTTATCTTTTGTCCAGAAAAGGAGTTGACTTCTTAATACTTTCAGAGATTTACATAAATTTGGGAGAAATTTGACCTGAAATGTATACATGAACGAGATGATTCGAGAGGACTGTAGGTGTATTAAGGTTGCAACCAAGATCAGAGTATTGTCCACCTATGAACCCTATTGTATCAGTTTTCATTAAAAAATGCGAATTGGATTTAAGGTCTCTGAGACAGAAAATGGGGAGACCTAAATACAATTGCACTAAGGATGAAATAGAGGCCTTAAATGGTTTAAAGGCCAATAAGTCAATTACCATTAAACCGGCTGACAAAGGAGGGGCAATTGTAGTTCTTAATACTTTGGATTACGTTGGGGAAGTTAAGAGACTCATTAAAGATGAAACATTCTATATTAAAACAACCCATCGTATTATAGATGCATTTAAACAAAAGATAGATAAATGTTTGAATGAAGGTTTTATTAAAGGTTACATTTCAGATTTGGAATATAAAACCTTAACAGTAGCATATCCAGTTATCCCAGTTATTTATGCACTTCCAAAATACATAAAGATCCAAGGAATCCACCGGGAGACCAATTGTCTCTGGTAATGGATGGCTGACAGAACCCATTTCCATGTATCTGGATGGTTTTTATAACCACTGGTACAATTTGAGATCCTACTTGAGAGATTCAACTCAAGTAGTACAAATTGTTGAAGATTTATACGTGGACAAAACATGATATTTTCAGTAGTAGATGTTAATTTCATATAACGGTTATACCACATGATGAAGGTTTGAGGCTATAAAATATTTTTGGATTTCAGAAATGAAGAAGATCTGGTTAAAGTCCCCACAGAATTTTTATTATTACACTAGCTGAAATAGTACTCACTATGAATGTTTTTCTGTTCGAAGGAGTACTATACCATCAAATTAGAGGCACAGCTATGGGCATACAATGGCCCTGAGTTATGCTAATCTATTTGTTGGTAAATGGGAGGTTGACTACCTATATGAAGCAGACACTAATCCATTCATAAGTAAGATTGACTTATGGCGCTTTTATTGACGACATTTTGATAATATGGAAGGGTTCAGAGAATGAATTTGGAGATTTTATCCAATGGATGGAAACAACAAGTAGTTGTTTAACGGTAAATAATGGAAACATCAGACAAGTATTAATTTTTGACTTGAAGATATATAAAGATGGTAATGAAGGAGCACATACCACTTTATTTCAAAAATCAACGGATAGAAACACCTTATTAAGATATGATAGCTGCCACCCTTTTCATACTAAGTTTAATATACCCAAAGGTCAGTTGATCAGAACATTGAGAAATTGTTCTGAACCTATGGAATATAAAATTAAACGAGGACAGCAAATACAGTGTTTTAAAGATAGGGGATACAGTAATAGAAGCATAGCGACAGCTATTAGAAAGGTGGATAAATTAGATAGAAACGAGGTAGTACATTACAAGGGGGTCTCTAAATCTGAGGTGGGCTGTCCTTTCGCTACTAGTTTCTCAAATCAAGCCGATGATATTGAACTAATTATAAAGGGTAATTAGCCAATTTTAAACCTGGAGCCAAAATTTAGAGAAATGATTAAAAAGGTCCTAACATAGTCTATAGGAGGAATAAAAGCATTAAGGACTATGTAGTATCCAACATGACAGGTTCAAATCCAAATAGTGGACAAACACTGCTCACAATGAGACCTAAAGGAACACATAGATCTGAAATTGTATATATTGTAAGTACATTAATTGTTGTAAAACTTTATATAACTCGATTTCTGGAAAACTATGGAATTATGTGATTTTGTTACATGCAACAGTATAAATGTTGTATTTATTGACTTGTGAATGTGGGCTTTTTATGTTGGACGACAGCACGTAAATTGAAAGTGAGAATAGGTGAACACATTAGGCTATAGAGAAAAAGATGATTCATATGCTATAGTCAAACATGTATTGAAATATGGACGAACAAACCATAATTTTAAATTTTGGGGTTTGGAACAAGTCACATTGGGACCAAGGGGTGGAGATTTAAACAAAAAAATAGGCCAGAGAGAAAGCTTCTGGATATATACATTAGGAGCTTGTGAAAATAAAGGCATGAATGATAATTTTGAGCTGGTAGCATTTTTGAAGAAATATAAATAATGCGCAGAATTTTTATAAGCAAAATAGTTTTAAAATATAAATAATATGGGTATATCTCCATGAATATATTTTCAGATATATTTAATAAATAAACATAATTTATTAGATAGCAGAATTCATTTACATGTTTGGTCACCTTTAGATAAATGTATTAGTAGTGGGTGATGTTTTTTGTAGTAGTTTTTAATAGTTTACATGAAAAATGTTTTTTTTTTTAGGATATGTAACTTTAAGCATTTTTGCTTCCATGTTAGATATTAATTTGTTCTTGGATATCATTGGTGCAATAGAAATCACATGGCTTGGCAAGAAGAATATTTAAGTATACCATATGGTAAATGTCTTTTACTCTGAAGAAGCTTGGCAGGGAGCCAAGTGAAACGTCAGTCCGTTATGTGTGCCTAGTTGTAGTCTATAATAAACATGATTTTTATCAATTGAATGTTTTCTAAGTTGGCTGTGCGGGTGCTTGGATTTATCTACATATCTGTTGATCACCAGATTATCGGAAGTTCCAGTGAGACAACTTCCACATCAAGCAGACCTCCTGACCCAGGGTCCGGTGGTCCATCCCAACCTGTGGTCCCTTCATCTCCATGCCTGGCTTCTGAGGAGATAGAAGTGGGCAGATTCAACGTCTCTCGGAGAATTTCAGACATCCTCCTAAAAGTGCGTAAGCCATCCATCAGGAAGACCTACACGGCAAAGTGAAAACGATTTTCCATTTTGTGTGCCACGTCCTCCCTAGACACCTTTACTTGCTCACCAAGTGAGGTGTTAAGAGTACCTTCTAGACCTATCAAATGCATGACTGCAATACTTGATAGTGAAGGTGGATCTTTGTGCGACTTTGGCTTACCACAAGCCTATCCACAATATGTCGGTAGCTTAGCTACACTTGGTTAAGAGATTCCTTAAAGGTGTCCTACACACTAGATCACCAGTCGGAGACCAGTAGCCGATTGGGATAGCAATCTTGTGCAAGACATGCTCACCTGTAAGCCATTTGAGCCGCTAACAGCCTGTGACTTGGAAGTTTCTGACCTGGATGGCTGCCTTCCTTGTGGCCATTGCTTCTGCTCGCAGAGTCTCTGAAATACATACCCTGGTCACAGACCCCGCCCTCCCCAATACACAGTATTTCACAAGGACAAGGTGGTTCTTCAAACTCACCCTAAATTCCTTCCCAGAGTAGTCTCGGAATTCCACCTGAACCAGCCCTTGGTCCTTCTGACCTACTTTACAGATTTTCAGAATGAATGGGAGCATACCCTACATTCTCTGGATGTAAAGAGGGCTTTGTGATTCTACATCGACAGAATAAAAAAGATTCGCAAATCCAAGCAACTCTGTCTCATTCAGCATGGCCCGACTGGGTCAGCCTGTTGCCATCAGGTGCATTTCAGCATGGCTGGTAGAGTGTCTCCACCATTGCTATTCAGTGGTGCAGGTCAAGCTGGAAGGCAGGGTGTACACCCACTCTACCAGAGCAGTTGCGGCATCTCTGGCAGATTCGGAATGTGTCCATTGCAGACATCTGCAGTGTGGCCACTTGGAGCTCTGTGCACACTTTTGTGAAGCATTACACCCTGGATGTCCACGCCAGACAGCATCCTTCCTCTGGCAGGACAGTCCTTGAAGGACTTTTGTCCTGAGTGAGCTCCTTTCTCCTGCCGCCCTTCAAGGGGGATTGTTTTAATTCAGTACTCCCATCACTAATGTGAATGAGTGGTGGAGACTTCATGTCCAGGAAGATATGAAAATTATGTACCTACTGTAATTCTTGATCTGCTTGGACGAAGTCTCCACCTCTCATTCACACACCCACCCACCATCTCCGGGCTCACTCAGCCTGTTTTTGGTCTTCATTCCCTCGTTGGCAGGGCTGTGAAGACACTGTTGAGTTGACCCTTCTTACACAGGTCATACGGACTATCTTATGTCTGGAATAGGTTAGTTTCCTAGGTTAGTTTGCTCTCCACCTCCTCGGTAAAAAAGGTACTGAGGCAGTTGGAGGGTCGACGCTGAGATAGCCTATACAGCGCGAGCCAGCCTCATGGCACCACGCATGCGCAGTCCTACCTTGGCACTGGCCTTCCTGAAGATTTTTGGCTCTCGCTGGGTCCTAACACCTCCAGTCTAGTCCCACTAGTGTGAATGAGTGGTGTAGACTTCATCCAAGAAGATCAAGAATTACGGTAGGTATATAATTTTAATTTTTTTACCCTCTTGATTGGAACAGGGTGTAGTTTTACCCTTTCATTCACTTTTAGGGTATTGACCATATTTTACCTTCTTTGTATGGGGCAGGATGTATGTTTACTGCCCCCCTGTTTAGGGCAAGCTGTATTTTTTACCTGCTTTGTGTAGGGCAAAGTGTATTTTTGCTCCCTTGTTAGAGTCTGGGAGTATTTTTTTTTTTCCTTCTTTGGGGCAGGGTGTATTCTCCCTTGTTTGGGGCACAGTACATTTTTATTCTCCTTGTATGGGGTGGGGTTTATTTTTACCACACTTGTTTGAGGCAGGGTATATTTTTATTCCCCTCATTTGCATCAGGGTGTATTCTTACCACTTGTTTGGGACAGAGTATATTTTTACCCTACTTATTTGTGGCAAGGTGTATTTCTACCCCTGTGGTTTGGTACGGGGTGTATTTTTGCACCTCTTTTTGTTGGGAGCAAAGTGTATTCTTAAACCCCTTGTTTGGGACAGGATGAATATTTACCCTGTTTTGCTTGGTGTATCACTTGACTACTTCTCTTGGTGTGTGTTGTTTTTTTTTTTCCCTCCCTCCCTTGGGGCAGGTTATAGCTTTCCTATCCTTTTTTGGGCAGGGACTATCTTTACCCCCTGTGTGAGGTAGGATCTTTTGCTTCCCTTATTGGGGGCAGGGTATATTCTTACCACCCTTGTTTGGGGCAGGGTGTATTTTTAACCCCTCTCTTCTTGTGGGTAGCTGCTTCTGCTGTATGTGGAAGCTGAGTCTGTGAGCTTGCTGTGGTTTTCACAGAGTAACGAGGATACATGAAAGAAGGTAAAGACTCCTGTTTGGACTTTTTAGTTTACGTTAGCATCCTGCTTCCTCTTCCTGTGTCACTCTTTGGACTAGAACACAGCGTTCCTTGGAAGCAGATTTTAATCTTCGAGGATATCTCTTTCCCTGGGTTACACATTTGGAACTCTACCTGTGTAAGCACAAGGAACTTATTGAAACTTTTGCTAGTCGGGGGCGCCCACGATGACATCATGCATTGGCATCTACATAAATGTGCTCGGCCTCATCTCTTCTCGGCTCGTTTCCCATCGTCAACTGTACTCATTGCACCTCCTGTGGAAATGAATACAACTAGCCGTTGTCATTTATTATTTTCTTCTTAAATTATCACTAATAATTTAGTGATATCACTGCCTCTGTATGCCGTCGAAACCAACAGTATTGTTCTGGTACTCTGACGCAGATAAAAAATCTGCAAGGGCAATGCACACAAAGTGTGTGTTTGCTGTTTTAGGCCTCTTTCACAGCATCAGGACTTGTGAGATTTGCTAGGGCTTCAATCAAGCAACCAGGTGATGCACAAAAAAGGCTCTGGAGATGTTTTTATTAGAAAAAACTCTAGCAGCCATGGAAAAAGCCCAGGATCAGAAAGTAGCTTCGCCAGCCCCATCGACTGATTCACAGTTGACGAAGTCAAAAGACTGAAAAAGACAGGCTGTTGTCAGGACGTAAGGATAAGGACAGATCTGCTTCCCTTGCGGTGTCTAGGTGGCCATTGCGGCCTTCAGGTACTCAGCCTGCATCATCATAGTCTGCCCCGGTGGCAGTGATGCCAGCCCCCCCAGCCCTGATTATTGACCAGACACCAAGGTTGGGGCTTGGCTTAGGCACTATCGTACCTACTACAGACAGTACATTGCTATTGTTGACTGGTCTGGGCCCGTCCTTGATTCCAGTGGTCGTGGACCCTGGCCAGGGCGTCATAGATGCACAGGCAGTATTGGCATAGTTTTCAGAGATGATATGGCGCATACTTCCTGGCTTGCCTGTGCAGTGTGTATTGCCATCAACAGGGGTTCCTGCATCACAGGCCCTGCTGACATCATTGGCTGGTTCACAGCATGTACACCTGAGCAGTGGCCTTCAGCCTCGCTAGTGAGGTCTTCACTTCCCATTGTCAACAGGGATGCCAACTACAAGGAAGAATATAATTCAGACCTCATAATGAAAGAGGATTATGAAGAGGAGAAGGGTTATGGAGAGGAGGAGCATTATGCTCCATGTTTCAGCTCCACTGTATCCTCTTGCAGTGAGGAGTCGGTGGTGCATACACCCATTTCCTCTTGAAGACCCTACCTTTCAAACAGTGATGCAGCAAATGCAAAATGCTGTGGGATCTGCTGTAGAAGAAGTATATTTCATCAGATGAATTTGATGGATTTTTTTGAGTAACTGTGGATTTTTTGGAGGTACCTTCTACTCTATCCATCATTGTGCCTTCAATTTTCCCTGCATTGGAGGGATCCACCTTTGCTGCATTGTACATGCCAAATACTGTACCAGCGGTACCTAGAAAGGCTGACAAGCAGTACACTTCTCCTGCTGCAAAGCCTTATTTTGCCAATCACCCTGAAACTGATTCTATGGTCAGAATGACTGCCAGAACGAATGAGCACCCTGCCCCCTGATAAGGAATCCAGGAGGTTTGATGTAATGGGCCAGCGAACATATGCCTGTGCCTCACTGGGCCTACGTATTGCCAACTACCAGGCCCACGTGATTAAGTATCAGATTCGCCATGGAAGGCTGCCAGAGCCACAGTTCAGGGCCTTCCTGAAGGCACTGCCAAGAATGAATTACTTAAAAGTCTGAATACAGGAGCTGAAGTAGGAAAACATCTACTACGCTCAGCATATGATGTCTCAGATGCTTCTGCCAGGGCAGCTGCAACTGGAATTTGCATGTGTAGGTATTCTTGGCTCAGGGTGCCTGGGTTTGCAACTGATGTGCAGCAAACAGCTCTGCATGCTCCTTTTAGAGGAACCAAACTGTTCAGATACCATCTGAAAGGGGCATAAAGAGGCTTTCCAAGTCTCTAAAATGACTCTATGGTCCGTTAAATCCTTGTATCCCATGCCTGGTAGAGGTGGGGTTAGAGGATCCTTTCATCAACCTGCTGGCAGAGGTGGCCGTCAAGCCTGTCATCAACAAGGCAGTGGGAAGGGTGGTGGAGCCTTGCCACCTCCCTGGGAGCCCATTCCAAAAGTGTCAAAGCCAGTGTCTCTCCTTACAGACTCAGCATGACTTGTGCTGGACTCCCCCACCCCACCCCAACACCGTTTCAGCCACAGGAGATGTGGTAGGGGGTCGATTCTTCTTGCATTTAACACAATGGAGGGAGATTACTGCAGATGAGTGCGTCCTGGAGATAATTGCTAAGAGACATGCACTTGAGTTATTAGAAACCCCTCCACAGCATTCTCCATCTCTCTCAGGTTATCTCCCGTGACATCTGTCCCTGCTGAAAGAAGAGGTACAAGCTTTGCCAAATGTGCCATAGAACCTGTACCTTCTTATCAGAAAGCAAAGGGTTCTACTCCATATACTTCGTTATCCCCAGATGGACAGGAGATCTCAGACCTGTGTGAGATCTGAGTAACCTAGACTTCTACACAGAATACAAGAGGTTCTAGGGACGTGGATATGTTGTTCAATCCACAGTTGTTGGCAGGTACCTTGCCACTTTAAGATGGGCCGGAAGGTCTTCAAGCTGGCTCCTCCCACACACCTGGGTG
Organism: Neoceratodus forsteri; assembly: GCA_016271365.2. Taxonomy (NCBI): domain Eukaryota; kingdom Metazoa; phylum Chordata; order Ceratodontiformes; family Ceratodontidae; genus Neoceratodus; species Neoceratodus forsteri. The sequence continues at coordinate 252,157,639 of JADMNL010000024.1, read as the reverse complement.
GTAAAACCCTTGGCTCCACCCCATGACACCAGATCTTCCTTACTGCTTGGAAGCTCAGGTTCCCTCCTTAGCGCTCACTCATTTTGTAGGCCTAGATTCTGTTTCTTCGGATTTTTGTCCTAAGATTCTTCTAAAACTTACTCAAGTTCGGTCTTCGTATATCGTGGCTGCGATGGAAGACAAGTCCATCCCCGGGTTCCGCCGGTGCCCTTGCGGGCAGAACTCCCACGCTACATGTGTTTACTGCCTTGGGCATGACCACGATCTGCAGGCTTGCGACGTGTGTCTCTCCTTCTCTCAGTCAGTGCTTGAGGACTGCGCTGCCCGACTTCAACTAGGGTGACTGGAGAAGAGGTTCCCGCTGGTTAAATCGAAGGAGGCCCGTTGGGTGGTGTCTGCGGCAGCGGGTTCTGTGGAACAACTGGAACAGCTTATGGCCCTTGAGGAGGCAGCCCAGGCTGCGTCGAGCTTCTCCTCGGCCTCAGCTTTTATTCCGCTCCCCCTGAGTTCCTCCTATACGGCTTCCTTTCGGGAGCTTTGTCAGACCCTCTCGACTAAGGGAGAGGTCCTTCTGGTTCTTTTCCTCGATCCAAAGCAGGATCACAAAGGTAAGTCCCAGCATCCATGTTTTTGGAAGTGGGAGAGGTCTCGCTCCCTGGATAGTCTTCTCTCGACTTCGGTCGAGGTGGCGGCCCGGGTTGCTGGTTTCACGGAGTCCCTGTCGGACCAACCGGCTGAGACTCCTGTTGATGAGGCCGAGATCTTTCTCAAGCCCACTGACAGGTTGTCAACCAGAGAGGCCGACATTTCTCTCCCCGTGACACCGGTACCCCTGGTGCCATCTGGGGACTTAACTCTTGAGCCAAAGTCTCTGGCCAAGGACCCTGAACCGGAGGATCAGCTGGTTTCCCCTGCTCCTTCCTCGACCCACTGCCGATGTCGTCGACAGTTGAGGTCTTGGTCTCGTTCCTCTTCCACATTGGTCGGGTCCCGCCGACAGCATTGGTCCTGGTCCCGACATCGTGGAAAGCGGTGTTGCCGCTTGTCCTCTTCTTCCTCCTTGGCCAAGGAGAGGCTTCAACGCAAGTTGCGACGACATTATGAGTACCTTATGTGGCAGCAACTTATTTTAGCTGGTGGTCAACAGGTGCAGGCTCCCACACCGGCAATTAAGTGGCTGTTGCCTGATCAGCCGAAGCCGTCCCCCGCCCCCCGGTTCCTCGGTTGAGGAGCTGGCCCCGGCGCCGATTACTCGGCCTAAACCGGCTGCTCCACCCATAGTGGTGGAAGCCCCGCCTCCTCAACCGAAGACTGGGGCGCCGACCAAGGATTCTCGGTCGGGCCAAGGTTGTCGGTCACTCTCACCCCCGACCGCCCTCGGAGAGTGGCTCAGGAGGTCAGCAGATGTTCGCGGACTCTTCAGAGTCCAACGATTCCTCACTGTGTTCCCGGCCAGTCTACCTGGAATCTTCAGGAGGTCTGTCAGTGGACGAGAGCCCATCCTCTTTCCTGAGTATCCTTTGACTCATCTCGGAGTCCACTGGGATGAAGCCCGAACCCATGCAGAAACGGGCCAAATATCCTCTCACGGAAATTCTGGATAAGGGAGATTCCCCTTCCGAGGCCTTCCCCATGGCCAAGGCCATAGTGGGCCCATCCCTGGCGCTCTGGCAGCGGCTGGCCTCTTGTTCTGTGTCTTTGGCCAGGATGACCGGCAAGTATGCGGTCCCTACCGGCTCCCTCTCCGGGTTGGTGACCGATAGTGTATTCCAGTGCTCCGGAAATGCTAGGGACATGGACAAGCCCCCGGACAAGGAGTCCAAAAAGTTGGACTACTCCGGAAGGAAAGTCTATGCTGCCACCTCCTTAGGCCTTTGTCAGGCTAGCTCGGCTGTTCTGATGGCACACTTCTCCCACACCCTTTTGAGCTCCCTGGATGAGGTGCTTACTTATCTCCTGGCCGACCTCCAAACCACTGTCAAGCAGGTTCAGGATCAGGGAAGGGCAGTGGCTAGACAGCTCTGGACATTGGTGATTCTTGTGGCTGGTCAGTAGTGGCTGCAGTAGCCATGCGCTGCAGAGCTTGGCTGTGGATCTCAACCTTCACAGCAGATACCTGGCACAAGCTAGCAGATGTCCCCTTTTTGGGCACCGACTTGTTTGGGCCCGGGGTGGAGGGCGACCTCCAGTGGATCGAGAATTCCAACGCCACCTTGTACTCTGTTGCATCTGCCTAGAAGGACAAAGGCCGCCATCAGCAGCGTAAGCCCTTTCATCCTCCCACTTCTGCGGCACGTCTGGCCCAGCAACATCAGCAACAGGGCCAGCAGGCTCATTCTTGGCACCCCAATGCCAAGTCTGTCTCTTCCTCGGTTAGGAAGCCTGGAGGTAAAGGTCCGGGCAGCCCCTCTGCCAGTTCTTCCTCCAAGCCTGCCCAGTGACAGGTTGTGGGGTGCCGCCCCCAACTCCGTCACACCTCCCCTGGGTCCCCCCGTGGGGGGGCCGGCTCAGCCACTTCCTTTCCGCCTGGTCCGCTATCACCATGGACCGCTCGGTGCTGGAGGTGGTCAGTAGGGGTCTGCTTCTGGAATTCGAGCAGACAATTCCTTTTTGAGCCTGTGCCCCCGGGGGGGGCCACCGGATCTGCAGAGACTCTGTCGGCTCGCCGAGATGACTTGCCCTGCTCCTCCAGAAGGCGGTAGTCAGCAAGGTGGTGGATCTTCCTCCTTGCCCAGGGTTTGTGTCCAGGTACCTCGTGGTCCCAAAATGGATGGGGGGCTGGTGCCCCATTCTCAATCTGCATGACCTGAACAAGTTCCTAAGGCCACACACCTTTTGGATGGTCACTGTGGCCCAGATCATACCATCCTTGGAACTAGGTGTGTGGTTCAGCTCCCTGGATCTTCAGGACGCGTTCTTTCATGTCCCAATCTGTCCATCCCATCAGTGGTTCCTCCGCTTTTGAGCAGAGGGAACCCTTTATGAGTTCCGGGCCATGCCGTTCAGCCTTTCTTTAGCTCCCAGGGTCTTCACCAAATGCATGGCAGTGGTGGCAGCATTCCAGTGGCACCAAGGGATCCAGGTCTACCCTTACCTGGACGATTGGCTGATAGCAGCCCCCTCCAGGTTGGAGGTGGAGTGGTCCAGGAATCTGGCCCTCCAGGCTTGCCCTTAACTAGGCCTCCTTATCAATGAGGCCAAGTTGGAACACGTGCCTTCGCAGGTGATCCAGTTCATCGGGGCAGAGCTCGACTCTTTCCAAGCCAGAGCCCGGATCCCAGCAGACAGGGCCGAGGTCCTTTCCTCCTTTGCCCAATCATTTCTGGTTGGGCAATTGCACCCTGCCCTGGACTTCCTGCACCTTCTGGGTCTCATGGCAGCTTCCACCAGCGTGGTCCATTGGGCCTGCTGGCATATGCGCCCCCTGCAGTGGGGGCTGGCCCACCAGTGGTCTCAGCGCTCTGGTCTCCTAGACCAGCCAGTATGCGTGACCCAGAAGATGTGGGACGGCTTGCAATGGTGGCTCATCCCAGCTCATCTGTAGGAGGGGATCCCGTTGGTCCGCCCCGAGCTGACGGTCATCTTGACAACCGATGCCTCTCTGATGGGTTGGGGTGCCCATCTCAGGGAGCACAGGGCCCACGGCCTTTGGTCCCCTCAGGAGTCCCGATGCCACATCAACCTGCTGGAGCTCTGAGTGGTTCAGTTAGCCCTGACCACCTTCGCTCCGTTTGTCCAGGGTCAAGTGGTTCAGGTCCAGACGGACAACACCACGACCATGTACTGTCTCAACCGACAGCACGAGATGCACTCCTTGGCTTTGTGCAAGGAAGCTCTCCACATATGGTCTCTCGTGCTCAGCCTGGTGGCGGATTTCCTAGCCATCCATATGGCAGGAGCCTCGAACAGTCTGGTTGATGCCCTCAGCCGGATAGGTGATGCATCTCACGAGTGGTCTCTCCTGCCGGAGGTAGTGCAGGATCTGTTCTCCCGCTGGGGTACTCCTCAGGTGGACCTGCATGCCTCCAGGAAGAATGCGAAGCAGAGGCTGTTCCTTGCCGGCCCCCCTCAGCGGGGCTCACTGCAGGGGGATGCCTTCTCGAGGCCGTGGACCCCAGGCCTCTTTTACACCTTCCCTCCATTTCCCTTGATCTACAAGGTGCTTCTCAAGGTGAGGAGGGACAAGGTGCAGGTGATTCTGGTAGCCCCAGACTGGCCCCGCCAGTTCTGGTATCCAGATCTCCTCAGCCTCAGCTCCAGGCTCCCATGGCATCTTCCAGTCTGCCCGGACTTGCTCTCTGTCAACAAGGGGAAGGTATTCCACCCAGACCTTCAGTCCCTGCACCTGACGGCTTTTTTCCTGAGTGGCTAGAGTTCCAGGCCTTGGGTCTTTCCGACGAGGTCATTGAGGCGTCCCATAAGGAGTCGACCAGAAAATGTTATGCTTTTAAATGGAAGAGATTTTCCATTTGGTGTCAGCTCAAGAGGCTGGACCCCTCATCCTGCCTGTTGGCTAACATTTTGGACTACCTGTGGTCCCTTCTTCAGCAAGGGCTTTGATCTACGACCCTTAAGGTGCACCTGGCAGCCATCTCTGCTTACTGAGCGTGGGCCAGGAAGCAGTTGGTGGTGCAGGAGAAGGTGGTCTGGCATTTTTTCAAAGGCCTAGATCACATATCTCCTCTGGTGCGTGAACCTCCACCTCCATGGGATTTACTGCTGGTATTAGCTAAGCTCATGGGCAAGCCATTTGAACCAATGCACAGGTACGATATCTCCCACCTGTCATGGAAGACCACCTTCTTGGTGGCTATCATGTCAGCCAGAAGGATTGGGGAGCTCCAGGCGCTTTCCATAGAATCTCCTTACCTGGTCTTCCACAGTGACAAGGTTGTCCTATGCCCCACCCGAAATTCCTTCCGAAGGTGGTGTCGGAGTGTCACCTGAATCAGGTATTGACTCTGCCGCTGTTCTACCCCAATCACACCTTGGAGGCCGAATACAGGCTCTATACTTTGGACCTGAGGAGAGCGCTCGCCTACTATGTGGCGCATATGGCTGAAGTTCGGGGAGAGGTTCGCCAGCTGTTTGTCACCTAAGCTGAAGCCACACCTGGCAGACCTGCAGCCAAGCAGACGATAGGCAGGTGGATCACCTCCTGCATAGATATCTGCTGTAGGTTGGTGGGCAAGGAACCTCCCAGAGGGATAAGAGCTCATTCTACCCGCCATGCTGCTGTCTCGGTGGCTGCTTCTAGGAACGTCCCTTTCCAGGAAATCTGCAGGGCTGCTACCTGGAAGTCAGCACACATCTTCATTTCCTAGTACCACATTGACCTTGAGTCATGCCGGGATGCTGGTTTTGGGGCCTCAGTTCTCCAGTCCTTGTTCGCTAAATAGGGGGTCCGTGCCTTGCCTCCCTCCTCCCGGAGAACTGCTAGGAGTCTGCCTAAAAGTGTGGATTGAACAACATATCCACGTCCCTAGAAATACAGGTTACTCACCTGTAACAGGAGTTCTAGGAGTGGTATATGTTGTTCATCCACACGACCCTCACGACCTCCCCGGCTTCGGTTCACAACCTGGCTTCCAGCGGGCTAGATCTGGCATCATGGGGCAGAGCAGGGGGTTTTACCACCCGGGTGGGTGGAAGGAACCAGCTTGAAGACCTTCTGGACCATCTTAAAGTGGCAAGCTACCTGCCAACAAGTGTGGATGAACAACATATACCACTCCTAGAACTCCTGTTACTGGTCAGTAACCTGTATTTTCGTCTGGTCTCCCTGCAAAATCTGATTCCACTATTGCAAACTGGACTGGATTTACTCCCTGGATGTGAATGATGCATACCTTCTTATCAAGATTAGACAGCCTCACAAGAAAATATCTGAGATTCGTCCTGGAAGCGGAAAACTTCCAGTTCGGAGTATTGCCCTTTGGCTTGTCTTACATGCTCCAGGTCTTAACCTAATGCCTGACAATGGTGGCAGCAGGTCTGTATATCTTCCCATACCTGGACAATTAGCTATTGAAAGCCAGTTCCAGGAAGCAACTTGTGCACACACTGTCCCTAACAAGGCAGTTGTTCGACCTAGGGGTCACTGTGAATGTGCCAAAGGTTGGTACTGACTCCTTGCCAAAGGCTGCAATACATGGGTGCTCTCCTGGACACAGAATAGGGCTGAGCATTCCTAGCCCAGCACAGTGTATAATGTCTCATAGCTCAGACACAGTTGATATATACCAGTCATTGCGTCCCAGCCAGAACTTTTCTGTCTCCTGGGACTCATGGCAGTGTCCATTGTGACTGCTGCTGGCCCATTTTACCTGTGTGGATTCCACAGTGGAAATTGAGAGTGCAGTGGGACCAGTTGATGGATGACATGGACCAGAAGGTGCTCATCACTTCCAGTTAATGCAAAACACTGACATGGTGGTGGACCACAGCAACCTCTTAAGGGGTGTTCCATTTCTAATCCCAGCTCCAGCTGAGATTCTCACCTCCGATGTTTTAGGATCTGGGTGTGGGATACATCTGAGCCCTTATCAAACCCAAGGTTCTTGGACTCAGGTGGAAACCAAATTGCACATAAATGTCCTGGAGATGAGAGCTACCTTATATAGCCTCCAGGCTTTTCAGGGACTACTGAGACTAGGTCATCTGCTAATACAGATGGGCAATGTCAGTGTCATGCATTACATAAACAAGGGGGGACTCATTCCTGTCCTCTGTGTCAGAAAGCAGTGTGTGTATGGTACTAGGTGCTGGAACATGGCGTAGAGCTGTCAGCCGTGCATCTCCTAGGTGTCCAAAATAGCTTAGCAGACAGGATATCCAGGTCTCAGTCCAAGATGCCCAAATGGGAACTGCGGACCTTGGTGGTAGATGATCTCTTCGCAAGTGGGGTTGTCCAGAGTTGGAAACTGCCGTGTTTATACTTGCTTGCTCCAGGGCCTAGAGTTTTTGGTGAGAAGCATTGTCCCTGTCTTGGAAAGTGAGGTTCTAGAGGCATGCATATGGTTCACTTATCCACAGTTTGACAGTTCCACTGGAATGAGATGGTAGGCCGGAACATCTTTAAGCTAAGCTCCTCCCATCAACCAGGTGGATATATCCCCTGACTCTGCTCTGTGATGTCAGTTCTTTCTTTGCACTGGAAGAACAAGTGACCTCCTTTGTGCTCTGCTTGGGACTTTTTCTGTGCTATTGGCGAATCTTCATTTTTGAAGTTTTCAAAGCTATTTCAAGTGCAGTTCTTTCGACTCTGTGTCCAGACCAATGATGGAACACAAGAAACCTGGATTTAAATTCTGTGTTCGGAGCTGCCAGTAGATGTTTGTCACCGATCCACATATGCCATGTGTACTGCCTAGGTGGGCAACATGACATTGTTAGATGTGGCCTCTGCCTTCCCATGCTTCCTGAGTCCATTGAGGACTGGAAGCTCTGGCTAGCATCAGGTCAGCCTTTGGAATGGGATCCAAAGGATCATCCTAAGGGCTGCAAAAAGGCCTTAGCTGTAGCTGGGTCTGCTGCTCAACTTGCAGGCCTTAAGGTGGAAGCAGTGGCTACTGTAGAGGATACCACCGCTGCCGCGACGCTGTTCCCACCTGGGGCCAGCATCGGAGGGACTTTTCATGGATGAGTTCCATGATATATGCAGGTCCCTCCAGACTGGGGGGGAGGGGAGCCCTGCCCTCCTTGGCTCTAAGTTCAAGACCAAAAAATGTTCTCACCGTCGTTGCCAGTCATGGGACAGGGAGAGATCATGGTCCTCCCAGTCCCTCAACTTGCCTGTCCAGTTGACGGCTGTTGAACGCCCTTCAGCAGAGGGGTTGGTCGGACAGGTCGAAGGCTCTTCGGCTATGCTATCGAATGAGACGACCTCAACTTTGGTCGACCAAACTGTCAAGATTTTTCTCTACTTGGTCGACCAGTTGTTAGAAGAGGCTGAGAAGTCAGCCTTGCAGACTCCGGTGCTCCTGCTCCTCACTCAGAAGGATGTGAACTGATCAGTGACCCCAGTCGGCCCTGCCAAGCACCAGCCTCCACCTGAGGTTGGGTCTTCGCCCTTGTTGGTAGGTGCATTATCTACAGCCAACCTCAAGAAGACTGCTCTCGCTGGCCCAATGATGTGGAGGGCTGAGGCATCTGTGCCTTATCTCCTGCCATGCCGGTGACGTGCAGTGGTGCAGGCGGGCCAGAGGCTGGACGGGAGGAGAGTATTGTGTCTCAGGGACTGCTCTCCTCTCCCGGGAGGGAGGACTGGTATCGTGCAAATGACTGCCCCTGGATGGAAGCCCCAGGGTAGTGCAGGACTGTTGGGCACCAACAAGGGTAGATTGCTTCAGGACTTCTGCAGCATTTGCGCACCTCCATGCAGGCACGTTGACATGTGCGCCCCAACAGTGGGGAAGGGAGAAAAGGAGGGAAAAATGCACCCTGCGCTGCGGATGATGACCCCCCTCCCAGCAGGCTCTGCATTAGGTGGCCAGGCACTGCCACAACCCTGTGGCAGAGGGCGTAGGTGAAGGTAAATCCCAGGGGAGCTGGGGTGATGGGGCTGAGGGGGTCAGTTAGAAGGGGGCAGCCAGGGGAGATCAGGCGATAAACTTTATATATATAAAAAAGACCCCTCTCGTTGTCGACTGGGTGGTCGATAATCATTGAGATTGTGGTCGAGGCATTTGCTCTCTCGATCCTGCTCAACCTGGAGGCACTGTCAACATGCCTTGCCCTCTTCATCTTTGGGTGAGTAGAGGCACCACTGGAAGATGCGTCAGTGGCACAAGGAGTTCTTCTGGCAGCAGTAGGCATTGCAGGGCAGGGCTCTACCCCAAGAACCTTCAGTCCACTGGCAGACGCCAGTGGTTGCCTCACCAGTACACATTCCGCAGGTGCTCCCCACTCCTGCCTCTCTGCGGATTATGGCGGAGCTGCCACTCTGACAGCCGCCAGTCGATGCTTCGACCAAGGAGGCTGCAGTACGGCTCCCGGATTGCCAGGCTGGTTGTCGGTGAGGATTCTCGGAGGTCTGTGGTGACCAGGGGCTGATGGCTGTCTTTGAAGAGTCATCGGTTGACTTGGATCAGGAGTCCACGGTCTCCTCAGGAACTCAGCTCTTCCACCAGGGCTTGGTTGAGGAGCCTTCCATCGACCATGGGCCGATATCCTTTGGTAGGCTGCTCCAGCTTATCGCGGTGTTGATGTCAATCCCATTGTTGGCTGTCCAGAAGAGGGACAGGTACCCTCTTATGGATATTCTGAACCGGGATGAATCCCTGGGGATTGCCTTCCCAGTGGTTGAGGCCATCTTGAGACCGGCCATGGATTTCTGGCAGCATCCTGCCCAGCACTCTTGGCCTGCATGGTCTGCAGGTATGCGGTCCCTGTGGGCTCCCTGTCAGGGTTTTCTGACCACCTTTCAGCCAAAGGTGTGGTCACAGATTTGGTGTTCCAGAAGTTCAGAACTAGGGGAATGTGGACGAGCCTCCAGACAAGGAGTCCCATAAGATATGCCATGCCACAAAAAAGGTGTATGCTGTGGCTACTTTGCGTCTCCATCAGGCTAACTATGCCATTATGATGGCTAATTATGCTCATTACATGATGGGAATCTTTGCACAATCCTCCACCACCTCCACCCAGAGCAGCAGGCAGAGGTGGAGCTCATCAGAGACCATAGTCAAGTCACTGGCTGTACGCCAACTTCTTACAGCCTTGGACATGGGTGATTCTTGCACCCATGCAGTGGCTGTCTCCATACTTCGCAGGGCTTGGCTGCATTTGTCCACTTTCACAGTGGTCACCCAACAGAAGTTGGCCGATGTTCCTTTCCTGGGCACTAACCTCTTTGGCTGTAGGGGGGAAGGACATGTCACAAGAATTAACTCTAATGCTACCCTAGATTCGGTGACTTCATCCCAGAAGGACCTGAAAAAGAAGCCGGCTTTCCAGTTCAGGTCCTTTATGTAAGTCTCCATGGCAGCAGCCCCAGCAGAGGCAGTTTCAGGCCTGGTATCCAAAGCAGAAGTCTGGAGCCCAGGGCCCTGAAAAAGATGGTGACAGAGGTAGTGGTGCCCCTCTGGCAGCAGCTGCTGGTTCCCCTGTAAAAGTTGCCCAATGATGGACTGGGAGAGTGCCATCCCTTCACCTGTCCTGTCCCAGACTACTCTTCCCATTTGAGGCCGGCTACTTCACTTCTTGCCACATTGGTCCACTATTACAATGGACAAGTGGTTGTTGGACTTAGTGGGCAGAGGACTGTCTCTAGATTTTGAGGCTCTCTCGCCCCCTGCATCCATGCACCTCATGATTCCTGAGTGTCACAGAACATGCACATGTCCAGGTACTTCCTGGTCCCAAAACGGACAAATGGGATGATGCCTCATACTGGATCTCAATGATATGAACCAGTGCATGCAGAAGCGCAAGTACCGGATGGTCACTTTGAGCCAGATCATACCATCCCTGGAGCAGAACATGTCGGTTTGCTCCCTGGACCTCCAGGGTGCATTCTCCCACATTCCCATCTGCAGGTCCCACCTCAGGTATCTCCATTTCTGAGTGGAAGGGGTCCTGTACCAGTTCAGGTCATGCCATTTGGCCTTTTCTCAGCTCCCAGAACCTTCACCAAATGCATGGCAGTAGTGACGCCCACCTGCAGCACCAAGGGGTCAGGGTGTACCCCTACCTGGATGACTGGCTGGTAGCCAGTCCATCCAGAGAGACCTTGGTGAGATCCACAGACCTGGCTATCCAGACCTGTTGGGACTTGGGCCTGTTGGTCAACCTGGACAAGTCTGAACTGGTACCAAAGCAGGTTGTCAAGTTCATTGGGGCAGAACAAGACTCCCTGTGGCCCAAGGCCCGTGTCCCAATGGATCAAACACAGGATCTTAACTCCTGTACCTGATCATTTCAGGTTGGGCTCTTGTGCCCTGCCCGGGATTTCCTGTGGCTACTGGGGTTCACAGCATCCTGCACCAGCATGGTTCACTGGGCCCGCTGGAAGATGTGCCACCTTCAGTGGGAGCTGGGCCGTCAGTGGTCCCACTGCCTAGGCCACTTGGACCAACCAGTCTCAGTGACCCGGCAGATGTCTGTTGCTATCTGGTGGAAGGAATCCCATTTGTCCACCCAGAGATAACCGACGTGTTGATGACAAACGCATCTCTGGCATGGTGGGGAGCACACCTGGGAGAATACATCTCTCAGGGGTTTTGGTCACATAGTGAGTACTTTCACCACATAAGCCTGCTGTAGATCCATGCTGTGCACTTGGTTCTGACAGAATTGGCTCTGCTAGTCAGGAGTCGGGTCGTTCAGGTCCAGATGAACAATGCCACAACCATGTTTTACCTGAATAGACAGGGCAGTGCACACTCCCTTCCTTTATGTCGGGTGGCTCTCTATACCTGGACACTCGTGCACAGCCTGGGTGCTGATCTCCTGGCAGTTCTTGTCGTGGGGATGAACAGTCAGCTGACAGACGTCAGTCAGGTAGGAGACAGTTCGCATGAGTGGGCTCTGAATTAGAAGTGGGGCTTACCCTTGGTGACCTGTTTGCCTCCTGGGAGAATGTCAAACTGAGGCTGTTTTGTGCCTGCTCCCCATAGTCCAGGACACTGATGGGGATGCCTTCGCAAGGCCCTGGACAGCTGGCCTCATGTTTGCCTTTCCTACCTTCCCCTTGATCCACAGAGTATTGGTCAAAGTCAGGAAGGACAAGGGGCAGATGATCCTGATAGCTTCAGACTGGCTGCGGCATTTCTGGTACCCGGATCTCCTCAGCCTCAGGAGCAGGCCTCTATGACGGTTGCCTCTCAGTCCAGACCTGCTGACCTCACAGTCTGGTTCCTGAGCAACTAGATTTCCAGGCCTTGGGTCTTTCCAAGGATATCCTTCATGTCATGGAGGCCTCAGGACCTCTTTGTAAATGAGCTTGCTCAATGGAGTTTTTTCCTGCCAATAAACTTGACTTGACTAACCTTTGCTATGTTTTCAACTTGAGACCCACTGGAGAGCCTTCTGGTGGTGATTGTGTCTGTCAGAAGATTGGGGAGCTCCAGGCACTTTTGGTGGACTCTCCCTGCCTAGTCTTCCACAAGGGCAGGGTTGTCCTTCGCCTCAGCTCGAAGTTCCTCCCGAAGGTGGTATCGGAGTTTTGCCTTATGTAGGTTATTAACTTACCGGTATACTTTACAACCCTACTTCGGAGGCTGACTGCATGCTCCATACCCTGAACCTGTGGAGAGCGCTCCCATATTATGTAGAGCATATGGCTGGAGTTTGGGGATGGGCTTGCCAGCTGTTTGTCACCTACACTGAAGCCGCACCTGGTAGACTGACAGCAAAGCGGATGATTGCAAGGTGGATCACGTCTTGCATCAGCTTCTGCTATAGGTTGACTGGTTGGGAGTCTCCTGTTGGGATTAGTGCTAATTCCACCACACATACCGCTGCCTTGTTGGCTGATTCCAGGGATATGCTCGTACAGGAGATCTCGTAGGGCTGCCACCCGGAGGCCAGCACTGCATCGACCTTGGGTCACACCAGGACATGTGTTTTGGGACCTCCGTTCTCCAGTCTCTGTCTGCCAACTAGGGGTGCACACTTTGACCCCTCCTCCCAGAGAACTGAGTCTGCCAGAGTGTGGCTAAGAGAAGCATATCCATGCTCTTAGAAGAAGGCTACTCACCTGTAACCGTAGTTCTAGGACTGGTATAGTGTTCACATCCATATAACCCACCCAGCTTCATCTGGCAAGTGGAACCTGATTTTTCTTCCACTACATGAGATCTGATGTCACTGGGCAGAATCGAGGGATATTTCTACCCGGGTGGTTGGAGGAGCTTAGCTTAAAGACATTCCGGCCAGTTATCACATTCTAGTGAAACTGCCAGAGTGTGGATATGAACCATATACCACTCCTAGAACTACGGTTACAGGTGAGTAACCTATTCTTTCTGTGTATATTCCCTCCCATTCCAACAAATCTAGTATCCGCTGCTACAGCAACTAGCAGTGGAACCTCAAGTACCCTTTCTATGTGCAGAAGCCTGTTGCCACAGGACAAGGGGTCTCTGGTCCGTCCAGACCTTAAGTCCCTGCACTTGCATGCCTCACTCGTAAAGAGACAACCATTGCAAGATTTGGGATATCACCAAAAGTAGATGATGTGCTGGTTGCAGCCAGAAAACCTTCCACCAGACATACATGCTCCTTGAAGTGGAAGCATTTCACTCTGTGGGCCACTTCCAAATATTTGGATTCATTTACCTGTCCAGTTAATGTGGTGTGGAATACTTGCCATCACTGCCAGACTCTGGTCTGCAGTATTTCTTGCCGAAGGTGCATTTGGCAGCTATATCAGCTTTCCATGTCCCTGTTGATGGGTGTATCGCAGCTCCGTTTGAGGACTCTCGTACATTTTTGCGAGGTATTCTGCACATGAAACCTCCCATTCGCAGTCTGCTCCCCCTGTGAGACCTCAGTTGTGTGCTGGAAAAACTTACTTTGGCATGCTGTGGCTTGTGGCTTACATTTGGAAAGCATTAGTTTTAGTCGCAATCACTTCAGCTATAAGGATTTCAGAGCTACAAGCTCTAATGCATGAGCTTCCTTATTTGGTTTTAAATTTTTGCCAAAGGTGGTGTCTGAGTTTACACTAAATCAAACCATCTACCTTCCAATTTATTATCCGGAGCGTGCCAATCAGGATGAAGCATTGCTCTGTACTTTAGATGTACATAGAATCCTAAGATACCTAAAATACTGTCCTGTTTTCTTCTGGTTCCTCCCCAGCCTCAGTTGCCTCTACCCTCCAGGCGGATTTTAACAAAGTCCAGCTCTGGTTCAGCTCTCACCAGCTTTCTCTAAATGCTAAAAAAAAACTGTAACCATGACTTTTGGTACATTCCAACGACTATCCAGGCTCCCTTCCCTCCCACTTTTCCACACCCTTGAAGGGTCAGAGCTGGAGGATGTCACCTCCTTCTGGTATCTTGGAGTTTGGCTTGACTGCCACCTCACCTTCATAGTCCATGCTGACGCTATACGAACAAAACTCCGCCCCAAACTCGGAGCTTTATATCAGAACCATTCTAGCCTCCCCTATCCGATCCATTGTGAGCTTATCCAGAAGATGATACTTCCCTCCTTCGATTATTGTGATATTGTTTACAGTACCGCCCACAAGTCAGTTTTATCTAAACTGGATACCCTTTTTAATGCTTTCTGCCGGTTCGCTCTTGACGCTCCTCCCACCTACACAACCTGAGCTATACTGCTCCCTTGCTCTCCCTTCCCTTGAGAACCGCCCACCTAATACACTGTGCCAAGTTGATTCTCGAAGAACTGGTTTGGTTCCTCCCAGTGTATCTGACCTCCTTCATTATCGCCCCTCTGGCACCCACCTATGCTCTGAGGTCCCTAGACTCCTGGCTGCTATTAGTCCCCAGGCGTCGGGCCCAAGCTGGCCAGGCCGCCTTTTCTCACCACTTCCTCAACTCTGGAACTCTTCCCCGCTGAAATTCACCACTCTTCCTCATCCGGCCACTATCCTACCTTACAACCCTCGTTGCCTGCAAACTGCTCCTGCAGCTAACTTTCCAATCTATTCTACCTCAGACACTCCTATATTTATTCTCCAGTAGGCCCAATGGTGCTACTTCGCTAACCACGCCCAACTACTGCACTTGATCCCAACTTTTGAGCTAGCTAGCTTGCACTTAACCCTATCTCACTATATACCACAACCCAATACCTTAGCAGGATTTCTCATTGTAACTGTTACTCACTATTAGGGTATATGTATTAATCCACACTCACCTATTCCTGTCAAACATATGCAGCTGTATTATCTAATTATATGTTTTAAATGTATAAAGCATGACTTCCCCATGTACTTGCTACTATACTATAAGTAAGGGTAAATTGTCATCTGCGCCCAACTATTTCTGTCAAATGTTTTCAACTGTATTGTAATTGTATGTATATATGTCAGGAGTGGACTACCCTTGTCCTCTTCCCTACTGTACCCCTCCCCCCATGTTGCACTGGGAGATGAGCAGTCCTTGATCAGTGTGCTTTTCCTGGTGAAACAATTTCAATAAATAAATAAAATACCGTATCACTCACACCAAGGACTGCAGAAAGTCTTGTCATCTATTTCCGTTCACCCCCTGGGAAAGAGGGTGTCCCTGTATCAAAACAGTGCTTGTCCAAATATCTAGCACATTGCATTATGTTCTGTTATAGAAAGTAGGGCAAGGAACTTCCTGGTGTGGTTTGTGGCCATTCCACAAAGGGGATGGCCACATCTGTTGCTTGCTTTAGAAATGTCTCTGTGGCTGACATCAGCGCTGCACCCACCTGGAGGACTGTCCACACATTTACTAAACATTACAGTCTGGACATTGTTTCTTGTAGAGAAGTGGGCTTTGGCCTTGCTGTGCTACAGGGCCTACTGTCACGAACAGATTGCACCAACCTCCCATTTGGCTTTTGTGACTCATTTCAGAGGTGCGGCCTAAGGGCAGAGATATCCTCGAAGAAGATAGAACAATTATGTACTTAACGTAACAGTAGATCTTTGGGAGAGTCTCTTTCCTTAGGCCATGCTGGCCCTCCTTCCCCCTTTTCATTGGCTCTGGGGGAATATGGTATCCAGTTCTGCCATGGGAATTTCTAAGGCTGCTATCTCCAGCACTTGCATCTGCCTGATATCCGAGGGCGCTGGTGTACTAATCTCTTTTTTCCTCAAGAAAAGAGCTCTCCGAGCACAATCTCCAGTGGGGAACAGAAGAGAAATGGGGTTGCCCATGTTTATCTAGACTGACATGTGACATCGTCGTGGGTGGCCTCTGCCTAACAGAAGTTTCTGTGTGGTCCTAGTGCTGATGTGGGTATAGTTCCAAAAGTGTGGCCTAACTGAAGAGATTCTCTTGAAGACCTGCTGTTACTGTATGTATGTAACTGTTCTTTCTTTTGTGTTTGTTTAGACCCCCTTGTTTGGGGCATTGTGTGTTCTTTATACCTTTGGTTCATACAGGGTGCATTTTTTTTTGCCCCAGACTGGAGGGTATTTTAACCCCCAAACGTACCTTTCAACCTCTCTGGATTAAAAATCATAGCACTTGCCTACAAAAATCATAGCAAATGGCCAAAATGTGGAGCACTTTCTTATTTTAAGGAATAAAATGTCTACAAATAGTGGGCCCCATATAGTTTGTGGTAAGGAATGTTACTGTCAACTTAGTTCAATGATTTAATAGTTTGTGTTTCCAGAAATAGTGCTAACATTAAGAACATCAGTAAACCTATGTGGAGCAAGGGTAAATTTGAGTGTAAAAGTCATAGCACTATGCAAAATTCATAGCAGTTGATAGGTATGCCCCCAACCCATTGTAGGGTGTATTTATACCGGCCTCAGTAGGGAAATAAGGCCTGTTCTAGTTTGCTGGAGGTTCTTCACCCAGGAGGATTTCCACTTGAAAATGTTATTTCCTTCAAGAGCCTTGGGATCCTGCTGGACCAGTCCCTGGATTTTAATCTTCACATTCAGTCCTCGTGCAAAGGTGTAAACTCGAAACTGGGAGTAGCTTACAAAACGAGCTACATGCTTATACCCTCGGCCAAATTAGTAATTGCCAGAGGTATTCTGCTCCCAACCCTTACTTATGGTGCCTCTATTCTTACCTCTGCCCATAAAACCTCCCTACTAAAATGGGACGTAACTTATAACAATATATGCCGATTTGCCTCTTCGTCGCCTCGACTCAAGCATCACTGCCTTCTTTATAAGGATTTGAATTGGCTCTCACCCTCTGCCAGTAGACAGTACTACCTTGGATCACTAATAGCCTCGATCATCCGGGGAAAAAAACCATCCCAGTTGCCGGCGTTGCTGGTCCCTCAACCATCCTCCGGCTCATGATCAGCCGACAAATCCTTGCTCTATGTTCCGAGATGTCGGACGACTAAAGGCACAGGGCCTTCCAATTCTCTGCTCCCAGGCTATGGAATGCTTTTCCACTCAACCTCCTGCTGTCTCAGTCTCTCTTTGGATTTAAAGTGAATATCGTGCCATTCTATCCTTAACTGATGCTTGTACATGCTTTGATCCAACCTGAAGCTCCTGAGACTTACCAGTAATGTCACCCTGCTCTAATCCAGCTCCAAGACTGTCTCCTCTTCCTCTCCATATTTTTCCTTCTCTTTGTAAATAACTTCTTGACTACTAGCTCTCTTCCTTCTCGAACCTTGTTGCTGACCATCCACTGTTGTTTTGCCAATTACCACCCCTGACGTTCCTTCTGTCAGTCTTTCTTGTTGTGTTTGAACATTCCTCACATTCCTCTCTATATAACCTTACTATCTTTTTAACCCTTTCACTCCACAGGTCGGGTCCGTGGTTTCTGCACTTATTATATATCTTACTGCCATTATCTGTATAATGCTTGCCATTATTTTTTGTTGTTTCTACCCATTGTATTCTTGTAGCACTGCTGTACTGTTCCTCTATTTGTATTATTGTACCCATGTTGCTGTTGTTCAACTGTTCTCTTTTTGTTGTACTCTCCCGGGTCGTGCCTGAAAATAGTCATTTTATGGCTAGTGCACCTACCCAGTTAGCAAAAACTAAATAAATAAATAAAAATGTTGTTTGGGCTCCAGTCAGTTGTGAACCAAGCACACCTTTCTTTTTCTATCACCCTAAACAGCACCCCTTTACAACTTGTACATGAATTCAAGTACCTTGGTCTTACCTTCGACTCCACTTTAACGTTTAAACCCCACATTGATAAAACCATTTCAAAAACCTGCCAATGCCTAGGCTAAGACGGGCCAGGCACAGTTTGTCATCATCGGATCGCAAATTAATTGTTGCTCAGGTCATTCTTCCCATTCTATATTATGGTTACACAATTTACTGCAGTGCCAATACCTCCAGTCTTTCCCTAGTGAATACTGTTTATTATCAGTGTTTGCGGTTTATTTTAAAATCCAAATGGAATGAACAGCACTGTACCTCATATCTCTCAACTGTCCCACATTATGAGGAACAGTTCCTCATTTTACTTCGCAAAAGCTCCTTGTTCCACATTGTGAGGACTTGTCCCACATTCAATGTTAACATTTTAAAGCAAAGATCTATAGTAAATGATGCAAAAAATACATTATTCAATTAACAACAGACTTTCTGAACATAAATGCAACCATCTTAACAGTGTTCTGAGCTTCTTAGGTTAAGATTTGATTAAGTGCTCCACATTTTGCCCATTTGTTCCACATTTTGAGAGGCAGTGTTCCACATCTGGGGGACAAAAGGTTGAGAGGTATGCTGTACCTTACTCACTCAAATTGGCTATTTCCCTCATCCAAACACACCTTTCATTGGCTGTCTCTAATTGACAAAACTATAAATAAGCAGACACCAACTTATCTGACAGACTCACAGTTCTCACCCATAGTCACAGCCTTAGGGATGTGCCTATTTGAGGCCTTTCTTTCCCTAGGTTCCAAACTCATTTTGGGAGAGATTATTTCTTGTATGATGCCCCACCCTCATGGAACAAACTTCTTCCCCTGTTATGGAATTCTTGCTCTCTGAATATTTTTCAGCAAAACCTAAAAAAAGTCACTCCTATGGGAACAACTTGCATGCATTTGTTTTAATTGATTTGCCCAGACCAACTGTTGTATTTATCGTCACTGTACTTTGTGGATTACACTGTATCTTGGGATTGGATTTTTGTGCATTTGTGCTTTATGTACTTAACATTTTTTGCAGGTTTACCTTGTTTGTTCTTCTGTAAACAAGACTTGTTCCTCATGAAACTTATCCTGCAAATTACCTAAATTATAAATATATTAATAAAATAAACAGTGATGCACAAGTTGCCAAACACAGCCAATGTGGTATTTTTGTCAGATTTTGTTTTAAGAACTGTCCAGCTAGCTTTTAATTGGTTACTTGGCATCCTCTTGTGTGTTTGGAATGACAGTCCAGTGTCATGGTTCAAGCACTAACTAGTAACCAGTTTGCATCCCAGCACTACTAGAGTTGCTTGGATAATGTGTCAGCGGCATCACGTAGCACAAATAATGCCACTCAGAGAATGCCTGTTTACTCTTACAGTATAAGTAACTGGGATGTCTGAAATGTCTGACTGGTCAAGAGTGTCATCTCGAGACATCTTTACATTCAAGAACTGCAGAGAGCCCGGCCCATTGAGGCAGAAGTAGTGCTACCGCACACAACGTTGGCGCCCTGAGTTCAGGAACGAGTTTGGGTCAGCGGCGGCTGGCTGGAGGAAGGAGGATGTCCCAGGAGATGCTCTCCTCCTTCAGAGAGAGTGGGTAGCCTGCTCCGCTCTTATTCTGCCACCTGGGAGACCACAGGTGTCCGTGCAATTGGGAGTGTCTCGTAGGGCCAGAGGACATCGACTGGTGTCGTGCGTGCTTGCGTGTACATGCACTTGTGCACTCTCGCTACCGCCGTCCTTGGGGGAAGTGATGGAAAGTGGAAAATACCCTAGCCGGCAGGATGACGCTGGCTGCCTGCAGGCCCCACACCTGACTACTCGGATTCCACCTCCCACACTGGATTTGTTCTGTGATGGAGTTTGAGGGGACCTTCTGCTGCTCCCACCAAAGAGGGTTAAGCTCTGGTGGAACTGTGGTGGTGAAGGTAAGTCCTGGGAGATGCCAGGGTGACAGGGCTGGGGCAGCCAAGCACATGGGTGCCGACTGGAGACGAATGGGGCAGAAGAAAAAAATTACTCACCTTAGTAATCTTGTTTATTCTAAAGGAATCTTACTGTATTCTGACTTATGCAGTATGGTGTCATCATAGGACTGCCCCGGAGCCAAAATGGTTAATAGAACCTATGCAGATGATGGAATGCTAGGCTGAAGCTTGGGTTTCAAACCACTGACCCTAGTAAACAACTTCTAACTGTCCGATTCTTACGAAGCATGCACTAAGCAGTTTCCAACTAAAGGAAGGATGATAATAATAATAATAATAATAATAGTAATAATAACTATAGAATCCTCCCTGAACCAGAAGTGGTGGGAGAAAAACATTAGGGAATTACCCTTCTTTCAACTACTCCAAAAACCTGGCATCCTTGAAGACTCAAGTCATAGATGCCCAAAATAAGAAACAGTAGATATTCCCCAGGTTTGCAACAGCTGGCACAGCTGTAATGCAGGGACCTTAGATTTCAGCAGGGGAGGAAGGGAGGGTGCTCAGAATACAGTAAGATTCCTTTAGAAGAAACCAGATTACTAAGGTGAGTAATGTTTTCTTCAAACCCCAGGAAATCTTACTGTATTCTGACTTATGCACACTACCAAGCAGTGCCCTTGGAGGTGGGCCTGTAACCTATTTAGGAAACAGGCTCTGCAGGACTGCTGTGCCAAACCTGGCATCGCCTCTGGCCTGGACATCCAAACAGTAATGTTTGGTGAATGTGTGGACTGTCTTCCAAGTGGCAGCTTTACAGATGTCCACCAGGGGACTATCTCTAGCAGATGCTAGGGAAGCTGCAGTACCTCTAGTGGAATGGGCTCTGAGGCCTGCAGGAAGTTCCTTACCTACTGTGCTATAGCAGAACTGGATACAGGTTACAATCCACCTGGCAATAGATCATTTTGTGGCAGGTTTTCCTTTTCCCACCTCTCCGAAGGTAAGGAAGAGCTGGATTTGGTTCTGTGTGTGACCCTTTGTGTGGTCAAGATAGTAGCTGACTGCCCTTTTTACATCAAGGCTGTGCAGCCTACGTTCACCTGAAGTGGAATGGTCAGTAAAGAAGACTGGCAAGGTGATAGACTGGTTAAGATGAAAGTCTGATACCACCTTAGGTAAAAACGTTCTGTTAGTTCTCAGGACAGCCTTGTCCCTATGAACTACAATATACCTTGGGTCTGTGGATAATGGCTGAAGTTCAGTGATCCTTCTGGCAGTGGTAATGGCAACCAGAAATACAGTTTTCCAAGTTACATATTTCAAATCTGCTGATGACATGGGTTCGAATGGAGGCCACATGAGCTGAGCAATGGAAATATTTAGATCTCACATGGGAGTGGGCTCCCTGTGGGGTGGATGTAAATATAGCAGCCCTTTAAAGAATTTTTTGAATGCTGGCTTAGAAGCCAAAGAGGTGGAAGAAGCTTTTCTTGCAGATAAATAAGCTGAAACAGCTACTAAATGCACCCTCAGAGTGGAAATAGTCAAACCTGTGGAGTGCAAATGAGCTATATAATCTAAGACAATAGAAATGTTAGCTTGAGAGTGATCCAGGCCTCTGCCCTGGCACCAAAAAGAAAACCTTTTCCATTTAGAGGCATATGTCTTCTTAGTGGAGGGTTTTCTGGAAACCCTCGGTATGTCCATAACCCTTTCTGACAGATGCAAGTCTGCACACTCTAGGTCCTCAAGAGCCACGCTTTGAGTCTGAGGGATAGTAAGTTAGGATACGTGATTCTGCCCTGGGAGGAGGTCGATAAATTGTACCTCCTGGGAAGACTGATTGGCTTGGCTACTGATACTGATAGGAGTATGGAGTACCAAAGCTGCCTGGCCCAATCTGGGGCAATGAGGATCATTGAGGCTGGTTGAAGCATGAGCTTGTTAATACTTTCAGTAGTAGGGGAAATGGAGGGAAAGCGTACAGGAATTTCCCTGTCCAATCTAACAGAAGTGCATCCAGAGGGAGTGTGCTCCTGCTGGGGGGTCTGCAGCAATACTGTGGGAGCTGGAAATTGTCTGGGGCTCCGAACAGATCCACTTCTGGGGTGCTCCATCTCCTGAAAATGGTCTTTAAGACCCGTCTGTTCAGTGACCATTCGTGATGATTCTGGTTTATCCTGCTGAGGGCATCCACTAGGACATTGTCCTTGCCCAGGAGATTAACAGCTGAAAGGGGGACACCTTTAGAGAGTATGCTAATGTCCAGATTTTCATAGCTTCTGTGCAGAGAAGGGTTGAGTTTGTGACCCCTTGCTTGTTTATATAGTACATGGTGGTTGTATTGTCTGTTCTGACCTGCACCACCTTGCCTACCACCTGACTGGCAAAGGACTGATGGGACAGAAGAACTGCTCTGCGCTGTATTAGATTGATGTACAGGAAGGATTCCTGCTTTCCCCATGTGCCATGAGTAGTGTGATCACCCAAATGTGCTCCCCACCCTAGGAGGGAAGCATCTGTGGTAAATATTAGAGAAGAGGACTGCCGAAGGAAGGGTACCCCTTGTCTGAGGTGTTTCCTTACCTGGCACCACTGCAAAGCTTGAATAAGGGTGGATGTGACTGGGACTAGTTTTGATAGTCTTTCTTTTGGGACCAGTACTTCCTTAGATGAAACTGGATGTCTCTCATCTTAAACCTTGCTCCTAGGATGGTTACAGTTGAGGCTGCCAGGAGCCCTAACAGATGCAGGAAATGCCTTGCTGGTCTGGGAACATGAGGTGAAAAAGACCTGGCTATTTGAATCAGGCTGTCCACCCTGTTCTGAGAAAGATAGGCCATTCCTGTCCTTGTATCCAGTTCTGCCCCTGTGAACTTGAGCAACTGCACCGGTTCTAGGACAGACTTCTTTTGATTCACTAAGAACCCCAGGGAGAACAGGGTGGTCTGAGTGACTGAGAGAGCTTCTCTCACTTGCTGCTGTGACTGGCCTACAATTAGCTACTCATTCAGATAGGGGAATACTGACACCCTTAGCCCCATTAGGTGTACCACCATGACTGCTAGGCATTTTGTGAATATCCTTGGAGCAGATGGTAGTCCAAAGGGCATTGCTCTGAATTGATAATGGCCTGATGGCAACCTGAATCTTATGTTCTTTCTGTGAGACCTTCTGATTGGGATGTGAAAGTAAGCATCTTTTAGGTCCAGGGATGCTAGCCATTCTCCCTGCCTCAGGGTAGGTAGTATAGTGAACAGAGTGACCATCCGGAATTTTGGTTTTGCTAGATGCTTATTCAGGTATCTGAGGTCCAGAATGGGACGTCACTCCCGTTTTTTTTAATGTAAGGAAGTATCTGGAGTACAGGCCCTTGCCTCTTTGAATGGCAGGGACTGGTTCTACCGCCTGAAGCAGAAGAAGGGATGAAACTTCCTTTTCCAGTAGGGTTGTTTCTGATGGAGAAGAGGGCTTGAATGCCCTTGATCTCAGCCTAAGTCTGGTTTTGAAGCTGAGGACCAAACCCTGGCCCACTACTTCCAGAACCCACTTGTCTGTGGTGATATTTTTCCATTCCTGGAAGTAGTGGGCCAGTGTATCCCATACTGGTAAAGGGGAGGCGACCCGGACGTTCTGATCAGGGAGTCTGTTTTGACTGAGCTACTGGTTGGACAGTGGAGCTAGTGCAGCCAGTACCCCTCCTACCCCGTCCCTAAAGTATCACCTAGGCTGGTACTGGGGAAAAATCTTGGGTTGAAAATAAGGCCTGTAAGGAGTCCTGCCCCTGCCACCCCTCGAGTGGTGTCTCTGGGGGTTGGCAGATCTCTCCTTTACTGCTGCACTTTTGTAAGCAGATTTGTAGTCATCCATTTTTTTCATATATGCCTCTGTTTATTCTCCAAACAGAGACACAGGGTCACAGGAAATCCAAGGCCTTGTTTTGTGTGTTTTGTGAGAGGTTAGTGGTTCTAAGCCATGCAAACCTTCTCAGAGACACTGCTGAAGCCATCTGTCTGGATGCAGTGTCATTGGCATCCACTGCCATCCGAAATTGGGTCTTAGATGCTTCAATGCTCCTGTTAACCGCTTCTTCCAGGTCAGCAGCCATAGGACGGGGAACTGACTTGGCAATTTCCAATACAGTGGACCACACAGATTTTTGATATCTGGCTAAATATGCCATATAGGATGCCTGCGTAATGGCTAGGGAGGATCTTAGATGGGTGGCCCCCTTTTGCCCGACACCCCAACGGCGAAACATGGAAAATGACCACTACAGCGACAGTCGCTGTAATGGTCTGTTTCCGTGTTTCGCTTTCCCCCAGTGTCCTGCTCCTTCCCCAAACCAACTCCAACCTGGAGTCGAGAATCCTAAAGTCTGTGCCCCCTGCATGGGGGTGTGGGGGGCACAGCCCCCCCCACAGAAAACACTGGAGGCTTGGGTGGCACAATATCTGTGTCAGTATTGTGCCGTCGCTGTCTGGGAGGTCGACAGATTTACTGTTGACCAAACTTGGTGCTTCCATCCTAGATAGATCTTCTTGGCTATTGAATCTATTCTCCTGGAATCTTTTTCAGGAGGGTGGGAGGCCAGAGGGATGCCAGCTTTGTCGCAAGCTGCAGCCTGTGCCACACCTTCATGACTGGGGTGACCAAACAAAAATTCAGCCCTAGCCTTGTCCACCCAGTACTTTCTGTCCACTTTCTTATCAGTAGGAGGGACAGAAGTGGGGTTCTCTTAAAATTTTCAGGGTCTGCCTCCTCAAAGATTTGTGTAAGGAGAGAAGCAGCCATTTGGATGGAGGGACGTCCAGCATCTCTTTATAGTCTTCCTTCTCCTCATCTTCCAGAGATTCCTGAGTTGGGAGATTGAGAGACTGGGCCACTTGCTTCATAAAAGCAAAGTATGAAGAAAAATCTTAATTTCCCTTATTAGGGGAATCAGGCCTGTGGGGATCAGGGTAAATGTCTGGCTCTATAGACTCATCATGGTCATCATCCCTGTAATTCTCTTCTGGTTCTTCACCAGGACCAGGATCCTTAAATTGTTCCCCACCTTGGTCTATTAAACCGGGAACTTGTGAACCGGGAGTTTGTGTAACCGGCTGTTTTTCAGCCGGAACCGGAGACTGCAAGGACTGAATAATCCTGATCACGTTCGCGATCTCTTCAGCAGAAGGAACCTCTGTAGAAACTGGTTGCGGTTCCTGGTGCTTTTCTTTTCACTTTTTCTTAACCGTGACAGCTAGTTCAGCAGCCTTACCCACAGTTCTTTTCTTTGTGGAACTATCACCCCTGTCACAGGGCAGACCCTTCAGTTCAGTGGATTGTTCAGTAACCGGGTTAGCAGACTTATAAGTCATCTTTTCCCTTCATCTCTTCAAACGCCTTTCAAGGGTGGACTGAGGGAAATTAGCACAGATTTCACAGTCTGTCTGAAGGTGGTCAGACCCCAGACAGAACAAACAAATTAAATGAGAATCAGCCTTTACAAACAGTTCCCCGCACTCTGTGCAGTGCTGGAAACCTGTGGGTCCTGTTCTCCTTTTTGGTTTCTGTGACATAAGAAAATGTTAAACTGAGAACCAATTAGACTTTTTTTTTTTTTTTTTATTTTGTCGGTTGTTACACCGTAAAAGAAACCAGGCTT
This sequence comes from Neoceratodus forsteri, assembly GCA_016271365.2. Classification (NCBI taxonomy): domain Eukaryota; kingdom Metazoa; phylum Chordata; order Ceratodontiformes; family Ceratodontidae; genus Neoceratodus; species Neoceratodus forsteri. Next base: position 252,132,290 of record JADMNL010000024.1, on the reverse strand, counting down.
TTTAGAATATATAAATCCAGGAGTTACCCTGGTTGAAATAAAGGATCCACTAACCGGGAATTACTCCGGTAAAGTTTTTAAATAGCTAACCAATTATACCGATTTGGAATGTATCACATTAACTAAAAATAATATGAAAACAAAATAAGGGAACTATCAGTTTCACCTTGGTTAAAGAACTGGGCAGAAAAACGACTACTCACCCCTGATCACTAAAATCTAAACAATTACTACCTGTATACCTAGGACAGTGATAAGAATAACAAATAAAATAAATTTACTGAGGTATGAACCGAGAAAGATAAACTTTCTTCAAGAGCTGAAGGAGAGCTCTCCGGAGGTGTCTTACTGAGGCAAGCGGAGTAAAGAATCTGACGGTTAGAGGTTGTTTACTATGGACAGTGGTTTGAAAACCGAGCTGGAGCCTAGCATTCCATCATTTGCATAGGTTCTATTAACCATTTCGGCTCCGGGGCAGTCATATGGTGAGACCATACTGCATAAGTCAGAATACAGTAAGATTTCCTGGGGTTTGAAACAGCAGTTACCTGCAGAAAGAACTGTGGAGGGAAACTGAGTAGTTCTGAAAGGCAAAGATGTCTTGAGATGATGCTCTTGATTAGCAAGGCCACATCTTGGACAACCCATTCATTATGACTGCATGGGCGAGCGATGCTGATTTATTGTGAGAGGTAGGAAAGAGAAGGGACTCTGGAAGCACATGACTGGATGCCTCTCCTCTCTTCTTTCACAGTGTTGCAGTCAGTGTTATGGTGTTGTTTCTCCACTGCCCCTCCCCTCCGCAGGCCCACTGGTTCCTTCCCCCTCCATGTGTGCACTATTTTCTGTCTGCCCATCACTTCTGCTTCACTTCCACAGTTGTGGCTGAAAAAGAAGAGCCCGCCATGCCCAAGCTGGCCGCTGTGAGCTCATTGCTCATGTGTGAGTATTGCTGCATGAGCAGTCAGCGATAACACATGCTCACTGTGGTCACAACAGCCATCCTGGGCACAGTGGGCTCTTTCTTGCGCTTGCACAGGAAAGTACGGCATCACCCGTGGCGGGAGCCTGGAGTACTGTTTGATTCGGGCTCACCGCTGTTAAGCAGCCATATTGGCTCTAACCAGTTTTATTTATTTAGTCTGCATTTCCTTTCTTTTTAGTCAATATTTGATGATTCCTACCACTTACTACCGCTTGCGTACTGCCGTTTCACATGAACTACAGATATGTAAGTTGTGCACTAGATGGTGATTAGAAGTTTGGAAACAAAATGAAAATGCAGTGGGCGCTGGCCCAGTGGCGCTGAGGGTTGAGGCGCTGGACGCCACACCTTGCGCCACGCCGGCGACCTGCATTTGGGAACGAATGTGGGCTGCTGGTGGGTAGGCTGGGAGGAGATGGATCTAGTGTCCGACGGACAGCTCTCCATCTTCGTGGGAGGGGGCTACCTTTGGTCAGCGCATGCCTGACCCCTGGTGGAGTCTGGGGCTCGGCGCTGCGCTGCTGTAAGACAGTGGGGTGGGGGTGGAAGCATGGCAGATGCTTGGCTGCGTGCGTCATTGCATGCCTGGCTCCCGCAGGGGAAAGGAAAAACGAGAAAAGACCCTGGTGGCTGGTCATTGTGGCTTGATGGCCATTCCTGTCGCACTCTGTCCCAGAGGTAATGCCCCAAGACTGGATCCTGTCGGCAGGTGGGGGGATCCCTGCTGCCCTGCCATGGGAGTAAGCCGTGGGGGTTACAGGGGTGAGTGCCTGAAGGAACGGAGGCGATGGACGATGGCCAGACAAGAGAGCAGACCAGGGCCAGAGTGGGGAAGAAATAAGAAGCAAAAAAAAAAATATGCCATGGGCAATCTCAGTGTGTAACACATGAATACCTCTTAGCTGTACAAGAGGTATTCACGTGTTGCAGACCCTCTTTATTTCATTTCAGTGGCACAGAAAAAAGAAATGCATTGTAAATGGAAACGTAGAGCAGCTGTAGATCTTGATAGCAACACTATCAGCCGGATAAGGGATGGCAGAGCAAGTAATGCATTGTTCAAGCAACTCTGGTCTCATCACAGCCACTGGTGTAAATGTGACATCAGGTCACATGACCCCTCTCTCTCTCTGTCTCAGCTGTACAATTGGCTAGAAACAGGACCCACTCTGAAAATTCAGAAGTTGCATCTCAGTTAGGCTATCCTGGGGATATAAGTGGCTTATTGCGGTCAGCAGCTTATCACCCCCAGTTGTCCAGATCCACCCAACACTGCCCTCGGTCATCTTTCAGCCTGCTGCCTCCGAGCTCCATCCCATATAAAAGTAGGAGCACAGCTTTGTGTTTTTTTGATATATGTGCCTTTATGCACCTCTGTTAAGATACATTGATTTTTTCTGTTGTTTAATATGCTTTTATGGGGGCATCTGACCTCCATCGGTCTTAGCCCCAAGGTTCCACCCCACCACTACAGACTGGGACACAACCTCCACACCCTGGCTTCCCCACGGGGTGGGGCTGCTGGTACCCCGGCAGAATGAAGTATGATACCACCCTGGCATCCCCACAGGGTGGGGATGCCGGTTCCATGACTGAATGAAACATGGTACTGGTGGGGGCGAGGGGTCATTGGTCACAGCGTGTGGTCCAGTCCACAGTGGCAGATGTCGTCTTGTTGGCTGACCCTTATTTTCAAGAAGTCTTGCCCGGGAGGCAGGATGTGTAGCGACGTCCGTGATGCAAACGATGACATCTGTCCCACCCCTCTCCCCCAGTTCAGGCGCCAGTCACTGCTGATCCCCCAGCCTCCGCAAGAGGTCAACAATGCATTGGACACTTAGAGCCCCCTTCCCCTCAGAAAAGGAAAGCAGTCCCTGGGATGCTCAATTGTTCTCTCCCCGGACGGCTCTCTGACTCCTGAGTCACATCAGTGCAGCCATTGAAAGGAGAAGGCTTAACTACTGGATAAAATGTACAAGGCTAGAACAAAAACCATTGGCATTGGGAGGCAGTATAGTGTAGTGGTTTAAGGCTCTGAGCTGCAAATCTGGTGACATCCAGCAGACCAGACCTGGGTTTGAATCCCACAGCTTCCACTTACGTACTGTGTGACCCTGAGCAAGTCACTTAAATTCCCTGTGCTCCCAGGTCGCACCTGTAAAAAACAGCTTTCAGCTTAGTGTGCTACTCCTGGTTAAACAACTAAAAAAAAAAAAATTGCCAGGCAGTGCCTAAATGAGAAGGAGAGGTGGCATAGCATGGGCTAGAAATGCAGATACCTGGTTTAATAACAAGACCCTTTTATTGGCAAAGCACAAACTACCTTATCTCAGACAGGCTGTTGATCAAGGTGTAACTCTAAGCTTGAAATATAAGAAAAATGTGACAAGAAAGGTGACCAGATTCTGGAATAATGATGATTTAGAACACATAGCAAAATCACACTACACCAAATGGTTTGCAAATGATAGTAGTTATTATCGATATAAACCATACTTAGACATTGTAACTAAACCTAGATATAGACTTGTATTTCTGAGTTATAAATTTGAACAGTTTCAAAGTAATCTACTGGATTATAGATATAAAAAACACCAGGCATATAGTCAGCTGACTCTGGTTTTGGAGAGAAAGAAGATCTATTACACGTAGTTTGAAATTGCAGATGGTACTCAAAACAGAGGTCTTATTGGTTAGGGCCTTTTGTTAATAATATCTGTCACATCGATAAATTGCTATTTACCATCATACGTATCTGTACAGAAGATGCGTGGTCTTTAGATAGGTTATCTAAGTATTTTTTTTACCATTAAAGAAATAAGAAGGAAAATAAATATAATGCTAATCAGTGTCTTCCCACATACAGATGTGACTCTTGAACTGTATACATGCAGCTCTAGGAATGATATTGTTGCCAAATTAAATGGAATTGTGTTTTTTTTTTAATGGTTGCATTTATGATGTATTTATATAGTTTTCCTCTGTATTTTACTGTTTGTCACTGTTTATAAAGTCTATTTAGCCATACAACAAATTGAGTTTATTGATTGCTCCAGGGTCAGTTCCTGAACCCAGAATATCGGCGTCTCAGATGGCAACCCTACTGCTGCGCCGACGGGCCAAGATACATTGCTGTGTGTGGTGTGCTGGCTGTCTAGTACTAATTCAGACCACTTGTACTACTAGGTTTCAGATGAAAGCACCTCTGGTGTGGTACTTCCCTTCACAGCAAAGTCTTAGGTTTATTTCCCCCTGCCTGCTGCAGATTTTGATAGCGAGAGGGAGAGAGCAAGGAATTGAAATATTCCTAACTTTTCCTAGTGGTCTCACAAAAACACCATAGTTCAGATCCTACTTTTCTGTCCATTAAATGTGTAATATGTCTACATACCCTATCCCCCTTAACAATTCCTCTTTCTTTTGCAGGCAACAGGTCTGACTTCTGTAAGGTAGCCAATCAGAGGATCATGGAGGTAGTGAACTCTGTGAGAGAGAAACAACATCGCTGTAATGCTGAAATAGCACGACTTGGCGACAGAGAGCAGGGGGAGTTGTCTGCTCTCCAGAACAATGCTGACAAGGCTAGAGGAGACACGTGGGTTTATCCCCTAATACAGATGAAACCTTTAGGGATCCGATTGGACGAAACTGTCACAAAAGCCCTGCTGACCGAGGCAGAGGCGGAGAGCAGGATATTCCTCACGTCGGGGTATTTTAACTTAACAAGGACCTACATGGACCTAGTTCTGAGCACCAGCGCTGACTACCAGATCCTGCTAGCATCGCCAGAGGTCAATGGATTTTTTGGAGCCAAAGGGGTGGCAGGTGCAATACCTGCTGCATATGTTTACATTGCTCGCCAGTTTTATAATACAGTTTGCCGTCTTGGGCTGCAGGGCAGAATCTGTCTACATGAGTACTTTCGGAAGGACTGGACCTTCCATGCTAAAGGTAAGTCTTGGTTTAACAGCCATCTTCTTCAGACACTACTATGGAGCTTGAATCCTTTTTTTTTTTTTTTTTGTGGTTTAACTTTTTATTCAGTTTCAACAAGGTGGCATTAACCAGAACATATGCTTGTGACACACAAACATAAGTATAGAAGGAATCCATGCTGCATACTCTGAGGTGAACTTCAAAAAGAAAGTCTGTCTAATGTGGCTACCCTGTACCTGACTGGGAGAGGTTACTTAGTGACTACTCTGTACCTGGCTGGGAGAGGTTACTTTAGTAATTACGCTATACCTGGGTGGGAGAGGTTAATTTTAGTGACTACTCTGTACCTGGCTGGGAGAGGTTACTTTAGTGACTACTCTATACCTGGCTGGTAGAGGTTACTTTAGTAATTACACTATACCTGGCTGGGAGAGGTTAATTTTAGTGACTACTCTGTACCTGGCTGGGAGAGGTTACTTTAGTGACTACTCTGTACCTGGCTGGTAGAGGTTACTTTAGTGACTACTCTGTGTGACGTGGACAGCCAGTTCTGAGTGCTGTATCATTTTTTTATATAAAATGTATTACTGAATGTCTCTGCTGAAAATCAGATGACCTCGCTCACTACCCCCCCCACCAGCTTTCAACTGAAAGATGCAAGCCATGAGAAAATGCTGAAAACAGCATGTGAGATCACACACACAGTTTTAGATACTAGGAGTTACATGGAAGGCCTCAATCAAGGATCCTGTTTGTCTGAGTTAATTACAGCCGTAGTTGCTATATCATATCCATTTTATGACGTTGAAGGGGAAACCTGGGTTCTTACATAGAAGTGCGATATCATAAAGATGATTTCATGTCCTGGAAGGGGAAAGCTTATTATGAGATCAAAGTAGTGTCATTTGAAGGACATGAATTATGCTGAAGTTGCAGAACTTAATACTTTGAAAAGACATCCTGTTTTTGTATAAGATATATATTTTTTATATATTCTGACAGAGGAGGAGGAGCTAGATGACCTCACAAAAAAGGGGTTGGCAAATACAGTTTGCTTTAAGGAATAATCCTGTTTTACTTAAACACTTTTATCTAGACTCTGACAAAGACACATCTGTGAGCACTTTAAGCAGGTATTTAGAGACTAAGTACTATAGTAGGAATTGCACTGTTTAAACCTTGTTCTTTTATAAGATTTGTATGTCTTGTGATATAACAGTTCTGTATTTTGTGTTTGACATATTTTTATCTATTTTTAGTAAAAACTGTCTTTAGAGCTTACTTGGTCTGCCTTTGTTTTTCCTTCACTTGTAAGAAGAGTATATATGGTTATAGCAGGCATGAAGCATAAGCTTGAATGATGGTACCAAACTGGAAAGAGAAGCGTTTAATAAAGACCTCAGATTTAAAAGTTTTTAAGGGTTCATCTCTATATACCTGGTTAGGAACCCATAGGCAAGGATATCTGGCCCCCCAAAGACAGATATATCTGAGCCTGTGCACTAGGTATGCTAGCAAGAGGTTCACCGTTTGAATCCCTCCAGAACTGAGACCAAAGTTTGATCCAAACTCACAAAACAGACAAGAGGGTTCCCTTGTTCTGTTAAACTGTTCACAAGACTGCACTCGGAGGTTGGCACTTTGGGAGTAGAGGGCCTGACCTGCTGAGGGGTTTGTGAAAGATTGGTTGGCAGCGGTGGCATAATTTTGGTATCACAAGCTTTTATTGTTCTATGTCAGATGAGACTGTAAGCTCTCTTGCAAAGAAAGAAAAAGACAGAGTTTTATTTTAAAAAGGAAATAGAACTATATATCACTTGGGGTACAGTCAAGTCCCTACCCATTTTATTTTTTTTTCCCTAAAGTGCAGTCAGAGTAGCAGTAGTCAGGAAAGATGACTTCCAACTACAGCAGGCACACTGTAGATTACTTAAGGCAGTTGTGCAGGGACAGAGGAGTCCCGTTTGAGGTGAAAGGAAGCAAGCAGAGCCTCATAGATGCCTTGATGGTAGCAGGTACCCAGAGCAGCGAGTCACCAACCGTAACTGGAAAGAACCAAACCTCAAGTGTGGAAGGGCTAGTGGCCAGTGAAGGGTCCAGAGCTGATGAGGAGGACAGCAGGGCCACTGTCAGTGAAGGGCCACAGCAGCAGAGGAGGGTCACCAGTATCCTGAATCCAGAGGTACTCAGGCTGCAAATTGAGTTGCGCAGGATGGAACTGGAGGCAGAGCGAGAACAGAGGGAGGCAGACCGTGAGGAGTGTGAGTGCCAGCGAGCTGCAGAGGAGAAGAGAGAATGTGAACGCAGAGAGGCAGAGCTATAACAGAGGGAGGCAGACCATGAGGTGTGTGAGCGCCAGCAAGCTGTAGAGCAGAAGAGAGAGGAGCGTCAGAGGCAACACAAACTGGAGAAGTTACGACTCTGACCAGCGGCACCAGAGCAGGTAAGTGGCTTGGGTTTAACTGGGACTGCAGGACTGGGTTACAAATTGAACTCCAAATTAATAGCCGAGTTTAAAGAGGGGGAGGACATGGATACCTTTGTAAATTCTTTTGAAAAAGTTTGTATTCAGGCTAAAATTCCTAGAGAGTCCTGGAGCTTCCAGCTATCTCCGCTACTTACCAGGAAAGCTCGGGATGCATTGGGTCAAATGGACAATGAGGACAGCAATGATTACAGCAAGCTAAAAGCTGCACTGTTAAAAAAGTTTGAATTAACTGCTGAATCATACAGACCTAAATTCCGTAAGCTCAGGAGAAGCCCTGATATGAGCTACGAGAAGCTAGCCATGAAACAATGTCAGTTTTTAAAACATTGATGGGAAGGAATTGAGGCAAACTCTGTTGATAAAATTGAAAATGTGATTTTACTAGAACAGTTTTATTGGGCTTGCCCAGCAGAGCTAAAAACCTGGCTAGAGGACCGAGATCCCAAAACAGTACAAGAGGCTGCTGAACTCTCGGACCACTGTGCCAAGAGCAGACCTGCTCTGAGAGCAATTGGGGTGGGCGTGGCAGTGCAGAAAGGGAAAAGCGCGCCTTCAGGCAGCTAAAACCCTCACTGCCTCCACCAAAACTATTTAGCCCCAGGTTTCAGAGAAAAGATTTATGTGAGAGAAGAACTGAATGTTGGTTATGTAAGGAAACTGGGCATATTGCCAGTCAGTGTCCCAAAAAGGCGAGCCATACTACACAACCGGGTGCTAGAAAAGAGGTGGGTTGTTTGTGTGTCCCTGGAAGCATGCCAGTGAACATGAGGGAACACATGCACCCAGTCATGGTGAATGGTATACAGACGCAGGGGTTGAGACACAGGGGCATCCCTGACGTTAGTAAATGGGGATCTGATACAATCTGGTTAGCTTATACCCAATAAATACGTCACTGTCCAAGGGTTCACTGGTGAAGAGAAAACATTACCCCTCGCTAGTGTTCTTCTGGACTGAGGTGAAACGGGGACCTGTGCAACAGGTGGTTGTAGCCAAAACATTAGCAGTGGATGCGATGCTGGCTAACAGTCTTCAGCAGGGGATGGTATGTGCAGTTACCCATAGTCAAGCGGCAAGGAAAAATTGCAGTTCCCTGAATCCCACAGAAACCAGAGTGGAAACCACTGAGAGGCTGGTTCCCCAGCGTGTCTCCAGAGGGGGAGTCTGATAAAAAGGGGGCAGAAATTTCCCTGGTAGCAAGTGACCACACAGCTACGGAAGGATACTCCGAAGAGGGAGGGGTGACCCATTGTCAGAGGGTTGGGATTGACAGTGATCCTGAGGGCCCTGACGCTAATGCTAGGGACCCTAGTTTAGCGACTGAAGGGGACCTGTCCCATGCCTTGGGAATGTGTGAGGGGTTTGCAACTGCTCAGAGGAGTGACTCTAGTTTAGAGAAGCTGAGGGCTCTGGTAGACTCAGACAGTGCACAGGGAGGTGACGGCAAACATAAGATTTATTGGGGAAATGGACTTATGTATGCTTAGGCAGTTCAGACAGAGGGAGGGATGCTAGGCAGGCAGCTTGTTGTTCCCCAGGGGTAACGTGAGCAGTTAATCAAAATTGCACATGATGTTCCCTTGTCTAGTCATCTGGGAATCGCGCGCACTACACAGCGGTTAGCCCAGAATTTCTACTGGCCTAACTTCACCCAGCAGGTGAAGGAGTATTACAGGTCTTGTCACTGGTGCCAAGAAATAGGGAAGGCAGGCAAGAAAACCCAAGCCACCCTGATTCCATTGTCCATAGTGGAGGAGCCATTCCAGAGGGTGGGAATGGATGTTGCGGGGCCTTTAAATACCCCCAGCTTCTCAGGGAAGAGATTCATCCTGCCTGTAGTGGATTATGTCACCCGGTACCCAGAGGCAGTCACCCTATCCTCACTGAGGACAGACAAAGTGGCAGATGCCTTACTTGGGATTTTCTCCCATGTTGGGTTTCCGCAGGAGGTAATCACCGATCGAGGGGGTTCCTTCATGTCAGACCTCATGAAATGTTTATGGGAGAAGTGTGGGGTGGTGCAGAGATGCACGACACCGTATCACCCACAAGCCAATGGACTTGTGGAATGATTCATTGGTATCCTAAAGTCAGTGCTCTGGGCATTTGCTGAACAGCATGGAAGGGACCGGAAGAAATACCTTCCCCACCTGTTGTTTGCATACAGGGAGGGGCCACAAGAGTCGACAGGATTTTCCCCCTTCGAACTCTTATATGGACGCCGGGTACGTGGGCCCCTAGACTTGATCCGGGAGGACTGGGAAAGCAAGCACACCACCCAGGGAACTCCTATTGTGGATTACGTCCTTAGGTTTAGGGAAAGGCTGAAGGAGCTTATGGGGACAGCCCAGAGCAACCTAGCAGCTGCCGAACAGAAACAAAAAGTGTGGTATGACCGCAGAGCCAGAGTTCTCTCATACATAGTGGGTCAGGAAGTCATGGTCCTTATTCCGGTCCGGAAAGGCAAGCTGAGTGGGCAGGGCCGTACAAAGTGGTTAGGAAGATAAATGACATGAACTACATTGTGGAGTTATCTGACAGAAGACAGACAGAAAGGATGTACTATGTCAGCATGATGAAGCCATATGCAAATAGGGCTGACATGGTGTTTGCAGTGTGTAATCATGGGGAGGGGAGGGGACGGACGAAGGAGACCCTCTTCTGGATTTGCTGGAGGAAAGTAAGCAGGAGTCCTCCGTGGAGGCAGTAAAATTGTCTCCCCAGCTGGCCCCGGACCAGATCCAGAAAGTAAGGGAGGTTTTAGCAGACTTTGCCCCAGTGTTTATCGCCAAGCCTGGACTAACCCCCTTAGCGACACACGATGTGGAGACAGGGACACAGACGCCCATATGGTGGACAGCATATCGGGTGTCAGAGGCTGTGTAAAAGGACATTAGGAGGGAAGTGGAGGAGAAGCTGGATTTAGGGGTAATCCAGAGATCCCACAACCCCTGGGCCTCACCCGTAGTCCTTGTATCTAAGCCAGATGGCTCAACTCGTTTCTGTGTGGACTGTCGACTGAATGCAGTCACAATGTCCGATGCCCATGTGATGCACCGGACGGACGAACTCCTGGACAATTTGAGGGGGTGACCTACCTTATTGACCTGACAAAGGGGTATTGGCAGGTAGAGTTGACAGACAGAGCTAGGGAGAGGTCTGCCTTCATCACTCCTATTGGCAGGTAGAGTTGACAGACAGAGCTAGGGAGAGGTCGGCCTTCATCACTCCGATAGGCTTATTTGAGTTTAAAGTAATGCCTTTCAGAATGAAGAACACCCCGGACACTTTCCAAAGGTTGGTGAACCAGGTGTTAAATGGTGCTGAGGAGTACGCAGTGGCGTACCTGGATGACATTGCCATCTTTAATACCAGCTGGGAGGAACATCTATCCCACCTTAGGGAAGTGCTGGACAGGATGCAGAGGGCCGGGCTCACTGTCAAAGCCGAGAAGTGCCAGCTGGCCGTGGGGGAAGTGGCATACCTCGGGCATGTGGTAGGCTGGGGACAGCTCCGTCCTAACTAAATCTAGATAGAGGTGATCCAGGAGTGGCCAAGACCAGAAACCCAGAAGCAGATTAGGAGCTTTTTAGGGACAGCAGGGTACTACAGAAAATGTGTACCCAATTACACTGCCCTGGCTGCTCCCCTATCTGACCTGACAAAGAAAAAGATGCCAAAGAAAATTACCTGGGGCCTTGCCTGTGAGGAAGCCTTTACCAGACTGAAGGAGGCACTGTGCAGTGCTCCTGTTTTGACAAGTACTGACTATAGCAAAACCTTTATAATTCAGACGGATGCCTCAGATGTAGGTATTGGGGCAGTACTGAGCCAGACGTCCAGCCAAGGGACAGATCACCCAGTAGTGTTCCTGAGCAGGAAGTTGCTTCCCAGGGAGCATGCTTACTCCATGGTGGAAAAAGAATGTCTTGCCATAGTGTGGGTACTAAAGAAGCTAGAGCCATACTTGTATGGGCAGCATTTTGTGATGCAGACTGACCACAACCCCCTGGTTTGGCTGACGCAGATGGGGAAAAACAATGGCAGACTACTAAGATGGAGTCTTGCTTTACAAGGGTATGATCTAAAAATCGTACATAGGGCTGGAGTGAAGAACCAGAACTCAGGTGAGCTGTCTAGGGTCTATGAGGAGTGAACTGATTTGGGAAGCTCATCCCATGTAGGGGATAGAACCCCCAAATTCAGTCTAGGTGGGGAGGAATTGTGACGTGGACAGCCAGTTCTGAGTCTATATCATTTTTTAGTATAAAATGTATTACTGAATATCTGCTGAGAATCTGATGCTTGGAGTGACCTTGCTCACCCCTCCCCGGTTTCAGCTGAATGATGCAAGCCATGAGAAAATGCTGAAAACAGCATGTGAGATATCACACACAGTTTTAGATACTAGGGGTTACATGGACGACCTTAATTCAAGGATCCTGTTTGTCTGAGTTAATTACAGCCGTAGTTGCTATATCATATCCATTTTATGATGATGGAGGGAAAACCCAGGTTCTTACATAGAAGTGCGAAATCATAAAGATGCTTTCATGTCCTGGAAGGGGAAAGCTTATTATGAGATCAAAGTAGTGTCATTTGAAGGACATGAACTATGCTGAAGTTGCAGAACTTAATACTTTGAAAAGATATCCTGTTTTTGTATAAGATATATATTTTTTATATATTCTGACAGAGGAGGAGGAGCTAGATGACCTCACAAAAAAGGGGTTGGCAAATACAGTTTGCTTTAAGGAATAATTCTGTTTTACTTGCACACTTTTATCTAGACTCTGACAAGGACACATCTGTGAACATTTTAAGCAGGTATTTAGAGACTAAGTACTGTAGTAGGAATTGCACTGTTTAAACATTGTTCTTTTAGAAGATTTATATGTCTTGTGATGCAACAATTCTGTATTTTGTGTTTGACATATTTTTATCTATTTTTAGTAAAAACTCTTTTTAGAGCTTACTTGGTCTGCCTTTGTTTTTCCTTCACTTGTAAAAAGAGTATATATGGTTATAGTAGGCATGAAGCATAAGCTTGAATGGTGGTACCAAACTGGGAAGAGAAGCATTTTAAATCTGAGGTCTTTATTAAAGTTTTTAAGGGTTCATCTCTGTATATCTGGTTAGGAACCCATAGGCAAGGATATCTGGCCCCCCCAAAGATAGAGATATCTGAGCCTGTGCACTAGGTATGCTAACAAGAGGTTCATAGTTTGAATCCCTCCAGAACTGAGACCAAAGGTTGATCCGAACTCACAAAACAGACAAGAGGGTTCCCTTGTTCTGTTAAACTGTTCACAAGACTGCCCTCGGAGGTTGGCACTTTGGGAGTAGAGGGCCTGACCTGCTGTGGGGGTTTGTGACACTCTGTACCTGGCTGGGAAAGGTTACTTTAGTGACTACTCTATGCCTGGCTGGGAGAGGTTACTTTAGTGACTAGTCTGTATCTGTCTGGGAGAGGTTACTTTAGTGACTACTCTATACCTGGCTGTGAGAGGTTAATTTAGTGACTACTCTATACCTGACTGGGAGAGGTTAATTTAGTGACTGTACCTGTCTGGGAGAGGTTACTTTAGTGACTACTCTATACCTGGCTGGGGAGAGGTTACTTTAGTGACTGTACCTGACTGGGAGAGGTTACTTTAGTGACTACTGTGCAGCTGGCTGGGAGAGGTTACTTTAGTGACTACTCTATACCTGGCTGGGAGAGGTTACTTTAATGACTGCTCTATACCTGGCTGGTAGAGGTTACTTTAGGGACTACTCTATACCTGGCTGAGAGAGGTTACTTTAGTGACTACTCTATTCCTGGCTGGAGAGGTTGCTTTAGTGACTGTTCTATGTATGGCTGGGTAGGGTTACTTTAGTGATGGGTAGCTGCCCTGTCCCCATAGTAACCTCTTTACATTTTTTCTTTATAGTCTTTTATCTATCCATTTGTCCCCAGTCAGACGCACCAGGGGCTTCCCAGCCCCATCACCGCGCACGGTTTCCCTTGTGGTGCAGGGGCAAGGAATATTGGCTGCTGTCATAATACAGACCATAGTTGTTTGTCTGCCCTGTTTTCTCCCTTCCACCTGCCACTGGGGCCACAATGAGGCCAACTCTGCAGTGTCCCTGTAGCGGAGACTTCTTTGCCGCGGCAGTGGAAGGTGGCACCTCCTTACTGCTGGCAGGCAGCACTGCTACTGACTGCACACCTCGTTCCATAGACCTCTTGAAGCTAGGTCATCTGCTTGGTAGGGGGCTGTCGTCTTGAACTGTTTATCTTTGTGAGGCACATTACCTTCATTGTGTTGGAGCCCAGAATCTGTGCCACTGGCTCGATTATACACAAGGTTCCTGGAATTGTACTGCTCTGTGAGCATGTGCTGTTGCAGAATTCACCATTTTGGTAAATTTTTTTTTTTTGTTCAAGAACATACAAAAGTGAGGCTTAATAAAACGGAATGGGTGGGAAGAGTGTGACAGTGAAAAGGCAGAGATGCTGAATGGATACTTTTGCTCAGTATTTGAAAAGAAGTGGAGGGGGAGGTATATAACCAAACAATTGATGCACTCTGGTTAGGGGGGTCGATACCAGACCATTCACGGAAGAAAGGGTCCTGAAAGAACTCCTAAAACTCAAGCTGGAGAAAGCAATGGGGTCTGACTGGATTCACCCCAAAATTCTGAAAGAACTAAGGGGAGAACTAGTGACACCACTGACTACCCTTTTTTAACAAGTCATGGGAGGATGGTGTGGTATCCGAGGACTGAAGAAAGGCGGATGTAATTCCCCTTCACAAAAGTGGGAGCAAGGCAGAGACAGGCAACTGCAGACCTGTTAGTCTGACCACAGTGGTAGGGAAAATGATGGGATCACTTCTGAAAGAAAGAATTGTTGAGTATCTGGAGGCCAGCGGGGCACAGGACCCAAGGCAGCATGGATTCACATCAGGACGGTCATGCCAGATGAATCTAATAGATTTCTTTGACTGGATGACCAAAGTAGTAGACCAGGGAGGGGCTGTGGATATGGCCTACCTAGACTTTAGCAAGGCACGTAACACAGTCCCACACAAAAGATTAATAAACAAGTTAGCTAGCCTGAGAGTGGGTCCCAGGGTGGTAGCCTGGGTAAAAAATTGGCTGGACAACAGGACGCAGAGGATAATAGTAAATGGAGTCCAGTCCAAGGAAAGGGGAGTTACTAACCTGATACCACAGGATTCAGTACTGGGACCGGTTCTCTTTAATGTCTTTATAGGTGACATTGCAGAGGGGCTGGGATAAAAAGTATGCCTCCTTGCAGACGACGAAGATCTGCAACAGGGTTGATGCACAAGTGGGGGGTGGACAGGATGAGAAGGGACTTCGGAAGGTTGGAGGAATGGTCAAATCTATGGCAGCTTGGTTTCAGCGCAGAGAAGTGCAAAGCAGTGCACCGGGGAAACAAAAACCCAGGGGAAGAGTACACATTGTGGGGGGTGGGTATTAACAACAACAATGGAAAGGTACCTGGGGGTAGTCATATCAGATGACCTAAAGGTAGGCAAGCAATGTGAGAAGGCAGTAAGGGCTGGGGGGATACTAGGATGCATAGGGAGAGGCATCACCATAGAAAGCAGGAAGTTATTATCCTTCTATACAGACAGTTGGTGAGACCCCATCTGGAGTACTGCGTGCAGTTCTGGAGACCCCATCTCCACACAGACAGGATGGAGGCAGCCCAGAGGAAGGTAACTAAAATGGTGCATGATCTGCACCAGAAGCCATACGAAGAGAGACCAAGGGAGCATAATATGTGTATAAACGTGAAGAAATGGGGATGGGGGACCCTTTGAAAAATATAAAAGACTTTCAATCACTTTCAAAGTATGTTTTATTTCTTCCCCTACGTTTCACCCACAACATGGGCTTGTTCACAGAGTATATAATTTTCAGTATATTGTTATTTTTTTATATTGTCTTTCTGAACAAAATATAATACAAGTATTTCATATTGCTTATAAAAGATGCTTACAAGGTAATTTCATGATATTGAAAAACTACTGCCCATACCTGAGAAGTTATACTTGAAATGCTATAAAGGCTGTTTTTACAGCTCTGTATTAATCATATATTTTGTGTAGCGTTTCTTTTTGTATAAAATCTGGAAAGAACCCACATCAGTTTATATAGGAGAACTATGTGGCAATCACATACATTAACACAGTAGAAAATGCTTGTGCTCCTTTTTAACAGGAGTAATCCCCTACCTTGCTGCAGATGAAAAAATTACTCACCATAGTAATGTTGTTTCTTCTAATAGTCTTGCTGTATTCAGACATAATGCAGTTAGCCCCAGCACTTGAACTGCCCCGGAGAGGAAAGCGTTAACTCCATGCTGAAGCATGGAATGTTGAGCATGAGCTCAGTTTTCAAACCTCTGTCTGTGGTACTTACCAGTGCAACCGTCAAATTCTTGCGAGCAACTAACTAACTTAACACTAAAATTGTTTGAACACATAGCCAAAAGGCAAAATACTTTTTGGGGTCCAAAAAAGACTCAAGTCGAGAACCCAAGAAGAAATAAGGTAGTGACAATTCAAACTATACAACACAAGAAGGAAAAACATAACAGTTACCCCACCAAGAGGGAGGGTACAAGGTACACCCCTGAAGTGCAACACTGTGCCTGCCAACCCACTTCCCAAAAACAGGTTCTGAGAGGGGAGACGGGGGTTGAATACAGCAAGACTCCATTAGAAGAAACAACATTACTATGGTGAGTAATTTTTTCTTCAAACAACATGAAGTCTTGCTGTATTCAGACATAATGCAGACTACCAAGCAGTTCCCTATGGAGGAGGGAATGCAGAACCTACTTTGGGAACAGGCTCTGCAGTACTGCTGTGCCAAACCTAGCATCACTCCTAGACTGGATGTCCAGAGAGTAATGCTTGGTGAACGTATGTACTGTTTTCCAGGTGGCTGCTTTACAGATCTCTGACAAGGGTATATCTCTGGCCGCAGCTAGAGTAGCAGCTTTACCCCTAGTCGAATGAGCTCTCAGGCCTGAAGGAGGTGTTCTACCCAATTTGTCATAGCAAAATTGTATACAGGAAACAATCCACCTGGCAATAGTTCTCTTAGTGGCAGGCTTACCTTTCCCCAGTTCACCATAAGTGAGGAACAATTGAAGACAGTCATTTCTGTGTGCCTTAGTATGCTCTATGTAGTAGCTAAGTGCCCTTTTAACATCCAAACTGTGTAATCTTCTTTCCCCTGGGGAAGAATGGTCAGTGAAAAATACAAGAAGAGACATAGACTGGTTGAGGTGAAAATCCGATACCACTTTAGGCAAGAACCTTCTATTAGTTCATAAGACCACTTTATCCCTATGGAAGGATATGAAGTCAGGTTCAACTGACAGGGCCTGTAATTCGCTAATCCGCCTGGCAGAAGTAATAGCTACCAGGAACACAGTTTTCCAGGTCAGTTAGTTGAATTCAGCCAAAGCCATAGGCTCAAAGGGTGGCTGCATAAGCTGAGCAATGCAGACATTAAGATCCCAAGGCAGAGTAGGCTCCCTAAAGGGAGGGTTAATGTGAACCAGGCCTTTGAAAAACTTCCTGAAATCAGGATGAGATGCCAGGGAAGCGCCCTTCCCTGCTGAAAGGAATGCAGAGGCAGCTGCTAGATGAACCTTCAGAATGGCAGGCCTAAGGCCTAGACTATTCAGATGAGCTAGATAATCTAAGATTATGGAAATGCCTGCAGAATCGGCACAATACCTTTCTGAGAGCACCAAATATTGAACCTCTTCCATTTGGAATTGTAAGTTTTTCTAGTGGAAGATTTTCTGGAGACTTTCAGAATATCCAGAACTCCCTGAGAGAGAGATGTAGAGCTGCCTATTCTAACTCTTCAAGAGCCAGGCCTTGAGGTTGAGAGACTGGAGATTGGGGTACCAGATCCGCCCCTGGGAGGAGGAGAGAAGATTGTATCTCCTGGGAAGAGACAGGGGATGTGAGACAGCCAAGGACAGCAGTAGAGGATACCAGGGCTGTCTGGCCCAATCTGGAGCCACCAGTATCACTGTGCAGGGTTGAGTTCTTATCATGATTAGAACTCTGAACAGGAGAGGGAAAGGAGGGAAGGCATAGAGAAACCTGCCCTTCCAGTTCAGAATGAGGGCATCCTCGGGAACTGTCCCCAGGACTGGAGGTCTGCAGCAAAACAGAGGAAGTTGATGATTGTCTGGTGCTGCAAGTAGATCTATTTCTGGAATGCCCCACTTGGAGAAAATGATCCTCAGAATGTGAGGACTCAAGGACCATTTGTGATGCCCCTGTGAAATCCTGTTCAGGGCATCTGCCAGCACATTGTCCTACCCTGGAAAATGAACTGCTACCAGGGAAGTCTGAAGGGAATAGGCCAGAGACCAAATCTTCATAGCCTCTGTGCACAAGGCTGTGGACCGAGTGCCCCCCTGCTTGTTGATGTACCACATTGTGGTAGTGTTGTCCGTCCTGACTTGGACCACCTTGCCTTTGACTGAATCCAAAAAGGTCTGAAGGGCTAGAAAAACTGCCCTGAGTTCCAGGAGGTTGATATGAAGAAGAGACTCCTGTGGGGACCAGATCCTCTGAGCTGTTAGGGCTCCCAGGTGGGCTCCCCAGCCTAGGAGAGAAGCATTCGTAGTCAGTACTACTGATGGAAGCTGAGGGAGAAATGGAACCTCTTGTCTGAGGTTGTCCTGGTCCAGCCACCACTGGAGAGCCTGGACCAGAGTTCGGGTTACTGGAATCAGTTTGGTGAGAAAATCTGTTCTTTGTGACCAAAAGGACCTTAGATGGAACTGAATGTCCTGCATCTGAAATCTCACTCCCTGAACCACTGCAGTGGAGGCTGCCATGTGGCCCAGGAGTTGGAGAACTGTCTCACTTAAAGAGAAACCTGAGGCCGAAGGGAGGAAGCAAGGTTTACTAAGGCCTTCACCCTTGCCAGAGGAAGGAAAGCTTTTGCTTGGGTAGTATCCAATTCCACCCCTATGAAGGTGAGAAGCTGTACTGGTTCGATGACAGATTTTGGCAGATTGGGAAGAAACCCCAGGGAACTGAGCAAGTCCTGAGTGGTTTACAGAGCTGACTTGACCTGGTCTGAAGACTGCCCTACTAGGAGCCAGTCGTCCAGATATGGAAAAATGGTGATACCCTGTCTTCTGAGGTAAGCCTACTACTATTGCAAGGCACTTTGTGAACACCCTTGGAACTGATGTTAGGCCAAAAGGCATGGCCTTGAACTGATAATGGCCTGAAGGCAACTTGAACCTGAGGTATTTTCTGTGGGAGCACCTTATAGGGATATGGAAGTAGGCATCCTTGAGGTCCAGTGATGCTAGCCAATCTCCTGGCCTTAAAGAGGGAAGGATTATTCTCAGAGTTACCATTTTGAATTTGGGTTTTGAAATGTGTTTGTTCAGATACCTTAGATCCAGGATGGGTCGCCACTCCCCTGTTTTCTTTGAGGTGAGGAAGTACCTGGAGTACAGGCCTTTTCCCCTGTGTTGAGTAGGAACCATCTCTATGGCTCTGAGAGCCAAGAGAGAGGAAACCTCTGCCTCTAGGGCAAGGGGATTCTGAAATTGATGCATGTGGAAAAGACTTGGCCCTCCTTTTTGGGTACCTTTTGAAGCTGAGGGCTAGTCCCTGGCTTACTACTTCCAGGACCCACTTGTCTGAGGTAACAGCCTTCCAGGCCTGAAAGTAGTAAGCCAGCCTGTCTCCTACTGGGATTGGAAAGTCGACCCGGACTGACACCTCGGGGGTCTGCTTGGCAGGAGCCTTAGATTGGGAGGAAGAAGCAGCCCTGCCCATCCCTCTTCTACCCCTCCCTTGGAAAAAAACCCTTTGTGGGTAAGACAAGGAGGCCTGGGCTTGGTAAAAAAAGGCCTGTGAAAAGGCCTGCCCCTACCCCCTGGACTGCTGCTTCTGAGGAGTGGCTTGCCTTTCCTTGGCCTGTGAACTCCTGTAAGTGGTTCTATATTCGTCCATTTTCTTCATGTAAGCCTCTGTCTGCTCCCCAAACAGAGAGTTACCAACTATAGGAAAATCCATAGCCTTAGACTGGGTGTCCTGTGATAGGCTAGTACATCTAGGCCAAGCATGCCTTCTGAGAGACACAGATGTAGCTATGACTCTGGATGTCACATCGTTGGAGTCATCCGCAGCATGAAATTGTACTTTGGATGCCTCAATTCCATCTGCAGCCACCTCCTCCAGCTCTTTGACTAGCTGGGGGGAGGCCTTTTTAGCCAGTTCCAGAACCATATCCCACCTGGACTTCTGGAACCTGGCTGTGTAGGCCATATAATTTGCCTGCTTGAGTCCCAAAGAGGATGCCATGTCTTGGCCATGGCATCGACTTTCCTGGAGTCCTTGTCTGGGGGGTGTGAAGCCAAAGGAATGTTTGCCCTGTCACAGGCTGCAGCCTGCACTATCCCAGCATGGCTGCTATGTGAATAAAAGAACTCCGCAGCTGAGTCTGATAACATACATCTCCTGTCCATTCTTTTATCTACGGGAGGTAAAGAGTTAGGAGTCCATAGAATCTTTTGTTTCTGTTTCCCCAAGGACTTGTGAAGGGGAATAGACAACCTTTTGGACTCTGGGATGTCCATCAACTCCACAAAATCAGGCTCTTCTTCCTCCTCAGCAGCTTCAACCAAAGGGAACTTGAGGGTTTCAGCCACCTTCTTGTAAAACAAGAAGTGAGAAGGGGACTCAGAAAGCCTGGGAGGAGAGACATCAGAGGGTCTGTCTGGGGAGATGTCCGGTTCAATGGGCACATCCAGACCCCCACCATCGTAGTCATCGTTGGGATAGTCTTCATCTCCCTCCCACTCCTCATAAAAAGCATCCGGATCGTAATCCGAAGGAGCCGGTTCTGACCAAACCGACCTCCTAACAGGCGGCACCAGTTCGGACGGGACTGGACGAAGCGATTGGACAATACTAATTGCTTTGGCTATCTCGTCCGCGGTTGTAGTAAGCGGTACTGGATCCGAACCAGCGGACTTTCGTTTCTTTTTTGACTGAACCGACCCCTCAGAGTCGGCTCTCCTTTTGCCCGAGGAGGTATCGCCTAGGTCAGTAGGCACCTCCTCAGGTTCATCCGTAACCAAACCGGGCTGGCCATCCAGGTCTACGGACTTCTCGGACTCCCTTTCCTTCAACCTACTCAGTCTTTTTTCTAGAGTGGTTTTAGGAAAGTTTTTGCAAATTTGGCAGTCTGACTGGAGGTGGTCAAAACACAGATGAGGTGGGCGTCGGCCTTGGCAAAGGCCTCCCCACACTCAGTACAGTGTTGAAACCCAGTGGGACCGGTTTTCTTTTCAGGTTTTTCAGACATGGCCTACCTACCAAAATTACCGTATAGAAGCGTTCAAGCCAGGTAATACCAACCGATCGGTAGCAACCATGTCACAGGTTTGGAAAAGAACTGAGAAAAAGCCCAGGTCTTTTGAAACCGATTGGTTCCGGAACACCACTCTAAAATAATAAATTTAAAATTAGAAGGAAACACAAGGTTAGTTCCTAACCGGACCGACCGGGAAGAAACTGAAGAAACCAACAATTTCCACAAGTTATTTAAAATAAAATACAGTCACAACCTATCTACCACACTACCTGTACCGTAGACAGAGGCTGGAAATCCGAAAAAACAATAAAGAACAAGTTTTAAACCGAACGCTTTACTTTTACTGAACCGAGCAGAGGAATCTCTGGAGCGACTTCACTGTTAGGCGGAGTAAAGAATCTGACATTTGCACTGGTAAGTACCACAGACAGAGGTTTGAAAACCGAACTCGAGCTGAACGGTCCATGCTTCTGCATGGAGTTAACTCTTTCCTCTCCGGGGCAATTCAAGTGCTGGGGCTAACTGCATTATGTCTGAATACAGCAAGACTTCATGTTGTTTGAAAAGCTGTATCTCTATTTCGATTATTTCTGTAAAGATGCAGTGAATATGTTCGTTATTAGTGAAGTTCCTAACTGAACAGAAACAGTAGAAACATGTAAATGGCTATTTGTTTGAAATGCCATGTAAGAGATACTTACTAAGCCCCAGCCAGCCTAATGGCTTGCAAGAAAATTTCTCTGCACCATACAAAATGGCTACAAGGTCCTATTTAATTGCAGGGAGTGCTCCAATGTTCCTCTTGTGCCCATTTTGCTAAATTTCCACGAGAGGACGTCATAACGCGATGACGTCACAGTCATGCTACTGCACAGGTGCAGACTGACTGCTGATGCAGTCTGTTGCTGGTTCCAGCAAGGAAGCAGGGAATTATTGGCAAAACGTGCACTGTTGGATTGCCACAGTGTTCCCACCATATGTTCAAACTCTGCTGAGCATAAAAGTGCTAAAAAAATTTACATACGGGAGTAACAAGAAATAAAGTTTCACACACTATTATGTATTTCAGAAAAGGGGGTTAGGGAAAAGGGAGATATCAGAGACAAGTATTTATAAATATTTCCTTTTCATAACATTGAAATACATGGTTTCATACAAGGATGGGTTTACAAGAGCAGCATAGCTGGTGACCTCGATAATTTAATAAATGTCTATATCATATACTATACTTTCAGAACTTAAATGGCCATATTAATTTAGCGTAGCTCAGATTATCATGAAAAACTATATCTTTACTATATTTATTAAGCCAGTTGCCAAAATTTGCAAGCCCATTGACAATTTCAGCTTAGTTCTTAGTAGTACATTTTTTTCTAAAAACAGTTATGAGGCTGGTGTAGAGGTGCACAAGTATTTTCTACTATGTTAATATGTAAGCAATAAGGCATGATGGGGTGTGCATGGAACACATTTTACCACATAGCCAGGGGCGTAATAAGGCACGAGGCCGAAGGCTGTGCAGTAAAATGTGTTCCACGCACATCCCGGGGTGCCTTATTGCACTTCTAAAATGGGCTTCTTTTTTAAAAACTTTTTACAGTTGGTAAAAGCATGTTTATATGTAGAAACAATAGATTTACTTGTGTGCATTTATGTTAAAATAGTCCTTCCACCCTCTAAAAATGATGTCACTGATGATTTCATTGTATTGTTGCCTACTTTCTTCTTCCTGTTTTTTTTTTTTTTCCTCTGTGGTCCCCACATTCAAGATATGGAATGTTTTTTATTGAATGTTTACCATGGAATACAAGGATTCAAAATTCTGCTCAATTCCACTGCTAGAATGTTACTCTCCTAACATACTACACACACACACACACACACACACACACAACAGAGGCCTCTGTTACAGCCAGAGACTCAATTATCTCACTGTCAGGGCAAGGAGAAGAGATTTCCCTGATGAGCAGGTAAAGATAGAAGGGGGATTTTTCATTGTCAGCAAAGAAACAGTTGTAATGAAAACTATAAACAATACTTACTGTTTCTGATTTGTTTATGTGTGTAAGGAGAATGTGTTGATCAGGGAAACAACATTTAATTAATCTGTTTTATTTTGTATTTAAGGTAGTTTTATTTTTTTAGGGCCCAGTGCAAGTAAATATGATGCTTATAGTTATAGGGCAAAAAACAATGGCTGCCAGTTGAATTCTTAACATTCTATTAGCGTAATGATTACAATGGTGATCAGTGCACATTTAACAGCACTTTTTATTTTCCATGCATGGAACATAATTGCTATATGAACAACAGCCAATCAGATTTCAGGATTTTCCCTTACCATTTTATAAATGTGATTGCCACATGGTTCTCCTATATAAACTGATGTGTGTTCTTTCCAGATTTTATACAAAACGAAACACTAAAGAAAACAATATATTAGCATAGAGCTGTAAAAACAGCCTTTATATCATTTCAAGCATAGCTTCTCAAGTATGGGCAGCAGTTTTTCAATATCATGAAATTACCTTGTAAGCGTCTTGTATAAGCAATTTAAAATACTTGTATTATATTTTTTTCAGAAAAACGATATAAAAAATAAGATATTGAGAATTATATACCTCATGAACAAGCCCATGTTGTGGGTGAAACACAGGGGAAGAAATAAAACAGATTTTGAAAGTGACTGGAAGTCTTTTGTATTTTTCAAAGGGCCCACCACCCCAATTTTTTCACGTTTGTCTACAGAGCCTTGGGGAGCTGAACAAGTTCTAGACAAGAACAGTGTTTCATTTCCCACCATACCTGTGTTTTGTACTTTAATATGTATATACCCTCTAGGATAGGAGGGAGAGGGGAAACATGCTAGAAACTTTCAAGTACCTCAAGAGAATCAACAAGGTCTAAGAGGGTAGCATCTTTCAGAAAAAGAGATGTGTAAGAACAAGGGGACACAACCGACCCAGTGGCTTTGAGGGTTGAGGCGCTGGATGCCACACCTTGTGCCGCGCCAGCGACCCGTGTTCGGGAGTGAGCACGGGTCGTCGGGGGTTGGTGAGGATGGGGAACAATAGAGCGTCCCAAGGATTGCTCTCCTTCCCTAGGAAGGGGGGTCTACACATACCAATGCACTAGCAGCCCCTGGCAGAGGCTGGGGATATTGTAGTGCTTGGCAGCAGAATGCAGGGGATTGAGTTGCGGCAGACATCCTTCAGGTGTGCGCAGGAGTGTGCACACGCTGAGCTGGATGTCATTGCACATCCGAGCTCCAGGGTGAAAAACCAAGGCAAAAAAAACCTACATCGGGTGAGGTGACGGCCACACGTCCAATGTCGGCCATACCTCCAATTCTCGGCCTCTCCATGGGGCAGGAGAGCCTGGAACTCCCCAATACCCGATGTAGTATATAGAGAACGGTTCAGGTGGGCGGATGAGTTGAGGAGTTGTTTATGGGAACCTGAGAGATGCCCTGAAGGTAGGGTGCATAAACAGAATATACAGAAGAAAAAAAGAAAGAACAAGGGGGCACAATTTGAAGATAGAGGGGGGGACTGCTCAGAGGAAATGTGAACAAGTCTTTTTTCACAGAGAGGGTGGTGGACGCATGGAAATGGAAATAACGTACCTACCCCGTAATTCTTGATCTTCTTGGACGAAGTCTCCACCACTCATTCATACTGATGGGAGTACACTGGAGGAGCTAGGACCCAGCAGGATCCAAACTTTTTCATGAGGGTTGGCGTCGAGATGGAGTCGCGAGGAAGCGGTACCGTGAGCCAGGCTCGTGCGGTATAGACTATCTCTGCGTCGACCCTCCAACTGCCTCAGTACCTTTTTTTCCACCGAGGAGGTGCAGCGTAACTAACCTAGAGGGCTAACCTAAAAATCGTACATAAGATAGTCCGAATGACCTGTATAAGAAGGGTCAAAAACAGTCTTCATAGTCCAACCATTGAGGGGGTGAAGACCTGAAACAGAGAAGTGAGCTCGAGGGATGGTGGGTGGGCATGTGACTCAATGGTGGAGACTTCGTTCAAGAAGATCAAGAATTACGGTAGGTGCGTAATTTCCATATCTTCCTGGACATAAAGTCTGCACCACTCATTCACACTTATGGGAGAGTACCGAGCTAAATAATCCACTGAGATGGGTGGCAGGAGAGAGGAGCTCACATTTTAGGACAGAAGTCCGTTAAGGATTGTCCTGCCAAATGACTGATGTCGTCTGGCATGGACATCCAAGGCATAGTGCTTAACAAAGTATGCACGGAGTTCCAGGTAGCTGCATTGCAAATATCTGCAATGGGGACATTACGAATTTCCACCAGAGATGCCGCGACTGCTCTGGTAGAGTGAGCGTACACTCTGCCTTCCAGCTTGACCTGTGCCATGGAATAGCAATGGCAAAGGCATGCAACCAGCCACGCTGAAATGTACCTGGTAGCAACAGGTTGACCCAGCCGGGTCGTGCTGAAGGAAGCAAACAGTTGTTGAGCCTTGCAAATTTCGTTTGTTCTATCCAGATAGAACCGCAAGGCTCTTTTTACATCTAGGGAATGAAGGATACGCTCTCCTTCATTCTGGAAGTTTGCAAAGTAGGTAGGAAGGACTGAAAATTGATTCAGATGGAATTCTGAGACAACCTTAGGCAGGAACTTAGGATGAGTCCTAAGAACTACTTTGTCCTTGTGAAATACAGTATACGGGAGGTCTGTGACCAATGTGTGTATTTGAGATATCCTACGAGCAGAAGTAATGGCCACCAGGAAGGCCGTCTTCCAAGTGAGGAATTTCAACGCGCAAGTAGCTAGAGGTTCGAAAGGTTTAAGAGTGAGCATGTCTAGCACAAGGTTAATGTCCCAGGCTGCAACTGGACATCTAGTAGAAGGTTTGGTATGCAGAATCCATTAAGAAACCTCTTAACTACAGGCAGCTGAGCCAGTGACATGGAGAGCACTGGCTCATGATATGCCAGAATTGCACAAAGATGAACTTTGACTGTGAAGTATTGCAGACCTGTGTTTGAGAGGTCTAGGAGATACTACAAAACTTTATTCGGTGGACAGGAAAAAGGATTCCAAGAGGATTTTGCACACCAGATAGAGAAACGCTTCCATTTAGCTGTGTAGGTCTTTCTGGTGACTGGCTTGTGTGCAGCCAAAAGAATATCTGAAACCCTATGAGAAACATTAAACCTATTCACCTATATCTCCTCAGGAGCAAAGCGTGGAGGTGAAGGGACCTCAGATTGAGATGGACTACAGGGCCCTGGGTTAGAAGGTTCATCTGAAGCGGTTCCGGCGACGTTTCCGATTGTCTGTTGATTAGGGGAAACCAGATCTGACGAGGCCAGAACGGGGCAGTGGGAATCATTCTGCTTCCCTGTGCCTCCAATTTGAGCAGTACCATCTGAATCGGGGGAGGAGGAGGAAATGCGTATAGAAAGCATTTTGTCCACTGCAGCCTGAATGCATCCTGACAAAAAAAACGCCAGGTCCTGGATTTCTGGAGCAGAAGAGAGGCAGTTTTACGTGGAGTGGGGACGCAAAAAGGTCCAGGTCCGGAGTTCCCCGCTCTTTGAAGAGTGACTGAATGACAGCTAAGTCGAGAGACCACTTGTGAGGATCTTACTCCATTGTGCTGAGACAGTCTGCCAGCTTGTTTTATACTCCTGGTAGGTAAACCGCCTGAATCAGAGCCTTGTGCTCCAGGCACCATTCCCACACTCTCATTGCTTCCCTGCATAATGGGTAAGAGTGTGCACCGCCTTGTTTGTTGATGTAATACATCACTGCCTTGTTGTCCGTTTGAAAGAGAAGGTTCTTGCGACAGAGTATGTCCTTCAAAGCTTGGACTGCATAGAGGACAGCTCTCATTTCCAGGACGTTTATGTGAAGTTGAGACTCGTCCTGAGTCCACGTACCCTGGGTGTGGCGAACCCGGCTGTGAGCTCCCCAACCCATCAGTGACGCATCCGTGATAATGGAGATCTGATGATCCAGAGGGGCAAAGGGATATCCTTCCAGAAGGTTGTCCTCCTGAGACCAGAAGGTGAGTGACATCTTCAGAGGTTCTGTCACCTTGATGAAAAAGGACTGAGGGTGAGTGTTTGGGGACCACTGAGTACTGAGCATCCACTGAGAGCTTCTCATGTGGAAATGAGCCAAAGGTACAGTGAACACCGAGGATGCCATGAGACCCAGCATTCGTTGCATCGAGAGAGTTCGCACTGAGCTGTGTTCTTTAATGAAGTGGGCCATCTGTAAGATATTGCTCCTTCTGTCCGCCGGAAGAAAAGCTTTCACACAGGAAGTGTCCAGAAGGGTTCCTATGAAAAGGAGCTTTTGGGAGGGCTGCAACTGTGACGTTTTGAGGTTCAGCAGGACTCCCATGGACATGAGGAAGTCTGAAGCCATGGTCATGGCCTCCAGAGTCTCTTGCCTGGAGGGGCTTGCTAGAAGCCAGTTATCCAGATATGGGAACACTTGGATTCCGATTTTCCTTAGATGCGCCGCGAGAACTGCTCAGCACTTAGTAAAAACTTGAGGTGCCAAGGATAGCCCAAAGGGCAGGGCTCTGAATTGATAGTGTTGACCCAACGCCATGAACCTTAGGTATTTGTGGTGATTTGGGTGTATGAGAATGTGCTGATAGGCATCCTGCATGTCCAGGGAGGCTAGCCAATCGTGTTGATGAATCAAAAGCTATAGGGTACCGAGTGATATCATCTTGAACTTTTCCTTGTGGAGGAATTTGTTTCACTTTCTGAGATCCAGATTAGGGCGCATGCTGCCAGTTTTCTTTGGAACCAGAAAGTAATGGGAGTAGAAACCTGTGTTTCGTTGATCCAGTGGAACTACTTATACTGCCCTGTTGTTCAGAAGGCCTTGTACCTCGGAAGCAAGAAGGTCTGACTGTGCCACAGACAGCCTGTGCTGTCGTTTGGGAGACTGATGCGGTGGGGTTTCCGGCAGATTGAGAGAGTACCCGTCTCGGATTATCCTGAGGACCCATTTGTCTTTTGTAATAGATTTCCACTGGTTGTAGAACTGAGTCGGACATCCTCCCACTGTCGAGGAAGAGTCCTCCTCGGGCAGCTGAAGTGGGACCCTGGCCAGAAACTCAAAAGGTGGCACTGGGCGCTTTTGGGCCTTGTGCCTTCTGCTGCGTTTTCTTTTGTGGCTGAGAGGTTTGGTTTCTGTTAAAGCCTCCTCTTCCTTTGCCACGAAAGGACTGACGGTTGTGAAACTGACGCTTGTTCTCACCTCCTCGAGAGGGAGTGGGCGGTGGTCTAGTTGTCTTAATGGCAGACCTAGTCTTCTGTGTGGCCTCTAGTGCTTGTTCCACCTGAGGCCCAAACAGATACATACAGTTGAACGGTAAGGTCATGACTTTCTGTTGGGCATCATTGGTAAAGGCCGAAGTACACAGCCAGGAGTGGCGATGGGTGCAAATGCCATCCGCCGCCGCCTGGGAAGCAGTATCGAAAGCGTCCATTGCTGCTGTAATTTGTTGGTTATTGGACTCGATACCTCCAGTTATAGACTGTAGTAGCTCCGGGTTAACCTTCGACTCAGGCAGAGCTTCTACTATTGCTTTGATTGAATGCCAGAGAACATACTCATATTGAGAAAAATAGCCCTGGTAGCTGGCAATGCGCATGCCCAGGGTTGAGGCAGCAAAGACTCTCTTACCCAAGGTGTTTATCTTGCGAGATTCTTTGTTTATAGGACGGGTTGTAGATTCCTGAGGGAGGACAGCCTTATTCTCTGCCAGGGCCACAATGGCATCTGCAAAGGCTAGTGAGGCCAAGATGGGGCGATCCTTTGGTAGGGGAATATTTCCTATCTATGGACTTGGTCACAGAAGGAATAAGCGCCGGATTTTTCCATGCCATCTGGGAAAGAGTCTTGGAAGAGGGCTGTACCGGAGGGGTTAAATCCATAGGGATTTCCGGAACATGTAGATATTGCAGACGCAGAAGCTTCCCAGTATCGATTTCCGTGGACTGGAGAGAAAGAGTAGAATTTAAATTCTTGAGCAGAGACTTAAAGGAAAGGTCTTCAACAGCAGGCTCTGCAGGAGGATTGATCCCTGCCCCCAGGGCAGAATCGGCATCAACATCATCACCCAGCCGAAGATCCAGATTGGGCTCAAAATCATCTCCTGACAGTCCAGAGGGGACTATATAGATAGGAACGGGATGAAAACCAGAAGGAAGAAGAGAAGGAGAAAGAATTAGAGTCGAAAACCTCTGAAAACTAGACAGCGCCGTACACATCCACGGTGCCACAGAAGAGAATGGCGCTGGGTACAGAGATGGTGCTGACACAGAAAGCGGCATTGCGCATGGTGCCAATAGGGAGCGCGACTCCACAAACGGCACAGACGCCACTTCCGGCGCCAGAGAAGTCACCGACGGGTAGCTCGACACTGCACACAGCGCCAACGCCAGCCAGGATGGTGCTGACAGTATGCGGTGCCACAGATGGCGCCAACACCACCCGCAGTGCTGCAAAGGACCTCAGGGCGCCGGAGAAGTCAGCACCGCAATCGACGGCACCGAAGCAAAAGTCTGAGAACTGTGATTTGAAGGTAAAGGATGAAAAATGGCAGGAGATAAAGGCATCGGTGTGGACCCCTGCACCGCAGCCATGTGAGGGGGGATAGGCACCAGAGCGCGGAGTCGACGGCACCGAAGAAGGCGCCACATGACTAGGAAGTTCTAACCACCCTGCCTGCTGATCCAAAACCAACAGGCCGAAGGCCCCAGCGACGGACTGGTTGGTTTGGGCAGTCAGGACAACCTCCGAGCCCACTACTCCATAAGAGTGTCCCAGTAGTGAAACTGCTCATCGGAAGCCCCTCCAATAGGCGGAGAGGAGCTCCAGTGTCGAAGAGGCTGGCTACCAGAGACAGAAACTGGTGACTCCGAAAGAAGCGGAGATTGGCCCCTAAACCTAACAACCAACTGTCTATGCGCAGACGTACCAGAGGGCGACTTCGAGTGATGCCATTTCTTCTTTGACTGGTGGGCCGAAGAAGAACTCAAGGGCAAATGGTGCCGTGAATGGAATAGTTTCTTTTTATGCTTTCAAGGGGACTGCCCATCCCCCTGAGCACTGGACCATCCTTTGTCAGAACCCCGCCCCCCCACCGGAGAGGGTGGTGGACCAGACCCTACCCAGCTGACTGAAGAGTTTTCTTACAAAGTCTCTCTGCTGTCACCTGCCCCACCCATGGTCGAGTCCGTCAATGGAGGGCTGAAGACTTCTTTCTTATACAAGTAATACATTTATTAAAATAAAATCGGTACTTATCGTGATAAAATACAAAATAATAAAACTGAAAACTAAGCTGCTAGTTTGAAGTTTGACTCCCAGAGGGCGAGTGACATCGTCACTGAAGTGCACTCAACGACGGGAAAAAAGGAACTGAGGTGGTTGGAGGGTCGACGCTGAGATAGTCTATACCACACGAGCCTGGCTCATGGTGCCACTTCATCGCGACTCCATCTCGGTGCCGGCCCTAATGAAAAAGTTTGGCTCCCGCTGGGTCCTAGCGTCTCCGGTGTTCTCCCATCAATGTGAATGAGTGGTGGAGACTTTATATCCAGGAAGATCGACCTTACTGAGGAGGTAGTGGAGTCAAAAACAGTGAGGGAATTCAAGAATGCATGGGATAGACATAAGGCATATCTGGTGGGTGGTAGGAGGAAGTAGGTTGCTAGTTAACTAGGATCTGCAGCTTATCCAGTAGGTAGGGAAATGTGCAGACTGGGTGGGCCAAACGGTCCTTATCTGCTGTCAAAGTCTGTCTCTATTTTCCACATTTCGACTTTCCCTCTCTTTGATCTGAAGCCCGTGCTCTACACTCAGTATCTGATGTTTTCAATGACATCACGTAGTATAGTACATATCTATGGTATATTTCATATTTTGCTGTATCTTTTCACTGATTTGCCTTATTTATGATTAAGCTTCATTGATGCACTGTATTTCTGATGGTGACATCTGTTTCTGTATTTTAATATTGTTATTACTGATTAGTCTTTTTCATTTTCCATTCTTCTCCAGGACACATCTTGAAACTTGTTAGCTCAGTATTTCTTTCCTGGTGAAACTTTTGAAATTAATTAATCAGTAAATAGTTTAGCTGATGCTGGGACAGAATTGTGCTCTAGAAGCAAACAGCTGCAGCT
The DNA here is from genome assembly GCA_016271365.2 of Neoceratodus forsteri. Taxonomy (NCBI): domain Eukaryota; kingdom Metazoa; phylum Chordata; order Ceratodontiformes; family Ceratodontidae; genus Neoceratodus; species Neoceratodus forsteri. Next base: position 252,101,283 of record JADMNL010000024.1, on the reverse strand, counting down.
GTGGGAGTGAAATGAATACATCTTAAAAGTTTTGGTGTCCCACTGCAGAACTGAAACTTGATATACCGCAGAACACCTGCACTTGGCTTCGGGTGCTCTGTGGTACTTCAGGCTGAAATGCCACAAAGCCCCTCCATCTGGCTGCAGATAGATGCTCTGCAGTACTAAGGCTTGAAGTACTGCAGAATGCCTGTGCCTGGCCCCAGGTGCTCTGTGGTACTTAGGCTTGAAGTACTGTAGAGTGCCTGTGCCTGTATCTGGCCCCAGGTGCTCTGTGTTACTTAGGTTTGAAGTACTGCAGAGTCCTGTGCCTGGCCCCAGGTGCTCTGTGTTACTTAGACTTGGAGTACTGCAGAGTCCTGTGCCTTGCCCCAGGTGTGCAGAGCCCCTAGAGCCATGGCCATACTCCTTCCCCTTGATTGGGAAGAGCCTACCCTTCTCTCAGATCTCAAAGTTTCTGTAGTTTACCTACGTGTGGAACCCCGTTTTGCCCAAACATCGACACTTGTACTAAACTGAACTGTGTCAGATTTTGTCGGCTTTGAGATGTTACCATCTGTCCACTGGGAATCTGGCACCAAGATCATCTGAGCTGTAGCCTAAATTAGGATTCAGACTGTGGTCTTCAGAACTGGGATAAGCAGTATCTATCTTCCATGTCAGAGTTCATTGCTGGTTGATTTGTAAATCCTTCCCGTTTCTGAGGAGGGAGACTAGCTATTCATTTTCTTTTGCTGTTGTGGAAATGATGACTTTCAGTGACCTTTAGAAGCAGCCAGTGGCGCCGTGACTTTTATTACCTTTAAGTGTGAAATCAGCACTTCAAGCAGATGGATACATTTTTGTTGGCATTACATGAGTTCCTTGTATTTACTGTATCTGCGTACTGATAGGGCAGAGCTTCTGGTAACCCTTTTGTGCTGTTTACTTCCTGTAAGGCTTGCCTCTAAATTCTCCTTATGGTAGGGAAACCTAATATTGTTGACATTGAGGAAGCCCGTGTGTGTCATACAGGTTGGTGCTGGGGTATCAAAGGTTCCAGTAATTTTTGGTTCAGGTGTTGTTCTCTAAGTTTAAACTAATGCCAGGAAGTGAGAGAAAACATTCTCTCATGCCCTAAGAGCATAAATAAGTTGTGAACATGCCAAGAGAAGAGTGTATTTTTTTGGTGAATGAGAAACGGTGATCTGTGATTCATACATTCTTTATTGACTGCCTTTGCTCTTTAATTGTTGAGAGCTTTTCAGGCCAGCAGGCAAGTTTTTGAAGACAGAAACAGAATGTGTCCCAGTTACAGTGGTGCTGTAGAGCAAAACTGAAACCAAAGGACAAATAGTACCAGTACACAGTACCCTGGCAGCAGTATTGTGAAAAAAAAGAAAAAAAAAAAAAACTGTATCAAACCAAGATGGTTTAAAAGATTTGTTTTCCCACAACACAGGAAAGTGCTTGGCAGTGCATAAGGAAAACTCCCTGTTGCCACACAAAGCCTTGACACCATTTCACACCTTGCAGAGCTAGAAACTTGTTTCAAAAAGTGGTGTTCCACATAGAATACCATTTCCCAAGATTTGGTATTCCATCTTGAAAAGTGGTATACCAACCCTATTTTTTTGTATACCACTGTATACTGAGAAATATCACACTTCATCTTGTACTTAAAGAGCAGCTGACGCCTTTGGAAAACATAACATTTAGACACAAGTCTGCTTGTATTTCATAAATCTTCTGATTTCTCTTCTCCGTTATTTGTTACTAAAGATATTCCCCACACAAACAAGATTTTTATCCCTTAGAGTTCATCTGCCTCTACAGTTTATTCCCTACATGAAATGACAATGCTCTGTGACATCATAATCTGTTGCCATGGGAATAACTGTGGTGTCACAAGCAGAGCATTATGATGTCAGATTGGGAAGAAGCAACAGGAGCAGATGAACACTCAAGGAACAGGTATCCTGTTTTCAAGTATATGACCCCAGTAATAAATTAGGGGGATAAGAAACACAGAGCAAATAAGAAAAATAAGCAGCTTTTTGTCCAAATATTATGTTTTTCATGGTTCTTCCTGAGGCATCAGTCACTCTTCAACAGTTTTTCTTAAATTAATAGCACAACAAGTTTTAAGTGTCCTGTGGCAAAGTACAATAATGCACCCACATTTTTGACCCAGAGTATGTATTTTTCTTCCCCAAAACCTCATGGTACAACACATTAACAAGCATATAAATGTGTCTCTCAGTACACACAGGGCAGTCAAATCAGCAGTGCTACTATGAACTTTTATACTGCAAATATGGCAGGCAGATCAGTACAGCAGCAATATACATGTACGTGGATTGTGTTCCCCCCTTTCATAGCATATAGGAACTCATTTTTCTAAGCCTAAAAGCTACTGTAATTCAAACAGGCTGCTGCAGTTTAAAATTCTTTTGACTTTGCCAGTCATGTTTAATTGGCCCAAAATGTCCAGTTGTATCTAATGGCACTTCTCAAAATCATGTAAACAAATTCACTTAAATTTCAGACTAATTAAAAATTATAACATTATGGAATATCAGCAGTTAAGCAGCAGCAGTTTCCCTTATCCGGACCTGCCACCAAAGTGTGCAAAATCCAAATGGCAGCCTTGCTGGTCTGAGAGGCAGGAAGGCGAACACTGAAATAAATGTCATACACTGAAAAGTTCTTAAAGCGGATATTCCGTACCTTTAAAGTGCACATTGCACGGTTGTGCATTTTGCTGTGTTTACCTGCCTGGAGTGGAGGAGGAGGAGGAGGTGGATGTGGCTGCTGGGGGGCCTGCTGTCTTCCTACTGCCCTGGACTGCAGTGGTGGGACAGGAGCATGCCACCGGGCTGCTACCCGTGGAGGTGGGGAGCAGAGGGCGAGGAAGTCAAGACCAACACTCTTCGGGGGGGCAAGTGACTCAGTGAGGGGCTGGGGGTATTTTTTTATTTTCAATCTCGGGCAAGGGCAAATTGGAGCAGAGCTGAGTGGAGACTCAGGAGAGTGGAGAGTCAGGAGAGGTCAGAAAGACGCGAGGCATTCCAGTTGGCTGGAGCGTCTTACATGGTGCCACATCGTCTCCGGAGCCGCAGAATGGAGAGAAAAGAAAAAAAATAAAACTGCAACAGGGAAAAAAAAAAAATAAAGGTGGCTGCTCGAACTTGGCTCCCTTAAAGCGGTATACACTGCGGATTACCAGGGGGCCGATTTTGGTGTTCCATGCTGTTTTTTTTTTGGTTTTTTTTGGTGTGCATGGAACACCAAACCAGGGGGAATTTCGAGCCCTGCCTTGACTATTCTTTTTGTAGGGATGATATGATAAAACAGGCCACCCCATTTTTATACCTCATGACCTAGTCACATGTAGGAGATGTCATCAGGAGATGCCTTTAGGAAGTACCTAGGGCCTGCTCACAGAATCACAGAAATCTGACGGCAGAAAAAGACCTCACTGGCCCATCTAGTCTGCCCTTTTCCACCTCCCTTACTCATGTCCACCTTGTGTGCCCTTACCGTCCCCCCACCTCTCAACACCATATGCCTGTCCCATGCCCTCTTGAATCCCTCCACCATTTCAGCCCCCACCACCTCTTCTGGTAGTTTATTCCAGGTCTCCACCACCCTTTCTGTGAAGAATCTACTCCTCACATTGCCTCTATATCTTCCTCCTCCAACCTTAGGCTATGCCCCCCTAGTTTTAGCCCCCTCCTTCCTTCTGAACAAGCTCCCCTCCTTCACTTTATTGATCCCTTCATGTACCTAAAAGTTTCATTCATGTCCCCCTCTCCCTTTTAGTCATACCTTTCAACCTCGTGCCTCATAAATCAGAGACAAGGCTTAAAAAAAATCAGGGACACATGCCCAAAATTGGTGATATCCACTCAGGAAGCTGGCAGAATAAGGGACTCTGTGTATAATACATTTTCTGAAGAATAAGAAGTCTGCAACTTTATTGTTTGACATAATTTTATACTTAGTCATCACTGTTTAGTCAGGGGAACACAGATTTTAGGAGGGACAGAGTCAAATTTTGAGGTGAAATCTGGGACATCCTTGAAAATCAGGGACACTTGAGAGGTATGCTTCTAGTCTTCAGAGGGTACAGATCTAATTCCCTACACCTCTGTTCATATGGTTTCCCCTACATACCGTACACCATCTTGGTTGCTCTTCTCTGAACCCTCTGCATCCCCTCAGTGTCTTTGCGTAGGTGCGATCTCCACTGGACCACGTACTCCAGGTGCAGCCTCACCATGTCCTTGTAAAGTGGTAACAGCACGTCCCTCCTTCTGCTAGTTATATCCCTCCCAATGCATGCCATCATTCCATTTGCCTTTCCCACTACCTTGCTGCTCTGGCTACCCACCGTAAGGTTGCTTGATATTATAATCCCCAGATCCCTCTGCTGCCTTTTTTTTTTTTTTATTTCCTCCCCATCTAGGGTTAAAGCTACCAACTTTCCGAGGCCTAAAACTGGGACAGGTTCCATCATGACCATGCCCCCCCCCCCCCGGGTCACTCCCACGGGCACTGCCACAGACAACACTGCATACAATCAATTACATTTTGCTGCTTGCTCTGGCCATGACACCCCACAGTAACTCCAGTAGCAAACATCCAGATTAAAATAATACATCATTCTGCTGCAGCAAGTTCCAAATCATGATGTATATAAAGAAGTAAACTTGCGTTAAACTGTGTTCAGACATTTGAGTTGCATGTATTCCTCCTCATGACAGTCCCATCCCAACCCACTTACACTCACCTCATTTGCTGAGCAAACTTCACTTCAGTGACTCCCACCACCACACCAGATTGTTTTCATACACTCCCTGCAGCTGATCAGGTTCGGGTACCTTAGTTCATTGCTGCCGATCTCTTCTGTCTGAAGTCCCTCTCAGCTGCAGGCAGGCAGACGTCCACATGCACTTGTTTACACTACTACCCAGTCTAACCTAAGAGGAAGGAACATGCTTTACCGTGCTCCCGCTGACATGCTTGCAGTGCAACACAGGCGCAGGGGTTGAAGTTGCAAACTGCTGTCCAGCTCGAGCAGCACCACAGTGGTGCTGAAATAACTGTCACTCACGGATTAGCAGTCCACAAAAAAAAGGGACAAAACTGGGACAAGTAAGCAAAAACCAGGACAAAAGTGACATTTTGCAAAACGTGTGGGGACACTGGGACATGCTGCCTAAAATAGGGACTGTCCTGGGAAAATAGGGACTGTTGGTAGCTTTACCCAGGGTGTAAGTTGCTTGCGGGTTTTTACGGCACAGGTGCAACACAGCAGACTTTTTGGTATTGAATTTTTGTTGCCAAGTTTGTGACCATCCCTCTGAAATTTCCAGATAATGCTTCATGGACTCAGCCCCCCTGGGTTGTCCACCCTATTGCAGATTTACATATCATCCGCAAATAGGCATACTCTTCCCTCCAGTCCTTCCGCTATATCACTGATGTATGTATTAAACAGGAGGGGTCCCAGTACTGACCCCTGGGGCACCCCACTCATTACCCTCCTCACCTTGGAATGCACCCCATTTACCAGCACACTCTGGCTTCTCCCCGCCAACCAGTTTTCCACCCACCTAGTTATTTTTTGTCCCACCCCTAAACTTTCCAGCTTATTTACTAGCTTGCTGTGCTGCTAAGTTTTTGAAGACACTGTGGTTCTTCTTACAAACTGCTCAGTCCATCCCTTAGATAAGGGGCTTTTCTTGTCGTCTTTAAGGCATCAACAGCAAGGCATGCTACCATAACTTCTCTGTTTGGGATTTCCTCATGCTGCGGTACTTTGATTCAGTTCTGTGTTGGTCTCCAAAACTGGGCGTATTAGGGTAAGACAGTGGCAGGAAAGAACCTCATTCTTGACTCCCCCCTCCCGCCCCCGGGGTCCTGTTTAGTTCTGTCTTAGTCTCTCAGATTTATTCTTCTTAATACTTGCAGCGTCTCTAGATAAGCTTCCCCCTTGAAGGTTTGAGGGTGTCACACTGAAATACAGTGAAGCCTGTCAGGATGAAGCACAGTATCACAGGTTTCCTGCTTGACCAAAGGGATTAACTCGCATTGAAATTGCATTTTTTGCTGCAGTAACTCTACTGCAGAATTCTACGGAGTTGGGCTTCATCCTGGTGAGCTTCACTGGCCGGGACAGCACTCCTGTTTCACCGAACCGTGCAGTCATTCTCGTACTAGCCACTTTTCTCCATGTATAAAAGTGAACCTGCTGAGCAGCCTACCCCTCCGGGACATAAAGGCTACAGTATTTTTAATAACTGGTGATGTTTTTTCAGTAAAAATGTTATTAATTTTTCATCAAGAAGTAAGAACATTGCAGTCAGCGTTATTCAGGACAGAAGTATAATAAGGAATATTCTGAGTAAGCCTTAAAGGAACCAAGTACAGCTTAAATTTGTAGGTGACTCTCCATCACAGAAGAGATTTCAAATAAGTAAATCACAAAGAAAGACTTGATTTGCTTTTTATCAGCAAAGAGAATGTGACTGTATCTAATGGTAAACAAACAGTTGCTTAGTTGTTAGGAAATTGTGAAAATGAACCCCATATTCTTTCAAATGTGTCTGTCACTGATGTTGCTTATACTAAGGAGTTGCCTGCCCGTGGAGATAATTAAGCCTACTTGTGAATTTTTTTGAGCAGAGGAGGCAATATAGCACTGTGGCTTTAGGGCACTGAGCTGTAAACCTGGAAACCTGGATTTGAATCCCCCAGCCCCCACTTACTTTGTAATCCTGACCAAGTCACTTAACTTCCTTGTGATCCCAGGCTGCGCCTGGAAACAAGCTTTGGCTTAGTGTGGCTTTCCTGGTTAAACAGTTTCCCCTTTCCCTATTATTACTGTTAAAAAAAATTCACAAGTAGGCTTAATTAGGTCATGCAGGCAGCTCCTTAGTATGAGTTACCTGCCCAAGACTGCAGATCGTACAATATCGGTTGCTCTTTAAATGTAGTCTGTCTGCTGCTTTCTGTAGTGCTCCACATTGTCAATGGGTAGTTAATGCTTATGGGTAATATGCACCCCTACTAGGGTTAGTGATACAGCCCAAAGTTGTGAACAGCATGTAACTCTGGGCACGTGAAGACTGCGAAGAGCAAGGATTCTTCAGCCTTTGCTGTACCACCATGGGGTAAACAGCACAGAAGATTCTCTTGGGGGAAGGGGGGAATATTGCCCATTTTGTTATTTTATTCTCAGGGTTGCGCAACCTTGAAGCAGGTTGGGGTTACCTGGTGACAGGGAGCATCCCTAAATTTAGAAATTGTGCCTCTTAAGTTGCGGCTTTCAGATTTGCTGAAATTTTCCACAGTTTCCACAGCCATAGTGGGTGGGCTGGGGACCATTTGCCACTATTTTGATAGGATGTTGTTGAGCTGTCCACCTTTTTCTTTCATATTAGTATATCAAGTAAGTGATTTACGCTTTGTTTCTGGAAGGGGGACTTAATGAATTAGGGGAAGGTGTTTGTTTCCTACTAATTTGTTTTCTTTCCCCATTCTCCCCACTGTGCTCCTCTGGAACGACGGACCCCTTCTCGACTCTTCTCTATGGGATACTAGTGTAGTGCTTGGAAGTGTGTATTTCTTTTATTATACTGTATTTCAGGACTTGGGCTTCCTGGGTTGTTAATGTGTACAAGTCAACTGTGGGCCATTTTTTAGGCTCACAGGTATTGATCTTATCTGTGTCAGTCTTCACCATTCTTCACTAGTGGATATAGCGCCGGAGCTAGGACCCAGCGGGAGACTTTTTTTTTTCCTGTGGGCAGAGTCAACGCAAGGCTGGTGTCGTCCTCGAGGCTGACGTTCTACGTGGCGTTCACAGGTTGGCCGTTAACTGCTGTTGACTCCACCCCAGCCCCAGTTCTTCTTCTCCCACTGTCGAGTGAAGACTGAAGACCTCGTGTGGAGTCTGTCGAATTGCATTTTGCGGCCTAGTTCGTTGGCCTGCTCTGGTGTTGCCTCAGTTCTGTTCGCCCTGCTCGACGTCGCTTCTGGCCGGTAAGATCTTTACTTTTTCTTTAAAGCGGCGTTGAGTACTGTTTTGTATTTATTTGCCGAACAGTCATGTCTCACTCAGGGAGCAAGGAAACCGCCAAAAGAGGTGGTCTCCTATGGGCCGGTGCGCCATGTCATTTATTCTGTGATGGACCAGCATGACTGCTCCTTTTCCTGCCTCGGCCCAGACCAGGACATGGACAACTGTGACGCTTGTTTTTTTCCATAGACTACTGAGTTGTCGAAAACCGCACGTTTAAAGTCTTACGTGTACCACTGACTTTCAGAGGATGAGTGCGCAGTTGGCGGGCCAAGGCACGTATTCTCGGCCCTTATTCTGGGTCCCCTCCTGGTCCTATATGGCCCGTGGAAGAGGGGGCCCCCTGCCTCTCTTAGCCTTGCTACGGCAGGGACTTCTCCCATGGTGCAGGAGGCCCAGTCTGACCCTCTCAGGGGACAGTCAGTAGGCACCGCTTTGGTAGTCGCCTCTTTGGAGGAGAAAGCTCCCTTGCTGTCGTGTTCTGGGTCTGGACCGGCACCATCCTCGGCACCGTCTGGTGGCGCCACTCATAGTCCTGGTGCTGTTCATGGTGCCGAGGGCTTAGAGAGTGGCTCTCTGCACCACTGTTGCTTCTGCTGTCGTTCGCGGCGTCAGGGCTTTCAGCGGCACCGGGGGTGGTGCATTGGCGGTTTTTCACGGTGCCAGGACTGGAGCCAGCGCCACCTCTGACTCTGACGCCATTTGCAGCACTGGGGATGGGGGCAGCGCCGACCTTGGCTCGGCGCCGGGGTGGTGCGTGGCACCGCGCTTGGGGCAGCGCCCAACTCCGGCACCGGGGTGTCGGGTACGGGCCACGCTGTACTGCACGCCATGGCGCCGAGGGAGGCGGCGCGCTGGGCTATGTCTGACTCTGGCTCGGTGGGCGGTCTCCATGGCTGCAGGGTGCGCTGAGCAATTGGAACACATGCAGGCCTTCGAGGAAGAGGCGGCATGTGCCGCGGAGCATTCCTCTTGGACGATATTTATTCTGTTCAGCCTGGGCTCCACTTTCTGTGGCTTCTTTCTGGAGATGTGCCTTTCTCTCCCCACTAAGGGCGAGGGACCTTCTGGCTTGCATTCCTCCCGGTCTTGTAAAAAGGACAAGGAACAGAGAGATTCTTCATCTCGGTGAAGACATTCTTGGGATCGAGAGCGATCTCAGTCCCAGGAATCTCCACCCTTGACCTCGGTCAAGATTGCAGCTTCGGCCACTGGCTTCTTGGTCCCATTGTTGGGCCAGCCGGCCGAAGCTCTGATTGAAGTCATAGTTAACTCTTGACTCTGTCGATCGGTTGCCGGCCGAGGAGGTCAACAACTCTCTTAACAAGACTCCGGTCTTGTTTATCCCCGATGAGGAGACCCAGCCTCCTGGGAATCCTATCGAGGAGTCAGTCCCAGATCCAGGAAAATCACTGGTTCCACAGATCTCTCCCGAGCGACCCAGGCTACCAGCCCAATTGAGGTCGAGATCTCGGACTTCCTCGACCGACAGGCTGAGGAAGGCGCATAAGCATGCCAAAAAGAGGCGACGTCACCGCTCATCTTTGTCCTCCTCGGATGAGGAGAGGCTTCGGCAGAAACTCCGTCGATGATATGAAGAATTTTTTTTTTTTGGTTTGTAATTTTTTCCTTACCTTGGCCCCCGGTCTGCCAATCGCGTCCAGGCATCCACCTTTCTCCGGCCATTGTCCAGACCGCTCCTGGCTCCCACTTGGGGGCTACACTATATACTCCCATGGCTGGGTGGTGGAGAGACCCCCCAATCTCCGCCAACTTCAGGATCCAGTCGCAGTGGGCCCTTGGAGCTGGGTGTCCCGTCAAACGGCCATCAAGCCTCCTCGACCGGTGCCATGTTCCCTTTTTCAGAATTCCCCATAGTCGGAGGGTGTGCAATGATGCTGGCGGCTGTGGGAGCACACGCGTCCCCGTCCAGGCATCTGCCCATAACTCCTCCCCTGTATATGGCGTGCATCCCCCAATCCCCAGCCTCTGCTAGGGGGCAGTCAGACACTGACCAATGTGGACCTCCCTCCCTGGAGAGGAAGAGCAGTCCATAGGATGCTCGATTCTTCTCCTCTCTTGCCAGCCCACTGCGACCCGTGCTCACTTCCAAACCCCAGGTCGCCGGCTTGATGCGAGGTGTGGCGTCCAGCGCTTCAGCCCTCTGCGTCACCGAGCCTCTAACGCTATGAAGATTTAATGTGGCAACGTCTCATTCTGTCTGGGCAGAAGTCTTCCTCGGTTTCTACCCCGGCCATTACGTGGCTCTCTTGGAACCAATAAAATCAGTTCCCCTGCCTGCGGAGCAGGTGAAACCTGCCCCGGTTTGGCCAAAACCGGTCTCTTCACCCATAGTGGTGGAGTCGCCACCAATACAGCCCTCGGGAGGGGCTCTTACGAAGCATTCCCGAATGGTTCCGGGTCTTCCTCTTGCGATGTTGGTCACCCTTATGCCAGATCATCCCAGGCACGTCCAGGGGACTCTTGGTGGTCGACCGATTTATCCGGATACCTTGGATTCTGATGATACCGATCTTCACTCTCGCCTGCTGGATGATGAGTTGGTTGGTAGTCTGTCGACAGAGGAGGGCCCTTCGTCTTGTCAAGGGATTCTCCACCTTATCTCCGAATCCATTGGGATGCCCCGGAACCTGTACAGAAATGGGTGGAGTACCCTCTTACTGATATTCTCAAAAGAAGGGATACTGCTACGGAAGCCTTTCCTGTGGCCAAAGCCATTGTTGGCCTGGCCTTGGAGCTTTTGTAGCATCCTGCCTCCTGTCCAGCGCTGTCTGCCCGGATGGCCCACAAGTATGCAATGCCCATCGGGTCATAGATACATAGACAGTATCGGCAGATAAGGGCCTATGGTCCCTCTCAGAGTTCACGGAACATCCCTCGGCTGAGGGGTTAGTGGCCACCTCTGTGTTCAGACGTACAGGCAGCTCTGCTGACACTGACAGACCTCCAGACAAGGAGTCCAAAAACTGGACCACTCTGCCAGGAAGGTCTGTGCAGCCTCCTCTCTAGGCTTCCATCAGGCAAGCTCGGCCATCATCATGGCGCATTTCTCCCATGCCTGTCTGAGGTCCTTGGATGAAATTCTCCCACCCCCGCAGACCTTCAGACTACGGTCAAGGAGATCCGGGACCAGGTCATGCTGTTGCCAAGCAGCAACTTCAGACTGCTTTGGAACTCTGGGACTCTTGCGCCCGTTTGGTGGCAGCCATGGTTGCCTCATGCCACAGGGCTTGGCTGAGGCTTTCCGCCTTTACGGCGAATGCCCAGCGCAAACTCACTGATGTTCCTTTCCTGGGCACGGATCTCTTCGGCCCAGGTGTGGATGGTCACCTGCAGCGAATCGAACAGTCCATTGCCACCTTGGACTCAGCCACTTCTACTGAAAGCACTCCTAGCACTAAGAAGCAGCAGAAAAGGAAAAAAGCCTTGTCAGCACCCTACTCCTGCAGCCCAGCAGCCCTCCTTTCATGGTGGGCAGCAACAGAAGGCACAGGCTTGGCACCCTCGGCCCAAGTCCGGGCCTCTACCGGCCCGCAGACAAGGAGGTCATGGTTCAGGCCCTGGACCCTCTTCCTCCAAGCCTGCCCAGTGATGGCATAGGGGTTGCCACCCCTATCCCTGTCACGCCAGCTCTGGGTCCTCACATGGGGGGCCAGCTCCGCTACTTTCTTTCTACCTGGTCCGCTGTTACCATGGACATATGGGTCTTAGAAGTGGTCAGCCAGGGTCTACCTCTGGAATTCGAGCAGTACCCTCCCATCCAAGCGTATCAGCACACACTTGGTTGGCTCTGAGAGATGACATAGCCCAGCTCCTCCTCAAGGAAGCAGTGGTTCGAGTGGCAGATCCTCCAGTCAACCCAAGGTTCATTTCCAGGTACTTTCTGGTCCCGAAATGGATGGGGGGGCTGGTGCCTCATTCTAGATCTACATGACCTGAATCAGTATATCTCAGGCCACGCACCTTCAGGATGATATCTGTCCCAGATCATACCACCCCTGGAGCAAAACATGTGGTTCTGCTTACTGAATCTCCAGGATGCATTCTTTCACGTCCCAGTCCATCTATCCCACCAGCGGTTCCTCCACTTCAGGACAGAGGGAACCCTATATGAGTTCCGAGCCATGCCATTCGGCCTGTCATTGGCCCCCCGGTCTTCATCAAATGCATGGCAGTCCATCTCGGGCATCAAGGGGTCAGAGTGTACCCTTATCTTGATGATTGGCTCTTGGCAGGTTTGACCCAGCAAGAGGTGGAGAGGTCCAGGGACCTGGCCCTCCAGACCTGCTCTTAATTTGGCATCCTCATCAACGAGGCCAAGTCATAGCTCGTGACTTCTCCGGTGATCGGCTTCATCGGGGCAGAGATCAGCTCTTGCTGAGGCAGAGCACAGCTCTTGGTGGACAGGGCAGAAGTTCTCTCCTCTTTTGCCCAATCATTTCTGGTTGGGTACTTATGCCCTGCCTGGGACTTTCTGCGCCTTCTGGGATACATGGCGGCCTGCATCACTGTGGTCCGATGGGCCCAGTGGCATATGCGTCCCCTTCAGTGGGAGCTGGCTGCCCAGTGGACTCAGCGCCAAGGTCATTTTGACCAGCTGATCACTGTAACCCAGAAGATGTTGGACGCTCTCCAGTGGTGGACTGTTCCAGACCGGTTGCAGGAAGGGATCCTGTTTGTCCACCCTGAGCCAATGGTCGTCCTCACGACCAATGCCTCTCTCACGGGCTGGGGAGCCCACATGGAGAACAACAGGGCCACGGGTTCTGGACCCCTGAGGAATCCCGATACAATATCAACCTGTTGGAGCTCAGAGCAGTCAGACTGGCATTATCAGCATTCACTCTGCAGCTTCGGGGTCAAGTGGTTCAAGTCCAGACAGACAATATCACGACCATGTTGTACCTCAACAAATAGGGCGGCATGCACTCCCGGCTGCTGTGCAGGGAAGCACTCCGAATCTGGACACTCATGAGCTGACTGGAGTTGGATCTCCATGTGGCAGGAGCCTCAAATCAACTGGCAGATGCTCTCAGCCGCATAGGCGAGACATCCCATGAGTGGTCTCTCCATCCAGAGGTGGCTGACAACCTGTTTTCCTGATGGAGCAAACTGATGGTGGACCTATTTGCCTCCAGGGAAAACACCAAGCTGAGGCTGTATCATGTCCGCCCCCCCCACCAGTGGGGATCGCTGCAGGGGGATGCCTTCTCGAATTTGTGGACCCCAGACCTCTTCTATGCCTTCTCTTCATTTCTCTTGATCCACAGGGTGCTTCTCAAGATGAGGAGGGGCAAGGCACAGGTGATCCTGGTAGCCCCAGACTGGCCATGCCAGTTCTGGTATCCAGATCTCCTCAGCCTCAGCAACAGGCTTCTGAAGTGTCTTCCAGTATGCCCGTACTTGATATCATTCAAGTCAGGGGAAGGTATTCCATCCGGACCTTCAATCCCTGCACATGACAGCCTGGTACCTGAGCGGCTAGCGTTCCAGGCTTTGGGCCTCTCTGAGGATGTACTCACAGTAGTGGAAGCATCCAGAAAGGAGTCGACCAGAAAGTGCTACATCTTCAAATGGAAAAGGTTTTCCATTTGGTGTCAGGGCAAGGGCCTGGACCCTCTGTCCTGTCCTGTGGTGAGCATTTTAGACTACCTTTGGTCTCCGTCCAAAGGGGGTCTTTGGTCTTTGACCTTTAAGGTGCACCTGGCAGCCATCTCTGCTTACTGGGCGCAGGCCGGTCAGCAGACGGTGGCACAGAAGAAGGTGGTCTGGTGGTTTTTCAAAGGCCTTGATCACATATCTCCTCCGGTGCATAAACCTCCACCTCCATGAGATTTACTGCTTGTTTTGGCAAAGCTCATGTGTAAGCCTTTCGAACCAATGAGCAAGTGTGAGATTTCACACTTATCATGGAAGACGGCCTTCCTGGTGGCTATCATGTCTGCCAGAAGGACTGGGGAGCTCCAGGCTCTTTTGGTGGAGTCTCTTTATCTGGTCTTCCACAAGAACAAGGTTGTCCTGCATCCCCACCCGAAATTCCTCCCGAAGGTGGTATCAGTGTTTCACCTTAATCAGGTGTTGACTCTGCCTGTGTTCAACCTGAACTACACCTTGGATGCCGAGTACAGGCTCCATACTCTGGACCTGAGACGTGCTCTCTCCTACTATAAGGAAAGGATGGTGGACGTTTGGGGACAGGTTCGCCAGCTGTTTGTCACCTACGCTGAAGCCGCACCTGGCAGGCCTACAGCAAAGCGGACGATTGGCAGATGGATTACATCATGCATTGATCTCTGCTATAGGTTGGTGGGCAAGGAGCCTCCCAGAGGGATAAGAGCTCATTCTACCTGCCATACCCCTGCACCGGTGGTTGCTTCCAGGAATATCCCTATCCAGGAAATCTGCAGGGCTGCTACCTGGAAGACAGCAAACACCTTCATCACCCATTACCTCATTGACCTTGAGTCACACTGGGATGCTGGTTTTGGGGCCTCAGTTCTCCAGTCTCTGTTCCCTAAGTAGGGGGTGTGCTCCTTGCCTCCCTCTTCCTGAAGAACTGCTAGGAGTCTGCCAACAAGTGTGGATAAGAACAACATATCCACATCCCTAGAAAAACAGGTTACTCACCTGTAACCTCCACACCAGGGACCACCCACACGACCTCACTTTCTGGGCTGTGCCTATAAAAGTGGGTGGTTCCTGGTAGTCTCCGTTCATTTTCCTGCCGGCTTCAGCTCTGACAGCAGCTGACTCTTCTGCCAGCAGTCTACGACGTGGATTGAACCCATAGCTTCAGGTGCCTGGGCTTCATACATGGCACCATATTCCCGTGCTCGACCAAGAGCTTTACAGTGGATGTTTCCGTGTTACAGACTCGGGGTACTCAATCAAAGGGCTCTAAAACCTCAGAGTCCTCTTCAAGAAGCAAAATAGTGAAGGAAATACCTTCACCTAAAGTCCTGCCTGACCGCCCTTCAACGGTCATTTCTCTTAAACTTGTATTATCAAGAAAACATTCCTTGTTGACAGGCAATATCCCCCCATTGACGGCAGGCACTTCTTCATCAAAAGAACATAGAAGTTCAACTTCACATAGAAAGGAACGTTCATCATCAACGGGGACGTCATTCCTCAGCTCCCCGTCGACAAGACCACATGCACCATCGATGATGGAGGTTCTGCTGCATTCATCTTTGACAGGGCACACTCCCCCATCAACGAGAGAACTCTACAAGACAACCTCATCAACAAAAACATCTCCTCCATCGACAGAGCACACTCTATTTACTTCATCGTCGATGGGACATGCTCCTAAACCTCCTTCGTCGAAGAGAAATATGCCACCGTCGACGGAGCATGCTTTTGCCTTCTCATCGTTGACGAGATGTATTCCACCGTCGACAGAGCATGCATTCACTTATCCATCATCAATAAGACACATTACAATGTTGATGGGGCATGCTTTTACTCCTTTTCCGTCGACGGGGCCTGATCCCACCATTGACTGAACAGCCCCTGCATCATAGAACGGCACCTTTGCCAGCATATAATACATTTATGGAAGATCCTTATAAAAATTTAACCATGAAAAACCATGACATTTTTCATAAAAATTTATCAAAAGATGCCTATGGGGCTGCATCACCACAAAATAAAGGATCATATACTACGGAACGCAGAGGCAAACCAGCCTCATTCGCACTCATGCATGGTGCTCAGACACCAGTCTGTGATGAACAAAAATTTAAAAGATGTATTGGATCGCTTTATTGGGAGGCACAAATTGATCCACCGACTTCAAACACACAGGGCTCAGAACCCGCTTACGTGGCAATTCCATCCTCACAAGTGCCAAACATAGAAGAAATTGTAAATAAAGAGTTGAATTCTATGGGGTTTGATTATACACCCACTCCAGTAAAAAACCCATAATCACAGACTGCGTCTCCGCCTCCATCAAAACAGGCACACACAGAGCTAGAACGCTCGCCATTCCTGCCTCCTCATGAATATTCTGAGGAATATTTGTCAGATTCTCATATAATTTTGGAACATTCCAAAGACACACATTATGATGGTTTCCCTACTACAAGAGGGTATGAGTCTCCATATTCTGTAACATCATACTGGGACGAAGAAATATTACAACCACTAGAGGTCATTTTCCCACCGGATGACCTCTCATTCCCAGAAATGATGTTACGAATACAAAAAACAATGGGGTTTACCACAACAGAGCAAGATAAATTAAGTAAAGATATGGCTGAATATCTTGACATCCTGGAAGAATCTATCCGGGCAGTCCCTCCTTTTATACCAGTGTTCAGAAATGCGATTACTGAAACATGGGGTCAACCTATAGCTGCACAGGAGCTACCTAGAAAAGTGCATAGGCTTTATCAGGCTCCCCTTGATTATCAATATTTAATAAATATTACCACTGCGGATTTTGTGGTTATTGCAGCCACTCACAACCGCACTGGCAAACCTAAACATACAAGTACAGTACCTCCCAAAAAAGACTCTAAACGTTTTGATTATGTGGGAAAGAAAGTGTTTGCTCTAAGCACATTAAATATTGGAATACTTAACTACATGGGACATATGCTAAAATACCAGTGTACGGTGGGCACCTCTGCTGGGGACATTATAAGTAAATTACCTTCATCCCCTGAAAAAGAGCAACTAATATCAATAATAAACACACTTACTTCCCTCTCTCGACATTTATTAAGATCAGGATACGACATTGCCGATGCTTCAGCTAGAGCCTCTGCAGTCGGTATTCTTATACGCCATCAGGGATGGCTCCGACTCTCAGGGCTGGCACCTGATATTCAACAAAAAGTGGCTAATGCCCCCTTTTTCTGGTGACCATCTCTTTGGCCCAGGGGCACAGACAGTACTGGACAACCTACAAGCCTCAGGCAGAAAACTAAAAACAGTACAGTATATGTACCACAAACCACACCCTCAGTATAATTCTTCACACAAAACTGGAAATTACTATAACCAAAGAGAAAACTTTAGAGGCAAAGAACGAATAACAAGGAACACATCTAAACCAACCCATGGCTGCCCCTCAGGACGGCTGGGTGCCTCTTCCTCTCATTAAAGAAACTTCAGACTATGCCCCAGTCTCCTCTTCTAGGCCTCAGAGACCTTTTTTCTGGGGCTTCGATTCGAAATTATACTGAGGCCTTTCCCATGAGGCTTTATACATCTAGCCACTTTTAGAGGTATCACTGTTACAGCCCATTACGGTCATTCCATTGGGATGCCTCTAGGCCAGTTGTGCACCGGACCCTTGTGTCCCTCCCACGAACAGGGCCTGCTACTACTCGCATGCTGAGAAGCGATCGATATATCCTGATAATATTATAATATGGATCATAATATTCTTACCAAACTTCTACTGCTACATGCAGTCTTAACCTAGCCATAGATGAAGGCCACAGAAACAATGGTGATTAGATATATATTATAAACATACTAACAAGGCTGCAGGCCCTGACATACTTGGGACCCCCTTGCAAACGAGATTACTAATACAAGATGGAACTGACATCACTCTGCTGCATTCCTTGTCTTTTCCCTAAAACGAGTACAGTATTGACTACAATACTACGGACTCAAAGAGCCACTGGATCCCGGTAAGAAATAGATACATTGTTTCATTTCACATCATTGTTTGCTACTTATGTAGCCTATGTTTACCATAATGGATACATTTTCTAATGACTTGACAGACATGGCAAAAAAGCTATATTAACTTGCTACATTGTAGCACTACAGAGTAACATTTTATTATTTGAATTACTGTTCAAAACTCAGAACCCAACATACTTCGACATATACTGTATCTTCCAGTACATGCCACTGAGACCTACCAGTCACTCCATTATATGGCTGAATTTCTTCTGAATGTTCACAGTATCTGATATGCCATACCCTGATTGGGTTTGCATCTGCTTATCTCATCTAATGTGATACCCAGTAATAGCCAGTCTGGCTTGTCTTTCAGCCATAACCCTATAATGAATACTATAATGGAGTACTTACAGATAGAATAAAAAAATATCTTTATATGCCGATATACTGCTCTCAGCACCTATCAGTTCTAGGACCACACTATATGTACGGCAGAATGCCATATCTGGCCACCCCACTGCCATATAACTGCTTGGGAATCTCCCAGAGGTAATGACGTACTGCAAGAGACCATTCCGTGTAAGATAGATCAGTTACGCAAAGACATTTGCCATAACAGTAGATCTTCTAAAAATGTCTCTTGCAGTAAGTAGCTTCCCTCCCTCCGACCCCCTGCCATTCTGTAACAGGGAAAACAATGTAGGGTCCGGAAGGCTTTGGTAACTCGGTTCCCCGCGGTCTCTTGCGTTCACAAGCTGAAACCGGTGGGGAACGGAAACTACCAGGGACCTCCCACTTTTATAGGGACAGCCCATAAAGTGAGGTCATGTGGGTGGTCCCTGGTGTGGAGACTGTTAGAAGAGACTGCCGTGTTAGAGCGCCACCTATCGGGAACTCCCAGAAGTAATGACTTACTGCAAGAGACATTCCTAGAAGATCTACTGTTATGGCAAAAGTCTTTGCATAACTGATCTTTCTAGGAGTGGTATATGTTGTTCATCCACATTGACCCACCCAACCTCCCTGGCTGCGATGCACAACCTGGCTTCCAGCGGGCTAAGATCTGGTGTCATGGGGTGGAGCCAAGGGTTATACCACCCGGGTGGGTGGGAGGAGCCAGCTTGAAGACCTTCCAGCAAAATTTAAAGGGGAAAGGGACATGCCAACAAGTGTGGATGAACAACATATACCGCTCCTAGAACTACTGTTACAGGTGAGTAACCGGTTTATTCCTCCCCTATTTGATACAAAATCTCTGTCATACCTCATATCTGAGGCTTGTAGGACTTTATAGTTAATGAAGGTGCAAACTATTGGAGGCTCTGGGTAGAAGCCTGATCCTGTCCGCATCCTCCTCTGTGCCAGAGTGTTTCCAACATTTTGTGCACTACGACCAAATTATTGACCAGAAATGGGCAGGCACGCACCAGATAATGCATTTACCTAGACCACAGGTGAGATGTTACCCATTTAAGGAGAAGAACTCCCAACTTAAAGATGTCTGACTGAAAGCCTTTTCCAGTGGAACTGCCAGAATGTGGATGTGAACTGTATACCACTCCTAGACCAACGGTTACAGGAAAAGCTGATCTATAACCAACTTAAGCACCATCTGGAAACGTTTTCTCTCCTCAACCCAGCACAATCTGGCTTCGAGTCTAAACACAGCACCATCTCAGAACTCATCAAAGTCACTAATGATTGGGTTACTGCTGTGGACTCCAGAAAGATAACTGGTGCAGTCTTTCTAGACTTCAATAAAGCGTTCAATACCATTGACCATCATCTTTTAATTACCTGCCTTACCAAACTAGGAGCCACCCATTCACAGCACAGTGGTTCACCAGTTACCTGTCTGGAAGGATTCAAAAAGTCAAAGCTGATGGCCTTCTCTCAGCCCCCCTCCTGATAGCCAGGGGTGTCCCTCAAGGTTCCATTCTAGGACTGATCCTCTTTTCCCTCTATATCAACAACCTCAATGCACAAATAATGAATTCCAGCCTGCACTTCTTCACTGATGACACTGTATTGTATTCCGTAGGTACATCTGTGTTGGAAGTTAGTGAAACACTGCAAGCTGACTTTGCCCAGCTCGAAAGCAACCTCATAAAAGCCAAATTTCTCCTAAATGCCAAAAAAAACCAAGGCCATGATTTTCTCACGTAATACCTCCCCTGGTTCTGCCCTGAAAGATTTTATTTTCGCCTCCCTGGGAGAACCACTGGAAGTCATACATAAATTTAAATATCTTGGCATCTGGCTAGATAACAAGCTCTCATTTCATGAGCATATCGAGGAGTTATCCAAGAGGCTCAAAGCATGGCTGGTATTCTTTTTCAGGAACAAGTCTCTCTTCCCTCTTGCGACCAGGACCAGGCTTGTCCAGGCTACGTTCCTACCACTGCTTGACTATGGAGACTTAATCTATACCTCCTCTGCTGTAACTAACCTAAGCAAGCTGGACGTTCTTTACCATCGTACTCTTAGATTCATCACTAGTTCCCCTTACCGTACCCATGACTGTGATCTCTACGCAGCTGTTGGTTGGACCTCACTCACCACCAGACGCTTGATCCATGCTGGAATCTGGACCCTTAAGATACTCCACAATAAACTACCGAGTTATTTAACATTTCTTATCCATATCACCCAGAGGGCATATTCCCTTAGGAAAACAGACTACATCCTACTAGCTGTGCCTAGGATCCGTACTACCTTTGGCCGTCGAGCTATCTCGTATGCACTTCCTACTATCTGGAATCTTCTCCAGTCCATACTGAAACTAACTAGCCTCGTCTCTATTAACTTATACAAATCTCTAGCAGCTTCTAAAATGAAAGATATTTTCAACTTCCATTAAGTTTACCCCCTGTCCCTTGACAATCAATTGTATGCCGAATGGCCTGTCCTTTCCTTGGCTGGAACACAAAAACTGCCATAACTGCATATGGCCTATATTTGCCAAATGCCAAGACCCCTTCCTACCTACTCTCATTCCCCTCAGTCCCAGTTCTCCTATCTCTTACTCCTGTCCACTCTTTCTACCCCCCTCCTGCCAATCCTCTACCCTCCCCCTCCTTCTTTCATGTCTTCACTTGCCCTTGCGTTTACTTCCATCTTAAATTCCCATACCTGTACTATGTGTGTATTTAGTCCCTAGTGATAGCTTGTTCTGAAGAAACAACTTCTTTAACTAAACCAAGTGATGCTAGGTGGCACCCTATTATGAAATGTCTTTTTGTAATCAGTGTATGCACTTTAATCAGCTACTTTAGCTAATGAATACTCTATGTAATTTTCTTATGACGTTGTATATGTCCCAGGACCTCCTTGTGAATGAGCTTGCTCAATGGAGTTTTATCCTGCAATAAACTTGAGTAAACTGTCAATATTTGCCTTGAGCTGCTTCATTGACAAAGTGCTCAAAACTTCTACCCTTTCCATCCTAGTCGAACAGCTAAAGGATGTAAACTGCAACTGCTCCCTTAGGTCGAGTGGTACGCCATTGCTGGCTGTCCTTAAAACCTGTATTGCTACTGGTGACCTGGCATGTGCAGTCTGTGCATATATGCTCTGAAATTCCCTTCCTTTGCCTGTCTGTAGTGTGCTTTCCCACTTGGCTTTTAAAAGGTTCCGGTGGGGCCACTTAAAGGCTAAGTCTGCCTGCTCCTACACTTGACCCTTGCTGGGTTTACCTACCCCATTATTCTTTCAGAGCGGCCCTTGTTGCCGTGTTACTTGCTTACTGTCTGTTGTGCCTGCCTCTGTAATGGACCAATTCTGCTGAACTATACTGTGTCTCTCACATTGTTTTTGTGACCTGTCCTGGTCTTCTGTGAATTAATACAGTCTCTGACTTTCACTGTCTTTTTTTTTTTTTTTTTTTTTTCTTTTTACAAAGCTTTCTCTGCCTTTGGAGCTGGCCTGCCTTCAGCTCCAACCCAACCCTGGCTGGCACATACCTCCCCCAGGACTCACTGGCTAGAATTTCCCATGGATTGCTCCTATGGCATGGCCAGGAAGGGGAGGTCCCTCCTCCCTCAACCCTGTAAACACATCTAGAAAGGCCAGGCCTGCGTTGCAGCGCAGGTCAGAGAATAGGCAAGGCTTCATCTGCCAGCTTCAGTTTCTGTTTTCACCTCGCCCACCTCCCTGACATCAGGTACAACACACAGCTGTTTTTGCATACTGCTGACGTGCCCCTGTGGAGGAGAGTGCTCCCTGGCCTATGGAAGGGATTGCCAGAGCGGCAGATCCTGACACTTTCCCTACCTGAGTTGGCAGCCCTGCATCACTGCAGCACCTTCCCAGCCCTTGGGCCAGCCTGATCCAGCTCCCTAGTCCATTCCTGAACCTGGAGCTGACCCAGCTGCCTAGTCTACTCCCAAACCTGAGGCCTGACCCAGCTCCTGAGTCCGCTTCCAAACCTGGGGCCTGACCCAGCTCCTGAGTCCGCTTCCAAACCTGGGGCCTGACCCAGATCCTGGGTCTGCTCCCGAACCTGGGTCCTTACCCAGCTCTTGAACACCTTCCCAGCCCTCGGGCCAGCCTGATCCAGCTCCTGAGTCCACTCTTGAATGCCTTTCCAACCCTCGGGCCAGCCTGACCCAGCTCCTGAGTCTGCTCCCGACCCTGGGGCCTGACCCAGTTCCTAAGTCCACTCCCGAACGCCTTCCCAGCCCTCAGGCCAGCCTGACCCAGCTCCTGAATCCACTCCCGAATGCCTTCCCAGTCCTCGAGCCAACTCCTGAGTCTGCTCCCACACATGGGACCTGACCCAGCTCCTGAGTCTGCTCCCGAACCTGGGACCTGACCCAGCTCCTGAGTCTGCTCCCAAACCTGGAGCCTGACCCAGCTCCTGAGTCCACTCCCGAACCTTGAGCCTGACCCAGCTCCTGAGTCTGCTATCAGACCTGAAGCCTGACCCAGCTCCTGAGTCCACTCCCGAATATGGAGCCTGACCCAGCTCTTGAATGCCTTCTCAGCCCTCGGGCCAGCCTGACCCAGCTCCTGAGTCCACTCCCAAATGAGGAGCCTTACCTAGCTCCTGAGTCCGCTCTCGAACCTGGAGCCTCACCCAGCTCCTGAGTCCGCTCTCGAACCTGGAGCCTGACCCAGCTCCTGAGTCCGCTCTCGAACCTGGAGCCTGACCCAGCTCCTGAGTCCGCTCTCGAACCTGGAGCCTGACCCAGCTCCTGAGTCCGCTCTCGAACCTGGAGCCTGACCCAGCTCCTGAGTCCGCTCTCGAACCTGGAGCCTGACCCAGCTCCTGAGTCTGCTCCCAAGCCTGGGTTGCTGGCAATGGAGCTTGAAGCACTACCTGCTAAGTCATTGGGGCCCCGATTGGTGCAGTCCCTCGTTTCAGTTATTATGGGTATAGCATATTGTCTGCTTCCCTGTTTTTGCATTACTCTGTATACTGCTTGTCACGTTGCTTTTACTATTTATTTATTTAAAAATATGGTAACTGGGAAAAGCACACAGAGCCAAGGCTCATTTCCAGATGCAGCCCAGGGGTGAAGGTAAGGATACGGTAAAACAGTAACAATTGACATTGAACAATACAGTACAAGTAAAGTGTAAACAAAAGTAGTGCAGACATGGTAATAGCACATCATATGCAGCAGCTGACTGGAGCATGATCAGCTAAACATACACAGATGCAGTCAGCAAAGGATTGGAACACTTAGTACAGAGAACATTACAAGAAGTGAGATTAACCCCAGGGAGGGGGCATGAATTGGGGAGGAGGGGAAACAGCAGGTCAAGTGGGGAGTTGACAGGCGCAGGGAGGGGAAGGCATGAGTTTAAGCTGATGCATAAGGGAAGTTGGGGATGAAGAAAGAGATGGATGGAAGAAGGGAGGAAGTTCCAGAATGAGGGAAGGCGATAGAAGGCAGATTGTCTGGCAGGTGAGGGAGGAGAAAGGAGCAGGGATCCTGGAACAAAGGGAGTACAAGGTGGATGGAGTTGGGGTAGAGGAGTATAATAAGACTATGTAACTCTTCCGGGTCATATCTGAAAATGGGCATTGTAATGGTCTAGTGTGCTTACCTGGTCAATAAAAACTAAATAAATTGTGACACCACTTTTAAGTATAAACTTTGGGTGCATATGGAGAACTACCTCATCTTTATGGAAAACAGCATACAGAGGATCTGTGACCAAAACATGGATTTCAGATACTGTGCTGTATAGGTGACAGCTTTAGGAACTTCAAGTCACAAGTAACAATAGGGTCGAAGGCATTGCGAATGACCATATTCAGCACAAGGGTGAGATCCCAGGGAGCCACTGGGTTCCTTATGGGGGCCTTGTATGCATGATACCCCTGAGGAACCTCTTAAACCATGGCAGCTATGCTAAAGAAGGGGTATCTACAGGTTCATAGTATGCCAAGATAGCACATAGATCGACATTAACTGTAGAATACTGCAGGTCATCGTAGAAAGGTCCAACAAGTACTCCAGAACCTATTCAGGCAGACACCTGGAAGGTCCACATGGGTTTTGGAACACTAGATGGAAAACTGTTTCCAGTTGGTTGTGTATGTCTTCCTGATGGAAGGTTTAAATGCAGCTCAGAATATTTCAGAGACTTTATGAGATGCTTTAAACCTGTTCATTTCTATGTCTTCAGGAACCAGTCCTGAAGGTGAAAGTAGCACAGGTTGTGGTGAACTAGCTGACCCTGGCTCAGTAAGTCCATTAGGGTGGCAGAATTTTGAATTTGCTGACTGATAGTCGATTCAACATCCGTGAGCCAAATATAGCACAAGAAACCAGATCTGCAGAGGCCAGCAGGGGGGTCACTAGAATCATCTTGTCCCCGTGTACCTCCAGCTTGAACAGCAATCTCTGGATGAGAGGAATTGGAGGGAATACATACAGAAACAGATTTTGCCATGGCAGTTTGAATGCATCCTGACCAAAAACACTAAGTCAGGAGCAGAAGCGAGGCAGTTTGGTATGTAATGGGGATGCAAAAAGGTCTACATCTGGGGTGCCCCACTCACAGAATAGTGATCTCACAATGCCTGGTGCTAGTGATCACTTATGGGGATCTGCCTGTTCGACTTGATTCATCTGCCAGAATGTTCTGGACTCCTAGCAGATAAATTGCTTGGAGCAAAATCCCCTACTCCAGACAGTATACCACACTCTCATTAACTTTCTGCAGAGAGGATGAGTGTGCTCTTCCTTGCCTGTTGATATACTATATCACATGACAGACCTGTCTGTCTGGAGGAGAACTGTCATTCAGTTGACCACGTCCACTAGGGATCTCAGTCCATATAGAACTGCAAGCATCTTTAGCACATTGATGTGGAAATGTTTCTGATGAGTCACAGTTACCCTGCTTCTGGAAACCCTGACAGTGGGTTCTCTAACCCACCAGGGAAGCATCCGTGGTGAGAGTCACCTTCGACTCTGGTGGGCAGAAGGGGAAGCCCTGGAAGAGGTTCTCTTCCACTAACCACCACATCAGGGACTTCACCTACGGTTTGATCACCTGAATGGGATAGTTTTGAGAGTGGTGACATCTGTGACCACTGGGTACTGAGTACCCTCTGAGTTGCCCTCATGTACAGTCTTGCAGGAGGCACTATGAACAGTGAGGTGGCCATAAGACCCAGCATGCACTGCATGAAGTTGACTAGCACAGTCTTATGTTACATGATGTAGCATGCCATCTGCAAGATTGCTTGTAGTCTGATGTCTGGGAGGAAGGCCTGAGCCCGGGTCGTGTCCAGATCAGCTCCTATGAACAGCAGTTCCTGGGAGGGCTCCAGCTGAGACTTTGTGGGGTTCAGCAGGGCTCCTGCAGACCCTAGGAACTGAGAGGCAGTGGCTGCTGCCTGCTCAGTCTCCTGTCTGGTGGGATTGAAATTAGCCAGTCCAAATACGGGAAGACTTGGAGTCCTAGATTTTTGAGGTGCACTGTGAGTGCTGCAAAGCACTTTGTAAAGAACTGCGACTTTGAGGAAAGTCCAAAGGGTAGGACTTTGAACTGGTAGTGTTGCCCTTTCAGGCAGAACTGGAGATAGTTGTGGTGGTTAGGGGGTGCACCAGTATGTGCTGGTATGCATCTTGCATATCCAGTGACACTAGCCAGTCCTGATGTTTTTGGTAAGGTAGCAAGGATCCCAGAGAAATCAGTAAGAATTTTTCTTGCTCCATATATTTGTTCAGGCTTCGGAGATCGAGAATGGAGGACAGCCCCCCCGTTTACTTTTTGTACTGAGAAGTAGTGGGAGTAGAACACCATTCAGGCTCAGCCCCACCCCCCCACGTCTCCAGCACTTAATCCTCTCTACTTCCCCACATCCCTGTTGCCTGCCTTCTGCTGAGCACAAGAGCAGGAGTAGCCTCTGTGAACTAGCAGCTAGTAGCGTGAGGCAGGGTCCAAGTGGGCCAATATCGTTCTTCACACACCACAGATTTGTTTCTTTATTGGGGTTTCTTTCCTGCCCCATGTAAAAACAGCACTCAGGAAGCTTCAGGCACTCACACAAGCTTGCCCTGTGCGGAGCTGGTTGATTCTTCCTACTCTCAGCTCTCAGCAGTACTTCCACTGCACTGCCACCTGTGGTCACCCAGGTGGTAGTAGAGTGCCGGAGACAGTGATCCTCCCGCCTTGGAGGAGAACATCCTCTGGGATGCAGAATCCTCCTCCACACAGCATACCAGGCTTGTTACCTAACCTGGGTCGCTGGAGTCTCAAATGTTAGCGCAGCCGCTACGCCATTGGAGCTGCCTAGTAACATTTTTTGTAATGGAACTCTGACAAGGAAATAACTGTAGAAATCATTCTTGGATCGTAGATATGTTGTTCATCCACACTCTTTGGCATGTCCCTTTTCGGATTGCCGGTAGTCTTCAAGCTGGCTCCTCCCACCCACACGGGTGGTATAACCCTCGGCTCTGCCCCATGATGTCAGATCTTCCTTTCCACTGGAAGATTCAGGTTGCCTCCTTCGTGCTCCTGCATTTTGTAGGCCCTGGCTTCAAAACCTTTGGTTATTGCGAAACTTTGTCTAGATCGCATTAGCGATCGTGACTACTTATTTTGATTATGGAAGACAAGTCTTCCCCTGGATTTCGTAAGTGTTCCTGCAGCCAGAAGATGTCGCGCACCGATCCCCACACCAAGTGCGTCTATTGCCTCGATGTCGACCGTGACACCTCGAAGTGCGATTTTTGTCTTGCATTTCACCCTAACGTCCTCGATGACCGTCTTGCATGCCAGAAGTTGGGGAGTCCGGAAAAATGGAACCCTCTGGTGAAATCTAAGGAGGCTCGGTAGGTGGTTTCCGCAGCCGCGGGATCTGCCAAGCAATTGGAACGTACGCAAGCCTTCAAGGGGAAGCGGCTCAGGCTGCAGAATCTTCCCCTCAGAGCTTCTTCGTTCCACTGAACCTGGGCTCCACCTTCTCGAATTCCTTCAGAGAGCTGTGCCAATCTCTCCCGACTAAGGGGGAAGGTCCTGCGGGCATGCACTCCTCTCGGTCCCAAAAGTGGAAAAAGGACCCGGGATCATCTTCGTCTTGGCAAAGATGTTCTGGGGATCTGAAGAGGATCTTGGTCTCAGGAACTGGCAGTCTCAACTTCAGTTGAAATTGCCTCTTCGGTTGCTGGCTTCTTGGCTTTGCCGTCTGGCCAGTTGTCCGAAGTGTCAATCGACGAGGTTGAAATCGTCATCGACCCAATCGACCCATTGTTGCCGACTCCGGTCGATGATTCTGTCGATCGGACTCTGGTCCTTTCTTTCTCCGATGAGGAGACCCAGCCCGCTGGGAATCCCATCGAGGAAGTGGTCCCCATCCCCAGGAAATCACTGGTCCCGCCGGTGTTTCCCGAGTGACCGAATCGGCCTGTCCGATTTCCGTCGAGGTCCA
The DNA here is from genome assembly GCA_016271365.2 of Neoceratodus forsteri. NCBI lineage: Eukaryota > Metazoa > Chordata > Ceratodontiformes > Ceratodontidae > Neoceratodus > Neoceratodus forsteri. The sequence goes on along the minus strand of JADMNL010000024.1, from coordinate 252,073,645 downwards.
GGACCTCCTCGACTGAAAGGCCGAGGAAGAGCCACAAGCACTCTAAAAAGAGACAATGCCATTGGTCTGAGGAGAGGCTCCGGTGGAAACTCCGGCGGTACGAGGACCTCATGTGGCAATAGCTGATTTTGATCAGGCACAAGCCGCCCTCGGCTTCTACCCCAGCCATTACTTGGCTTTCACCTCCCAGGCCAAAGCTGACTCCTTCAGAACCGATTAAGTTGGTTCCCCCACTCGCGGAGCTGGCGAAACCTCCGGTTCAGCCTAAACTGGTCTGTCCACCGATAGTGATGGAACCACAGCCCAAGCAGCCTGTGGGAGGGGCTCCTTCTAAGGAAAATAGACCAGACACTGGGCTTCCCCGGCGTCTTTCGGTCACTGTCACCCCAGACCACCCTCAGTGGGTCGAAGGTGACCTGGGCGGTCGACCGTTGGATTCGGATGTGACCAGCCTAAATTCTCATCCCAGGGATGATGAATCGGCCAGTGGGCTAGAAATGGAGGAAGGTCCTTTGTCCTTTCAGGGCATTCTTCGCCTCATCTCTGAGTCCACAGGGATGCCCCTGGAACCAATCCAGAAAAAGGTGGAGTACCCTCTCACGGACATCTTCAAGAGAGGGGATACCTAGATGGAGGCTTTTCCTGTGGCCAAGGCCATTGTTGGCCCAGCCTTAGAACTTTGGCAGCGTCCTGCCTCCTGTCCAGCTTCATCTGCCTGCATGGCCCACAAGTATGTGGTGCCCATGGGGTCCCTTGCGGGGTTCACAGGGCACTCTTTGGCCGAGAGCCTGGTGACCACCTCTGTGTTCAGGCATACTGGCAGTTCTGCTGACACTGACTGACCTCCTGAAAAAGAATCCAAACTCTTGGATCGTTTGGCCAGGAAGGTCTATAAGGCCTCTTCTGTAGGCCTTTGTCAAGCAAGTTCGGCCGTCGTCATGGCACACTTCTCCCATGCCCTCTTGGAGTCTTTGAATGAAGTTCTCCCACACCTCCCCACAGACATGCAGACCATGATCAAGCAGGTCCAGGATCAGGGCCAGGCTGTTGCCAAACAGCAGCTTCAGACAGCCCTGGACATTGGGGATTCTTGTGCCCGCTCAATGGCAGCCACAGTTACCTCTCATCGCAGGGCTTGGCTGAGACTCTCCTCCTTTCCGGCAGATACTCAGCACAAACTAGCTGATGTGCCTTTCCTGGGCACTGACCTTTTCAGCCTAGGTGTGGCTGGTTACCTTCAGCGTATTGAGCAGTCCAGTGCCACCTTGGATGCTACTTCTGCTAAGGGTTCTTCGGGCAAGAAACAGCAGAAGAAGAAGAAGTCTTTTCAGCACTCTTCCCCGCGGCACAGCAACCCTCCTTTCAAGGAGGGCAGCAGCAGCAGGCTCAAGCTTGGTGCCCCTGGACAAGCCTGGGCCCTCCCAGGCCCGTAAAGGAGGCCGAGGTTCAGGTCCTGGACCATCCTCCTCCAAGCCTGCTCAGTGACTGGGCGGGGGCTGCCTCCACCTCTCCTGTCACGCCAGCTCTGGGTCCTTCCATGGCAGGCCAGCTCCACCACTTCCTTTCTGCCTGGTCTGCTGTCACTATGGTCAGGTGGGTTCTCAAAGTGGTCGGTCAGGGAGTGCCTCTGGAATTCGAGCAGTACCCTCCAAGCCAAGCCAAGCCCCTCGGGAGGAAAGAGTATCCGTCCAGACTCAGTCGGTGCTCCAAGACGACATTACTCAGCTCCTCCTCAAGGAGGCAGTAGCTCCAGTGGCGGATCATCCAGCAGACCCAGGCTTTGTCTCCATGTACTTCCTGGTGCCCAAGTGGATGGGGGGCTGGCGCCCCATTCTAGATCTGCACGACCTGAATCAGTATCTCGGGTCACATACCTTTCGAATGGTCACTCTGTCCAAGATCATACCATCCTTGGAGCGAAACATGTGGTTCTGTTCACTGGATCTCCAGGATGCGTTCTTTCACATCCCAATCTGTCCATCTCATCAGCAGTTCCTCCGATCCACAGCCGAAGGGACCCTGTACGAGTTCTGAGCCATGCTGTTCGGCCTGTCATTGGCCCCATGGGTTTTCACCAAATTCATTGCAGTGGTGGCAGCCCATCTTGGGGGGTCAGCATTTATCTCTACCTCGATGATTGTCTCTTAGCAGGTCCCACCCAACAGGAGGTGGAGAGGTCCAGGGATCTAGCCCTCCAGACCTGCTCCCAACTCTGCCTCCTCATCAGCGAGGCCAAGTCGGAACTCATGCCTTCCCAGGTGATGTGCTTCATCGGATTAGAGCTCGACTCTCATCAAGCCAGAGCTCAGCTCCCGGCGGACAGGACAGATGTTCTCTCTTCCTTTACCCAATAATTTCTGGTTGGGCAATTGCACCCTGCCCGGGACTTTCTGCGCCTTCTGGGTTATATGGCGACATGCACCTCAGTGGTCCATTGGACCTGGTTGCACATGCGCCTCCAATGGGAGTTGGCCACCCAGTGGACTCAGCACCATGGTCATTTCGACCAGCTGATCACTGTAACCCAAAAGATGTGGGATGCTCTCCAGTGGTGGACTGCCCCAGACCAATTGCAGGAAGGGATCCAGTTTGTCCACCCCGAGCCAATGGCCGCCCTTACAACCGTTGCTTCTCTCATGGGCTGGGGAGCGCACATGGGGGACAACAGGGCCCACGGGTTCTGTACCCCCGAGGAGTCCCGATACTACATCAACCTGTTGAGCTCAGAGCAGTCAGACTGGCAATGTCAGCTTTCGCTCCTTAGCTGTGGGGTCAAGTGGTTCAAGTCCAGAAGGACAATACCACGGCCATGTACTACCTCAACAAATGGTGGCATGCACTCCCATCTGCTTTGCAGAGAGGCGCTCCACATCTGGACCCTCATCAACCATTTGGAGGTGGATCTCTTAGCCATCCATGTGGCAGGAGCCTCAAACCATCTAGCGGATGCTCTCAGCCGCTTAGACGAGACATCCCACGAGTGGTCTCTCCATCCAGAGGTAGCTTACAGCCTGTTCTCCCACTGGGGCAAACCGATGGTGGACCTGTTTGCCTCAAGGGAAAACACCAAGCTGAGGCAGTTTCATGCCTGCCCCCTTCACCCCTTCAGCAGAGGGATGCCTTCTTGAGGCCGTGGACCCCAGGCCTCCTCTACGCCTTCCCTCTATTTCCCTTGATCCACAGGGTGCTCCTCAAGGTGAGGCGGGACAAGGCGAAGGTGATGCTGGTAGCCCCAGACTGGCCGTGCCAGTTTTGGTATCCAGATCTCATCAGCCTCAGCTGCAGGCCCCCGGAGCGGCTTCCAGCATGCCCGGACCTGATATCTCTCAATCAGGGGACGGTCTACCATCTGGACCTTCAATCCCTGCACCTCACAGCCTGGTACCTGAGCGGCTAGAGTTCCAGGCTTTGGGTCTTTCCAAGGATGTCCTCACCATGGTGGAGGCATCCAGAAAGGAATCGACCAGGAAATGTTATGCCTTCAAATGGAAAAGGTCTTCCATTTGGTGTCAGGGCAAAGACCTGGACCCTTTGTCCTGTCCGGTGGCTAACATTCTCGACTACCTGTGGTTTCTCTCCAAAGGAGGTCTTCGGTCATCGACCCTTAGGGTGCACCTGGCAGCCATCTCTGCTTACCAGGTGTGGGCCAGTCAGCCGACATTGGCACAGGAGACAGTGGTTGGGCACTTTTTCAAAGGTCTGGATCACATATACCCTCTGGTGCATGAATCTCCATCTCTGTGGGATCTACTGTTGGTACTGGCAGAACTCATGGGCAATCCATTTGAACCAATGCACAAGTGTGTGTTGTCACACTTGTCATGAAAGACTGCCTTTCCGGTTGCTATCACATTTGCCAGAAGGACAGGGGAGCTCCAGGGGCTTTCGATGGACTCCCCTTTTCTGGTCTTCCACAGGGACAAGGTTGTCCTATACCCCAACCCGAAATTCCTTCCGAAGGTGGTGTCAGAGTTTCACCTTAACCAGGTGTTAACTCTGCCAGTGTACTACCCTAATTACACCTCGGAGGCTGAGTACTGGCTCCATACTTTGGACCTGAAGATGTGCTCTCTCCTGTTATAAGGAGAGGATGGTGGAAATTCGGGGAGAGGTTCGCCAGCTGTTTGTCACCTACACTGAAGCCACTTCTGGCAGACCTGCAGCAAAACTAACCTCCAAATTCTGGTTCGGGGGGGCTCCCCTCCTATCTTTCATCCTCTCTCTCCACTCCACCTGCCCCCACCTGCTCTCTCAAATAAAATGATGCCCGTACCTTGATGGCCCCTCACCACTCCACGTTCATCGGTCAGTCTGATTTCGCCCATCGTTTCCCTAGAATCTGGAATTCCCTCCCCCCTGAAATATGACACTCTTCCTCCATCTACTCCCTTACCTCTGCCCTACACAATTACCTGTCCCTCAGCTGTTCCTGCTTTAACCCACCTTAATACCTATCCCCAGTTTCTGCCTTCCTACCATGACCCTCCTGGCAGGGTTCTCAGCATCCTGAAGGGGGAAATCAGGAAATGACTACCCCCTTCTCCTCATATTCAGTTCTTGCCTCTCCTCCCTCTCTTCTCCACCTGCCCTTCTGGGTCCCCAGTGTGCATACCCTAACCCCTTCCTTTTTACTCTGCCAGCACTTGCGTACTACTTCGAGCCTGCTCCTGGTACACTCATGCACTATAAATGGTTCTATCGCATTATTGCTGTTTTGTACGTTTATATGTTCTTTTGTATGATTTTGGACATGTATTGTAATTTTTCCCAATGTTCCACTACTGTTTATTGTACAATACCTTTTGTTCCAACTGTTGCACAATCTTACAATTTTGTGTTGTTTGTACTACCCACATACTGTTGTAACTGATAATCCTTCACAACCCTTTGTAACCCCTCCTCCCAGGTCGCACCGTGGGACGCACCTTTGCAAACTGTGTGAGAGGCCTTTCGGCACCATGCAATTCTGCTTAAAGTTGGACCAGCATAACATTCTGTGGTGATTTGCATATGCAGCCCATGATGCTTTGCATTGTGGGGGCATGTGTGATTTTGTATTAACTTGTTGTTCAGTGTGCCCTCCTGGTGAAACATTTCAATAAATAAAAAAGGACTATTGCAAGGTGGATTACATCTTGCATTAGTCTGTGTTATGAGTTGATGGGCATGGGGCCTCCCAGAGGGATAAGAGCTCATTCCACCTGCCAAACGCTGCTACCAGGGACATCCCTATCCAGTAAATCTGTCGAGCTGCTACCTGGAAGTCAGCAAACACCATCATTACCCATTAACATATCAACCTTGAGTCACACCAAGATGCTGATTTTGGGGCCTCAGTTCTCCAATCTCTATTTCCCACATAAGTGTCAGTGAGGCTGTGCACCTTGCCTCCCTCCTCCTGGAGAACTGCTTGGAGTCTGCCAAAGAGTGTGGATGAACAACATAACCACAATCCTAGAAAAACAGGTTACTCACCTGTAACAGTAGTTACAGGAGTGGTATATGTTGTTCATCCACACGGACCCACCCGACCTCCCTGGCTGCGGATGCACAACACCTGGCTTCCAGCGGGCTAAGATCTGGCATCATGTGGCGGAGCCGAGGGTTATACCACCCGGGTGGGTGGGAGGAGCCAGCTTGAAGACTTCCAGCGATCCTTAAAGGGGAAAGGGACATACCAGAGAGTGTGGATGAACAACATATACCACTCCTAGAACTACTGTTACAGGTGAGTAACCTGTTTTTTCTGCACATTATCCCTGGTCCAGACTTGAATTTCAGATCATTCCGGTCTGTATTATGGAAGGCATTTGTTAGAAAATAGGTTCAGCTGAGGAATGCAGGTTGCTAAGCAAGCATTTGTGAAAATTGACTGATTGCTTGGGGGAGTGAGCCCTTGGATCAGAGTGTCAAAAGTGAGAGGTTTGTGTTTTTCCCAAATGAGGTTGGTTTTGGAACTAAAAAGGTTGAGGTAGCAGGGAATGCTGAGAGAGGGTAGGAGTTGCAAGCTGGTGTATGTGCCTCCAGGGAATGAGAAATGGCCCTGAAATCTGCAGCTCCTGCACTGCTCTGACACTTTTAGTGCATGGATTGCAGTTTGTCATTTTCTGATACAGATCTGAGCAAAATGCTAAGAACAGAAAGTGCGCAGGATGACCCAGTACCTTGGTGAGGATGAAACATCTGAAAGACGCAGAGTGAAACCAAGCATGTCCCCACTACTGTAAAATGACATGGGCAAGTCATCCGCTGTTTCCTGTGTGCAATGAGTGATATCAACCAACCCCATCTGAGAGCCGTGAAACAGTGGAAACGTGTGGTGGCACTGTATACCAGGGCTGCTTTCTTGGAATGGGGGGGCATACACCTGCATGTAGAATTATCAGAACCTTATAATTATCCATTTTCAATAATCCTCTCCGCCCCATCAGTCTGAACTGAAGGTTTGTGTCAATCAGATATACTTAATTACCACCCCAGATAGCCCTGGGGCTCAGTTCCATGAAAAAAATGACTAACAGCAGGTGTTCAGAGTTGCTAGCAGTTTGTCTTTTAAGGTATGGTTTATAAACACAGACTCATGGGAAAACATCATATTTCAAGACAGTTGAGCCTCTGTGCTAGAGCTCTCTAAATTATTCAAAACCTAATTTTATTATTTTGTAAATTGTAGATATTTTACAATTATTGCTGTTTTCCTGGACTCATTAACTTTCATCTGCTCAGACTGTAGCCTATACTTAAGTTCTAATTAATGCTGTACTTTATGTAATCATTATTGTTAACCTGTTTAGTCTGTTACCTTTTAGTTCAAACTCATTTGCTAGAATTGTGTCCCCCCGATCCTCTTGAAAAGTGGTGTCCCATGAAAATACGGCACTCCTGCTGTATGTAATTCAGCATGAATAAATATCACCCAAAGGCATTCACAGAAGCACTGTGTCGCTTACACTTCTTCAGGTCCTGCTGCTTGCCTGCATGAGGAGTCAGTATCCTCTACAGGTGACATCATCATCTCCATGGCAACAAACTGTGATGTCACAAACAGAGGTTAACAACATCTGCTGCAGGTCCTCTCATCCCTCTCCCAAGAAGGTCCAAGGCTGCCCAACCTGCTCCCTGGTAGGAAGCCTCCCATAGGGCTCTGGGCTCATTCCACCAGACAGTGGGGCCTCTGTTCTCCCAATCCCTGTTCCCCAAGTGGGTGGGATGTACCTTGCCCTCTCATCCTGGAGAACTGCTAGGAATCTGTTAGAAGTGTGGATAGTGCATCATATCCACGTCCCTAAAAATGAGGGTTACTCACGTGGTGTCTTGCAGTAGGTAATACACTTGGGTCGTCGCCACATGTCGCTGTGGCGCACGGCAGCTCTTCTCGCAGTCTTTTACCAGGGGCCGCCCACACATGACATCAGTTTCCTGTTTGCTATATAAACGTGGGTGGTCCCTGGTATCCTCAGTTCATTTTTCCGCCATCTTCAGCTCGAGTACAGCAGCAGAGCAACTTCTAAACAGCAGTCAGAAACCTCTCTTAGATACCTTAGATGTACATTGTATATTGCGTTACTACACTAATCGAACAAAAAACAATTGGAAAGACTTCTCAGTTGTTTGTCACCTTTGCCTCAGGCCAAGAAGGGCTCCCAGTTACTAAAAGAACCCTTTCTAGCTGGTTGGCACATTGTATTACTTTTTGTTATAAAAAATACAACAAACCCTTACCAGGACCTGTCCAAGCCCATTCCACTAGAGCTATGGCCACTACTGTGGCTTTCTTCAAAGGAGCCTCCATTCTGGATATCTGCACTGTGGCCACCTGGTCCACAATCCATATATTCACAAAGCACTACAATCTGGATATTGCTTCACGCCATAGGACGGCCTTTGGCCGATCAGTCCTACAAGGCTTTCTGTCATGATTTCTGCCCATCTCAGGTATACTGCTTGGAATTCATCCCAAGTGTATTACCTACTGCAAGAGATCACTCCGTGGAAGATAGTATAGATAGTACAGTTACGTAAAAACTTACTGTAACAGTAGATCTTTGAGCAGTATCTCTTGTAGTAGGTCCAATCTTGCCCTCCGTCCCCCTCCTTCTCTAGGAGAATAAATTCTGGTCCAATGACTGTTGGCTTGGGATACCTTTGGTACCTCGGGTTCCCCTCGGTCCTCACTTTGCCAGCTGAATCCATCGGGGGAGCTGAGGATACCAGGGACCGCCCACGTTTATATAGCAGACAGGAAGCTGATGTGTGGGTGGCCCCTGGTAAAGAGCTGCCGTGTGCCACAGTGACCTCTGGCGATGACCCAAGTGTATTACCTACTGCAAGAGACATTCTTCAAAGATCTACTGTTATGGTAAGTTTTTACGTAACTGTACTTTCTAGGAGTGGTGTATGATGCACATCCGGACGACCCACCTGACATTCCTTGGCAAGGGCATATGGATCCTTGCTTCCAGTATGCATGATCTGACATTATCAGATGAGCCGAGGAGTATACCACCCACGTGGGTGGGAGGAGCTTAGCTTGAAGACTTTCTAGCAAGATTTAAGAGGAAAGACAGACTGCCAGAAGTGTGGATATGCACCATATACCACTCCTAGAACTATGGTTACAGGTGAGTAATCGTCATTTTCCTCCCAGTGGTAGCTCTCAGTCCCATCTCTGCTGACCCTGACCAGTCATCCATTTCCCCTGGACCTACCTGCTACAATCTCCCATGGATCACCCTAGTGACAGCGCCAGGAAGGGGAGGCCCGTTCTTCTCCCAGAGTCCACATCCAGAAAGCAAGGGTCCAGGTGATGTTATGGTCCGGAGAAAAGAAGGCAAGGCTTCACTAAGTCTGCCCTACAGATGTTTCCATTTTCTCCCACCCACCTTCCCAATCTCAGGTACAGCCCCTGCAGGCCTTGATATGTTACTGAAATCCCCTGCAGAAGATCTAGATCTTACTACAAGTGGGAGCTCTTGCAGCAGGCTATAACCATTAGGACTAACGCCGCAGGCCTTAGGACCCACCAGAAAAAATCTTAGCTAGCAGTACCCAGCAGGGACCGCCCCCTGATGTCGGCTCCACCCCGACATCGGTCACGCTACATAAGTTGGCGGACCCCGGCTCCACTCCAGTTCTTTTCCTGCCACGACCCACTCACGTTGGGGAAGTTTTTGCTATCCAGCAGTTTCAGCTCAAATTTGGATTTTTCTCAGAAAATCAACCGTTTTTCTCTCTTTTTCGACTTCAGTATGGCGTATGTCGTCTCCGTCGTCGGTCTTCTCCTCCAGGCCGAAGAGGAACAAATGCAATTGTAGCCGCCAGATACCATCAAAAGATGGCCTCTCCAAGTGCGTCTTCTGCCTGGGTGCAGTCCACAACAGTGCTGCCTACAAGACCTGTAGAGGCTTTACCAGCAGGACAAGAATTCGATGCCTGAAGGCCCTGAAAGCCCATCTATTAGAACAGCAGATGGATGTCCTGCACACCTTGGGGGACAAGGGCAAACACCGGGACAAGCCCGTAGGCTCCCGGAACAAGGACCGTGCTTGATCCTGTACGAACCCTGTCCAAGAGGCCTCGGCTTCACAGTTTGGGCAAGCTGCTGGGTGACAGAGACACCCCGGCACCGCCTCCTGTGAAACTGGCGCCGGCCGCGGTACCGATTCCGGTGGAGGTTCCTTCAGTGGAAGACACCCCAGCGGAAGGGGCACCCACTAAGGTTCCGGTGACCACCAGGTCTTCTACCCTGCAGGGCTGTTCTGGGGACTCCTCCATTCATGCCCTACTGGACCCTCTGGCTTCTGTGGGTCACTTTTCTGGGAACAGCAGCAGCTGTTTTTAACGAAGAGGAGCTGCAAGAACTCTTCTCTTTTTGGTGGAGTCAGGTGAAAAAGGAGGAGACTCCACCGAGGCCGGACCCGACATCGGTTCCCGACCGGCCAGGCAACCGTGAGCCCGAGTGCCTTCCCGATCCTTCTCCAAAGAAGACCCCCGATCGGCCACTGCCTCAGCTGCCCTCGAAGGCTCGTTCCTGGTCTGAGGACCATCGTCGGCGCCCTTCTCGATTGGGCAGCCGTTGCCGGTCCCGGTCTCCACCCAGGAGCCGATCCCGTTCTCCCAGGTGGGCCCGCTTCCAACGCCGGTCCCCAGGTCAGTGTTGGTCATTGCTCTGTCGTTGGTCTTGTAGCCGGTGTCTGTCCTTGGACCGACTTCAGTCAAGTAGCCACTGATGCTCGAGCGGGGGGAGTCCTAGATGCAGCTCAGGGTATTCTAGGCCCAGTAGCAGGTTGTCTTCTCTTTCCTCTGCTTCCTCCTCATCTCTCTCTGGGGTTGGGAGTTCCCCAGGAGAAAAGGACCAACCCCACTTGCCTCCTGACGATACGACCTTTATGGATGTCATGAGGCACATCCAGGCCTCCAGTGAATGGGAGACGGAGGACCTGGATCAGGAATGCCATCGACTGGCCCATTACCTGAGGCAGAAGGAGCACAAGCATCTGGTGGTGCCTCTTTTAGTTGACACCTTCCAAGACATTACCAGGATAACTTGGAAGCATCCAGCATCAGTCCCGGCCAATCCAAAGAAGTCAGGCTGTATAGAGCCCTGAGGGATGAGCCTTTTTTGGCGGAACACCCTCAGGCAGACTCATCGGTCATTACGGCTGCTCATGACAAGTCTAAGCAGCCTAAGCACCTCAGCTCCCACTCCTGACCCAGAATCCCGCTACTTGGACCAGGTGGGCAAGAAAGTCTACTCTGCCTCCACCTGCTCCATTAGATCCCTCAACTTCCTTATGCATATGGTCCAGTACCAGAATGCGCTATGGTAGAGAGGACAGGAGCTAGCCAGTGCCTTGCCAGACTCCACGCAAAAAACGGAGCTTCTGGACTTATTAAAGTTGGGCTTGAATGTAGGCACGCATGTCCTCCGTGCCTCGTAGGACCCTGCAGATACGGCGGCCAAAGCGTCAGGTGTCTGTCTCCCGCACCATGCCTGGTTGAGAGTCTCAGGTTTTCACCAGGATTTGCAGTCTGGAATCTGGAACCTCCCGTTCCAGAGTTCCATCCTTTTGGGCAGGAGACGGAGTCTCTTATCTCCAGGAGTCAGGCAAATCTATCTGGTCCGTCAGGCAGATGTACAGAGGGGACCAGAAACCCACGAGAGACAGATGCACAGAAATGTGATGGCAGAGAAAGGTGTCAGCCTTTTCATAAGCCGTCGGGTGCTCAAGCCTGTGGAAACCAACAGGGCCAGAGAGGTGACTTCAAAAGGAAAGCCAGCAACCAGCAACCTGGAGGTGCTCCTTTTCGAGGCCCCAAATCCTCCCAAGCCTCTCTGTCCACTTACGGCTCCACCCCAATGACTTCCTCCCGACCCCCCCCTCCTCCGGAGGAGGTACCAGGGGAGGCAGTAGGTGGCCGCGTCTCCCTTCACCTGAAGGGTTGGAACTCCATTACAGTGGACCAGTGAGCCGTGGACATTATAAGGAGGGGACATACGCTGGAGTTCACCGAAATTCCCCCATACACTCCACCAAGGTCCTCAAGATATCCTGCTTCTCACATACCTCTTCTAGAAGGAGAGATTCAGGCCCTCTTGTGAAAAATGGCGATAGAACTAGTTCCTCTGCAGCAGCGGTGAAAGGGATATTGCTCCCACTTTCTCCTGGTTCCAAAAAAGACACAAGATCTTCGGCCCATCCTGGACCTCAGCTCCTTAAACAACTATATAGAGTACCAAAGGTTCAGGATGGCGACTCTTCCAGGTCTTATTCCTCTGCTGCACCAGGGAGACTGGCTCTGCTCCCTAGACATGTAAGGTGCTTACATGCACATCGGGGTCTTTCCCCCACACAGGAAGTACCTGAGGTTCCACTTCCAGGGGGAGCATTATCAGTTTCGGGTTCTTCCATTTGGCCTCTCCTCTGCTTCTCGAGTCTTCACCAAATGTTTGTCAGGGTAGCTGCGGCTCTAAGGCGCCAGGGTCATTACGTCTTCCCTTACCTCGACAATTGACTGCTTGTGGTCCTATCAAAGGATGTGCTTCCTTTAGGCTCTCAGAGACACCTATACGAAGTTCCAAGAGGTGGGGTTCACCCTGAACCTTCCAAAGTCTTTCCCAGAGCCCAGCCAAAGACTCGTCTTCATTGGGGTGGTCCTGGATTCAGTCCAGGGCATGGCTTTTCTACCTCCAGAGAGGGGTGATTGCCTGCAGGAGATAGCCGGATCGATCCTAGTAACCCCTCAGGTCCAGGCCAAGACCTTCCTCAGACTTCTGGGGCACACGCCGGCGGCCATCCCTGTCAGTCCTTTGGCCTGCCTCCATGTGAGAAGCCCACAGTGTATGCTCAGGGTGCAGTGGGATCAGTGCTTCGACGAACTAGGCCACATGGTTAGAGTCGCAGAGCTGGTCAAGAGGACCCTACTTTGGTGGCTGAACCCTCTCAATCTAGAGAAAGGGGTCCCTTTCCGTCAGGATCTCCCAAATCAGACCCTAATTTGGGATGGGGGGCACATCTAGGGCCCTGCCAAACGCAAGGGGTCTGGACCCCAGAGGAGCGTAACCTCCACATCATTGTCTTGGAGATGCGAGCGGTCCTCAATGCACTGAATGCCTTCCAAGAGCACCTTGTTCCAGGCTCTCTCCTAATTCAGACGGACAAGATGGCAGTCATCTTTTACATCAACAAGCAAGGGGGAACGCACTTCTACCCCCTTTGCAGGGAGGTGATGAGAGTCTGGTACTGGGCACAGGAGCGTCGCATCTCTCTGTCCGCAGTGCACGTTCCAGGTGTCCAAAATGACTTGGCAGACAGCCTAAGCAGGTCTCAGTCCAATGTGCACGAGTGGGAGTTGCTACAATCAGTAGCGGACCAGCTCTTTGACACATGGGGTCATCCAGAGCTGGACCTCTTTGCATCCCCACGCAACGCCAAACTGCCAACTTTCTGCTCGCGAGAGCTCGCACCTGGTGCTTTCTGGCCAGACGTGTTGTCCCTTTGTTGGGCAGGGAGGTTTCTTTATGCCTTCCCTCTCAGTCATAGAGTACTGTTGAAGATACGGGCCGAGGGGGCTCAGATGATTATAATCGCCCCATTATGGCCTCGGCAGATTTGGTTCCTACTACTACAGTGGTTGTCCTTGGAACCTCCAATTCCGCTGCCAATATACTCGCAGTTGCTGTCCCAGGATTGGGGCATGCTGGTCCATCCAGATCTCAGGTCTTTGCACCTTCATGCTTGGCTCCTGCAGACGTAGCAAAATCCAGGTATGGGGTCTCCCAAGAGGTGGCGGATGTCCTCATCTCGGCGAGGAAGCCCTCTACTCACTCCACTTATGCTATGAAGTGGAAGCGTTTATGCTTACGGGTGTTGTCTCACCGTCTGGACCCCCTTACCTGCCTGGTGAACTCAGCATTACAGTATCTCCTCTCCTTATACCAACAAGGCTTAACATAGAATTTGACGGCAGATAAGGACTGCTTAGCCCACCTAGTCTGCCCATTTTCCTACCTAACAGATAAGCTGCAGATCCTAGTTAACCAACAGCTTACTACCTTCTACCCCCCACTAGGACTGCCTTATGTCTGTTCCATGCATTCTTGAATTCCCCCACTGTTCTTGACTCCACAACCTCCTCAGAGAGGCTGTTCCATGCATCCACAACCCTCTCTGTGAAAAAATACTTCCTCACATTACCTCTGAGCAGTCCCCCCTCTATCTTCAAATTGTGCCCCCTTGTTCTTGCACATCTCTTTTTCTGAAAGATGGCACCCTCTTGGACTTTGTTGATTCCCTTGAGATACTTAAAAGTTTCTATCATGTCCCCTCTCTCCCTCCTTTCCTCAAGGGTATACATATTAAGCTCCTTTAGTCTTTCTTCATATGTCTTCTGGTGCAGACCCTGCACCATTTTGGTTGCCCTCCTCTGGACAGCCTCCACTCTGTCTGTGTCTTTGCGGAGGTGGGGTCTCCAGAACTGCACACAGTACTCCAGATGGGGTCTCACCAACTGTCTGTACAGAGCTTGAGCTACTCTTTTATAAAGGTGCACATGTGGGCCATTTCTGCATATCATGACCTCTTGGGGGACAGAACCTTGGCCCAACTGGACGTGACCTGCACCTTCTTGTGGAGTATTCTGCATATGAGACCTCCCATTAGGGATCTTATCCCTCCTTGGGACCTCCTGTTTGTGTTGGAGAAGCTCACTCCCGAACCAGCGGCTTACTGTGAGCTGCGTTACCTTTCCTGGAAGGTTTGTTTCTTAGTTGCTGTTACCTCAGCTCGAAGAGTTTCCGAGCTCCAGGCTCTGATGTGTAAAGAGCCTTATTTGTTTTTTCACAGGGAAAGGGTTTCTCTTAGAACAAATCCTAAGTTCCTTCCTAAAGTGGTCTTGGAGTTGACCCTCAACCAAACGGTTGACATTCCAGTTTATTTTTCTTCTCCTTCTAATAATAATAATAAACTTTATTTATCTGCACCTTTCTGAAACCAAGGCGCATTACAGTAAATTACAGATAAAAACGTTCTAAAACTATACAATACTGTATATGACTAAAGTTAACAACGGGGCAATTAAAATACATCAGCATTAACTGAAAATGCCTGGTTCCACAAAAAGGACTTAAGCCCTTTTTGAAACCCTCCACCGTCATGCATTCTCGAATCCAACGTGGTAGAGAATTCCAGAGGGTAGGTGCCGCAAACATAAAAGCTCGGGCACCAGAAGATTTTAAACTAACCCTCGGGATCTTTAGCAACCCCTCGTTGGTGGAGCGGAGTGGACGCATCGCTCGGTAAGGCACCAGGAGCTCTTTCAGTTAGTCAGGGCCAACCCGTGTAGGGCTTTATAAGTCAGAAGACCTACTTTTAAAGGTTATCCGCCACTGAATCGGCAGCCAGTGTAGATCTCGGAGCACTGGTGTGATATGCGAGGAGCGAGAAGTCCCCGTTAACAACCAGGCTGCCGAGTTCTGCACTAGCTCAGGCAACGGATATCTACCCCAGACAGCCCAAAGTAAAGGGAATTGCAGTAGTCCAGGCGAGAGGTCACAAAAGCGTGGATCAGCATGAGTAGGTCGCCAGATGGAGCAAGGTGCTTGATCCTGGCGATGTTCCTAAGATGGTAGAAGGATGTCTTACCGACTGCTGACACTTGCAGCGCAGAGTCAGCTGATCGTCCAGAATCACCCCCAGATCTCGCACCCTTTCAGAGGTTGGGAGCTCCACACCTCCCAAGAATAGACCGGAGGCTAAGCATCCACCCAACCCCTTAATCCGGCGACCGGGATCCACGACCAACACCTCAGTCTTCCCAGAGTTCAACTTCAGCCAGCTGGACCTCATCCAATCCTGGATCTCCCTGAGACAGCTGTTAAACACTGAGAGAGCTCTATTCTGGTCAGGTACAAAAGATAGATAGAGCTGGGTGTCATCGGCATAACAGTGAAACTCCAGCCCATATCTTCTTACAATGTCTCCGAGGGGAAGCATGTATACCGCAAACAACATGGCAGAAAGCACAGAGCCCTGAGGCACCCCACAGGTCAGAGCAGTGGGCTCAGAGGAAAAATTCCCCGATACCACCCTCTGAGTTCTACCTGTGAGGAAGAAAGTAAACCATCTGAGGACCAAACCCGACAGCCCACAGATGTATCTCAGGTGCTCAAGCAACACCCCATGGTCTACGGTGTCAAAAGCTGCTGACAGGTCCAAAAGGACCAAAATGGACCGTTGTTTCTGGTCTCTCGCCATCAAGAGATCATTGAGGACCCGAACCAGCGCAGTCTCAGTGCTGTGTCTCTTACGAAAACCTGATTGAAGAGGATCGTAGATATTATGGATGGTAAGATGGTTGTCTAACTGGGCAGCCACCACTTTCTCGATAACCTTCCCTACAAAGGGGAGGTTCGAGATGGGTCTGTAGTTTGCCAGGGAGTCGGGGTCCAAAGATGTCTTTTTCAACACTGGTGTCACTACCGACTCCTTCAGGGAGTGGGGATATTCACCAGTGTCCAGGGAACACCCGACTATCCTGGTAAGAACCGGGATGATGACATCCCCACAGCCCACAATCAGGCCCGTGGGACCTGGGTCTAAACTACAGCTAGTGGTGTGTATACCTAGGACAATCCTCATAATATCCTCGATTTCCAGCCTTGAGAAGGAACTCCAGGTGGACAAGGTGCTTGCAACCATAGGCTGGACCACGGCAACTCCCATGGAGGAGGCGGCGTAAATCTCGGCCCTGATGTCGGCCACCTTATCAGCAAAGAACGGAGCAAGCTCCTCACACTGTAACTGTGAAAAAGCTCGACAGATCTGCAGACAGGCTGGGTTGCACAGCCTGTCCACAGTTCGGAAGAGCTGGGCTGGTCGATTCTGAGCAGCAGCAATTTCTCCAGACAGGAACACTGCCTTCTTATTAGTAATTGCTGACTGGTAGAGTTTATAATGCTCTAGAAGTCAATATGGTTGGCATCAGAGCTGGACTTCCGTCAACCTCTTTCCAACCTGCGACCAAATCTCCGCAACTCCCTCAGATCCTGATCAAACCATGGGGATCGGGGGCGAAGGGAGAGAGGTCGCACACGGGTGGGAGCAATTAAATCCAGAGCAGAGGTGACTGCCTTATTATAGGCCTGCACCATTTCCTCCGGATTCATGCTCAACCAAGAAACTCTGATAGGTCAAGAACCGCAGTTAGACCACGGGCGAAACCTGTGAAGGGCGGTACTTTGACTATCTCCACTGGGTAGGTCTACATGAGGGGTGCCAAAATTGAATCTCACTGTAGTGGTCGGACCAACGACTGGTTCCACACCCACCTCGAGGCCTCCAACCCCAGCAGGAAGACCAGATCGAGGTGAGTGGTCAGATTGGAGTGGCAGAGGTAACTACCAGTGAGAGGCCCAATGAACACATCAATTGGAGGAAGTGCTGACCAAACGGAGAGATTACATCATTGATCCAGGCATTGAAATCACCCAGCACCATCAACCTGGGCGACTCAAATACCTTTTCGACGACGAAATCAGCCACTTCCTTTAAGAAAGTTTTCTCATCACCGGGTGGACGACAGACGAGAACCATTCTATAACCTCCACCTGCCACCACGACACTCTGAAAAGATCTGGTCTCCTCCACTGGAACACTGGTGAGGTCCAATTCGGTCTTGAAACAGACCGCAACCCTCCCACCCCTGTGACCCAATCTTGGGCAGTGAATCACCGAATACCCGTCCGGAATAGCTGCCTCAAAAACTGGGCCTGCATTACTATCCAGCCAGGTTTCGGTAATGCAAGTCAGGTCCACTGTACCTACCAAGTCCGCAATAATGGCAGTCTTGTTCACAACGGACCTGGCATTGCACAACACTGCCTGAGTTGGATAGGACTCCTGGGAAACCCCAACCAATAGGGGAGAAGCTCTCCTACACACACTGGATGTTCACAGGGCGCTGAGGTACTACCTCAAGTGCACGGCTGCACACCATAAATCGGAGCAACTGTTTGTGACCTTTGCTCCACAACACGGGCAAACCGGTGTCCAAACAGACTATTTCTAAGTGGCTTGTCCCCAGTATTGTGTTTTGTTATGAGAAGCACAATAAACCCCTTCTGGGCCCGGTTAGGGGTCATTCCATCAGGGAAGTTTCGACTTCCTTTACCGCCTTAAAGAATGTCTCCATAAGAGACATCTGTGCAGCAGCCACCTGGAATTCTGTGCACACTTTTGTGAAGCACTACAGCCTGGACATTGCATCCAGATGCCGTGTCGGTTTTGGCTTGGCAGCCCTTCAGGGACTCCTGTCCTGATTTTGCTGTGTTGCCAGCATTATTCCATCCTTCTTCCTCACAGGGTTAGGCACCTCCTTGGCGTGGGATTGCTTGGGATTCAGTACTAATGGTTACAGCCTGCTGCAAGTGCTCCCACTCGAAATAAGATAGTACAGTTATGTAAGGACTTACCATAACAGTAGATCTTCAAGAGGAGCTCTTGCAGCAGGCGCTGCTTTCCCGCTCTCCATCCCCCGGGTGAGGTGTTCAGCACATCATCATCAGGCTATGCCTTTTTCACTCACTGGGGTCCATTCACGGGTCTTGGCTGGGGAACTGGGGTGGAGCCGGGGTCCGCCCCTTATGTAGTGTAACCGACGTCTGGATGGAGCTGATGTCAGGGGGCGGCCCCTGCTGGGTACTGCTAGCTATGATTTTTCTGGTGGGTCCTAAGGCCTGTGGCGTTAGTCCTAATGGGTTATAGCCTGCTGCAAGAGCTCCTCTTGAAGATCTACTCATCTTACTTAGAGAACAGCTCTTGCAGCAGGTTACACCATTAGGACTGAAGCCGGCATGTGCCAGGACCCTACGGAAATTTTCTGGCTAGCAGTATTCAGCGGGGACTGCCCCCAACATCAGGCACAGTACATAAGGGGGCGGTCCCCCAGAATCCCCAGTTCTTTTCCCGCTGTCGACTCGCCAGCATCGGCCTCTCGGCCTCTAACACACGACGACTTAGAACTAAGAGTTTCTACTTAACTAATGTCCTCTCCAGCTCCTTCATTTGAGGGTCACCTTTCAAAGTGTGCCTGCGGAAAACAGATCCCTTTCAAGGATCCTCATTCTTCCTGCGTGCGCGCTTAGGCCCGGACCATGACACCAAGGCCTGCACCTTTTGCCAAGGGTTCAACAGCCGCACCAGGATCCGCCGTCAGAAGGCACTTCAGGCTTACCTGCTAGAGGAAAAACTTAGTAGGATGGACAAAGAACCTTCCTCCAGGGACGATTATATCCTCCAAGGTCCACAAACACTGGGACAAGCACCGGGAGAAGGCAAGGTCTAGATCCCCAGACTGGGCCTCGGATTCGTGGAGCTCAGGCTCCACCCCCTTGGCTTCCTCTACTCCCTCTTGGGCCTCTTCAAAGTCCTCTGAACGCCACAAGTCTTCCTCTTCCACACGACGTCAGGACCCCGACGCCAGGTTGGTCTCCCAGCCCCTTGGGGGCCCGGATCCTCCACCCAGGAAGATGAAGGACCTGACGTCCCTCAAGCGGACGACGGACCCGACGTCAGCCAAGCATCTGAAGTCGGCCAGGCATTCGCCAGAGCTGAGAACGTCAGCCAAGCACCAGGCGCTGGCCAGGCGTTCACCGGACCTGAAGTCATCGGCCAAGCGACCGACGTCTGCTTCACCGGAGCCAAAGACCGCCCCCCAGTCACCAGTAGACACCGGTCACAGGGACTCCACGGAGGAGGACACCGCTGCCTGAACACCAGGCGGGCGACAGAGGATGCCGGGCTTCCGAGGGAACCTCGCCCACCCTGGAGAGACACTTGAGACCCGACGCTCGACCATGGTAGGCCCGCTGCTGGCTATGAATATTCAAGAAGTAAAGGAACTTTACTTTCTGGTGGGACACCATCCATAAAGACGTGGTCCCAGTAAAGCCTCCTCCTCCCCCTCCTTCACCTCCTATGCCCCCTCCTCCACCACAGGGGCCAGCAGGACGACCACCAACTTCCAAGGGGCAGACTCCACGTCCTAAGGGTAGATCCCAGGATCGGAGAAGGCCTCCCTCAAGATCTCCATCAGGGTCTCCCAGCCCCAAGCGACCCAGACGTTGGCGGTATACTCCGTCGGGGGAGGACACGTTTGCGGACGTCACCAAGGCTGCGTGGAAGCGTCCGCACGCCACTCCTGTGGTGCAGAAGAAAGCTGACCGCCTGTACAAGGCCCCAGGAGAGGACCAGTACCTGGCTCAACAACCTCTGGCAGACTTCCTTGTCATTACGGCCTCACATGACCGGTCCTAAAGACCGCAACACATGAGCACACAACCACCAGACCAGGAATCCAAACAATTGGACGCCCTGGGAAGACGCATGTATGCGGCCACTATATGCCCTATCAGGTTCCTGAACTACGTAACCCACGTGGTATGGTTTCAGAACGCCCTATGGGAACAGGGCCAGGACTTGGTCGATAAGCTTCCGGATGGTGATCAGAAGGTGAAGCTCCTAAACCTTCTCCGCACAGGGTCTGATGTGGGGACCCAAGTATTATGAGCCACATATGATTCTGCGGACTCATCCGCCAGAGCTGCAGCTTCAGGCGTCTTGTCTCCGGTGACATTCTTGGCTTCGTGTCTCCGGCTTCACCCTGGACATACAGAAGAACGTTCTTGACGTCCCCTACAATGGCGAAGTATTCTTTGGTGAACCCTCGGAGAAGGTGATCACCAAACTCCAGGACGCTGGGAAGGCAGTCAAGTCTGTACAGGCCACGAACAGACCCAGGTCCGGTACCTTTTGTAGGAACCAGAGCCGTTTTCGCAGCCAGCAACAAAGGCAGCAGCCATGTTCCAGCCAGCAACAAAGGGGCATCTTTCAGTGAAAAGCCCAGGCTAAGTCGTCCCCAGGCAGAGCCCAACGCTACACTAAACTGGCCCAGCCTGCAGGGACTAGTGCTGCCACAGCATGACTCCTTCCCCAGCCCCCGCCCCTCCTTTGGCTCAACGGGCGCAAAAGGTCGGGGGTTACATCGCTCGCCACTTTTCAGGGTGACAATCGATTACCACCGACCAGTGGGTTCTCCAATTTGTCAAGAAAGGCCATTTCATAGAATTTCTCGACCACCCACCGGCAAGACCTCCCCTGCTTTCCTGTTACTCAGGTCAGCACGCCCTGCCTATACAGCAGGAGGTGCTCGTGCTCCTGGAAAAAGAAGCGACAGAGCACGTTCCACGGAACCAGAGGGATGCAGGATATTATTCTCACTTCTTTCTGGTTCCCAAGAAAACAAGGGACCTCTGTCTGATACTGGACCTCAGCGACCTCAACGAGTCAGTCCTGTACAAGCGCTTCACATGGTGACCCTCCCAGATCTGATTCCCATGCTCAAGCAGGGCACCTTTCTAGCGTCCTTGGACATGCAGGACGCTCACCTGCATATACCCATCACTCAAGTGCACAGGAAGTTTCTGCGCTTCGAGTTCCAGGGCCACCATTATCAGTTCTGAGCCCTCCCTTTCGGACTGTCATCGGCACCTCGGGTATTCACAAAATGTATGGTGGTCATAGCGGCGACTCTGAGGAGGCAAGGCCACTACGTGTTCCCCTATCTGGACGACTGGCTTCTCATGGCGCCCTCTAGGGAGGCCTTGATGTCCGCCATTCATTATACTCAGTCTCTGTTCGAGACGCTGGGCATCTTGATCAATCAAGAGAAGTCACGTCTGGTTCCGTCTCAGACTCTGCAGTTCATAGGCGCAGTTCTGGGCACAATCCAAGGGAAAGCCTTTCTTCCCCAGGACAGAGCAGAACACATCAGATCCCTCATCAGGGACATTTCAGCAAAGAAGACCATTCCTGCCAGATTGGTCCTTTGCCTAATCGGACACATGGCTGTGGCCATTGCAACAGTCCCACTTGCTCGTCTCCACATGCGGGTCACCCAGTGGATGTTACGGGTCCAGTGGGATCAAAAGCAAGACCATCTGCAGCTTCCACTCCGGATCACGAAGACCGTAATCCGGGATTGGCAATGGTGGCTAGATCCGAAGAATCTATCGGCAGGGGTCCCCTTCGTTGCGCCGTCTCCGATTGTGACACTCTCCACAGATGCCTCAGGGCTCGGATGGGGAGCACTCCTTGACGGTGTCCAGTCTCTGGGCCTGTGGACAGCCCAAGAGACTCATCTCCACATAAACATCCTGGAAATGAGAGCAGTTCTTTACGCCCTGTAGGCCTTCCAGTCAGAGATTCCACCGGGGAATCTTCTGTTACAAACAGACAATTCTGCGGTGATGTATTACTTCAACAAACAAGGAGGCACCCATTCCTACCTGCTTTGCAGGGAGGCCATGAGGGTGTGGGATTGGGCTTTGCAACACGGCGCAAACCTCATTGCTGTTCATATCCCAGGAGTGGACAACATCATCGCAGACGGCCTGAGCCACTCTCAGGCCAGAGTCCACGAGTGGGAACTACTCCAGGAGATAGTAGAGGATCTGTTTCACAGATGGGGTACACCAGAGTTAAACCTTTTTGCGTACCCATCCAACTCAAAACTGCCCAATTTTTGCTCGCTAGATCCAGGGCCTGGTGTTTTCTGGCGAGACGCGTTGTCCCTCTCCTGGGTGGGCAGATTCCTCTATGCCTTTCCCCCTTTCCATTGATCAGAGGGTTCTTCTGAAACTCCGCAGAGAGAGCAAGCGATGCTGATACTCATCGCGCCATTCTGGCCCAGGCAGATCTGGTTCCCTCTACTACACCAGCTATCCCGGGAACCTCCGGTGCTTCTGCCAATCAGCTGTCACTTGTTGTCTCAGGAGGAGGGCTCCTTGGTCCATCCAGACCTTTGTTCATTGAGCCTGCACGCTTTGCTTCTAGAGACATGGCCATTTTGTGACATGGGGTCTCGCAAGAGGTAGCTGATGTCCTGGTGGCCGTGAGAAAACCAGCCACTTATGCCATGAAATGGCGTCGTTTTTGCCTATGGGCTCAAGCGCGGGGGTCTTCGCCTCTAGACTGTCCAGAAAAGTCGTTTTTGGACTACCTCCTGTCTCTTTTTCAGACAGGCTTGGCTTACTCCTCGATCAAAGTACACCTCTGTGCCACATCAGCCTATCATTATCCGATAGGCCAATGCACCATATCCCAGTTGGACACGGCACGAGCCTTCCTGAGAGGTATTCTACACCTTAAACCTCCAATTATGGATCCAATTCTGCCATGGAATCTACCCTTTGTCCTGGAGCAGCTCATGCTGCCACCCTTTGAACCAGCCGCGGATTGCGAGCTACGTCTCCTCACTTGGAAGACGTTGTTTTGGTTGCCGTTACTTCGGCCAGAAGAATTTCTGAACTCCATGCACTCATGTGCAAAGAGCCTTATTTGTTTTTTCACCAAGACAGGGTATCCCTACGGACTTATCCCAAATTTCTGCCTAAGGTGGTCTCAGCTCTCACCCTTAATCAAGACATCGATCTACCAGTGTACTTTCCCAACTATTCGAATCGAGGAGAGGCCCTGTTGCACACCTTAGATGTGCATAGGTGTCTCCGATACTACCTGACCAGAACCAAACACCACCGGAAATCGGACCAGCTTTTTGTCTCCTTTTCCCACAGGATGATGGGAGCTCCTGTTTCCAAACAGTCGCTGTCCAGGTGGCTCATTCAGTGTATCACGTTCTGTTACCAGAAGTGCAACAAACCTTTACCGGGCACGGTTAAGGGTCATTCTACAAGGGGGGGTGGCTACCTCCTTTGCGGCACTTAAGAATGTGTCCACCTTGGCCATCTGTGCTGCAGCTACTTGGGAGCTCTGTGCACACTTTCATCAGGCATTATAGCCTGGATATTGCATCGAGACAAAGAGCAGGTTTTGGTCTAGCAGTCCTTCAGGGACTTCTGTCCTAGGCTTTGGTTTCATTAAGGATTTCTGCCTTCCCTCCTCCCAATGGTGTGGGATTTCCAATATTGTTTGGGAATCGGTCCTAATGGTTTAACCTGCTGCAAGAGCTGTTTCTCGAAGTAAGATAGTACAGTTACGTAAGAACTTACCGTAACAGTAGATCTTCGAGAACAGCTCTTGCAGCAGGTACTTTCCCTCCCACCATCCCCGCTGGAGGTAGATTCTAGTTCCACCATTCTTCTCCTAGGATCAGGTATCTCAGCATTTCTCTGACTGCCGTTTGATGGCGGATCCTCAGTCTCCTCTTCTGTTGTGATCCTGCGGCCGGGAGTCTCCAGCGGGAGAACTGGGGATTCTGGGGGCGGCCCCCTTATGTACTGTGCCTGACGTCAGGGACGGGACCGACGTCTGAGGCGGTCCCTGCTGAATACTGCTGGCTAGAAACTTTCCGTGGGGTCCTGGCGCCTGCCGGCTTCAGTCCTAATAGTGTAACCTGCTGCAAGAGCTGTTCTCAAAGATCTACTGTTACGGTAAGTTCTTACGTAACTGTACTTTACGGTAAGTTCTTACGTAACTGTACTTTCCCTGGCTTATCATAGGGGTCACTAGTGCAGTGTAACCCGATGCCATCCCTCCCATGCTGGAAGTGCTCGCCTCTCCAGCCCCCAGGCTGTCCAGCCAGCTCCCCGAGTTTGCTTACAGACTTTGGTCACCTGCATGGGAATGTGACACACTACCTGTTGGGAAATTGAGCAGCCTCTGGGCTGCCCAATATTTGAGTATCTGAATCTGTGCACTATGGTATGGCAGTGGCATCAGCTGTGAAGGCAGCTGCTTACCTTCCCTGTTGGCTGGAAGAAAAGGTGTGCCATAATGACCTGATCAAAAGGGATTGGGGCATTTCAGCTGAAGGATTGGGGGTACTAACCTTAATTGAGTGGGGGCAGTGGGATGCATGAGCTTTGAATGAGTGGATGGCAGTGGATTGCATTAGCCTTCAATAAGGTGGGGGGCAATGGAGTGCATTAGCCTTAAATGAGTGGGGGAGAATGGGATGCATGAGCCTTGACTGAGTAGGGGCAGTTTCATGCATTATCCTTAAATGAGTGGGGGCAATGGAGTGCATAAGCCTTCAATGTGTGGGGGTAATAGGTTGAATTAGTCTTGAATGAGTGGGGGTAATGGGGTGCATCAGCCTTGGAGAGTGGGAGGGGACTATGGGCTGCATTTGCCTTGAAAAAGTGGGGGCAGTAGTAAGGCAAGGGGACTTGAGGGGTCAGAGGGCTGAATTCTGGGGGGGGCGCGTGAGCCATCTCTCTCAGGGGTCCTTGAGCCCCGACCCGTCTTTAGGTGCATTTCTACTTAACTTCCAAAAACTGCAACAATCTCCATTTCCAGATAGATCGCCATCCCATCCCACCAATCTTTTGTCCCAAGTTACGTGACTGCACGCTTGCTGACCTACCCCAAGGAGGAGAAAAAAAAAGTCTCCTTTCCCAACTTGCAGGCTCACTTTAGCTTAAGAACCATGACCTCTTCAAGTTCTTGCAGATTAAAAATGCCGTCCTTTCCTTTTTGGGGCCTAAACCCTGGGCTATAACAACACTGTAGGAAGTGGCCTCATTATTAGCCATGGCGAAGCAACCACATGCGGTCTCCATGATCTACAAACATTTTCAGTCCCTAGACCCACATCTCCCCTCGGGCATCTACTATTACTGGGTCCAAGAACTTCACTTACCGATG
The DNA here is from genome assembly GCA_016271365.2 of Neoceratodus forsteri. Lineage (NCBI taxonomy): Eukaryota > Metazoa > Chordata > Ceratodontiformes > Ceratodontidae > Neoceratodus > Neoceratodus forsteri. The sequence continues at coordinate 252,048,482 of JADMNL010000024.1, read as the reverse complement.
GATGGGGAATTTTGGAAAGTCTTGTGGGGTAATATATATAAATTTATTAGGCAAGACCGTCTCCAACTCCTACAATTCAACATAATGCATAATTTATACTTCACCCCAGTAAAATTGCATAGAATGGGCAAAATTGCATCTCCAGTATGTACCTGGTGCAATGAGGCCACTGGATCTCTCTATCATCTGTTGTGGAAATGCCCTAAAACTCAGTCCTTCTGGAATTCCATCAAATAAGCGTTGGACCCACTTTTGGGTTTGGAGACCTTATTTACTCCCGAATGCTGTTTAGTGCCAATCCCCCCCCCCCCGGTACTCCATGAATCAGAAAAGCACACCTGACTTTGGTTGCTGCTGCTGCAAAATTAGTCATGCTGTGACATTGGAAGGAGGACTCTCTTCCCACATTCTTAGAGTGGCATCGTGATATCCTACTTAGCGTCCAATTAGAAAAACATATTGCAGCCATGCAAAATAGACCACACTCCTTCTGTAATACCTGGGAGTCATTACATACTTTGCTTTCCTCTGGGGTACTTAGACCTATCTTGGCAATCCAGGAGGTTTCTCAGTTTTCTCTCTGATGTGGGCTGCAGACCGGGGGGTGGGGGGAGGGGGTGCTTTGTGTGTAAGTAATAATAGTGGGGGGTTAATTAGTTGCAGTAGGTGTATTACCTTGTAGTTCTTATGGTTGATGCTTGACTTTGTACTGTTTCATAATGTAATAAAGTATATTAAATGAAAAAAAAACTTGCTAAAACTGAGGAATGCAGCAGAACTGCAGGGCTGCTTCATTTATTGCCCTGCCCCTCACTCTAGTAACAGAGTATCTGAGCTCTTTTTATTTTGAGCTGCTTCCTGTTTTTAGGTGCTAGTACAGCTACAGACGGCTGAGTGGTATAGGGCAGCGTGAAACCAACCTGAGCCTCTGTATCTGAAGAGGAAAGGGCTCTGGGATGGGAGCCTCATGTTCCCCTCCTCCTTGCTTCACTCGTAATGACCCCCCCCCCCCAAATGCTCTCGGTAGCCATTAGCTCTGGATGGAGGTTTTATGTTCACTGAACACTGGTGGGTCAAGGGCTGGAGGGGTCGGGGGCGTGGATGGTGGATCTCCGGAGGCAGGCTCAGATGACTTCTCACTAGATATTCCTTACCACATGGCAACAACTTATGGGCAGCATTGTCTCTCTAGAGGGGGCAGGATAAGCCTTCTGAGTACCCCCTCCCTAACTGACTACTTCATGGGGTGTTTGTGTTTCACTCTCACTAGACTCTGTTCCGGTGGCAGGTTGCTGTACACTTACCTTATACTGGGGTTAGTCATATCAGATGTCCTAAAAGTGGGCCAGCAATGTGAGAAGGCAGTAAGGAGGGCTGGAGGGATACTGGGATGCATAGGGAGAGGCATCACCAGTAGAAAACAGGAAGTTGTTGGCCCTCTGTACAGACAGTTGGTAAGACCACATCTGGAGTACTGTGTACAGTTCTGGAGACCCCATCTCTGCAAAGACATAGACAGGGTGGAGGCTGTCCAGAGGAGGGCAACCAAAATGATGTAGGGTCTGCATCACAAGACATATGAAGAAAGACTAAAGGAACTAAAGATGTATAGCCTTGAGGAAAGGAGGGAGAGGGAGGGGGGACATGATAGAAACTTTCAAATACCTCAAGGGAATCAACAAAGTCCAAGAGGGTAGCATCTTTCAGAAAAAGAGATGTGCAAAAACAAGGAGGCACAATTCGAAGATAGAGGGGGGACGGCTCAGAGGTAATGTGAGGAAGTATTTCTTCACAGAGAGGGTTGTGGATGCATGGAACAGCCTTCCTGAGGAGGTCAACTGTAGAGTCAAAAACAGTGGGGGAATTCAAGAATGCATGGGACAGACATAAGGCAATTCTAGTGGGGGGTAGGAGGAAGTAGGCTGTTGGTTAACTAGGATCTGCAGCTTATCCATTAGGTAGGGAAATGGGCAGACTAGGTGGGCCAAGCAGTCCTTATCTGCCGTCAAATTCTATGTTTCTATGTATGCCTGTCTATCACTCACTTTACTGTTGCTTCATGAGAAAATCTGGGAAATGAAACATAGGCTGTTGCCACAGACCCGTTTCCTAGTTTATCTATGGATTTTCCTCCCCTGTTGACATTTTTTTCCCCTTGCCAGGTGGACAGTTACTGGGAACTCTCATGGGGGAATTTATCTTTCTGATACCCAGGCCTGTGTTTTAGCCTGGACTCTCACTTGCGAATTGTTGTGGTCCCTTATTGCACTTCATTCTTTCGTGTCAGATAAGGCTGTTTGATAATTATCAGAAACGTCCTCTATCCTTGTCAGTGTTCATTATCTAAAATTGCAGTTCATGGTATTAATAGGGAGATAGTCATACCGGTTAAGACTTCCATCCAAGGCCTACACAAACCCTTAATTTCCCCTATATCTTAGAAGCGTTTCAACAAAGTTGGAGCTCCACTTTCTGTGTTAGGGCAATTTCTGGGGTGTAGGTGTTTCTCCCCACCAGGATGCTATCTTCCTCACCAATTTGGTATAGTTAATTTTTTTTTCTTCTATACTTTATGCCTCCTTGGCTCGGGGTGTTCCTTTGTATCCCCATTTTCTGGCTTCCTTGTCTCGGTTGCTGCCCCGGTCCCAGTCAGAGCTCCGATCTTTCTGCACTGCCATCCCAAGTTGCTTTGCAGCGGGGATTTATCCAGTGTACTGTGGAAACCTGGAGGCTGGGAGCTGGAGGGGAGCTAGGGTCCTGCTGCTAGTTTCTGGCAGAGGGAATCTTGCTTTCAGAGTAAGCAGCTTGTGGTAGTGTGGGTTCCAATAAACAGATCATAGAACCATAAATGATGCATAAAAAACGCATACGTCTACGTTTATCATTTTATTGAAAAAAAAAATTTCAATATATAGAGAAAGGAAAAATAAATTGTGTTATTCCTTCACACCTCTTCAAACATCAGGATATAATTCTTCCATCAGAGATACCGTGAAGAATTCCCGAGTTCTCTCCTTTCTCTCAAGTAATATGAAATCTGCACAATTACTTTTCTAGATCCTTCTCTCACCTTGGTCAGAACCCTACTGACCACTTATCTACTTTTGTTCTCCTACAGGAACCTTTTATAATGCCACTGGGTGACCTCATGAATCATGTGGCACCCTAATTAAGATAAACAATGGCAATTACAATCTTAATAATAAATATATATAAAACTGTCCAGCAACATGCTAGTATTTCTGGAATTCACCTAATTAAGTACTTGTTTCACAATAACGTCATAGAACAAAGTTATAGACTTAATTATAGGGCCATGATGTCAGAGCATTAGATTATCTCCTCCCCTTATGACATCACTCTTTCTTGAGTCCATATAACCTGCCATTTTATGGGCTGTCTGCCCTATAGTAGGACCTCTTCTACTAACATGGGCACTCAGGTAAAAATAAATTTTAATGCAATACCATTTTAAATAATGAAAAGAAACCACTGATTAATTCTAGCAGATGATGCTATAACCTTAACAGGGAACACAGATGAGGGGCGCGCTCCCTATCTGATTTCCTCTAAGGTTCTAGAGTTTCATCTAATTTAGAATACAAAAATCTTAGAACAACCATGTATTTACTTCATACAATAACATTACAGGCTTATACAGTACTTTCCTGCAGCCCCATCCTTTGTTTGAGCTGCCTAAAACCTTATTTCCCAGTTTTCCCCAGTTTTATAGTCACTGCTTAACTTAATGGCTGAAATTGCAGCCAATGGCTATTTTCACTACTCAGCCATCTACTCATTAGAGGGCTTCTCTTAAATGAAACAGCTTCCTCTTGTATCTTTTTCTGGAGCACTGGGCTCCTATCTTTTATGCCCTTAGTGTCCCTAATTCAATTTCAGCCCCTTTTTGTACCTTTGAGGCATGGATCCTGGAGTGGCACTACGGAGTCGAGACAAAACACCATGGCAACTGTAAACAGTTGCGCTGCTCCAGTTTTACCTTCTTGGCCGCAAAGCTGCTTCTCCTGCCTAATTGCAACAAGTGGTTGCGATTTTCCTCATCAGCATCTCTGAATTCCGGACCTTCTCCAACACGAACGTGCACAGGGTCCTGTGCGGGCATGCGAGAGTGCGCACATTTCGCCTCCGCAACCACTCGCTTGCTTGTTTTAAAGCGCATAACCCTGTCTCATGAATTGTTGGACCTGCTCTCTACGATTTCACTCATTTTCTAACCATGTCTTAAGATAGAGAGCTGGTAAAGGGGATGATAAAACAAATATTTACAAAAGGGGCTTACTACTTGGTTTAGTAGCCACTGAAGTTTTGCTGAGCACAGCTTTTTAAATGTATTTTAAACAGATGCAGTTAATTACTGACAGGGCAAAAAGTGACGGTAAAGGAAAGATAGAAGATTGCCAGGTTAGCCACCCTGACAAGAAAATGCAGAATAGAAATAGAGATATAATAGAGGACAGGATAGAGTGAAAAAGAAAAAGGGGCTTATTGCATCTTTTAATGATCGGATCATGCTTCAAAACAGGACCCCCTGTTAAACAGCTGACTAAAAAAGCTACAGATTTTCTTACTGATAAATCACTTCTATCTCAGCAGGAGAACATGCCTATTGGGATTAAGCAAACAGATACTTTGTTAGAAGCAGGGGGTCTCATTTAAGTTAAAAAAGAAAAAAAAGGGGAAAGAAAGTCACTGTGTGGTTCTCTATTTGGGGGAAGGGGGCTGTATCAACTTAGTTTGCTAAATCAGGAGTACAGGAGTTAATTGGGTGTGTGGCATGAGCAGTAGAAAAGCATCTGTCTCCAATTGCAGCTTCCTGTTGCTAGTTTCTGGCAGAGGGAATCTTATTTTCAGAGCAAGCAGATGATTAAAGAAGCTACAGATTTTCTTACTAATTACCATCCTTCCCACCCCTCCACCCTCCCACGCTAAGCCAGTTCTACTTTTATAGCCACTGGATTTGAATGACAACAGGAACTTCCTGTTTTGCAGTAGGAAGGAAGGATCACTGAGACCCATTAGTTTCATCAACCTTGAAGGAAAAAATAGCGCTCTCTCTCCCCAGCTGTTGGAGGTCTGAGTCCAAGTAAGGAGGAAGGAAACTACTGAAGACTACAGGAAGTTTGTGTCCAAGAACAGCAAGGGTGAGGGTTGTAAGGGTACATAAGCAGTAGAAAAGTAGGTGGAAAAATACTTAGAGGGAGGAGAGAGTAAGCATACAAAGCAACAGGAGAGGGGACATAAAATAAGTCATGATGGGAGTGGTGCAGTGCAATGACTGTGGGGTGGCAGTGTTCCGGGAGACATTCTGGAGGCTGTGATGCTGCTCTATTTACAGGCACCTCTCTGTCTGAGGAAGGAGGTTGCCCATCTCCAGGCTGACCTGGCTAAGATTCATAAAACCTCTTCCCCTCACCCAGGGACCACCAGGGCCACTGCCGCTTCCTCAGAGGTTGCCAAGAAAGAGCGGTTTGACCAAGATGGGCTCAGGGAGGAAGAGGGTGGTGGAACAGAGGTGCAGCCCTGCAGCTGTACCTCTCCACAGTTCATATGCTGTTCTGGCAAAGAGTGGTTCCTCTATGGAGGCACCTGCAGTGGAGACCAAGGAGGATGCTGAGAACCTCCACAAAGGAGACCCACAGGAGGGTGGCATGAGACCACACAGGGGAAGGAAACTACTCTTGGTGGGGGATTCGATCATTAGGGAGGTAGAAGTGGGGAAGGAAGGGGAGAGGGAGAGGAAGTAAAGGTGCCTGTCTGGCGCCACGGCTCAGAGGGAGAGGAAGTGAATCCTCAGGATCGTGGGAACAGCTGCACAAGGGAGGGAGCTGGATGTCATTGTCCACCTAGGGACAAATGACCTGGCTGGGAACGGGATCAGAGCAGTGCAAAATGAATTTGTAAAGTTGGGGAGGGGCCTTAGACAAGTAGCACATATGGTAGCCTTCTCAGAGGTGCTGCCTGTCTATGGCAAGGATGATGCTAGGGTACTCCACACCATGAGATTCAATAAATGGTTGAAAAACTGGTGTGACTCTCAGGGTTTTGGCTTCAATGGGGACTGGGGAGCCACCTGGAGGGATGCAGGTCTATACAGACATGACAGTCTGCATCTGTCAAGGGGGGAACCAGGACATAGGTGATGGGTTTAAATGCTTTATTGGCAAGCATTTAAACTAGCCAAGGGGGGAGGCCCTGAAAAGGAGCAGGGAAATCCCAGCCTCCCCCCCACAAAACACAGTAATTAGCGAGGTAAACACCAAGGTAGAGAAGTCATTAGGGAGCAGGATGGGGTAAATGCAAAAAAAGGCAAAGGCAGTAAGGACAGGGATGGGGCTAAAAGGGGTAAGGCCATCAAAAAACTGAGCGTGATGAGTACCAATGCCTGTAGTCTGTGTAACAAGCTCCCTGAACTAGTGACCTTGATGGAAGAGGGATGCCTGGAGATTGTGGCAGTCACTGAAACATGGTATACAGAGAACCATGACTGGGATGTCAACATACCAGGATATACAACCTACAGGAGGGACAGGGAGGGTAAAAGGGGAGCAGGAGTAACTCTCTATGTAAGGGAAGGGATTAAAGCAACAGAACTAAAGAGTAAACACAAAGTAGATGAGTCACTATGAGTCACCCTGGTGACAGGAAATGGCACCACAATCCGCATGGAGGTTGTATACAGACCCCCATTTCAGGAGGAGGGAATGGACAAGGAAATGATAGAAGGCATTCTTAAAATGGCAGCAAAAGGGGAGATATTGTTGATGGGGACCTGAATATGCCAGATGTTAACTGGAACACCTTTGTTGCAGGCACATCCACGAGCAGGGTCATTCTTGATGCCCTACAAGGGGCATGCCTCAGACAGCTAGTGTTTGAACCCACTCGGGAGGGAGCAACCTTAGATCTGGTACTCTCAAATGGGGATGGAGAAAGGATCTCTGATTTAGAAGTGGGTAGCCATCTAGGAACAAGCAACCACCAAACAGCGTGGTTCACAATAAACACAGCCATAAAGTCAAGCCATACAAAAGCAAGAGTGTTGGACTTTAGAAGGGCTGACTTTGGGAAAATGAGATAGTGCATCAGAAAAGTGCTAGCAAATGGGCAAGAAGGAGGAGTGGAGGAACAATGGTGAATAATCAAAGCAGCCATCACAGAAGCAATGAGCCTTTGTTTAAAGCGAATCAATAAAACAAAACGAAGGAAAAGAACACTATGGTTCTCAAAAGAGGTGGCAGGGAAGGTTACGGAGAAAAGGATAGCATTCAGGAAATATAAGGAAACACAGAAGGAGCAGGACAGAGAACTTTATCAGTTAAAGCAGAAGGAGGCAAGGAAGGCAGTCAGAACAGCAAAGGCCCAAACCGAGGAAAAGATAGCCAGTTCTGTTACGAAGGGGGATGAAACCTTTTATATGTACATTAGGGAGCGAAGAAAGATCAAGGGAGGGATATGGAGACTTAATAAAGGGGAGGGAATGTGGGCAGAGGGTGATAGTGAAAAAGCAGGGACACTGAACGAATATTTCTGCTCAGTGTTCACAACAGAAGAGCATGAGGAGGTACTGTACCTAAACCAAACAAGAGAAACACTCTGGATAGGGGGGTTGATACCAGTCCATTCACAGAAGAAAGGGTTTTGAAAGAAACGTTGAAACTGAGGGTGAACAAAGCACTGGGGCCTGATGGGATTCACCCCAGAATTCTAAAAGAACTAAGGGTAGAACTAGTGACACCACTGATTAGTCTTTATAACAAATCATGGGAGGATGGGGCGGTACCTGAGGAGGGTGGATGGCGATTCCTCTTCACAGAAGTAGGAGGAAGGCAGAGGCAGGAAACTACAGACCGGTTAGTTTGACCTCAGTGGTAGGGGAAATGATGGAATCACTTATGAAGGAAAGAACTGTTGAGTACCTTGAGGCCAGTGGGGCACAGGACCCAAGGCAGCATGGATTCACAGCAGGAAGGTAGTGTCAGATGAATCTAATAGATTTCTTTGACTGGGTGACCAAAGTAGTAGACTGGAGAGGGGCTGTGGATATGGCCTACCTAGATTTTAACAAGGCATTTGACACAGTCCCACACAAAAGATTAATATACAAGTTAGCCAGCCTTGGAGTAGGTCCCAAGGTGACAGCCTGGATAAAAAAGTGGCTGGACAACAGGATGCAAATGGTAATAGTAAACTGAGTCCACAGTGAAGAAAGTAGGGTAACTAGCAGGGTACCACAGGGTTCAGTACTGAGACCGGTCCTATTTAATGCCTTTATAAGTGACATTCGAGATCACCTGGAAGGAAAAATATGTCTCTTTGTAGACGACACAAAGATCTGCAACAGAGTTGATATACAAGGTGGGGTGGAAAGGATGAAAAGGGACTTGGCAAGGTTGGAGAAATGGTCAGATGGATGGCAGCTCAGATTCAGTGCAAGGTGATGCATTTGGGGGGGGGGGGGACCCAGGGGAAGAGTACACAATGGGGGGTGAGATACTAACAACAATAAACATCGAAAGAGACCTGGGAGTAATTATATCAGATGACCTAAAGGTGGGCGAGCAATGTGAGAAGGCAGTAAGGATGGCTGGGGGATACTGGGATGCATAGGGAGAGGCATCAACAGTAGAAAACAGGAAATTGTTATCCCTCTGTACAGACAGTTGGTGAAACCCCATTTGGAGTACCACATGCAGTTCTGGAGACCCCATCTCCGCAAAGACATAAACAGAGTGGAGACTGTTCAGAGGAGAGCAACCAAAATTATGTAGGATCTACACCAGAAGACATGAAGAGAGAGACTAAAGCAGCTTAATATGTATGCCCTCGAGGAAAGGAGGGAGAGGGGGGACATGATAGAAACTTTCAAGTAACTCAAGAGAATTAAAGTCCAAGAGGGTAGCATCTTTCAGAAAAAGAGATGTGCAAGAACAAGGGGGCACAATTTGAAAATAGAAGGGGGGGGCTCAGAGGTAATGTTAGAAAGTATTTTTTCACAAAGAGAGTTGTAGATGCATGGAACAGCCTTCCCGAGGAGGTTGTAGAGTCAAGAACAGTGGGAGAATTCAAGAATGCATGGGACAGACATAAAGCAATTCTAGTGTGGTGGTAGGAGGAAGTAAGCTGTTTGTTAACTAGAATCTGCAGCTTATCCATCAGGTAGGGAAAAGGACAGACTAGGTGGACCAAGCGGTCCTTATCTGCTGTCAAATACTATGTTCTAGGGACATGGATATGTTGTTCATCCACACTGTCTGGCAGGTTTCTTGCCGCTTTAAATCTTGCCGGAAGGTCTTCAAGTTGGCTCCTCCCACCCACTCGGGTGGTAAAACTCTCGGCTCTCTGCCCATGGCCTTCAGATCTGCTCCGCTTGAGCTCAGGTTTCCTGTAACGCTCTAAATTATGGGCTGTATCCCTAATTCTTTAGTTAGCCCAAAACTTATTTTAAAATTTTCAAGACTTGGTCAAGATTGCTCCTCACGGCTACGATGGACAATCGACTCGGTTGTTGGTGCCCTTGTGGGCAGAAAATGCCCGGGCGGACCCGCACACCCGTCGTCTACTACCTCGGCCTGGGAACACTGACCACGGGCCTCACGAGTTATGCCGTTATTTTAGTAGCGTCCTGGAAGAACCGCTGCCACGTTACACCAGACGGCCTGGAGAAGCGCTATCCACCGTGAAGTCAAGGAGGCTCTGTTGCTGTTACCGCGAGCGGCTGGCTCGCTGAGCAACTCGAGCAGATGATGCGTTCAGAGGAGGAGGCGCGCAGGCTGCATCATCCTCTTCCTTAATTACACGGCATTTATCCGCTCTCTGGGTGCCTCATATTCCAGCTTCTTTCAGGAGCTTTGCAATCCCTTTCCACGAAGGAGGGCCATTAGGACATTCCTCTTGGTCAGAAAAAGGACTCAAAGTCGTCCGCCATGAAAAAGCGTTAGTGGAAGGGGAGGTCCCTTCCCGGACAGTTGACCTTTCGACTTTAGTGAGGGTTGTGGCTAAGGCCGCGAAACTACGGTGTCCTGTTCAGGTCAGCGGCCGAGACACCCGTCGATCACGATCGAGATTTTCTTGACCCGTCGGACAGGCAGCCGACTGGTGAAGCACGACAACCCTCTTCACAGTTCCCCCGGAGTGGAACCGAGGACCTGCCTGCGCCTCAGGTGCCGCCAGTCCCAGTTAAGGCTTCTGAGCGAGGAAGGCGGGTGTCCCCTGCCACTTCCCAGACCCGTCCTCAGAAACATCGAGGATCTCGGTCTCCGTCTCTGACATCGTCTCGGTCCAGCCGATCCTGCCGACATCGGCGGTCTCGGCACCGAAGTAAGTGGCACCACAGCTTGTCCTTGTCTTCCTCCTCGGAAGAGGAGAGCCCAGCACAAGTTGCGTTGACTGTCAGAGACCTGATGTGGCAGTTACTTCTGTCCGGGAACAAGCCGGCGCTGTCGCCTTCCCCGCCATCAAGTGGCTGTCACCCAGCGGCGGAACAACCCCTCGCTGTGCCGAGGTGCCCAAGCCTGGGCGGTTGTTACGGAACACCAGCTGCCCCACCGATTGTGGTGGAACCCACATCCACGCGAGAATGGGCGCGACCGAGACTTTCAGTCGGGTCAGGGGCCTGCCCACAGGATGTCGGTCACCCTACTCCCGACTGTCCTCGGCAGGTGGAGGTGAGCTCAGGCCCCAGGCAGCTCTTGGCGGACTCCTCGGGTCAGCCAGACTCCTCCCGTTCTCCAGGCCCATTGACCTGGAGTCCTCCGAGGGCCAAGTCGATGGATGGCCATCGTCCTTCATGGGTTTGCTTCAGCTCATCTTAGAGTCCACGGGATGCAGCTCGAGCCCGTATCAAGCGGGCCAAGTACCACTGCGGAATACTGGACTGGGGATTCACCACGGAGGCCTTTCGGTGGCTGAAGCCATTGTTGGCGAGCCTGTGGAGCTCTGGCAGCGGCCTGCTTCCTGTCCTGTGCCTAGCCAGGATGGCCAGGAAGTATACAGTCCCTAGACTCTTTGCAGGTTTTCAGAACACCCTCCAGCCAGGGTTGGTCACCGACAGCGTTTTCTGGCGTTCGGGGAATGCTAGGGATGTGGACAAGCCCTCCAGCAAAGGAGTCAAAAAGCTGGACTATGCTGGGGAGCGAGGTGTGCGCTGCATCCTCCCTTGGCCTCTGCCAGGCCAGCTCGGCCGTGCTGATGGCACACTTCTCCCACGCCCTCATGGGCTCCCTGGATGAGGTGATCCCTCATCTCCCGGCCGACCTGCAGACCACGGTCCGGCAGGTACGGGACCAGGGTAGGGCGGTGGCTAAACAGCAGCTCCAAACGGCTCTGGACATTGGAGACTCCTGTGCCAGATCGGTTGTGGCCGCAGAGCATGGCTGAGGATATCCACCTTCACGGCGGATACCCAGCACAAACTAGCGGATGTCCCCTTCCTGGGGACCGACCCCTGGCGTGGAAAGTCACCTCCAGCGGATCGAAAAGTCCAGTGCCACTCTGGACTCTGTCACCACTCTGCCCAGAAGGGACAAAGGCCGGTGGCAGCAGCAGCACAAGTCCTTTCATCCTTCTGCCCCGCGTGTACGTCCGCCCAACAGCACCAGCACCAGGGCCAGCAGGTGCCTGCTTGGCATCCCCAACGCAAACCCGCTCTCCAATAGGCAGGAAGGTAAAATCCCAGGAGGTCCCACGCCAGTCCCTCCTCTAAGTCTGCCCAGTGACGGGTTGAGGGTGTCAGGCCCCAGCCTCGTCACTGCCCCCTGGTTCCCCTGGGAGATGGCTCCAGCCCTTCCTTTTAGACAGTCCGTTATCACCACAGACCGTTGGGTGTTGGAGGTGGTAGGAAAGGGCCTGCTCCTGGAGTTCGAGCAGGCCCGCCCTTCCGAGCCGTTGCCCTCGGGGACTCACGGGATCCACGACCTCTTTGTCGGCTCGCCGAGCCGATATCACTCTGCTCCTCGAAAAAGAGGTGATCAGGAAAGTGGCGGATCCTCCTCCAGACCTGGGGTTTGTGTCCAGGTACTTCCTGGTCCCAAAACGGACAGGGGGCTGGCGCCCCATTCACGACCTGAACAGGTTCCTAAGGTCTCGGACCTTCAGGATGGTCACTCTGGCTCAGATAATCCCTTCCTTGGAATGAGGCATGTGGTTCTGTTCTCTGGACCTCCAGGACACATTCTTTCACGTCCCAATCTGTCCATCCCACCAGAGATTCCTCCGCTTCAGGGCAGAGGGATCCCTCTATGAGTTCGGGCCATACACTTTGGCCTTTCCCTAGCTCCCAGGGTCTTCACCAAATGCATGGCAGTGGTGATAGCATTCCTCCGGCGCCAGAGGCAGGTGTACCCCTACCTGGACGACTGGCTGATTGCAGCCCCTCAGAGTGGAGGTGGGCGGTCAGAGATCTAGCCCTCAGGTTTGCTCTCAGGTTGGCCTCCTCATCAATGAAGCCAAGTGGACTCATGCCAAAGCAGGTGATACAATTCATCGGGGCAGAGCTCGACTCTGAGCCAAACACGGCTCCCGCCGTGTTCAGAGGCTGAGGTTTTTTCCTCCTTTGCCCAATCATTTCAGGTTGGGCAATCAAGCTCTGCCCAGGACTTCCTGCACCTCCTGGGCTTCATGGCGGCCTGCACCAGCATGGTCCGTTGGGCCTGCTGGTACATGCGTCCCCTTCAGTGGGGGCTGGCCAGCCAGTGGTCACAGCACTTCGATCCTCTGGATCAGCTAGTGACAGTAACCCAAGGGATGTGGAACCACTTTCCAGTGGTGGACCGTTCCAACTTTTGTCTGGGAGGCATCCTGTTTGTCCGTCCAGCCTAGGTCTCTCTACGAAACCGATGCCTCTCTGATGGGTTGGGGTGCCATCTGGGGAGCACAGAGTGCACGGCCTCTGGTCCCTTGGGGTCGATGCGCGCCTCAACCTGCTGGAGCTTCGAGCGGTTCGTCTAGCCCTCACCGCCTTCGCTCCATTTCTACGGGGTCAAGTGGTTCAGGTCCAGACAGACAATACCACGACCATGTACTACCTAAACCACCAGGGCGGGACGCGCTCCGTGCCTCAGTGCAGGGAAGCTCTCTGCATTTGGTTACTCGTGCACAGCCTGGAGGTGGATCTCCTCGCCATTCATGTGGCAGGAGCCTCCAACACCCTGGCTGATGCCCTAAGCCGGATAGGGGCTGCATCCCACTAGTGGTCTCTCCTGCCGGAGGTAGTACAAGATCTGTTCTCCCACTGGGGCACGCCTCAGGCAGACCTGTTTGCCTCCAGGGAGAATGCGAAGCTGAGACTGTTTCATGCCCGCCCCCCTCAGCAGGGCTCGCTGCAGAGGGATGCCTTCTCGAGGCCATGGACCCCGGGCCTCTTCTACGCCTTTCCCCCATGTCCCTTGATCCACAAGGTGCTTCGTAAGGTGAGGAGGGACAAGGCGCAGGTGATTCTGGTAGCCCCAGACTGGCCCTGCCAGTTCTGGTATCCAGATCTCCTCAGTCTCAGCTCCAGGCTCCCGAGGCGGCTTCCAGCCCGCCCAGACCTGATCTCAGTCAGTCAAGGGAAGGTATTCTATCCAGACCTTCAATCCCTGCACCTGACAGCCTGGTTCCTGAGCGGCTAGAGTTCCAGGCCTTGGGTCTTTCCGACGAGGTCCTCAACGTCATTGAGGCGTCCCGTAAGGAGTCGGTCAGAAAATGCTATGCCTTCAAATGGAAGAGATTCTCCATTTGGTGTCAGGGCAAGGGCCTGGACCCTTCCTCCTGTTCCTTGGCAAGCATTCTGGACTACCTGTGGTCCCTTTCTCAGCAAGGGCTTTGGTCGATGACCCTTAAGGTGCACCTGGCAGCCATCTCTGCTTACCGGGCGCGGGCCGGAAAGCAGTCAGAGAAGGTGGTCGGGCGCTTTTTCAAAGACCTTGATCACATATCCTCTCCAGTGCGGAACCTCCACCTCCATGGGATCTACTGCTGGTATTGGCTAAGCCAGTAGTTTATTCGAACCGGATGCAGGTGTGACATCTTCACCTGTCGTGGAAGACCGCTTCTTGGTGGCTGTCACGCCAGCCAGAAGGATGGGAGGCTCCAGGCACTTTCCATCAGTCTCCTTATCTGGTCTTCCACAGGGACAAGGTTGTCCTGCCCCACCCGAAATTTCTTCCGAAGGTGGTGTCGGAGTTTCACCTTAACCAGGTGTTGACTCTGCCGGTGTTCTACCCCAATCACACCTCGGAGGCCGAATATAGGCTCCATACTTTGGACCCTAGAAGAGCGCTTGCTTACCATAAGGAGCGGACGGCTGAAGTTCGGGGAGAGGTTCGCCAGCTGTTTGTCACCTATGCTGAAGCTGCACCTGGCAGACCTGCAGCCAAGCAGACTACAGGCAGGTGGGTCACCTCCTGCATAGATCTCTGCTACAGGTTGGCGGGCATGGAGCCTCCCAGAGGGATAAGAGCTCATTCTACCCGCCATACTGCGGCATCGGTGGCTGCTTCCAGGGACGTCCCTGTCCAGGAAATCTGCAGGGCTGTTACCTGGAAGTCAGCACACAGCTTCATCACCCACTACCACATCGACCTTGAGTCATGCCAGGATGCTGGTTTTGGGGCCTCGGTTCTTCAGTCTTTATTCCCTAAGTAGGGGGTGTGCGCCTTGCCTCCCTCCTCCCGGAGATCTGCTAGGAGTCTGCCAGACAGTGTGGATGAACAACATATCCATGTCCCTAGAAATACAGGTTACTCACCTGTAATAGGAGTTCTAGGAATGGTATATGTTGTTCATCCAGACTCATTCCCCCGACCTTCCCGGCTTCGACGTACAACCTGGCTTCCAGCGGGCTAGATCTGGCGTCATTGGGCGGAGCCAAGAGTTTAACCACCCGGGTGGGTAGGAGGAGCCAGCTTGAAGACCTTCCGGCAAGATTTAAAGTGGCAAGGAACCTGCCAGACAGTGTGGATGAACAACATATACCATTCCTAGAACTCCTGTTACAGGTGAGTAACCTGAATTTTGTAGCTTGACTAGGACCGCGGCGATGCCAATGGAGTGTGCCGTCATCGCGCAGTAGGATTGCTTGTTTTGGACCCCATTTTTCTCCCTCTGGCACGGACATGCAGTGTCGTCAAGGATGCTACTGTGCACGCAGAATGTCCACAGTATGGCCGATGCCTGCCTGCACCAGCCCACAGTCTGATCGCTGAGCCACACCTGCCCCAGCCACTGCCAGGGGTCAGTGTCTTAGCAATCCTCTCACCCCACCCTCCCTGAAGGAGGAGAGCAGTCCATAGGACGCTCGATCCTCCTTCTCCCGGCCAACCCCCAGCGGCCCGAGTCCGCTTCCGATCCGGGCTCGCCAGCATGGTGCGAGGTGTGGTGTGTAGTTCCTCAGCCCTTGCCACCACTGGGCTGGCCTCATTGGTATAGTTAATTAGCTGCGGGATTGAGGGGGCCTCTGTTCTCTGATTGTAGTCTCTGAAAGCATCACCTCTAAAAGTGGGTTTTTCCACACGGAGATACCAACCACTTTTGGATAGGGATTGCCTCCTGTTAGGTTAGGATTAGCTGACCTAAGACTTGGGGGCGGATTTTCACCTGCCTCTGAAGTCATAGCTCTCTTTTATTCAGAACCGTCAGTGTTATGTGCTCCTACTTGGCCGGTTTGGTTAACACTGACCGAGGTTAAAGGTATCAGTATGTTCTGTTTACTCTTTGTCTGTTACACTAGCCATACTCCAGCTATCAGTGCTATGTTTTGTGCCCATTAGAACGTGGTTGCTGTTGGTCATTTGATGGGTTGTGTGCTGGGGGTGGACCCTTGCTCAGTCCTAGTACTTACTGGCCTACTTACATTATAGCACATCTGTAAATCCAAAACCCTTAAACTCACCTTCCAGACTGTCAGTAGCATCGACAACCCGATTTAGAGAGACAAACTGTTTTGCTCCTTTCGACAGCATTCGGCAGAGGTATTGTTCCTGCAGGAGACACACCTCTCCACTACAGAACATCAGAAACTGGCCAAATGTGGCTTCTCAGAGGTGGTTGCTTCCTTTTACGGGCAGGGTAAGTGTAGGTGAGCTGCCATCCTGATGGCAAACCTACACTGACAGACAAGGGTGCATATCTGTGTTATAGGGTTCGTTGTATGCGAAGGAAGTTACCTTTGCTAGTTTATACCTGTCACCAGGAGCGGATGCATCTGAAGCTGTGCTTTTATTCAGCAGTGTTGTGGGTGCAAAATAAGATCACGCAGACAAATTAAATATATGGTTGGGCACACCACAGGTGTGTCTAGATTTATTTACAAAAAAAAACAAAACTCAAGCTTAAATTCAGCAGTTCAAAATATTCCAGAAATGCAGCAGTATCAATGTTCAGTAGGTTAGTGTAGCAAGATCAGCAATACAGCTATTTCACTTGCCCTACTTAGAAAAGAAAAAGAAAAAGGCACAGCTCAGGGAGTTAAGGAGACTGACTCCCTGACACAAGACTGTGCTTGATCTCACTCTGAGATCTGATCTACAGGGAGACCTCACCAGGTTCAATCCCTAACTTTTTTTTTTGTATATATCATTTTTATTAGAGAAGATATGACAGTTTTACAGCCATTGACAGTCATTCCATTATTCAGTCTAAGAAGTGTACATATTATAGAGCATATTAAAATGGATTTTACATTCACCTTTCAAGGTTATCAGTCCATAGACTTAGGTATTCCAGGAGCATCACAATTAAACTTTCCCCCTTCCGCATCTTTCATCCCCAGGGATCTCCATTTCCTTTACCTGGGTAGGTTGTATTTCAGTTTCCTCTTGATTTCCATTTCCAAGATCAAAGATCCCCCCCAACCCCCCTGGGGCAACCTGTGGAACCCCCTCCGAGCCCAACTCCTAATTATAGGTATACCTAGTTAGGTCTGGACTGGGAACCCAGACCCCCTACAATGTATTGAGCAGTCAAGCGAGAAAGGTACCTTCTCAAGGAACAAAATAAGGGTCCTTTGTCATGATATAGATAATCCATCTTCTCCATTTCAGGGTGAAGGGCTCTGCCTGATTGTTTAGATTGTGAGTAATTTTTTCGGATTTATATATGTCATGCACTATCTCCCTCCAACCCGAAAGGGTGGGTGGTTCAACCTGGGGCCAGCTTTTAGTAATAGCTTTCTTGCTGCGTGGAAGAATGTTTAAAAGATAGCGACTGTGGGAATCCCTCAGTGCTGGAGGGAAGCAATGCAAAGGAAAAAAAATCACCCTCATAGGGAAGGGTGGTCCCAAAGAGGTCCTCCAATTCCCCAAATAGGGCCCGCAAGAAGGGTTGTAATCTAGGGCAAAACCAGAAAATGTGGGAGTGGTGGGCTACAGTCTCCCCGCACAGAAGCCAACATGCCGCAGAGCGGGAAGCCCCATAGTGTGAAGTTATTTCCGGGGTTCGGAAATATCTTATCAGCAACTGCCATGCAAATAGCCTCCAAGAGTAGGAGGATGTAGTTTTGATATCATAACCCAGAGCGCCCTCCACTGTTGGGGGATGATCTGAGAACCCAATTCCTCATTCCACTTTTCCATTATCCCAGTTGTATCCTCCCCCACTGTCTCCAACAAGGACCTATACAGTACTGATACTATATGTGATGTTCCCTGCGCATTTATTATTTGCTGGCAGACTTGGATCACTCGGGGATGTGCATCAGGGGATCGGACGTTGGGGGGCAGAGACTCAAAGTAATGCCGTAGCTGCAAGTATTGAAAAAAATCTGACTGTCTTAACCGGAATTCCTGGCTAATAGTCTGGAATTCTGTAAAATTGGGGCCCATCTGCAGCTGTGGGAGGCGTTGGAGATGGACAAATCTCCAGTTCCAAAGGTCTGATCAAAGAGAGCAGGGGTGAAATCCTCCAGCAAATCTAATGGACACAGGGTTACCAGAAATGGGATAATCCGAAGGGATCTCCTCATTATCAGCCAGACCTGAATCTGGTGTGTAATCCACAGGTCCCAAGTGTGTCGGCCGATCAAGGAGGCACTCTTATAAAGAATCACCTTCTGAAATTCCCGGTCCGGGAGCGTACCCTCCTCGATCTCCCTCCACTGGGCCGTAGTCACCCTAATAAGACGATGTAATATAAAGGAGAGGTGGGTAGCCCAATAATACAACTTTAGATTGGGAAAGCTAAACCACCCTCCACCCTAGGGAGATGAAGGGTTCCGATCCTGATTCTTTGACTGCCCGCCTATATAGGAATCACGTCAGAGGCCTATTCCAGACCCTAAACATGCTACTCGGCAGCTTGGAAGGTACATTCTGGAACAAGTAAAGAGCTCTCGGGAGGATCACCATTTGAACTACTTCAGTGCGCTGCAACATATTTAGTGGGAGTAGACCCCATCTCTCCAAATCCTGTTTCAACTGGGATGTAAAAGGATGGTAGTTGTTATGCAGAGCCTCCTCTGCCTGATGGGAGAGGTAAATCCCCAAATATTTCATCTTAGTGAGGCCCCAGCGAAAAGGGTATTTTGCCTTAAATGTATGGGAGGGAGTAAAATGAAAGGTGAGCGCTTCTGTTTTATTAGTATTCAACTTATAGCCTGAATGCATACCAAATTCTTCCAAAAGAGAAAAAATAGAAGATATTGATTGCTTGGGTTTAGTGAGGAAGAGCAGGACATCGTCCGCATAGAGAGCTACACGGTGTTCAGTCCCAGCTATACTCACCCCCGAAATCTCTCTAGATTCTCTAATTGCTTGGGCTAGGGGCTCAATAAATATGGCAAAAAGTCCTGGGGACAGAGGGCAGCCTTGACATGTACCCCTATATATGGGAAAAAATTCTGAGTGGTGTCCGGAAGTTTTAACACATGCCTTAGGAGAAGCATAAATCCTCCTCAGGACAGCTATAAAGGGCTCAGGGAATCCCATACTAGCCATTGTGGCAAACAAGAATGGCCACGATACTCTGTCGAAGGCGAGAAGGACAGATGGATCAGGCCGTGATTGCATCGCATGGACCAGATGCATGTCTCTCCGAGTATTATCTGAAGTGGACCTAGAGCTGATAAATCCTGTTTGGTCCAGGCCTATCAAGGTTGGCAATATGGGGTCCATCTGTCTGCCAATATGGACATGAAGAATTTGTAGTCCGAATTAAGGACCGATATCGGTCTATATGACCTACATTGCAAGGGGTCTCTGCCTGGTTTGGGTATGATTGAAATTGTGGCATAATCCCAGCTGGGGGGGGGGTTCTCCAGAGAGGACCTCATTAAAAGCTTCCGTGAGTAGCCTGCCCAAGGACTGAATAGAATGTTTATAAAACTCAGATCCGTAGCCATCTGGGCCAGGGGCTTTCTGGGTCTTGGAGCTTGAGACAGCCTGCATCAGTTCCTCCAGTGTAATGGGTCTCATCAAGAGGTTCTGTTGCTCCAGGGCGAGTGAAGGGAGCCTCAGGGCTGCTAAGAAAGGCCTTGGTTTCCGACTGGCTCACCCCATGCTCCGGCGTTTATAGGGTTTTGTAATATTGGCAGAAGGCATGGGATATATTTTTAAATTTAGTATGGCAGACCCCACTTTCAGGGTCCCTTATCATAGCAATTGTAGCTAATTTACGGTGTTGGTGGAGTCGATAAGCTAGTAGTCGAGAGGCCCGTGGACCCACCTCTCCATATCTCTGACGCAAATATGCTAAGGCTGTTTCTGTTTCCTGCAGACACAAGGAGTCTAGACTGTTCCTAGTCTGTTTTATCTGGGGGAGAACCGTATCGTCTCCGTGTTGGTGGGCTAGCTGAAGGAACTGGAGCGTTTGTTCTAACTGTTGCTGCTTCTCTTTCCGGGCCTTGGCCAGCCCAGCCGTATATTTTATTAAGTGACCTCTTAAGACAACCTTCAGAGTGTCCCACAGAATGGTAGATGGGACATCCTGATTAGAGTTATCCCGTACAATTTCTACTGTTTTATCACTAAGAAACTCTTTGAATTGTTCACTTTTTAAATGTATCGGATTAAATCTCCAACCCATATTCCGTCTCTCTGAACCAAGTTCCCACTGGGTAATAAGGGGCGCATGGTCAGAATAGGCTATGGGGCCAAAAGTTGCTTCAACTAGGGAGTCGAGCCGCTCTTTCTGAGTGTAACAATGATCGATTCTAGTGTATGTCATGAGCTGCGGTAAAAAGAATATCCCCTGTCCTCTAGGGTGTGCAAGTCGCCAGGTGTCGAGCCGTCCCACACCCTCCACAAATCATTTAAAGAATTTATGGGGGCCTTGTTGGGCTTTGGGCCGGGAACTAGAGGTGTCCAGGGACAGATTTGGGGCAATATTGAAGTCGCCCGCCAATATCAGGACTCCTCTCGTCATCTCTATGACTTTATCCATCAAAAGTCGAATCACATGGGAACCTGAGGCCGGGGGGAGATGCACATTAGCCAAGGTTACCTCCTGATCAAATAAATTTCCCAGGACTATTATCAGCCTACCGGCCGGGTCGCTCCATTCTCGAACTGCCCAAAATGGAAGGAGAGAGGAGATCAGTATGGCAACTCCTCTTTTCCTTTTCTCTGGCATTGCTGAAGCAAAGACCTGGGAGTAGCCCCTGCCACAGAGTTTTTCATGCTGCGCTGAAGATAGGTGGGTTTCCTGCCAGTAAACTATATCAGCTTTTGCCCTCCTGGTTAAGGTTATCATTCTGGCCCTTTTCACTGGACTGCTCAAACTATTTACATTCAGAGAGTATACTTTTAAATGTCTAGGACCCATTTATCTTTGTGATAAATCACTGACCCTGAACACACCCGTAATGTCTTCTGGTGAAGTAATTTTGTTACTGCCATTTTTGCCAAAATGTTTATGCTGTCAATCTTCGTCTGAAGCTGCTTGTTCTCTATTGTATCTAATAACAATTGTATAGAATAACAAATGCCCCTATCTGAACCATACGGGCTGAACCATATTAAGTCAACTATATTAAATTCAAACTCAGCTGGCATCATGTCAGCTGAAATCCCCTGAGGGCAGTCCCACCTAGCACTACAATCCCCGGTCCCCCGGGAACCCAAAGTCAGCTTATATTTCATAGGTTCCAAAGGGTTCTGGAGAAGGCGCGGAGGTCCTGGGGGGACATATATCCCCAGCTGTACAGACTCAGAAGGAGATATTAGGGGGAATGCAGAGGTTCATGTTATGCTCTGCAGAACTTCAGGTAAAACTATAACTATATACATTGCCCTCATCCAGGTCAGAGCGCGCAAAGGCATTGTGGAGGGGGGCATCCGGATCCTATGAGCCGGGTGCTCCTCTCTCTTTGCGAGGAGTTTAGGCGACTCCCAAGGGATGCTGATGGTGATCCTTCAGCGATGAGGCTACTGCAAAGGTGCAGTATGGAGATGGTCCTCACTGGTGATGCGAGGACCTCCCGTTCTAGGGAAAGCGTCCCTATTGACTTGCCTCCAGTGTCAGCGGGTAGTTGTTAGAGCTAATCCACTCCGGAACCTCCCGCCTGAGTCGGCTTTAAATGTCATGCTGTATAAAATCACCTGTTTGATTCAAGGTGGGCAGTCTCGGCGTTGGGAAGACCATTGGACTTAGTCGATCGGGGTCTGACACGTGGCGGGAGGGTCCCCAGATCCGGGAAGAGGGCCCCCACCGAGCCTTTCCAACTTACAAAACTGTCGATAAAACATTATGTATGCCGGCATGTCCGGGATCCCCACCGTAAAGAGCCGACCCAGTCCACATGTCTTAGAGAGATCTTACACTACCAATCTGGTCGGTACTAGTAGCAGTGTCCATGTTTCCCTCAGTGCAGTTGCAGAGATGCGTCTCCTATATATATATATATATATATAAGAAGGAAGAAAAAGGAAGGGGACCTTCTGGATACAGGACTTGGCCAGAGAGGTCGCAGTTGTACCACAACTCCGGCACATCTCATACCTCCAACTGATGAAACCCCAGGAGAGAACTATGAACCTGCACCGAAATAGCCTGGTAATGGCAGGGGTTCCCCTACCCACCAAGCCCCGCAGCTCCGCCCTAGTATGGAACCTAAGTCCCCTCCCCATCTCCTCGCAGCAGGGTGAAAAACATCTGCCTCGCTCGACCCAAAGGGGTTGCGTTGTCCATGTCTGTAAATAAATAGCACTCGGATGGATACCGGCTCACTCTTCCATGCCTGAGGAGCGTGGAGTATCAGCCCAGGAGGGGGGCGGCCAGGGGGCACGAGGCAGGGGAGACCTCTCAAATTCCATTTAGAAACATCTACCTTCGGGCAAAATATATTAGAAGGTAAAGGAGGGGGCCCCCGAGCACACCAAGCATGAGCTAGTTTCATCTCTCTCTCTCAATTGGACATCCATGAGACCCTGTAAGTCTATATTCCCTCTGACTCTCAGCACCCACCAGCCTTCTTTCCCCCATGCCCAAATGATATGACTTGCATCCCTCCCCCATCCTGGGAAACACCCACAGACCCTACTCATGGTTTACATTGCTGTGAAAAGTCCGCATAGCTGCTTATACTGTTCTCCCCTGTTAAAATACAGGGCTGTTAGTTCAGTGCTTGTAGCAGTCTCGAGTGCGCCAGATGGGAGGGGGAATAAGGCCTGGACAGCAGGGAATAGGTGCAGTGGAGGTAAGAGTGGGGGAAGAGCCCCTCACAAAGGCTTTCAGTCAGGTTTACAACCCGGGGGTTCCCTATGAAGTCATGTGTTCGCCGCTTCTTGTGGCAGGTCATCTCGAGGGGTTTCCAGAGTATCCACCTGTAGGTGCGTCGCCTTCATATCCATCCTGGTGGGGTCACCATATCTCTTCAGGAGGGTTGAAATGTCTGCCTGGAGGTTTGTGTGCGCTGATCTCCGTGATGACATGCCCGACCCCGAGGCTCCTTTTTGTGATACTGACCAGGCCGAAACCAGTAGATCCATCTCCAGCTTTTCCTTAACAAGAGGAGGGGGGGTAATCCCCTGCGAACTCAGGAACGAAGAGGCTGCCAGCAGGTCAGGAAGCACCTTGGGCCCTGCATCTGTAGAGATCTTCAGCCTTGCAGGGAATAATATCTGGGCCTTGATATCTTTAGCCCATAGCTGTTTAACAAACGGCCAGAAGGCCTTTCGAGCCTCCTGAGCTGCCATAGTATGATCATTATCTAGGGAGATCAGGGAGCCGGAATAGCTAAGCTGGCCCTTCTGCCATGCTTTTCGCAGCAGTTCCTCCTTAACTCTGTATGAGACCAACTTAGCAACAATCGAGCGGGGCCTTGCGTCTGGACTGGCAGGTTTAGGTGAAAGTGCTCTATGCGCACGCTCCATATCCATTACAAATCCAGCAGACAGCTCCAAGATATCTCGCAGGAGGGCTTGTAGAAAGGTGATCACATCGGGATATTTGTCTTCGAGGCCCTCTGGAACCCCGTAAACCCGGAGATTCTGCCTCCGACTTCTTCCCTCGAGGTCATCCAGGCGGTGGGTGAGCTCACGATCTCGTGCCAACAGGTACAATAGTAAACGATCTTGGCGGTCTGACTGCTCGGAGACCTGAACAGTGAGTACTTCAAGCTGGTCAGTTTTATGACTAATCTTATGTATTTCTGCCTTGAGGTCAGCCAAAGACTTATCAATTTTGTTAACTGTGTGGGCCGTGTGTTTGATGGTGGCCACCAGGTCTGCGCTTAGGGCTTCCTCGCGTAGATCGGCCCGAGGAGGATCAGGAAAGGCCTCAGATGAATCCGAAACATCGCCCTGCTCCTCGTGAATCCGTGCTTGGAGTTTTTGAGTTTGCGTTAGCTGGGATCTCTCCGATCGTTTTTTTTTTTTAACTTTTCGCCGGTGAAGACATCCTGATTGCGACGATTAAACTGCTTTTTAAGCCAGCTGGAGGACGGAGCTCTAAAGTTAGGCAGCCATTGTCATGCTGACGTCCTCAATCCCTAACTTGATCGGAGGAAGAGGTACCAGGGGTCAGCTTACGTAGCCAGCTAACTCCTCCCTAGTAGGCGGGACACTTCTTGAACCCACCTCTAATAATCTATTTTCCTAAAATATTCCTCAGAGAATGGCTATAAAGTCCAAAATGTCAGCAGACCTGGTACACCTTTACTAATAATCCATTATTAGTTCCTACAGTGCATCCTAAACACAGTATTCTTCATGAAAGACCTTAATTTGGGAAAAAGAGTTGACTACCGAGACTTGGTTCCTCTCCCAAAAGGGTGACAGACAGCCTAAGTCTCTATAAAGGGTACAGCTTAGGTGCTGCTGACTCCCTAGAGGACATCCACAGCACCCTGCTAAGAGGAGTCAAGTGATTGGTGAGTACAAAGGGAGAAAACGGAAACAAATGGAAACTTGCTTATTGTTTTTACTCCTTTCTTAACATTCCGTTATCACAAAGGATTTTATCATAACTTTATTTCAACTTCTCCTGATTTAGGTGAAGCACAGCTGTACATTTTAACTTTAGTACATTTTATTATTTCCGTGAGCTACACATTGTAGCAATAGAAAGCAGGCAGACACTTCTGTGGACTGAAAAACCAAAACTCCATAAGACTACCTGTCTTCCTACACACACTGGAATCCCTTATTTTTTTATTTACAGGGACTAGCTATCTTTTTCTCCTGTCTATTGAGGCCGCCTAATATGGTTTACAAAGGTGTAGTGCTTTTCATAGTAGTGAACAGAATTTACAGATATTTTACAGGTATCCTGTCTTGCAATGAATGTTTTTATTATTTGTACCTGAAAAGACAATGAGTACTCGCTAGTCTGGGTAGAAATGTAGACGGAAGGGGAATATTTCAAGAGATGCTTAGTGGGTGGCCAACCCGTTTCGGCAAATAGAGGAATAGCTTTAAGAAAGAAGAGAAATGTAAGAAAAAAAATAAAGGGGAGTGCTGTTGCATAACATTCTTTAGGGAGAGAGAAAAATAGGACCCAGACTTAACCAAATACGCATTACAGTGTTCTCAGGTAAATAAACAGGTCTTTTATCACAAGCAGAATTCTTTCCTTTGCAAAGGGGATGCTGCTGCTGGGGGAGGGGTTTTCAACTTGTGCCTACCCTTGTACTAGACACATCCAACCTGACTCCTACGTGTCAGACCTTCGCACAACATTTTTGTTGTCTCTTCACAAAGCAGGCCGCTTAGCTGGACATATGCAGAGCTCTATACCCCCAAAGCAGACAAGACTAGTCTGTTCTACCCATGGTTCTTTTTTTTTTTCCTTTCTCATTTTACCCCTTCTCATCACAACTGGACCGCTCTCTCGGAGTCCCCAAGCATCTGCCCTTCACTGAGAGGAATGAGGAGTCTGCTCCTAGAGTACACCACTCCTGTTGTCTCTAGAGACCCAGTTAACCCACCCCCCCAGGTGGGGTGAGGGAAGCTCTCCCGGTTACCTCCCGGAAGCTCAGGTGAGTGTGCACAGCGGAGTCTGCCTTCGGTTCCTCCATGAAAGTGCGGTGTGGAGGCTTGTCATCCAGACCAGCTGAGAGGTGTTTCCTTGTTCTGGTCCACCCCTGCCGACGTCTGCACTCGAGGAGGACCAATGAGACGGAGGCGTGCCTCCGCTCTGGTCCTTTGCAGATGTCAGCCCCACCCTGCCTGTCAGCTTTCCCTGTCCGTGCCCGCACTGCCCGTGGTCACCCAGGTGGTGGCGGAATTGCGGCAGGGTGAGCAACCCACCCCTCCTCGGAGAAGGAGAGCAAGCCATCGGGTGCTTATTCCTTCTCCTTCAGCCAACCCCCGGCAACCCGAATCAGTCACCGAAACGGGGTTGCCAGCGTGGTGCAAGGCGTGGCATCCAGCACCTCAATCCTCAGCTCCACCGGGCTGGTTCCCATGGTTCTTTTCTGATCATTCTCCTGTTAGTACCACACTGGACCTAGGGGTCCCAAAGGGACTGTCACTGTGGTGACGTAATACGCCATTACTTAACCATCAAGATTTCAGGGACCATATTGAGGAACTTATCCCCCAAACACTGGAAGATCAAGCTGCTTCTGACCCCTCCTTTCACTGCTGTGGAATACACTTAAAGCAGTTCTCTGTGGCCATCTCATTGTTTACTCCATGTGTTTAAAAAAAAAAGGCAATGGGAGGCTCATTTGGCCTCTATTCCCAAGGAATTAGCAGATAAGCAATTGCGGGATCAACATGGAGCCATAGATGTCCAGACGGGCATCCTTAAGCGTCAACATGAAGCACAAGAGATCTATTCATACAAGACCGAGATGGCATTTAGATACTTTAGATACAAGCGGTGCTATGACAGAGGGCCTAGGGCTACTCGCTTTTAGCCCATTGTTTGCGATGGCTGGTAGCTTCCATTATGGTAACTTCGATCTCACATCTGGTGACAGTTCGGTCCTCCTCTGAAAGACACCAAATCCTGCAGGCTTTTATCTCCATTTGTCAACAGCTATATACTAATGATCTCTCATCTGAACTGGAGAAGATCTCCACCTTTCTCACCCCTCTTGTACTTCCAGAAATGACTCGGGAACAATGTGAGGTGCTCCTTAGGCCTCCATCCCTGGGGGAAATTGTGGCAGTAATTTGCTGTCTAAAAAGTCTGGGCTCAGATGACTTTCACCTGAAATTTTTAAGGCCTTCAAGGATCTCCTCGGCCCACATTTCCATGGTTCACTGAGCTCTGTTTGGTCCGGGGGGATGTTGCCAGGGACTTGGGATTGAGTCACCATTTCTGCAATCCCAAAGTTAGGAAAAGATGAGACCCAGTGTGTCTCTTACCGACCCATCTCTGTACCGAATGTTGATAGCAGTGTGTTTAGCTAGGAGGTCAAACCACCTTCTTCCACGTGTCATCCCCTTGGACTAGATGGGCTTTGTCCCTGTAGACAGACTCAGGACAATATAAAACCAATATTGCATATAGAACAATTTCTTCTTAAAGATAAGGTGCTTTCTCTGTTCCTCAGTTTAGATGCAGAGAAGACATTTGACAGGGTCTCTTGGAGATGCCTTCTTAAGACCATCAGGGAATTTGCCCCACCGATCATTGAACTCCTATCCCATATTATTGTCATCCCAGGGCCCAAGTAAAAATAAATGGTGTACTTTCTTCCCCCATTTTCCCTCTCGAGAGGCACAAGTCAGGGCTGCCCCCTTTCCCCCTCATGTTCGCATTATAGTTAGAATCTTTGGCCCAAGGGATTCGTTTAGATCCAAAGATAAGGGGAGTACAGATAGGACAACAGCTGAATAAGCTGGCCTATTACTCAGATGATATCCTAATTTATTTAACCCATCCAGCACAATCATTACAACCCTTTATGGGACTTCCTTTCCCAGTTTGGTATGTTATGAGGATATCGGTTCAGCCTCACAAAAATGGACATCTTCTGGTTCCATTTCACCCCATTGCCCCATCTACAGGTAATCTTCCCTTTCTCTTGGAATAACACCCCCCTGAAATACCTAGGGATCCATCTAACCTCAGTCTTGACAAACCTTTTCCTGTCTAACTACTACACATTCCCTAATTCAGGGTTTGGATCGATGGAATTTGCACCTTTTCTCTTTAATACAAAGGGTGGAGGCTGTGCGCATGGTGGCACTACCTAGACTTCTTTATTTGTTCCAAATGGTACCCCCCCCCCATGGCATTTACTGCTTGGCAGAAAGAAATATCAAGACTCCTTTGGGGAGCTTCTAGCTCCAGAATCAAATACTCCACCCTTCAGATTCCAAGGCTCAAGGAGGTCTGGCACTTCCTAATCTGCCCACGGCATTTTATTGGATGGCAGGTTCCTTGAAGGCCCAGTGGAAGTCACTGGAACTTTATTCCCAAGACTTATGTCCTCTTACTCATAACGTCTTTTCTTCCCCTTGCCCGTCAGTCAAAGTCCTCATGGACAAACCATTTACTCAAACCATACTGACAGTGTAAAAGCATGCTGTCACACACAGGAACCTCAAAGCAGGATTTGCCCCCTTTACTGTATATCACATGCCGCATCCTTTACTCCAGCCACACTAGATCATATTTTTCAGCAGTGGGAGAGGCAGGACCTTCGATTCTTCTTCCAGTCTGTGGATGGAAACACTGTTCTCCCCTTCCCTGACATGACGCAACAGTATCATCTATGAACACAGGACAGGTTCTGATACGTTCAGGTATGCACATACATGTCCCCCCTCAGATGTGAAGCCTCTGAGGGGGCTTCTCAGTAACTCTACTTCTCACTCCTCCACCAAACGCTCTATTCTAGTCCTTATTCACATGCCATATCTCTCCTGTACAGGGCCTTAAAACAACTAGAAGACACAATAGTAGAACATACCAGGGTGGCATGGGAGAAGGACGTGCAGATTCCGGTACCCTGGAACAATGGGAACTGATCGTTCACATCCCATTCATGATAATTTCCTCCCAACTATGGCGGGAATTTGCATGGAAAACTTTTTCTCGATACTTTCGTATGTCCTAGACTATGGCAAAATTTCAATGTTCTCACAGGGCTAGCTGTTGGAGACAATGCAGGACTGCGAAGAAAGCCATTATTAGGCGTTGGCTGACACAATCTGTCCCTGCCATACAACAGTAGCAGGATATTGTCATAGAGTTATATAGAATGAAAGAATATCCTATTCCCTGCTGCAGCAACTCCCCTCCTTCAGTAACATGTGGAATAGCTTGATACTGTATGTAGTGCCATTGCGCTCTGACCTTGTCCCTTAAGGGGATGGATGGGTTGACTGGGGGAGAGGGAAGGGGGAGTATACCAGAATCTGGCTCACTTCTCAGAGAGGCTGTGGCATTCGGGTAGCTACTGAGTGGGGTACATCCTACTATGGGAGGAGGGAGTAATCTCCTTCCTTTCCTTTTGTAACTGGGTCTGGGCCCCTTGTGTGGCTCCTTCCCCTCGGCAGCACAGCTCAGGCTACATCAGATTTAGAATTGCTTTTCGCAACTTGTCCAGGAGGAGATTGTGAATAATAACTGGGGAGGTTCTTCTAGAGACATTAATACAGGTACATTGGTTTACTAAAGATCTCTGCGTAAAGCTAAATGATTAACACAGTACCTTGCTGATATTCTACGTTGTCCCAGGAGTAGCCTGGTTGTTATATTAGAAAACTTCTTCAATAAAAAGAAAGTTTAAAAAAAAAAAGAAAAAGTGGGGGCAATGGGTTGATTAGCCTCGAATGAATAAGGGGAGAATGAGGTGTATTGGCCTTGAGGAATGGGAGAGTTATTGGGTGAATTAGCTGTGAATGCATTTGAGGTAATGGGGTGCATTATCTTTGAAAGAGTTTAAAGGCAATAGACTGCTTCAGCCTTAAATGGGTGAGGCTGTGGGGTGCATTTGCTTTAAATGAGTGGGAGCAATGAGGCTGTATTAGCCTAGAGGAACAGAGGAGCAGTGGGTGCATATCCTTGAAGGATTGGTGGCAGTGGGGAACATTACCCTTAATGATGGGGCAGTAGGGGCAATTAGCATTGAATGAGTGCAAGGTAGAGGAGTGCCTTAACTTTAAAGGATTGGGGCAGTGGGGTGTACCATAACTTTGAAGGATTGGAGGCAATGTGGTGCCTTAGCTTTGAAGGATTGGGACAGTAGGGTGCATTAGCCGTGAATGTGTGGGGCAGTGGGGTGCATTAGCTTTGAAGGCTTAGGGGCAGAGGTGTGCATTAGCTTTAAATGATTGTGGTAGTGGGGTGCATTAACCTTGAAGGATGGGGGGTAATGGACTGCATTAACCTTGAATGTCATGGTAGTGGGATTCATAGTCTTGAATGTGTGGGGTAGCGGAATGCATTAGCTTTGAAGGATGGGCGTAGTGGGGTAAATTATCTTTGAAGGATTGGTGGCAGTGAGGTGCATTAGCTTTGAAGGATGGTGGGATGGAGGAGCATTAACCTTGAAAAAATTAAAAAATGAAAATATGTAGGATTGTATTTTAGGTGCCAGTGATTAATTGAGTGAGGTTTAGAAATCTTGGAGCTGCCTTGTTATGTGATTATAAAATACACACCTTTACTGGCAAAAAAAATATTAAGAAATAAGACGTTTGCTTTATTTTTTTTTTTTTTTTTATATATATAGAATTGAATTAATCCTTGATAGCCCAACTATGATGGAAGATCTCATTCTAGGATTGTGGATATGTTGTTCATCCACACTTACTGGCATGTCCCTTTCCCCTTTAAGGATCACTGTAAGTCTTCACACTGGCTCCTCCCACCCACCCAGGTGGTACATACCTCTGCTCCGCCCCATGACGCCAGATCTTCCTTTCCGCTGGAAGATTCAGGTTGCCTCCCTCGTTCTCTCGCATTTTGTAGGCCCTAGCTTTCAAAACCTCGGTTTTATCGAAATTAAAACTCATTCGAGTTAGCGATCGCGCCTTTGCATCTTCGATTATGGAAGAAATATCTTCCCCGGGATTTCGTCAGTGTCCTTATGGCCAGAAGATGTCACGCACCAATCCCCACCTCACGTGCATCTACTGCCTAGGTGTTGGCCATGACACCTCGTCCTGCAGCTTTTGCTTGGCCTTCCATCCCAACATTCTGGACGACCGCCTGGCACGTTTGAAATTGGGGAGACTGGAGAAAATGAACCCTCTAGTGAAGTCCAAAGAGGCTACATGGGTGGTTTCCGTGGCTGTGGGCTCCGCCGAGCAATTGGAACGCATGCAGGCGTTTGAGGAAGAAGCGGCTCGTGCAGCTGACTCTCGGAGCTTCTTTGTTCAGCTCAACCTAGTCTCCACCTTTTCGGGCTCCTTCCGGGAGTTGTGCTAATTTCTCCAACCCGGGGAGAGGCGCCTACGAGCTTGCACTCCTCCCGATCCCATAAGCGGGAGAAGGAACCGAGTAAGTCTTCATCTTGGCGAAGACGCTCTTGGGACTGAGAGAGGTCCCAGTCCCAGGAGCATCCGGTCTCCACCTCAGTCGAGATCGCTTCTTTGGCCGCTGGCTTTTCGGAACTTCTGTCGGGCCAGACCGAAGATCTGGCTGATGAGGTCGGGATTGTTATCGACCCCATCGATCCTCTGTTGCCAGCTCTGGCCGACAACTCCTTGGAAAGGACTCCGGTCCTTGTCTTCCCTGATGAGAAGACCCAGCCTGCTGGTGTTCCCATCGAGGACCTGGTTCCAGACCCCCAGAAGTCACCGGTTCTGCTGGTGTCTCTGGAGCGACCGAGTCTGCCTGCTTGATCTCGGTCGAGGTCTAGAACCTCTTCGACCAACAGACCGAGGAAGTGCCATAAGCGCTCTAAGAAGAGGTGACGCCATCGGTCATCCTCATCCTCCTCGGATGAGGAGAGGCTCCGGCGGAAATTCCGGCGCTACGAGGACCTCATGTGGCAACAGCTGATCTTGTCTGGGCACAAGCCGACACTGGCTCCCTCCCTGGCTATTACTTGGCTTTCGCCTCCTAGGCCGAAGCCGACCCCCCCCTGGAGCCAAAATCTTTGGTTCCCCTTCCCGTGCGGCAGGCAAATCCACTATTTCGGCCTAAACCGGCTTCTCCACCCATAGTGGTGGAACCAACGCCTAAGCAGCCCGTGGGAGGGGCTCCTTCGAAGGAAGACAGACCGGACTCCGAGCTCCCCCAGCGTTTATTGATAATGGTCACCCCGATGAGGGTGATTTGGGTGGCAAGCCACTGTATCTCGACTCCTTGGACTCAGACATCACTGGGCTTCACTCTCACCCTGGGGATGATGAGTCATCCGTTGGCCTAGGGATGGAGGAAGGTCCTGCCTCCTTCCAAGGGATCCTTTTGCCTCCTCTCTGAGTCCACAGGGATGTCCCTGGAACCTGTCAGGAGGTCTAAACCTCACTCTCAGGTTCTTGGCAGTAATGGGAATGCAAGGAATCACAAACACATTGCATAAGAGTAATAAACTTGTTTATTACTACCAAAAGGATAAATCACAGTTGCCCTAAGCGGTTCTTACCAAATACGAACTGGGAGCCAATGCTAAGTGTCCCCTATACCTCGAGGATTCTCCGTGTCTCTTGGGTCTCCGATTCACAAAGCGTAATGTCTTATATTATATACCTATGATACTTACTATGGTTACCGTAAGATAGAAACATTTCTAGTTACAGAGATGAGCCCTATTGGCTAAATTAGAGGTGGCTCCACAGTCCAAGATAACATTATACAGTTTTGTAGTAGTCATCACTTTGTAAAGACAAAGTAGGCTTAGTTGTACATATATCAGTGTAATAGTACAAATCACCAAAAGATGACAATGCCGACTTATATATCATCGTCATTACAAGGACACAGTTGTCCTAACATCTTATAAGCAAGAAATACATATATGTATTAGAAAGCAAAGTGTATAACAATAATATGCATACATATCCTGACATGAACTGTTATACGGTAGATGTCCTATGCCCTATATGATCTTACTTCGAGTGGGAGCTCTTGCAGCAGGCTATAACAGTTAGGACTATGCCGCAGGCACTAGGACCTTCGGGAAAACTTTTCAGCCAACAGTATACAGCAGGGACCGCCCCCGATGTTGGCCCTGCCCTGTCAGCCCTGGTACAAAAGGGGGGGGGCGGACCCAGCTCCGCCTCAGTTCTTTTCCCGGCGCGTCCCGCACACTTGAGAATAAGCCTTCATTTCCAGCTTGCTATAAACAGCTAAATTACTATATTTTTCAACCCGTTTTTGTACCGTTTTCAAAGTTTTTTCTGTGTTTTTTATACGGATGTCTTCGCAGTCGTCTGTCTCTCCAGAACCACACCAGAACAGTTCACCAGCCGGACCCGGATCCGACGTTTCAAGGCCCTGAAGGCGTTCCTTTTAGAAAAGAAGATGGATCTGCACTCCTCAGAGGGGAAGTGCAAGGAGAAGACCAAGCGCCATGGGAAAGACCGTAGTCGGTCCCAGCACCGGTCCTGGTCGTGGTCTCGTTCTCGCTCGCGGCCCTCTTCTAAGAAGGCCCATGTTTCCCCGGGCTCAGGCGAGCATCTGAAATCTTCCAAGGCCAAGGCCGGCCCATCGGGGGAGAAGCCGACCAAGCCTAAGATAACCCCGCTAAGGGTTACCACCAAGCCCTTGGAGGTAAAAGCTTCAGCCCCACCTCTCAAGGCACCAGCGCCGCCTGCTAAAGGCATGCCTCCGGTGCTGAAGGACTCTCCGGCGCCCCCCAGTGGCACCCCGTCGTCAGTCCCACCACTGACGCCGGTTGAAGGAGCGAAGGGTGCGGGCGCGGCCACAGAAGAGCTGACGTCCCCGTCTCCCAAGTCCTCCTCCCCCCCGGGCTCCCAAGAGGGCTCTCCTTCGTGGGCCGACGTCCCTTTCCGGGCCGAGCTGCTGAGATTTTCTTGAAAGACAAGCTGGAGGAGTTGTTCTCCTTTTGGTGGGAACAGGTCCAGAAGTGCCCCCCCCCCGTTGCCAGCCCTAACCCCAGTACCAGACCCGGTGGGCAAACCATAGCCTGGAGGTGAGTCTTCCCTGAGGAAGTCCTCAGAGCGGCCACCTACACCTCCATCCAGGGCTCGTTCCCACGCCCAGTCCAAAGACCACTGCTGATGTTCCAAAGACTCTGGAGACCGTTGCCGGTCCAGGTCTCACACTTTGCAGCCCTTCTTGTTCTCCTAGACGAGAGCGCTCGAGAGTCCTCTGACAGACGTCGGCCTTTGCTCCGTCACCGGTCTCGGGACCGGAGCTGGTCTTCGGATCGACGTCGGTCCCCCAGCTACCTATGACAGAGGCAGTCTGGTCATAAGGAGAGATCTGACTATTCTAGACCTAGTAGTCGATCTCCCTCTTCTTCATTGACATCTTCTTCCTCTCTCGACGTGGGGTGGTCCTCAGGAGAGAAGGACCAGTCTCGCTTGCCTCCAGACGATCCGACCTTTATGGATGTCATGAGGCATATCCAGGCCTTCAATGAGTGGGAAATGGAGGACCTGGATCCTGAGGCAAAAGGAGCTGAAACCAATGGTGGTCCCTCCTTCAGTGGACACTTTCCAGGACCTGACTCGGACTACCTGGAAGTGTCCAGCTTCCATCCTGGCTGTTCCCAAAAAATCGGACAGGCTGTATAAGGCTCCGAGGACAGAAGCCTTTTTAGCAGAGAACCCTCAGGCGGACTCTTCGGTCATCACGGCTGCCCATGACAAGTCCAGGCAGCGGAAGCACCTTAGCTCACAGCCTCCCGATCCGGAGTCTCGGTATTTGGACCAGGTGGGCAAGAAAGTTTACTCTGCCTCCACCTCCACCTGCTCCATCTGGTCCCTCAACTTCCTGACGCATATGGTCCAGTACCAGAATGCTCTGTGGGAAAGGGGACAAGAGCTACTGAGAGCCATGCCAGATTCCGAACAGAAGACAGAACTTCTGGACATTGTTAAATTGGGCTCCGACTTAGGTTCTCATGTCCTGAGAGCCTCGTACGACACTGCAGATACAGCAGCCAGGGCAGCCGCTTCCGGGATGTGCCTTCGGTGCCACGCCTGGTTAAGAGTTTCGGGTTTTCACCAGGATCTGCAGTCCGGTATCAGGGATTTGCCATTCCGGGGTACCGTGTTGTTTGGGCAAGACATGGAAGCTTTGATTTCTCATCTCCAGGAGTCGGGCAAGTCCATCTGGTCGGTCCACCAAATGTAGTGCGGTGACCAGCGATGTCAACGGAAATGGCCATTTCGCAAGCCCTCAGGTGGTCACAGTGGACAAGCCTGTGGTAATCAACAGGGTCAGAGAGGCGGCTTTCGTAGGAGAGCTAGTAACCAGCAACCTGGAGGCGCTCCTCACCGTGGGCCCAAGTCCTCCCAGGCCCCTCTGCCTACGCCCGGCTCAGCCCAATGACTCCCTTCCGCCCCCCGTTCCAAAGGAAGACTCCGGGGAGACAGTCAGGGGCCGCTTCTCCCTTCATCTCGAAGGGTGGAGGTCGATAACTGCGGACCAATGGGTCCTGGACATTATCAGGAGAGGGCACACGCTAGAGTTCACGGAGTTCCCTCCAAATACTCCACCAAAGTACTCCCGATATCCTTCTTCTCACATCCCACTGATAGAAGGAGAAATTTGGACCCTCTTGCAAAAAAAGGCAATATTGCTAGTCCCCTTGCATCAGCGTGGAAAGGGGTTTTATTCCCACTTCTTCCTGGTCCCAAAAAAGACGCAGGATCTTCGTCCCATTCTGGACCTCAGCTCTCTCAATCTCTTTATAGAGTACAAAAGGTTCAGGATGGTGACCCTTCCAGGGCTACTCCCCCTGCTGCACCAAGGAGACTGGCTCTGCTCCCTAGACATGTAAGATGTATATATACATATCGGGGTCTTCCCTCCCCACCGGACGTTTCTGAGGTTCCACTTCCAAGGGGAGCACTACCAATTCAGAGTTCTTCCGTTCGGCCTCTCCTCCACTCCGCGAGTCTTTACAAAATGCTTGGCAGCGGTGGCTGCAGCTCTAAGGCGCATGGCGCAATACGTTTTCTCTTACCGTGACGATTGGCTGCTTACGGCCCCGTCCAGGTCAAGCCTACTTCATGCCCTTGGAGACACCTATACTCTGTTCTGAGAGCTGGGGATCACCCTGAACCTTCAGAAATCGTCCCTCGAGCCCTGTCAAAGACTCATCTTCATTGGAGCGGTTCTGGATTCTATCCAGGGCATGGCTTTCCTACCCCTGGACAGGGGCGATCGCCTGCAAGAGATTGCCGAATGGATCTCAGTAACTCCTCAAGTTCCAGCACGGAACTTCCTCAGGCTACTGGGGCACATGGGGACGGCCATTCCAGTCACTCCTCTGGCCCGCCTCCACAGGCGGGTCCCACGCTGGATGCTCAGGGTACAGTGGGACCAGGGCTATGACGATCTAGACTTTCTGGTCAGGATCACCGAGCCAGTCAGGAGAACTTTGCTTTGGTGGATGGATCCCCGGAATTTGGAAAAAGGGGTCGGGTTTCGTCCGGAGCCACCAGGTCAGACTCTTACAACAGATGCTTGGATCTGGGATGGGGAGCACCTTGAGTGCTCATCAAGCATAAGGGGTTTGGACGCCCGAGGAGTGATCTCTCCATATCAATGTATTGGAGATGCGAGCGGTTCTCTATGCCTTACAGGCTTTTCAAGAGGACCTGGTGCCGGGCTCTCTTCTAATTCAGACAGACAATATGGCGGTCGTCTTCTACATCAACAAGCAAGGGGGTATTCATTCGTATCCTCTTTGCAGGGAGGCAATGAGAGTCTGGCAGTGGGCACTGGAGCAGCACATTCTGCTGTCCGCAGTGCACATTCCAGGCATCCTGAACAATCTGGCTGACAGCTTAAGCAGGTCTTGTTCCAGAGCGCACGAGTGGGAGCTGTTACAGTCCGTAGCAGATCAGCTCTTCGACAAGTGGGGTCATCCAGAGCTAGACCTCTGCGTCACCATGCAATGCCAAACTGCCAACTTTTTGCTCGCGAGAGCACGTGCCTGGAGTTTTCTGGCCAGTCGCGTTATCCCTTTGCTGGGCAGGGAGGTTTCTCTATGCCTTCCTGCCCTTCCCTTCCCTCTCATTCAAAGAGTCCTGCTGAAGTTACAGGCAGAAGGGGCTCGAATGATTGTAGTAGCCTCCCGATGGCCTCGGCAGATTTGGTTCCCACTCCTACAGTGGTTATCCACAGAACCTCCAACTCCGCTGCCCATATGCTCGCAATTGCTATCCCAGGAACAGGGGTTGCTGGTCCATTCAGATCCCCATTCCTTACATCTGCATACTTGGCTCCTTCAGACGTAGCTCAACAGAGAAACGGGGTTTCCCCGGAGGTGGCGGCAGTCCCAGTGTCGGTGAGGAAGCCCTCCACCCGTTCCGCCTATGCTATGAAATGGAAGCAGTTTTGTTTATGGGCCTCGTCACAGCATTTGGACCCTGTCACCTGTCCAGTGAACTCAGCGTTACAGTACCTCCTCTCCTTGTACCATCATGGCCTGAGTTACTCCTCCATTGAGGTGCACATGTGGGCTGTCTCTGCCTATCATGCTCTGATTGGAGACAAGGCGTTAGCACAGTTGGATGTAACCCGCACCTTTCTGAGAGGAATTTTGCACACGAGACCTCCCATTAGGGATCCTATCCCACCCTGGGATCTCCTTTTTGTGTTGGGGAAGCTCACCCTCCCTCTCTTTGAGCCGGCAGCGGATTGTGAGCTGCGTTTTCTTTCCTGGAAGGTGTGTTTTTTGGTTGTTATTACCTCAGCTCGAAGAGTTTCTGAGCTTCAGGCTCTGATGTGTAAAGAGCCGTATTTGGTTTTTCACAGGGAAAAGATTTCCCTTAGAACAAATCCTAAGTTTCTTCCGAAAGTGGTCTCAGAGTTGACTCTCAACCAGTCGGTTGACCTTCCAGTCTATTTTCCTTCCCCATCTAATAGAGGGGAAGCTCTCCTTCACACATTGGATGTCCACAGGACTTTGAGGTATTACCTCAAAAGGACGACTACGCACCGTCAGTCGGAGCAACTCTTTGTGGCCTTTGCACCACAATGCTTGGGCAAACTGATGACCAAGCAGACGATTTCGAAGTGTATCATCCACTGCGTATCCTTCCACTGTGAAAAGCACAATAAACCCCTGCCGGGTCCGGTCAGGGGTCACTCCACCAGGGGAGTGTCTGCTTCTTTTGCCACCCTGGGAAATGTCTCTATAAGGCCGCTACCTGGAATTCGGTGCATACCTTTGTCAAGCATTACAGCTTGGATATCATCTCCAGACGCCGTGCTGGTTTTGGTCTAGCTGTTTTGCAGGGACTTTTGTCCTAGGCCTCTGGAGTCAGTATATTCCACCTCCAAGGGTCAACTACCTCTTTGGCGTGGGACAGCTTGGTATTCAGTCCTAACTGTTATAGCCTGTTGCAAGAGCTCCCACTCGAAGTAAGATAGTGCAGTTATGTAAGAACTTACCGTAACAGTAGATCTTTGAGAGGAGCTCTTGCAGCAGGTGTTACTTTCCCACCTGCCTTCCCCCTCGAGGTGTGCAGATCTTCATCTACATCTTCGAGTGCTTCATCTCCTTCTCTTGTCAGGGCTTGTTCACGGGCCTTGGCGGAACTGAGGTGGAGCTGGGTCCGCCTCCTTTTGTACCAGGGCTGATGTCGGGGCGGGGCCGATGTCGGGGGTGGTCCCTGCTGTATACTGCTGGCTGAAAAGTTTTCCGGAGGGTCCTAGTGCCTGCGGCATAGTCCTAACTGTTATAGCCTGCTGCAAGAGCTCCTCTCGAAGATCTACTGTTACAGTAAGTTCTTACATAACTGTACTTTAGTATGACATATACCTAAGTGCTAGCTGTCTACAGTGTACCTCTGGGGGTATCAGTAAGGGTGCAGGGACCTTGTGTAACATTCCCCCCCACCCCTTGTTGCCTCTCAGGGCAATACAGCAGAAGTAGGGATATAGAGAGAGAGAAGGTGTCATTTACAAACCCGACTCGCGAGCCTTGTAAAGGAACTCCAGCTGCTCACGGTGTTGATGCAGTGTGCGCCGTAGGCAGCAAAGCATAATAATAAGAAAGAATATCAAAAATGCTTGTATAATAAAACCTTTAAATGTTAATTTCTAACCAAGTGTTAGTTAATGCACTGTTCATATCACCATCATTAATAAGTGCAAGGACAGCTTCGTTAGCTTTAGTGATATTATTGCTGATTTGGATGAGATGAGTATCTTTCCTCTCTAAAAGTGATTTTAACGTCGGTGTAAGAGGGTCAATGTGTACATTAAAATACGGTAAATACTCAGATAGGGTGAGCAAATGATCAGGGTTACCATCAATGATATCAGTGTCCATAAGAGGGACGGGTGTTATAACGGTATGTCCAATAACTGCTTTTTGATGAGGGACAAAGCAAAAATTAGAGTTATCAATAACACATGTTTGAATTCCGTATACATAAGACTTTATATTAGTCACAACACAGTACTTCCCATCAGAATTATATTGCATTTTAACAGTGGGAAGTCTCCACTTTTGCAGCTGTACCAGACAGGTGTAGGTAGTCTTCGAAATCCGTGTCGACAGGCGATGAACCTCCTCTTGATAAGATTGGTAGAGCTTGTCTGGAGCCAATGTTGAGTCCAAAAAGTCTGTGCCATTGGTGCTGATGTCATCGTCCATAGAAAAGGACCAATCAATACTGTCGGGAGAATAACCACATACAGGTTTAATAACATCAAATACATCACATCGACACAAGTAAATGTATTGCTTCTTTGCACAGCAATCTGTGTGTGGGGCGACCCAGGTGTCCAGGAAAGGATGGAAGACCAGTAGAGGAGGCAAGTTGAGGCATTCTCTGTAGATATCTTCGAGGTGTCCGACTGAATGTATGGTTGCAAGTTTGTCAAATAGAGCTGTAGTGGGATCAGAACATGGTAAAGAGACAGTAAAAGAAACGAACATTGTATCCTTAATAGAACATTTCTTAGATGTAAAACATGGACCAGTGTTGGGGTGCCTGGTCACAAAATCCAAATTCCTAGCTGTGGAAAGTGGAATGGTAAGAGTTGTTGCATACACATTGCAATACAGCTAGGAGTTTTACACCGTGGACAATACCATTTAGAAATAAGTCCATCATGAATGATACCAGGGATCTTTCCGGATTGTAGATCGCGGAAAAAATTATTGATGGTAGTGATACTATATGAGCCATAAACTGAGCACAAGATTTCACGGGCAATGTATTGTCTATCTGCTTCTTTGTTATTTTGTGCAATGAGAACATTAATCTTATCTGTAGAATCTGTAAATGCCTTAGCAATGTCGTGCATATTGTATACAGTGTATCTGTCTTCCTGACTAAGGCCATCCACACCATGCAATAATGGGGGTATTATATCATTTGCCAAACCAGTTTGTAATTTTGCCGAATGTGATTTGATAGCAACGTCAGCCTTATTCCAAATAGACATAGCTGTACCAAAAAGACATGTGACGGTGCTTGTGGCACCTGTGACATCAGAGCTATCAACCTCACGGATATTACGTTTGTGACTTTGATCATCAGGATTAGGTTTCCTCCTGAAATTGCCTCTATGCTCGGTGGTGTGTACTCTGGCAATAGGGTCTTGAGTACGAATCTGAAAAGCTGCTAAACTGTCAAGCAATAAAGTACTATAAAATGCTGAAGTGTTAGTAGTGTGATACATACCAAATTCTTTCATATTCCAATAAGTTAAATTGAACAAAACAGGTATATGCATAAATTGTAAGTTATTAATAAGTGTACCAGGTAAGGCACTGACTGTTAGACCATTACAGGGACCAGGTGTATGTTTTGGACATTCCAAAAGCTTTTTATCAGTCAGGGGTAACACAGAAAGATGCATGGCAGCAGAGACCATGTTGTGTACAGCACAGAATTTCCTGGCAGAGTCTTTAGACAAGGAACTACAATATGAGGGATCAGTCAAGGCAGTGATATTGTATAAACCAGAATGTCTGAGAGCAGTCTGGAGCAAGGACAGCGAACCATTAGGGGATAATTTTTGCATTAGGTCAGCCGTGGAAAGTTCCCTTGGAAAGCTTGGCCACAGAGAGAATTTGTCCTTGTGATGTGGTTTGCCACTCAATTTGTAGGGTAGATTTATCAGGAGCAACAATCGAGGCAGTGAGGTAGGCATCAAAACCTTCCTGGACAGCAATAAAATTGTTGGGTATATTGATAGAAATGCCCTCTGGGGCAGATGTTGGAGGATCAAGATGAGGAAGGAGGTGCTGAGGTGCTTTACCGTGCCTTGGATGCAGGGGATAACTCCTGAGATGAGGAGAAAGTGGAACAAGATAGCCATCTTTTCAGAGTACCTGAAAAGGAAAACCAGGGTGAAGAAAAGTAATTGTACTCCTTTATACAATTTCAGCTGGTTTGCATGTAACCATTTGTCAGTCAGTTGGTTGTTGTGCATAGTGTAACCTGATAGACTGCCAGACTGAGCTTATTGACAATGGGGTAGGGGCCTTCCCACTTATTGGAGAAGGAGTGTGTGGGATGTGCAAATCTGAGAACCATTACCTGATCTCCAACTTGCCAATCCACTTCTTGTGCGTGTTTGTCAAACTGTATTTTGGACTGTTGCTGGGCCTTGCCCATGCAGTTAGCAGCATACAAGTGTGTGTGTGTGAGGTCTTATCTGAGTTTTCCCACATGTTGGTCTACAGACACACGGTCTGCTGTGGGGGAATGCAGGTCAAACAACAAGTGTTCAAGTAATCTCATCTGTCTGCCAGTCATCACCTCAAATCGTGTCAACTGGGTGGTGGCTGAGGGTGTGTCCCTGATTGCTATAAGGAGTAATGGCAATAGGGAATCCCAGGTCTTGGGATTGTTCTCAATGAATTTGTAATGCATTTGCTTATTCTGTCTGTTGGCTCTTTCTACTTGACCTGAAGATTGTGGGTGGTAAGGTATGTGTAATTTTTGGTGAACTCCAAGGAGTTCAAGTATTTCTTTCATCAACTCGCCTGTAAAACTTGTTCCTTTGTCAGAGTCTACCTTGAGAGGTAGGCCCCACCTAGAGAAGATCTGTTCCACCAGGATTTTGGCAGTGGTTTTAGCAGTACATGTCTTAGTGGGGAAAGCTTCCACCCACTTAGAGAAAAGATCAGTTACCACAAGGGCATACTTGTTATTCCTGCTGGTATTGGTCAATGGGCCAATAATATCAATCTGTATGGCATGCCAAGGGCTAGAGTGCCTTTGTGGTAGTAGTTTGGCATTTCGTTTGGTGGTGATAGAATTGTTTTGCACACAAACAAGACAGTTATCTATGTACTGTTTGACATCCTTGATGACACCAGGCAGTGGTCTTAAGTCTTTGGAGGGTGTTTTCTACTCCCTGGTGTCCACCAGTAGGGGTGTCATGCACTTGGTGTAAAAATTTGGACCTGAGGTGCCTGGGAACCACCCACAATTTAGTGGGGGTATCATCTGGCTGTTACCAGATGAGCTTGTCATCTGGGGACACGTGTAACTTACCTTCATGCCTCTGGTACAGGTTGTGTGTAGGTAAATTTTGTTCAGTGCTCGTGTCAAGGAATCTGAACACATCTTTGAGTTCAGAGTCTGCATGCTGGGCTGACAACAGGTCCAAGGGGGAAAAGGGTTTGGGCTTCTTTTTGACTGCTGCAATGTGTACAGCTGCTCTGGCTTCTGGATGATCCATCATCCAGGTATGTCCCCCTCGGGCCCCTTCCTTGGCAAGGGTGTCCACAGTATCACTGAAGGCATAATAGGGGTCTTGTATGGAGTGAGCTTTAACTTTGTTTACTTAGAGTTTGTGTTCAAACTTCTGTGCCAGTGAATGTATGTATATTACCAGTTCTTTGTGTTTCACTGGACTGCCATCAGAGGAGAGGAAGGAGTTCTTCTGCCAGAAAGAGAGAAATTCTTTAAGATGACAACAAAACCCAGTTAGAGAATGTAAAGATGATGGTATCTTCGGTCCCATGCTGAATGAACTCGAGGGCACTGGCCACTGTTGCCACCTCAGCATGTTGTGATGATGCCACACTGCATGCTTAGAAATTTTAACAGTGTTACCATAAGGATAAATCACCAGAATACCCATCCCTGCAATTTGTTCTCCCTGGTAATAGGAAGCTGAACCATCTGTAAATATATGACACAATGAGGTGATGTCAAGTATTTGTGGCGTGGCAGGGAGGAAAGGACCTGGATCTGGAAGATCAGGTGGTTGCAATGTACAGGCATGGAGTTCTCTTTGGAAAAGGAGGCCATGCACTGGCATGGATGGCATTTTGGTTGGGTGGACCTGGATATGTCTATCTTGGAGAAGAAGTGACCAGTGTGTCAGCCTGGTATTAGAGACTGACCCATCCTTCACTCTGTCTGATAGCAGAAAGGTAGTTGGGGCGTGGTTTGTGTTGATAATCAGTGGAGAGTACCCAATGATATACAAGAAGTGCTTGACAGCCCAGTAGGTAGCTAGAAGGTTCCTTTCACAAAGGCTGTACTTCTGTTCCACTGGGGTCAAGAGCTGTGATGCATATGCAGTGGATCTCAAAGTGCCATGAA
Source organism: Neoceratodus forsteri (assembly GCA_016271365.2). Taxonomy (NCBI): domain Eukaryota; kingdom Metazoa; phylum Chordata; order Ceratodontiformes; family Ceratodontidae; genus Neoceratodus; species Neoceratodus forsteri. The sequence goes on along the minus strand of JADMNL010000024.1, from coordinate 252,005,475 downwards.
CCTTCTGGGCCAACACTGCTGACATAGCTATGTCAGAGGTGGCACATTCCAGATGTAATGGCAAGGCTGGATTGGGGTTGACCAGAGCTGGAACTGAGGCAAAGGCCTGTTTCAGTGACGTCACAGCCTGGGTGTGATTAGGGCCCCAATTCCACGGAATGTCCTTTTTCAGTAATTCATACAGAGGAGCAGCCTTCTGGGCAAAATCACAAATAAAATCTCTGGAAGAGTTTACCATACCTAGAAATCTCATAAGAGTAGCCACACTGGTTGGTAATGGCAGATCTTGCAGTCCTTGTATCTTCTTCCATGTAGGGCTTTGGCCTTGATCAGTAATTCTCAGGCCCAGAAAGAGTACCTCTTTCTGACATAGTTGTGCTTTTGCAGGGTTACATTTGAGGCCTGCGCTTTGAATGAGGGTCAGTAGTTTGTCCAAGAGATCCAAGTGTTGTCCTGCGTGGCTGTTGCCAACAACAGGTCATCCACATACTGCAAGAGACACTGGGGAGTAGAGAAACCCTCAAGGGCGTCCATCATGTGTAGATGGAACAGGGACGGGCTGTTATGGAATCCTTGTGGTAAGCAGGTCCATGTGTACTGTCTACCCTCAAAGGTGAAAGCAAACTTATATTGACTTTTGGGGGCCGATGGCAGTGACCAGAAACCATTGGAGATGTCCAGGGCACTGAACCATTTTTGGTCTGGGGTCAAGAGTCGCAGCACATCAGGTGCCGACACCACAGTTGGGGCACAACTAGGGGTGACATGATTCAGTCTCCTTTAGCCAACAGTAAGTCTCCAGGCACCTGTGGGTTTCTTCACAGGCCACACTGGGGAATTGGCGGTAGAGACACATGCCCTAATTACACCTTGTTTGAGGAGTGATTTTATTGTTTCCCTAAGAGAGGGCAAGGCCTTTGGTGGAAAAGGATATTGCCTTTGCCTCTCATGTGCTGGGCCTGTCACTTCTATGACAGTGTGTATTCTGCTTATTGGTGGCAAATGCTTCCAAATGCCTTTGTAGAATTGAGAGGAGCTTTGGGAAAAGCTCATGGTTCTTGAACAGATCTATGATGTCATGCTCTTTATTATTGGCAGATATCGTTGCCACCACATGTGAATCAGGAATCATGATGGTATGATATTGACCCTGAATCTGTAACAGTAACATGTTGGCTAGATCCACCACACAGCCGTGTGGTGCTAGAAAGTCCATTCCAATTATACTAGTATGGTCGTGTAATACCATTAGCTGGAAGGTGTGATAGGCCTTCAAGTGTCCTAACTCTACAGGTAGTGGTAGAGAACGGTATGCAGGCAATCTAGTTCCATCTACTTCTGACATGTTGGTCCTCTGTCTGGTGGACCAATGGGAAGTCTCTGGCTGGTCATCATGTAATACAGACACAGCCGCGCTTGTATCCAGTAGTACTATCAATAGGGGGCCCCCCCGACCTCGGCCTCAGTGCAGGGCCTTCCGTTTGCATCCAAGACCAGCTTGTTTACAATACGGACTGGGGCCTGTAATTGTCAATCTGTACCTGCAGAAGCATGGAGGGATTGGGTCTGGCTCCTTTGAACCATCTCACCATGCTGCACCGATGCTATATAGGGAGCCACTTCTGGGTTCAGGCCTGTATGGGCCTGAGGGCCTGTACTTCCGATATCTCCATGGCCTGTCCTCCCGGTTCTATGGCAGCAAGGGCCTGAGTGGGAACAGCATCCGCTACAGAGTGCACTTGCCCCAGAAGTTCTCCGCACTTCCGATTCTCTTCGGCTATCTCCCTATATGTAGGGCCTGATCTTTGTTGTTTATCCTTGTTGTTCTTATGGTGCTTCTTATTCTTATGGTAATTTCGGTTCCCACCCCATTGTTGCTGCTGCTGTTGTGGTTGTTGGGCCTGCTGGGAGTGTTGGTTGTTTGTGGGGAGGGGCAGTTTCTCATGGGCCTGCCCTTCCACCGTGTAGTGCGTCATGGTCTCCTGAGTAGTCTCCACGGCAGCTACCTTTTTGGAACCAGAGCCCAGATCACGGATGTAGAGTTGATAAACTCTCTTGGTTTTCCGAAGAATGTCAGCAAACCTCTCCGTGGTTGTCCGCGCCCCCACTAGAAATTCCTTCCGAAGGTGGTGTCAGAGTTTCACCTTAACCAGGTGTTGACTCTACCGGTATACTACCCTAATTACACCTCGAAGGCAGAGTATAGGCTCCATACCTTGGACCTGAGACGTGCTCTCTCCTATTACAAGAAGAGGACAGGGGAAATTCAGGGAGAGGCTTGCCAGCTGTTTGTCACCTATGCTGAAGCCGCTTCTGGCAGACCTGTAGCGAAGTGGACTATTGCATGATGGATTACATCATGCATAGGTCTGTGCTATGAGTTGGCGGGCAAGGAGCCTCCAGAGAGATAAGAGCTCATTCTACCCGCCATACTGCTGCATCGGTGTCTGCTTCCGGGGACATCCCTATCCAGGAAATCTGCCGGGCTGCTACCGGAAGTCAGCAAACACCTTCATCACCCACTGCCACATCGACCTTGAGTCACGCCAGGATGCTGGTTTTGGGGCCTCAGTTCTCCAATCTCTGTTCCCTAAGTAGGGGGTGTGCGCCTTGTCTCCCTCCTCCCGGAGAACTGCTAGGAGTCTGCCAATAAGTGTGGATGAACAACATATCCACGATCCTAGAAGAACAGGTTACTCACCTGTAACAGTAGTTCTAGGAGTGGTATATGGTCATCCACATGGACCCACCCGACCTCCCTGGCTGCGGACGTGCAACACCTGGCTTCCAGCGGGCTAAGATCTGGTGTCATGGGGCGGAGCCGAGGTATATACCACCTGGGTCGGTGGGAGGAGCCAGCCTTGAAGACTTCCGGTGATCAATAAAGGGGAAAGGGACATGTCAGTAAGTGTGGATGAACAACATATACCACTCCTAGAACTACTGTTACAGGTGAGTAACCTGTTCTTTTCAGTCAGGTTCTGCTTTTTCCGGAATTTTACAGATGGATGGGACGGAAGCACTGGAAGGTCAGGGGACTTGTTTAAGGTCTGGCAGTGAGCCAGTGACTGTGGTGGGCCTCGAACTGGGATCTCCTTAATGATTATTTGCAATTTAAAATATATGGGCCCCATATTCAAAGGGTAATGGTGGCATGAATATGGTTAGTGCCGGCGCTCCAGACAGGGCCCTATTCATAGGCCCCCAGAGCGCTGCCCAAACCCTGCAGTGCCAAGGGGCTACCCGTACCGCTGCACCTATGCAAATAAAGGGGGCCCTCATGCATACTGGTGCAGCAGTAAATTCAAAGGTTTACAGCAGTGCTAAACAGCCCCAGAGCAGCGCTGTTTACTGTCGCTGAAAACCACGTCTTATCTGGGTGCTGAGCACACGTCCTCACCCCCCAATGGCAGGAAGCTGTACTGTAGCTGCCTGCCCCTGTGGCAGGCAGGTTTCCCCCTCACCCCAATCACCCATCTGGCATAGTATAGGTGTATATCCCTGGTGGTTTAATGGTCCCCCCACCCCCGGAACACCCACCCCATGTGTATACAATTTAGCCCTGGTAGTCTAGTGGTCTCTTCACCACCAGAACACCCATCCTGTATGTATACAAAATAGCTCTGGTATTCTAGTGGTCCCCCCACCCCTGGAACACCCATCTTGTGTGTAGACAGTATAGTCCTGGTAGTCTTGTGGTCTCCCTCCACTCCCTGATCACCCTTCCTGCCTTTTAAATGTATATCCCTGGTAGTCTAGTGGCCCCTCCACCCCCTGAGTGATCACTGACCCACACCCCCTTCACTCCGATAGCCACTCATCATCACTAGTAGATCTGGTGCAGTGCACCGGCCAGCACAGGCCTCCACGCACCTTCATGGCCAGCTGCCTTCTAATAGTCATGGAGCAGGATCACGTATGTGATCCGTCGGAGGCATGAGGGGCCACTAGACTACCAGGGATATGCATTTAAAAGGCAGTAAGGGTGATCGAGCGGTGGGGGGACCACTAAACCCCCAGGGATGTACTTTTAAAAGGCAGGAAGGGGTGGACCACTAGGGCTATACTGTATACACATGGGATGGGTGTTCAGGGGGCGGGGGAACACTAGACTAATAATAATAATATTAATATTTTTATTTTTAAGGTGCCTTTCAAAAACCAAGGCACCACACAAGATACAATCAGACAAATCAAAATAAAACAATTTTAAAACCAAACCGACATCAGTATACCATTACAATCAACTAATCACTTCCATAAGCCTGGTGCCATAAATAGGTCTTTAAGGCTGATTTAAAACTTTCCACAGTTGGGCACTCCCCGTAACCGACGTGGTAGAGAATTCCGTAATGTGGGAGCCGCGAACATAAAAGATCTGGCTTCTGAAGATTTCAAACGCACCTAAGGAGTCTCTAGCAACCCCTCGCTGGCTGAGCAAAGCGATCGCCCAGGGCAGTAGGGGCCAGCAGCTCTTTCAGGCAGTCTGGGCTCAGTCCGTGTAGGGCCTTAAAAGTCAGCAAGCCAACTTTGAAGGTGATCTGCCACTGAACTGGCAGCCAGTGCAGTTCGCACAGCACCGGTGTAATATGACAGGACTGGGAAGATCCCATCAATAGCCAAGCTGCTGCGTTCTGCACCAGCTGCAGGCAGCGGATTTCCACCCCTGGAAGCCCTAGGTATAGGGAATTGCAGTAATCTAAGCGAGAGGACACAAAGGCGTGAACCAAAACAGGAAGGTCGCTGTACAGAACCAGATGCTTAATCCTGGAGATATTCCTTAGATGGTAAAAGGAAGATTTGACAACAGCCGACACCTGCTATTGCAGGTTCAGCCCTTTGTCAAAAATCACCCCCAGGTTTCACACCTGGTTAGAAGTTGGGAGGGGGACTCCCCCGAGAACAAGTCCAGAGGGTGACCTGCTACCCAAACCTCCTGTCCAGCGACCAGGTTCCACAACCATCACCTCAGTCTTGCCAGAGTTCAACTTTAGACAGCTCATATCCATCCACTCCTGGGTTTCTTTGAGACAGTTGTTAAAGACCGAGAGAGCACTACCCTGGTCAGGTGCAAAAGAAAGGTAGAGCTGGGTATCATCGGCAGAACAATGAAACCACAGCCCATACCTCCTTACAATGTCACCGAGGGGTAACATGTACACTGCAAACAACATGGGCGACAAAACCGAACCCTGAGGAACCCCACAAGACAGAGACATTGGATCTGAAGAAAAAACGAGTTCTTCCAGTGAGGAATGACGTAAACCACCTGTGGACAGATCCGGTTATTCCACAGATGTACCTCAGACGGCTAAGTAACAGCCCGTGGTCCATGGTGTCAAATGCTGATGATAGATCCAGAAGAACCAGGATGGAATGGTTCTTCCGATCTCTCGCCATCAGGAGATCATTGAGCACCCGAACCAACGCTGTCTCAGTACTATGTCTCTTCTGAAAACAGGACTGGAGGGGCGCATAGATGTCATGGATGGTTAAATGGTCCTCCAGTTGCGCTGCCACTACTTTTTCAATCACCTTCCTTAAAAAAGGGAGGTTTGAGATTGGCCTTTAGTTAGCGTGGCAGTTTTGGTCCAAAGTAGCTTTCTTCAAGAGTGGTATCATGACTGCTTCTTTCAGAGAGTTAGGAAACTTCCCAGATTCCAAGGAGCACCAAACTATCTGTGCTAGGACCGGACTGATAACATCAAGACAACCCAGTACCAGGGAAGTTGGTCCAGTGTCCATTTCATTTCATTTAGTTGTTTAACCAGGAGTAGCACACTAAGCTGAAAGCTTTTTTTACAGGTACGACCTGGGAGCACAGAGAAGTTAAGTGACTTGCTCAGGGTCACACAGTATGCATGTGGAAGTTGTGGGATTCAAACCCAGGTCTGGTCTGCTGGATGTCACCAGATTTGCAGCTCAGAGCCTTAAACCACTGCGCTATATGGCCTCCCAAACCCACAAACTACAGCATGTAGGGCACACATCCTGGATGATCCGCATGACATCCATGAAGTCAGGGCGGCTGAAGGTACTCCAGGAAAACCGAGGGGCAGTGACCTCATGCTGATCACAAGCAACACCCAGAGAGAGCGCTGGTTGGAGCCCTGCCCTGATGTCGGCCACCTTATCAGCAAAGAGACGAGCAAGGTCATCGCACTCTGTTTGCAAAAACGCTTTCCGAACCTGGAGACAGGATGGGTTGCACAGTCTGTCCACAGTACGGAATAGCTGAGTTGGTCAGTTCTGTGCTGCCACAATCTCCCTGGACAGGAACTCTGCCTTCATACGGGTGATTGTGGATTGATAGACTTGATAATGGTCCATCCGTCTAAGGCAGTCAGCATCAAGGGCAGATTTCCGCCAGCGACATTCTAACCTTCGTCCTTGTCGCCGCATCTCCCTCAAAACCCCATCAAACCAAGGGGATTGAGGGCGAAGGGAGAGAGGACGAACTAGGATGAACAATCACATCCAGCGCCCGAGATGGCCATGTTATAAGCCATACGAGGTCTCTGGTCACTGCTTGCCACAGAGGAGGATGATGGGTCAGGGCCTGCCAGATGGGCTCTGAGAACTTATGTCTCGTAAAGGGCGGTATCTGACCATCTCCACAGGGGAGACGTACTAGGGGACTACCAGGGCATGTTCGTTGTGGTGCAGGGGTCCTCTGGGCACATGCAAGTGAGCTCATAATGGGCATGCAGATGGCCCCATAATGCCTTGCATACTCAGTGAACTTATTTGCATGTTCGGGCTAAATCTGGCCCGCAGGAGGCCTGGAGCTGTCCTGTGTTGGGCAGCACTATATCTAATGGGGCATATGCAGCCTTGGTCCATGTCAGCGCAGCTCATATCCACTTAACACTGTGTCAGCATGGCCAAGTATTCAGTCAGCACTGCACCATCGACGAGCAGTAACTGGCTGAATATTGTTCAGAGCCAGCTGTGCACTATTGCAAGCGCAGTGCAACAGGCTGTGCTGTGATTGTGCCAGGCTCTGAATATGGGGCCCCTGTTGTTTTGTCTTTCCTGATAAGAAGTACTAACCATTTTTTTTCCATAATACTTTTTATTGAAATTTTAAATTTTTTCCATTAAAAAACTTTACATTTATGGACAACATTTGTAGTTGTGAACAGCTACTTAACGGTAGGATAAACAGTATAACTCTCAGAATAGTTACTTAGAATAATATGATTGAGCAGCACATACAATAATCCTAACCAATAAATTAAACTGAGGTCAATTGGGTTACCCATTACTTATTCAAAGACTTCTAATACAGTCAAATGACACACAGCTAGACCAAAACGAATAGAAGAAAGCAATATACAGAACTATATGACCATCAAATGTGTTCTACTCTAGATCATCTCCCAGAAGGGCGACCAGATTCTGTGTGAGATACCTAATTTATTAGACAGGGAATAACAAATTATTTCATTGTTAAATAAACCCTCTGACTGTACAATTCACTAATAGTGGGAGACAAAGTGGTTTTCCATTTTTACAGAATGAGCCGTTACCAAGGGATGCATACAAAATCTAAGTTTCCTGATAGCTATCTAGGTTCAGCAATTCTGGAAATATTCCTAAAATAAAAATGAGTGATGATAATGGAATGGGGTGCCCTATAACATTGTTACAAATAGTTTGGACATTCTTCCAAATTTCCTCCAATAGAGCACAGTCCTGCAACATAGGTGCTAGCCCTGCATTGTGTTGTGTACATCTCCAACAATTACCATTGTTTGAGTACCCTGTTGCATGCAGTTTGTCAGGACTGTAATAGTATCCATGCAGAATCTTAAATTGGATTAGCCTACTTTGAAGTTCTTTGTAGTTCTTGCTGGCTAACTTCCATGTCATGTCCCACACCTTGTTAGTTATGTTGAGGCCCAGGTCTTCTTCCCATTTCCTTTTGGCTTTAGTGGTCAGACAAGAAGTGGTTAAACTGCTGGTCAGTGCTTTATAAATTATCCCTGCCCCCTTTTTAAGTAACAATATGTATATTAGTTGATACCATTCCTCACATATTGGTAGATAATCATTGTTTTGGATATCGGATCTCTTAAGAATGTCCCTCAACTGTAAATAATAGTGGAATTGGTGTCCCTGAATGTTGTATTTCTCCTTAAGGTCCTGAAATGAGCACATAACTGTTCTTTGTGTCTACTAAGTGGGACAGCCTAGTAATGCCTCGTTTGGACCATTCTGTATTTAAGTATCCTTGTTTCCCACCAGTCAGCCTCTTGTTATTCCAGATTGGCATTAAGTCTAAAGGGGACCAGTTGGGGTTAATAATACCATTAACTTTTCTAAGCTTCAACACAGGGCCTAAAAGAAACAAGCATTTGTCAATGCCGAATGTTTGCTTGCTGGCATTGGCATTGGTAGTGTAGAAGTTACAGAGCTGCATAATAGGAATGGCAGCAAAGTATTGAACTGAAGCCAACCCCACCACCACCCTGCAGAGAGTGACAGGCATTGGGGTGTGTCTTTGGGTCGTCAGGCATAACGGCCACGCCATTTCACCACACCCTACCCTGCTGACACTGACAAGTGTCACGGTGTGCCTTGGGGTCTTTGGCCCTTGTGTGCACCCCATTCCATCAGGAAATACGGTGAGATGGGTGCAGTATAGGAGAATGGGTGACGTTGGGCCTGAAGAGTCCGAGAGCACACCTTGATGCCCTCACTGGCTGCAGGGTGTGGGTGGGGTGGAATGGTATGAGCATTACAGGCAAGAATCCCAAGTCACACCCCTGATGTCTGTCATTCTCTACAGGGTGGGGCGTTATGGTCGGAAACCCTAATGCCTCAGGCATTCGTTGGTATTTTCACTCCAAATTTTCAACATGGTTTTTTTGTGACCCCCCCCCACCTCATGAACATTGGCAATATCAGTTTGTTAGCCGAAAACTGCTTTTGCATAGTGACTACTGCATTTGGCACCACAAGTGCAAAAACACATTCCGAACAGGATGTGAAAAATGACAGCGGTACTGTTCATGGGGAGGTGTAAAAAATGGCAATGTTGAAAATCTGCTGTGAAAATCTTAAAAAAACTGGTGAAGTCACGAGCATGCGTAGAAACTGTGCAACGCACACCCGTAATGTAACTAGTTTGGGGATTTTTTTTTACAGCAGATTGTTAACACAGGCATTTTGGGACCTCCGATCATGAACAGTGTTAGTGTGATTTTCTTTATCTGTCCCTAACAATGGTTTCCCACAGCGACCACGCATTTCTGCGCTGAAAGTGTGAAAACACATTTCGGCCACGTTGTGGAAAATGACAGCTGTACTGTTCATAAGGAGGTGTGGAAAAATGCCACTGGTGAAAATCTGGACTGAAAATATTACAAATTCATTAACTTACGAGGGTGCGTGGAAACTGCGTAATGCTCACTCGTAACACAGTCATTTTGTGGAGTTTTGTCACCAAATTTTCAACATATACATTTTAAGACCTCTGCTCATGACCAGTGTCACTGTGATTTTCTTAATCTGTCCCAAACATTGTTTTCGCACACCGACTGTACCATTGTGCGCTACATGTGCGGAAACGCATTTTGGACGAGATGTGAAAAAAGGTAGCTGTACTGCTCATAAGGAAGTGTGGTAAAATGGCACTGTTTAAAATCTGGTGTGCAAATATTACAAATTCGCAAACTTGCCAGCGTGTGTAGGAACTACGCAACGTGCACTCCTAAAACGGTCATTTTGGGGAATTTTTTCACCAAATTTTCAACATAGCCATTTTAACACCTCTGCTCATGACCAGTGTCACTGTGATTTTCTTAATGTGTCCCATACATTGATTTCGCACACCGACTGTGCCATTGTGCGCTACATGGGTGGAAACACGTTATGGGCGAGATGTAAAAAATGACAGCTGTACTGCTCATAAGGAGGTGTGGTAAAATGGCAATGTTGAAAATCTGGAGTGAAATTATTGAAAATTTTCGAACTTACGAGCGTGCGTAGGAACTCTGCAACGCACGATCATAAAACAGTCATTTTTAGGAATTTTTCCACCAAATTTTCAGAATAGGCTTCTTGAGAGCCCACCTTATGAACTCTGGCAGTGTCGTTTCGTTAATCGGTCCCAAAAGGTGATTTTGCGCAGTGACTGCAAAATCACCCTTCGGGCCCGGATAACGCCATGACAGTGACAGCATTCCTGAGGAGGAGTCCCAAAAACCCCATGTTGAAAATGTGGTGCAAAAATTCCAAAAATGCCCGAGATATGCAGCAAAGTTGATAAAACCGTATCTATTACATTATACAGCTTACCGGCATTTCCTCAGTTTGCGGTCGGCTTTGAAGAGTGCAGACGTGTTCCCGGTCCACCGAAGATCGTCGCGCTGGACTCCGGAGGTAAGTATGGGGTAAGGAGGGGTGTGGGGAGGCAGGGTCCGTAGTCAGTGGTTGCGGGTGGGGGCAGGGAGACTGCGAGGGACCGTTTTTTAATTTACAGGTTTTTTTTTTATTAAGACGACGCGGGACGTTTGCCACGCTGGGGTGGACTCCCAGCGTGGCAGCTGGGAAGGCTGTTTTGGGGGGGCTGGAGCCGACGGGGGATTGGGCACCCCCGTCAGCCATATGGGCTTGTGCCACACTGGGGTGGGCTTCCAGCGTGGCACCAGGAAAGCTTTAGGGCGGCGTGGAGCCGACGGGGCATTGGGCAACCGTGGGCTATACATTATGGGCGGGAGAGCTCTGCTCACTGAGCGGAGCTCTCCCTTTCAGCTGTATGCCACTGCATTTTCAACTGCTGTCATAGACAGCTGGAGCAGTGATTGGCACACTGCGACCGTGCCTGCAAACACACTGACCGAATTGGAAGAGGCTGACACACCTCTGGAAATCTCGGATGATGGCACTATGTTTCTTACACATGTGTGCAAGCAAACATAAAAATTACTTACCATAGTAATCTTGTTTCTTCCCAGTGATACTCAGTTATTCGTAACTTTCAGCAGTGTCCCTTTAAAGGGGCACTGTCCAGCTGTTGAATCCGTTTTTGTGTATCATAAGTAGTAAGCCTCTTAACACACAAGTATTAAAGACTGCTTCTATTATTCCTGGTACATCACAAACTGATGCAGGTTTTCCACTTATTCTTATTTTTAAAGATTTGCTTGCGAGTCGGGCCGACATAAACTCACCCACCACCGGAAGCACATGCTGCATGAGCCGAGCATCTGGAACAGGTGGTTCTGATGTAGTTTTGGGCATGCAGCATATGTAAATTATGTTTCTCAGCAGCATTGCGATCATCTAAGGTTCTGGTGGTGTGCATAAATAAACCAGCACCAAGAGTCAGTATTTCTTCTTTAAACCGGGGCTGAAATCCCGTGCACGCGCAAGGGCAGCATGAGTATTGATCTCGCACATGCGCAAGAGCATGCTGCCCTCGCGCGTGCGCGGGATTTCAGCCCAGTTTTAAAAAAGAGAATTACTTGACTCTTGGTGCTTGGTTTTTATTTATGCACACCACCAGATCCTTAGATGATCGCAATGCTGCTGAGAAATGTAATTTTCCATGCTGCATGCCCAAAAACTACACTTCGTGGCCGCTTGTTCCAGATGATTGGGCCTGGCGGCATAAAGCCTCGGGTGGTGGGTGAGTTTCTAGGCCGCCTAACCGGCAAGCAAATCTTTAAAAAATAAGTATAAGTGGAAAACTTGCATCAGTTTGTGATGTGCCAGGGAATAATAGAAGCAGTCTTTAATACTTGTGTGCTAAGAGGCTTACTACTTGCGTATACACAAAAACGGACGACCAAAGCTGACAGTGCCCCTTTAAGTCAGAACTGCCCAGAGAGGATAGAACACATGAAAATGATGGAACTCTCTGCATGTGACAACTATTCAAATGCTGCCTTGAACGAACTGCCTTAGTTCTAAAACCCCTCAGATTTCCTGGATGACAGGAAAGACAGGCCTCAAAGAACAATGAATACTGAGTAGTATTAATAATCAGTAATAATAATAATAGTAATAGTTAAACCCATAACCCCCTATATAAACCCTCCAACTGGAGAGGAAAACACAACAGAAACCCCCCAAAATGTCTGAGTCACCTGAAAGAAGGGGGAAAACACAACATGAACCTTGTTTACCAAAACTGTACCAGAAAGTGGCATGTATACCCCTGAGAACACAGTATGAAGGAGTGCAGAGGCTAAAGATTCTAGAAGGGGAGGCAGGGTCAGAAGTTATGAATACCTGAGTATCACTGGGAAGAAACAAGATTACTGTGGTAAGTAATTTTTTTCTTCTAACCCTAGTAATACTCAGGTATTGCTAATTTTCTGAAGACTACGAAGCAGTACCTTTGGAGGTGGACACAAAACCTTGTTTTGGAAACAGACTTTGCAGGACTGCTGTGCCAAACCTAGCATCACCCGTGGACTGAATATCCAGGTTGTAGTGCTTCGTAAAGGGGTGTACTGTTTTCCAGGTAGCTGCTTTACAGATGTCAACTAGTGGAACATCCCTGGCAGCTGCTAAGGTAGCATCTGTCCCTGTTGTGGAATAGGCCTTCAGTCCTGTTGGAGGCTCCCGTCCAGCAGTAATGTAACAGAACTGGATATACTGGACTATCCATCTAGAAATGGACCTTTTCACTGCTGGGTTACCCTTTCCCACATCCCTATAAGTCAGGAATAGCTGTTTCTTGTTCTGCCTATGGTCCTTAGTGGCTGTCATGTAGTAACTGAGAGCTCTCTTGACATCCAGGCTGTGAAGCCTTCTTTCACCAGAGGTGGAGTGCTCAGTGAAAAAGACTGGGTAATGGATTTGTTCAGGTGGAAATCAGAAACCGCCTTAGGGAGAAATTTCCTGTTTGTCCTCAGGACCACTTTATCCCTGTGGAATGAAATGTAGTCCCATTCAAAGCAGAGAGCCTGAAGCTCACTGATTCTTCTTGCAGAAGTCATTGCCACTGGGAAAACTGTTTTCCAAGTGACATGTTTCAAATGAGCAGAGGACATGGGCTCAAAAGGAGGTCCCATGAGCTTAGCTGTGCACACATTGTGGTTCCATGCTGGCACCGGTTCCTTGGGGGTGGGGGGGTGCAGATGGGCTAAGCCCTTGAAGAACCTCCTAAAGATAGGGTCTAAAGCTGTTGTCACATTTCTTCCAGCAGAAATGTAATCAGATGCTGCAGCCAAGTGGACCTTAAGGGTGCTGGGTTGCAGTCCCAGGGAATGTAAATAAGAGAAGGTAATATAGCAGTATAGCCTAGAGGTTAGAGGAATGAGGTGTGAACAAGCTTGATACATCCCAGCAGACCAGACCTGAGTTTGATTCTCACAACCTCCACTTGCATACTATGCGACTCTGAGCAAGTCACTTAACCGCCCAGTGCTCCCAGGTCGCCCCTGAAAACAGGCAGTTGTGCCTAGTGGGCCTTACCTGGTTACCAAAGACTAAAATAAATACAGATAATCAAGAACAGCTGGAACTCCAGCCTGGACTAGTACCAGCTCCCTGACTGAGCACCAGATAGAAAACCTTTTCCATTTTGAAGCATAGGTTTTCTTAGTGGAAGGGTTCCTATAACCTCTCAGGATGTCTAAAATTGCTTCAGAGAGGTGTAGACCTTCATATTCTAGGTCTTCAAGAGCAAGCTTTGAGATTGAGAGACCTGAGATATGGATACAAGAGTCTCCCTTGGTTGGAGGTTCACAGGTTGTGCTTCTGAGGGAGATGTATTGGCTTGGCTACAGACATGGAGAGCAGCAGAGAGTACCATGGCTACCTGGGCCAGTCTGGGGCTATCAAGATCATTGATGCTGACTGGGACCTGAGCTTGAGCAATACCCTGTACACCAGAGAAAGGGGTGGAAAAGCATATAGGTACTTCCCTGACCAGTCCAAAGCCAGAGCATCCAGGGGTAGTGAACCCCGGTCTGGTGGTCTGCAACAATCTTGTGGCAGGTGGTGGTTGTTGTGGGATGCGAACAAGTATATCTCTGGGGTGCCCCACCTCCTGAAGATTACTTCCACCACTTGCCTGTTTAGGGTCCATTCGTGATGGGCCTAGTTGATTCGACTCAGAGCATCTGCTAGGGTGTTGTCCTTTCCTGGCAGATGGATGGCCTGTAGGGAAAACTCCAAGGAGTAAGCCAGGCTCCAAATTTTCATGGCCTCTGTGCAGAGGACCTGACCTGGTGCCTCCCTGCTTGTTTATGTAGTACATTGTGGTGGTATTGTCCGTTCTGACTTGTACCACCTTTCCTTGTACCAATGTTGTGAAGGCTTTTAGTGCCAGAAACACTGCTCTGAGTTCCAACAAGTTTATATGCTGGAGTGACTCTGCACTTGACCAAGTGCCCTGGGTTGTGTGGTCCCCTAAATGGGCGCCCCATCCCAGTAGAGATGCATCTGTTGTGAGAACAACTGATAGGGACTCTCATTGGAAAGGAACCCCCTTCCCTCAGGTTGGATTCCTCTTTCCACCACTGAAGTGCTTGTAGCAAAGTTTTTGTTACTGGAATGAGCTTAGAGAGGGGATCTCTCATCTGGCACCAGTGTGCCCTTAAGTGGAACTGGATGTCTCTCATCTGAAACTTGGAGCCTAGGACTGTGCCTGTGGCCACAGCCATGTGGCCCGGGAGCTGTAGGAACTGTCTTGCAATTTTTTGCTTGTGCAGGCTGAATGAATTTGCGATCAGCTGGAGACTTCTTACCTTGTCCAAAGGCAGGTAGGCTCTGCCCCGCAGGGTGTTGATCTCTGCTCCTATGAACTGCAGCACCGGTGCAGGTAGAAGGACTGCTTTTTTAGTGATTTATCAAGAACCCCAGGGACTCCAGAAGCACTTGGGTGGTCTGTAGATGTTGTCTGACCTGGTCTGGTGATTTTCCTACCACCAGCCAGTCTTCCAAGTATGGAAACACCGTGACACCCTGTCTTCAAGGGTGTGCCACAACCACTGCCAAGCCCTTTGTGAATACCCTTGGGGCAGAACTTAGGCCAAAAGGCAGGGTTGAAAACTGGTAATGGCCTGATGGGACTCTGAACCTGAGGTACTTTCTGTGAGACTTCCTTATAGGGATGTGGAAATAGGCATCTTTAGGTCCAGTGATGCAACCAGTCTCTTTTTTGGAGTGTTGGCAGAATCAGTGCCAGAGTTACCATTTTGAACTTTGTTTTTTTCAAATGCTTATTTAGTACCCTGAGGTCCAAAGTAGGCTGCCACTCCCCATTTTTCTTTGTGGTAAGGAAGTACCTTGAATAGAAACCCTTTCCTTTCTGCTGCACTGGGACAGGTTCCACTGTCATTGACAGCAGCAGGTTTCGAACCTCTGCTTCCAGCAGCTTCTTTTCTGCGAGGCAGGGTGAACTGGACACTTTGGTTCTCAGAAGAGGAAGGGATTTGAAATTCAGAGACAGTCCTTGACTCACTACCTCCAGGATCCACTTGTCTGTATACTAACATACTAAAAAGCCAACAGAATAGGCCTAATGGTCTCTCGTGTCTGCTTGATGGCCAGCCACCTAGTGGGTGCTCACTTTCCCGCCCCTCCCAGCCCCCGAGAGTGTCTTCTTTGGCTTTTTGCCAAGCCTGGAGGTAGTGAAACAGTCTGCCTCCAACAGGTAGAGAGGAGGCAGCCTGTGAAAACATGTCAGGGTGTTTTTTTGCTCTGGGGTTGAGGCTGGGTTTGAGATCCTGCCTGGAACTCCTTCTTGCCCCTACTTCTGAAGTACCCTTGCTGGGGGTACTGTTGGTATTGGGGTACAGCCATTGCCTGGAAAAAGGGCCTAGTGTGAAAGGACCTGCCCCTGCCTCCCCTTCCGTAGGATCTGTTGGATGGTGAGGCTTTCTCCTTAGCAGAATTGCTCTTGAAGGTGACCTTATTTTCATCCACCTTCTTCATATAAGCCACTGTTGACTGACCAGAAAATGAATTTCCCTCCAAGGGGAAGTCCAGAGCCTTTGTTTGAGTATCCTGGGTAAAATTTGTAGCTCTTAGCCAGGCAAACCTACGTTGAGCCAACAGTGTTTGCCCTCCACCTGGCTGCTGTATCATTGATTTCAGCAGCCATTTGGAACTGATACTTGGCTGCCTCTAAGCCAAACCTGGCAGTTTCTGCCAGGTCATTAGACAAAGGTGAAGGGGCATTTTGTTCCATGGCCAGTACAGACTGCCATAAAGACTTTTGGTACTGGGCAGCGTAGGCCTGGAAATTTACCTGTCTAATAGCCAAGGAAGCTGACAAGCATCCTTTTTTGGCCATACTGTCAATCTTACTGGACTTTTATCTGGTGGGTGAGAAGCCAGAGACACCTTAGCCTTGTCACAGGCAGCTACCTGCACCATCACCTGGTGGTCAGGGTGGGAAAACAGAAACTCTGCCCTTTCCCTTTCCAATTGGTACTTCTTATCAAGCCCCTTATCAAGAGGGGGGACAGAATGAGGGGTCTGTAAAATCTTCAGTGCATCTTTCTTGAAGAATTTACTGACAGGCAAGAGGAGTGTCTTTGTGGAGGTTAACGCCATCATTTCAAGGTATTCCACCTCTTCTTTATCCTCTATTTCTTCACTTGTGGTGATGTCCAAGGCATCAGCCATTTTCCTCACAAAAGTAAAATGTGAGGAATAATCCTTAGTGGTTCTAGGAGGTGAACCGAAATTCTTCTCAGGGGAGACCTCAGGCTCAGTGGGTTCCATTTCATCTTCCTCCTCACATTCACCATAATCCTCTTCTGCAATAAATGAGGATTCACCCGTGCTGCCAGTCTGTCCAGCTGGAACTTGAACAGGTGGCTGCTGGCCAGTGGGGAAAATATCTTGTAAGGCCTGTACCACTTTAAAGGCCTGAGCTATTTCCTGAGGAGAAGCAGAGCCAGAGTACCCACAGAAGTCCCCCTTTGTTTTCAGTTGGGAGTTTGTATGCTTTACTTTCTTTGTCTTTTTAGAGGGAACCGGGGAGTCAGCTGGTTCAGCAAGCCTTTTGGTGCCCTTATCACCCATCTCAGGGGTTGAAGCAATTACTGTAGTGGTTTCACCTACAGCAGAAGAGGGTGTTGGCTGGTCAGAGCCAGAGGGACCCCTAGGTAGAGGAAGTTTTTTCTTAAGCCGTTCCAGGCATTTTTCCACTGTTTTCTCTGGGAAGGTTTTACAGCTATCACAGTCTTCCTTAAGGTGATCATAGCTCAGGCAAGCCACACATAAACTATGTTTGTCTGCCTTGGCAAACACTTCCTCACAATCAGAACAATTTTTAAAACCAGGTTCACCGGTTTTCTTTTTAGATTTCTCTGACATTTTCTCGGTAACTGATAAAATTACTCAGCAGTTAACATTTTTAAGTTTTAACAAAAGTTTAGTGGTTGCGGTCGGTTCCGGAACCGATGGGAACCAGAACCAATTAAGAAAATGAACCGAGACTAGCGGTTCAGTAACCGATAAATCGGTTACAAAAATAAATATTTAAAATAAAGTTAAAGCTAAATTAACGTGGTTTTTTTAGTCTGAAAACCCCGAAAATAACTAAAATAACTCTGTTCCCCACCGGTTATACTGAACCCGGAGGAACCGATAAAATACTAAAATAACGCTAAAACTAGGTTTAATTATGAATGACAATGAGTAAAAGGCAGCAAATGGAAGAAAAAAGATACTTATATACTTTTATAAGTTTCTTCACGTCACAGGAACAAGTTGAAGAGTGAGACTCCACGTGACTAGACTTTACATGTGGAGAGTGAGATCTGAAAGGTTTTAGAACTAAGGTAGTTAGTGGAAGGCAGCATTTGAACAGTTGTCACATGCAAAGAGTTCCAGCATTTGCATGTGTTCTGTCCTCGCCTGGCAGTTCTGGCTTAAAGGGACACTACTGAAAGTTAGGAATACCCGAGTATTACTGGGGTTAGAATACAAGGATTGTCAGACAGACAAGTCTGCTGCAGAATGTATAAGAATGTCCCTTTCCATAGCTAGCCATAAAGGTTGGGGGTCTCCATTTGTGTCTTTACTTCAATTTTCTAGATGTTTCAAGGCATGTTTAAGTATAAAAGCCAATTGATATCGCACCCACCAGGGCATAGCAAAGCCTCCTGAAGCACAAAGTGCTCTTAATTTAGAAATCCCCAGTCGAGGCAGTTTTCCTTGTCAGAGAAAAGTTTCTTATTATCCGATCTAGCCATTTGTAAATTTTCCCACGTGCTAGAATTGGTAGATTTTGGAAAAGATAAAAAAGTCTGGGAGCAGAATTCATTTTGATTGTGTTTATTTCCCCCCAGAGGGATCAATTAAGTTTCTCCCATCTAGACAGATCTAGTTCGATGTCTTTTATTAAAGAATCATAGTTAATGCCTATCAGTTCCTCAAGATTGGCGGTGATCTGTAGCCCAAGGTATCTATTGTTTGATTTAAACCATTTTTTCGCAAGGATACTTTCCATGTCACTCATAATCTTAGGCGTTATACCATTATGCATCAGCTGCGTTTTTTCCCAGGTAATTTTTAGCTCTGAAATGTCTTCAACAGCTGCTAAGGTTGCTTTTAAGCATTGACATGAATGTACTGGGTTACCAAGTATTAGCAGCAAGTCATCTGCAAATGCAAATGTCTTGTGTTCATTTTTTCCAAACTGAATACCTTTGATCCCATTGAGATTACCAATTGTCTTTATCAGAGGTTCGAATGCTAGAATGAAGAGATAGGGGGAAAGCGGACAACCTTGTCTTGTACCACAGGATAACTCAATACTAGGGGACAGCATGCCATTTCATCAACACCTGAGTCCCAGGTTTGTCATACAGCATAGCTACTCAATCAGAAAATTCTGACCCACAACCGAATTCCAATAAGGCCCTGGACATAAAGGTCCAGTTAACTGAGTCAAATGCTTTTAGTATATCAAGTGATAATACTGTATAACATAAGGTATTTGTCTTTGTTGGCCTTCCAAATCAAATTTAATAATCTACGGATACCATCGGTGCCCGACCTATTCCTTATGAAACCCACTTGTTCTTGGCCTACCAATTTAGTTATAACAGTCTGAACCCTTCTAGCCAAGACTTTCGCCAGTGTTTTATAATCAGAATTCATTAAAGAGATTGGCCTGTAACTAGAGCAGTTCAGACTGCAATTACCTTTTTTTAGGAATCATTGTAAGAAAGGCCTGTTTCATGGTGGGTTGGAAGTAATTTTGTTTCCCATGCTTCTAACAATGCCATGTGTAGATGCGGCAATATTGAGGGTGCAAGTTTTTTGTAATATTCCCCTGGAAATCCATCAGGATCAGGTGTTTTGCCTGAGGGCAGTTCTTGTGTTACTAAATGCATTTCATCCAGGGAGATGTTTTTTCCTAGCATTTCCCTTTCTTTCTGTGATAAAGAAGGCAGGTTAAGAGCTGAGAAAAAACTGTCTGACTTTTTGTATGGGTAATTCCCCTTATTCGAGTAGATATTTTGGAAATATTGCTAAAACTCACTGTTTTTTTTAGTTTTTTGTGAGTGTTTTCCCAAATTTGTGCTGGATGCCTGTTATGTTTTTCTGTTGGATCTGTTTTAGCCTCAGAGCTAGTAGTTTTCCTGCCTTTTCACTCGCTTCCCAAAACCTTTGCTTTGTTCTGAAAAGTGCATACTCTACTCTTTGTGAAAGCTGAATATTAATTTCCCCCTTAAGTATCGGCATTTTATCATTTTATGTAAAATATCTCCTTTGGTATCATGGATTTTTTGGATAGAATGGAGAGTTTTGTCAGTTCTTTCTCCTTTTCTTCAAGGTCTCGATTTCTTTCCCTCTTTTTGTGTGCTGAATAGTTATTATTTAACCCCTGATAAATGCTTTATCTACTTCCCAGATGGAGACGTGAGATGCCCCACTATTATTATTAATTTCAAAGTATTCATTTGATTGATCAGTAACCCATGTCAAGAAGTTCTTATCCTTTAATAGGCTAGTATTAAGCCTCCATCGTTGTGACCTTTCGTGTCATCAAGTACCAGGTCCAGACTTAACATGGCATGGTCCGATATTACAATATTGTCTATTTTCACATCTAGAATATTTGTTATCTTAGAATTTGATATTAAAATTTAATCTATTCTACTGTACATTGAGTGACTATTTGAGTAGAAAGTATAATCCATGGACATGGGGTTAACTACTCTGCATGAATCCAAAAGCCCCAAATCTACCAGTAAGCTTTTAAGGGAATCCCTTGACTTTGTGGACATTTGTATTTTATTAATGGAAGATCTATCCAGAATAGAGTCCATTAATTCATTGAAATCCCCATCTATAATAATGTCGTAGTCAGATAGGGCGCCAAGAGTCATTGTTAATGAGTTAAAAAAAAACTCTCTTCGCCCAGTGTTGGGGGCAAACACATTACATATTGCAATATTTTGTCCATCTAATATACCAGTTAAAATCTGATATTGTCCTTCAAGGTCAGAATAATGAGCATGTTTACAGAAATGTATTCATTTTCTGATTAGTGTGAAGGTACCCTGTTTTTTTAGAGGAGAAGCATGCGCTTTCAGCCATACCCACACAGGATCTTTGCAATTTCAGTGCTTCCTCGTGTGTCAGACGTGTCTCCTGGATGAGAGCTATATCAGCTTTTTTATTTAAGCTGTCAAGAACCTTTTTCCTTTTTACTGGGAGTCTACACCATTAACATTCCAGGACACAATCCTATAATGTAACAACTTTAAAAAAACTCTTAAAAAAAAAAAAAAAAAAAAAAATTGAGAGTTTCCCTAGACATTAAACCTTTAACCTTTACTTTAAGTTGTTTACCAAATATGGATTTACTGTTTGTTAAATTTCTTATTTCTAAATGCAGATGAGAACAAGTTAATATACTTAATACAACTGTGCTAAGTGCTGCTGTATTTGCCAGAATAGTTTGACAGCATAGTAAGTTCAACCAATGAGTATCTAAACTCAGCAGGTACTAATCAAAATAAGACAGGGTCTCTTAGAAAAACATCAGAAGTAGGGTTTTCTGTAAAACCCAAAATAGGTCATAATTCTACTTTGCTGCCCATAATGTACCAAACTATGGTCCCAGTTACTGGGTGTATGGTGTGGTGTTCGTGGAGTCAGAGCAAACCCGGCCCCCCCCAGCTCTGGTCATTGTAAGTGTATTACTAATTTTGTATTATACTTATTGATGGGCCAGTCATAGTTATTTGATATCAGTTAGGCATATAAAATACAGATATATACAGTACACAACAGCAGTATAGTACACGAGATAGAACGTAGATAAAATGTGGTGAGAATATAAAAGCATAAGTGGTAAGGAAGAAAAAACATCAGCCAGTTATATTTGGGCAGCTCTGCCTTGGGGATTATTATGACCTTTCCTCTAACGGAACCACAGCCTCCTATTCACAGGTCTTGTTAACTTCAAGTGTTATATCCTACCCACATGGTAGTTTAAAAGTGCGATAGGACATAGCTGCATTGAATGAGGTGACAAGCACTAGAGGTCTCTAAAGTTCTACCAGTCGCTGTTCAACATGTGCCTTGCACATGAATATCTTATTTCTGCCAACTTACCTGTGAATTCAAAGAGCAGACTATACTGTATATATAAAGGTTGTTGCAATTGTGTATCACTGTGTGCTTAAAACCACCAGGCCCTTATCTCAATAAAGCATTACCATAACAATATTCTTAAGTTGGCCACCCCTTTAACCCTGATCTACCTTTAAAAAAAAAAAAAAAAAAAGGAAAGAAATTACTTTTAAACAAAATATCTTGGTATCTCTCTGCTATTATTTATTTATTTATTTTTTTACTTCTTCCTGTTCTCATCCTTTCTTCCGGTCTTTTCTGCTGGGCCCCGATGTACCGTGGGTCCAGCATCATTCTGCATGATACCAGGAGATTTTTTGCCTTTGGTTTTCTCCTGTTTCGTCCCGGTTTTATGTTAACATAGCAACAATATAATGGTGATCATCATTATAATGATTGTATAATGGCGAATGCATAATGAGCGACAGGGTAAAATGCCGAAACATAAAATAGCGCCGTTGCATGGAAAAGTCAAGTTCATCCAAAGCTTAGTGTTTAATAATGCATAATACAGCCAGTTTCAAAATGCCTAAACTTCTCGCAGCACATGATACCTGTTATGAGTTCTCCGTAAAGCTCAGAGATCACCAGCTCGTAATACCACCAGTTACCTGCCCTACTCGCTCTCTCTTGGTAGAAACATGAAATAGCACCTCCCTATGCATCGTAAGGTCATGATTACACAAAGCTCTGTTCAAAATGGCTCCCAAAACTGCTCAGTGCCACAAGTTTTTCAGAACGCCTGTACTTCATAATACTGCACACGTTACCTTTAAGGAAAGCATAAACTAGCAACACTCAACCACGTAGCCGTGCCATGAAATGTGAAAGTGTCAAAATAGCAACATTTTAGTTTAAAAAAAAAAAAAAAAGGCTGAAGCCAGAGAACGATTCTTTAATTCATGTTTATAAACTTAACACCGCAGACTTCAAACGATCCTTCATTTCATTGTGGCACTTCAAACATCAGCACAGCGCCAGTATGTCTTATCAGCTCTCTCCTTGTCCTTTCTATATAGGTAACCAACATATAACAACATGGACTTACCTTTCTGGCTTGTGACAAACTCAAAGGACATAGCTCAGTCAGAAGCTCTGCAACTCAGCAAGAAATATGGGATCACACACTGAGCAACACCGCTTAATAGCAACAGGTTAAATACAGACTGCAGTCGCACTAGCACTTCTGTCTGCACATGTGCGGCTGGTCAAATTAAATGTTGCCATGATGATGAAAATGTGGGGAGCGTATCCCACAGGAACATGGGCGTTTTCTTTTTTTTTTTCTGAACAGTCGGTAATGGTAGCTATTTTGAAGGTTTTCGGCACCAAGAATGCTCATTTTCTTCTCACAGACGATAGGAGCTTGGAACTAGAGTGACCAGTGTGTGTTAGGTGCTTGGAAATAGTGTAGTAAGCGCTGTTGTGCATATCGCGATTTTAACATGCTGATCGTCACTATTATTGTAAGTCACTATTATTTACTTGCTGTTTTGACAGGTGCTATAATGTAGTTGCTATTATTACCGGATACCTTCATCCCTACCCCCTGAGGGCACCGACGCAGAGGACTTATGCCCAGACAGCTGCTTACGCATGCCACCGTCGAGCGTCCTCAGTGCCCTCCCCACCCCCCGACTTCCCGTAAGGAGCCGTTGTGCCTTACCACCCGTGTTTCCACAGGTGACAACGCTTGTGGGCATCGCTGTCCTTTAACCCGCTCCTCCCCCGGAGGAGAGCATCCATTGGGATGCTCAATCCTGTCCCCCTCGGCTGACCCACCAATGACCAGAGTCCGTTCCCGAACCCGGGGCGCCAGCATAACGTGAGATGTGACATCCAGTGCCTCAACCCTCAACACCACTGGGCTGGCAACTCTCTGCTATTATTAATTGAATACAGCCAAAAGGTGTGCTGTAAGCATGTGGAGCAGCAGAATATAGATTCAAACCCCCTAACTAGTGCAATCTGATATTATAAGAAAACTTCTTGCACTGTACAAATGAGCTTAATTACATGGTCTTTTTGTAAATAAATCAAGGAAAAAAAACTCAGACTAAAACACACCAATTTTCATTATATAATCATGAGAGTCACTGAGTGTTTGGATTACCAAGTGAGTAATGCTGACCCCTTATGTTTCCCCTTCTGTCATCTTTATTGAATCGGTCGTTTTTAGTCTGTTTAAATATCTAAGTCCCGCACATGTCATACAAGCTGTAATTCCTGACCTCCAGTTCAAAAAGACAGCACTCCGAAAACAGAAGGACTGATGGTGCCCCCGTAGATCGACATATTCATTGAGTTTCTAGACTGAAATAATCGGAAGTATGGCAGGAGTGCCTTCTGCCCACTCTTACCAATTGCGGGGACCAGTAGCTGACAAGTTACAAAGGAAGATCAGGTTAGAGGTTACGGGTCATATCAGGTTTCCTCTTGTGCAATCCTCATTGGTGAGTATGTGTATGGATGAATCTGATGGTCTTGTTCTTTGGGAGGCAGAGTAGCAAAAAAGGATCTGAAAAATCTTGCACTGCCCCTACTCCTCTATCTACTACTCACTCTCTGGCTGCTGGATCAAAGTACTGGCAGGTAACTTTGCTTGTTTGGTGCTCTTGCTTTTCTGGAGATGGCCAAAGTAAGACTTAGATCTTGCACAGGCTCCTTCTGTGCCATCAAAGGATAAAGGTGTGGCATCATTTCTTTTGAATTTATGATGTCTGGGTCCCTTCCTTTGTTCAGTGTATTACCTGCTGACATGGTCTTCGGTGCCACCACTGTTGTGTGATTCAGGGAAGAATGCTGATTGCGAGGTGGAGTGTGTGCCTGAGTGGAGCGTGCTGCAGTGTTCACGTGCTGTTTTTTTTTTTTTTTTTTCAAAGATGTTGGCCATTGGATTTGTTTTTCTGAGTGCTTCTACCCGTGTGTCCATAACCAACCACATAGGCCATAGCTTTTCTAGCATCTACAAAAGCCAACACTTTACCATTGGGCTCCACAATGTTTAAAATCATCATCATATTTATTTTTAAAAAGCGCCCTTCCAGAACTCAGGGTGCCCTTACAATCACAAAAGTAAAATCAGCATATACATAAAAGCCACAACCTCCTACACGTTTAAAATGTACTTGAAATTCAGCACATACATTTCTTCCATGTCAACAACTGACTGGTATAAAACCCTAATATCCCAAACCAGAAAAGGCCTGATTAAATAAATGGGTTTTCAGGGCTGTTTTAAAACCTTCCACGGTCAGGCTATCTCATATCCGACAAGGTAGAGTGTTCCACAGGGTCGAAGCCACAAAGACAAATGCTTTTCCTCCAGATGTTTTCAGACGGACCCTGGGAATCTCTAGCAGTCCCCCATCTGAGGATCGGAGTGGGTGGGAGGGGCAGTAAGGGGACAGAAGTTCTTGCAGGTACTGCGGTTCCTGGTCATGTAGGGCTTTATAGGTCAGCAATGCGACCTTGAAGGTTATCCACCATTGTGCTGGCAGCCAGTGCAGTTCACACAGCACAGGTGTTATATGCCTGGATCTAGGTGATCCAGTCAACAACCTGGCCGTCACGTTCTGCACCAGCTGCAAGCAGCAGATATCAACCCCCAGTAGCCCTAGGTAGAGGGCGTTACAGTAATTATGACAGTTGGTGACAGAGGCGTGGACCAGAGTGGGGAGCTCTTCAGTTGGAAACCAGGTGTTTCACCCTAGCTATGTTCCTAAGATGCTAAAAGGAAGATTTGACTATGGCCAACACCTGAGCTTGAAGGTCAGGCCCCCATTAAAAATCACACCGAAGTTACGCACCTGGTCTGAGATAGTTATTGAATTCCTTCCAGCTCTGATCCAGAGGGCTGTCCCACTAACGTCCTGGCCGACCTACGATTTGGGTCCACTACCCAATACTTCTGTTTTTCCCGTGTTTAGCCTCAACCAGCTAGTACTCATCCAGTCTTGAATCTCAGTCAGACAGCTGTTAAACATG
Source organism: Neoceratodus forsteri (assembly GCA_016271365.2). Classification (NCBI taxonomy): domain Eukaryota; kingdom Metazoa; phylum Chordata; order Ceratodontiformes; family Ceratodontidae; genus Neoceratodus; species Neoceratodus forsteri. The sequence continues at coordinate 251,979,918 of JADMNL010000024.1, read as the reverse complement.
GATACAGTATCTTTCTCCTGGCCGGGCACAAAAAACATGTATAGCTGAGAGTCATCTGCACAGCAGTGAAAACTCAAATCATACCATCTTATAATGTCTCCCAATGGTAGCATATATACTGCGAACAACATGGGGGACAGCACTGAGCCCTGCAGCATCCTGCAGGACAGCTCATGGGGGGCCAGGAAATAAATCCCCGACACCACCTTTTGAGATCTGCCCTCGAGGAACGATCAGAGCCAGCTGAGGACTGCCCCCCCAAGTTCACAGAAGAGCCACAGACACTCAAGCAGCACCCCATGGTCCACAATATCAAATGATGCCGAGAGATCAAGGAGAACCAAGATAGTACGGGATCTCCGATCTCTGGCCATCAGTCTCAGTGCTATGTCTTTTCCTGAAACCCGACTGGAGAGGGTCATAGATACTGTGGCTGGCAAAATGATCCTCCAGCTGCAAAGCGACCACCTTCTCGGTAATGTTACCCGTAAAAGGCAAGTTAGAGACTGGTCTGTAGTTAGCCAGGGAGTCAGGGTCTAAGGAGGGTTTTTTCAGGAGGGGTCGAACAACCGCCTCCTTTAAGGGGTCTGGAAAGATCCCTCTCTCCAAAGAACTCCTCATTATCCCAGCCAAGGCTGGGCCAATGACCTCAACACACCATACGAGAAGGTGAGTGGTGAGTGGGGCCCGGGTCCAAACTACAGCAAGTTGGTCGCAGAGTCTGGATGATCCTCACAATATCAGTGACTGCTGGCAGGCTGAAGATAGACCAGGTCACCTGGGTAACTGTACCACTCGGTTGATCAAAGTAAGGACCAATGGGAAGGCACTGGGTGATCTCGCTCCTGATGGAGGCAACCTTATCAGCAAAATACTACGCAAACTCATCACACTTTCCTTGTGACAGTGCTCGACCAGCTTGCAGACAGACTGGATTGCACAGTCTATCCACAGTGCGGAAGAGCTGAGCTGTCCTGTTTTTAGCTGCAGCAATCTCCTTGGACAGGAACTCTGCCTTTTTATTGGAGATTGCTGATTGATAGATTTTGTAATGGTCTAGCAGTCTAAGCCTGTCCTTCTCCAGGTGAGTTTTCCCCCAGTGTCTCTCCAACCTTCATCTCTGCCTCTTGAACTCCCTCAGGGACCCACCATACCATGGAGCCCCGGAGCGAAGGGTCATGGGATGAACATGAACTGAAGCAATGTCGTCCAGGGCCCTTTCTGCTGCCCTATTATAGGCGAGAAAAATGGAGCCCCTGAGTCACTGCTATCAGTCGGAATTCCCGAAAGATCCAGTACTGCCATTAGGCCCTCTGAGGTAATTCCTCTTAAAGGACAGTACTATCCCATTTCGTTAGGGGTAGGCCTACTAAGGGAGTCTCAAAACTGAATCTCGGGGCATGATGATCTGACCATCCTACAGGATCCACTACCAGTGTCTGTGATCTCCATCCCCAGGAGAAAACACCAAGTCCAGCAAGTGTACCCCCATGGGTGGCAGCGGTAAGTACTCGTGTCAGGCCCAGTGATTCCATCAACTGGAGGAGGTGTTGACCACATGATGAGAGCTCATCGTCGACCCAGGCATTATAGTCCCCCAGAATTAACCATCTGGGGAACTCCAATACCAATTCGGCGACAAGCTCTGCTACCTCCTGCAGGAAAACCCTCCCATCATCTGGTGAACGGTAAATGAGAAGGATCCTGCAGCCTGCACCTGCCCCTGCAATACATTTAAAGGAGTTGGGAGATCCCACTGAGACCTCCCTGAAATCCAGTTCTGATCTAAAGCAGATCGCGACTCCCCCACCCCGTCGGTCCACTCTAGGGTGGTGCAGAACCGAGAACCCAGCCAGAATAGCAGAAGCCAAAATGGGTCAGGGTACTTATAGTAATACAACAGACCCAGTTTTGTTAGTATTTGTTTAACCACCATAAAGTTTTTCCTTTTTTCCATGACAAGGAAAGAGAAGTCTTGAAAGATTAGTATTCTGTTGCCCCTCCGAGCCAACTGTCTTTTTTCCATAGAGAGAGACAAAATCTGTTCTTTTACAGAGAACCTCAAGAAGTAAGCCAGTATGGGTCTGGGTCTTTGTCCCGCTTGAGGATATGGTCCCAAGGCTCTTTGAGCTCTCTCGCTTTCTAATGCCCATAGCCACTGAAAGTCAAGTAAAGTGGGTATTAATTGTTGCAGAAATTCAATAATGTTGTTCCCTTCAAGTCCTTCAGGCATCCCCAAAATCCTCAGATTATTCCTTTTCCCTCGATTTTCAAGATCATACAGCTTTTCTGTTAAGTAGTGGATTTGTTTACCTTGGGAGTGTACTTGGTCTTCTAAGCCTGCTATTGTGTCGATAAAACCCTCTATTTGGTCTTCTGAATAATCCAAATGTTTAGATATTGTGGGAGAGTCATTTTTCAAATCCGATACCGACTCTTTAACTATAACGATTTCTAGTGTTTTATTACCAAGCATTTCCTTCAAGAGTTGAATGTCCATTTTATCTGTGGCTGTGGGTCACTCAGGGGCCGGGTGGGTAGAGCGCCTTTGCTCTGCTGACATTGGGGTTTTTGTCCGCCATTTTTTTAAAAGAAAAAAAAAGACTGATTGTAATCGATCAGACACTTTTCCGATACAGTGAGACTATAGACCTCAAGTATTTAATCCACAGTTTATTTCAGACTGGCCAAAATTTTCCTTGTTTATTTATAAATTAAAATCCAGAGCTAAGGAGCGACACGTTTATGCTGCTACCATACTTCTCGCTGGCTCTCTCTCTCACAAGTACTAACAGTAAAATGTTTGCGCAGGTGTACCATGGGTATAGGCCAGGTTACTTTTCACTGCTGCTCCTTTTCTTGATTTCTGAGGACCAGAGCATTCTGATCTCATTTCAGTCCTTCAGCGTAAATTGTTCTTCCTCTAGTCCTTCCAAAATAGTTGATCTTCATCAAAGAGTTCTCCTCCATTAGGCCACACCTTTGGAACTGTAAGCCTTCAGTGTCAGGACCACACAGAAACATTGTGCCAGCTGGGGATCACCCACTGTGATGTGCAGCATCGACACCCATTAATGTGGAAGGCCCCATCACTCCTCAGTTATTTATCCCGCCATCGATCATCCTTGTCGGACCTGCTGAAGGAAACAACATTGAAAAAGCCATTACTGTTTTTTTTAATTTTCTATAACAGTTTACTATTGTTGTCTCTGCATGTTGCCGAAATCTAAAGAACCTTTATTTAGATATTATACTTTCAGTTACACAATCTACAAGGATGACACTCGCTCTATTTGTGTTTGCTGTTTGAGCCTTTTTCACGATGTGAGGATTGTGAGATACACCAGTGTTTCAATCCGGCTTCAAGGCAATGCCATAGGAAGGCTCTAGAAAACTTCCTTGCCCAAAAAGCATTAAAGCCATGGAGAAGGAAAAGGGCTCGATGTCTGCTTCTCCATCATCACTGTCTGAGAAATGATCATCAAAGCCAAAAGATACGGTCAAGGAAAGAGTGTAGTCTCAGGCCTCATCAGCATCCAGTCATAAGCACAAACATAAGGGGAAAGACAAGTCTGCTTCACCAGTGATGTTCTGCTTTCCATTGAAAATAAGTACATCCACGTCAGTGCCTGCTCTGGAGGCATCGAGAAAAGCCCCTGACCATCGTTGAGACACCAAGGTCATGGTCTGGCTCAGGCACTACCTTATCTACATGGACAGTACAATGCCATTATCGTCTCGCTCCGGCCCTTCAATGCAGGTAGTCCCAGACCCTTTTCAGGGCGCTGTCGATTCTCAAGCTGTGCTGACATTCTTAGATATGATTCAGTGCATTCTGCCAGGGGTTATCATTGGCAAACTGTTATACTGCCGACAGGGCCTTGTAGTTCAAGGCCTCCATCACTGGATTCTATAAGACTGCTTCAGATTCCTGCCTCTCAATCGCCACAGGTGTCACATGCTCCTTTTGTGGCTCCCATTGTTCAAGTTCAAGTTTATTGCAGGAAAACTCCATTGAGCAAGCTCATTCACAAGGAGGTCCTGTGACATAAACACTTAAAGTACAAACACAGATAGGTAATAACAGTATATACATGAAATGCACGTTACATGATACAGGCTGGATATACATACAAGGGTACCACATAGGGTGACCACAGGTGGTAAACATTGTTATGAGACAGGGAAGCGACTTACAGGTTGCATACTGATAAATGAAACATGATAACTGGTGTGTGCAATACATATATTTTGGCAGCTAGAACAAACAACAGACTACAACTGATATGGGGGGGGAGGAGTGATTTGACAGAGTAGCAGTGGAGCGTAAGCTTAGATAAAGCCAGGAGTAGAAGGGGAATGGAAAGCAGTTAATATGACAAATCAATTATATCTTACCAGTGGATAAATATGGCACACATGGGGAAGGAAGAGACTTAATGACAGTTACAGGTGTCTTTTATTTGGGCTGAACTTAGCGATTTGTAGAAGTTTATTGAAACTGCGCTAGTTAGTTTCAATCTGGTTTGTAATTGGTTCCAAATGGAGAGGAAGGGCATATGCAATAGCGCATTTACAAAGAAGTCCGTGTCCTTGGTATGTCAAGCAATATAAAGTCAGATTTTCTTAACAGTATGCACTATGAGATACTAATAAGGAAGAGAGATACTTGGCAATTTCTGCAGGAGCAGTTTAAGAGTCCATAGCCCGGCATGGAGCAGGCATCTGGTAGTAAGGGATGTCCAACCAACAGCTGCATATAAGTCACAGTGGTGCGAACGGTAAGGGGAGTTGGTAATGAACCGTAACGCACGGTGATAAAGGATGTCCAGTTTACTTAGATTTGCAAGAGTGGTGGAGGAATAGATTACATCGCCATAGTCGAGTAGGGGGAGAAAAGTGGCCTGTACAAGCTTGTTTCGAGTTTCAAGGGGGAAAAGGGGCCTATTTCTGTATAAGAAACCTAACCTTGCCTTTAACCTTCTAGAGACATCTTCAACGTGGTCATTGAAAGATAATTTATTGTCGATCCAGATATTTAAATTTGGTTACAACTTCCAGAGGCTCGTTTAGCGTGGTGACAATGAAGTCTTGGGCAAGGGTATTGGGGGGCCTGTGACAGCACTGCAGGAGAATATCATCGCTTTAGTCTTCTTAGCATTGAGCAGAAGCTTTGCCTTTATTAGATTATGCTCAAGTTGTGTGAAGTCCGCTTGAAGCACTCCCTTAACTTCAGATAACGATGAGCCAGAAGTATACAACACAGTATCATCTGCAAAAAAGTGCAGATTGGACGTAGATATGTTAGCATCTAAGTCATTAATGTACAAAGAAAACAAGATAGGGCCTAAGATGGATCCTTGGGGGACTCCTCTTCACTGGCAAGGCAGCAGAAAAAAAGCCTTCCGCCTTTACTTTTTGGAATCTTCCAGTTAGGTAGCTAGAGAACCACTGGGTGGTATGGTATGTGGCACCCAACTTTGCAAGGCAATTGACTAATAGTTTGTGATCAACAGTATCAAAAGCTTTGCTGAGGTCCAAAAAGACTGCACCAGTTACCTTCTTAGCATCTATAGCAGAATTCCAATCATTGGTTACTTTTGCTAGTGCAGTGATTGTGCTATGATTAGCCGGAAGCCAGATTGAGCTGGGTTAATGAGAGAGAAGGTTTCAAGTGAGATTTAACTGAATATGGATCAGTTTTCGAGAACTTTAGAAAGGATAGGCAATATGAAGATAGGCCTATAGTTGTTTACATCGCATGGGTCACCAGATTTAAATAGAGGGAGGATATGTGCTGATTTCAGCAGGACGGCACAGTAGCAGATGTAATGGAAAGATTGAAGATGTGAGAATTGGGGCAGTGAGATGGGCGTAGCCTGACCTTGGAAAAAGGGTTCCAAGCCATCATCCCTACGCTTTTTTGGTGTCTAAGTTAAAGAGAATCTTCTACTTCTTTATAAGTTATCTTGCGCAGTTGGAAGGGTCAGGTACAGGACTAGATGTAGGGGAGGAGTATGCTGGCTCACCGCAGCACCAGCATAAGGTGACGAGTCAAAAGCTAATCCAGCTGTGGCAAAGTGGGAGTTAAGTTCCTCCAGGATTAGGGACTTGTTTCACAATCTTGCCACTTGCACCACTGCTGTTGGGACAGAGGGGGCCATGGGTCAGTCTCTTCTATAGCTTTGATAGTCTTCCATATTTTATGAGGGTTACCTTTAGCTTGTTCGAGAGTAGAAATATAATAGTTAGCTTTAGCAGAGCGAAGTTTTTCACACAGTTTTTCCTGGCTGTTCTAAAGGCCTGCCAATCCGAAGATTCTTTGGAATGTCTAGCTTTAGCCCAGAGCTTATCTCGAGCTATAAGGGCTGCCTTGAGATCCGAGGTGAGCCAGGGGTTGGAATTGTTCCGTACCCTTACTTTGATGAAAGGGACATGCTTATTTATTATTGTAGTGAGTTTGTCATTAAGGATGTAAGCTGCCTTGTTGACATCTTTGGCTAGGTAGAGATCTTGCCATCTGATCATGCTCAGGTCAGATAGGAAGCTTACTGCACTGAATTTGTGAAAGGATCTTTTTTGTTATAAAGATGGGTTGCGGCCGGGCCTTAATTTGAGATCTTATGCAAGCAACAATTCCATGATCGCTCAAGTCGTTGTGAAACACTGCCGAATGACATATTTTGTGTGGATGGGTGGTTAGTACCACATCTAGAATTGAACTGTTGGCAGTATTTAGAGTGTTGTTCCTAGTGGGTTCACTGATTAATTGCCCAAGACCTAGCTCATCACAAAGGGATTTGAGGCCGTGTGATTTAGGTGACAGCCAGTCCATATTTAGATCTCCTAGAAATATTGTTTCAGTTTTTGCATCTACGAACATGGATTTCAAAAGATTAAGGACTTCATCACCACCAGACGGGGGGTCTATAGCCACCTAGGATAGTGATACATTCCGAGGAGGGGAGATGAAGGCTCAGCGAAACTAACTCAAATTCCTTGGCTAGAGATTTGCAACTAATATTGGTGACCAAGTACTTAGATTTGGCGTAGATAACCACACCCCCACCTCTAGACTCTATCTGCTCTAAATAAATTGTAGCCCTGCAGTGATATTTGTTGATCAGTGTTTGTCTTTTTAACCACGACTCAGTAATTATGATAAGGTCAGGGTTAACGTGTACAGCCCAGGCTTGCAGCTGTACAAGTTTTTAGGTAGGCTTAAAATGTTGACCATCATCATTTTGAGACTTAAGCTCAGCAGAATCGATAGGCGAGGTAAGTTGTGGGGGGCGAGGTTGAGCTCCATTTCCTGAGCAGAGAAGAAGCAGAAGTATAACTTTCTTTAAAGGAGCTTATAAGAATGGAGACTGCTTTTATTTCTTGGCGGCAACCCATATATTCTGCTGCGCAAAAGGCGGCACCACTGTAATGACAGTTGATCTTGATCAATGTAAGTGCTTGAGTAGACATAGCAGGATAGTAGCAAGGGGGTATAGGCTAACCGGGGGAATAGGCTAAAAGGGGAGAGGAGAATGACATAGTGTCTGCACGGTAGACCGTTATAACATTAGGTATTGATAAGGTACATTGGAGAACTGAATTGCATTGAGGTACTTCAAATTGCACTGTATTGCTGAAAACTCTGCACCTTAGAAGCAATAAAAACACAATAAGGAGAGCCATGGTCCCAGACTGAGTGGTCTCGTGATTTGTATTAGTGCAATATTTTCTAGGCAAGTAATTTGCCCACCTAGGTACTCACTTAAAACCTAGATGAGAAAATACAGCAGAAAGGGGAGCAAGGAGAGCAGGAGCAGTTTAGTTAGTGGCGGGGCTCAAGAGATATTCACATAGGGCAGTCTTATTGGCCACACTCAGATACCAATCATAGGTTGGCAGCAGTCGAAACTAGGCCAATGAAGCAGTAATATGATATAGGAGGCGGATCATGAGTGTATTTAAAGGAGGCCTGGGAGAGTGGGGTGGGAGAAAATTTCAGGTCAGAGCGAGAGCTGAGAAGTCAGAATTAAGAAGGGAACACTGTAACAGGCTATAGAGAAGGTGCCCCAATCAGAGCAAAGCAGGCAAGCGGGCGTACCAATCACAATCCCCCATGGCAGTGCAGCACCAATCAAGGGTGCCCGGGCGTGCTGGCTCTCTGCAGAGGATTCTATCGGTATCTATCAGTATGACAGCGCATCGTAAGTAATAATAGGGTGCTCAGCGTCTATCTGACTTAAGTCTGAAGGGTGGATGGCAGACACTGAGGGCTTCCTGTTTTCAACTGCAGAGCTGTTGCACAGGCAGTTCTAAGGAAGTTGTCAGCCTGTTGAGTGAAGCTTAGGGGAACCTCAACTACACCCACCCCTTGTAGCAGCACCGGGAAAGAAGTAGAATGATAATGCAGGCCATATTGCCCACGAATGAGTATAGTGATTTATGTAGAAGACCAAGAATCCCTCTAGTGGCAGGTCTGTATAACCTGCTAATGGAAAACTAGCCACGGCAGAGTGCTTGGATGGGGGGATGGGGGGGCGCTGCAGGAAGAGCAGTCAGACAGAAGAGATGTAAGCACTTTAAAACAGTAGTAGAAATTACAATCCAGCTAATACAGTTGAAAAACTTCTAATAACACAGTTGAAATGTGCTTAGTTCTATCGAAAATCTAACAAAGTGCCAGGTGTTTATAGCAGGGGAAAAGTCCTGGCCAATCAGAGTGGGTTTGCTGGAAGCACCCGTGTTCCGATTGGCTGCGCTGTCCCATACCTTCCAAGGAGCTGCAGGCGGGTGTCCTGGTCTTGGTCGGTGGCTGGCTGGGTGCCGGCCGACCGTGGGTGAGCTGAAGCAGCCCTGTTCAGGGGCAGGCAGCTGGAGAGAAGAGAACAGATCAGGTCTTAAATAGCATAGAGGTAAAGGGTGTTAGATTTGAGCAGTTTAGTAAGACAAAAGGTAGTTAGACTTATCGGCGCCAAGGCAGAGTGCTTGGATGGGGGGGGCGCTGCAGGAAGAGCAGTCAGACAGAAGAGGTGTAAGCACTTTAAAACAGTAGTAGAAATTACAATCCAGCTAACACAATTGAAAAACTTCTAATAACACAGTTGAAATGTGCTTAGTTCTATCTTAGTTCTATCTTCTATCATTGTCGTTCATGATGACAACAACATGGAATATAATCCTGACCTCATGGATCTTGAGGTGGATTTAGAGGAGGACTATGAGGGTAAGAAGCAGTTTGAAGAGAGGAATCTGCCCTGTGGTTCTACCCTCTCGTCCTGCAATGAGGACTCGGTGGTTTATATCCTGAGGTCTCCTCTTGAGGACCCATCTTTCCAGGCCATGATGCAGCAAATGCAGTCTGCCATGGGTTTTGCTGTGCAAGAGGAAGATTCCACGAAGAGGAATCTTGTGGAGTTTTTGGAGGTGCCATGAAACCCCCTCCTTTATTATTCCACTAGTGTATCCTACCTTAGAGGATGCTACTTTTGCTGCATGACATAGACCTAACTCCCTGCCTGCAGTCCTCAGAAAGGCTGATAAGCAGTACCCTTCTCCATCTACTAAGCCTTATTATGCAGGCCAGCCTGAAACGGACTCTGCAGTCATTATGGCTGCTCATGATAGGTCTAAAGCCCCTAGGCACATGAGCACTTTAATTCCAGGTAAAGAATCTAAGAAACTGTATGTAATAGGCAAGTGTACATATGCATCTGTCTCATTGGGCCTTTGGATTGCAAATTACCAGGCCTGTGTGATTAAATACCGGAACAGTATGTGGAAGGACGCTCGTAATGCTGCCAAGGCTTTGACTGATGATTCTGTCAAAACGACTTTGCTTAAAACATAATCTGCTGGGGCTGAGGTTGGCAAACATTTATTCCGCTCAGCTTATAATGTATCTGATGCTTTTGCCAGGGCTGCTGCCTCTGACATTTGCATGAGGCATTATTCTTAGCTTAGAGTAGCTGGTTTTGCAACTGATGTGTGTGCAACAGGCAGATCTTGCTTCAAGGGTATCTGTTGCAGCAGGCCACACCAGTAGGACTTCAGCTGCCAGGCACCAGGACCATACAGAAACCTTTCTAGCTAGCAGTTCACTAGGGGGGGCCCCACACGACAATGTCACATGCTGGCGTAACTCCTCCCATATAAACCTGGGCAGCCCCGCACCATCCTCAGTTCTTTTCCCACTATCGACCTTTGTACATTGGACCCTTTGGAGACTCCACTGCTTCAGCTGACCACTTGCTTTCCACTTTTCATTTCTTTTAATTTCTATTCCAGTGTGTTTATTTTTCTTTCCTACTGAAATACCTTCGGATTTGCAAGCCGCTTCCTGACCTATGCTTCCATCCCGGTTTCCCTAGGCGGGTGGCAGCTTTTTCTCTGGCAGGCCTGTGGACAGTCAGGCCCTCCTCCTCCTCTGCTTTCAAATCCTCTCTTCAACCTAGAAGGTTCCAGTGAAGAACTGCCTTCTGTCAGGCTGCGGATTGCCTCTCTGGGCGGGGGTGAGAGTCTTAGGAAGAGCCCTCCCCCATATCTCTGGTACCCTGCTTGGGAATCCCACATCCCACAGTCCCAAGGTGTGGCTGGGATCTTCTTTGTCAGCTCTTGGGGGGGGGGATGCTCCCCTCCTCAGTCTCCTCATGGTTGATGCTTTCCTAGGGCGCCGATGACAATCGCGCCATCATCAGCTCTGGTGACGTCGTGGCCTACCATCCAACACCTTACACACCCACAAAGTACAGCCCTGGCTGCGCTGCACTGCCCGCCTCCAGCCGGTGTGGACCCATTGATCCCAGGCCTGTGAATCCCCCCGCCCCCCGAGTCGATGTTCCTCTTCTCGCCTTGCCGCCACCACCCTCTCTTCTGCAGGGTGGGCTCTGGCATGCGCCCCGTCAGACCTTTTCTCTTCCTACAAGGATTTGTTGGCCTTGGGCCTTTTACTTGCCCCAGCCAACATCACTATTCCTGGCATCCACTCCCCTCTTGCATAGGGGCAACGGGCAGGGTGTTGCTCCGTTCCTGCTCTGGGGGCCACTGGTGGGGAGTTCAGTCAGGCCTACCTCGGCTGAGCGGGTGTGTCTCTGGTGCTGCTTCCTTGCCCCCCACCGTCAGGTTTCTTCTCAGACTCCAACATGAATCACGTACGGCGCCACCTTAGGAGTGGTGTCTCTGGCCTGGACCTGATTTATGGAGCCGTGTCATGTCCATCTGGAAATGACCTTGCTCACTTTCTTTTTCTTCCCACCACAGCCCCACTAAACTCGTGACAGCCTTGGGGGTGCTGCACATTCCGGGCTTCACAGATCTGGCCTTTAGATGGGGCTCCACCCACTACTTCCCCGGGCTGCCCCATGGTATGCTGGCTTCTCTGCCTCCTTCTTTTCTGTGAGAGGGTCTCCCCCGACCTGGGGATTTTGCACTCTAACCCCCACTCAGGAGCTTGGAGGACATGCCAGCGGATGCTGCGAGGGCACCCAGGGCTTTTAAGAGTGCCCTCCCAATCCCTCAATGCAGGCCTCCCCCCGCCCATCTCTGTCTTGCCAAGTCGGTTGTCCCTGGGTGAGGCTGTGGCGGTTACTAGGGCCAGGCCTTGACAGGATCCAGCTGACAGCTTCCTGGGTTACTCATATGCTGTGTTGGACCCCCCTCTTTTTTGGGGGGAGGGGTACCCTTGTTGTCTTCTTTGGCCTGGGGCTTCTTTCACTTCGCCCCTGCCTGGAGGACGTATGGCTCACCATCGATTTCTGGTAGGTTTGTCAGGTTTCTTCCTTCCAGCCCCCCTCGCTGTCCTTTTACCACTTATGGGGGCATGGCCAGAGTGCCTGTTGCTCAGTGACTCCACAGTACGGGGTCTGTATGGGCACGTGTCTGTGCGACCTGCTTTTAATGCTGTTGATGCCCCAGCTTGAGTGGCTCAATTAGCGTCTAGCTGAGCCAGTGTCCTTGGCTGTGGGTGTTGGGGTTTGCCCTTGCGTGCAACGCCCTCCCCTGCACGCCCCTTTCTGAGGCTTCAAGGTCCCTGGGGTGGCTGTGTTGGATGTCCCCCATCCCACAGGCCTCTGGCTTATCTCCATGGTCTGTCCCCTCCCTATACCGCACTCGGCCAGTAAAGTGACCGGAAGGTGCCCAATCCTTGGGTCATTCTTGGGCCCAAGCCGGGCTCTCACCCTCAAGGAAAACGCTGAGCAGGAACAGCTTTGCCTGCCCCTACCTCCAACAAGGGGCTGTTCCACAAAGACAGAGGTGAGGGCCTTGCCGACTGTGATTTCTCATCAGGATTGATTCCTAGACCCCACCCTCCAGCACTATAGGAGGTGGTGGTAGGGTTTTGGTCCTCCCTGCACCTGTACAGGTGGCAGGAGATCACCGTGGATGTTTGCTTTCTGCAGCTCATAAAACGCGGTCACACTCTCGAACTTCTGGAGTGACATCCAGAGCAATCTCTAGTTCAGTTTTCCTACCAAAAAAAAAAACCCACCACAGACCACCTTCTAGTGCTGCAGGGAGCAGTCCAGACATTACTGCCCAAAAGGGACATAGAACCAGACTTCATAGGAACAGAAGGTTCTATTCTCATTTCTCCGTGGTCGCCACATACACAGCGGATCACCATCCCATTCTGGACTTACAAAACCCAATTCTCTGCATCCAGTGCAAAAAGCTCTGGATGGTGGCACTACAGGGCCTTCTGCCCCTTCTTTGTTAGGGAGACTGATTTGCTCCCTCGACATGCAGGCTGCTTCCCTGCTTATCACGGTGTGTGCTCCCTGCTGGCAATACCTCAGGTTCCGGTTTCAGGGGAGCACTACCAGCTTTGAGCATTGCCCTTTGACTTGTCTTTTGTGTCTCGAGTCTTCTCCATGTGATTAGCAGTGATGGCAGTTGCCCTTAGGAGGGAAGGCTTTTATGTCTTCCATACCTGGATGACTGGCTACTCAAAGCAGAGTCCAGGGAGCATCTGCTCTGGTCCGTGGCACGAACTGGACAATTGTTACAGGCTCTGGGGATCGCTGTCAATTTGCCTTAGTCTTGACCTTTTGTCGGTGCCTGTAGTCCATATACTGAACAGAGCTCGACGTCTGGCCTTCCCACTCCAGGACCATGCGGACAACAGCAAGTATGTTACAGCCAGGGCCTTCCTCAGGCTCTTAGGACTGATGGCTGCAGTCTTGGTCTAACTAGCCAGGCTTCATATATCGATTCCCCAGAGGACATAGATGGTCCAGTGAGACCTACATCGTGATACCCTAGACCAACAAGTTCAGATCGCCCCTCTAGCCAAAAGGGTGCTACTATGGTGGAGGGACCCCGGCAGTCTGTGGAACAGTGTTTCTTTCCTCATTCCTTCCTTTCAGCCAATTCTTGTCATGACCATCTCAGGGCTGGGGGCCGGGGAGCTCGCCGGAAGCCCCATCAAACTCAAGGGACGTAGTCCAGAGTGGAGACTGCCCTCCACATCAGTGTCCCAGAGATGTGGGCTGTTGTATGCCTGACAGGCCATCCAGACCCATCTGGCCCGGGCCATCTGCTTGTGCAGACAGTCTCTTTCAGGGTAGTGCAGTCCCATCAACAAACTGGGGGGGGGTCCATTCATTCCCTCAGTGTTTGGAAGTTATGAGGGCATGGTACTGAGCTCTAGAACATGGTCTAGACCTGTCGGCCATCCATGTTCCAGGTGTCTATTCCAGGTCCCATGACTAGGACCCACTGCCCTTGGTCATAGATGACCTGTTAAACTGGCAGGGTTGCCCAGAGTTGGTCCCCGATGGCATCCTTACTCTATGTGAAACTGCTGCTTTTCTGCTGGCTCGGTCCAAGACTGGGAGTTTCCTGACAGGGTGCATTGTCCCTCTTGTGGAAAGAGAGATTCCTCTACATCTTTCCTCCCTTCCCTCTCTTATGCAGGTTACTAATCAAGCTCCAGATGGAAAGGGCTACCTTGATCTTCATTGCCCCCCTTTGGGCCTTGTCAGATCTGGTTCTCTTTACCGTAGTAGCTGGTGGAGGAACTTCTAGTGCCCCACTTCTGAGCCCAGGCTTGTTCTCCCAGGTCCGGAGCACCCTGGACCTTCTGGACCTCCAAGCGCTTCTTCTTCACACTTGGCTCTTGAAAACGTAGCCATTGTGAGGTTTGGCGTGTTCCCTAAGGTTGTTGAAGTGTTGGAAGCTGCTAGGACACCTTTCATCAGGACCACTTACTCCATGAAGTGGAGATCGCTTTGTTGGGTGGATGGTTTCCCCTCAGTTGTATCCATTCACTTGGCCAGTGAGTCATGTTTTGGGAGTACTTGCTGACCCTCCCAGACTCGGGCCTGACATATTCCTCTATTTGGGGCACCTGTTGGTCTTTCCAGCTTTTTCATTTGCCAGTTGCTGGCTGTACAGTGGCAAATAACTTCCAAACCTTTTGAGAGGCATTTTTTCTTTGAGAGCTTCCCTTCTGCAATTCTGTCCCACCTTGGGTCTCGAATTTTGTGTTATGGAACCTTACATTGGCTCCTTTTGAACGGCCACAACATGCAAGCTATGCTCTCCGTCGTGGACAGCACTATTTTTAATTGTTTGTCTCTTCTGCTCAAAGGACTTCTGAGCTGCAGACACTCATGTGCGAGCAGCTTATTTGTTTTTCTATAAGGTCAGGGTGTTTTTGCATACGAACCCTAATTTTTTACCTAAGGTGGTGTCTGTGTCTACCTTAAACCAACTGTCCACCTACCTGTCTATTATCCAGAGCATGCCAATCTAGGAGAGGCATTGCTCCCTACTTTGGTTGTAGATAGGATACTTCACTACTATACTGACCATGCGGAGGATTGCAGGAAGTCCTTGCAGCTGTCTGTTTCTTTCGCTCCCGGAAAGAGGGCATACCTGTTTCTAAGCAGTGCTTGCCCAAATGGTTGGCTAACTATCTTTTTTGCACGAAGTATGGGAAGAACTTCCTGGCGCTGTTCATGGCCACTTATGTCACTTGTTTTGGGAATGCGTTGGCTGCAGAAGTCTGTGCTGCTGCCACACGGAGTTCTGTCCACACCTTCGCTAAATACTGCATTCCGGATATTGCCTGTTGCAGGAGGGCAGGCTTCAGCCGTGCTGTGCTCCAAGGGCTTCTTTCATAGGCCTGTGGTATCCAGGCACCCAGACTGGTTCTTTTGTCAGAACTGCTTGGGACTCGTCCTACTGGCATGGCCTGCTGCAAGAGATACCCTCGAAGTAATATAGTACGGTTACGTAAGAACTTACTGTAACAGTGATTCTCTTGCAGAAGGCTATGCCGTCCTACCCCCTCATCCCCCTTGGTCTGAGGACTTTTCTGCCGCTGTCTGTCTTTCTATAGCTCGGCTTTCCTTCTGTTTCACCTTTATTGCTAAAGCAGTAAC
This sequence comes from Neoceratodus forsteri, assembly GCA_016271365.2. Classification (NCBI taxonomy): domain Eukaryota; kingdom Metazoa; phylum Chordata; order Ceratodontiformes; family Ceratodontidae; genus Neoceratodus; species Neoceratodus forsteri. The sequence goes on along the minus strand of JADMNL010000024.1, from coordinate 251,964,535 downwards.
CTCTGGCCTTCCTCAGTTCCCCAGAGAAGGCTTACCATTTACGGTGTCTGGCGGGAGAACTGAGGAGGGTGCGTGGCCACCGACGTTTATATGGGAAAAGTAATGCCAGCGTGTGATGTCGTTGTGGGTGGCCCCCTGATGAACTGCTAGCTAGAAAAGTTTCTGTGTGGTCCTGGTGCCTGATGGCTGAAGTCCTACTGGTGTTGCCTGCTGCAAGAGATCCTCTCAAAGATCTGCTGTTACGGTAAGTTCTTACGTAACCTAACTTTTTAAATGCTTCCTTTAAGGGCTCCAAACTGATTGGTTATGATGTTGAAGAAGACTTGCATGGCCTTCAGTCTTTATTTATTTAGTTTTTGTTGACTAGGTAGGTATATTAGCCATAATATGACTATATTCTGGCATGACCCGGGAGAATGCAACAATCAGACAGGAATAAAATAGGCGAAAACAATACATAACAGGTAGATCATGAATGAGAAAACAAGGTGAACACATTACAAATTATACAACAGGTTCAGGGAGGCCACTGAGTACGAGGCCAGGACAGTAATATGCAGTAAGTAACAGGAAGGAAGGTACAGGGTTACACTAAGTTGAAATATACAGTGCACAATATATGATAGAATTAAGTGAGCATCATATTAGAAAGTAGGCAGCAGTCAGTATTTAGAGACATTCTAATTGCCCATATAAGTTCTAGCCACATAAATGTGGGGACAGGGCAGGACTGGAAGATCCAGCTCAGCCAGAAGGGAGTAGGATCATATCGGAGGTTAGGGAGCAGGCAAGAGTGCAGCTAAGCATTAAGGTGGGTCAAAGCATGTACAGGGGTTAGATAAGGAAAGGAAGTGCCGCAGTTCCTTTTTAAAGAAGGAGCTAAGAGTTAAGGTGGGTCAAAGCATGTACGGGGCTTAAATAAGGAAAGGAAGTGCCGCAGTTACTTTTTTAAAGCGGGCGTGGGAACTAGCCTCACGTAATGGCAGAGGTAGGGAGTTCTAGCACTGAGGGGCAGAGTGCAAGAAGGCGCTAGATCCTTTGGCCGTTTTGAACCTAGGCATTTGGAGAAGAGATTTATCAGCTGAGCGCAAGCCATAGGCGGAGGAGAGGGGGATTAGCATATCGGCAAGGGCTGCAGGAGCTTGAGATCTAATCACCATGTCATTCAAGGAGCCAAGAGAATATTGCCTGAGAGTAGAGGGGGCTAGCCAGTTCAGGTCGTCATAGGGTTGGCAGTGGTGCTAGAGTCTGTGTGATGTGGATGCATAGCAGCATATGTTGTAAGTAACATCCCACTTATGGAGGGTTGTCTTATGTGTTCTGGAGTACAGTAAGTGAGGGCAGGAAGGAGGATTCCACAGGCAATTGCTAGCTTGGCAGAGGAGGTAAGCACGAGGCTCGTCTTGTACGCAGTCCCAAGCTTGCTGTTGACAGCTTTACAGGTGGCCATAATATGAAGATTAAAATCCAGAGATTGGTCCAGGAGATCCCGGGTTCCAGGATGAGAGCTGGAATACAGATATACAGGGTTACGCCAAATTTAACAAAAACAGAAAGGAAAAAACTGAAGGAAGAATTGTCCTTTGCATTGCTGAGAAATTAACATCTCACTTAATACCTACCAAATCTACTTTAAAATATGACAATGAAATTATATGGGTAGAAATAAACTTAACTAGTATTAAAATATGTGTTGGCCTGGCTTACAAAGCCCCTAACCTTAACTTCGATCAAAATATGGACTTCATAAAAACTATTGTACACTTTGAACCAACATCCAATTATATTCTTATGGGAGACTTCAACTTCCCAAATATAGATTGGACAAATTCTATATTTTCTGAGGCCCCTGAGAGAGAGAGAGTTCCTGGACATTACAGTTAATCAAAACTTGGAACAAATCATAAAATCTGGTACAAGAAACATCATCCTGGATATTATTGTTACCAACATGGGAAATAAAATACTACAACCCACCATATTGGCACCTTTGGGTTATAGCAATCACAACATGATCACATTCCAAATACAAACTAAAACTCCTGTTACCAAAGGTACCTCTCAGATCAGAGCTTATTCTGCAGCTAATTTTTCAGATATTAAAATGTATCTTGAATCTTGGGACTGGAAGTCAGAATTTAAAGGACTTAACAGCCAACAGGTCTGGCTTCTCATACTCCAAAAAACAAATTCTTGCCTTGAATACTGGGTGCCAAAGAAAATTTAATATACTAAAGGTTATAGATCTCCTGTATGGTGGAATAATAGGATCCAGAAATTAATTAAAAAAGTTACAAGAAATATAATTTAAATCCATCTCCAAACCATTGGAATAACTATAAAAAGATTTCAAACAAAGTATCAGGAAAGCCAAGATAATAACTGAAGAAAAATTAGCCACTGATACAGTAGATAAAAAAAAAAAAAAGTTCTAGAATTATATTGGCTCTCTTAGGAGGTACTAAATCCATATTAAGTCCACTTCAAACTAATTCTGGTCTCATCAATAATGAAACAGAGATGGCCTCAGAATTTAATAATTACTTTTCATCAGTTTTCATTGAAAAATATGTAAGGGATCTCGAGGTGGAAAACACTACTGAGAACACTTTTGAAATAACTCAGTTCACTGTAGAAGAAACTAAGACGGCTTTATTCAAATTAAATATTAACTCTTCACCAGGACCGGATGGAATACATCCAAAATTTCTTAAAGAAACAGCTAATCAATTAACTGGAGCACTGAGTTTTTTATTTAATTTATCCCTTAAAGAAGGAGAATGTACCACTTCATGGCGAGATGCAATAGTAATCCCTATATATAAATCTGGAAATAAAACTGAATTTTCAAATTACAAACCCATAAGTCTTACGTCAGTAATGGGGAAAACTTTTGAAAGACTTATTCTACAAAAATTAGAAGACCACATAAAAATCAGAAATCTTCATGATACATCACAGCATGGATTCTCTAAAGGTAGATCCTGCCTAACTAACCAGTTGCACTTACAATTTCAAAAAAAATGTAACATTTGATGCAGGCCTTTCTGTGGACTTGATATTTTTGGATTTCGCAAAGGCCTTCGACAGAGTCTCACATGATGTTTTAATCAAACACCTGTATATGATGGAATTTCCCCCACATTTGATAAAATGTATTAAATCATGGCTACTTAACCATAGACAATGTACATCGGTTAAGGGTAATAGATCTCCTTGGATAAAAATCACTAGTGGAGTGCCCCAGGGCTCGGTTCTGGGCCCTGTACTATTTAACATCTTAATATCATCAATGCAGCCATCCAAAAACAGCTGGATGTCTAAGTATGCAGACGACTGCAAAATGGGCTGCATCGTCAATAGTACAGAGGACGCTGTAAGTCTACAGAAGGATTTAACAGCACTTCAGCAATGGGCCAACAGTAATAAAATAACATTCAACGTCCAAAAATGCAAAGTAATGCATCTAGGACATAACAATAAAAAAAAATTATTTCTTAAACCAAGAAATGTTGATTAAAAACTGATTTATGAAAAAGACTTAGGAGTGATAATTAATAAATTCAATTTTGAACAAAATACCATTTCTAAGGTAAAAAATTCTCATCAAATAACATCATGTATACTTAAAAATATAAAAAGTAGACAACCAAAAGTCATTCTTCCTTTGTATAAATCACTGGTAAGAGCACACTTGGACTACTGTGCACCTTTCTGTATCCCCAACACGATTAGAGGTAAAAAAAAATTAGTAGAGGGGGTACAAAGAAAAATGACAAAAAAAATTACTGGTATGGAAAACAAAACATATGGCGAAAGGTTACAGAAATTAAATTTATATTCTATGAATTACCAACAGGCACGAGGGGATCTTTGCCTAACATTTAATGCTATTAATGACCCCCTTCTTACTGAAACCCTGGGCCTAGAAACAGATTTCAACGTCACACAAACTAGGTCACATGAACTTAGATTGAGGAGCACACTGTAAAACAAAAAAGAGAAGTGACTGGTATTCAGAGCGGGTGGTTAATAAATGGAATACTCATCCTGGAGAAGTTATAAATAGTAATAACATAGAAACATTCAAACGAAGTTTGGATCAGTACATGGGGAAATACAAAATTTGAATATTTATAGGAAACAATCGACATTTGTGGTGGCGAGCTCATATAAAGGCATTGCCTCCTGAGCTTATACAACTGCTATGATACTATGATCCCCTAGATACTTAAATGAGGTGACATTTTCAATTGGAGGACCAGCCAGGCCATGGACAGTCAGTTCTGTGTGACAAGCTCTTAGTTTTGGGGCAGAGCCAAATAGCATGGATTGGGTTTTATTAGAGTTAAGTAAAAGCTTGTGAGCAACAAGCCAGTTTTTAACATTTGTAAAGTCGGGAGAGAGGCAAGTATTAATGTGTTGAACACTACTGGAGCTGGTATAGAGCACTAAATCATCATCATAGTGGAGAGTTGAACAGGATTGGAGATCCTTAGCAATGTTGTTTATGTAGAGAGAGAATAGGAGAGGCCCCAAGATGGAGCTCTGGGGAATGCCAATGTTTATGGTAGCCCTCTGACAAGGAGGGGTTGAATTTAACTCCCTGTGTTCTATCAGACAGGTAACTGCTGTACCAGGCTGCAACCAGGGGAGAGAAGCCAGTGTGCCGCAGGGTGGAGAGAAGTAGTGGGTGGTCAACCAGGTCAAACACTTTAGTCAGGTCAATAAAAATAGCCCCAGTTAAAGAGACCAGAGTCCATAGAAGAGACAGTGTCAGTCATGAATTTTAGTAAGGCAGTAGAGGTACTATGACCCTTGCGAAAACCATGCTGAGTAGCAGAAAGGAGATTGTATTTTGTCAGACAGACAGTGATTTGGGTGGCAACGAGTTTTTCCAGGAGCTTGGCAAGCACCGATAGAATGGCAATGGGCCTGTAGTTGGAGATGTCCTTGAAGTTGCCCTTTTTAAAAATAGGCATTATACGGGTGGTTTTCCAGATGCCAGGAAATGTGCTAGTTGAGAGATAAAGTGAAGATTCTAGCCAGTGGTGTGGCAGTAAGAGAGTCAGTAATTTTCAGGAGCCTAGGTTCCAGAGAGTCGGAACCTGTACTTTTGTTCTCAGAGATAGAGTGCAGCAGTTTTATCACTTCAACTCATGTTATTTTCTTGAAGAGAAAATGGGGATTAAGTGTTGAGTGGGTAGAAGTGTCAGTTGAGGCAGGAGAGGTAGGAGAGATTGGCGGGGTGGCCTGAAAGGAGGTGGTATAGTTGGACAGGTCTGAGAAAATGCAGTTGAAGAAGTTAGCAATTATGCTAAGATCATTGCAGTATGCTTCATGTAGTATCATATTGTTCCTGGCGTTTGATTGAGAGGCTCCGAGAAAGGTCTTAACATGGCCCCAGAATTTCCGTGAGTCACCAGCAGAGCTATGTACGAGGCTCTTACAGTAGGAGCTTTTGGCAGCCCTGACTTGTTTCCTGCAGGAGTTACTCAAGGCCCTGTAGGCAGCAAAGTCAGCTGGAAGCTGTTACATTTTATATTTTTTCCAGCTTTTATCTCTGGTACGCAGTTGAGACAGCAGGTCTTTGTGCAGCCATCTGGTCTGCTTACCTCTTACCCTTCAGGTTACGTTAGGGACTTGTTTGTTGTAGTTCAAGGAATACTTTGAGGAAAACGCTAAGGGCCACCTCCACACTGTTGGCATGATACACGTAGGACCAGTCGGTTGAAGAGAGAGATTGGACAGAAATGTGTCGTGATCCAGTCTGGCAAAGCTAGGGAATGAAACATACCATGGTGGTGGTGGGGATATAGCCCCAGGCCTCCAGACACAAAAGATAGGTGAATGGTCTGTCAGCGCATCTGCCAAGGTCCCGGCAGTGACGATATGATCAAGTTGATTTAGCAGATCCAGTCAATGAGGGTGAAGGAAGATGCAGACACCATAACCCTAGTGGGTTCCATAAGAAGTTGGTGGAGGTCATGACCTTGGATTATGGAAAGGATGGTGTTTTGGGATTTACCTAGCCAATTGAGATTTAAGTCGCCTAGAAAGATAACTTCATTCTGCTTGGCATGGAGGAAGGTCTCAAGAAGCAACTCTCTTAGGACATCCAGACCCCCGGTGGGTGGGTTGTAGGCACATATTATGTGGAGTTTTTTGGCCCCCATTGAGATAGTGATGTGAAGGGATTTATATACTTGTGGGGCAGAGGAGGGGACAATGGAGACATTGAGGCGATGTTTGTGGTACAGGGCAACACCACCGCCCCTCTTGGTAGACGACCGGTATCAGCGTGTAATTATTGAGGCTACACACAGAGTCCAGGACCCCTGGTTTGAGCCAAGTTTCAGAGAGGCAGAGTACATCAGGGTTGTACAGGGCAACCCAGGCATCCAGATCAGCAAGGTTATGCATGAGGCCCCTAATGTTGTGGTGAGCTGTAAGTAGCCTGTTGTGGGTGCAGGTGAAGACATCAGAGGGGTAGAAATGCGCCGGGGAACCAGTATTCAGTTCCACATCGCCTGAGAGTAGGAGGGCTAGTAGTGCGAGGAACTAGAGCTTACGATGGTAAAAGGGAGGAGGATTGGAATGGCACACATTTTTCTGAACGATCCTTCTGCAACTCCAAAACGGTGCTTTCACTCCCTGCACCCTAAGCAGTGCACTATTTCGCCCGATGGTACATGGCACAGTCAGCCTTGTCCAAGATGCCACTGGAGCCCAGTATGCATGTGCGACGACTTGTGCATGCGCACTGAACTCTGGTGGCCATCTTGGACATGGCGAACAGTGCCGTGTTCCGCCGTGACTTCAGTCAGCTCGGCTGCAGCCGTATCTGCTCTGGCCAGAGTTTTATTTTTGTTCTTAAGTACTAAATTAAGTAGCTTTCCTAAAACCACATTAGTCTGTTGATATTGTCTACCTCTTAAAATGTTACTCCACTCCGCACCCCACGCGGGTGCACTATTTCGCCCGGTGGGGTACAGCACAGTCCGCCATGTCCAAGATGGCCGCTGGAACCCAGTGCGCATGCGCGATGACTTGCACATGTGCACTGAACTCTGGCAGCCATCTTGGACAGGGTGAACAATGCTGTATTCCGCCGTGACTTCAGTCAGCTTGGCTGCAGCCATATTGGCTCTGCCCAGAGGTTTATTTTTATTCTTGAGTATGGAATTAAGTAGCTTTCCTAAAACCACATTAGTATGTTGATGTTGTATATCTCTCTCAAAATGTTACTCCACAGTTTACTAGGTGATGTTGAAAGGGTGGGGCTAGAAAGGGGGCATAATTTAGGGGTGGAATGGGGGTGGAGTTTAAAATCCTGTTTTACCAGATTCAGAGGTCACAACAGATAGTGCCTGAAATAAAGAAAACAGTTCCATGTAGTCTTTAAATTTTTATACACCCAGTAAAAAAAACTGTCTATAGATGTCTGTTGTCACCATCGCATTACCCTCCCCACCCAATCTCCCACTCAGCACCCACCACCCCACACTGTCCCATCCCTTATATACCTACCGGAATTCCAATGTTATAATCCTCTCTGGAATGGAGACATGTGTCACGAGCACAGCCTTGGAGGGTGCATCAAGACCACCTGTTTGCAGGGGGTCCCACTTTTTACAGAACTTGTGAGCAGTTGTAGGGTTCAGAAAGAATCACCAACCTTCCTTTTCCTAGTGGGGGGACTGTAGTTTTGAGTCCCCCTGACTCTGTTTTTAATCCCACCACTGCAACTGGCTGCCTCTTGCCTAAGTAGTTTTGTAGGATAGCCAAGCAGTCACTATCTTTATCAAGACGTTCAGTCTTTTACAAAACCCTTCTATTAAAATGTTAGCTCATGCTATCAGACCCCAGGCAGAGTTGATAAGAAAATCACAAAAATGTACTTAAATAAAAAAAAAGAAGACAGTAAATTCTACAATTTGGAAGATTTTTGAAATGCAGACAATACCAAAAGTAACACTGGATGGTTTACAGAAAACACTATATACTGTTCTAAACTATACCTTATTCTCAGGTTTCAAAGTCCAGAAAAATTTCCCTTTTGAGAATAACCTTCTTTCTGCAGGTGAAGGAAAGTTCTTTGAAAAACACAAGATGTGTTGGAATTTAAAAGAAAGCAGTCTCTGAGTGTCCTTTTTCAGTACTCTGGGTTTATCTTGAAGAGCGAAGTCCTTGTTCCCAAATTTTGACTTAAAATCAGAATTTCCGTTTAGCATGTGAAAAATCAGGTTTTCACAAAAACACAGGTCTTGTTCTAAGGGTAGATCAAAAGACCCACATAAACTTTAACCAAAGTATATAACAGCTTAAGTTTTCTCAGCTCTGAGAACCTTCCAAGTCATCAGGCTTTTGACTGCAAGCTAAAACTGTACTGATGTTCAAAATGTGTGTCTGATAAATATAGTCTGAATGGTCATTTTCCATCCACATCCACTCCTTTTGGGATATAGAGTTTGGGGTGCATCCATTTCACCTCATACTGCAGGTGTCACTGTGGTTCCATATCTAACCCCTGTAACATCTGGTTTCTGCATTTGGCTTGAGCCTCTGACCCTAGACCATTCTCCTGATCTCTTTTTTTTGTTGTTGGAAACTAAATGCCCAGTTTTATCTAAGAGTTATGACTTTTATGGTCATAAACTTGTCTGTTCTTTATCTAGATAAGTACCAGACCCAAACTAGCTTTTGGTAATTCTGTTCTATTTTGTTTAGCTCTTTGTGGCCTTTTAAAGAGACAGTGTCTTAACTCTAAAGTACATTACAGCACATACAATAGGAACATTAATAAAGGATATAGGCCTATCTTACCACAACACGTCTTTACTCGTCCACGCCGGATCGTCAACTGAGGAAATCAGTCATGCGGTCAATGTATTTCCATGGGTTTTGAACTTCTCTTCATAACTTAGTCATTTGTTTAATATATTTTTTTTATTTACCAAATTTTCAACATATCCTTTTTTGGGACCCCACCTCATGAACAAGGGTGATGAAATTATACAAACCTGGCCCGAAAGGAGATTTTTGCAGTCACTCTGTGAAGTCACCTTCTAGCTGGGATTTGAACATTTTCTCTTTCTACGTTCATGAGGTGGGGTCATAAGACTATTATTAAACAACAAAGTTGTGAAGGTACGTTGAAAATTTTCAATGCTCGCTCATAACGTTGGTAATTTTCAATATTTTGCCCCCAAAACATAGCCATTTTTTCACATCATCTCATGAACATGACAAGTGGCACTTTTTTAAATCCTGGCCAAAATGTGTTTTCACACTTTGTGGCACAAAATGACATTTTGGCCAGTAGTTTATAAATGCGACCTGTCATGTTCAGAAGGAGGGGGTTATAAAAATGACCATATTGAAAATTTGAGGTCAAAATGTGAACAACTAAGTTATAAAGAAACATTGAATTGTTTCAGTGCTTACTCGTAACTTTATTTTTTGCAGATTTTGTCCCCTGATGTTAAGCATATCCCTTGTGTTGCCCCACCTCCTGAACATGATGGGTGTCATTTTTCAGATCCCTTCAGAAAGCAGATTCCACAGTGCAGCCCTCCGAAACATGTTTTCACAGCTGCACTGTGACATCACCTTTCAGATAGGATTTAAAAATGTCACCTGTTTTGATCATAACATCGAGTCATAAAAAGACTGTTGGAATGTTGGGGTCAGAATGTGGGAACCCACTGAAGATTAGATATTGCTTCTCAGCTGGCCTATCCTGGGTAAATACAATGTTAAAATGTGAAGACACCATCGGTCTATCCTGGATAAGTATTTAGTAAAAATGTGTAAAAGTAGGACCCCAGCACAGCAGAGCAGAGCACCACTGAACTGTGCATCTATGCTACTCTATCCTGGAAAAAATACATTGTAGAAGCTGGACCCCATTGAAAATGTAACTTGCCTTTCAGCTGGGCTGACCTAGGTAAAAACATTATAAAAATGGGGTAAAAGCAGGAGGGCCCCATCATAACCCAGATATTGTATCTTGGCTGTGCTATCCTGTGTATCAAATCAAATCAGTTTTATTTCTGAAAGGTACCTTTCTAAAACCAAGGTTCCTGTACAGTAAAATACATAAAATAAGTTATTAAAAACAAACATATAATTTACGACAAAAAGCAGTATAGTGGCAGCATAACAAAACATACCAAAGACATATCAAAAACAGCAGCATCAATCAACAAATGCCAAGCTGAAAAGATGAGTTTTTAAGGCGGTTTTAAAACTCTGGACAGTTAGGCAATTTCGTACCCGATGAGGTAGAGAATTCCACAGGGACGGAGCAACAAAGCTAAATGTCCTTGCTCCTGATGTCTGCAAACGTACCCTGGGAATCTCTAGGAATCCCTCATCGGTGGATCAGAGAGGATGGGAGGGCCAGTAGGGACAAATAACAGAGTAAGGATTGGGGAAAAACAGGATCTAACTGAAAACAAGATAGCATCTGAGCTGTGCTATCCTGATACAGTACAAAAATGTGTCAAAGCAGGACTCCATTGAAAATGAGATATTGCATCTCAGCTGGGTTATTCTGGGTAAATATATTACAAAACAGGACCCTACAGCAAAACCCCACTGAAAAGGAGATGCTGCATCTAAAATGATGTCCTAAAGAACAATACATTATAAAAGCAGGACCACACTTAAAAACGAGATACTGCGTCTCACCTCTACTGTCCAAGATAAACGTAGTATAAAACTGTGTAAAATCAGGACCCCATTGCAAATGACACATTACATCTTATCTGGTCTACCTTGGGTAAATATGTAGTAAAAATGTATACAAGCAGGACAGAGTACAGCAGCAGTGCAAGTGGTGAACATTCGTCATTGACAAATGCTTGTAACTCAAATAACCATAAGAGGCACAGCAACGGTACATATAAACATATGATAAATCATACTGAAAAATCCTGTCTTTGAAAAATGGAACCTGAATTTAAAACCAAAGTGCTTTACTTTGAAGAAAGTTAGAGAAATTACTGTCTGGGAAACTAACTATGAAAACTAAACTTGGAACTTCCCAATTTTAGAACAGTTGGTCTGAGACACATTCTCATGCGGTTACATGAGTACGTGGAATGGTTAGAAATAAACAGTGTTGATTGGAAATGTTATGATTTATATACTGTGATAAGCAGGTAGTGAGCAAGGACTGGGGAGAAACATCATGGAGCGCTCAGTCCAGCAGTGGTTGAACAAGGGACAAGGGTTAGAGAGAAAAGTCAAGTAGAGCTCAGCTTAGAAATGGATGAAGGAGGGCTAGTGAACACGTTCAAGGAAAACCAAACCCTCAACGGGATGAAGGAGGACAGGGGATAGACTTCCAGCAAGAGCCCAGTGTAGTAGTGGACGGGCAAGTGCTTTGGATAAACTTCTAGGAGAACCCTGTTAAGGCTAGGGGATATGTCATAAAGAGCCCACTCCAACAACAGATGTACAGAGTCTGTGGGGAAATGTCAAGGAGAGCCCAGTCCAATAAGGGATGTGTGAGGACTGGGGGAAAATGCTAAGCAGAATCCAGCCCAACAAGGAGTGTACGAGGGCTGGGGAAAATGGCAGGGAGAGCCCAATCCAACAAGGGCTGTACAAGGGCTGGAGGGAAATGTCAAGGAGAGCCCAGTCTGACAAGGGATGTGTGAAGGCTGGGGGAATTGTCAAGGAGAGCCCAGTCTGACAAGGGATGTGTGAGTGCTGGGGGAAATGTCAAGGAAAGGCCAAGTCAACAAGGGGTGTACAAGGGCTGGGGGAAATGTCAAGGAGAGCCCAGTTAGACAAGGGATGTGTGAGGGCTGGGGGAAATGTTGAGAGACCAAGTCAACAAGGGGTATACAAGGACAGGGGGGAAATGTCAAGGAGAGCCCAGTCTGACGAGGGATGTGTGAGGGCTGGGGAAGTGTCAAAGAGAGCCCAGTACAACAAGGGGTATGCAAAGTCTGGGGGAAATGTCAAGGATAGCCCAGTCTAACAAGGGGTGTAATACGGTTGGGGAAATATCAAGGAGAGCCCAGTCCAACAAGGGCTGGAGAAAATGTCAAGAGAGACCAGTCCACGAGGGCTGGGGAAATGTCAAGGAGAGCCCAGTCCAGCAAGGGATGTACGAGGTTGGGGGAAATGTCAGGGAGAGCCCAGTCTAACAAGGGGTGTACGAGGGCTGGGGAAATGTCAGGGAGAGCCCACTCCAATAAGGGGTGTATGAGGGCTGGGGAAAAATGTTAAGGAGAGTCCGGTCGAAAGGACTATACGAGGGCTGGGGGAAATGTCAGAGAGAGCCCAGTCCAACAAGTGGTGTACGAGGGCTGGGGGAAATGTCAGGGAGAGCCCAAGCCAATAAGAGGTATACAAGGGCCTGGGAAAATGTCAGGGAGAGCCCAAGCCAATGATGGGTATATGAGGGCTGGGGGAAATGTCAGGGAGAGCCCAGTCTAACAAGGAGTATATGAGGGCTGGGGGAAATGTTAAGTAGAGAGCAAGTCTACCAGGGGTATACAAGGGCTGAAGGGAAATGTCAAGAAGCGACCAGTGTGACAAGGGATGTGGAAGTGTCAAGGAGAGCCCAGTCCAACAAGGGGTGCACCAGGGCTGAGGGGAATATCAAGGAAAGCCCGGTCCAACAAGGGGTATATGAGGTCTGGGGGAAATGTTAAGGAAGAGCCCACTCCAACAAGGGTGTCACGAGGCTGAGGGAAATGTCAAGGAGGCCCAAGCCAACAAGGTGTACAAGGACTGGAGGAAATGTCAGGAGAACCCAGTCTAACAAGTGATGTAATGAAGCTGGGGCAACAAGTCAAGGAGAGCCCAGTCCAACAAGGAGTGCACGAGGGCTAAGGGGAAAGTCAAGGAGAGCCCGGTCTAAAGAGGGAATTTCGAGGGCTGGGGAGTCCAGTCCAACAACAGGAGCACATCGTCTGGGGGTAGAGCCCAGTTTAACCAGGGATGGGGAAGAGCCCAGTACAATAAGAAATGTATGAGGGCTGGGGAAACTTCAAGGAGAGCACAGTCCAAGAGTGGATATTATTTATTTTCATTTATTTATTTGAATTTTGGTAACTGGGTAAATCCACTGAGACAATTGCATTCTTTCTTTCAGTGTCGACCCGAGATGGACAGCAATATAAAGACAGTACAGTAAGCAAGTTTAAAAATACAGAAGCTTAAAATTCTGAACAAGATCCAAACTTCAAAGGAGCTCAATCAGCAATAGAGGTGGCTCAGAGACAGCACAGTTCTAAAATAGGTGTATGAGGGATGGACTGACTTTTCAGTTTACTAGCTAGAAACTTGACTGCAAGGGGTGTATGAAGAGGAAGAAGCATTTTGGTCACTAATGGTGTTTTTCCTCCTATTATTGGGTATGAAGCTAGCTAGTGCCTTCGCCCTGCAGCTGAACAGCCTGAAATCTCTCTCTCTTTACCAGCTACTGGATTAACACAGCAGTCTTCTGGCAGCCTGTACAACCACCAGTGGGCATCTCTGCTGATGACTTGTTGCCTTCCACGTCCTACCTGATTCTCCTACAATGTCTTTTAGATGTAGAAAGGGCTGAAAACCTATCAAGGTATGGACTTCATTAATGATGAGAAAGTAATTACTTCAGACTTTTATTACGAAGCACACATAGGGTTTGATTTGTTGCTTAACTGCTAGGGGAGCTAACTTTCAAGCCAAGATGACTTCTAGGAATCCCAGTAATTTCACGAAAGTGAACACCCCCACACTTGGAACTGCCTCGTAATGTGATTTTTACGCCCACACCTTGGTTCTTTCTAACTGTGCCTAGAAACAGAGGTTTCACTGACTGCTTACTAATGTAATACAGTAGTGTCTGTATCATAGACTCATAGAAGCTGGACGTCAGAAAAGGACCATACCGGCCCACCTAGTCTGCCCATTTTCCCCTACCTCCCATTCCTGCCAGCTCCCCCTCCCCGATACTCAGTTGCCTATGCCTGTCCCATGCCCTCTTTAATTCTTCCACCGATTTAGCCCCCACCGCCCCGTCTGGCAGTCTGTTCCAGGGCTCTACCACCCTCTCTGTGAAGAAACACCCTCTCACATTGCCCCTGTATCTTTTCCTTGCAGTCTGAGACTGTGCCCTCTAGTTCTGGACCACTCCTTCCTCTTAAGTAAACCCCCTTCTCCTACTTTATTGAGGCCCTTTACATATTTAAAAGTTTCAGTCATGTCTCTCCTCTCCCTCCTTGTCTCCAGCATGTACAGATCCAATTCATTACACCTCTGCTCATACAGTATGTCTTCTCCTGCATACCCTGCATCATCTTGGTTGCCCTTCTCTGAACCCTTTCCAGCACATCTATATCCTTGCGGAGATGTGGTCTCCCGAACTGAACCCTGTACTCCAGTTGCGGCCTCACCATGGCTTTGTAATGAGGCATTATTACCTCTCTCCTTCTGCTAGTAATGCCCCTGCCTATGCATGTCAACATTCCATTGACCTTTCCCGCCGTCCTGCTACATTGGATTCCTACCTTAAGGTTTTAGGAGACTGTGATCCCCAGATCCTTCTCCTGTTCTGTTTCTGTGATTTCCTCCCCACCTAGGGTGTACCCTGCTCATGTGTTTCTACTCCCCAAGTGCATCACAGTGCATGTTTTGGCATTAAATGTCAGTTGCCACGTCCCAGACCACTCCTCGAGCAACTTTAGGTTCTCCCTTATGTCCTCCACCCCCTGGGGTGTCCGCCGTGTTGCAGATTTTTGTGTCGTCAGTAAATAGGCACATTGTTCCACTCGAACCCTCCGCAATATCACTGATGTAGATGTTGAAGAGGAGCGGACCCAAAACTGACCCCTGTAGCACTCCACTCTTCACCCTCGCCATCCCAGAGTGTACCCCATTTAGCACCTCCCTCTGAGTTCTTCCTGCCATGCAGGCCTCCACACAGCTTATTATTTTCCCACCCAGCCCCAGGCTTTCCATCTTGCTCACCAGCCTCCTGTGGAGGACGGTGTCAAAGGCCTTACTGAAGTCCAGATAGGCTACATCCACCCCACCCCCGGTCAATCACCTGAGTCACCCAATCAGAGAACTCAATTAGGTTCGTCTGGCATGACTTCCCTTTCATGAAGCCATGTTGTCTGCTGTTCTGCAAGCCACTCTCCTCCAGGTAATCCACCACTCTCTCCTTGATTAATGCCTCAATTGCCTTCCCCACCACTGATGTGAGGCTGACAGGTCAGTAGTTCTCCTTCACTTCCTTACTACCTCCCTTGTGTAAAGGCATCACATCTGCCCTCTTCCAGTCCTCCGGCACTCTCCTCATATCCCGAGACAAGTTGAGCCTTGTCAAGGGTGCGGCCAATTCCTTCTTCAGTTCCCTGATCATTCTGGGGTGTAATCCGTCTGGCCCCTTTGCCTTATCCACCCTCAATCTTATCTAGCTCTGCCCTAACCCTATCCACAGTAAACGGGCTCTGATCCACCCATTTGCCCTCCTTCCCCTTCAACTTTAGCTCAGGTCCCCTACAGTCCTCCTCTTCCTCCATGAATTCTGAGCTAAAGTACTTATTTAATACCTCTGCTTTTTCACAGTCCCTTTCCAGTTTTATCCCTCCCCCCCTCAGTCTAGCAGTCCCCTGCCTTGCCCTCCTCCTCTCCCTCACGTATCTAAAAAAGTTTTATTCCCCTTTTGGTCTTGTTGGCTATTTTCTCCTCGGTGGCTGCTTTTGTCCTTCTGGTCTTCTTCCCTGCCAGACTCCTCTTCTCCCTATACTCTTCCCTATCTTCCTCGCTGAGTGTCCTCTTAAATTTTCTGAAAGCTCTCCACCTTTCCCTGACTGCCGCCGCAACCTCCTTTGTAAACCAAAGTGGTGGTCTCCCCATTTTGCTCTTCCTAACCTTTTTTATGCACTGTTCTGCGGTTCCCAGTACCCCTCCCTTTATAGCTTCGCTGTATGTTGTATTATGAGACCCTTCCAAGTAAACTAGAGCAGCCACGGCTAATGTAAACCTGGAGCAGGCTTGATTGGATATATTGGAAAAGAAGGGAGTGCTCTGCTTCCCCTTGCCATTTCCTGGGACATCCCCCATCTGGAGTAGTGGGAGATAAATGTTTCTTGCGATAAATGCCCTGTCCGGTTTTCCTGTGAAAAAAGGAAGGTCTTAGTTATAGGTGACTCTTGCTTGTGGAAGTAAAGATCAGTTTTGAAATTGTAATATCTTCCTGTTCATACACAGAGTGTATCCAGAGTAGGCAATCAAATGTTTATTGTCATGAAATGTTCATGCATTGCACAAACGATAAATTCCGGTTTAAAAGAAATTAAGTTTTTTTATTTTGTTTTAGGCCCTGTCCACAGTATGCCTCTGTAACGTTACATAGGGTGTAAAACGTTACCGTAACAGGTTGCGTTTACAGCTGTAATGTTACAGGAGGAGAGTTCGCAACCGTTACAGAAACCTGTTGGGAGGTGGTTTCTACAATGGTTACTGTAATGGTTGCAGAATTGAAACGTTACCGATGAGCGTGTAAATATTCCACTGTGTAGCCGACGGTCATCCAACAGACCGTCATGCAAAGCGCAGCACAAGAAAAGCCGGGAGGGCAGGGGCGGGGGCCGAGGAACTCTGAAGGAGACCGCATGTGTAGAGTGAACACCCGCAGAGGGCTGCGGTGGTACGGGAGCAGAGCCAGCACAATGGTAGGAAACTAAGCACCCGAACCAACGGAGGCACACACAGGAACGCGGAGCAGTGGGGAAGCACTGGGAGCCCAGTGGGGGGCAGCCGAACAACAGGACGTGCCAGCAGGACACTGATGGTCCCAGGGCAAACAATGGGACACAGCCGGCAGGCATAACGACAGCAGGGTAAAGGTGGCTGTCAAGCAGACCACAGCACAGACCCGTGTGCCACAGGTGGGAAGTAGGCCACCAACAGCCGCCAGAGGCACAAACCTAGCCCCCACAGTACAACAGTGCCAGACCACAGCAGAGCCACCGTGACCCCCAAGCATAGCCTGTGAGCGAGGTCAACTGACACGCCCTGCTACCCAGACACTGGTGACCACAGCAGTACGGTACCACCCACCCTGTGCTGCGTGCCAGCCTGAACCATGTCAGACGAGGCCACCGCATTGCTGGTGGAGTTCTGGTCACAGGAGAAGGTGCAGGCAGAGCTAGCCAATGCCAGGCACAACACCAAGGTCTACCAGAAGATATCTGACTACCTATTTGCGAATGGCGTGGAGAGGACAGCAAAGCAATGCCGTGACAAAATAAAGCAGATGAAGGTGCGGTACCACAAAACCAAGGGCAGCAAAAGACGCTCGGGGGGGGGGGTGCACGTGTGGTATGCCCCTTCTATGACAAGCTGGACACCATACTAATCACACGGCCAACCACAGCACCGATGTTCATCCTGGAGAGCTCACAGGTGGGCAGCCCACGACCGGAGTCAGATGATGGGGACGCCACCGGGAACACTCGCCCACGCCAGGGGCCTGGAGGTGCGGACAGTGTGCATCGGGAGACACCTGACACTGGTATGTACAATGTGCATTGCACCCATATGGTGGCTGGGACATGGGGGGCACTGCATGGTGGTGCTGCCAGAGCATGAGGTGGATGCCGATCACAGATGGGTGTTGCACAGCGATAGGAGGTGGCACGGGTGAGCATGGTGGCGCACATGCTGTGGCCCATGGGCACGCAACAGGGCAGCGGCACCTGGGGTGTTGCATTGGCCATGGGTTCGGGGGGACAGTGGTGTGGGGATGGGGGTTGGGCAAGGGGTGGGTCGACTGCATGTGTACGATGGTGAGTTGTGTGTTCTGCCATTGCAGGGCAAGACCCAGGGGAAGGTACATCAGCAGACACCGACGGAGCGGATGCATCCTTAGTGTCCTCGAGCATCCAGGACGAGATGCCAGGTACCTCCAGTGACACCTCCACCACAGGACGGGGCAGGGCTGTGAGGCAGCGAAGTGGCCAGGAACCCCTGGTGAACCTCCGGAAGAGGAAGTCCAAAGCGGCACGGGTGGCTGATGTGCTTGGAGCGATGCTGGAACCAACCCATAAAATGCTGCAGGAGCACCATAGGGAGATTCTGGAGCTGGAGAGGGAGAGGACAAGGGAGGAGAGGGCTATGGAGGAACGTATGTGGCAACAGGAGGCCGCACAGACACAGCAGTTCTTTCAACAGATGGCCATGTTCCTGGCCATGCAATGCCACCAGCCACACCCTTTTGGTGCACCGCATTGTATGGGTGCCACTGCTATGCCCCCCACCACCATCACCTCATCCCCACCGCCCCATCCTCAGGCGCAGCCACTGGTAGTAGTCCCGCCATGTCCACGGCACGCCTGACTGCACTGGTGTGCTGCCTCCACCATGCCTGTGCCCCACAGGCGTTCATAACCCTGTTCAGGGGTGTGTACAGGCGCCACCGCCCAGGACACCCTGGCCACCACATCCCAGGCACTGCCGTGTCATGTTGGCATGGCACGGCAGTGCCCCACAGGTGGCATGCCCGCCACAGCTGGTCCACACACCGCTACCCCTGATGCATGGTGCTGCTCCCACGGCACCCACTGCGGGCATGCAGAGCTTCACGACATAGGACCTGTACGATGACGAGTTCCAGTGGACCACACTGTGATGGCATGGGCCCCCTGCAGGGGACTGTTGTCCAGTGTGTCCTGCGGGCCGTCCCCGGGTCACCCATTGCATTCTCCACACTGGTATGGTGATGGCATTGGGGGTGGACCGGTGTTGTCCGTGCCTGGTGTGGTTTGGCACAGGGCTTTATGCTCACAGTGGCACTCCTGTATTTAATGTGTTCCCACCGGGGTGTTCTGCAGTGATGCATGGCGTTTCACATGGTCCACAGGGGTTCGGGCACAAGAGGTCCACACGGGGGGCTGGGTGTTTGTCCATCCCATGTATGGTACCCCGGGGTGTTGTGTTGGGACATGGGGACGTTGGGTTGGTTACTGTCTGGTTGTACACTGTTGGCCATATTGTTGTCTTGCATAGTGTATTACGTGGCTGGGTCACATGTCAGGGTCTGTGTCCCATGGGTGTCCTGCATCCACCGGACAGCGCCTATCACTGTAGGGGGCCTCGGAGGGTGGTGCAGTTTCAGTATTATGTTGTGTGTCCACTGGTGGGTTTGCAGTGGTCACGGGGTCATTACAGTGTTCCTTATGCCATGGGTTCAGTCCTACACAGGGTTTTGCTGTTGGACGTTGTATGTTCTTTTCGTATCCTTTGTGTGCCGCAGCAATGCACCGGGCGTGCTGCCTGTTCATGCTGTTGTCTAATGTTGCTTTCCATGTGTTACAGGAGAAAGGTCCTGTTGAAGTCAGAACTGCTCTCTGTACAGTGTCACTTTGAGTTTTGTGAAGGCCTGGTCACACTCCTCTGACCATTAGACCTTACTGGGGGCAGATTTCCAGGTGAGGTCTGTAAGGGGGCTGGCAAGGGTGGATAAGTGCGGTATGAACCGGGGGTAACACTCTATCAATCCTAAGAAGGCCCTCACCTGGGTTTTTGTGGTGGGTACTAGGCACTCTGCTATGGCTTGGACCTTACTGACCAAGGGTCTCACCTGTCCATTGCCTATACAGTACCCTAAGCACTTCGTTTCAGCTTTGGCCAAAGCACACTTCACTGGATTGGTGGTCAGTCCTGCTTCTCATAAGGACTGTAGTACGGCTGCCACCTTGGATACATGGGACTCCCAATCAGTGCTGTGGATCACCACGTCATCTAGGTATGCAGCTGCATAGTGGGTATGGGGTCGCAGCAAGTGATTCATGAGCCTTTGAAGGTTGCAGGTGTCCCATAAAGCAAAGGCATGAAATGAACTGGTATAGTTTTAAAAGGGGTAGTAAATGCTGTCTTTTCCCCGAGACTCTGGGGTCAAAGAGATTTGCCATTACCCTTTCGTTAGGTCCAAAGTCGTGATGTACTTGGCTTCCCCTAGTCTATCCAACAGTTCATCTACCTGGGGCATGGGGTAGGCATCGAACTTCGAGATGGCTTTGACCCTGTGAAAATCAATACAGAAGTGGGTAGGCCCACCTTCTTTTGGTACTAACACTATGGGGCTACACCAATCACTGCTGGATTCCTCAGTCACCCCCAACTCTAGCATGTTCTGTAACTCCTTCTTAACAGTGTCTTGTACGGCTTTTGGCAAGCGATACTGTCGCTCCTTCTCCCCTGTCTCTGTTTCTATATGATGAGCTATCATATGGGTTCTCCCTGGGAGGAAGGAGAAAACATCCAGAAACTGGCTTACCTACTCTCTTAGTTGCTGTTTCTGTTTGTGAGACAGCTGTTCTCCTATTGGGACTTGTATCCCCAGATTCTCATTTGGCACTTGGGGTCCCAGATCCACTATGTCTGGTTCAGGGGAAATTAATAGGCTATCCCTCTGGTTTCAGAATTTCAGCAAATTGACATGGTAGATCTGGGTCTCTTTTCACCTCTCTGGCTGGCAAACTTCATAGTCAGCTGGGCCCACCCTCCAGATAACTTCATAAGGTCCCTTCCATTTGGCTAGAAGCTCATTCTGGCTGCTCGGCAACAGAACTAGTACCTGATCCCCTGGTTTATATTCCCCTCAATCGGAATCCCTGATTATAGTAGTACTCTTGTCTTTGTTGAGCCTTCACCAGATTTTCTCGGGCAAATTTCCCCACCCGATCTAATCTTTCCTTCAATTGCAGGACATATTGCACCACATTTTCAGTCTTGGGGTCGGGTTTCTCCCACATCTCCTTTACTACATCAAGAACACCTCGTGGGTGGCGCCCATAGAGAAGTTCAAAAGGAGCAAACTCTGTAGAAGCTTGAGGGATCTCCCGCATTGCGAACATCAGTAAGGGAAGTAACTTGTCCCAGTCCCTGACCTCAGTTGTTATAAACTTTCGAAGCATCGTTTTAAGGGTTTTGTTGAATTGCTCCATGAGGCCATCTGTCTGGGGATGGTAGATCGAGGTCCTTATGGAGCTGATTCCCAATAAAGTACAAACCTCCTGAGTCAGGCGGGACATGAAGTTAGTTCCCTGATCAGTCAACATTTCCTTTGGTATTCCCATATGACTAAAGACCTTTAATAGTTCCCCAGCTACAATTTTGGCCGAAATGTTTCGTAATGGGATGGCCTTAGGGTACTGGGTAACATAGTCTACAATCACCAGAATGTATTGGTACCCCCCTGCACTCTTTTCAAGGGGTCCCACTATATCAATCCCAATCCGGTCAAAAGGTGCCTCCATAACAGGTAAGGGCACTAAAGGGGCCCTTGGATTGTTCTTTGGAGCTACTAACCGGCACTCGGGACAAGATACACAATAATCTTTAACATGTTGATAGATGCCTGGCCAAAAGAATCTGGGCAACAGTCAGGCTAATGTATTCTCTACCCCACAGTACCCTGCCACCAGAATAGAGTGGGCGAGGCATAGTAATTCCACCTGAAAGACTCGAGGGATTAGCAACTGATGCCAGGTATCCCCCATCTGGGCCTCCTTATTAACTTGATACAGGATACCCCCTTGCAACTCAAAATGAGGATAGCGTGCTGCTCGATTCTCAACTACCACTTCCCCTTCCCTGACAGCCAACTGGGTGTATACCCGACTGAGTATACCATCGGCCCGTTGTTCTTTGGCAATGTCCCGGCAGTGCTTTAACACATCTTGCTCTGATAGGGACAGCCCTCCAGGACTTTGGTTAGGTGGGTCAGCGTTAGGGTCGGGCTGTGGGACTGGACCCACTTTTGCCTTTGCTTCACCTTCCTCCTGTGCACCTGCCCCTTCAGGACCCCTTTCCTTTTCTGCACTATGTTCCCGCTTAGATTTGCGGGTTATTGTCTGGGTGTTAAAAATCCCTGGGTCCGGGAAAGGAAAAACTTCCCCGAGCTGCAGGTGGCTGGCCCCACCTCCCTTCACAACCCTGAGACCGGGCAATTACCAAAGATAAGTCTGCTTTCCATAAGTCATCAAACCATTTCAAATCTCTCCCTAGGAACACCGGATAGGGAAGCCCCCACCTTTATAGTCTCTGTTTGGCCCCCCAGAGTAAGTGTAATCATAGCACCAGGGTAAGCCTTTACATCGCCATGCACACATTGGATAGGGATGGGGTTCTGGTCCTGCAAGCATCAGGGGTTCATAAGGGCCGCCCCGACTAGGGTCTGGCGGCTTCCTGAGTTCACCAGAGCCTCCATCTCTATCCCTTCTACCTCGACAGGGATCACAAAATCTTGGGATTCAGAGCCCCAACCCCCACTGTACATTGAATACACATCTGTAAACATCCAGTCCATGAAGGTACAGTCCATGTGGGGGCAGTTCTTCGCAAAGTGACTCTTTTGTACACATGAGAAACATGCTCCTGTGTCTCGGCTATGGGGTGAGCCTCCGGGTTTAGGTAGCGGGCCCGCAGGAAATGTCTCCCTGGGCTGTTGGATTGTCTTCTTTCCCAGAGTCTGTTCCTTATTTGGCTCATAACCCCCCCCACATGCCCAAGGTCCCTTCACAGTTCCAGCCAGTATTCCTTCAGTCTGACTTCCGGGATGCTTCCCCATCTTCCCAGATGGTCTTGTAAGCTGGGTCACGGGCCGGGAGGAGAGTTCAGCATCCAACACTTGTTCTGAGATCTGCATGGCCTCTGCTAGCATGGTGATCTTCCATTTGTGGACCCAGCTCTGAATTCCCGGGGGCAGGATGTTTAGAAATTCTTCCAAGATGATTAACTCGGCCACCTCGGGGCCACTGCATCCTTCAGGTTTTAGCAAACGCCAACACAGGTCCCGCAATGGTTTTCCCACTGCTCTAGGTTGTGCACCTGCTGCACATTTGAAGCTCCGGAACCTCCATCGGTAACTTTCTTCATTGATGCCTAGGTGGTCCAGGATTGCTGCTTTCACCTCTGTGTACTCCCTGGCTGTGGTACTTTCCATAGCTCAATAGGCTTCTTGGGCTTCCTCCGTTCCCCCCAGGATTTTTTAAATGTTAGCCACTGTGGCTAAAGTGACCCCAGGCTGTTTAGCCACTATGTAAAATCATGAGCCACACCACGATATACACTGCCAAATTAGTTATTCTAAACCACGTACTATGCTACTGCTAAAAATGGCATGAACAGAAGGTTTTAGCCTCTGTGGCTCGGGTAACTTTAAAAATCGTTAGAAATTTTAGCCACACGCTAAAAACATTCACCGGTGGCGACGTGGCGAGTGGCTAGCGGGAACAGAGGGCTTCCCCAGTCAGACAAGGGGCAAGGCGGACAGCCCTATGGGGTCTGGGCCTTTCAGCAGCTTCCGCCACTTGCTCAAACGTTACCAGGAAGGCCTCCGGATCATCCTCAAACATCGTTTTGGTCTGCATGGCGTTCTCCTAGGAACCCCTGGCCCCACGGTAGCCAGACCAGCCTCACCATTAGGATCTTGTTGAGACTGTTGCACCAGGGACTGCAGGAGCTGCTGTTATTGTTGCCCCAGCTATATAAGAAACTGCTGTTGTGCCTCCTGTTGCACTTGTTGGTCCCATTGTTACGCCTCCTGCTGCTGCTGCTGAGCCAGCTGGGTGAAAACCTGTTGTTGCTGAGCCTGTTGTGCAAGTTGTTGCACCTTCTGTTGGGCTTGCTGTGCTTGTTGGGCCCGTTGTTGTGCCTCCTGCTGCTGCTGAGCCAGCTGCCTGAAAGCCTGTTGTTGTTCAGCGAGGAACTTCAGCACTTTCTCCATATCCATTTTTCCAGAATGTAACTAGTCCTGCTAACTCCAGCAGGGGTTCGAATCCCACTGCTAACACCATGTGTGACTAGCTGGCCTATGGTAGATGGAGAAGAAACACGCTGGGTTTAAAGTTTGCAGAAAAACAATGTACTTTCATTGCTCCAAATGTACGTTATTGCTCCAAAAAAGCATAATCAGTCAGTTCAACTTCTCCGGCCTGGTCAGGTAACATAAAGATCAACAAAAAACAGTTCTTTCAGGCTGACTTGACAAAAGGAATCTTTGAACCACCTATGTGGCCCAGCAGTTTGTTCAATATACAGTCTCAAACAAAACAAATGGTTTGTGGGCCAGCAGTTTTGAATGCATAGTCTCAAGTAAAACACAAACAGTGTTCCCTTTTTGCCTTATTTGTAGGCTATCAGCAGTACATTCCACTCACTGTTTTTGGCCCAGCTGGATAGGCTGATTCTTTACCTCAGGACTCTCTGCTCTAGAAATAGTCTGTTTCTCAGCAGCAGGTTTCAACTTCTCCCCAAAGGCTCTCTCTAACAATTAACCATTCCTCTCTGGTTTCTGTCTTACATTCCACCCTCCATCTTGCAGGGTTCTGTGCCTAGGAGTATCTCCTCCCTGCAGCAGTTTCTAGCTTCTAACTGACTCCTTGCTGGATTCTCTCTGCCTTTTAGCGATCCCTCTAATTAGCAACACCTGGGGAGGCACCCCCCCCTTGCCTGTTCATGTTGCATTCCCTCAGCCTCAAACAAGATGTTAACCTCTTGTTTCCCAGTGTAGTGTTTACACTGTCACAGTGGTCCTCATTGATTTACAGCCTTGGAAAATGTCAGTGTGCAGTTTTTAAAGGCAGCATTGTTGGGGTTCATTCTAGAAAACAAGGCCAGTGAGCTGCACGTGCAGGAGACTTGGAAGGGGTGTGTGGATGTGGGGCTGAGATCACTGCTTGTAGTATATTTTAGTTTTTTCATATCTAGCTTACTTTGTTAAATAGTAGTACAGTATGGCCTGGTGGCGCAGAGGGCTGACGCGCTGGATGCCTTACCTCACGTCACGCTGGCAGCCCAGGTTCGGGAACCACCTTGGATCATCGGAGAGCCAGCAGGGGGAGCAGGATTGAGCAGCGAAGGCAGCTCTCCCTCCCGGGAGGTTGTCTCCCCGCCCGTAGTTCCGCTCTCACTGGGTGGAGGTCCAGTGGATAGCATAGGCAGGAGGGGCAGCAGTAGTGGGAGGGTGCCTCGAGATGTGGCTTGGTGTGGCGTGCCTCCAAACAGGCGCATGCCCAGGACATGGGGACAGGTGAAAATTGGGGGTAAAAAAAATCTGACAATCTCTCTACAAAAAAATAGCAGTACAGTACAGAATGTTGTTTTATTTTATACAGTTTTTCACAGGAAATATTGCAAATTAGTATGCTACAACACCACTACAGATCGCCCATTATATCCCCAGGTCAGCGGTCCAATTTAAATGGATACGGTCAGTGTCCTTAGGGCTAGGAGTAAGGGGTGGTGGAGACAGTGTGGTTAGAACAAAAAATTGTGAGCTGAAGAACTGGGTACAGAATTAACAGGGACTTGCTCACATGACTTGCTTGTGCTTCAGTTCCTCTGCACTTCAACATGGGGTAAAAATGAGATGCCAGTGAAAGCAGAAGGTTGCATCTCACTTGTGATATCCTGGGGAGATCACTTGTCACATAACATACATAGATAAGCATAGCTGAATACTGCACAGAGGAGAGAGTGTGATGGATTTTAGATCTAAATTTACCCTCAAGCCCCACTAAGATACACTGGTGGTCCACATGATGTTGGGGCCATTTCCAGACATTCAGACAATTAAAAAAAAAATTCCTTTTTTTTTTTTATTTGAACATTTTTTTTTTTTTTTTTTACTGGGAGAGGCACATGGAGCAGCAGCCAAGTGGTCACAGAGTATGCAAGTGGAGATTGTGGGAATTGAGCTCAGGCTTGCGGGATGTACAAGGCAAGTTAACTGCTCCAACCTGTGGGCTCTACTGCCAGCCCAATTAACATGACAGAAGCATTCTTTAACATGTCTAAACATATTTTATTCTTTCAAGTAAGAACCCTTTTAATACATATTCTGGCTATTTGCTCTGCATATGAAAGACCAGTGCTACACATTTTAATGCTGATAGGTTAAGAGATGCGATGCATGGTGGCACAAACAGACCTTGCCTTCTTCACTGTTAACAGTCCCTGCTTCTGCTATATCTTTTTTGCAGGGCATAGATAACCTGTTTCCCCTTTTTGCCCCCTCCCACAAGAGATGGTTTGAGACCTAGCCATGCCCTGCTGGTTACTTGACCTTTGGGGATATGTGAGTGCTGGACTCCAGCCCTTATCACTTTCTGGAGATGAAGACTGCCTCCTCTGCAACGCAGCTGCCCTCCCCCAGTCCAGTGAACGAGGTCACCCCTGAACCCAGGTCTCCGAGATACGGAGCCAGTGTGTTGCACCATTAAAGAGCCCGCCCCCCAGACATCACAGTGATATCTTTGGGGAAAGCAACATAAAAGTAACTTTATTTGGCAGTTGAAAAGGGCCAGCCGTGCTTAAGTGCAGCAGGATTTTAACAGTGTTTCTACCAACAAGGAACTTGCACCTGCTGTCCTTAACAGCAGCAGCTTCCAGCTCACTCCTCCTCCTCTCTATTCCCTGAACCAGGGCCAGATTAAGGCGACCTGGGGCCCCACTCGCTGCAGCTATGCCCCTTTGCCATGACCAAACTCCTTTGCCATGACCTCGCCCCTTCACCATTGCAAATCAGTTGCTGAAACTTGAAAAACATTTTCTTACGGTCCATAAAATGTGACATAAAACCTAAATAACCAAACTAAAAAGCTTCAAAATGAATTCAACTAATAATATCAAGTATGAAAAAAAGCATCAGTCCAAGTTTTGATCATTTAGAGAAATTAATTACTAACTCGCCTGGTAAAAAAAAAAATGTGGGGGTGTGAAATGCCATGATTTGGACTTCTCCAAAGGCCCTCCCCAGCACACATGCATGTGCTCGTAGTCTAGGTGTTATCATTTTGTCTTGTCAGATAGTATGAACCAGAATGTGGGAGTTTTGTTGCGTAGAGTATGGACTCATCTCTGAAAGGGGCTAGCACCTGGGTGGTGTAGGAGTAAAGTTAGTGGTTTACTAGAGGAGTGAACAGTAGAGAACATACTGCAAAGCGAGTGATTGTTGGAAGAAATCATTCCCAGGATCAAATATTTCTATTATTGATAAGTAAGTCAGGATAAATAAATGGCAAGATTTATTGATGGGATCCTGAAAATAAGTTCATTTGTTCATCCTGAAAACGAAGTTATGTCAGGGTCAGAACTTCAAAGCAAATGAGATGAGGGAATAAGAAAGAGTAAGATTTTAAAGAAACACTGTCAACCCCCTTGGGACTCAAAGTGTCGCTTGTTTGAAAAACACATTTTATGATTGCTAACATTCTGTAAAGATTGTTGATGTAGCTAGTAATTTGATTCTGGTTCTTTTAAAAAGTGAAAAAGAGACTGCCCACCATACTGGTGTTACCACACAAACACAGGTTTGTTTACATTCCTTGATCAGCTCCCACTCTATCTTTCATGCACTTAGGAACATCCACAACACAGTCTAGTCCCTCATGATGCAGTGGGAGTTTAGGAGGATACTGCCTCATGGGTGACCGCACTGTTTGAAGGTGCTTCTAATGTTTAGGAAGTATCCAAGAAGAATAGATTCAGGATTTGAAACAAAGTTGTTTAGAAATATGCATTAGCATGCATGTCAGTTCTACTGGAGATGGATAAAAACAAACAGCAACATTAATGAATTTTAGAGAAGGTAAGCAATCCTAAATTGTGGGTTTTTTAACTAGAAATAATATGATGCAAAACAGGTTGACCGTGTCCCTTTTAAAGGGACAAATGTATTGAGGTGAGTGGTGCAGCACTTCACTTTCATAGGAAATGGACCCGCTCAGAGTCCTCCATGTTTGGGGATCATGAACTTTACAAAATAAAATAAAGTAAGTTTCAGTGGGAAAAATGTTTTATTATTGCGAAAAGCCTAAATGGGGGTTAAAGCTTTCGGTGGGGATTTTATATGACAGCTTTCCTTTAAAAAAGCTGTCCAACCATGAGGCTTCTGCCCTGGACAGCTACCCACTGGTTTAGTTTTAACAGCAGGCGGCATTTTCTCACACTGCAACTTGCTGTATTTTAATTTAAAACTCAGAACCTGGATATATGGAGAGGCAAGGGTGCTCCATTTTGCTGAAAAGGTGGCGTTGCACCACTCGCTTCAATACTTTTGTATTGAAGAAGCGGTGCATCGCTGCACCTGTTCAGCAAATGGAGCATCCCCTGCCTCTTCCATACTTCCGGGTTCCAGAGTTTTTAAAATTAAAATACAGCAAGTTGCGGTGCCAGAAAAATGCCGCTCTTGCTGTTAAAATCTAAACCGGAGGGTAAGCTGTCTGGGGTTGGGAGCCCATGTTTTGAACAGCTTTCCTTTAAGATACCATTGAAACTCATTGTAGATCTCTTGATTTTAGGAGTAAGATATACACTGTCTTGCACTGTTAGTCTTTTATGTTTAAGAGCAGGACTAGCTTCTCAGTGAGTGAATTTCACAGGACTGTGATAATATATAGAATAACGTATGGGGTGGTGTGTATAACTAGAAGTTTACACACACCTGAGCTGATTAGATGCTACATAAACCCGAGCGAAGCTCAGTTTATAAAACATCTAACCCGAGTCGCGTGTAAACTTTGAGTTTACACACAACACCCCGTATTTTATGTTACATAATTGCTGGGTCTTCGTTTTTGGCCACAGCAGTTATATAAAATAAAAATAGAAACTACGTCCCTGACTCCTGTGCGGCCGCGGTCCACTTTGGTTCAAGTGTGTGCTCCGTGGCCCTTTTTATTTATTTATTTAAACATGTTGCTTTTTTCCTGCTGGCAGGCGAAGGTGTATTTTTATTTTATTTGTGGTGACTTACCGCCGAATCCCAGTGGCTGTTCCGTCTCTTGTGGAACAGGAGGCGGTCGGCGTTCAGCGGTCCGGGAGGAAGAGCTGCGGTGGCTACATGCGCAGACTGAGGGAAAACTATGCGCATGTTTGCCATAATAAGCACTCCTTTATTACGGCAAATTACAGCATGGTTTTCCTTCGGTAAGAAGGACGACCCATTAATTATAAAACATTTAATAATCTTGACATTCAGATAGAATTTCCGGTACACACAACTTAGTAGTGTTTCATAAAATGTTTTGGTTTTATGTAATCGTGTAGTATAAATTATAAAAACTTATACTCAGATCAGCAGGCCTTGCAGTCCTAGTTTCAATTTTACTCTCATTCCCCCTTAATACAATGGACCCATGTGTAAAATAAATTTTAAATGTGTTTGTTTTTAATAAATGCCATTTCTCAGCCGTGGGTTATTTAAGCAATAAGCCACGAGGGGGTGTTGGTTATCGGGGGATTTACCACGGTTGGATTGGTTTGCCCACGAGGTGCAGCCGAGTGAGTAAATCCTCACCAGCCGTGGTAAATGCCTCGATAACCCACAGCCCCCAGTGGCTTATTGCAATTATACCAGGTGTGAATTGTTAAAATATAGAAAAACAGTTGCAAAAAAAAAAATCTTATTTTGTATTGTTTTATATATTTTTTTATATATATTCTTCCACCTTATATGAAGTAGTACATTGTTGCTGGGTAGAATATGAGAGTAAGTGATGCTGACAGAGAAGATAGAGTGCAGTGAGCAACTGAAATGTGGTCCATTGAAGAGTGTTTTTTTTTTTATTTAGTTTTTGCTGCCTGGTTCGGAAATGTGTTTCGAGTGATGAGAGATGTAGAGAGCGGTGTCGGTCGGTGCTGTGAGTGGAGTAGAGCGGGGCATATGGGATCGCGTTTTTGTTTCTATTTCCAGGTATGATTTTGCAGTCATGATGTGGTGACAGTGGTGTTTGGGGAAATTCCCCCCCCCCCCCGCTTTCCTTGCCCCTGGCCTGCCTCTCCTTCCGGCTGCACATGACACCCCCCCCGACCCCCTTCCTACTCATCTCAGATCGCAGCCGACCCAGGGGTGGCCCGGCGTAACCCTTCACCGGATGGGTCCCTCTCTTCCGAGGGGGAAGGCACCAAGAGGGGGATACCAGCGCACTCTACGATCAGTCTTCGGGTGCTGCTGAGGTGGATTCAGGGGTGTCGGGGCATCTGAGGCGGCGGGGAGTCGGCAGCCATCATCTGGCAGACCAGGCAACTTCTTTACATTTTTCTGTGGGGAGTGATGTCCTGACATCAAGGCATACGCCAACGTCTGTCACTCCCCCTTGAACACTGAACCCGGCTGTACTGCTGCACTCCCAGCCTCCTCCAGGAGTCAGCCCACGCCGGTGTGTATCCCCTGCCCTCCCCCTGGAGAAGGACAGCTGTCTCTGGACGCTCCATCCTTCTCCCCGGCTGCCCTCCGCGACTCCCGAGTCCGCTCCTAAACTTACGGCCAAGCAATACAGACGGAAATCCAACCTCTGCGCCAACGGGCCGGCTGGGAAATTTGTTTTTAAAAGTTGTGTAATAAAAAAAAATAAATTGATGTGTGGAGTACTGACAAAGAGAAAGAGTGAGTGGGGCAGCAGCAAAGATTGAGAACAGGATGGAGCGGAGACAAAAACACTAACAAGCGAGGTGGGTGCAGTGGTGCCAAACTGTTTACTGGTCAGTGATTTAAAAATACTACTGAGCGCTTCAGGTTACCTCTTATGTAGTGTTTAATGTGAAAAGTTGATCGAGTTCAGTTTCGTCGATTAGGTCAAATGATGCAGCCATGGTTTTCTTTTTTTTTTTTGAATCTGAGGCCTAGTGCGATTTCTTAGCGAGATGAAACAAGGAAACTTGGCGACTTTGTGTGTTGGTGGGGGTGTCGGAGTGATTTCTTTTCAGGGTGGCACGAGGATGTGGCAGACTGGTACCTTTGCCAGTGATTATCATAGGATTTACAATGGGGATAAGGTGCCAGTCTGCCTTTCTGATTGGCTCTTGGTTAATGTCCATGGTATAATTAAGCAATATACCCTGACAGGGTGTGGGTATACTAGAGGATTTACCATGGCTGGTGTGGTTCGGTCCCGAGGCGCAGCCAAGGGACTTAACCACACCAGTAGTGGTAAACCCTCCAGTATACCCACTCCCTGGAGGGATATATTGCGATACTACAAAGGCCCCGCTTGTTTTTCACACAAAAAAAAAATTTAAAGCGTCCATTTGTTTTAAAGGTGCTGCTCATTTGTTTTCACTGCAGCGGTACCGCTCGGATTTTTTTACAAGTTCTGCGCATGTGCCGGAGGATCGCAGATTTCAACCGCCACTGTTCTGAATTTTTTCTCAGCTTCTTTGCTTTGGAGAGAATGAACTGCATTTTCTTTCTTTTTTTCTTTTCGGTGCTTCGTTTTTCCGGAATGGTGCAGCAGTTTTTCTGAGCTTTTCAGGCTAGTGACAGACTATCGGATGTGGGATAACGACAAGGTAATCTCACTGTCGTCTGTGTGTTTGGCAGTGGTGTGTTTGTGAGGAATGGAGGGATTTGCCAGGGAGTTCCTGATGCGGCTGCGTGGTGGCTGGCACCTTTTCCAGTGGGTACTCAGGAGGATTTAAACGCTGGAAAGGTGCCAGCCAGCCAATCAAAATGCAGGATTCTCTCTTTTTTTTTTTTTTTGCTCATTGTATAATACAGGATATACCACGGTCATGTAATGTGTTTTGACTAATGAGGTTACAGGATTTTCATACCCCATTGTATAATAATCTGTAACACTTTGTCTCCCTCCTGTCCTGCTTGTATACTAGTCTGTAACACTGTCTTCCTCTTGTCCTGCTTGTATACTAGTCTGTAACACTGTCTTCCTCTTGTCCTGCTTGTATACTAGTCTGTAACACTTTGTCTCCCTCCTTTCATGCTTGTATACTAGTCTGTGACACTTCGTATGCTTCTGTACTGAGTCAGTGCCTGGTGCTGCCCCTGGCTGTGTACCGTAGCAGTGTGCAGGTTTTTCCAAGAGTCCTGACGATTTTTCTGGTTTGTCCCACTCCCTGATGATGTTCCCTCTCTCTGGTCACTTGTTGAGGCCCGTGAAAGTTTCCAGCACTGGCAGTCATGGACCCGAGGATGTAAGTAGTGGCAGCAGTGCAGCTCTCGACTCCTCTCCAGTCTGCTGGATCTTGGAAAAAGTTCTCCATTAGGTAGACTCTGCTGGCTCTCCAATCCTTCTGATATGATGATAGTGACCCCCTTGGATGCCCAAGATGAGGCAAGTAAGTAGTGGACAGTCTGCTGCATAAGGCCCCCATTTAAGATTTGCGGCAGTCACTTTCCCCATCAGGAACACCAGTCTGGGGGCAGGGACCTTTATAGCCACTTCTCCCCATGTGGAATGCTAGGGGATCATGGGAGACAAAGTAAAGGAAATGGACCTGCTTACACCTCAAAGGTCAGCCTGGCTGGGGCCCCCTGAAGCTGTCAGCTGCATTTAACATCTAATCAGGGAGGTGAGTCATGTCTAGGTTCAGCCTCTGCCTTGCTCAGATTGCTTAGTGGCTGAGTCCTTTACAAAAAAAAAAAAAAAAAAAAAAGTAGCTCAGGCAGAAAAAAAAGGGTATACAGTAAATATATTTTGGGGATTGCTGTGGGGCTCCCTGGCAGGCAGGGGCGTGTTGCTTGTGCCTTAATCAGGCCCTGCCCTGAGCTCCAGTCCAGAGCTTACTGCCTATCGAAGGGGTGGGATAAAGACTTGAGAACCGAGCAGCTTTTGAATCTCCACGGAATTCGGAGCCTGCCAGTGTCACATGATTCATTCAGCTGTTCCAGTACTACAGTTGAAAGGGACCAGCTGTACTTCAGTGCGGCAGGATTTTAGCAGCACTTCTACCTGCAAGGGACTTGTGCCTCCTTTCTTCACGAGCAGCAGGTGTCCTGGTTGAGCTGGCGCCTCCTTCTGGTTCCCCAAGCTCCAGTCAGGAGCTAGCTGCCTGAAGAGGCTACTGCATCTGACTCCCCGCCCCCTCCTGAGCATGCTGAGATAGTGGCTGGAGTCTGAACACTGTATTTTAGAACCGAGTCCTAGAGGTCCTCTGCTGCGATCCTTGAGTTAAAGGGCCGTAGCTTCAAGGGGAACAATCACCACAAAGGGCTGCACACTTAAGTATGGGGCTGTTCCCAATGTGTACTTTATGTGTGAAGACATTTTGATTTAGTTACTATTTACCGTAGTGTAGAAGATTGTATCAGACTGCTTTTTGACTTCTAGGCTAACATCTTCTGTTACTACAGATCCCAGAATCCCCTGCAGCTGATGTCAGAGCAGTAGACAGCAGTGGAAGATTCAGTAGCCTGCAATGCATGTGAGAGTTCATAGAAGCTGTGATCTTTAGTTTGCTGGTCCCACTGTCCTCCCTGAGCTAAGTACAATCACAGAGCACTCGGCACACTGCGAGAAAACAGCAGCCAAAGTGAATTGGATATCGGGCTACATAGCCAGGGGTATAACCAGCAGGAAAGCGGAGGTCAGTTTGCAGCTGTACAGCTGCCTAGTACGGCCACATCTAGAGTACAGTATGTAGTATCGGTGCCCTTACCTAAAGATGAACATCAACCTACTGTAAACTGTCCAGAGAAGGGCAACCAAAATGATCCAGGGACAGCAAGGCAGCTCATACGAGGAGAAACTCGGAGCTCTCAACAAGTACTCCCTGGAGGAGAGAGGTGGGAGAGGGATTGCATGATTTAAACCTTCAGGTACCTTAAGGGTTTCAATAGGGTGAGGTCTGCGGGTCTCTTCAGCCTTAGTGGGAACAGGACCACTAGAGAGCACTACCTTAGACTGATGGGTGGAAAATTCAGGCGAGAAATGAGGCAGCGCTTTTTTTCATGGAGAGGATGGTATCTTATGCGGAATGAATAGCTGGAGGAAGTAGTCTCCTTGATGATGGTAGACAGTATCAAGAGAGGTTGGGACAGAACAATGGGGAAAGTTACAAGTTGGGAAGGGCAAGTGGGAGGACATCTGGGGGGACTGAGGAGCAGATAACAGGTACGGGGGTGGATCCCTCAGTAGACACTGAGGATGTCTGCAAGCTCAAGCAGACATGATAGACCAGAAGGCCTTTTGCTGCTGGCTCAGTCCTAGGTATTTATGTTCGTATATTCTCTTTATTAAAGTTTATCTTTTTTCAGTAACTGTGGTCACAAACATGAAAACCGTATCCCATACCTTTAGACGGAATCGGCTCTGGATATTTGCCTACACCCCACATCATAGTCCTGTTATATGACATAACACTCCTGTTGCTTTGGAAACAGTGTTGGGTGTAGACCAGCAGCTGGTGCATATGAAGTCGGTCTGTGATCCTGTTTTCAGGTTAAAGAGCATAGTTATAGAGAAAAACAGGGAAGCTAAATTAAAAAAAAATTGAAATAAATACTACAATGTGTCCAAAAATGGTTTCATAGTTTCTTTGAGTTGTTCGGGACTAATTAATTATGTCAGTGAGTGCGATGCCATGGGGTTGCAGTGAACTAGTCTACCTGAGTATATGGCGGCGGTGGTGGTGGGGGTGGAGACAGAGAAAGAAACACACCACTATTATTGATGC
Source organism: Neoceratodus forsteri (assembly GCA_016271365.2). NCBI lineage: Eukaryota > Metazoa > Chordata > Ceratodontiformes > Ceratodontidae > Neoceratodus > Neoceratodus forsteri. The sequence continues at coordinate 251,930,101 of JADMNL010000024.1, read as the reverse complement.
AAGTAGATTGTGCCCATAACAGCAGCCCCAGGATCGGCTTCCCAGCCCGGCTGCTCTGGGATCGGCTTCCCAGCCCGGCTGCTCCGGGATCGGCTTCCAGCCCGGCTGCTCCGGGATCGGCTTCCCAGCCCGGCTGCTCCAGGATCGGCTTCCCAGCCCAGCTGCTCAAGGATCGGCTTCCCAACCAAACTGATCTGGCACAGTTTGTGTTAGAAATGTATCTTAACCACAAACTTGAGAAACAGAAGCCAGTGTAGCCTAATGGTTAGGGGACTGAACTGTGAAGTAGGAGATCAAGGTTTGAATCTTCGTTCCCTTAAATTTCCTTTAAACTCAAAATCCTTTGAAAGACTTGAAATGGGGGGTGGGGGGCACACCAAACAGGTCTTTTCGAAATATGGATGGAGGGCATGGAATGACAGTTTTTTGCCAGTCACTTTACACCCATGGTTTAAGAACCAAGCACAAAAAGTTTTACACTCTACATGGTAACTTCTACAGGTGCAGTGTTACCCTTTGAAATTTGTGTTCAGAGGTTTGGTTGGCGGCACACAGATACTCAGATACTTTCAACTTCAAGATTATATCAGTAAGCAAGTACAAGCAACCTACAGGCAGGCCACAGGTTGTCCTTCTCCCCCACCCTTCGAGGCAGTATGGAGTTCCACACATGGGAAGGGAGCCCTACTCTATTATATGCCCAATATCTTAGATACCAGGGATTCTTCACAGAATATATTAAACTCCGGTGGGAAAAAGACCTGAATATCCCTCTTGAAGTAAAACAATGGGACAAATTATGGGAGATGGTTTGGCGAGCCTCCTCCTCACCTACCTGGCTGGAATTTGCCTGGAAGTTGCATATTTTATATTTTCTAGTACCCCAAGTGCAGGCCAAGTGGGATCATACTATTACATGCACATGCTGGAGGCTCTATGGAGAAGACGTGGCTACTCATACCCATGTTTTTTGGGCTTGCCCAAAGCTCCAGTCTTACTGGACGTAAATCGCTGCCTGTATCTCCCAGATTTTAAATATTCATGTTCAGTTGGATCCTGAATATCTGTTATTAGTGCTTCCACCGAGAACCCTTAAGGGTCGGGAGGGTATGTATCTATGGTACATTCTTACTATAGTGGCTTCTAAGCCGATTACAAGAAAGTGGCTACAGCCGGATCCTCCTACTGTAAGTGAATGGACTGAAATAGTACTCCAAATTCAACAATTTGAAAGATGAACCTTCTTAGTCCAGCATAGGCTACCAGTTTATAGATGGACTAGATGGGATCTTTATTATGGTACACTAACTCCGACAGTGGGCTCCTAAGGAATCGTTATTAGCTTACACCGATAGATGAACTAGGTGGGATCTTTATTATAGTACACTAGCTCCGTGCAGTGGGCTCCTAAGGGCTTGTTACTAGCTTATACCTCGTAACTTCCATTTCCTTATTATCTAGGAATAGGGGACTCTACACAACCCAAGCCCCTTTATTCTCCCCTACAGCTGTTGCTGTGTTACGAAACCTTTAACTCGGATATGTTCTTTCCATTTGTTTTAACTCAACTCACATGGTGCCTACATGTTTGTTTTTTACCCCTTGTATTTATTTTTTCTGCTATGTGTTTTCTACTTTTATACAATTGGAAAAAAAGAGGCAAAAACATAGACATACCCTGGTGCATAGTCAAACTATTTTATTTATCCACTCTTTTTACATATTTTTATATACTGTGTGTGTGTGTATATATATATATATGCACACATACACCCCCCCCCCACAGGGAACATGGCTATATGATGTAATTGCTGCATTGATACTGACAATGTGTCTTTTGTTCGTGCACTGTTGGTTCAGTACCTTGTTATGGATGAACTTTTTCAATAAACAAGTACAAAAAAATGGACTCAGATTTCACCTGAGTGGTGAACCATGGCAGCCTTGGTGTTGAATTGTAAATCTACACTTAGGGAGTTCAGTGCATCTCTGGAAGAAATAGTGGTATAGCCAGGACTTTTTTGGGGTAAGTAAAGAAATCCTATTATTTAGTTGTAGGTGTACAAAAGAGTTTTAGTGAGCCCAGGACCTCCGCTGACTATGCCTGTGAATAATGTATTCTCACAATAAACCGATTCAAAATCAAGTTGACTGGTAAACTGAGCAGTGGTGATGGGAATAATCGAGTGGAGCACTTTTATCCCCCCCCCCAATCTGTAACCCACTAAGAGATATAGCAGCCCAAGTTTAAATGGCTTATTAAACATTTTAAAAACCCCTTCACCCCTGCAAAAAAACAGTACATTTGAGGGAAGTCATTTGGTTACAAAAAATAAAATGAAGCTCTATGTTTGAGAGGGTGTAAGGAGTTCCTCTGTAGTGGTTGGTTCCAGCTGCTGGTAAAGGGTGATGTTGGGGTCTGTGTTTCCTGAAGTGGTGTTAACTTGCACACTGAACCGTGTCAGGGGTGCTGCTGCTGAGAAATGATTGCTAAACACTAGAGCTACATTACCATAAAAAGTGTGTACTCATCTCTGCAGCAGCAGCATGTGGCAGTTTCAGGGGGAAAGGATGTTTGCATGTGTGTTCATTAGTGCAATTAGCTGACGGCTAGTAAATTGCCTTCTGTTTTCTGTAAATGAAATGTTTAGGACAAAGGCCTTTCATACATGTACACAGAAGGAAAAGAACCAGAGGGAGAAGAGATAATAACTTAGTGGTTACCTCCAGGAAGCGCTTATCTGTCAATGTTTATTCTGTAATTGGCAGCCTATGGTTTAAGAGTTCCTGCTGTCAGATTTGGATGCAGGGGTCTTTGATGTGGTACACAATATATAGGGGGGGTATATTTTACAGGAAACAGCTTTTAAAGAGTTGCTGTGTTTTACACCATATCAAGTTCTTGTAATCACTGAGTCTAATTCTGTTGATATGAGTAGGCAGGACAAGTGGGTGAGGCTTATTTCTAATTTCACCTCATGCCTTTCTATGAGGCAGGATTACATGCTGTAGAACGGAACTTCCGTGTCACTGTTGCTGAAGAAGTTCCCAAAGTCTCGGCATCATTTTGAAATAGAGACACAACAGACTGAGAATGTGTGGGAGGCTTCCAACGCATTACCACCCTGATAGCTTACTTAAAAAAAAAATATATATATATATATAACTTTTTTGGGTTGTTTTAAGAACTTCTGATTTCTTTGTTTTTCCATGTTTCCAGTTGTGTAAACCATGTATGGGAAACTGGTAACAATATCATTTCTAAGAATGGGTTATACCCCACAGTTCATTTTCTCCTTGTTGACTAATTTTTATTTAGTTGCCAGCATCTGTGAAATGTTTTTCTTTCATTTTTTTCCCAGGGTCCTGCTGCCTACCTCTGTGAAGCCAGCCGACTCCTATGCTGCTCCACAGGGTGTCTTCTCCAGGAACCATGTGAGCAGGGGTGGTCAGTGCAGTGCAGCAGGCCACTGACACATGGGCAGTCTAATTAGCATCATCCTTCTCTTATCCCATTACTTCCAATAATTCCATATGAAGTCCGAACCATCCATTGTTTAATCTGATGCAAAATGGGCAACTAGGTGCAAATGCATTCTATCGTACTTTTGGCCCCCATTTTTCCTCCCCTTAAATGGGACAGGAAATGTGTGTAAATGTGCAGTTGCTTATACTGTTGTTGTTTTCAGAAATTATATTTATACCCTACAAATGTTTTCTTTTCATAAATGACATTTTATACAGATTCTTAAATATTCAGTCTGATCCATAGAGTCCTACTGTTTGGTCTAAGGAACCAGAACACGTTGGGCCTGAATTATCAGTGCCTAGCACCTATGCACAAAGTTGTCTGCATACCCACAGTGTATATATTGGCACTGGCCCCAGCTGCCTCTGTTCTTTTTTTTTCCTGCAGTTGAAGCACAGCACTTTTACTTTCCTCATCAGGAACCAGAAATGAAAGTTACGTACTTACTGTGGCTGTTGAGCTAACTGAATATCTTCTCCATAGATTACCGGTAATGGGTCTGTGCCAGAGGCAGTAGGACTCTGTGGGAGCCAGCACTTTTCTGGAGGGTGGGCGGCACAAGTAGGGCCCGGGCACACAGCACTGCACGCGCCTGCTGATATACAGTGGTGCTGGCCCCCAACCACCTCAGTGCCTTTTTTTTTTTTTTTTTATTATTACCAAGGAGGTGAGCAGCATGAATCTAATGAGGACAAAAGATTTACTAGATAGAGTAACAACCCTAAAACTCCTCAAGGAGCAAAAAGCAGGTGTGATCGAACAGAGTTCAGGGAGCACAAATACCATCTTCCTGCTACTCCAAAAGAAGTGAAGAAAAGGAGATGATGGATGTGGAAAATGTAAACGTGGAAATTGTGAATTCCAACAGCAGAGTGTGGAAATAAACACCCAGCTCAACAGGCTGAGGATTGTGACACAGAAAATCCTAGTGCATGTGCCTCTTCCTGCCATACAGGAAAGGGATGAGAAGCTGCATCTTGCCCCAAGTACCAGGTGCTGCAACATAGTAGAAGCTTAGAGGTAGGGGCAAGGTGGAGCCAAGTTGCAACGGCAGCAATAGGGGTATACCCTAAAAGATATCCCTTAATAGGGAGAGGAAGGAGTACTTAAGGAAAAATGGGAGAAAATGAAAATACACCCCAAGGATTTTTTCTTTTTATTTTTTTTTTTGCTGGGAAGAGGGTATGGTAACCCACATCCCAGTTTTCTTTTCTGAAAAAAAGAACATGAAGTTTACCCTCAGAGAGGGGAAGAAATGCTCCCAAAGAGAGTGGCAAGAAGGATGCCTGTGTGCTGAGGCACAACAGGGTGAGCTGCCCAGAGACCATGGCTCTTAACCTGAGTGGGGGATGGGGGACGCCTCCCTCTCAAACTCCTGGGAGAGCAAAAAGGGAGGAGTTGGCTCACCCTGAAGGAAGGTCTCCCTCAGCCCTCTGGATGGGAAGAAGCACCTGAGGGCCAGGGACTCCTTACAGGTCTGGTAGGACCCAAGACTGGTCAGAGGCAGGCAGAGGCTCCCATGGCCTGGGGAGAGAGAGGGTGCCCCGACAACTCATGCTTGTACCTGTGGAAGAAGAAATGAGTCCTCTGGAAATGCGAGTTGAACACCTCACGCTGGGCCAGAGGTGCCATCTGGGAAAGGTGAAGCCATGCTGTCTGCCGAACACAGACTGCTGTTTCTACCAACCTGGAAGCTTTCTTATTGGTGTTGTATGACGCCCTTGACTTGTGCTTTGCCAACTCCAGGCCCTAGGCAGAAAGGCAAATGGCTTGCCTGATTGTCTCCTGGTCAGGCATTGAACTTACAACCTGACCTAGCTTTGACCATAGGCGCTTGTTGTAGGCTGCCTGATGTGCCTGTTGTACAGCAATGTACATGGTGGTGTGTGCAGCAGTAAAAACCCTCCTCCCCCAGGAATTTACCTCTGGAGAGTCAGCTCTGGGAGGTCTTTTGCAAATGGAGCATTTAGGCCCAGTGGGGGTCTGCAGTACCAAAATCCCTGAAGTGGGATGAGGTACAGCTCCCACAGACCCAATTCCCATAGAGAGAGCACAGTACCTACACTGGATATCCTTTGGGGCTGGAGAAGGGGCGAAAGGACAGAGCCAGACATTCCTGGATGCCTCCTCAAATGCCTGATGCCAAGGATGGATGATAAGAGTCATCACTGAACTCCCCAAGGAATCTCAGAGACAGGGTAGTGGGACTGCAACCTACCAAAAAAAAAAAAACCCTCTATTGGCTCCTTCAGCATCTCCCAGAGGAACCCGTGGTACACAGAGTACTTGGTATCCGTGGACATGTGAATGGAAAAATCCTCTTCTTCAGAGGAGGAAGTAGAAGGGGAGGACTCTGAAAACAATGATGTCAGGGTCATGGGCCTGAACTGGGCCCAGTCAGATTGAAGGTGGCATTGGTGGAAGACACCAACTGTTCTTCCATATTGATGCCAGGTCATGGGCACCCGGGAGTGCAGGAAGGAGTGGCAGAGGATGGGGAGGGATGTAGAAGTCAGAAGTTCCAGGTTCTCTGCCAGGGCTGTGAGAGTGCTCAGGCTACCTCTTCCCGAGGAGGGGCCTGGCAAACTTGCCCGAGTGGAGCCACTCAGTCTCAGAGGTTCAACGTAGATGGTGCCCTTGATGGGAGGACCCCAGCTGGGGAGAGTGGAGTCATACATGTCCCACAGGGTGGCCCCAGTCCCCACCAGTGACAGCGTCAGCCGGTTCTGGGGAGAAATGAGCCACCGAGCTACTGCTGGAATGCTGACTGGTGCTGCTTCCAGCACCAGTCACAGCATCAGCAGCAGATCCAGGGCAAGTCTTTTTCCCTCACCAAGACTGGTGCTGTCTCCTGGAGCCAAGTCCTGTTCCAGAGTCAGCCCCAGAACTGCCCCTGTACCCAGCACCAAGAATGGCACCAGGAGTAGAACCAGCACTAGAACCAACACAACAGATGTCACCGAGACTGTAACCAGCACTGCGGGTAGCACCAGAACCTGTCCTGGCACTGTCCCCCAACACCAGGCCTAGGGTCAGTGCTAGGGGCGACACCATCACCAGCATTGAGGTCGGAACCGGGCCCAGGGTCAGTTCCCTCATTGCCATTCCCATCTCTGAGCCCAGGTTCAGCATCCTCATGCTCACGGAAGATGACCACCACCTCATACTCTGGGTCAGGGTCAGTTCCAGAACTGACCCCTCTTCTGGTACTGCAAAAGGCACCAGAAGTGGACACAGTCTTGCGGCCGGCACTGCCCCTCTCATCGGTACCTGAGGTGGTACTAGGTCCATGGACCAGGTCGTGACACTGCGGTGCCCACCAGCTGGCATGAAGCTAAGCTAGGGCCTCACCACTGGGCCATTTGCTGCCCAGGAGGGCAGATACAGTGGGGAGTGCTCATTCACCCCCCAAGGAAACAGAAAGTCCACCAGACCCCCCCCCCGGACCTCTGATGTCTCAGTGAGGCGAGCACAGAGAGGATCCTGGTCCTCCTCAGTACCAGAAGAAAAAATTACTCACCTTAGTAATTGTGTTTCTTCTAATGGAGTCTTGCTGTATTCAGACATATTGCAGTTAGCTCCAGCTCTTGAACTGCCCTGGAGAGTGAAGGGTTAAATTCTATGCCAGGTATAGAACGTTGGGCTAAAGCTCAGTTGAAAACTCTGTCTGTGTCCTTTTGAAATCAAACTGTTAGATTCTTACAAGCTAAAACTCACTGACTAAATAATGTGGAAATTGTAAAAAACTCCTAAACTGGCAACAAAGGCTTTGGATTCTCCAAAAGACTCAAGTCGGGAAACCCAAAGGACCAAAACCAGATAATAAGAACTAAAATCTCTTAATTAAACAAATACAAAGCACCCAACACAACAGGAATGTAGTAAAGACACCCATGGGGTGCAACACTGCACCTGCCCACCCACTTTCCAAAAACAGGTTCTGAGAGGCGAGGCAGGGAGGGAGGTCAGAATACAGCAAGACTCCATTAGAAGAAACACAATTACTAAGGTGAGTAATTTTTTCTTCAAACAACATGAAGTCTTGCTGTATTCTGACATATTGCAGACTACCAAGCAGTACCTCCAAGGAGGAGGGACAGAACCTACTTTGGGAATAGGCTCTGAAGTGCTGCTGTGTCAAACCGAGCATCACTCCTAGCCTGGATATCCAGAGAGTAATGCTTGGTGAAGGTATAACTGTTTTCCAGGTGGCTGCTTGACAGATTTCTAACAAGAGGATATCCCTAGCTGCAGCCAGTGATGCAGCTGTACCTCTAGTGGAATGAGCCCTCAGGCCTGAGGGTGCAGTTTTTTCCAGTTTTTCATAGCAGAATTGAATACAGGACACATTCCACCTGGCAGTGGTTCTCTTGGTGGCAGGTTTTCCCTTACGTACTTCCCCATAAGTGAGGAACAACTGGAGGGAGTCAAACCTGTGACCCCTTGTACGTTCTATGTAGTAACTAAGGACCCTTTTAACATCTAAACTGTGTAGCCTTCGTTCCCCTGAGGAGGTGTGATCAGTGGAGAACACAGGAAGAGATATAGATTGGTTTAAGTGGAAATCAGAAACCACTTTAGGTAGGAACCTTCTATTGGTTCTAAGGACCACCTTATCTCTATGGAAAGAGATGAAGTCAGGCTCCACTGACAAGGCTTGCAATTCACTGATACGTCTGGCAGAAGTAACAGCAACCAAAAACACAGTTTTCCAAGTCAAGTACTTGAGCTCTGCTGAGGACATAGGTTCGAAGGGGGATTGCATCAGCTGAGCAATACAAATATTCAAATCCCAGGCAGGAGCAGGATCCCTAAAAGTGGGATTGGTATGAAGCAATCCTTTGAAAAATTTACAGAATACAGGGTGAGATGACAGAGAGGAAGATTTCCCCACTGACAGGAAAGCAGAAATAGCTGACAAATGAACTTTGAGAGTAGCTGGTTTGAGGCCTAGGCCATTAAGGTAAACCATGTAATCCAGAACTGTAGACAAGTAAGCAGTGTCAGGAGAAACGTGCTTCTTGGAACACCAAATACTGAACCTTTTCCATTTGGAGTTGTAGGTTTTTCTTGTGGCAGGCTTTCCAGAAGCCTTGAGGATCTCCAGAACCCCTTGGGACAGATGTAAATCTGCATACTCTTAAGTGTTCAAGAGCCATGCCTTGAGATTGAGTGACTGGAGACTGGGGTAAAAAATCCTTCCCTGAGAGGAGGTTAGCAGATTGTAATTCCTGGGAAGAGACAGGGGAAGAGGGACTGCTAAAGACAGCAACAGGGGGTACCAAGGCTGCCTGGCCCAGTCTGGAGCAATCAGAATCACCTTGCATGGCTGTGACCTTACCTTGACTAGAACCTTGAACAATAGAGGAAAAGGAGGGAAGGCATACAGGAACTTCCCTTTCCAGTTCAAAATCAGAGCATCCATAGGGACTGAACCCAAAACTGGGGGTCTGCAACAAAACAGAGGAAGTTGGTGATTGTCTGGGGCTGCAAAGAGATCTATCTCCGGAGTGCCCCACCTTGAGAAGATCACCTTCAACACCAAAGGATCCAGAGACCATTCGTGATGGCCCGGGGAAATCCTGCTCAATGCATCCGCTATCACATTGTCCTTTCCTGGGAGGTGGACCGCTACTAGAGAGAGATCTGCAGGGAATAAACCAGGGACCATACTTTCATGGCCTCCGTGCACAAGGCCGTGGACAGGGTGCCTCCCTGCTTGTTGATATACCACATGGTGGTAGTGTTGTCCGTCCTGTCCTGAACCACCTTGTTCTGTATTGACTGAGAGAAAGCTTGTAGAGCAAGAAGTTCGGCCCTGAGCTCAAGAAGGTTGATGTGAAGAAGGGATTCCTGAGGGGACCACAGTCCCTGGGCCGTGAGAGCCTCCAGATAGGCTCCCCATCCCAAAAGGGAAGCATCTGTGGTAAGAAATACAGAGCAAGTCTGAGAGACAAATGGAACACCTTGCCTCAGATTGTCCAGGTCCTGCCACCACTGAAGGGCCTGAATTAAAGTCTGAGTAACAGGAACTAGCTTGGTAAGAGGATCTTTCCTCTGGGACCAAAAGGTTCTCGGATGGAACTGAATGTCCCTCATCTGAAACCTGGCCCCTTGGACCACTGCTATGGAAGCTGCCATGTGGCCCAGAAACTGCAGAAAATGCCTTGCTGGTCAAGAAACCAGGGGGGAGAAAGGAAGAGGCCAGCTGAAAGATGGCTTTTGCACTTTCCAAAGGAAGGAAGACTCTTGCCTTGGGGGTGTCCAGCTCTGCTCCTATAAAAGTGAGGAGCTGTACTGGTTCAAGAACTGACTTGGGAAGATTGAGAAGGAACCCCAGGGGAAGTGAGAACTTTCTGGGTAAGCTGCAGATCTGACTTGACTTGGTCTGAAGTCTGGCCCACCAGAAGCCAATCATCCAGATATGGAAAAATAAAGATCCTTTTCCTTCTTAAAAAGGCCACCACTACTGCTAGGCACTTTGTAAACACCCTTGGAGCTGAGGTTAGACCGAAGGGCATTGCTCTGAACTGATAATGGCCTGAGGGCAATTCGAACCTGAGGTACTTTCTGTGGGAGCACCTGATGGGAATGTGAAAATAGGCATCCTTGAGGTCGAGGGAAGAATTGTTCCCAGAGTCACCATCTTGAATTTTGGCTGTACTAGGTGCTTGTTTAGGTATCTTTGATCTAGGATGGGTCGCCACTCCCCTGTCTTTTTCAGGGTAAAGAAGTACCTGGAGTACAGACCTTTGCCCCTGTATGGAGTAGAAACTCTCTCTATGGCCTTTAAAGGCAGCAGAGACAAAACCTCTGCCTCTTGAGCAAGGGTTTCTGAAGTATTTGCAGGTGGAAAAAGATCTGGGTCTCAGTTTCGGAAAACTTTTGAAACTGAAAACCAGCCCCTGGCTTACAACCTCCAGGACCCACTTGTCTGAGGTAACAGACATCCAGTCCTGGACAAAGTAAGCCAGCCTGCCTCCTACTGGAATGGGGGAGTCGACCTGGGCTGACACATCAGGGTGTCTGCTTGGCAGGAGCCTTAGGCTGAGGGGTGGATGTAGCCCTGCTTATCTCCCTTCTGCCTCTCCCTCTGAAGAACCCCCTCTGAGAAAAGGAAGAGGAGGCCTGCACCTGGTAGAAAGGTCTGTGAAAAGGCCTGCCCCTGCCCTTAGCTTGCTGCCTCTGAGGAGTTGCCTGCCTCTCCTTGGCCTGGGCACTCCTATAGGTGGTCCTATACTCATCGATTTTCTTCATGTAATTCTCTGTCTGCTCCCTAAACAGAGAATTACCCACTACAGGGAAATCCATGGCCTTAGCCTAGGGTGTCCTGTGAAAGGCTAGTACATCTGAGCTAGGCCATTCTCCGAAGAGCCACAGATGTAGCCATGACTCTTGATGACACATCATTGGAGTCCACAGCCGCATGAAATTGCACCTTTGATGCCTCAATCCCATCAGCAACCACCCCCTCCAGCTCCTTGGCTAGCTGGGGGAGGCCTGTTTAGCCAGTGCCAGTACAGTGTCCCACCTGAACTTCTGGTACCTGGCTGTATAGGCCATATAATTAGCCTGCCTGAGTCCCAAAGATGATGCCAAGTACTGTTTCTTTGCCATGGCATCTGTGTTCCTGGAATCTTTGTCTGGGGGGTGTGAAGCCAAGAGGATGTTTGCCTTGTCACAGGCAGCAGCCTGCACTACACCAACATGGCCGCATTGTTGGTAAAGAAATTCCGTATCCGAGCCTGACAAGGTGTACCTCTTGTTCATTCTCTCGTCAACAGGAGGTACAGAGTTGGGAGACCTAAGAATTTGTTGTGTCTGTTTCCCAAATAACCTATGAAGGGGAATAGACAGTCTCTTAGACTCTGGGATGTCCATCATCTCTAGGAAGTCAGGCTCCTCTTGATCCTCTACAGTCTCCTCAGTAGGAAGCTGGAGGGTTTGAGCCACTTTTCTGTAGAACAGAAAGTGGGAAGGGGGTCTCAGGAAGCCTAGGAGGGGAAACACCAGAAGGTCTGTCTGGGGAGATGTCCGGTTCCACAGGCACATCCAGACTTTCACCGTCATAAAACAATATCCCCCTCCTATTCAAACTCTGGTTCGTAAAAATCTTCAGGGGAATAGTCCTGAACCGGGGGAACCGACCAAACCGAACCCCTGCCAGAAGGCGCCGGATCGGTCGGAACCGGACAAAGCGATTCCACAATCCAAATCGCTTTTGCTATTTCTTCGGCGGTCGGAACATGCAGCTCTGGATCCGAACCGGCCAATTTATCCTTTTGTTTTCTTTTTGTAGGAACCGATCCCTCAGGATCGGCTCTCCTCTTGCCCGAAGAACTATCGCCTTGGTCAGAGGGCACTCCTTCTGGTTCGGTAGGAACTGAACCGGGCTGGCCTTCCGGGTCAGCAGATTTCTCGACCTCCTTATCCCTAAGTCTACCTAACCTTTTCTCCATGGTAGACTTAGGGAAATTCTTACAAATTTGGCAGTCTGAATCGAGGTGGTCAAACCCCAGACAGTAAACACAGGTGGTGTGGGGATCAGCCTTAGCAAAGACCTCCCCACACACGCTGCAGTGTTGAAACCCAGTGTGCCGGTTTTTTTTCTTGGGTTTCTCAGACATGGCCAACCTAACCAACTTACCCTTTATATGGCAACCGCCAGGCAAGACTCCCCTGTCGGTTTCTCACCGTGTCACGGGTCATGCAAAACGCTTAAAAATACGGTTTTTTTTTTTTTTTTAAACCGAAGTCGACCAGTAACCACACAACTTTTCGTTTTCAGGTCTTACTACAAGATCGTCTCAGGCGAACCGATTGGAAAATTTCACAATTTCCACACAACAGCTACTAATCTAAGTACTTACGGTACCACAGACAGAGTTTTGAACTGAAAAATGGAACGAAAATCTGACTAAAACCGAAACTTTAACCATGATAGAACCAAGCAGAAGGAGAAAATCTTCCGAGCGACTGTTCAGTGAGGCGGAGTAAAGAATCTGACGGTTTGGTTTCAAAAGGACACAAAGTTTTCAACCGAGCTCAAGCCCAACGTTCTATGCCTGGCATAGAATTTAACCTTTCACTCTCCGGGGCAGTTCAAGAGCTGGAGCTAACTGCAATATGTCAGAATACAGCAAGACTTCATGTTGTTTGAAGTACAGGGAATGGGGCCTATGGGAAAGGCCCAGAGACCTTACCTTGGTATCTCCAGTGCAACGCCTGCCTCCAAAAATGGGGCTGAATTGCCTCACTTTTTTATTACCTCATTTTAGTGCGGAGATTTCCATGGTTCACTTATCCATGAAGCAGGCATCATACCTATCCATCTCAATGGTCCAGTCCAAGGCAGGCCTGGCATTTCAGATGCTGATCCAATGCTGTAAGATGACTCCCGCAGGGACAGAGACACATGGGGAAGCAGCCTTTCTTCTTCTTCGGCCTATTTAAACTTGGCATCCTGACAGATGAAAAGTAATAATAAAATGAGAAAGAAGGAATTTGGTGCCAAACTGGAGAAAAAACTATACCTTGAAGAAAAACTGTGCCAGAAGATCTTTGACATTGAAAAATGAAAAAGACAGTAAACAGCATTGAACTGGGGGGGATGCTGCTGGCGCAGTAGTTTTCGACTTCAGTTGCTCACTCTACGGTATACACTTGTTGGGAAATACAGAACTCAGAAAGGGAGGGAGCTGACACCAGTTACTGGCTGGGTCACTTGCTCAACTTCAGTACGTTGACCTTGTGAGTGGTGCCACCACAAATGTCAGTCCCTTCCCTAAGCTGCAAAAGACTTTGCTGCCATGGAGCCTTAGCACCTATGGCCTTGACCCATCAGTGTGATTGTTCGCTTGCAAAGTATACAGGTGTATTGGTACAAGTCTGAACTTTGAGAGAGCTTTTTGACTTGCACCCCTCCTCCACCTATCACAGCTTTAGAATACCGAATCGCCTCCCTCATTCCACCATCTCTCCACCTTTTTTGAAGTTCTTGCCCAATCACAAGGCTGGAAAATGTAAGGCAGTGGGTTTTCTTGTGCAACTTCTAATTCCTGCTTGAAGTCTACCTCTGCTTTTCATTCCACATATATGCTACTGTTTATTGCTTTCATATTTGCTGCTGTTTAGTGCTTTGTTTTTCAGTGAATAGCAGAGATGTTGCTCAGCCCATATTATTTGCAGTGCTTGCAACTCATGGAATTAATGTATTCCCATAGTGTAGTAAAAAGTGAGTTGGCCAGCGTCGTGGCACTGAGCGATGGGTGATTGCTTGGCATGCTGGTGACCCAGGTTCACAGCCCAAACCTGGGACATCAGGAGCAGCTGCCGGCAGGGAGGGGGTTCAGAGCATCCTCTGGATGCTTCCCTCCTGGGGGGGGCTAAGGCAGTTGCTTCTTGTTAAGCGGCTAATGATGGCACCGTGGTGGCATCCTAGGCAGTCTGGGTAACCACGCACTGCCAAACATTCCCACTCAGGACGCATGCTGCAGCACGCTTACAGTGGGTGGGGCCAGAAAAACAGAAAATGCTCCTTGACTGGCTGACCGGCTGGATGATGGCCACCAGTCCCTCGGCGCAATGGTAGCCTGGGATAGGCCCAAACTGACCCCCGCCGGCCCCAGGATACTTGAGTTGTGCCTAAGGGACTTCTTCCTGGAGAGGGGTTACTCAGGCAAACAACAATGATGGGGCAGCAGGTGGTGCCGGGGAGGGTCCTGCAATGGTGCTGTGCTATCTACTGTATGCCCAACAGCTACACAGCAAATACAAGCAAACATTTAGCATTGGCCAGTGCTTGTTTTATAGTGTGGCTAATAACTCTTTCAAGGGGCAGTACATGAAACTTCTGTAGTGCATTTGTGTTTGAGGAAAATGAAATTTGAAACAGCATTTACATGTGTGATTTGAGGGCAGGTGGGTGGTGTGTTATGGGGAAGCAGAGGAGGCTGGTGGGAACTTGGACTTGCGTGGGAGTGGTTGTGCTTAAAACTTGCCTTGTTTGAGCCAAACACTGGCTTAGCACTTACTCATTGCTGTTGGGCCTTGCCTGCTCCCTTCCCCCCAAACAAATCTCACATTTGTAATTTCCTGTGTCTGATTTCTCGCTGTATAGGTACAGAAGTTGGCAGAATAGACCACTGATTTACTGGAAACCATTTCGCCAAAAGGTGTCCACTGCCCTCGGTAAGATGCAGACAGGAACAGGGTTTTAAATAGCTGGTATAACATAGCAAAATGCTAAGCAAAATAGGGGATAATGCTAACCATTTTCAGAAATGCTTAGCAATAGATTGGTAACCGTTTGTTGAGTGAATCCATGACACAGTACACAACATTAATAAAACTATATAATTTTTAAAAATTTTGCTAATCAATCTGTGTCAAGTGCTATGCGTTATCACAAAACTGATTAGCACTTTCATGTGTCAAACTGCTAATCAGTTTTTTCAGCTTATTTAAAACCCTGGGGAATCTTGGCCCCACATACCTTGAATTCTGGTTCTTTTTAATGGAGAATGGAGACTGCAAACTGTCTCCAAGCCCATATGTGAAGGGTTCTACAATGCAGCCTCTGACTTTCGGCCAAGTTTCAGCCTCGTGACTTACTCTGCTGTTAACTTTACTCATTAAATTCCTACCTTGTTGTCCACGGACACTCATGTGTTATCCTCTTATTTTTTCCCAGCCCGCTGCCCATGACAGTTGCGGTTGCCATGGCTTCAGTATTTTTTGGCCATTTAGCCAGGCTATAGCTGCCTTCACATCTGATGCCGGTGACCTTACTTTTGCGGCTGACAAGGGGTGTGCAAATGTTGGGCCTGGTGCTGTCCCTTACATAGAACAGAGTGCTTCATCTTTGCAACTTGCTTAGACCTAGCCAGCTGCAGTGAGGGATTCTGGGTCTGTCATACAAACCCTAATCTCTGGTAGGCGTCGGCACAATGACCTGCCACTGGCCATTTAAAGGGAAAGTCCCCTCAACCTATTTTCTGTATACTTGTGTAGTTTGTAGTCATGAACAATGATTCCCTCTCTTGCATCCCCCTAATGTCATCCTATAAATGTAAATGAAGTTGCTTCACTCTGTTTTGCCCTGATGAGAAAACCTGTTTTTCTCCATTGCAAAGGTCATGACCCCATTCATGCAAGGCATCATGGGAGTTGATGCATACCTGCAGAAACCAGCAGGAGTTGCACTTTCATTCAGTTCTTTTACATGTCTTGTGAAGTCCCTGTATTCTCTAAAAGCATTGCTTTCTAACTTGGATACAGTTTAAACTACAGAAAACAGCAGGGCACTTGCTATGCCTTGAAAAGTTTCATGGCCAGCATAAGACAAGAAAACAGGGACTGCAGAGGACAGCAATAGCACCGACTAATGCAGTGTAACTACTGCAGGCTTTAGCACTAAAACATCATAAAATTCCAGGATGCCTTACATCAGTCAGGTCATGACCTTTGCAGTGGAGTCAAGCAGGTTTTCACACCAGACTTGAGTACCTTCATTTACATTTAAATCCTGATGAAATTAGGAGGGTGAAATAGAGGCAATCATTGTTCATGCCTACAGATTACACAGGGAAACAGAATAAAAAGTCGAGGGGACCTTCCCTTTAATGTACTATAATCAAAAGCAGGTGCTAAAAGTGGGACCCGCTCATTAAATGGAAAAGGAAGAACAAAAATTTAATAAAGATACTGATGTTTGGGTGGAGTTGAACTGAACACTGTGATCATTTCTTCTGTTGTGTTTTCCTTTTGCCTATCTGTGCCTGCAGGTCTGTGGTATTACCTGTCAGGAAGCAGCCTTCCTTGCCTCACTCTGATTGGGTCTCCCAATTTCGGATATCGTTCAGTACATCGGGACCTGGAAGCTCAGATTGCAGTTGTCACAGAGAACAGAGAGCTGCAGAAGCAGTTACAGCAGGTTAGTAGATTATAGTCTTTATAGAGCCCTTGTTCTAGTCCCTCCTGCTCCCATCAGTGGAACGACTCACATCTTTGCAAATATACATACATCCTATACATACATATTGTAAATATGCACTGTATGTATTGCGTTTATGCAATATCTAGTTTTGTTTTATATCCTGTGTATAGAATAAAATATGTGGTTGCATTTATACACATCCGTGGTGAGTGATGACCTCATGAATGTAAGAAAAGCTTGAGCGGTTTCCAGGGGGCATCACAACCCAAGGCTGTGTTAAAAAATGAGTTTACACAGCTCTCCAAATGTTGATCTTATCTGTGTCAGTCTTCACCATTCATCACCTTTGGGTTTTAGCCGGAGGTCGCTTTTTTTTTTGGATGGGTCGGAGTCGACGCACCGACGGCGCCGCCCTCAAGGCCGATGCACTGCGTGGCACTCGCGGGCTGGCCGTTAGGTGTCGTTGACCCCACGCTCCCGCCAGTTCTTCTTCTCCCGCCATAGAGGTCGCACCTTGTGTGGAGCTGCTATCAACAGGCCTTCTCGTGTCTCGACTCCAAGTCTTCAACGCCACAAATAGTTTCCTGCTGGTTCCGTTTTCATCACTACTCGACGCAATTCCATATTTAAATTTTCAGTGACATTGAGTCTTTGTTTGAATTGTTTTTCCATCGATTATGTCTTGGCCGGGGGCAAGAAATAGTTGAAAACAGGGCTGCCCGCTATGCGTCGGTGCCCGTGCGGCCGCAAGTACTCCGTTACCGACCAGCATGATCATTGTCTTGCATGTCTTGGCCCGCTTCACAACATGGATTCGTGCGATGCCTGCTTCTCCGTAGACCTTCGTGTCATTGAGCAACGCACGTGGAAAGTTGGACGAGCTCCGCTAACTTTCAGGGGAAGGGCACGCACTCGGGCCAAGCCGCGGTCTCTCGGCCTTTCCTCCGGGTCCCCTCCTGGTTCTATAAAAACCGCGGAGGAGGGGGCTTCTGCTTCTAGTAGCCTCGCCATGGCAGAAGCCCCTTCTGCGGTGCAGGGGGGGCAGGTGGGAGGCACTGCTCTGGCAATTGCCCCTTCAGGGGCGAAGTCTCCCACGGTGTCATTTCCTCGGGCTGGGAACCCTGGGTCAGCACTGTTCTCAACCCTGTCCATCTGTGCTGTCTTGGGCCTCAGCGTCGTTTGTGGCACCATGGGCCCTGATGGTGCCGTGGTTGGCGCCGGCCGCCGCTCAGTGCCATCTCTGCTGTCGATGCCATTCGTGGCACTGGTGGTGCTGACGGCACCGTGGGAGGTTCTACGGCAATGGCGCCGAAGCTGCGGACGGCACTGTGTCTAGTTTTGGTGCCACGTGCGGCACCGAGTGAGGACACGGCGCCATAGGAGGTGTTACCCTCGGCACAGAGGGAGCTGTTGGTGCCACTGTCGGCGCCGTCCCTGACTCTGGTGCCACTTGCGGCACCGTGGGTCGGGACGGCGCGTGGTAGGCATCGACTCCAGTTCTGCTACCGCTCTCGGTGCTGTCTCTTTGGGCACTGTTCGCAGTGCCGCTGGGGAGTTCGGTACCGGCTCTGGTGTGGACAACCGGACTGGCGCCTCCTTCGGTCTGGACAGGAGTGGGCATCCACGTACGGTCTGGCACCAGACTTCGGTTTCTACCTCTTCGGAGACAGACTTCGAGTCTGGTTCGGACCGGCTGTCCAACTCTTTGGAGTTGGCGGCCCATGTGGACACCCTGGTAGTTTCCTCGGCTGACGAGAGCCAGCCTTCCTCTGAGGAGCGAGCGGTAGCCCCCGAGTCTAGGGTCAGAGGCACTGACCAGCAGGCGGTAGTGCAGGCCACTATTGCCCTGCAACCTGGGCTCGGAGGGTTTTCTGCAAGCCTGTGTTGGGGTACCTCCTCAGGTGGTGTGCCTGGATCGCCCAACTTTAAAACCGACCGGAGCACCCATGGAAGAGGAGGGTGCTACTCCCTGGGTGGTCCCCATGGGGACTGACCAAGGCTGTCAGCTGCCTAGGCTGGTGTTTTCGAGGAGGAGGGCTCTTTCAGATTCCGAGGGGTCAGGGTTCGATGTGGCGACCCTTTTCCAGGACCCACCTGGGTTCGGGAAGGAGTCATAGCATGGACCCCCATCCTTCCTTCTCGGTCTCCTCAAGAGGGCCGTGGTCTTTGGAGGGTAGGGACCGTCCTTTTGGAATTCCACGGTCCCGGTCACCTCACAGGGGGGAATCTTCAGGGCACAGCCTAGGCAGTTCCAGCATGATCGATCAGCTGTCGGCTGTTGGGTTTTCCAGAGCCCCTTCCTCCCTTGAGGCTCCTGGTGCGCTCTCTTGCCCGGACAGAGGACGGTTGCCTTTTGTTGTTGGCTTTGCCCCCACTCCTCTGTCACCATCTCCTGCTGTCCCAGGCATTCTTGGTCCTAGGGGATCTCTGTCTTGGGAGCAAATTCAGGGGTGCGACTGCTCTCTTCCCTACGTACGTCAGGGCCATGGACAAGCAGGTGTTCCACTCTCCCCATGAGCAGCCAATCTCTGGATCTCCGAGGTCCTCCGCTTCCTCATCCTCCTCTTCAGGAGCAGAGGAGCCCTCTGTCCACATCTCCCCTGCTGCTGATCTCTGAGTATCAGGGTTTCTTCGAGAGGATGATGGAGGACCTGCATGTCACCCCACCCACTCAGCACAATCCAGAGCATTTGACGCGCGCCTTCCTAGACGATTTCAGTGCGGACACCCTTGTGGTGCCCACCTAGCCTGCTCCTTTCCAGGAAGCATCATTGCGATTCTGGCAAAGACCCTTTTCCAGAGTCCCAGACCCTAGGGATCTGAGACAGAGGTATCGTGTTCCCCCCCCCAACCGGAGTCGCCAGGTTGTATGCCTCCTCCTCAGTCAGGACTGACGCACCTGGACACTCCCGATGGGCTTCGTGCCCTCCACCGTGACCGGCCCCCAGATCAAGATTCCATGGATTTTGACTTCTGGGGGAGGAGGACCTTCTACTCGGCACGGTTGCATCTTTCAGTTTCTGCACATCAGGCCCACTATGCTACCTATGATAGGTTTCTATGGTCCAGGCTAGGTCAACTTCTAGCCTCTATGCCTGATTCAGAGGTAACCAGACAAGCCATTGCACACTCTGCACGTGGCCTGGAGCTAGCAAGGCACCAAGCGAGGGCATTTTACGACGCCAACAAGGTAGCTTCCAGGGTTGTAAGGACAGCAATCTGCACTAGGCGGACAGCATGGCTGCGTCTCTCCCGGTTGTCACCCTTGGTCCGGCGTAGGGTGATTTCCTCCACATACCAGAGAACCCATCTTTTCTCCTGTAGGGTGAGGCGGCGTCTGTTGGGGCAACCTCCTGCCCTCTCCGGGGGGGGGGTCCCTGTCTCACTCTCCCCAGTCTCGGGCCTCACCAGGCACATAAAGGTTCTCCCTCCCAGTGTTTCACCTACTGAGAGCTAAGGGACTTAGTCCTTTAGGGTCTAGGGCCCCCATCAGGGGGGCTTGGTACTCACCCAGAAGTGATGAATAGTGAAGACTGACATAGATAAGATATGAAAATTACGTACCTACTGTAATTCCTGATCTTTCTGTGTATCTCCACCATTCATCACAATCCCACCCTCTATCCCCCTGGGGCCTCAGTTTCTGGGTCCCCTTCCCTCTCTATGCCCCTTCCCCCCCCTTCCTTTCCACTGGTCAGGAGCGGGGTGTCCTTGGGCACACAGGGGGATTTTTACCTTCTGACAGTGTGGGAGAGGGATCGGGGGAGAGGGCACTTCTCTCCTTAATGCCTCGGCTCCACCCCTTTGGGGTGGGAGTTGGTGGTTGCCCTCTCTTCTTTTCTCTCTCTCTCTCTCTCTTCCTCTATTCTCCTCCGTTCTTGCCCTTAGGGACTCATTCCTCAAATTAATTTAGGAAACTTTTTGTTTCTCACCTCCAGATATGTGGTTTCAGGGAGAGGACAACCCTGTATACTGTCTTTTCTTCCAAAATAGCCGCTTCTGCTCATGTTGGAGTTTATTGCCAGTGATTCTGTGCCTTGAATTCTGGCAATTCAGCCTTCTGGCTACTCCTTTGTAGTTCCTATACAGTCTGGAGACAGTCAAAGGTTCAGGGTATGTCCTCCCCCTGCCCATTTCTAGTTTTTCCCTCCCTCCTTCCCTCTTCTTTCTGCTTCCAGAGATTGGGGTCCCTTCCCAATCCCCTTAGATTTTCTAACTCTCCTTCTGTCCTCTCCTTCATTTATTTCTCCTTTTAGTTTGTACTGTATATCTTTTCCTTTGTCTGTCCCTTGGACTTCCTTGTCCCTCCCTCCCCAACCCATTCTTCCTCTACGGCGACTCAGAACTGGCGGTAGGGCGGGGTCAGCGACACCTAACAGCCAACCCGACGCCACAGAGCATTGGCCTTGAGGGGCGCGCCGGTGTGTTGACCCCACCCATAAAAAAAAGCTCCCTGGGTCGGACTCTAACCAAAGCCCAAAGGTGATGAATGGTGAAGATACACAGAAAGATCAGAAATTATGGTAGGTACTTAATTTTCATTTTTTCCTAGCAATTTTTCAATGTTTAAAACAAAACCAGATTTTGTTTATAAAAATCTAATTTAAAGACCACAACTGGTCTAAGAGCAGCGGGGGATTTGATCTGGGTCCATTTAATGCATTTAATGTTGACTTTGTTGGGGGAAGAGCAGGACATATGGGGTTGGGGGAAATAAAATGGCAGTAGACACTTTTTCTAACACTAACAAAAAATAAATAAATCCCATCATATGCATACACAAGTATGATATCACAACCATGTATATTGGGAGATCTTACTTCGAGAGGGCTCTTGCAGTAGGTAATTACATATAGAACTGACCCAGCAGGCATCAGGACCCCACGGAAAAATTTCTAGCTAGCAGTCTCTGATGGGGGACCGCCCCGACGTCAGGTGACCGTCAGTATAAAGGGGCAGTCCCCCACTCCCGTCTTCCAGTTCTTTCCCACCATCGACTTGTGAAAGTTCCTCGCGGTAGAGTTCCATCACTCGTCAGTCTTTCGTTGGTTAGTTTTATGAACCTTTCGACCATTTTTTCCCCCGTTTTTCACGTCAATTGTCCTTGTATGTCGTCCCTGATGCCTTCCAAATTGTATAAAAATAAGTGCGACTCTTGTGGTTCCCAACTGCCGCATAAGGACGGACACTCCCTGTGCCTCTTCTGCTTAGGCCCAGACCACCCCATGGAGAAGTGCCAGCACTGCCAACAGTTCAACTCAGCTACCCGAAAACGGAGGCAGCAGTCCCTGGAGGCCCATATTCTTAAGAAAAAGATGGCTTCCATGAAGAAGGAGCTGAAGAGGTTAAGGCAGGCTTCCACTTCCCCTGAAGGCCATAAGAAAAAGGACAAGGACCTGGACTCTACCTCCACGGCCTCCATGACCCTGGCCGAAGTCGCAGTGCTTAAGGTAGCATCCCCTCCGGGGGACCGTTCTTCGATGACCGTCATGGCGCCCAAGACAGTGTCGCCCCACCCGTCGGGCTTGCAGGTCTGCTAAGTCAGATGCCAGTGCCACCGACGTCTGCCCGGACAGGATCGATCAGACGCTGGCTCCTTCAGGAGGGCGCACAGTCCCTCGCACTCCTATCAAGGTCGCATCCCCAGCGCGACCCACGTCGGGCCAAAGTTCCGATAAGTCATATGCCGGCTCCTCTGACGCCCGCCCGGATCTAGCTGATAAGCCGGACGTCGGCCCCTCTGATGGACGCCCAGTGAAAGAGCCTACATTGGACCCCTTGGACCAGTCCAACATCGCAGGCTCACCGCAACACGAGCCGTTGCCTCCCGAGGCTTCTGCATCTCCTCTGTTGGACCCTGGAGATTTTTAACCCCCCCATCCCCAGGCAACACGGAGGAGCGGAATACACTGCCGTCAGGGCTCCCTTCTATAGGGCTGGACCCCTTGATGCCGGATCCTCGGACTATGGCTCCGACGCTGGCCTACCCGAGGCCACTCGCCTTATGGATACCCTCAGTATCCGTATCCCCTTCCTCCTCCTCCTCCTCCACTGCCCTCACCACAGCCGCCGGTGGACTTGAAGGAGACTCTGGCTGCCTGGTGGGCTGAGGCCAAGGCTCAGCTGACCAGAGAAGTACAGAACCGTTTTGTGGCACCGGACCCTGAGCAGGATCCCCTTCGCCGGAGACGGAAGACTCCCTCCCGCTTACCCGACGCCAGAGGTGAACCCTTGGGCACCAGGGGTGAGGAGGATATGCTTCACAGAGGGCTTGCCGAAGGGACCGTTCCTCCCCCACGTCCGGAGTAGTCTTCCGCCTCTACGTCGGACACCTCTGGCTCAGACTCAGGGTGCTCCGATCCTGATGACGGGCCTCGTACTCCAGATCATCCCAGGCCTAGGACTCCTCTGACATCTCCTCCGGAGGATCCTTCTTTTTTGGAGTTACTGAGAAAGATCCAGGAAGTTCATCAGTACCAATCTCTGGAGCCAGATACACAGTGTAAGAAGCTTGCTGCCCCCTTGGATCTGCCCGAGACTGCTCCAACATTGATTCCACCCTGGATTGAGCCTCACGCAGACCTTGTTTCCACTATTTGGAAGCAACCGTCCGTGTTAGCCCACCTTCCACGGAAGGCAGATTGGCTATATCAGGCTCCTGAAGGAGTAGATTCTTTGAATGCACACCTCAAGGCAGACTCGACCGTGATTAGCACCGCTCACGGCCGTTCTGCCAACCCCAAACATCTCAGCTCATCTCCACCTGACGAGGAGTCTCGGCTTCTGGACCAGCATGGGAAGAAGGTGTACGCTTCTTCTACCCTGGGTACTGGGGCCCTGAACTATGTCTCTTATATGGGGGATTACCAGAAAATGATCCTGAGCTAGGTGGAATCAAAATTGCACTCCCTTCCTGAGTCTCAGACCAAGCAGGAAGTGGCTGACCTTGTCCGTTCTGCTCGTTCAGCCAGTTGGCACGTGCTTTGTGCCACATAAGATGCAGTGGACGCAGCTGGACGGAGCTGGGCTTTCACCGTAGGTCTTCGAAGTCATGCCTGGCTCAGAGTGTCAGGATTGGTCCCTGAAGTGCACTCCGCCATTCAGGATGTGCCCTTCAGGGGTTCGGTGCTGTTCAGCGGTGATGACAAGGACATCACCGACCTGCAGGAGAAGGGTACTACACTCAAGTCTGTGGACTTTCTGTACAGGCCCCCTCAGGGACAGCGTCGCCCTTTTCGTCGACGTTCTTGACCAAAAGCAAAACCACAGGGCAAGCATGCCAACTAGCGTCGGGCCCCTCCAGCAACCAAGACTCCCCCACCCAAAAAAGCTGCGGGAGCCTCGGCTGCTGTGCTGCCCCACACTTCCTGACTCCTCCCCTCTCCCACTGCCTCTGGACACTCCAGAGGACCAGTAGGAGGGAGGTTCTCCTTCCATCTACCAGGTTGGGAGAGGATTACATCAGATGCTTGGGTGCTCCAACTGATAGCAGGGCACTCAATCGAGTTTCTTCAGAAACCGCCCGAAGACCCCGTCCCCCAAGTCGTCTTACTCCCCGGAACATCTTCCTCTGGTCCTGGAAGAAATTTCCTCCCTTCTCGTGAAGGCAGCGATAGAACCAGTCCCCACCCACCTTTGAGGGACAGGTTACTACTCCCATATCTTACTAGTTCCAAAGAAGATGGGAGACATGAGGCCTATTTTAGACCTCAGTTCCCTGAACATGTTCGTGGAGTATATAACCTTCAGAATGCTCTCCTTGCAGAGCCTTCTGCCGCTTCTTCGGCAGGGACAGTGGCTCTGCGCTTTGGATATGCAGTATGCCTACCTGCACATCCCCATCCACCCTTCCCACCTCAAATTCCTCCAGTTTTCTTTTCAGGGGGACCACTACCAATTCAAGGCCCTCCCATCTGGTCTTTCCTCGGCTCCCCGAGTGTTTGCCAAATGCCTGTCTATGGTAGCGGCCTACCTGCGCACCCAGGGAGTGCAGGTATTCCCATACCTGGACAACTGGCTCCTGGTGGCCCCATCCAGGGAGGAACTTCTACGCTGTCTTTCCTTTACCCTGCAGGTTTTCACCAGCCTGGGTATCACCATCAACCAGGCCAAGTCCCATCTGGTCCCTTGCCAAAGACTCCAGTTTATCGGGGTTTTCCTGGACACGACCATCGGCAAGGCCTTTTTACCTCCGGACAGGATGGACACCCTCCAGACTAAAGCACGTCTGTTGTCCAGTCGCAGAAGGGTCGGTGCCAGGTCAGTCCTTCGCCTCCTCGGGCTCATGATGGCTGCTATCCCGACAGTCCCTCGTGCTCGGCTCCATAGGAGGATCTCTCAATGGACTCTTCGGTCTCAATGGGATCAAACATTGGACAACCTAGACTTTGAGGTTCTAGTCTCCGATCCCATGGTCAGGGACTTGCAATGGTAGATGGTGCAAGAGAACCTTTGCCGGGGAGTTCACTTCAGTATCACCCCCCCCCCAAGACATTGATGACAGATGCCTCAGGAGAGAACTGGGGAGCCCATTTAGGGTCTCACAGGACTCAGGGCACCTGGTCCAGTCTCGAGCAGACTTTACACATAAATGTGCTCAAACTCAGAGCCGTCCTATATGCTTTCCAGGCTCTGCACTCCTCCATTCTTCCCAGTCACCTAACAGTCCAGAAGGACTACATGTGTGTGGTCTGGTACATCAACAAGCAGGGAGGAACTCGTTCCTACCCTGTGTGCAGGGAAGCAATGAGAGTTTGGAGTTGGGCCGTTCAGCACAACCTTTACCTGATGGCAGACCACCTCAGTCGGTCTTCAGACAGAGCCCACGAATGAGAACTAAATCAAGAAGCAGTAGATGACATCTTCCTTTGCTAGGGAAACCCTCAGGTAGACCTGTTCGTGTCTCCTCAAAACGCAAAACTTCCCGCCTTCTGCTTGCTCACTCCAGGGTGAGGCATTCCCTCCAATTCCCTTAATTCTGTGGGTCTTACACAAACTCAGGACAGAAGGAGCTCGGATGATCCTCATCGCTCCATTCTGGCCCAGGCAAGTTTGGTTCTGTCTTCTGCAACAGTTTTCAGAAGAACCTCTGCTTCGTCTTCCTCTGTCACAGCACTTGCTGACCCAGGATCAGGGGACCATTGTTCTTCCAGGTCTCAGATCCCTTCAGTTGAATGCGTGGCTCCTGCAGAAGTAGCTCAAGCCCAGTTCGGGGTTTCTCCACTCGTAGCAGATATTCTGGTGGAGGCCAGAAAGCCTACCACTAGATCCACCTATGCTATGAAGTGGAAACATTTTTCGATTTGGGCCTCTTCAAAGGACTTTGAGCCTTTCTCTTGCCCAGCTGAAAGAGTCCTGGACTACATGCGTCATCTCTTTGACCTGGGTCTCAGCCATTCCTCTTTGACAGTCCACATGGCAGCAATTTCGGCATACCATGCCCTTTTGGAAACAGGACTTTTGCTCAGTTGGAAGTTTCCAAGACTTTCCTCAGAGGGGTTCTTCATTTGAGACCTCCTATCCACATTCCTGCTCCTCCTTGGGATCTGAACTTTGTTCTCGAGAAGCTTACTCTGCCTCCTTTCGAACCGGCAGCCTCAGCAGTCTTGAAGTTCCTCTCTTGGAAGACTCTCTACGTAGTGGCCATTACTTCAGCTCGACGTATTTCTGAGCTTCAGGCCCTGATGTGCAAAATCCCTTATTTGATTTTTCACAAGGAATGTGTGGCTCTGCGTACCAACCCTAAGTTTCTCCCTAAGGTGGTAGCGGAATCTATGCTGAACCAATCCATTGAGCTACATGTTTTCTTTACGCAACACTCTAATCAAGGGGAGTACCTCTTGCATACTTTGGATATTCACAGAATACTGAGATACTAAACTACTAGGACTAAGAATCTCAGAAAATTGGATCAGCTTTTCGTCTCTTTGCTCACAAAAGTGAGGGCAATGCAGTTTCCAAGCAATGCCTTTCTAAGTGGCTGGCTCATCGTATCACCTTTTGTTATGACAAGTACCACAAGACACTGCCGGGTCAAGTCAGAGGGCACTCCACAAGAGGAGTAGCCACCTCTACGGCCTGTTTCAAGAATGTGTCAGCAGCAGACATCTGTGCAGCCGCGACTTGGACTTCTGTCCATACCTTTATGAAACTCTACAGTTTGGATATTGCCTCTCGCTGTAGAGCAGGCTTTGGGTTGGCTGTACTCCAAGGTCTTCTTTCATAAGACCCGTTCAGCTGGAGGTTACATTGGTTGGATAGTTTTCCTCCTCCTCCCGAGTGCTTTTCCTTTTTCCAGACTGCTTGGGATTCAGTCCTATATGTAATTTCTTATTGCAAGAGCCCTCTCAAAGTAAGATAATACAGTTACGTAAGAACTTACCGTAACAGTAGATCTTCGTGAGATGCTCTTGCAGTAGGTAATGCCTTCCCGCCCTCCTTCCCTCTTAGCTTTTCAGCTCCTTTTCCAGGAAGGGAAACATCCGCTTCACTCTCATTTTGCCTTTTTGGCCTTTGGCAGGAAAGAAATGGAAGGCGGGTGTTGGGGACCACCCCTTTAAACTGACGTCTGCCACCTGATGTCGGGGCGGTCCCCCACCAGAGACTACTAGCTAGAAATTTTTCCGTAGGGTTCTGACGCCTGCCGTGTCAGACCTATATGTAATTACCTACTGCAAGAGCCTCTCTTGAAGATCTACTATTACGGTAAGTTCTTAAGTAACTGTACTTTATGATGTCATAACCATGTATAATAGCAATCGGCAGCTTCTGAAAACTGGTTTGAATCACATCTAACTAGCTACTATATGTAACCTGCTGGCATATATACATAATATACATATGGAATGTATAGTGTACATGCATATTATAAAACATAGTCATGTTGTTCTACCTTTTTATCAAGGAGGTGAGCAGAAAGCAACCAGTTTATATTAAAAAAGAAAATTTGAATACATTTACTAAAACACACACACGCACACACACACACACACACGCGTGCGCAATATCTACATATCCTTTTAAAAGGGAACAGTGAGGACCAAGGGCCCCACACTCAAGTGTAGGGCTGCTCACAGAATGCACTTTTTGTGCAGAAACATTTTGGTGAAATAAACTTCACATTAAATAATCAAGTACTAAAGATGGCAGAAACTGAAAAAGATCTGGGAATCATAATTCAGAATAAACTCTCATTTGAAAATCAGATTACAGAAAACGTAAATAAAGCAGACCGTATCTGGTGGTAACTCAGTACGTCGAAATATATAATCAAAAACAGAATATGTGATGCTTCCACTATATAGAGCCTATATTAGGCCATTATTGGACTATGTGTCCCAGTTTTGGAGCCCATACGATAAAACAGATATAAGAATAGAAAAAATAAAGAAAAATAACAAAATACATCACAGGATCAGAAACTTTAAATAAGCAAACAAAGATGACATAACTTTGGTTTAATGTCCCTGGAACAAAGGAGACTTAGAGATGACCTTTTGTTGACTAGAGAAATCATAAACAGTGACTGTCTTATGACAGAAATTGGGTTAGAATTTAAACAAATTAATATTGAAACAAGAAGTCACCCCCTGCAATTAGAAAGAGAAAGAGTAAGAACACATAAACGCAGATATTTTTTCTCCCAACGTATAATCAGACCATGGAACTCTCTCCCAGTTAAGATAGTTATTAGTACATCAAAAGAAATATTTAAAAAAAAATTAGATACATTTCTATTAGACAGTCCTTCCCTGGGGTTTTACAGGTGATTGACAGGAGTTTTCATGGGCTTAATGCCTTTTACTCCTCCCACCGTTACAAAGTTTACTTACTGTTTACTTTAGTATAGTTGATTGTGTCAAAATAATTTTGCTTTGTTCTAGGCTGACATCTTGTTA
Organism: Neoceratodus forsteri; assembly: GCA_016271365.2. Taxonomy (NCBI): domain Eukaryota; kingdom Metazoa; phylum Chordata; order Ceratodontiformes; family Ceratodontidae; genus Neoceratodus; species Neoceratodus forsteri. Next base: position 251,901,738 of record JADMNL010000024.1, on the reverse strand, counting down.
CTACGTATCCCAGAATCCCCTGCAGCTGACATCAGAGCAATAGGCAGAAGTGGGAGATTCATTAGCCTGCAGAAGCAATGCATGGTTCGGTGACACTGAACCTTTTGATCACTACACCCTCAGGCCCCAGTTTTGGAGGTATAGATTATGAGGGTTCAGATACACTAGCTGACCCTGAAATTGGGTTAGCAAGTTGGATGGTAATTGGAGGTCCAGTGAACCCTGAATCGTCTTTTGGCATAATAGTGGGTACCATAGTGTCATTTGATGTAATAGTGGGCAAATATCTGCCAATGCTAGCATGGTGCTATCAGAATTATCTCACTGCTGTTGGCCTCCCATTTTGAGGTGGACTCTGAACCAACAAGATTGGAGGGAAAGTGCATAGAAATTGACCTACCTGCTGCAGCCTGAACATATCCTAACAGAAAGTTCCGTACTATAGATTTCTGGAGCAGTAGAGCAGCAGTTTTGCACTGTGGCAGGACACACAAAGGTTCTTCTCCGGGTCACCCTGGTCATCCAGCAGGGACTGTGCTACGTTCTCTGTGAGAGACAACTCGTGTGGGTAAGCCACTGTTCAATTGAGACTGTCTGCCAGGATGTTTCTCACTCCTGGTAGATGAGCGGCCTGGATCAGAACGTTGTTGTCCAAAGTATTCACCCAAGATAACTAATTTTATACCATAAGGATGAATAAAGAAGTTCAATAAAACATGTTATTCTAACCCCAGGAATCCCTCAGTATATATTCATAAAGTGCAATCAGACCACAGGAATGAGCTGCCCCAGAGCTGGAACGTATGTTATTGTGGAACTTTGAATTAGAATTAAGTTCAAACTTTGCTCTGTGGTAACGATCCCCCCTGCCTCTTAACATCAGATTTATTTCTCTGTTGAAGAGAGCAGTCACACCAAAGTACAGCTTACACTTCTGACTCATCAACTGTTATTTTGTTATTTTAGTCATTTCTTTTAATTATTTCTCAATACTCTTTGTTAGTTAAGGGTGTTTATTTTTATTATTATTGTTAAATTTAGCAGTTTCTCAGGTTTCTTATTGGTTCCCAGTTAACAGAAGAAGGCCACTAGTCAGCATCGTTCCCACCTGTAGGGAACCACTATTATTTCCTTTTTAAAAATATAAAAATAATGTTTTACAACTGCTTTTGCGGTTTGGGGGTCTTTTAACGCTTGGTTCCACTACAGAAGGAACCAAGCCGATTTTTCTTCAATTTTATTTTACTTTAGAAATTTCAGTAGTAGATGAATAGGACTCTGAGGTGAAAACCTTTAGCAGTTAATTTTTCAATGGGAACTGAACAGTGATTTGTGATTGTAAAAGTCCTTGTTACCTCACTTGGCCTTATTTGAAGTATATTTTTACTCAGACTGGGAACCAGTACATTTTCTCTTGTGTCTTCAGTGTTTGGAATGACTGATGGATCTTCAAAGAAAAGAGCCAGACCTACAGGCTTTAAAAACTCTACAAATTTTTTCCAGCTCCTGGCAAGAGCAGATGTCCATAAGCAGTGCCTGAGGTGCCTGAGTCCCAACCACAATTTTTTAAATTCTAATCTCTTTAAAAGGTTTTGGCCTAGAACCCAAAAGAAAAAGGAAATAACGGCTTCTCAGTCTGTTCTCATGCCAACAAAGCGCAGGAGAATGTGGCAGAGGGATGGGGACAGAGCCGAGAAAAGAGATCGGCTGACCTCCGCCTGGGCTAAAGAGCGGAGAGTGGGCACCCACGGAAGAAGGTGCCCCGGAAGACCCCACAACCGACAGCTGAACAACCATTTCGGTACTGCCTTGGCTGCACCTGGAAGAATCCCCCCCCTGTGAGGCAACCGAGGCGGTATAGGTCCAGAAGGACGATCCCCTACCTCAAAAGAATGGGACTCTCACAAAGAGACCAAGGAAGAAGAGCGGAGAGACCGGGTGGACCCCCGAAAAAGGCCGACGTGCCAACCCCATGCCCCTCGACCCCTCAGAGTCCAAAAGAGCCCTCCTCCTCGAGAGGGCCAGCCTAGGTAGCTGGCATCTCTGGGCAGCTCCTGAAGGGGCTATCCAGGGCACAGTACCCCCCCTTAGGTACTCTATCGGCCCCAAAGTTGGGCGATCTAGGCACACCACAGGTGGCGGTACCACTACTGAGAGGTCAGTGAAACCACCAAGACCAGGCTGTAGAGCTATGGTGGCCTGCACCACTGCCTGCTGGTCAGCACCCCGACCCCAGTCTCGGTAGCCACCGACCCCACCTCAGAAGGGGGCTGAGTCCGGCTTGTCGAGGAGACTACTGGGCTGCCCACCTCAACAGCCAACCCCAAAGGGTCAGACTGAGCGTCTGACTCAGAACTCGACTCACACTCCGAGGAGGTAGGCCCCACGAGCCCTGTGTGCCAAACCGTAGGAGGGCGCCCACTGCCATCCTTGCCCACAGGCCCAGAAACCAAAGCTGTGCCCGAGCCGGTGCCAGCGCCCCCCATAGCTCCGCGAACGGAATCCACAGGGGGACGGCCCCAGTCTGAACAAGAGCTCCAAAGCCGGGACCAGTCATGGCGCCATCCGGTCCCACAGCACTGCGAGCGGCGCCGAGGATGAAGATGGCGCTGATGACAGCCCCATTGGCACCATGGTGGCACCGAGAGCAGAGGTGGCGCCGATGACGGTGCCAAAAGAGGAATCTGAAGGCCCCAAGGACACAGTGCCATGCTCAACCTCGGTGCCGAGGATGGCGCTGAGGCGAGACATGGAAAAAGATGGCACCGTAGCAGCTCCCACGGAGCCGCTAGCAGTGTCGGTGCTGCAAACGGCTCCAACAGAAGCCACGGCACCGCACAAAAATGACGACTGCATCAGGGCACATGGCTCTGTGAACGGCACCGAGGCCCACAATGGGCGTGACCCGGCGATGTTGAGGACAGCACCAACCCGGGCCTTGAACCTGATGGGTCCTGACACTGGGGCCTTCACCCTCAAGGGGCGATTGCCATGGCGCCTCCCGCCCGCCCTCCCCGGGAGGAATGGAACGGGCCTCCCGCGCCCGTGAAAGAAGCCTTTGGCAACGGCTAGCCTACTAGTAGCCTAGGCTCCTCCTCCTCGGTCCATATAGAACTGGGAGGGGACCCAGAGGAAAGGCCGAGAGAGTGGCTTGGCCTGACGAGTGCGCACCGACCCCTGAAAGTGGTGGCTTCGCCCATTTCCTCCGCAGCGTTGCTTTCGATGGGCGGCGGTCCGTGGAGAAGCGGGCATCGCACAAATCCATGTCGTGAAGGCGGCCAAGACACGGAGACACCAGTCGTGGTGTCGGTGATGGAATACTTTCGGCTACAAGGGCACCGTCGCATGGGGGGGCCGACCCGTCTTAATAGATTTCTTGCCTTCTGACCGAGACATGACCTACGGAGAAAAAACCACCAAAAATAGACTCAACGTCGCAAAAATATAAAAATAAGGAAAGATCTTACTGGGCGACTTCGAGTGTTGGCAGAAACAGAACCGGCAGGAGAACCGTCGGACTTCGACCGAAGGTAATATTTAATGAAAAACTACTGCGGAGCAGGCCTAGGACTCTTCACAGCTTCCCACGAGGCGACCTCTACGGCGGGAGATGAAGAACTGGCAGGCAGGAGGAGTCGACGTCGGCCTCGAGGGCGGCACCGATGGTGCGTCGGCTCCACCTACCTTTAAAAAAAAAAAAAAAAGCTCCCACGGGGTCCTGACCTCCGGCAGATACCAAACAGTGATGAATGGTGAAGACTGACACAGATAAGATCTTACCGTAACAGTTCTCCATCTCCCTAAGCTTTTTGGCTCCATTTCCATGGGGAAATATCCTCTTCTCTCTCATCTTGCCTCCTTTGGCGGGAAAAAGAACTGGAAGGTGAGTGGACGCCCTTGTCTTGACATCATATGGACGGCTTTCACTTGACATGGGAGTGGTCCCCCGCCAGAGACTGCTTGCTAGAAATTTTTCCGTGGGGTCCTGACGCCTGGCGGGTCAGTCCTATATGTGAATACCTACTGCAAGAGCATCTCTCAAAGATCTGCTGTTACGGTAAGTTCTTATGTAACTGTACTATCTTCGAAGGGATCTCAGTCATCAGGTATGCTTTCCCTCCCACCATCCCCTTTCTTGGGGCTCCTGTCTAGGAACTGGCTGTGTGGTGTATCCAGTCTTTCATTTAGGTCTGGCCATGTCTCTCTCTCTCTCTCTCTCGCCTCTCATTCCCCCATGGCAAGAGCCTAGCTCCCTTAGTCTCCAGGGGAAAGAACTGAGGAGGGAGCAGGGCCACTCATGCCTTGATAGGGTTGATGACATCGACGGACAACATCGGCATGGGTGGCCCCAGTTGTACTGTTGAAAACCTTCTATGTGGATTCCCCTTCACCAACGGTAAAGGTTCCTACGGTGTTACCTGATGACTGAGATCCCCTCAAAGATCTACTGTTACGGTAAGTTCTTACATAACTGTTCTTTGTCTATACACACCCTAAACGTCTGCAAAAAGGTGGTGTCTGCATTTTCACATTAACCAGTCCTTGGTACTGCCAACATTCTTCCCCAACCTGAGAATCCAGGGAAAGTCAGTCAGGTTTTAAAGAGGAAGTCTCCCATAGTTTCACATCAATATTTTCCAGACTCCTTATGTGTAACTGTTATGTGCCTCCTCCAGTTGCCAGCAGTCCTGTTGCTGTTCAAATCTAGATTATAAATAAAAATATACATCCACAGAAGTTATCAATGTGTTTGTCCTCCATTTTACCACCAATGTTGCTGGAGGGTGATGTCATCAGAGCAACAGATAATGGTGCTGCATTAAATGCAGTTCCACCAGTAAACCAAACCCACAATGGTTGGTTCCCCACTTGAGTAATGGAGGAACCCTTTAAGTGTTGTGCACATTCTAAAGTGCAGGTCTAATAGGGACTAGGACAATATGAGTGTGATGCGGCACTGATTTGAGGTATATACAGTATTCATGTAAAGAAGTGCCTGTATGTGTTGTGTTGCTACTTCTGTTAGCAAAAACAGTTTACCCTATAAATGACTCTGGGTACAACAAGTGGTATTATACAGCTGTTGTATTATGCTCTGTATGTGTTAGCATTCTCTGTTTTGATGGACACCAGCAGTGAGAAACAATCTTGCAAATATGCCCCTTTCCCTTTGTAACTAGGCAGTCAGTGATTGGATGGCTGCTTAAGGCAATAAAAAGTTCAGCTATAACAAGGAATAGGTTACCAGGAATGCATCAGCTGCAGCACATGGAGGAAGGGTAAGCTAGTGGTTAAAGCACAGGCACAAGAACTGGGAGACTCTGGTTCAGATCCTGCTAGAGTCCCTTACTCTCTAACCCTTAACAAGTATCCCTAACCTCCTTGGGAACTGTGATGGCCCCTCAGGTCAATGACTTTATGAGTGCCCCCGTTCCCATTATAAATCATTAGCAGTGATGTGAGAGATACAGCACTTCACTTTGAAGGTGCTGAGGACAAACTGTGGCAGTGCCCCCCGCTTTGTAATGCCAGCATTTGAAGTAGGACGTCTCTCAAAAATTGGAAATTAAGTACCTACCGTAATTCTTGATCTTCTTGGACAGTCTCCACCACTCATTCACACTAATGGGATCTACGCCGGAGGTGCTAGGATCCAGCGGGAGCAAACTTTTTTGCAGGGGGTCGGCGCCAGAGATGGAGCCACGAGGAGCAGCGCCACGAGCCTCTGCTCGTGCGGCCAAGACTATCTCTGCGTCGACCCTCCAACCGCCTCAGTACCTTTTTTTCCAAAGAGGTGCAGCATAACTAACTTAGAAGGCTAGCCTAACCAAAAAATGGACATAAGATAGTCCGGAAGACCTGTATAAGAAGGGTCAAGAAAGAAGTCTTCACAGCCTAAAGATTGAGGGAGTGAAGACCAACAAGAGAGGTGAGCTCGGGGGATGGTGGGTGGGCGCGTGAATGAGTGGTGGAGACTTTGTCTAAGAAGATCAAGAATTACGGTAGGTACGTAATTGCCATATCTTCCCGGACATAAAGTCTCCACCACTCATTCACATTAATGGGAGTGCACCGAGCTAATAATCCCCCGAAAGGGCGGCAGGAGAGACCAAGAGCTCACAGATTTAGGACAGAATTCCATTAAGGATGGTTCTGCCAAACGAAACATGTCATCTGGCATGGACATCCAGGGCATAGTGTTTGACGAAAGTATGCACTGAGCTCCAGGTGGCCGCATTGCAAATATCTGCAATGGGCACATTGCGGATTTCCGCCAGGGATGCCGCAACCGCTCTAGTAGAGTGAGCGTACACTCTGCCCTCCAGCTTAACCTGCGCCATGGAATAACAGTGGTGAAGGCATCCCACCAGCCATGCTGAAATGCATCTGATAGCGACAGGTTGACCCAACCGGGTCTCGCTGAAGGAAACAAACAGTTGTTGAGCTTTGCGAAAATCTTTTATCCTGTCTGAAATAAAGCATAAAAGCTCTTTTGACGTCCAAAGAATGAAGAGAACACTCCCCTTCATTCTGGAAGTTCGCAAAGTAAGTAGGAAGAATCAAAGGTTGGTTTAGATGGAATTCTGAAACAACCTTAGGGAGAAACTTAGGATGGGTCCTAAGAACTACTTTGTCTTTATGAAACACAGTATATGGAAGGTCTGTGACCAAGGCATGTATCTCAGAAACCCTGCAGGCCGAGGTAATGCCCACCAGGAAGGCTGTTTTCCAAGTGAGGAATTTCAACTCACAGGTAGCTAGAGGCTCGAAAGGTTTCCAAGAGAGCATGTCTAGCACAACATTAATGTCCCAGGCTGCAACTGGACGTCTGATAGGAGGTCTGGTATGCAGAATTACCTTAAGGAACCTCTTAACCTCGGGTAACTGAGCTAGTGACAAGGAAAGTACTGGCTCATGATAAGCTGAAATGGCACAAAGGTGAACCTTGACTGTAGAGTATTGCAGACCTGAATTTGCGAGGTCCAAAAGATACTCTAGAACTTTATTTGGTGGGCAGGAAAAAGGATTCAAAGAGGATTTTGCACACCAGAGCGAAAAACGCTTCCATTTGGCTGTGTAAGTTTTCCTAGTGGCTGGCTTGTGCACAGCCAGAAGAATATCTGAAACTCTGTGGGAGACATTGAACCTGTTCACTTTTATCTCTTCAGGAGCCAAGCGTGAAGGTGAAGCGATCTCAGATTGGGATGGACCACAGGCCCCTGAGTCAGAAGGTTCATCTGAAGGGGAAGCAGTTTCGGTGGGATTTCCAACATACTGTTGAGTAATGGAAACCATATCTGCCGAGGCCAGAAGGGAGCAATGAGAATCATTTTGCTCCCCTGGGACTCAAACTTGAGAAGTACCCTCTGAATTAGAGGAAGAGGTGGAAAGGCGTATAGAAAGCATTTTGTCCACTGCAGCCTGAACACATCCTGACAGAAAATGCCAGGCCCTGGATTTCTGGAGCAGGAGAGAGGCAGTTTTGTGTTGAATGGGGATGCAAAAAGGTCCAGGTCTGGAGTTCCCCAGTCTGTGAATAGTGACTGAACTATGATTGAGTCGAGAGACCATTCGTGAGGATCTGTCTGTTCTGCTGAGACGGTCTGCCAGTTCGTTCTGCACTCCCAGCAGGTAGGTCGCCTGAATTAGAGCCTTGTGCTCCAAGCACCATTCCCACACTCTCATCGCTTCCCTGCCTAAGGGGTAAGAGTGAGCCCTGCCTTGCTTGTTGATGTAATACATCACTGCTTTGTTGTCCGTTTGAAGGAGAATGTTCTTGTGACAGAGAATGTCCTTCAAAGCCCGGACTGCATAAAGGACGGCTGTCATTTCTAAGACATTTATGTGAAGCTGGGACTCATCCTGAGTCCACGTATCTTGAGTGTGGAGAGTCTGACAGTGAGCTCCACACCCCATCAGGGAAGCGTCCGTGGTAATGGAAATCTGATGATCCAGAGGAGCAAAGGGATACCCTTCCAGAAGATTGTCCTCTTGCGACCACCAGGTGAGTGACTTCTTCAGAGGTTCTGTCACCTTGATGATAAAGGACTGAGGGTGAGTGGTTAGGGACCACTGAGTGCTGAGCATCCACTGAGAGGTTCTCATGTGAAGGCGTGCTAGGGGTACAGTGAATACTGAGGATGCCTTGAGACATAGCATCCATTGCATCGAGATAGCTCGAACTGAGCTGTTCTGTCTGATGTATCGGGCCATCTGTAGGATATCGCTCCTTCTGTCCTCTGGTAAAAATGCTTTTGCATAGGAGGTGTCCAGAAGAGTTCCTATGAAAAGGAGCCTTTGGGAGGGCTGCAGCTGCGATTTCTTGAGGTTTATCAGGACTCTCATGGACATGAGAAAGTCTGAGGCCGTGGCAACGGCGTCGAGAGTTCCTTTCCTGGAAGGGCTTGCTAGAAGCCAGTGGTCCAGATATGGGAACACTTGTATTCCGACTTTTCTGAGATGTGCTGTGAGAACTGCACAACACTTTGTAAAAACTTGCGGCGCCAAGGATAGCCCAAAGGGCAGGACTTCAAACTGATAATACTGTCCCAAAGCCACAAACCTTAGGTATTTGTGATGCTTTGGATGAATAGGAATATGTTGGTAAGCATCCTGCATGTCCAGGGAGGCTAACCAGTCGTGTTGATGAAGCAAGGGTAATAGGGTCCCTAGTGATATCATCTTGAATTTCTCTTTGGGAAGACACTTGTTTAATTTTCTGAGGTCCAAAATGGGGCGCATGCCCCCTGTTTTCTTTGGAACTAGAAAGTAATGGGAGTAGAACCCTGTGTTCCGTTGATCCAGTGGAACTACTTCCACTGCCCTGTTGTTCAGAAGGCCTTATATTTCGGAGGCGAGAAGCTCTGACTGAAGAATTGACAGCTTTGACTGCCGCTTGGGGAGACAATCCGGAGGGTTCTACGAAACATTGAGGGAATATCCCTTGCGGATTATCCGAAGGACCCATTTGTCTGAAGTTATGGACTTCCACTGGTTGTAGAGTTGAGTCAGACCTCCCACCGCTAAAGAGTCCCCCTCGGGCAGCTGAGGTGGGACTTGGGCCAGAAACTTAGAAGGCGGCACTGGGAGCTTTGGTTCCTTGCGCCTTCTGTTGCGTTTTCTTTTGAGGCTGAGGGGCTTGATTTTTATTAAAACCTCCCCTGCCTTTGCCTCGAAAGGACTGCCTGTTACGAAACTGGCGTTTAACACCCCCTCGAGAGGGAGCGGGAGGAGGTTGAGCCAATTTAATGGCTGACCTAGTCTTTTGTGTGGCCTCTAGAGCCTGTTCTACTTGAGGGCCGAAGAGATGCACAACGTCGAAGGGCAACACCATGATCTGTTGCTGGGCATCATTTGTGAAACCTGAAGTGCATAGCCAGGAATGCCGGCGGGTACAAATGCCCGCTGCCGCCGCTCGGGAGGCAGTATCAAAGGTGTCCATAGCTGCTTTAACCTGTTGGTTGTTGGACTCGATGCCCTTGGTTATGGTTTGAAGAAGCTTTGAATTAGCGTCCGACTGCGGTAGAGCTTCAACCATTTGTTTGAGCGAATGCCAAAGAATATATTCATATTGAGAGAAATAGCCCTGGTAGCTGGCGTTACGCATACCCCGGGTGGATGCAGCAAAGACTCTCTTACCTAAAGTATCTATCTTACGAGATTCTTTGTTTATAGGTCGAGCTGTAGTAGTCTGAGGAAGGATGACCTTATCATTCTCTGCCAAGACTACAATGAGATCCGCAAAGGATTGGGAGGCCAAAATGGGTCGATCCTTGGGAGCAACATACTTCCTATCTTTGGACTTAGCCACAGAAGGAATGAGAGCAGGATTATTCCATACCATTTGAGAAAGCGTCTCAAAGGAGGGTTGTACCGGGGGAGTTAAATCCATAGGGATGTCCGGAACATGAAGGTATTGGAGTCTTAAAAGCTTCCCAGGATCGATGTCTATAGTCTGGAGAGAAAGAGTGGAATTCAAATTTTTCAGCAGAGACCTAAATGACAGGTCCTCGACCACAGGCTCTATAACAGGATTAGATCCTGCTCCTTTCACATCACCCAGTGTAAGATCTGGGTCAGGATCAATATCATCTCCTGACAGTCCAGGAGGGACTGCATGGACAGGAAAGGTTGGAAAATCAGCAGAAAAAGAGGAAGGAAAAGAAATCGGAGAGGAGACGCCCTGAAGATTGGTAGAAGAAAAGCCCAGCCTCGGCGCCGAAAAAGAGCACGGCGCCTAAAGGCCGCATGACACCGATAAAGCAGATGGCACCAAAGAAGAATACAGCGCTGAAAAGCCATAAGCAGTACTTTATTCAAAAAATACTACAAAATAATAAACTGAAAACTATGCTGCTAGTTTGAAGTTTGACTCCCGGCGGGCGAGCGACGTCATCTCTGAAGCGCACTCGACAGCAGGAAAAAAGGAACTGAGGCAGTTGGAGGTCGGCCTTGAGATAGTCATGCCGATGAGCCGAGGCTCGTGGCACCGCCTCCTCATGGCTCCATCTCTGGCGCCGGCCCTTCCGCAAAAAAGTTTGCTCCCGCTGGGTCCTAGCGCCTCTGGCGTAGATACCATTAGTGTGAATGAGTGGTGGAGACTTTTATGTCCAGGAAGATTCAAATGCTACACTTCACCTGTTGTAGGTAAAGAAACTAATCAGTCTCAGTGTTTGTAGTGCTCTGTATTTGCTTAGCTCATTCCTTCCATATCATATGCATTCTGTATCGTAATATTTCCAGTCAGAAACTCAGATTTAAGGAGCATTTAAAATGTAAAACAACATACTTTATAAAGTAAGTGATCTTACTCTCCACTTTCAGGCTGCTGAAAGGGGGTGTATATCATTTATGCAAAGGAGGAATTCAGTCTTGTGTGATCCTTTGGGAAACTGTCCAGGCTCACCTTACATATAAACATATAATTTGATGGCAGATAAGGACCACTTGGCCCACCTAGTCTGCCCATTTTCCTACCTAACAGATAAGCTGCTCATCCTAGTTAACCAACAGCCTACTTCCTCCTACCCCCCCCCCAAACAGGACTCCAAAGGAAAGGTATGGCTTCACAGAGTGGAATACTGAAAAAAAAAAAAAATAAATAAAAGCGCCTGTCTCGAATCAGCTGCCAGCACGGCCGATTAGCTGCAGCCTGGAGAGGAGGAAAGCTGATCGGTGCAGCGCCAGACAGGGAAATAACCGCAAGCTCTTCTCCTCGCTAGCACACTGAAGCTCTGCAGTCTGTGTATTTTCATGCAGGGACAAGGGTAACTGTAACTTAATTGGGGACGTGTGGGAAATGTAATTGCTGACTGTTGAATAGGCTATTCAAACACCATGAAGTCTTGCTATATTATGACTAATGCAGTTAGCCACTGCACTTGAGCTGCCCCGGAGAGGAAAGAGTTAACTCCAGGGAGTCTGGAGTTCTACAGCGCGAGAGCACTTATGCCAAAGCTCTATCTGGGCAGTTTCAAATGAAACTGTCAGATTCTTCTCCGCTTCACTGAACAGTCGCTCCGAGATCAGCCCTTCAGCTCGGTTCATTTCGGTTCAAGCGAGTATTTTCGGTTCATTTGAACCGCAAAAGTATTTATTTTACTGCATTTCGTTAAAAGCTCTATCTGGTAAACCGTAAGTACAAAAATTAAAGTCTGTGTGTAAATTCAATTATCGGTTCGGTTTTAACCGATCGGTTCGCTGAAATTAATGTTTTAAAGTGTGTTGGGCTTTTAGAGTGCGGTTCCCGGTTCTTATCGGTTCTAAAAAAACCTTGCTTTAAAATTAGGTTTTTTCAAATACCCGTGATACGGTTAGGAACCGATAGGGTGTCTTGCCTGGCACTGCCATTAAAAGGCAGTGTTTTGGTTAGGCTGGCATTATGTCTGAGAAACCCAAAAGAAAAACCGGCCCACTGGTTTCAACACTGTGATGTTGGGAAGCCTTGCCAAGGCTGACCCACACACCACTTGTGTTTATTGTCTGGGGGCTGACCACCTCCTGTCAGACTGCCAGGTGTGTAACAATTTCCCTGCAGCCACCCTGGAAAAGAGATCGGGCCGGCTCAGGGAACGAGAGGCCAAAAAGTCAGCTGACCCGGATGGCCAGCCCGGTCCAGCACCCACTGGACCAGAGGGAGTGCCCTCTGACCAGGGCGAGACTTCCTCGGGCAAAAGGAAGGCTGGTTCAGAGGAACCAGTCCCAGTGAAAAAGACAAAGAAATCAGTAGGTTTGGAGTCCAAAATTGTCTCTCCAACTGCTGCAGAAATAGCTAAAGCCATACAGATTGTCCAGTCACTGTCTCAGGGTCCTGTCAAACCACCAACAGTTGGTAAAGGGTTGGTTCGTTCAGTTCCAGTGGTTCAGGAGTATGATGTTGAGGAATTTTATGAACCACGGGAGGGGGAGGAGGAATTTGATCAATATATATGTGGCTGGGGAGGTCTGGCGTGCCCATTGAACCGGACATTTCTCCAGACAGACCTTTAGAATCTCCTTCTATTCTGTCTGAGTCCCTTCTCATTTTATGTTTTACAAAAGGTTGCAGAAACCCTCCAGCTTCCTTTAGAGGAGGCTGTGGATGAGCAAGAGGAGCCTGATTACGTAGAAATGATGGATATACCAGAGTCTAGGAGGTTGTCTATTCCTTTGCATAAGTCATTTAGGAAGCAAACAACAAAGATTTTAAAAAATCCTCATTCTGTCCCTCCTGTAGATAAAAAAATGGACAGAAGGTATACTTTGTCAGGCTCTGATACAGACTTCCTCACTGAGTAGTGTAGTCATGTAGGTGTGGTTCAAGCTGCAGCCTGTGACAAGGCTAATATTCCCTGGCCTCACATCCTCCTGATAAGGATTCCAGGAGGATTGATGCCATGTGAAAAAACAGTATATGGCAGCTTCTTTGGGACTCAGGCAGGCAAATTATATGGCTTATGTAGCTAGATATCAGAAATCTAGATGGGACACAGTATTGCAGTTAGCCAAGCAGGCACATGGCCAGCTGGCTAGTGAGTTGGAACAGGTGGCTGCTGATGGCATTGAAGCCTCTAAAGTTCAATTTCATACTGCTGTTGATGTTAATGATGTTTCCTCTAGGGTCATGGCCACTTCTGTAGCTTTCCGTAGGTTGGCATGGCTCTGATGCACTAATCTGTCCCAAGATACTCAGTCAAAGGCTATGGATTTTCCTGTAGTGGGTAATTCTCTGTTTGGGAACAAACAGAAAACTATATGAAAAAGATGGATGAATACAGAACTACCTACAAAAGTGCCCAGGCTAAGGAGAGGCATGCCACTCCACTGAGGCACGCCCCAGAGGTAGGCAGGCCTTTCCACAGGCCTTTTACCAATCTCAGGCCTCTCTGCGCTTGCACAGAGGGGTTTCTTCAGAGGCAGAGGTAGACGGGCACAAGTAAACCGTCCCCTCCCTCAGCCTAAGGCTACTGCCAAGCAGGCACCCTGATGGGGTGCCCAGGGCCGATTCTCCTGTACCAGTGGGGGGCAGGTTGGTTTATTTCAGCCAGAACTGGGTGTCCTAACTCGGACAGATGGGTTCTGGAGGTAATAAGCCAGGGTCTGTTCTCAGCTTCAAACAGTTTCCAAAGATGAGAGCCAGACATTTTCCACTACAAATCCTACAGAAGCCCTTGCTTTGGAAGCAGAGGTTTCTTCTCTTCTGGACTGCAAAGCAGTAGAAAGGGTCCCTCCTTGCCATCAGGGCAAGGGCTGTACTCAAGATACTTTCACTCCCCAAAAAGACAGGAGAATGGCGGCCCATCCTAGATTTAAGGTACCTGAACAAGCATCTTTGAAACCAAAGTTCAAAATGTTAACTCTGGCAATGATTTTGCTTCCCTGAGGCCAGGGGACTGGCTGGCTTCCTGGACCTCAAGGATGCCTATTTTCATGTTCTGATCAGGCCTTCTCACCAAAAGTACCTCAGGTTCGAACTGCCCTCAGGCCACTACCAGTTCAGGGCAATGCCCTTTGGCCTTACCTCTGCACCAAGGGTATTCACAAAATGTCTAGCTGTGGTAGTGGCTCATTTAAGAAGGCAAGGGATTGCTGTGTTTCCCTACCTGGACGACTGGCTCATAGTGGGTCAGTCCCCAGATCAGGTAAAATCCCACTTGCAAGTCACCCAGCAGCTTCTCACTTCCCTGGGATTCCTGCTGAATTTCAAAGTCAGTTCTGGAACCAGTTCAGGTACTAACTTTCATAGGTGCAGAATTGAACATAAAGTTAAGGGCATTTCTTCCCTCGGAAAGGGTAGACAGGCTCATTGCCCTGGCATCCTCCTTTACCCTGAGGGTTTCTAGCCAGCAAGGCATTTTCTGCAACTCCTAGGGCACATGGCTGCTTCCACAGCGGTAGTGCTAGGAGCAAGATTCCAGATGAGCGACATTCAGTTCCATTTGAGGGCCTATTGGTCTCAAAGGAGGACCCCTTTCAAATTGGTTCCAGTGACCCAAACTCTGATCCTGGCTCTACACTGGTGGCAGGATCAAAGCAATCTAAAACAAGGGTTCCTTTCATTCCGTCTCCCTCCCTCACCCTCACCACGGATGCCTCCCTGTTAGGGTGGGAGCTCACTGGCGACCTGTCCACTCAGGGAGTGTGGTCTCCTCAGGAATCTCTGCTCCACATCAACCTTTTGGAACTCAGAGCTGTCTTTCTAGCTCTTCAGGTTTCAGCTTCTGTCCAGAACAAAGTAGTTCAAGTCAGGACAGACAACACCACAACAATGTGGTACATCAACAAGCAAGGGGGCACTCGGTCATCAGCCTTGTGCACCGAAGCAATGAAGTTGTGGTCTCTGGCTTACTCCCTGAACACCTCCCTGATAGCAGTTCACCTTCCAGGGAAGGACAATGTCCTGGCGGATGCCCTCAGCAGGATTTCTCAGGGCCATCACAAATGGGCTCTGAATCCTCAGGTGCTGGGGTCGGTCTTTGCCAGATGGGGCACCCCTCAGATAGATCTTTTCGCAGCCCCAGACAACCACCAACTTCCTCTGTTTTGTTGCAGGCCTCCAGTGCTGGGCTCAGTCCCCCTGGACGCCTTTCAGTTGGATTGGAAAGGGAAGTTCCTGTATGCCTTTCCCCCCTTTCCTCTCCTTTTCAGGGTACTAGTAAAAATCAGATCTCAGCCCTGCAAAGTGATTCTGATTGCCCCAGATTGGGCCAGACAGCCCTGGTACCCACTGCTTCTGTCCTTGACAGTCCACCCTGCCCTGAGCTTGCCCAGAGTCCACGACTTGCTGGCCTGTGCACAGGGGAGAGTGTGGTATCCGGACCTCAAATCCCTCCATCTCAAGGCATGGCTCTTGAGGAGTTAGAATTTGCTGACTTACACCTTTCTCAAGGTGTTCTGGATATTTAAAGGCTTCAAGGAAACCTTCCACTAGGGCACCTTACAATTCTAAGTGGAAAAGGTTTTCCATCTGGTGCTCTGAGAAGCAGATTATCCCAGAATCTGCTGATCTGCCCATTTTACTGGACTATTTGGTCCATTTAAATTCCTTAGCCTTGGGCCAGCTACCTTAAAGGTTCATCAGGCAGCTGTCTCTGTTTTTGTGTCAGCAGGAAGCCTGCTTCCTTTCTTCTCACCCTGTGTTTTCCAAGTTTTTAAGGGTTACTTCACACTAACCCTCCTTTTGAGAACCAGCTCCGCCTGGGACCTGAATGTTTGCATTGCTCAGTTAATGCAACCTCCCTTTGAGCCTCTGTCCTCAGCAGAGCTCAAGTTTCTAACTTGGAAAACTGTTTTCCTAGTGGCTATCACTTCTGCCAGACGCATAAGTGAACTACAGGCCCTGTCAGTGGAAGAAGATTTTATCTCTTTCCACAGAGATAAGGTAGTCCTCAGGACTAACAGAAGATTTTGCCTAAAGTGGTTTCAGATTCCACCTGAACCAATCCATATCTCTTCCAGTATTTTCACTGAGCATTCTTCCTCAGGTGAGAGGAGACTGCACAGCTTGAATCAAAGAGAGCCTTAAGCTACTATTTGGAACAGCACCAAGGGTCACAGGTTCGAATCCCTCCAACTCTTCCTTACCTATGGCGAGGTTGGCAAAGGGAAACCTGCCACTAAGAGGACAATTGCAAGGTGGATTGTCTCTTGTATCCAATTTTATCAAAAACTAGGTAGAGAACCCCCCTCAGGACTGAGGGCTCACTCCACCAGGGGTACAGCTGCATCTCTAGCGGCTGCTAGAGATATTCCCATTCTGGAAATCTGTCAAGCTGCTACTTGGAAAACAGTTCACACTTTACCAAGCATTATTCCTGGATATTCAGTCCAGGAGAGATGCTCGATTTTGGCACAGTTGTGCTTCAGAGCCTATTTCCTAAGTAGGTTCTGAGCCCTCCTCCATGGAGGTACTGCAGTGTAATCTGCATTAGTCATAATATAGCAAGACTTCATGGTGTTTGAAGAAAAAATTACTCACCTTAGTAATTGCTTTTCTTCTCATGGAGTCTTGCTATATTATGACCACCCTCCCTCCTGCCCCTCTCAGAACTTCTACTTGGGTAGGGGTGGCAAATTAGTGCAAGCACTGTGTCATGCCATTGTAGTTTTTTTCCCTTACCTTCTTTTATTTAGGGTTAGGGAACTAGGTTATTTTATTTAGGTATATATTGGCCCCCTTCCTGGACTTGAGTCTTTGGGGGAAGGGGGGGTCCTAATGGTGCTTGTCAGGGGGGTAACTAATAATATTATTCATTGTTATTATTGTTATTGTTGTTTATATTGTTATTTCTACTAGTAGGTAGCCATTTGGCTAGTGTCGAGCTTTCCACACAGACTTGTTGCTTAGTATTAGCTTCGTAAAGATCTGACAGTTTCATTTGAAACTGCCCAGATAGAGCTTTGGCATAAGCGCTCTCGCGCTGTAGAACTCCAGACTCCCTGGAGTTAACTCTTTCCTCCCCGGGGCAGTTCAAGTGCAGTGGCTAACTGCATTAGTCATAATATAGCAAGACTCCATGAGAAGAAAAGCAATTACTAAGGTGAGTAATTTTTCCTTACGTCTTAAATGTGTACACTGAATTCCGGGGATCCTAAGTGCTTGCACTCTAGTAATTTGTCGGAAATTTATTATAGCTGCGCAGCCGATGTAAAGCAGTAAGGGGGTTTTACTCTTGTGATTCACTGTTAAAGTTACTGAAATCACAGTACCGACTGACTAAATTGGGGAATCAATAACAATTTGTGGCTCACTCCCAGTACCGGGACTCTTGTGTTACTGCAAGGGAGGGTAGGGATTGCTGTTGTACCGAACCGGGGGGACTTACAGCCTCAGCCTCCCTGGAACAAATAAAGACGTGCACTGCCAGCAAGTAAACGTTCCGTTTCCCACCCTGGCAGAGTCGATTGCTCCTCCACCCACGCACCCCCCCCCCACCGGAAAGCCATCACCTGAACTTAGCATAAAAACAGCCCTAGACCAGAGACAGTTAGCCTCCTTGAACTTGAACTGGTTCCCTATTCTCTTGCAAATTATTCTTAACCTATTCCCAATGCCCACTGATCCTCACTTAATCCACTGCATATTAAGGCATGTCTCTCTTGCTCTTTGTCTCCCTTAGGCAAGTGGGAG
Source organism: Neoceratodus forsteri (assembly GCA_016271365.2). Classification (NCBI taxonomy): domain Eukaryota; kingdom Metazoa; phylum Chordata; order Ceratodontiformes; family Ceratodontidae; genus Neoceratodus; species Neoceratodus forsteri. Next base: position 251,884,130 of record JADMNL010000024.1, on the reverse strand, counting down.
CACCTTGCTCTTGAGAGGGCAAAGAAGCGCCCTGCAGCCACAGTGGCCATCCCCCCCTCCCCCGCACGGAGCCAGCAGCTCAGGACTCCAAAGGAAAGATACGGCTTCACAGAGTGGAATACCGAGAAAAAAAAAAAAGCGCCAATCTCGAATCAGCTGCCAGCACGGCCGATTGGCTGCAGCCTGGAGAGGAGGAAAGCCGATTGGTGCGGTGCCAGACAGGGAAATAACCGCAAGCTCTTCTCCTCGCTAGCAGACCAAAACTCTGCAGTCTGTGTATTTTCGTCCCACAGCGCTGCCCCGACCCCGGCCTCTATTAAATAGGCAATAGCCACGCCCAGGTTTAGTTAACACTCCCACCCCACAAACCATTCTTTAGCAACCTGGCTCATCCTTAAAGCCACAAGGCAACACATTAATCCAGCAGCACTTTAAAGCCAGACAGCAACTACCAGACAAACAAAAAATGAGGTGCAATTACATATTACTAATCCTCCTCACTACCTTTGGCCTTGCTGGTACATTTTTGTACTTCGGACCTCTCCCCCCACACCCTGGTTACCAAATGGATGCCTGCTGGAAGGATAGGATTCACATAGCCATTACCACACCCAGTCGTGATAAGCTTCTCTCCCCCGACCCTCCCACTTACAGTTATTGCCAAACCAACCTCACACACCATAACCCTAACAGCTAACCCTCCCCATAAGTTAACACTGGCATCTGGAAACCTCCATCACATGAAGTGCAGGAAACTGAAGAAGCGGGGGATGATAGACATCAGCCTATCAACCAGAAAGGTTATCCTTATGCTGCTGCTACTCTCTGGAAATGTTGACCTTAACCCTGGGCCAACAACCCAGAGGACTGGGGGACCCATACTGTGGGGGGCCTTAAGATAGCATCACTTAACATATGCAGCCTGACTGCCAAATTGGAGCAGCTCCAGGCCTGGATGGCCATACATATCCCTGACATTATCTGCCTTACCGAAACTTGGCTGTCAGGTAAGGTCAAGGATGATGAGGTCTCTATTGAAGGATTCCAAACGTTTCGGCTAAATAGAATAAGCAAGAAAAGTGGCGGCTGCCTCCTATATGCCAGAAACTCACTTAACTGCTTCATCCTCCCTATCTCCAAAGTCAAGGAGGACTATGAGCTACTATAGCAAAAAATACAATTGGGCAAAAAGGCAAGACCATCACTATCGCCACAACCTACCCCCCACCAAAAAGCCAATGAAGGGCTTCCCCTTGTCATAGAAGAAATCAGTGCTCTCAAGAAGGGCCCTGAACTCATCTTAACCGGTGACTTTAACATTAACTGGTTATGTAAGGAGGCGGCACCCTCCAGAGACATAGTCTTCTCACACAATCTCACGCAACATGTAACACACCCCACCAGGCAGAACTACAAAGCTGGCACCAGCACCCTCATTGACTGGGTCCTGGCTAGCTCACCCACAAGTTTCTCTGATATTAGGATTCTCCCAGACGTGCTGAGTGACCACTCCCCGGTCTCCTTTGTATGGACCGCCAAACTTGCCAAATGCCCACCCTGCCTCATAGAGAGCAGAGTTCTGCGGAAAGGCAAACTTGAACCCCTCAAATCGGCCCTGTCTGCCTAAAATTGGTCCCTTATAGAGACTCTGAGGGTGCACAATACCTACGCTGACAGTCAGCCGGGGCTGGAGAAGAAGCGGCTGGGGACTGCCAGGACCGGATAGACGCCTCCTGGAAGGGGATAGGCCAGGAAGGTACCACCAAATGCTGGGCACTGAATTCACCAAGGAATTCTCGCGTCTCCCATTCGGTATTGTCTCTCCGAACATAGGAAATCTGAAGATCCCTCACCATCCTCGAAAGGAAACGCTGATATTCCGTGAAATCAGCATCGGAGGAAAGATGAGCAGGGGGTTCCTCTCCCTCAGAGGAGGGAGACGAGGATGATGGGGAGCTGGAATGTCCGGCGGTGGGGAGAGTCGACAGACCCGCTCATGCATGTATCTAACATATGAGGGGAAGGCCACCGCAGAACCCCTGAACTGCTCCCAGGATAACGGACCCATAGGACCGACATGGCTGGGAGCGGGGGTGGTGAAGGCAGAGAGATGGGAGAGGGCACCTCAAGGAGGCAGCTGCTCTCTGCCAGGGCTCTGGAATCCAGGAGCGGAGCCCTAGTTGGAGGGATCGGACAGCAGACCAGGCCGCAGAGCGGAACTCTGGAAGCGGAGCTGGAAGAGCCCAGGGAGAACCTCCCCTGTGACGCGGGACTGCATGGATCCAGAAGGGCAGTCGCCTGAAACGCCGCCGGAGGCACCCTAGAGCCCGGAGGAGAGGCGAGGTTCACCTCGGCTCCTAGCCACCCCAGGTGGCCAAAGAAGACAGACGCCAGACCCTCTACCCTCAACCCTCGGACTCCGAGAGGGCCCTCCTCCTTGACAGCAGCGTCCCCCTATCCTAGAGGGGCAACAGCACCCTGGGGGGTGGCATCACCGGCCCTCAGAGAGCCTCCCCTCCGTCACCCCCGCCTGCCCCCGGGACCCCAGCCACCCCAGCCAGGAAGCCCTCAGGAGGCACGGAGGTGGGGACAGAGGAGGGCCCGCTGCGCCGCCTGGTACCTCTAGCCACAGGGGACCCAGACCCGAAGAGTGGGGTGCCAGGATGGAGTCCGTCCAGTCATCGTCCTCGAGGAGGACTGAGACCAGCTGGACCTCAATGCTGGCCACCCAGGGTCCCTGAGGCCACGGGTGCCTTCTTGGCCCAGTGCCAAGGCGACACCGCTTCGCCCCCAGCGCCCGGCAGCAGCCAGGCCCAACTCCGAACCCCCCACAGCGCCGTGGTCGGCACGCAAGGAGTAGGACTAGGCCCGCGGTGCCGCCCGGCCCTTTCCAGGCGGCGGCACCGCTGGTAGCGCCGCCATGACCATCGGGCTGCGAGCGGCGCGAGGCCCAAACGGCACAGCAGCGCCCGCCGATCACCGGCACCGCAAACTGTGCGGGATCCAGCAGGCGCGAAGGCACCATCGAGTCCACCAGGCAGGCCCAAAAAGTGGGAGCCTCGACACGGAAACCTGCACCTCGAGAGGTGACTGCGCCGGTGTCGGCGCCGTGGCCGGGAGGGACTTAGCGCTCCCCAACACACATGAAGGGCCTCCTCCTCGGCAAGAAAAAGGCGAGAGACCCCTCCTCCTCCGGACCGTATAGGCCCAGGAGGGACGGGAAGGGCCTAGAGATCTTGCCGAGAATCCCTTGACGGCGTCGTCCCCGGTCGGGGGGCTTTGCCGAAAGTAAACGCGCTGGATTTTGAGGAGCACGGTGGTCCATCGAGAAACAGGCGCCGCACAAATCCATGTCATGGTTGGGTCCCAGGCAACGAAGGCAAACGCTATGCGGTCTGAGACTGAGAAATGCCGCCACAGGAGCACCGGCACATAGGCGCGCCCGTCTTGGAAAAACGCTTAGTTCGGAACCGGACATAACGCAAACTATTGAGAAAAAACAGTAGGAAACACACCAGCGTCGCTTTTAGAAAGAAAAGGAACAGTCTTACCGGTTGGCGCCGAGTGTGGAAAACGAGGAGTGCAGCAGTAGCAATTCAGAGCGCATGACAGGTGCTGCCTCGACGTGCAGGAGAAACAGAACTGAGTTGGAGAAGGAGTCGGTCGCTACTAACGTCACCACAGCATGACGCCACTCTCGAGGGCGGTGCCGTTAGTCAAGCTTAAAAAAAAAAAAAAAGGTTTCCTATGACGGGTGCGCCCGCTTACACCCAGGAAGTAATGAATGGTGAAGATTGACAAGGGAAGATCAAAATAGTCGGGGGGAGGTCAATGGCTGGATCAATGGCAAACTCCTCTCCCTCCTAAAGGAGAGGGATTGCCTCTGGGAAAGAGCCTTAAATTCAGGTAGCAAGCACAACCTACAGTGCTATATAACTGCCAGAAACTGCTGCACCAAGCTTATCAAGCTCGCAAAGGCTAACTTCCATAAAACACAACTTAAAGCATGGGGTGACGGAAAGCGGTTCTGGGACAACGTTAAATCCATCCTTGGAAAAGATGAGAAGCAACACCCTAAGATGGTCAATATAAATAACACACTCTCCTCAGATCCACAAGCCATAGCTGATGCCTTTAACCAAGCCTTTAGTGACCTGTTCCCAGTGCTGCCTACAGACTACCTCCAGGCTGGGGAGGACTTAAGCAGCACCAGCCTGCCCACAACAAACCACCCTGCCTTCTGCTTTAGGAAGGTAATGGCGCAGGAGGTCCTAATGGTGGTCAGGGGAGTCCTAGGCAAAACCAGACTGAGGAGTGACGGACTAGACATGAAGATACTATCCCTCACTCTCGATGTTATGATCACTCCCATAACAATGCTATTCAATAAATCCCTAGCTCTAGCTCAGTTTCCTGAGGTATGGAAACGAGCCCTGGTGACACCAGTGCACAAGAATGGTGATAAGACACTGGTGGCCAACTACAGGCCAATATCTATCCTCTCCCCTCTATCCAAAGCACTGGAAAAAATTGTGGCAAATCAACTCACAGAATACCTAAACAAGTACAATCCGCTCTGCCCAAACCAACATGGTTTCAGGCAGAAACACAGCACCACCACAGCACTGTTGGAATACTCTGACTTTGCACACAAGGTGCTGGATGAAGGAAAATTGGTGTGGTCCATCTTCATTGACCTCACGAAAGCATTTGACACCATAAACCACCCACTACTGCTACATCAGCTCCAAAGGTTGGGCGTAGCACCAAATGCTCTAAATTGGTTCAATGACTACCTGACACAAAGGAGTCAGCGAGTCAGAATCGGGCAGACACTATCCAGCTCCAAAGATGTACTTCTAGGAGTCCCTCAAGGGTCAATCCTAGGGACCCTACTTTTCAGCCTATTTGTACATGAGCTACCCTTGGCCTGCAACTCTAAACTTATATTATATGCAGACGATGCCGTGTTGCTAAGCAGCAGTACCTCCCCTGCAGTCATCCAATCTGATCTAGCGGACTCCTTCAATAAACTCAAGGACTGGTTCAGTAGACAAAAGCTGCTGCTGAATTACAAGAAGACAAAGGCCATGCTTCATTCTGTCTCTAACCACAAGCATAGACACACCTCGCTCAAAATCACTAATACAGCTGGTGAGCAGATAGAGCAGGTACATGTGTTCAAGTACCTAGGGGTCTCCATTGATGACTCACTCACTTATACAAACCACATAGACTCCCTTGTCGGAGCGGTTAACACAAAAATCGGAGTCCTCTATAGACACAAGAAATCCCTCACCCCAGAAGCAATCAGAACCTCTGTCTCCAGCTCCATTCTCTCTACGATTGACTATGGGCTTGTGGTTTACAGTGCAGCCTCTGATACTGCACTCAAAAGGGTCCAAATGACACTGAATAAGGCATGTCGCCTCACCCTGTCTGCAGATAAATACACTCACACTTGTGCCATGTATGAGCTCACAAACTGGCTCAACCTAAAAGACAGGATCAAATACCAAATCTGTCTTTTGGCAAAGAAGGCATTCCTTGGTAAAACCCCACCCTGCATAGGTAATCTGCTTTGGCTTCTCCTATACCGCACCTCACTAGGGCAGCTCACCTTCACCTACTGTGCTCTCTACTGGCTAAACGAACTCCCAAAGACTTTACAAACAGAATATCTCAATTCAAGGTGGGCCTCAAGCACCATCTCATATCATGTGCAAAGTGCACCTGCAGCTCAGGTGTCACTTGATAATCTAGGCTACCTAAAGAACCCTCCCCAGCCCAGCCAAGTGTGTAAGTAAGCTACTCGAGTCAGCTCTTATCTGTGTGCAGTTAGGCCTCTCCACATTCTTCCCTCCCCACCCCCAAACAGACAAAGCATTTTGTCCTACTACCACCCCCCCCCCCATTGCACCCCTTCCCACTGCCCTCCTCCCACCCTCCGGGAGTGATTTCAAACCCACCCTCTGGTTTATTTACAACTAGCCCACTACCTTCAGAGTAATTTCATACCGCTTCTCAGTAGAATCAACTTCAGTCTAACAGCCCATCCTGGAGGTCACTGCGGATAGGGGGCAGGGGGGTTTAAAACTGGTTTAAAATTGGTGCATTTAATCCTGTTACTAAAACCCTTCAAGTTCTGTTATAATTCTTGTACATAATTTGTCCAGCTATGATGTAATTGCTCCTGAATGCCAATTGAGCAGGCTTTCTGTAAAAAAAACAAAACCAAAAAAAAAACACCTGTATATGTGTATTGTCCTATTTGTCCACCATGACGTGGAACCTTTGTTAAAGAGCCCTCGGCTCAAAGGTGTCATCCAGAATACAAATAAATAAAACAGTTTTGTTCTGCTCATACAGATATTTCTTAAATACTTTAGAGTCCTGGTATTAGTGCCAATAGCAGGAAAGTTTTACGTTTAAAATACTGTCAGTCACCCATGCACCAAATCAGTCAGCACATCAGAACAATACCAGGACACGGTTAGCTTACCTAGTGTATTTTTAAATTGAAACTGACAAGTGACTTCTCGCAACAACATCCATGAGCGCTCTGCGTGGTAAAATGGTCCGAGGAAGTGGTCATCTAACTCTGAAATGTCAGCATGTCTCCTAACACCGGTGGGGGTTTTACCTGCTCCTAGAAGCTGCCCCTAGCCTGGGGAGCCTGTGGAAGCCTGGTGGTTTAAAATGTTCTGACGTTAACTTGAGTTACTATAAGATGTTACCAGTTGATAGTGCTACTGATATGCGCTGGTAACATGAATTAGGCAAGGACTAGGGACAAGTGCTACCTCATGTATATCACTATGCCAAGTAGTACCAAGGCAAAACTGTGTCATGATGATAACCATGTCTGTAACCACTGCCTGTAACCACCTTATGCTTGAACAACCTATGTAATCAAAAGTTTTTCTCCACTATATTTTATCTTGTATTGTTATCCCGGGTTGCCCCTGAAAAAGGGACCTTTGGGGCTCAGTGGGCCTACCCGGTCACCAAAATTTAATAAATAAATAAAATTCAGCCATGAAGATCATTTAACCATGTACAGACTGCTTGTGGTTGTTGCTGTGAGAAGTTACTTGTCACAGTTGGTGGTTTTAAATTAAAAGACAACTGTGCGCCGTGATATTGTTCTGATGTGTTGATTGACTTGGTTCATGGGTGACTGTGACAGTATTTGATACATAATCCATGGAATGTGTTGCTTCATTCCCTCAATTTCAGATAAATTAGGGGACACTGCTGAGCATCCAATAAGGAAGCAGCAAAGAACTCAAGCTCCCAGGAGAAATTGATATGAAATGTCTTAAAGCTCGTAATTTGACTTCTAAATCACAAAAGACTTTACAGTTGGGGCTAACACAGAAGGCACTAGCAAGATGGGTAAATCTCGTGGAACAACTGCACCTGCAGCCGACTTTTTTGCTCCTAAAAAGTAGCAGTGAGAGGAACGGCCTGCACAACGTGGTGGAACCACACACTCCAGTGATTCACTACCTGGGTAAGTATCCCTAAATATGATCCAGACCATCCATCACCAGCTGGCAAAAAACGTACAAGATTTAGATAAGAAGGTCGATGCCTTAACTCCAAGAGTTACAGCTCTGGAAACAAGAATGGATCAGTGTGAACAGACCGTACAACATTCTGAAACTTCAGTGATAAAATCCTCTGATTTGGTGGCCAAGATTGTTAAAGAAAACACACTCCATTGGCAGCATCTGGAGACCGTGGAGAACCAGGCTAGAGAAAAAGAAACCTGAGAGTGGTGGGGCTGACTGAGGCAGTGGAGGAGTGGACTGTCTCAGCTTTGTGAAAACATACTTTCCTACTATTTTGGGACTTTCAGAGGATGATCCCCCTCTGTCATTAGAAAAAGCATATCGCATTAACCAAGATGGGCACCTGCAGATCGTACTGCTCCAAGAACACTCGTGGTGGTATGTATGGGGGTAGGAAACCATTATCGTGCCCTGGCAATTGCTTGGAGATGCAGGTCTTTAAAATACATAAATAATACTCTACTTTTATTCCCAGATCTCTCGTACAGTACCCTTCAGCGGCGTAAGGCATTTCACAATCTCCGAAGCTGCTTATGCCAGTTAAAAAGTGCAGCACCAACTACTGCTACCAGCCACGTTACGGTTGCTGAGGAACGGCCATCAGTACTTGCTCAGTGACCCAAAGGAAGGAGAAAAAAATGGTTCGCCATAAAGAATTTGAGATGACAGAGAGAGAATAGGAAGGAAACTCTACGGATGGAGACTGATGCATCATACGGCTGGCAAAACTGTATAAGTTTGAATACTGGGACTTGGGCTGATGAACTGAGTTAATTAAATTTCAGCACCATTTGCCAACCTCAAATGTTACTGCCAACACCAAACAGCATGAATAGGTTCAAAATGTATTTGGTAGTAAGCCATAACAAACAGTGTGAACCTCTTAACCAGAAAACACTGTCAGGACCCCCACACACCAGACCTCTGACCAGTTTCGCTAACGCATCATCACAGTGTGTCCGGAACCAGTTATCCCCACTTTTTTAAATACCCCATTTAAAGTGGAATGTACATAAATAAATAAAAACAGTAGGAGCAAAAGTATTACACACAATTACAATAAATATTAAAGGTGCAGAATCATGAGATGTGGAAATAACCAAAAAATAAATTATATGAAAACAAGCTGCCGTTATCAATGAACACCCTTATTTACTATGCTGGTTCAAATAAATAAGTGATAACATTCAGTTACATGGCACATACGAAGCAATAACTGGCTGGTGTGGGTCATTGAATGCCAAGGCCGAAGGCTGAGGCCTTTAATACAACCCACACTAGCCGGTTATTGCGAGTATACTCCAAGTAACTGAATGTTATTACTATTATATGACTTGGAGTGAGTTTTAAAGGCTTTTTTCCGTCATATGTTTGAGAGGTACCGTACAGCATGAGTGGCAAAGAAAAAGGTAAGTTGTACACGCTCGCTCTCAGCTGCCTACTCGGACAGAGCTACATCGACATGCTGGTTGTCCTCTTTGAGCCTCCTTAAGAAAATAAAATATAACCACCACGAGGGGGAAAAAAAAAACTAATCGCCACATTAAATCCACAGCTACTTACTAACTCCTGCATTCTCTCTCTGTCAGCCGGCTCTCGCTACTGTATTGTCTCTCTCTGTCTCTTTCTCTCCCTCATCATTCTGTCTAAGAAAAAAAAAAAAAAAAAGCTTTTGGTCTCTCTCAGTGCTCTGTCAGTTTGAGGAAAAAAAAAATACTATTTTCTAGTCTTCACTAATTGCTGCTGCACAATCTTTATCTGGGGTAAGGTACAGCAAGCTCCTTTCAGGTACGCCATCTAAATCACTTGCTACTTTGTAGTGAAACAGGCAAGGTGGATTTTGTTAGTCGTGGAGGCGTGAATAACTGATCATGGGTGTGGTAAAACCTTGATTAACTGACTGTGGGAAGGGGTTTAGTTGAATAACCGACTCTGGTGTTTCTTGAGGTAGTTTGCGGGAGAATAACTGGCAGGTGTTCTGCATTCTGATTGGCTTAGAGCAGAGACCTGTCATACAATTTAATAACAATCTGATTGAGCCGACCCGCCGGCGCAGCGGTAAGGTTACTGTTCATGGCACCAGCGACCTGGGTTCGGGGGAACGACTTGGGCGGCTGGAGGGCCAGCTGAAGGGGGGAGGAGGATTGAGTGCCCACAGGCCGCTGTCCTCCTCCGGGGAGGGTGGGTTGCATGTCCTGCCTTTCTACCACCACCTGGGTGACCACGGGTGGAGGTGCAGCGGGATGGTATGAAGCGGACGGGAGGCCGTTGGCCAGGAGCTGGAGCCTTTGCATGTTGCGATGTGCTCCACGCCTTGGCTCCCCTAGCATGCCGACGTCCTGAGGGGTGGTGTCAGAACAAGGAAAAGGCCCCAAAAATGCCGGCGTAGAAGTGATCCAGCTCCCAAACTCCATAACCCAGCTCTCGTGGGGAGCAATTCAGACCACCCGACACTCGCTAATGGACTGGAGGGGGAAGTCTCGGGATCCCCCTCCTCCCCGCTCAGGAGGGGGTAGGCTGAGGCAGCATGGGAGTAAGGTCTGGCTGCCCTCCAAGAGGTACCGGGGGCAGGAAGAGAGTGGCATCTGTGGAAAGAAGGGGTATAAGAAAAAATTACTCACCTTAGTAATGTTGTTTCTTCTAATGGAGTCTTGCTGTATTCTGACGTAAGCAGTTAGGTCCTGCCTTTCAACTGCCCCAGAGAACAAAGAGTTAAACTTTCCATGGCCAGCATGGAATGTTCACCACATGCTCGATTGAAGCCCCTGTCTGCTGCTGTTTAAACTGCAACCATCAGATCTTTACGAGCAAAGACTCACTAGATGTTCTGTGTGGAAACTGTAAAATTTTTACTAGCCAACTGGCAAATATATAAGGTTTTTTGGTTTCAAAAGGAAGGCTCAAGTCAGGAAACCCAAAAACAAAACACATCCAAAACACAACCACACCCAAACCAAAAAAGAGGGTGCAAAAAAGGACACCCCTAGGGTGCCAACACTGCTTCTGCCCACCCACATCCCAAAATCTAGGTTCTGAGATGGGAGGCGGGAGAATACAGCAAGACTCCATTAGAAGAAACAACATTACTAAGGTGAGTAATTTTTTCTTCAAACAACATGAAGTCTTGCTGTATTCTGACATATGCAGACTACCAAGCAGTACCTCCATGGAGGAGGGACAGAAACTACTTTGGAAACAGGCTCTAAAGTACTGCTGTACCAAAACGAGCATCACTCCTAGCCTGGATATCCAGAGAGTAATGCTTGGTACAGGTATGGACTGTTTTCCAGGTGGCTGCTTGACAAATTTCTAAGAGAGGAATATCCCTGGCAGCAGCCAGGGAAGCAGCTGTACCTCTAGTCGAATGAGCCCTCAGGCCTGAGGGTGGAGTTCTACCCAGTTTTTCATAGCAGAATTGTATACAAGAAACAATCCACCTGGCAATAGATCTCTTAGTGGCATGTTTGCCCTTACCAACTTCTCCATACGTAAGGAACAACTGGAGGGATTCAAACCTGTGACCCTTGGTATGCTCTATGTAGTAGCTAAGGGCTCTTTTAACGTCCAAGCTGTGTAGCCTCCTCTCTCCCGACGAGGAATGGTCAGTGAAGAACACAGGGAGAGATATAGACTGGTTGAGGTGGAAATCTGAAACCACTTTAGGTAAGAACTTTCTGTTAGTTCTAAGGACCACTTTATCTCTGTGAAAAGAGATGAAATCAGATTCCACTGACGGGGCTTGCAATTCACTGATACGTCTGGCAGAAGTAATGGCTACCAAAAACACAGTTTTCTGAGTCAAGTACTTAAGCTCTGCTGAGGACAAAGGCTCTAAGTGAGGTTGCATAAGCTGAGCAATGCAAACATTAAGGTCCCAAGCAGGAGCAGGATCCCTAAAGGGGGGATTGGTGTGAAGCAATCCCTTGAAAAACTTACAAAATATAGGATGGGATGATAGAGAGGAAGGCTTGCCTACTGACAAGAAAGCAGAAACAGCTGCCAAATGTACTTTAAGGGTAGCTGGTCTGAGGCCCAGGCCATTAAGATGGACCATATAATCCAGAACCGTAGGCAATTCAGCAGAGTCTGGAGAAATATTCTTCTTAGAAAAACCAAATGCTGAATCTTTTCCATTTGGAGTTGTAAGTCTTCCTGGTGGAAGGCTTTCGAGAAGCCTTAAGGATATCCAGAACCCCTTGGGAAAGATGCAGAGCTGCAAACTCTAACTCTTCAAGAGCCAAGCCTTGAGATTGAGAGACTGAAGATTCGGGTACCAAATCCTCCCCTGGAAGGATGTCAACAGGTTGTAATTCCTGGGAAGAGACAGGGGAAGGTGGACTGCTAGGGACAGCAACAGGGGATACCATGGCTGCCTGGCCCAGTCTGGAGCAATCAGAATCACTTTACATGGTTGTGACCTTATCTTGACTAACAATTTGAACATGAGAGGGAAGGGGGGGAAGCATACAGAAATTTCCCTTCCCAGTTCAGAATCAGAGCATCCAGGGGGACTGAGCCCAAGACTGGGGGTCTGCAACAAAAGAGAGGAAGTTGGTGATTGTCTGGGGCTGCAAAAAGATCTATCTCTGGTGTGCCCCATCTCGAGAAAATCACTTGCAAAAAGATCTATCTCTGGTGTGCCCCATCTCGAGAAAATCACTTTCAAAACTAGAGTATCTAGGGCCCATTCGTGATGGCCCTGGGATATTCTGCTCAGTGCATCTGCTAGGACATTGTCCTTCCCTGGGAGGTGAACTGCTATCAGAGAGGTCTGCTGGGAATAAGCCAGGGACCACAACTTCATTGCTTCTGTGCACAAGGCCATAGACCGAGTGCCTCCTTGCTTGTTGATGTACCACATGGTGGTGGTGTTGTCTGTTCTGACCTGAACCACCTTGTTCTGTACAGATTTGGAAAAAGCTTGCAGTGCCAGAAACACTGCTCTGAGTTCCAAGAGATTGATGTGAAGCAGAGATTCCTGAGGTGACCACAGTCCTTGGGTGGTAAGATCCCTCAAATGGGCTCCCCAGCCCAGCAGGGAAGCATCTGTGGTGAGTATCACTGAATGAGACTGAGTGACAAATGGAACCCCTTGTCTCAAATTGTCCTGATCCTGCCACCATTGCAAGGCTTGGATCAGGGTTCGAGTCACTGGGATTAATTTGGTAAGGGAATCCTTTCTTTGGGACCAGAAGACTCTTAAGTGGAACTGATGTCCCTCATCTGGAATCTTGCCCCTTGGACCACTGCTGTGGAAGCTGCCATGTGGCCCAGAAGCTGAAGGAAATGCCTAGCTGGTCTGGACACCTGAAGGGTGAATGACGAGGCCAGTTCCATAAGGTTCCTTGCCCTTTCCAGGGGATGGAAGGCTCTTGCCTTTACTGTATCCAGTTCTGCACCTGTGAAGGTGAGGAGCTGTACTGGTTTGAGAACTGACTTTGGAAGGTTGAGAAGGAATCCTAAGGAGGTGAGCATTTGCTGGGTCACTTGCAGATGTGACTTGACTTGATCTGGTAACTGACCTACTATGAGCCAGTTGTCCAAGTATGGGAAGATAGAGATCTTTTTTCTTCTTAGGAAAGCAACTACTACTGCCAGGCACTTTGTGAAAACCCTTGGGGCTGATGTTAGGCCAAAGGGCATTGCTCTGAATTGATAGTGGCCTGAGGGCAACTCGAACCTGAGGTACTTTCTGTAGGAGCACTTGATGGGAGTGTGAAAGTAGGCATCTTTGAGGTCCAGGGAGGCTAGCCAGTCCCCTGGCCTTAGAGAGGGAAGGATAATTCCCAGAGTTACCATTTTGAACTTTGGCTTCATAAGATGTTTGTTCAGATATCTTAGGCCCAGGATGGGCCTCCCTTCTTCTGTCTTTTTGGGGGTTAGGAAGTACCTGGAGTACAATCCTTTGCCCTTGTGTAGGGTGGGAACCCTTTCTATAGCTCTGAGAGCCAGGAAGGAAGAAACCTCTGCCTCTAGGGCAAGGGTCTCTGAAAGATTTGCAGGTGGAAAGGATCTGGTTCTCATCTTGGGAAATTTTTTGAAGCTGAGAACCAGTCCCTGGCTTACTACTTCCAGGACCCACTTGTCTGATGTAAGAGACTTCCAGTCCTGGACAAAGTAAGCCAGCCTGCCCCCTACTGATATGGGAGAATCGGCCCGGGCAGACCCATCAGTGTGTCTGCTTGGCGGGGGCTTTAGGCTGAGGGGTGGATGCAGGCCTGCTCATCCTCCTTCTGCCTGTCCCTCTAAAGAACCCCCTCTGTGAAAAGGAAGAAGAGGAGGAGGCCTGAGCTTGGTAAAAAGGCCTTTGGAAAGGCCTACCCCTGCCCCTGGACTGCTGCCTTTGAGGAGTTGCTTGCCTTTCTTTGGCCTGAGCACTCCTGTAAGTGGTCCTGTACTCATCCATCTTTTTCATGTAGTTCTCTGTCTGCTCCCCAAACAGAGAATTACCAATTACAGGAAAATCCATGGCCTTAGCCTGGGTATCCTGTGACAGGCTAGTACATCTGAGCCAAGCCATCCTCCGAAGAGCCACAGATGTAGCCATGACTCTTGATGAAACATCATTGGAGTCTACAGCAGCATGAGACTGTACTTTCAATGCCTCAATCCCATCTGCAGCCACCTGCTCCAGCTCCTTGGTGAGCTGGTCAGGGGCCTGTTTAGCCAGAGCCAGCACAGTGTTCCACCTGGACTTCTGATATCTAGCTGTATAGGCCATATAGTTAGCCTGCCTGAGTCCCAAAGATGCTGCCATGTATTGTTTCTTTGCCATGGCATCAGTCTTCCTGGAGTCCTTGTCTGGGAGCTGTGATGCCAAGGGAATATTTGCCTTACCACAGGCAGCAGCCTGCACAACCCCAACATGGCTGCATTGCTGAAAAAGGAACTCCGTGTCTGAGCCTGAGAAAGTGTACCTCTTGTCCATTCGTCTGTCCACAGGAGGTATAGAATTAGGAGACTTAAGAATTTTATGTGTCTGTTTCCCAAAGGATTTGTGGAGGGGAATAGACAGTCTCCTGGACTCTGAGATGTCCATCATCTCAACATAATCAGGCTCTTCCTGATCCTCTACTGCTTCCTCCACAGGAAGCTGGAGGGTCTCGGCCACTTTTTTGTAAAACATATAGTGTGAAGGGGACTCAGAAAGCCTAGGAGGAGAAACACCTGAAGATCTGTCTGGGGAGATATCCGGGCCAATAGGCACATCTAGACTTTCATTATCACCATAATCATCCTCATACTCTCCCTCCTCCTCCTCCGGTTCATAAAATTCTTCCAAAGTATAATCCGGAACCGGGGGAACCGACCGAACCAAGCCCCTGCCAGATGGTGCCAGTTCAGTCGGAACCGAACTAAGCAATTGCACAATCCTTATCGCCTTGGCTATCTCATCGGCGGTCGGAGTATGAAATTCTGGGTCCGAACCGGACGATTTGTCTTTTCTCTTTCTTTTTACCGGACCCGATTCCTCAGAATCGTCTCTCCTTTTGCCCGAAGAAGTATCACCCTGGTCAGAAGGCACTCCTTCTGGTTCGGTCGGAACCAAACCAGGCTGGCCATCCGGGTCAGTGGACTTTTCGGCCTCCCTTTCCCTCAGTCTCCCTAATCTCTTTTCCAGGGTAGATTTTGGAAAATTCTTGCAAATTTGGCAGTCTGAATCGAGGTGGTCAAACCCCAGACAGTAAACACAGGTGGTATGGGGATCAGCCTTGGCAAAGACTTCCCCACACACACTGCAGTGTTGAAACCCAGTGGGCCTGGTGTTTTCTTGGGTTTCTCAGACATGGCCAGTCCTAACCGAAACTTACCTTTTTTCGGCAATCCGCCAGGCAAGACTCCCCATCGGTTCCTGTCCATGTCACAGGTCTTGGAAAAACGAATTAAATCAGTTTTTTTAGAACCTATACGACCGTTACTACACTCTAAAGTAAGCACAAGCTTTTTATCCTCAAACTGATCGGTTCAACCGAACCGATCCACAATTTACAAGTTCCACACAGAAACAAAACAAAAAACCTATCTAGTACTCACGGTACCACAGACAGAGACTTGAACCGACTAAGTGGTAACAGCAGTTCGGTAGAAACTGACCGAAAACCGACACTTCAATCGACTTTTTGAACCGAGCAGCAGGAGAAATCTCCGGAGCGACTGTTCAGTAAGGCGGAGTAAAGAATCTGACGGTTGCAGTTTAAACAGCAGCAGACAGGGGCTTCAACCAAGCGTGGTGAACATGCCATGCTGGCCATGGAAAGTTTAACTCTTTGTTCTCTGGGGCAGTTGAAAGGCAGGACCTAACTGCTTATGTCAGAATACAGCAAGATGTCATGTTGATTGAAACAGACTATATATGTAATAGATATATCACTCTGAGGTGTGCGGTCGCGCTCTGATATACGCACGCCTTGGTATGCGCCAACCGCCCAAGGCGTGCGTATATCAGAGCGCGACCGCACACCTCAGAGTGGTATATCTATCTTATAAAATGGCCATAGATTTTTTTGGGGGGGTGGGTGGAAAAAGTAGTCCCTCTGTGTAGTTGATAAATAAATGATATGTTGGCAGAGGTTTAAAATAAAGTTGTATTGAAAAATGAGGGAGGCAAGTATGATTGGGAGCACTTTTTGGTGTGAAAAAAAACTGTATCTGTAAATGACTTTCACTTTACTAGCACTTTTGGTGGTGAAAAACTGTATCTGTAAAATGACTGCCTTTACTGCCGGTCGCGTGACCGAGGCCGGCGCATTTCTGTAGTGAGAAGTTGAAGAAAGTCGGCAGCTCGCAGCGAACAGTGACTCCTCAGATAGCCAGTTATTTCGCACAGAATGATACAAGGAGGATAGATCGAAGGAGTTTGCATTTTAGGAAAGGCAGAGGAAGTGAGACAGTGCCGCGCACTCGCTTCGCTCATCTGACGCCTTGTATTATTGACTGGTCGCATTTATCGCCGCCCCTTCCGCATACAGTATGCAACTTACTATTACCCAAAGGCAAGACAAACTAAGACGAGGGAGTCACTTTTCTGATTTTTTAAACACAGCGGGGCTTACTTTCGACTTTTAACAGGTTTTCAGTTTCTGAGATGCGCACCGCTCGGTCACGCTACATTTCGTCAGTGAAAGTGAAAGTCGTGCAGGATCGCGGTATTCTCCATGGAAATGCAGCTTTTTTTACAGAAATTAAGAGAAGACAACAAAAGAATGTATGTTCTACTTTTATATATACAGTTAGGTTTCTGTTAATCAGACTGATTGGTCACAGTAATAAAAGTGGTTGTACACTGTGAGACTGTGAAAATGGCAGGCAGGATTTGATTTTTAAATTAAATTTTAAGTAAACATTAATGGTAGGATGAAGAGATCAGTTTCTACAGTGTGGGGCTACTACTGGTATATTTACTTATGTCTGTGGGTGTCAGTTGCATATGTGTGTTAGTGTGGGTGTCTAGCTGCACCAGGTGTGGAGTGGTCTTGCTGCTGGTGAAAAGGTTTTGAGGACTGGAAAGTAGTTCAGGGCGGCGGTCGTAGTGGAAGGCGTGCGGTCGTTGGGAAATAATGCACGGTCATGTGACGTGTTTTGTCCAATTGTATAAGTGGGATTTCTATGATTTTTACCACACCATTTTATAAATATATAGATATATATATATATATATATAAATAATCTGATTTATCACAGCAGCGGTGGCATTCTAATAAATAAATGAACAAGAATAGTTTGGATCAATGTCTCTCCACTAACTCATACATGAATCACAAAATACATAATGCATATTATAACAATACACACTATCAGACACATAACAGGCTTTCATTTTTTCTTATCATTATCACTTCCTGAGGAAGGTGGATAACTCGAGACCATCATTTAAACCTGGCATGCTCAAAGTGTCCAATGTGTAAGTCCAAAATGCCTCCCTCTTACTCAACAGCAATCAGCATCCCCACCTCGAGGGCCAATAGTTACCCTCTCAATCCCATAAAAGGAGAATTTATGTAATCCTGTGTTGCCACAAGTTTGTAAGTGACAAAACAGCGTTGTGTTGGTCCTGATTACAGATAGAGCTCAAATGCTCCCCCACCCAGCTTTTAAAAGGCCTCTTGAATTTTGAACCTATTCTTGCTGTTTGGTGGTGGCTGTATCATTTGAGGTTGGCGGATGGTGCTAGAATTGCTTTGTCTGGATGGTTTATGTTTTCTCAGCACATCCAGCTGTGTGTCTGGCAGCTTTTTTCTGTTTCCTTCATTGTTTAAATACCTGTTTAATATGGGTATATGTTTGACTTGTGATGCCTTCCAATAAATGTTCCCATATTTGAGTCTTGAGCCACCTTTTGATTGCCAGCAGTATCAACACGAATGGGGTCTGAATTCCTCTCCTAGCCCAAATCAAGATGGCATTTCCACCTCCTCCTCCTTTTGTTCCTTTTATCTGAACTGCTGCACCATCATGTGTTTGAGCTGCTGAACAGCTACACTATGGGGAGTTTGGCTTGTGTTTCAGGGAAGCACAAGTTTGTCCCAGTTCTCAGACTCATTCCCGGACTAAAATGGATTTTAAGTTTTTCCACTGTTTTGGATAATGATTGCACTGTCATACCTGCAGCTTTGATCTCTTCTCTTCTTTTTTAGCACACTGCTTTTATAACGAGGATGAACACGGGGGGGGGGGGGGCTTTTCCCAAATGTTGTCTATAATCAGTTTAACTGCACCCAATGCCCTTATAATATTACATTGGTATTGCCCATAAATCTTGCTGTTTCTGTTGTACAGTTTCAAAATAACTATCACAGAATCTTTGTTTTCCTGGGAGTTGGTGGATTAATCTGATATCTAGGAAATGTGACTGCTTTGGGGGGATATTTTTTGACTGTAGAGCTGTACTCATCACAAGGTTATAAATTTGTATCCAGTCCTATTTTTGATCCCCCTTTGCCCTTCCCTGGCTGCATGCTTTAGGAATTCTATGTATTAGTGAAGCATATTAATGGTGTCCCACCTCGTGTTGTAACTCAAGGGGAGGTGTCATACACAGATTCTTTTTAGGCAATGTATGGTTAAAGGATGTACTGAAGTTATCCTCCTATAGAATGTCTTTTTTGTAAGTTTTGCTTGCAAAATTAATAAATATAATTAAAAAAAAAGTGTCAGATAAATTCTCAGCTTCTAACTCAGCTGAACTGAAGAGTACAGACAAATGCCTCAAATGTTGCCGCCTTTGTTCCAGATCATAAAGAAGTCCCAGTCTCCATTATCTGTCTAACTGGATTGTCAGCTGCATTCAGCATTGCTATTTCCTGCCTGGGAAACAATTTGAAGGCTGTGCCAAAGCTCATTCCAACCTAGCCGTGACCTCCTCTGATTTCATTTGGAGCGGCCCATATTAGATGTACGGTCTGGAAAGCGTACAGAATTTGGAGTGGCTGCACTACACAGTTTGCTCTCCTCTTAGATCACGTCTCCAACCTCCCTAGTTCTGGAGACTCACTGCTGGTTACTCAACCAAAGAGTGTGGCTCTATGTAGAAAACTGACTCTAGCAAGATAGGAAAGTTTCTTATCGCAACTCTATCTGCTAGAGTATCTTCTCCATAAAACTAGCCAAATTCCCCTACCCACCATCCCTCAGACTCACTTCGGTCACTGTCTCTCTCTCTGTTTTGTACTCCCGCATAAGTATGATCTGTAAAGTTAAAGTTGTATTTCATCTTTTCTTACAGGGATTGGATTGGTGGGCTGTTGTCTTTTTGTGTTGTTTTTTTTTTTTACAAATTTGTTTATTTAAAATATTTTTAATCCTTAGCTTTTCACTCTACTCATTAAAAAGGTATTGATGTAGTTGGGGCCGGCGCCACTATATACCCTGGGGATGTGTACACAGGCCGTGTGAGAGGAATTCTGGGCCCCAGGAAAAGTTCAGACACGGGGGCCCCTATGCAGTTGCATACAGTAGTGTGCTGGGCGGCCCGGGCCCCTGTTTGGTGCAAAGCCCCAGGAATTATCCCCGGCTCCTCCACCTTCTAAAGGGCCCTGTGTACACATGATGCTATACGTTGGCGCTAGGTACTGGCACTTCCAGCTCCAAAGGTTCTGGTTCCTTCAGTGTCCTAGCACTTCCAGCTTGTAAGTCCAAAGAGTTGCTCTACAGAGAAGATATCAAGAAGCTCAAGAGATACAGCAAGTAACTTTCCATTTTCCTTGGTTGTGTAATAGTAAAGTTAAAAAAGTAACAAGGTGTATGGTACATTGAGGTTCTGTATGATCTGTGCTGTATTTATAGGAGCAGGAGCAGCTATACTGCCGATCGAGTGAGGTTTCTTCTTCAACCTTCCAACAGCCCAATCGTTATGTGAAGCTTTGGGTGAAACTAGTAACTCCACTAATAAAGAACTTCTTCTGAAGATCAAGCAGGCGTGCAGTGTCTGGGTATGTTCCTTACTTGCTGTCTGGCTTTTGCTGTGGGTTGGGACGTTAGTTGTACATCCATCTCCAAAAATATCCACAATTTAATTGTTTATATGGATTCTGTTCCATATATGCTTGCTAATACATGGAATCATATATGGCCTAATTATGAGAACTACAGCAGCTATAAATTGTCAGTGATTCTTGAGATATGCACAAACCTATTATAGTCACAAGACAGAACTCTTCCATAATGACGTTACTATAGCTGAGATAAAAACAATACCTATCTTGTAACTATAGACCTTCCAAGAACCAATCTTCACCACTGAGTCCCACTCGTAGGTCGGGGCCAGAGGCACTAGGATATCACAGGAGAAAACCTTTTGCCACAGGGCTGGCCACAGCTACTGGGCATGGGCCCTGCTTACCCCACAGCATGGTACCGTGGGCCAGCCAATAACTGTTGCTGATTCATTCACTAACCTCAGTTCTGTTCTTTCTGCTGTTGAGTGCACACCATGGGAGCACAGTGCCTCCATTCACCTCATCGGCACTTATTTTTCTGCTGCGCCAACGTAATTCTTTTACGTTTGCCATGTCACATGTCTTTGTTATTTAACCACGATGCTGAAGTCCGATTAACAAAAAAAAAAAAAAGGAGGGGGGGCAAGTCATCGAAGAAAGTCTGACAGCTGTCCATAGTGCATTGTTGCCCCTGTGGGGAAACCGATGGCTGTTCCAAACCAGCATCAGACTTGTGCGACCTCTGTTAGATTAGAGCACAATATGAATGCATGCAGTGCCCTTAAGAACCATGTGTTGAGGTGGGGTTATCCAGTCCTGATCCTCAGAGGCAGATGTCACACACATGCGTCCAAGAAATTTAAAATTACGTAATCACCATAATTCTTGCTCTTCTAAGAATATCTTAAACGTTGATTCACACTAGTAGGTCTTAACCAGAGGTGCTAGGATCCAGTGGAGCCAGAAATTTGAGAGGGCTGGTGCTGGGTGCAGGCAGCGCATGCTGGCACCACGGAAATAGCGTGATGCCGCAATTTGTTTACCCTCTGCATCAGCCCCCAACCACCTCAGTACCTTTTTTGCTAGTGGATCACCATAATCTAAAAATTATCAATGCACTAAATCTAAGGGCATAAGATAACTCTGGTGGCCCATGTAAGGAAGGCCACCAATCCAGTAACACAGTGGCTTCACAGCCCAAACCAAGCATAAAGAGGTGAAGACCAACACAACCATACTGGAGTGAGCCTGGGGATAGCAGGCAGGTGTGTGAATCAATGCTGAAGATATTCCTAGGTCAAGAATTACGAGTACATCATTTTAGTGTCATCCAAGAATCAATCTCCACCATTAATTCCAACTAGTGGGTCACAGAGTACCAAGCTCAGACAAAGTCCCCTAGACTAGGGAGGCAGGAGCGGAGAACTCACTCAGGATAATCTGTTCAGGATTGTCCTGCCAAAGGTGGTGAGCTGCCTGGCATGGACACCAAGGGCATAATGCTTAGTAAAAGTGTGCACTGTGCTCCAAGTTGCAGCTCTTCAGATTCTTCCAAAGGCACAGAGTGTATCTCTACCAAGGATGTGGCAACTGTTCTAGTGGAATGGACGTGTATGCTGCCCGCTAGTTTAACCTGAGCCATGGCATAGCAGTGGTGGAGACAATTTACAATGCAGGCAGATATGTACTTGACTGTAACAGCCTGTCCCTTCCGACTAGGATCGAAAGAGACAAAGAGCTGTTTGGATTGTCTGAAGTCCTTGATTCTACCTAGGTAAAACCTAAGGACCCTCTTAACATCCAGTGGGTGGAGAGACCACTCTCGCCTTCATTCTGGAAGTTGGCAAAAGAGGTAAGCAGGACTAAGGCCTGGTTAATATGGAATTCAGACACAAGCTTTGGTAGAAACTTGGGGTCTGTAAGAAGAACTACCTTATCGCTATGGAAAACAGTATATGGAGGATCTGTTACCAAAGCATGGATTTCATATGTTCTGCGAACAGAGGTCATGGCCACTAGAAATGCTGCTTTCTAAGTTAAAAACTTTGTCACATGTTGCAGGGGATTCAAAAGGCTTTTGAGTGCATATCCAGCACAAGGATGATATCCCAGACGAAAAAATTACTCACCTTAGTAATTGTGTTTCTTCTAATAGAGTCTTGCTGTATTCTGACAATCTGCAGTTAGCTCCAGCCTTTAAACTGTCCTGGAGAATATAGGGTTAATTTTCCATGCAGTGCATAGAACGTTGAGTTTGAGCTCGGTTGAGGTATCTGTCTGCAGCACTTTGAAACCCAACCGTCAGATTCTTTTGAGCAAACACTCACTAACTGTACTATGTGGAAATTGTAAAATTGTTAACTAGCCAACTGGCAACATAAAGTTTTGGATTCCCAAAGGAAGACTCAAGTCAGGAAACCCAAAACCAAAACCTATCTAAAATAAAGATAAAAAGGAGGGTGTTCAAGAAGCACCCCTGGGGTGCAACACTGCGCCTGTCCACCCACTTCCCAAAAAACAGGTTCTGAGAGGGAAGGCAGGGAGGGAGGTCAGAATACAGAAGACTCCATTAGAAGAAACACAATTACTAAGGTGAGTAATTTTTTTCTTCAAACAACATGAAGTCTTGCTGTATTCTGACAATCTGCAGACTACCAAGCACTACCTCCATGGAGGAGGGAGGGAGAGAACCTACTTTGGGAATAGGCTCTGAAGTACTGCTGTGCCAAACGAGCATCACTGCTAGCCTGGATATCCAGAGAGTAATGCTTGGTAAAGGTATGGACTGTTTTTCAGGTGGCTGCTTGACAAATTTCTAACAGAGGAATATCCCTGGCAGCAGCCAGGGAAGCAGCTGTACCTCTTGTAGAGTGAGCCCTCAGGCCTGAGGGTGGAATTTTTCCCAGTTTCTCATAGCAGAATTGTATACAGTACACAATCCATCTGGCAATAATTCTCTTGGTGGCAGGTTTGCCCTTTCCCACTTCCCCATAAGTAAGGAACAACTGAAGGGAATCAAACCTATGACCCTTGGTACACTCTGGCTCTTTTAACATCTAAACTGTGTAGCCTCCTTTCTCCTGAGGAAGAATGATCAGTGAAGAAGATAGGGAGAGACATAGACTGATTCAAGTGGAAGTCTGAAACCACTTTGGGCAAGAACCTCCGATTGGTTCTAAGGACCACTTTATCTCTATGAAAGGAGATAAAATCAGGTTCAACTGACAGGGCTTGCAATTCATTGATACGTCTGGCAGAGGTAATAGCTACCAAAAACACAGTTTTCCAAGTCAAGTACTTAAGCTTTGTTGAGGACATAGGCTCAAAAGGAGGTTGCATACGTTGAGCAATGCAGACATTTAAGTCCCAGGCAGGGGCAGGATCCCTAAAGGGAGGACTGGTATGAAGCAATCCCTTGAAAAATTTACAGAACACAGGATGAGATGATAGTGAGGAAGGCTTCCCCACTGACAGAAAAGCAGAAACAGCTGACAGGTGTACCTTGAGAGTAGCTGGTCTGAGGCCTAGGCCATTAAGATGGACCATATAATCCAGAACTGTAGGCAATTCAGCAGTGTCTGGAGAGATATGCTTCTTGGAACACCAAATGCTGAATCTTTTCCATTTGGAGTCATTAGTCTTTTTGGTGGCAGGCTTTTGAGAGGCTTTGAGAATATCCAGAACCCCTGGGACAGGTGCAAGTCTGTATACTCTAACTCTTCAAGAGCCATGCCTTGAGATTGAGAGACCGAAGATTGGGGTACCAAATCCTCCTCTGAGAGGAGGTTAATAGGTTGTAATTCCTGGGAAGAGACAGGGGAAGATGGACTGCTAGAGACAGCAACAGGGGGTACCAAGGCTGTCTGGCCCAGTCTGGAGCAATCAGAATCACTTTGCAAGGTTGTGACCTTACCTTAACTAGAACCTTGAACAGTAGAGGAAAGGGAGAGAAGGCATACAGAAATTTCCCTTCCCAGCTCAAAATCAGAGCATCCAAAGGGACTGAACCCAAGAATGAGGGTCTGCAACAAGAAAAAATTACTCACCTTAGTAATGTTTCTTCTAATGGAGTCTTGCTGTATTCTGACTATTGCAGTGATCTCCAACCCTTGAACTACCTCGGAGAACAGAGTTAACTTTCCTTGCAAGGCATGGAACGCTGAGCTCGAGCTCGGTTGAAGCCTCTGTCTGCTGCTGTTTGAACCCCAACCGTCAGATCTTTACGAGCTATACTCACTGGGAGTTCTGTGTGGAAACTGTAAACTCACTAGCCAACTGGCAACTAAATTTGATAGTTTTTTTTCGGTTTCAAAGCAAAGACTCAAGTCAGGAAACCCAAAAAACAAAACACAACACACACCCATAATAAAGGAGAGTGAGAGAAAGGGGCACCTCTAGGTGCCAACACTGCTTCTGCCAACCCACATCCCAAAAAACAGGTTCTGAGAGGGAAGGCGGGGGGGGAGGTTAGAATACAGCAAGACTCCATTAGAAGAAACAACATTACTAAGGTGAGTAATTTTTCTTCAAACAACATGAAGTCTTGCTGTATTCTGACTATTATGATACACAAGCAGTACCTCCATGAAGGAGGGACAGAACCTACTTGGGGAATAGGCTCTGAAGTACTGCTGTGCCAAACCGAGCATCACTCCTAGCCTGGATATCCAGAGAGTAATGCTTGGTGAAAGTATGGACTGTTTTTCAGGTGGCTGCTTGACAAACCTCTAAGAGAGGAATATCCCTGGCAGCAGCCAGGGAAGCAGCTGTACCTCTAGTAGAGTGAGCCCTCAGGCCTGAGGGTGGGATTCTACCCAATGTTTCGTAGCTGAATTGTATACAAGAGACAATCCACCTGGCAAAAGATCTTTTAGTGGCAGGTTTTCCCTTACTGACCTCCCCATAAGTGAGGAACAACTGGAGGGAGTCAAATCTGTGACCCTTGGTGCCCTCTTTGTAGTAGCTAAGGGCCCTTTTTACGTCCAGGCTGTGCAGCCTCCTCTTTCCAGAGGAGGAATGGTCAGTGAAGAAAACAGGAAGAGACATAGACTGATTAAGGTGGAAATCTGAAACCACCTTAGGCAGAAACTTCCTGTTAGTTCTTAGGACCACTTTATCTCTATGGAAAGAGATGAAATCAGGCTCCACTGACAGGGCTTGCAATTCACTGATGCGCCTGGCAGAGGTAATGGCTACCAAAAACACAGTTTTCCAAGTCAAGTACTTAAGCTCTGCAGAGGACAAAGGCTCAAAACGGGGTTGCATAAGCTGAGCAATGCAAACATTAAGGTCCCAAGCAGAAGCAGGGTCCCTGAAGAGAGGATTGGTGTGCAACAGTCCCTTGAAGAATTTGCAAAATACAGGATGGGCTGAAAGAGAAGAGGGCTTGCCTACTGACAAAAAAGCAGAAACAGCTGCCAAATGTACTTTGAGTGTAGCTGGTCTGAGTCCCAAGCCATTGAGATGAACCATGTAGTCCAGGACTGTAGGCAACCCAGCAGATTCTAGAGAAATATGCTTACCAGAGCACCAGATAGTGAACCTTTTCCATTTGGAGTTGTAAGTCTTTCTGGTGGAAGGCTTTCGAGAAGCCTTTAGAATATCCGGGACACCTTGAGAGAGGTGCAGATCAGCAAACTCTTAACTCTTCAAGAGCCAGGCCTTGAGATTGAGAGATTTGAGATTCAGATACCAAACCCTCCCCTGAGAGGACGTCAACAGGTTGTAATTCCTGGGAAGAGACAGGGGAAGGTGGACTGCTAAGGACAGCAACAGTGGGTACCAGGGCTGCCTGGAGCGATCAGAATCACTTTGCAGGGTTGAGACCTGATCTTGACTAGTACCTTGAACAGGAGAGGGAAGGGGGGGGGAAGCATACAGGAACTTCCCTTCCCAATCGAGTACCAGAGCATCCAGGGGGACTGAGCCCAATACTGGGGGTCTGCAGCAAAAGAGAGGAAGTTGGTGATTGTTTGGGGCTGCAAAAAGATCCATCTGTGGAGTGCCCCATCTTGAGAAAATCATCTTCAAAACTAGGGGATCCAGGGACCATTCATGGTGGCCCTGAGATATCCTGATGAGAGCATCTGCCAGGATATTGTCCTTCCCTGGCAGGTGAACTGCTGTGAGAGAAGTTTGCAGGGAATAGGCCAGAGACCACAACTTCATTGCTTCTGTGCACAAGGCCATAGACTGAGTGCCCCCTTGCTTGTTGATGTACCACATTGTGGTGGTGGTGTCTGTTCTGATCTGGACTACTTTGTTCTGAACAGACTTGGAAAAAGCTTGTAGTGCCAGAAACACTGCTCTGAGTTCCAAGAGATTGATGTGAAGCAGAGATTCTTGAGGTGACCACAGCCCTTGGGTGGTAAGATCCCCCAAGTGGGCTCCCCAGCCCAAGAGGGAGGCGTCTGTGCTGAGGATTAGAGAAGGAGACTGAGTGACAAAAGGAACTCCCTGCCTTAAATTGTCCTGATCCTGTCACCATTGCAAAGCCTGGATCAGGGTTTGAGTCACTGGGACTAGTTTGGTCAGGGAATCCTTTCTCTGGGACCAGAGGTTTCTCAAGTGGAACTGAATGTCCCTCATCTGAAATCTTGCACCCTGGAACACTGCTGTAGAGGCTGCCATGTGGCCCAGGAGCTGCAAGCAGTGCCTTGCTGGTCGAGACACCTGAAGGGTGAAAGAAGAGACCAGTTCTATTAGTGTCCTTGCCCTGTCCAGGGGAAGGAAGGCCTTTGCTCTTATTGTATCCAGTCTGCCCCTATAAAGGTGAGGAGCTGCACTGGCTCTAGAACTGACTTTGGAAGGTTTAGGAGGAACCCTAAGGAAGTGAGCAGTTGCTGAGTTATCTGAAGATGTGACTTGACTTGGTCTGGAGACTGACCTACTATGAGCCAGTCGTCCAGGTATGGAAAGGTGGAGATCTTTTTTCTCCTTAGGAAAGCAACCACTACTGCCAGGCACTTTGTGAACACCCGTGGGGCTGATGTTAGACCAAAGGGCATTGCTCTGAATTGATAGTGGCCTGAGGGCAACTCGAACCAGATGTACTTTCTGTGGGAGCACCTGATGGGAATGTGAAAGTAGGCATCCTTGAGGTCCAGGGAGGCTAGCCAGTCCCCTGGCATTAGAGAGGGCAAAATTATTCCCAGAGTCACCATTTTGAATTTTGGCTTTAAAAGGTGCTTGTTTTAGGTATCTCAGGTCCAGGATGGGCCGCCATTCTCCTGTCTTTTTGGGGCTTAGGAAGTACCTGGAGTACAATCCTTTTCTCCTGTGTAAGGTAGGAACCCTTTATATGGCTCTGAGAGCCAAGAGGGAAGAAACCTCTGCCTCTAGGGCGAGGGCCTCTGAAGGATTTGCAGGTGGAAAGGATCTGGTTCTCATCTTGGGAAATTTTTTGAAGCTGAGAACCAGTCCCTGGCTTACTACTTCCAGGACCCACTTGTTTGATGTTAAAGACTTTCAGTCGTGGACAAAGTAAGCCAGCCTGCCCCCTACAGGTAGTGGAGGTGGCCGGGCGGACCCATCAGGGTGTCTGCTTGGCAGGGGGCTTTAGGCTGAGGGGTGGAAGCAGGCCTGCTCTTACCCGTCTGCCTCTCCCTCTAAAGAACCCTCTCTGAGCAAAAGCAGAAGAAGAGGCCTGGGCTTGGTAAAAAGGCCTATGAAAAGGCCTGCCCCTGCCCCTGGAATGTTGCCTCTGAGGAGTGACTTGCCTTTCTTTGGCCTGAGCACTCCTGTAGGTGGTCCTGTACTCATCCACCTTCTTCATGTAATTCTCTGTCTGCTCCCCAAACAGAGAATTACCAATTACAGGAAAATCCATGGCCTTAGCCTGGGTATCCTGTGACAGGCTAGTACATCTGAGGCAAGCCACCTCCGAAGGGCCACAGATGTAGCCATGACTCTAGATGAAACATCATTGGAGTCCACAGCAGCATGAAATTGCACCTTGGATGCCTCAGTCCCATCCGCAGCCACCCGCTTCAGCTCCTTGGCAAGCTGGTCAAGGGCCTGTTTAGCTAGAGCCATCAGAGTGTCCCACCTGGACTTCTGGTATCTAGCTGTGTAGGCCATATAGTTAGCCTGCCTGAGTCCCAAAGATGCTGCCATGTCCTGTTTCTTTGCCATGGCATCAGTCCTCCTGGAGTCCTTGTCTGGGGGGTGTGAAGCCAAGGGAATATTTGCCTTATCACAGGCAGCAGCCTGCACTACCCCAACATGGCTGCATTGCTGGGAAAGGAACTCCATGTCTGAGCCTGAAAGAGTATACCTTTTGTCCATTCTTCTGTCCACAGGAGGTATGGAATTAGGAGTTTTTAAAATTTTAAATGTCTGTTTCCCAAAAGATTTATGGAGGGGAATAGATAGTCTCCTGGACTCTGAGATATCCATCATCTCAACAAAATCAGGCTGCTCCTGATCCTCTACTGCTTCTTCCATAGGAAGCTGGAGGGTTTCAGCCACTTTTTTGTAAAACATAAAGTGGGAAGGGGACTCAGAAAGCCTAGGAGGAGAAACACCTGAAGGTCTTTCTGGGGAGATGTCTGGGTCAATAGGCACATCCAGACTTTCATAATCACCATCATCATCATCATTATCTTCATACTCTCCCTCCTCCTCCTCCGGTTCATAAAATTCTTCTAAAGTATAATCCGGAACCGGGGGAACCGACCGAACCGAGCCCCTAACCGATGGTGCCGGTTTGGCCGGAACCAAAGTTAGCAATTGAACTATCCTTATCGCTTTGGCTTTCTCATCAGCGGTCGGAGAAAAAAGTTGTGGATCCGAACCGGATGATTTATCCCTTCTTTTTCTTTTAACTGGAACCGAGTCCTCAGAATCGGTTCTCCTTTTGCCCGAAGAAGTTTCGCTCTGGTCAGAGGGCACTCCTTCTAGTTCGGTTGGAACCGAACCGGACTATCATCGGGTCAGCGGACTTCTCAGCCTCCTTTCCTCAGTCTACCTACTGTCTTATCCAGAGTAGCTTTGGGAAAACTTTTCCAATTGGCAGTCTGCATTGGGTGGTCAAACCCCAGACAAAACACAGGTGGTGGGGCAGCCTAGCAAAGGCTTCCCCACACACACTACAGTGTTGAAACCCAGTGGGCCCGTTTTTTTCTTGGGTTTCTCAGACATGGCCAATCCTAACCAAAACTTACCCTTTTTTCTGCAATCCGCCAGGCAAGACACCCCTATCGGTTCCTGACTGTGTTACGGGTCTTGGAAAAAAACGTAATGAAATCCGTTTTTTTTTAGAACCGATACGGACCAGTTACCACACTCTAATAAAGACAAAAGTTATTTGACACAAACCTGATCAGTTCAAACCGAACCGATCCAACGTTTACAAGTTCCACACAGAAAACTAATATAGAAAACCTATCTAGTAGTCACGGTACCACAGACAGAGACTTAAACCGACAGGTTAGAAGCAGAAATTCGGTTGAAACCGAGCGAAAAAACGACACTTTAACTGACTTTTTTGAATTGAGCGAAGGAGAAGTCTCCAGAGCGACTGTTCAGTGAGGCGGAGTAAAGAATCTGACGGTTGGGGTTCAAACAACAGCAGACAGAGGCTTCAGCCGAGCTCGAGCTCAGCGTTCCATGCCTTGCATGGAAAGTTAACTCTTTGTTCTCCGGGGCAGTTCAAGGGTTGGAGATCACTGCAATAGTCAGAATACAGCAAGACTTCATGTTGTTTGAAAACAGGGGCAGTTGGTGATTGTCTGGGGCTGCAAAGAGATCTATCTCTGGAGTGCCCCACCTTGAAAAAAATCACTTTCAACACCAGGGGATCTAGGGACTATTCGTGATGGCCCTGGGAGATCCTTCTCAGTGCATCTGCTAGCACATTGTCCTTCCCTGGAACATGGACTACTATCAGAGAGGTCTGTAGGGAATAAGCCAGGGACCACAATTTCATGGCTTCCGTGCACAAGGCCGTTTACCGAGTGTTCTGACCTTAACCACCTTGTTCTGCACAGCCTGAGGGAAAGCTTGCGGGGCCAGAAAAACTGCCCTGAGTTCCAGGAGATTGATATGAAGAAGGGACTCCTGAGGGGACCATAGTC
This sequence comes from Neoceratodus forsteri, assembly GCA_016271365.2. Lineage (NCBI taxonomy): Eukaryota > Metazoa > Chordata > Ceratodontiformes > Ceratodontidae > Neoceratodus > Neoceratodus forsteri. Next base: position 251,854,043 of record JADMNL010000024.1, on the reverse strand, counting down.
CCTGGGCTGTGAGAGCCCCCAGATGAGCTGCCCGCCCCAAAAGGGAAGCATCCATGGTAAGGACCACTGAATGAGTCTGAGTGACAAATGGGACCCCTTGCCTTAAATTGTCCTGATCCTGCCACCATTGAAGAGCTTGGATCAGTGTCCGAGTCACTGGAATCAGTTTGGTAAGAGGATCCTTCCTTTGGGACCAAAAGGCCCTCAGATGGAACTGAATGCCCTCGTCTGGAATCTTGCCCCTTGGACCACTGCTGTAGAAGCTGCCATATGGCCCAAGAGCTGAAGAAAGTGCCTTGCTGGTCGGGACACCTGAAGGTTGAAGGAAGAAGCCAGTTCTATAAGAACTCTTGCCCATTCCAGGGGAAGAAAGGCTCTTGCTTTGACAGTATCTAGCTCTGCCCCTATAAAGGTAAGAAGCTGCACTGGTTCAAGAACTGACTTGGGGAGGTTGAGAAGAAATTCCAGGGAAGTGAACACTTGCTGGGTCACTTGCAGGTCTGACTTGACTTGGCCTGGAGACTGACCCACTATGAACCAGTCGTCCAGATATGGAAAAATGGAAATCTTTTGCCTTCTTAAAAAGGCCACTACTACTGCCAGGTACTTTGTGAAAACCCTTGGAGCTGATATTAGGCCAAAGGGCATTGCTTTGAACTGGTAATGGCCTGAGGGCAACTTGAACCTGAGGTACTTTCTGTGGGAGCACCTGATAGGGATGTGAAAGTAGGCATCTTTGAGGTCCAGGGAGGCTAGCCAGTCCCCTGGCCTTAGAGAGGGAAGAAGAATTATTCCCAGAGTCACTATCTTGAACCTTGGTTTTAAAAGATGTTTGTTCAGGTATCTTAGATCTAGTATGGGTTGCCACTCTCCTGTCTTTTTTGGGGTAAGGAAGTACCTGAAGTACAGACCTTTGCCCCAGTGTAGGGTAGGAACTCTCTCTATGGCTTCTAAGGCCAGAAGAGATGAAACCTCTGCCTCTAAGGCAAGGGTTTCGGAGAGACTTGCAGGTGGAAAAGATCTAGCTCTCATCTTCGGAAATGTTTTGAAGCTGAGAACCAGTCCCTGGCTTACTACTTCCAGGACCCACCTGTCTGAAGTAACAGACACCCAGTCCTGGACGAAGTAAGCCAGCCTGCCCCCTACAGGGGTAGGAGAGTCAACCCGGGCAGGCCTATCAGGGTGTCTGCTTGGCAGGGGCCTTAGGCTGAGGAGTGGATGCAGCCCTGCTCATCCCCCTTCTGCTTCTCCCTCTGAAGAACCCCCTCTGTGAAAAGGGAGAAGAGGCCTGTGCTTGGTAGAAAGGCCTATGAAAAGGCCTACCCCTGCCCCTAGATTGCTGCCTTTGAGGAGTTTCCTGCCTCTCCTTGGCCTGTGCACTCCTATAAGTGGTCCTATATTCCTCCATCTTCTTCATGTAATTCTCTGTCTGCTCCCCAAACAGAGAATTACCTTCCACAGAGAAATCCATGACCTTAACCTGGGTGTCCTGTGAGAGGCTAGTACATCTGAGCCGAGCCATTCTCCGAAGAGCCACAGATGTAGCCATGACTCTTGATGACCCATCATTGGAGTCCACAGCAGCATGAAATTGTACCTTAGATGCCTCAGTCCCATCCGCAGCCACCTCCTCCAGCTCCTTGGCCAGCTGGGGGGAGGCCTGTTTAGCCAGTGCCAGTACAGTGTCCCACCTGGACTTCTGGTACCTGGCTGCATAGGCCATATAATTAGCCTGCCTGAGTCCCAAAGATGATGCCATGTATTGCTTCTTTGCCAAGGCATCCATCCTACTGGAGTCTTCATCTGTGGGGTGTGAAGTCAAGGGAACATTAGCCCTGTCACAGGCTGCAGCCTGCACGACCCCAACATGGCTGCATTGCTGGTAGAAAAACTCCATGTCTGAGCCTGATAAAGTATACCTCTTGTCCATTCTTCTGTCAACAGGAGGTACAGAATTAGGAGACTTTAAAATGTTTTGTGTCTGTTTCCCAAATGATTTGTGCAGGGGAATAGACGGCCTCCTTGATTCTGGGATGTCCATCATTTCAACAAAATCAGGCTCCTCTTGATTCTCTGTAGCTTCCTCCATAGGGAGCTGGAGAGTTTCAGCCACTTTCCTGTAGAATAGATAGTGGGGAGGGGACTCAGAAAGCCTAGGAGGGGAAACACCAAAAGGTCTGTCTGGGGAGATGCCTGGTTCAATGGGCACATCCAGACTTTCTGCTCCATCATAGTCATCATCTTGTTCATAATCCCCCTCCTCCTCAAATTCCAGTTCCTAAAAATCTTCAGGGGCATAATCCTGAACCAGTGGAACCGACCGAGCCGAGCCCCTAGCTAACGGAACTGGATCGGATGGAACCGGGTGAAGCAGTTCAGCAATCCGAATCGCTCGTGCAATCTCATCAGCGGTCGGGACATGAACCTCCGGACCCAAACCGACTGACTTGTCTTTACGTTTGCTTTTCGTAAGAACCGATCCCTCAGGATTGGCTCTCCTCTTGCCCGAAGAAGTATCGCCCTGGTCAGAGGGCACTCCTTCTGGTTCGGTCGGAACCGAACCGGGCTGGCCATCCGGGTCAGCGGACTTCTCTGTCTCCTTTTCCCTAAGTCTACCTAATCTTTTCTCCAGGGTAGACTTAGGAAAGTTTTTACAAATTTGGCAGTCTGTATCGAGGTGTTCAAACCCCAGACAGTAAACACAGGTGGTGTGGGGATCGGCCTTAGCAAAGACCTCCCCACACTCACTGCAGTGTTGAAACCCAGTGGGCCCGTTTTTTTTCTTGGGTTTTCTCAGACATGGCCAGCCTAACCAAACTTACCTTTTTGGCAACCGTCAGGCAAGACTCCCTTATCGGTTCCTAACAGTGTCCGCGGGTGTTGGAAAAGCGTTTAAACCGCGTTTTTTTTTAAACCGATAAGGACCGGTAACCACACACTCAAAGAAAAGCACAAGAAATCAAACTAATGGATCGGTTCAGTCGAACCGATCGAACAAGTCTTACAATTTCCACAAAGTAAACAGAAAACTATCTTAGGTACTCACAGTACCACAGACAGAGCCTGAACTGACAATGCAGAATTAATTTCGGATTTAAATTCGGAGTGAACCGACAACTTTAACCGACTTTGAACTGAGCAGAAGGAGAAATCTCCAGAGCGACTTCAGTGAGGCGGAGTAAAGAATCTGATGGTTGAGTTTCAAAGTGCTACAGACTCAGACCTCAACGCTTGAGCTTGAGCTCAACGTTCTATGTACTGCATAGAAAATTAACCCTATACTCTCCGGGGCAGTTTAAAGGCTGGAGCTAACTGCAGATTATCAGAATACAGCAAGACTTCATGTTGTTTGAAAGCTACTGGCTTTCTCATGGGAGGCTTTGTGTGTAAAATGCCCTTGAGGAACAGTGGCAGCTGTACCAAATAGAGGACACGGACAGGCTCATGGTAGGCTAAAATTGCACACAGGCAGATCTTTACTGTGGAATAATATAGAACAGCATCAGAAAGGTCCAGCAGGTACTGCAGAACCTTGTCAGGGTGGGTACCCAAAGGAGTCCATGTGGGTTTTGGAGCATCAGATGGATAATCTTTTCCATTTGCTGTGTATGTCTTCCTGGTGGAAAGTTTATGGGCAGCTAAAAGTATTTTGGAGACCCTCTGAGATGCATTGTACCTGCTCACATCTGTCTCTTTGGGAGCCAAGCCTGAAGTTGAAGGAGCTCAGGTTGAGATGGACCAGCTGACCTTGTGTCAACAAATCCTCCTTGAGTGGTAGAGTCCTTGGTTTTCTGTCTGAAAGTCTGTTCAGCAGATGAAACCATATCTGTCAAGGCCAGCAGGGGGCCACTAGAATCATCTTGCCCCCTTGCTCCTCTAACTTGAGCAACATTCTCTGAATGAGAAGGATTGCAGGGAATGCATACAGAAACAGATCTTGCCATGGCAGTCTGAATGCATCCTGATGGAAAACTGCATGTCCTGGATTTCTAGAGCAGAATCAAGCCATCTTGGCATTGAGTGGAAACACAAAAAGGTCCACATCTGGGGTACCCCACTTGCCAGATAGCAACCACATGGCATCTGGAGCTAGTAACCACTTACTAATGTCCTCTTAGCTGCACTTTTCTTTTTCAGCATCCCAGAAATGAAAATTAACCAAGAGAAGGCACCACAAATGAAAAAACGAAGTGGTCATGCAGTTAAATTCGGCGATGACTGATAGATTGAGGCACTGTCACTCCAAAGTATGCACTTGACAGCGGTGAGAACAGAACTGAGGTGCATAAGGGAGCCTGCTTCTGGTATTGACTGACATAATTACCAAAAAAGCTGAAGCACACACAATTCCCAATAATGGAACGGACCCAGAGCTAAAGAAAATTGTTTATTACACCAGAAAAGAGAACAGCCACTTGACGCGTTTCGGACAGCAAGTCCTTTATCAATATTTTTGAAGATTGTATCTCCTGGGAAGAGACAGGGGACGTGAGACAGTCAAGGACAGCAGTAGAGGATACCAGGGTTATCTGGCCTTATCTGGAGCCACCAGTATTACTGTGCAGGGTTGAGTTCTTATCTTGATCAGAACTCTGAACAGGAGAGGGAAAGGAAGGAAGGCATAGAGAAACCTGCCCTTCCAGTTCAGAATGAGGGCATCCTCGGGAACTGTCCCCAGGACTGGAGGTCTGCAGCAAAATAGAGGAAGTTGATGATTGTCTGGTGCTGCAAATAGATGTTTCTGGAATGCCCCACTTGGAGAAAATGATACTCAGGATGTAAGGATTCAAGTACCATTCGTGATGCCCCTGTGAAATCCTGCTCAGGGCATCTGCCAGCACATTGTCCTTCCCTGGAAGATGAACTGCTACCAGGGAAGTCTGAAGGGAATAGGCCAGAGACCAAATCTTTATAGCCTCTGTGCACATGGCCGTGGACCGAGTGCCTCCCTGCTTGTTGATGTACCACATTGTGGTAGTGTTGTCCGTCCTGACCTGGACCACCTTGCCTTTGACTGAATCCAAAAAGGTCTGAAGGGCTAGAAAAACTGCCCTGAGTTCCCGGAGGTTGATATGAAGAAGAGACTCCTGTGGGGACCAGATCCTCTGAGCTGTTAGGGCTCCCAGGTGGGCTCTCCAGCCTAGGAGAGAAGCATCCATAGTCAGTACTACTGATGGAAGTTGAGGGAGAAATGGAACCCCTTGTCTGAGGTTGCCCTGGTCCAGCCACCACTGGGGAGCCTGGACCAGAGTTCGGGTCACTGGAATCAGTTTGGTGAGAGAATCTGTTCTCTATGACCAAAAGGACCTTAGATGGAACTGAATGTCCCGCATCTGAAATCTGACTCCCTGAACCACTGCAGTGGATGCTGCCACGTGGCCCAGGAGTTGGAGGAACTGTCTCGCTGGAAGAGAAACCTGAGGCCAAAAGGAGGAAGCAAGGTCTACTAAGACCTTCACCCTTGCCAGAGGAAGGAAAGCTTTTGCTTGGGTAGTATCCAGTTCCACCCCTATGAAGGTGAGAAGCTGTACTGGTTCAAGGACAGATTTTGGCAGATTGAGAAGAAACCCCAAGGAACTGAGCAAGTCCTGAGTGGTTTGCAGAGCTGACCTGACCTGGTCTGAAGACTGCCCTACTAGGAGGAGCCAGTCATCCAGATATGAAAAAATGGTGATACCCTGTATTCTGAGGTAAGCCACCACTACTCAAGGCACTTTGTTAACGCCCTTGGAGCTGATGTTAGGCCAAAAGGCATGGCCTTGAACTGATAATGGCCTGAAGGCAACTCGAACCTGAGGTATTTTCTGTGGGAGTACCTTATAGGGATATGGAAGTAGGCATCCTTGAGGTCCAGTGATGCTAGCCAATCTCCTGGCCTTAAAGAGGGAAGGATTATTCCTAGAGTTACCATTTTGAACTTTGGTTTTGAAATGTGTTTGTTCAGATACCTTAGATCCAGGATGGGTCTCCACTCCCCTGTTTTCTTTGGGGTGAGAAAGTACCTGGAGTACAGGCCTTTTCCCCTGTGTTGAGTAGGAACCTTCTCTAACGGATCTGAGAGCCAGGAGAGAGGAAACCTCTGCGTCTAGGGCAAGGGTTTCTGAAACTGATGCATGTGGAAAAGACTTGGCCCTCCTTTTTGGGTACCTTTTGAGGCTGAGGGCTAGTCCCTGGGTTACTACTTCCAGGACCCACTTGTCTGAGGTAACAGACTTCCAGGCCTGAAAGTAGTATGCCAGCCTGCCTCCTACTGGGATTGGAGAGTCGACCTGGGCTGACACCTCAGGGTGTCTGCTTGGCAGGAGCCTCAGATTGGGAGGAAGAAGCAGCCCTGCTCATCCCACTTCTACCCCTCCCTCGGAAAAAAACCCTTTGTGGGTAAGACGAGGAGACCTGGGCTTGGTAAAAAGGCCTGTGAAAAGGCCTGCCCCTGCCCCTGGACTGCTGCTTCTGAGGAGTGGCTTGCCTTTCCTTGGCCTGTGCAGTCCTGTAAGTGGTTCTATACTCGTCCATTTTCTTCATGTAAGCCTCTGTCTGCTCACCAAACAGAGTTACCAACTACAGGAAAATCCATAGCCTTAGACTGGGTGTCTTGTGATAGGCTAGTACATCTGAGCCAAGCATGCCTTCTGAGAGACACAGATGTAGCCATGACTCAGGATGCCATATCGTTGGAGTCGACAACAGCGTGAAATTGTACTTTGGATGCCTCAATTCCATCCACAGCCACCTCCTCCAGCTCTTTGGCTAGCTGGGATGAGGCCTTTTTAGCCAGTTCCAGAACCGTATCCCACCTGGACTTCTGGTACCTGGCTGTGTAGGCCATATAATTTGCCTGCCTGAGTCCCAAAGAGGATGCCAAGTATAGTTTCTTGGCCATGGCATCAACTTTCCTGGAGTCCTTGTCGGGGGGGGGGGGGGCAAAGGAATGTTTGCCCTGTCACAGGCTGCAGCCTGCACTACCCCAACATGGCTGCTATGTGAATAAAGGAACTCCGCAGCTGAGCCTGATAACATGCATCTCCTGTCCATTCTTTTATCTACAGGAGGTGAAGAGTTAGGAGTCTGTAGAATCTTTTTTGTCTGTTTCCCCAAGGACTTGTGAAGAGGAATAGACAACCTTTTGGACTCCGGGATGTCCATCATCTCCACAACATCATGCTCTTCTTCCTCCTCAGCAGCTTCAACCAAAGGGAGCTGGAGGGTTTCAGCCACCTTCTTGTAAAACAAGAAGTGAGAAGGAGACTCAGAAAGCCTGGGAGGGGAGACATCAGAGGGTCTTTCTGGGGAGATGTCCAGTTCAATGGGCACATTCATACCCCCACCGTCGTAGTCATCATCGGGATAGTTTTCGTCTCCCTCCCACTCCTCATAGAAAGCATCCAGATCGTAATCCGAAGGAGCTGGTTCCGACCGAACCGACCGCCTAACTGGCAGCACCAGTTCGGATGGAACTGGACGAAGCGATTGGACAGTACTAATCACTTTGGCTATCTCGTCCGCGGTTGGAGTAAGCGATACTGGATCCGAACTGGCGGACTTTCGTTTCTTTTTTGACAGAACCGACCCCTCAGAGTCGGCTCTCCTTTTACCCGAGGAGGTATCGCCTAGGTCAGTAGGCACCTCCCCAGGTTCGATCGTAACCGAACCGGGCTGGCCATCTGGGTCTACAGACTTATCAGCCTCCCTTTCCTTCAACCTACTCAATCTTTTTTCTAGAGTGGTTTTAGGAAAGTTTTTGCAAATTTGGCAGTCTGACTGGAGGTGGTCAAACCCCAGACAATAAACCAATAAACACAGATGAGGTGGGGGTCGGCCTTGGCAAAGGCCTCCCCTTACTCAGTACAGTGTTGAAACCCAGTGGGACCAGTTTTCTTTTTGGGTTTCTCAGACATGGCCAACCTACCAAAATTACCCTGTAGAAGCGTTCAAGCCAGGTAATACCAACCGATCGGTAACAACTGTGTCACGGGTTTGGAAAAGAACTGAGAAAAAGCCTGGTTCTTTTGAAACCGATCGGTACAGGAACACCACTCTAAAATAATAAATTTAAAATTAGAAGGAAACACAAGGTCGGTTCCTAACCGGACCAACCATGAAGAAACTGAAGAAACCAACAATTTCCACAAGTTATTTAAAATAAAATACAGTCACTACCTATCTGCCAGACTACCTGTACCGTAGACAGAGGCTGGAAATCTGAAAAAACAATAAAGAATAAGTTTTAAACCGAACGCTTTCGGTTTACCGAACCAAGCAGAGGAATCTCTGGAGCGACTTCACTGTTAGGCGGAGTAAAGAATCTGATGGTTGCACTGGTAAGTACCACAGACAGAGGTTTGAAAACCGACCTCGAGCTCAATGTTCCATGCTTCTGCATGGAGTTAACTCTTTCCTCTCCGGGGCAGTTCAAGTGCTAGGGTTAACTATATTATGTCTGAATACAGCAAGACTTCATGTTGTTTGAAGCAGGCACTCCTTGTTTTCACTGTAAACTGTAAGTAGGCTGCAGCTATAGAACACAACTTGGCTCCCAGCTTAGACACACACCCAGAGATTGTTATTATAGTCTAGGTAAGGAGTTTCTAGTAAAACCAGCTCCTGTTTACAGTTTGCAGCTTTGAAAAGTGAGCCAAGTTTTACCAGGAATATGGTTCCTCCCTCCCATCTAAATCCTTAAGAGTAACTATTGTGGGGCAGGACACAATAACCAAAACATGTTCTGTCAACTAATGTCCTTTATTTGTTCTCTCTAGAAAGGGATTTTGTCACTTCTGAGAATACTGCTGTACACAATTCAGCTGATATTTTATATAGGGTGTGCATTTTTCTTCTTTGTTCTTTGTTACCAGGTTAATTTCATAGGAATAGGATCCTTGTCTCTTAGAGTTCATCTGCGGTTCCTGCGTAATCCTTTGCTGACCGCCTCATCCTCTGTTCATGACATCACAGTGTGTTACGGAGAAAATGATTACAGTGTAACAAACGGAGGACTCTGAGTTCAGCTGAGGATTAGACAGCAAGCGTAGCTCACCCGTTGGGGACAAGGATTCAGTTTCCTTGAAAATGAATTGGAAAGTTACTTACCATACATAACTCTTATTCTTTCAGAGTATCTTTTCCATAGAGCAGCTCTCTATGGTGTTTGTGCCAGTGGTGCTATGACCCAATGGCAGTAACATTTTGGGGCAGACTACGCATCTGCACATCGTATACCGACCATGCAGCGTCACTCCCACAGCGAAGACCATCGCAGCGACATTGTTGGCAGTCGCTGTGATGGGCTCCGCTACCTGACACTGGTGCCGGGAAGGTGTTTGCCCCATCCCCAAACTAACTCTGACTGGAGTTAGTAATCTATAGTGCAGGGGGCAGAGCCCCAAATGAAGGTGAGTGGGGCAAAGCCCCACAGAAAACGCTTGACCTGTCTCTCGTAGCTGCACAGCACAACACCAATTGGCGTTGTGCTGTCGCCAGCCGTCAACATAAAATTTGTCACCGCAGCATAGTGGAACCTCTGCACATTATACACTCGTGTTGTCAGCCCCATCCTCCTTCATTTTTTTTTCCAACAGTGGAGAGACCAGAGAAAAGAAAAACCTGAGATATGCAGAGGAAAATAAAAATGACGTATGCAACATAATTCTTACTCTTTTAGGAATATTTTCACTATTGTGTTAGACTAGTGGGTCTTAGCTGGAGGCACTAGGACTCAGCAGGAGCCAGAATTTTTCAGGAGGGCTGGCACCAAGGTAAGCTGCGTGCATGTGTGACACAGCAAGAGTGGCTCGCAGTGCAGGCTTACCTCAGCACTGGCCCTCAACCGCCTCAGTACCTTTTTTTGCTGAGGAGGTGAAGCATAACCTAACATAGAGAATACTGGAAGGGCAACTATGCAGAACCAGTGTGTTCTGCCACAGAGGGATTCTGATTCCCTCTGACCTCCCGAGCGAAGCTCGAGAGGTCCATGGGAATCAGAACCTCATGGTGGCAAAACACACTGGTTGTGCATAGAGCTGCTCATCCTGTATTTTTTATAGTGTATAGTACTGTGTGAAAAATGTGTTTTGTAAGTTCTTTTGCTTTCAAAATGAAACTGACTCATGCAGTCTCTAGAGGTTCTAGAATGCTGTTCTACCACAGTAGGGTAGAACAGCATTCCACAACCTTGGAATTGTGGTACAACAGCATTTTGAAAGAGATGCAATTCTATACAGAACAACACTCCACTATACACTATAAGTACATATGCACTTAACCTAAGGGCATAAGATAGCCCTGGTGACCCATTTAAGAAGGGGTCAACAACCAGTAACACAGTGTCTTCACTGCCCAAACCCAGTACAAGGGGCAAAGACCAAAGAACATACTGGGGTGAGCCCGGGAGATTGTAGGTGGGGCTGTGAATCAGTGGCAAAGACATTCTTGAAAGATCAAGAATCACAGTGAATACATAATATTTATATCTTCCAGGAATCAGCCTTCACTATCGACAACCAAGCTCAGACAGAATCCCCCGGACTACAGCTGTAGGAGGCAAGGGCTCATTCAGGATAATAATCCACTCAGGATTGTCCTGCCAAAGGTGGTATTCTGCCTGGCATGGACATCCAAGGCATAGTGCTTAACGAAAGTGTGCACTGTGCTCCATCTTGCAGTTCACCGATATGTACAGAGTGAATCTCTGCCAGGGACGTGGCAACCACTTTGGTGGAGTGGGCTTGTACCTGGCCATCCCAACATGACGTAAGCCATGGCATAGCAGTGGCACAGACAGCTTACAGTCCACATAGAAATGTACTTGATTGCAACAGATTATCTCTTCCGACTGGGTAGGTGGCTGTGCACTCTCAGAACCAAAGAAGTAAATGTCCAGGCAAAAATAAATTATTATGGTATTTAATGTGGCAAAAGGCAGAAGTACAATTGACCAGGGGCAGAGAGTCATAGTCTGATATACCTCTACCTTTTGCCACATTAAAGCAGTAGTACTAGATAACAAAAATCAGATCTTTTGCAACAGTTTGTTCCCCTGTGCTCTGTTTACCTGGTAATCTTTGTTTTCACTGTACTATCACCTGTAATTTGCCACATTTTCCTTTGTTTTTGTTTACATTTCTTTCACCCACCATTTTGAACTGGAACCCTCTGCTGTCAACTGCATGACTCGCAGTACTACACAAGGACAGCGGGAATGTGCAGCACAGGGTCCTGCTGAAGTAAACAAAAGACATGATGTGACGTGAAGGGGGAGCTCAGCTGAAAATTAGGCAGTAGCCATATTTACTGTGGCACCACAAAACTGGAAATGAATCACTTCCTGATTATCTAGTACTGCTGCTTTAAACACCTTAATAACTTTATTTTTGCCTGGACATTTACTTCTTTGGGTCAGAATGCAGAGCCGTTCTACCTATATTTTGAAGCTTTGGGCTGGCTGCCCCAGTCCGCACAACCTCATTTTTCTATGCGGACATTTTTCTACCTATATATCCCATCCGATTGGGATCGGAGGAGCCAAAGAGCTGCTTGGACTGCCTAAAGTCGTTATTTCTTTTTTTTTTTAACTTTGCTATTTCTCCCCTGGTACCTGGCAGAGCTCCACCGACCCACCTCGATCCACCGGTCAGGCATCCCCATGTAGACTCGGTTATCCCCCCAGGCGGGATTGAGGGTGGAAGGAATCCCCAAATCCTTCTTGTTTCGTTGGGCCCCCATTGTAGCCTCGCGGGTCAAGTGGTGAGGGGCGCCATCCTCTGCCATTGTGCTCCACCAGGTCCCGATTTTTCCCTTGTAACCCCTGGAGTCGCGGTTGCACCATGGCATCAAGACACTTTTACACAGACGTCCTGCCACACTCCTCTGACACGAGGCCGCCGTCCCCCGCCCTCCCAGGAAAAGCAAGCTGTCCGTCGGATGCTTGAGCTTCCCCTCCCCAGCCGGCCCTCCAGCTCCCCGAGCTCGTTCCTGAACCCAAGTCACTGGCGTGGCGAGCGGTAGCGCTACTGGTGCGCTGGTGGGCTGGCCCCAGAAGTCTTTAGTTCTATCCAGTAAAATGTGAGGGCTGTTAACATCTAGAGAATGGAGAGTGCACTGTCCTTTATTCTGGAAGTTGGCAAAGTATGTACTCAGCACTAGTTGCTTGATGGAACTTGGACACCACCTTCGGTAGGAACTTGGAGTTTGTGTAGAAAACTACCTTGTCCTTATGGAAAACAGTAAATGGAGAATCTGTGATCAGGGCATGAATTTCAGACACAGTGAGCAGAGGTGATGGCCGCTAGAAATGCTGCTTTCAAGATTAAGAACTTTAGTTCACATGTCACAAGGGGCTTGAAGGGTTTGCGAGTGAGCATATCCAGCACAAGATTTTTTTTTTTTTTTTTACCACCATAAGTTTTTATTGAGTTTTCCAAATATAAACATCAAAACATGTAACAGAAGGGTTACAATTAATGATTGCGTCTACTGCTGTTTACAGAAAAACCCCAGCACAAGGTTGATATCCTAGGTAGCCACTGGTTTCCTGACGAAAGGCCTGGTATATAATATGCCTTTAAGAAATCTCTTGAACTGGGGCAGTTGTGCCAGGTAGAGGGTCCCAGTGGGTCTGTGGCATGCAGAAGTGGCACACAGGTGCGTGTGTGAAGAATTACCTTGTCCTTGTGGAAAACCGTATATGGAGATCTGTGACCAAGGCATGAATTTCAGACACTTTGCAAACAGATGTGATAGCCACTAGAAAAGCTGCTTCCCAAGTTAAGAACTTCAGCTTAGGGGCTCAAAGGGCTTACGGGTGAGCATATCCAGCACAAGGTTGATGTCCCAGGCAGCCACTGGCTTCCTCATAGGAGGTCTTGTGTGTAAAATGCCCTAAAGGAACCTCTTGAAGAGTAACAGCTGTGCCAAGTAGAGGGTACCAATAAGCTCATGGTATACAGAAATAGCACACAAGTGGACCTTTACTGTGGAATACTGTAGGCCAGCATCAGGAAGGTCCAGCAAGTACTTCAGAACCTTGTCAGGTGGGCACCAAAGTGGTCCATGCGGATTTTGGAGCAACAAATAGAAAACCTTTTCCACTTGGCTGTGTAAGTTTTCCTAGTGGAAGGCTTACACTTAGCTTACTTTTTTTAGAGACCCTCTGAGATACCTTGTACCTGTTCACTTCTATCTCTTCAGGAGCCAGGTTGGGATAGACCAGGTGACCCTGAGTCAGTAAGTCCATCCTGAGTGGAAGAATCCTCGGTTTGCTGACTGGCAATCTGTTCAACAAAGGAAACTGTGTGTCTGTCAAGGCCAACAGGGAGTGACTAGTATCATCTTGCCATTGTGCACCTCCACTTTGAGAAATACCCTCTTCGCTAGGAGTACTGGTGGGAATGCATTCATAATAGATTTTGCCATTACCATCTGAATGCATCCTGATGGAAAATGCCATGTCCTGGATTTCTGGAGCAGAATTGAGGCAGTTTCGTGTTGAGTGGGGATGCAAAATGGTCCACATCTGGGGTAACCCACTCGTTGAACAGTGATCTCGCAACATCTGGAGCTAGTGACCACTCGTGAGGATCAGCCTCTGTTCTGCTGAGCTCATCTTCTAGAGTGCTTTGGACTTCTGGTAGATAAATTGCTTGGAGCAAGATTCCCTGCTCTAGACACCATTCCTACACTCTCATTGCCTCCATGCAGAGATGGTAAGAGTGTGCTCTTCCCTTCTTGTTGATGTAGTATATAACAGACGTATTGTCTATCTGGCAGAGGACTGTTTTGTGGCTGGCAAGGCCCACCAGAGACCTCAGGCTGTACAAAACAGTTCACATCTCTAACACATTGATGTGGAAATGAGTGTCTGATGGGTCCCAGAAACCTTATGTTTGGAAAACCTGACTGTGGGCCCCCTCCCCCAACAGGGAGGCATCCATGATGAGTAACCTGAGGCTCTGGTTGGGAGAAGGAAAGCCCTGGAGGAAATTGTCCTGCACTGACCACCACATGAGTAACTGCACCAGGGGTCTGGTCATCCACTTAGTCATTCTCATGTGCAGCCGTGCCAGGGGCACTGTGCACACTGAGGAAACTATCAAACTCAGCATGAGTTGCATGGAGTGGGCTTGCACAGTTATGCGTTCCATGATGTAGCATGCCATCTGCAGGATTGCTTGCCTCCTGTTTTCTGGAAGAAAGACCCGGGCCTTGGTGCTATCCAGGAGCGCTCCTATGAACAGCAACTGCTATGAGGGTTGGAGCCGAGACTTTTCTAGATTCAGTAGAACCCCCATCAAGATGAGGAACTGAGAGGCAGTGACCACTACACGTTCCGTTTCCTGCCTGGATGAGTTGGCAATCAGCCAGTCCAGGTATGGAAAGACTTGTAGTCCTAACTTCTTCAGCTGCTCTGCAAGTACTGCAAAGCACTTTGTAAAAACTTGTGGCACTGAGGAAAGCCCAAAGGCAGGACTCTGAACTGGTAATACTGCCCCAGCACAGCGAAGCGTAGGTATCTGTGGTGGCTAGGGTGTAGCAGTATATACTGGTGAGCATCCTGCATATCCAGGGACGCTAACCACTCCTGAGGTTTCAAGAAAGGAAGCAGAGCAGCTAGAGAAATAATTCTAAATTTTTCTCAATCCATGAATTTGTTCAGATTTCCGAGGTCAAGAATGAGGCACATGCCCCCTGATTTTTGTGGTACTAGGAAGTACTAGGAGTAGAAGTGTGTGTTTCTCTCTGACTCTGGCACTTTTTTCACTGCCCTTTTACTCAGAAGGCCTGCAGTTTCCTACACCAGGAGCTCTGACGTATGAACTGATAAGGGCTACCTTCTGGGTGGATAATCTGGAGGGAGTTCTATGAAATCCAGGGAGTATCCCTCCTCGATGGTCCTGTGAACCCACTTGTCTGTCAGTCCATTGTAATGGACTCCCACCCACCAGCCTTGCAATGGAGGGGTAAGGTCTGCCTCAGGCAGATGATGCAGGACCAGGGCCGGAGTTTCAGAGGGTGGTACCACATGCTTTTACTGCCTGTGCCTTTGGCTGCACCTTTTTGTGAGGCTAGGGAGGCTGAGCTTTGCTTGGGTCTCCCTTGCCTCTTCCATGAATGGACTGCTTGTTCTGAAAGAAATCACGTCCTTTGTCTTTTTGAGGGTTAGCAGAGGCTGGTGTGGAAGTCTTAAGGATAGTCCTAGTTTCGTGAAAAACCTCAAGAGATTTCTCTACCTGTTGTCCAAACAGGTAAGTTCCATCAAAGGGAACA
This sequence comes from Neoceratodus forsteri, assembly GCA_016271365.2. Lineage (NCBI taxonomy): Eukaryota > Metazoa > Chordata > Ceratodontiformes > Ceratodontidae > Neoceratodus > Neoceratodus forsteri. Next base: position 251,838,785 of record JADMNL010000024.1, on the reverse strand, counting down.
TTCATAACCTGCTGTTGAACATCTTCGGGAAAACCAGATGTTCCCAGCCATGAATGCCTTCTTATGGAAATGCCAGCAGCAGCAGAGCGAGAGGCAGCATCAGAGGCCCTCAGCTGATTACTTTTGTACTCAGTACCTTGTTTGACAGTCAGCAGAAGCTCTTGCCTAACCTTTGAATCTGGCAGGGACTGCCAAGGATTTAAGTTTTCTACAAAGGGTATACTCATACTTAGAAAAATGTCCTTGGTAGCTGGCAATCCTCATGCCTAAAGTAGCTAAAGCATAAGTGCATTGCCCATAATGTCAGTCTTGCTTGACTTCTTGTTAACAGGGTGCGCGGTGACCTCAGTGGGCAGAACGGCCTTGTCATTCTCAGAAATAACAATGGCATCAGTAAGGATGTAAGTTTGTCATGGCAGTCATGGATACCATGGCTTTTGGTATTTTTTCAGAAATTCCATGAACGTTCACGATTTTCATGAAAATGGATAATAAGGGTTTCTTGGCCAGGATCAACCTGTGACTTTTAAAAAAATTACCCATAACCAAATCACATCCATAGTAATGTGTGTTGGACTTTTCTTGTCTCCATAGTATTTGTTCTATTTGCTTGCTCATTACATCTGAAGTTTAATTTACTCTCATAGAAAATTAGGGCCAGTTTTCATATAATTTTCATACAGGTTTAAAATAGTAAATTAGGAAGTCTGTAACTGACTAAATATGTATTTGTTTATTTTGTGTTGTGATATGAATGTTTGGTATGATAAAAGAGCACAAGAATGTGTCTTTGCCCATGTTATGCATTAAAAAGTAGCACCCGTGACAATACCAGGAATTTTAGCAATTTTGCATCACCAACCCATGATTTTTCTCAAAAATTATCCGTGATGGAATTGCATCCTTAGGCATCAGCTATAGGTTGAGAGACATACACTGGCCATTCCTTAGGGGCAGTGTATTTCTTATTAGCTGGCTTGCTGACAGTTGCCACCATAGCAGGCCTACTCCAGACCACTATCAACAGAGTTTCAAATACAGGCGGAAAATAGGAGGAACTAAAGTGACCAGAATATTGGAGGCGTTTAGCCACTCAAGATGGAGATGTTTGCCCTAGTCAGTGGCAATAGGCTTGAAATTAAGAGCAGAGTGCATATTTTGGAGTATGCCTGGAAAGAAAGATCCTTCTGAGGCACAGACACAGACCTGGATCTGAAGTGTCTAGGCTAAACAGAGAGTCATTGTTGCCACCCTGAGAAATGATGAGGTTGGGATAAGATGCGTCCCCTTCCAAACACCTCTCATAAGGGGAGTCATAGAGACATTTGTGTCACAGGCCCCCTAATCCAGAACATGACTGCAGCATAACCAGAGACACTGGCCCTGAAGGATGAATCTGGCACTGGGGCAATCTCCGGCATCACGGGTAGTGCCAGAACTGGCACCGGGCCAGACCAGAAGAGGCCTGAGCCTGGCATCAGCACTGGAACCAGACCTGGTGTCAACCCAGCCAGCACCTGAGTGACCGGCTATAGCACCATAGCCAATCCCATCCCAACCCGGGTTGGGGAAGCCATTGGGACAAGAGTTGACAGCGCAGTCACCAGCAAGGACCCAAGGGCTGTTGCCGCTGCCAAACGCTTTACCTGGCCTGAGAGTCCTTCCAGTGGACCCAATGCCACCGATCCCAAGGGACCAGTGGCAGAGGCACATGAGCCAGACACTGCACCCAGTGCTCCATAAGAGCTGTTCAGTGGTGGAACTGTCCACTGGAGTCTCCACTTACAGACAGAGGTAGACACTGGGCCATAGACTCTGACCTCCTGGACCTAGAGGCCCTTGACAGCAACAGTGGTGATGAAGGTCTTCATCTTCAAGGGACCAGAGATCCCATTGCAGACCTTGCAGAGGGTGACCTCGACTGGTGCTGTTTGTTCCCCTTCCGACGGGAAGAGGTTAAAATCGAGGCTAAGCAGTGCTGAGAGCCCGATCAGGATCGAGCCCTGCTTCTTTTGTTCTTCTGGAACGCTCGACCCCTCCCCCGTAGCCAGAACCCTTCCCTGATCGGGAAAGTGGGCCAGACACAGCCCCGCTGCAGAAGCAGCTTACCTCAGAAGGTTCCCTACTGTTCTTCATGTCTTTCAACTGTTGTCGCTCAGTGGGATTGAGAGAGACCCGAAAAGAATTGAATGCTGTTTTTGTATAAACATAGACTTTGACAGCAGATAAGGACTGCTTGGCCCACCTAGTCTGCCCATTTCCCTACCTACAAGATAGGCCGCAGATCCTAGTTAACCAACAGCCTATTTCTTCCTAGCCCCCACAAGAATTGCCTTATGTCTGACCCATACATTCTTGAATTCTCCCACAGTTTTAGACCCCACAACCTCCTCAGGAAGGCTGTTCCATGCATCCACTACCCTCTCTGTGAAAAAATACTTCCTCACATTGCCCCGGAACTGCCCCCTCCCCCCCGTCTTTAAAGGGAGGGACGTGAAATTCTGACTCCTTGCTGTTAAGCGATGTCGCCACTGTTGTTCACTCAAGAGTGGGAGAAAGGAGTTGAGGTGGATGAGGGCCAGTGCTGAGGGAAGCCTATGTTCATGAGCTCTATCTTATGGAGCTGTGTATATGCGCAGCTTACCTTGGCATCAGCCTTCCTGAAATGTTCTGGCTTTTGTTGGGTCTTTGCACCGCCAGCTTAGATCCGCTAGTAGGCATCGATGGGGAGACTGATGCCTAGAGGATCCCTGTTCCTGGAATCAATCCAACTGTGCCATAGCCTCCTGCAGGGAGTAAGGGTAAGAGATATTCCCCCATGTTAAAGTAGTACATAACAGACTGTTGTCTTTTCTGGGGAGTACTGGTTAGTGGCTGACTAGATCTGCTAGGACATCCAGACCAACCAGAAGAGCTAGCAATTCTAACACACTGATGTGGAGGTGTGTTGGGGGGGGCCCTCACACACCTCGTGTTTGGAGGCCCCGATGGAGTGGTCCCCATCCCAGCAAGAAAGCTGGTCAGAACCAGGTTGGGTCTGGTGGGAGAAGGGGGGGGGCCCTGGAGGAAGTTTTCTTCCAGTGACTCCCCCATGTCAGGGACCTTAGCCAGAGCTGGTTACCAGAGGGTAAAAACTGACGGTGCAATGCCTGTGACCATCGGGTACTGAGCATCCACTGAGTTGTCCGTATGTGAAGCTGTTCCAGGGGTACAGAAATCACTGAGGAGGCTAAAGTCCCAGCATGCGTAGCATGGAGTGGGCACTGGCTTGCAATCCATGAGATAGCATGTCTTAGAAGAATAGCTCAGGGCCAGGGTTCTGACCAGAAGGCATAGACCCGAATACCCAGAACAGCTTCTAAAGATAACAGCTTGTACTTGGAAGGTTCAGAAGAACTCCCATGGAGAAACAGACTGTGGGACAGTGGCCACTGCTTGCAGTAGAACCTTGGTACCAAGGCACCTAATTCCATTTGCTGCATAGACAGGTGGCTCCCACAGTGGGCAAATACCTGTAGATGGACCTTCATCGACAGAAGCTATAAGCTGACGTCTGTTAGACTGTACCATGCCAAACAGTAGGCAGCATTTCAGGTAGTCTCTGACTCTAGAAGAGACTCTGCCAGAGTCTAGTTAGCTATAGTTAGTACAAACAATTACACTGGCAAGGGGAGAGAGTGTACATGTTTCAAGATTTTTCTACAGTAGTAGTTGAAAAGAGAAAAGCATTTTTTGAAACATTTTTTGAAATTGCAGAAACTTGAAGAATGGTCAGGTGTTTGGCAGTTGAAATTCAATGCAAAGAAGTGCAAAATGCATATGGGGCACAAAAACCCTGGCACAATATATCAGTTGGGGGGTGAGGATACAGCATGCACCAAGCAGGAAAGGGATCTTGTGGTTATCATCTCAGATGACCTCAAGGTAGGGAAACAGTGTGACAAGGCAGCAGGGAAAGCAAATAGGATGCTGGGATGTATAGGCAGGGGCATCACCAGCAGGAAAAGGGAGGTCATAATTCCTATACAAGACACTAGTGAGGCCCCCACCTGGAGTATCAGTACAGTTCTGGAGACCATACCTACGTGAAGGACATAGACAGGGTAGAGAAGGTTCAGAGGAGAGAGCAACAAAGATGGTGCATGGATTGCATCACAAGTCCTATGAAGACAGGTTGAAGGAACTGAACATGTACTCCCTGGAGGAGAGGAGGAGAGAGGGATATGATAGAGACATACAAGTATCTTATAGGGAGGAACAGGGTGCAGGAAAACACTATTTTTAAGCGAAAAAGATGTTCCAGGACTAGAGGGCATGGGATGAAGTTGGAGGGAGGACGATTCAGAGGAAACATGAGAAAGAATTTTCTTTACAGAGCGGGTGGTGGACAGGTGGAACACCCTGCCAGAGGAAGTGGTGGGGGCTAAAACAATCACGGGATTTAAGAATGCATGGGATAGACATAAAGGAATTCTGAAGGTCAGGGGTAAGGTGCAACAGACTTCTAGGAAAACAAACTGAACTTACAAGCTCAAATGGGCAGACTGGGTGGGCCATAGGCCCTTATCTGCCGACACTGTCTATGTATCTATGTATCCTCATGCCGAGTGGCAGCGGTAGTGTCCCGTTTACCCATGATGTCAATTCGCATGACTCTTTATTAAAAGGATGCGCAGTGACCTCCTTGGGTACTCACAAAGGCAAAAAAGTGTGCGCTGGGATAGTGGTGCTCACGATGCACAGCAAATATGAAAACAAAAAAATCGGGCACTCATCAGTCAATAATATAAAGACTCCACAGCTCAGAAATCCTTTTAAAACATTTATTAAAATATTCAAGACCAACAGTAATTCTGTGCATGCCTGATGCGTTTTGGATTATTACACTCCTTTATCAAAGGCCAGAGGAGCACATGGACTGAGTTCCACATGTGTCGGACCTGGCAGGGGTGACCATTCACAGAGAGTCGACTCTGCAAAGACCAGATACCCGTAGGCAAATCTGTTCCAAGGGGATGGTGCCAAAAGCAATGACTGCCCAGAGAGGATCGTGCTGGAAAAGTTTGACGTTTGCCGTCTGGACTCTGTTACTGTAACTGAAGGGAAAAGAGGAGTAACTAAAACAGAACAGCTCCGCCACTGCCATTGCTCTTGGTGCTGAATTGTCACTGCCTTCTTAGGACAAAGCCTCAGGCTGCAGCAACAGAATGGCGCTGACCTTGAAAGGTAATATTATTATCCAACACCAATTAAAAATAAATAAGTGGTGAAACACATTTGGTGCAATAACTAAGCTTTGAAACCAAAAATAATGAATAGTAGTAGTAATGTTGAGGTTTATGCGGTCAAAACTGAAGTTCACTCTCTGACATCTGCTTTCAGTGGTGGATGAAAAGAAACTGGGGCAGTTGGGGCGAAGTGTCCTTGTTGCACTGCTACTATCTGTATCTCTACATTTTGAAAATAGGTGAGAAAAATAAAAATGCTGTCTCCTGATTGGACAAAACACACCACATGACTGCATTATCCCACTACGACCACATGCTTGCACTTCTTTCTATTTTTCACACTCCTCCCAAATAATTTTGGCCATTTTGTGAGACAGATAATTCACTACAAGGCATGCAGTCGTGCTCTGATATATGCATGCCTTGGGTGGTTGAATGCACTCTGCCTGTGGCTTCGTGCCTCACAGCACACACCAAAGCATGCTTATATATCAGAACACGATTGCACTACCTGTAGTGCATTATCTGTTACATATATCTGCATGTGTGTGTGTGTGTGTGTTATACTATAGTTAAGTTTGAGCAGAGTTTTCTATAGTAAACCTCAAACTTTGCTGTTTAGTATCTTCACAATCATTAAACAGATTTGCACAAAATTTTGCATGTGCAGTCAGTGGGGTTAGATCTCTTGACCAGCCAGGTTTCATTCCGGTCAGATGTGCGAATTCCGAGATGCATATAGTGAAAACAGTTAAAACAAAATTGCAATTTTTTTGTCATCGTCATCTAGCACCCAGATGGTTTTGAATTCTGGTAGGAAATTTCAGGGTAGAAAGGGCTTGGCCCACAGATGTGCCTTTCTTTGGTTTGGTGAAAAAATATTAATCTGTTCAAAAGTTATAAAATTTTAAAATTTCGGTTTTGAGCACACTCAGTAGTCTTTTGGATAGCTACTTGGAATGAAAAAGGAATTTGGTCCATACAAAAAAGGATCCTTTTTCGTATGTGGGAGTCATCCTTTTTCATGAGGAAAAAAAATCCTTTTTTTTTGTATGGCCACCATCTTGTTCCCATCCTTCCCCCCCCAAAAAAATTTTTCAAAACCCACAAAGATAACATTTTGGACAAGTCCCAACACATGTATCTTTGGTCATCAGGACCCTGTTAGGTGGACTCTGCACTTAATTGCTGGAAAAATGACCCCCAAATGTGTTTTTTGTTTGTTTTTTTTTTGAAATTTTACAATCCTTTATCGTGACTCACTTCTGTTTTTTTGTATGCCCATATCAAAAAAGAACACCTTCATGTGAAAAAAGAATCTGAAAAAAATAAGTCCAAATTCTATTTTTGTATGAGGGCATTCTTTTTCATTTGAATGAAAAAAAGCTCACAAAAAAAGACCCCTTTATACAAAAAAAGAATAAGAAGCCAGAGCAGTGGTAGAGCTACCTACCACTCTCAATGCCAGAGACCAGATTTGGGAATGAGCCTTGGTTGTCAGAGGCCTGGCCGGGGGGAGGAGGATTGAGTGTCCTAGGGATGCTGTCCTCCCCCAAGGGGAGGGTTGCCATACCTGTTGCAATACTGCCACATAGTTGACCACGGGTGGCAGTGCAGTGAAGGCGCCATGTGGGACGGGAAGCCATCTGCTGGGGTCCGGAGTGGCAGCACATTTCTGCATGCACCTGTCTCCTCAGGCTCCCTTGCACGCCGCCATCCTCGGGGCTGGGGAAAACATGGGGAAGCAGCCCCCTCCATGCCCCAGGGCCACCTGACTCAATCGCCGGCCCAGGGCATAGGAGTGTGTGCCAGTGCTGGGTTGAGCCAGGGGAAAAGCAACTGCTGGGGAGAGAAACTATAAATTGTGTAAAAAAAAAAAAAAATATCTGAGAGCAACCCTAAGTCCAATTCTTTTTTCATATGAAGGATCCTTTTTTGTGAACTTTTTTTGTTCATAAAAAGAAGGATGCTATCATATGAAAAAAGAATTTGGACTTTGTTTTTTTCACCGTTCTTTTTTCGTATGGGTTTTTGTTTTGTACGAAAAAGGATTGCTTCATACGATAAAAGATTTTGATCTTAGTTTTCTCCCACGTCTGAACTTCAGGAAGCCATAACTCCCTCAATATTTGGACTTAAGGGACTATATATATATCTATATATATATATATAAAATAAAACAAAGGTTTCACAGTACTGCAAGAATAACACATTACCCCCAAAAAAAAAGGAAAACAGAAAACATTTTGGCCCACATAAAAAATAAAAGAAAAAGAAAAAAATTAAACTTTCCATAGGATAACAACTGAAACTTAAACAAGTCATAATTCCTTCAATATTTGGACTTAAAGAGCGGCAGACAGCATTAGGAAAACTTTGAAAAAAGTAAGATTTATATTCAATTCCATCCCATTTTCTTTATTACTTCATACATTTTCAGTAATTAATTTCCCGTTTTCTTTATTATTGAAACCAGTTGCATAAAAACAAGATCCCTATCCTCGAGACTATATCTGCTCTGGCTGGTTCTCTGCACATGACATCACAAGAAGAAATTACTCACCGCAGTATTCTTCTTTCTTCCAAGGGGTCCTTTAGCATCAGTAACTTTAGCAGTTAGCTGGCTAGGTGCAACTGCCCCGGAGGTATGCCTTTAAGAGAATTGTATTTAAATGAGCTTTGGGCAATAGCCAGTCAAAAACAGGGGAGGGAGGGAGCCGAGTGAGAGCAGCCTGAAGGCTTCAGAATTTTTTCGAAGGAAACAAGGACACATGTCGCAAAAATGAATCAACAGGATTAAAAAAACATGCAAATGTCCACAAAAGTGAATATGGAAAACAACATGGGTTAGAAACTCATCAGTAGTGGAACTTGTATTGGGGACAGAGGTCTTGACACCTGGATACTCTTGAGGTCTGGCATCTGCTTGAACTGTAGTGGCAGACCCTTCTCCACTGTCTCCAGCACCCACTTGTCTGACATAATGAGAGACCAGTTCTGAAGATAGTGGGAGAGTCTGCCTCCCACCAGAAGCAGGCAGGTGACCTGGACACTCACATCAGGACTTAGACTGCGAGGCAGATGGCTGGGTAGAGGTGGCCCTTCTTTGGCCCCCTTCTGCCCCACCTTTGAAAGACCCACTGTACTGACAGAAGTCAGATTGGGGGTAAGGATTATAAGGCCTGGGAAAAAAACTTCTGCCCCTACCGCCCTGGGACACGATCTCTGAGAGGTGGTAGGCTTAGGTTTAGATGAGTGACTGCCAGGAGGCCTTGTACTCATCAGCCTTTTTCATGTAGTCAGTGGCTCTGTAATCGAACATGTTTTGATCACAGGGAAAATCCATAGCCTTGGTCTGGGTGTCTGTGGTTAAACTGGTAGATCTTATCTGTGTCAATCTTCACCATTCATCACCTTTAGGGTATATGGCCAGAGGTCATGCCCCCGGGGGACCCTTTTTTTTTTTTGGATGGCCGGAGTCGATGCACCATCGGTGCCGCCCTCGAGGCCGACGCACTGCGTGGTGCTCGCGGGTTGGCCGTTAGGTGCTGTCGACTCTGCCCTCCCACCAGTTCTTCGTCTCCCGCCATCAAGGTCGCCTCATGGGACACTGGAAGAAAATTTGAGGCCTGCTTCGCAGTTTTCTCGACTCCGTCATTTACTTACTTCGGTGCCGAACTCCATCGGTTCCTCCTGCCGGTTCTGTTTTGCCATACTCAACGTTGCCCAGTAAGACCTTTCCAATTATTCTGTTTTCTGCAACGTTGAGTCTGTTTTTGGTGTTTTTTCTCCGTAGATCATGTCTCGGTCAGAGAGCAAGACAACTTCCAAGACGGGACGGCCCCCCCATGCGACAGCACCCATGCGGCTAAAAATATTCCATCACCGACCAGCACGACCGTTGCCTTACGTGTCTTGGCCTGCTTCACGAGATGGATTCATGCAACGCCTGTTTCTCCACGTATCATAGAGTAATCGAATAACGCGCGTGGAAAGTGGGGCAGAGCTCCGCCGACTTTCAGGTCGGGTTCGCTACTCGTCCTGGCAACCCACGCTCGGGCTTTCCTCCAGGTCCCCTCCCTGGTTCTTTGCGAACCGGGGAGGAGGGCCCTCAGCTTTTTCCCAGCCTAGCTGTGGCGAGGCTCCTCACGATACCAGGAGGCCCAGTCTATCCCCGAAATGGATGGGAGAGCACGTTATGGCAGTCGCCCTTTGGGGGTGAAGGCTCCCCGATGTCAGACCCGCAGCTTGGAAGGCCTGGGTGGGACTGTCCTCGATGCCGTCGGTCAGCGCCGTTTGAGCCTCGGTGCTGTTCCGTGGTGCCGTGGGCTCTGACGGTGCCGATGTTGCCGCCAGCCAGTCGATTGGTGCCATGGCTGCTGTCAGCACCATTGGCGGTGCTGATAGTGCTAAGCTGACACCGTCGGAGTTTCAGCGGTGCCATCTTCATCTATCTCGCCCTCGGCGATATTCATAGCGCTTCAAGGTTCAGCATGGCCGTGTCCTTAGAGTCATCATTGGCTCCGGCGAGGTCATGGCACCATGGGGATTCCAGATCTCAGTGCGTTCATGGCGCCCGAGACCGCTGTCTGCGCCGCTTCTGCCCTCGGCGCGTTTGTGGTGCTGTGGGTCCAGGCGATGGCGTTCGGTGCTGATGGGGCTCTGGGCCCAACATCAGCGCCGTCTGTATCCGGCCATTCGGCGGCACGTGGGGCAGACGGTCGTTAGTGTCAGGTTCTGACATGGGATTGCTGCCCTTGTTGGAGCCGCGCTTCCTTCTGCCACCGTTCGCGGTGCTGAGAAGGGCACTGGAACTGTTTCGGGTGCAGTCTCCTTTGCTTGTGCCCCGTTTGGTCGAGATGACGCAGAGCGCCCACCCACTGTCTGGCACAACACTTCGGTCTCCACTTCTTTGGAGGAGGAGGAGGAGTCGGACTCTGGGTCAGACAGGCAGTCTGGCGGCTTGGGGCTAGTTGCCCAGGTGGGCACTGTAGTAGTATCCTCGACAGGTAGTGTCCAGCCCCCCTCTGAGGACTGAATGGCGACTACCGTGGCTAGGGTCAGGGGTGCTGACCAGCAGGCAGTGGTGCAGGCCACTATTGCTCTACAGCCTGGCCTCAGAGGATTCGCTGACCCCTCAGTGGTGGTACCCCCCCTCGAGTGGTGTGCCTAGATCGCCCAACTTTGGGGCCAATCGGAGCACCCACAGGAGGGGAGGGCAGTGCTCCTTGGATAGCTCTTTTGGGGGCTGACCAGGGTTGCCAGCTGCCTAGGCTGGCTCTCTTGAGGAGGAGGGCACTCTCAGATTCCGAGGGGTCGAGGGATGTGAGTTCTGTTCGGCTGCCTTTTCCAGAACCCACCCAGGCTCTGGGAGGAGCCGTAGTGCGGGTCTCTGCTCTTCCCCCTTGGTTTCTTTGAGAGGGTCCTATTCTTTGCAGGTAGGGGACCGTCCTTCTGGATCTACACGGCCCCGGTCACCTCACAGGGAGGAATCTTCCGGGCGCAGCCAAGGCAGTTCTGATGTGGTGGTTCAGCTGTCGGCTGTGGAGTCTTCCAGAGCTGCTCCTCTTTCTGGAGCTCTTTGTCCGCTCCCTAGCCCAGGCGGAGGTCAGTCGACTTCTCTTCTCGGCTCTGTCCCCATCCCTCTGCCACATTCTCCTGCGCTCCCAAGTATTCTTGGTCCTTCCATGCCTCTCTCCTGGGAGCAGTTCAGAGCCGTGGCTGCTCAGTTCCCTGCTTACATCAGGGCCATGGACAGACAGGTTTTTCAACCTCCCCCTGAGCAGCCACGCTCCGAACAGCCAAGGTCCTCTGACTCCTCATCCCCCTCTTCTGAAGGAGAGGAAACATCTGTCCACATTTCTCCAGCTGCTGATCTCGCGGAGTATCAGCGATTCCTCGTGAGGATGTTGGAGGACCTGTGTATCACCCCTCCCACTCAGAGCAATCCAGAGCACTCAGCACATGCCTTTTTAGGCGATTTTGGCGAGGACACCCTTGTGGTGCCCCCCTGGCCTGCTCCCTTCTGGGAGGCATCGTTGCGTTCCTGGCAGAGACCTTTTTCTGGAGTTCCTTCCCCCAGGGATCTCTGCCAGCGGTATTGGGCCCCCCGGGAGTCTCCAGGTTCCATGCCCCATCCTCAGTCAGGATTGACGCAACTGGACACTCCCGATGGGCTTTACGCCCTTCACAGTGACTGGCCCCCAGATCAAGACTCCTCGGATTTTGACTTCTGGGGTAGGAGGACTTTCTACTTGGCACAGTTGCTGCTCTCTATCGCAGCACATCAGGCTCACTACGCAACCTATGACAGGTTTCAGTGGTCCAGGCTTGGTTATCTCCTAGCCTCAATGCCTGACACGGAGCAAACCAGACAAGCCATTGCGCATTCTGCATGTGGCCTGGAGCTAGCAAGGCATCAAGCGAGGGCATCGTACGATGCCAACGAGGTAGCTACCAGGGTTGTAGGGACAGTGATCTGCACTAGGCGGACGGCATGGCTGCGTCTTTCTCGGTTGTTACCCCTGGCCTGGCGTAGGGTGATTAACTCCGCTCACCAGAGAACCTGTTTCTTCTCCCGTAGAGTGAGACGGCATTTGTCGGGGCAACTTCCTTCCCCCTCCTGGGATCCCCGTCTCACTCTCCCCACTCTCGAGCCTCTCCAGGCCTGAAGGTTCTCCCTCTTAGTGTGTCACCCACTGAGCGCTAAGGGACTGTCCCCTAGGGTTAAAAAGAAAACCCCCTTCGGTGGGGCTCGGCATTCACACAAAGGTGATGAATGGTGAAGATTGACGCAGATAAGATATGAAAATTACGTACCTACCATAATTATGATCTTTCTGTGTATCGTCACCATTCATCGCAGTCCCGCCCTCCATCCCCCTGGGGCCTCAGTCTCTGGGTCCCCTTCCCTCTCTGTGCCCAGCCTCGCCCCCCTCCTTTCTTTGGTCAGGAGTGGGGTAAACAGGGGCACATAGGGGGATGTTGTTTCTAAGGGAGAGTGGTCAGCATGGGGGGCACTCCTTCTCCAGTGCTCTAGCTCCACCCCTGTGGGGTGGGAGTTGGCAGTTGCCCTCCATTCTCTCTTCCTCCTTGTTCCTGTCCATCTTTAATTTTCTTTGTCCGTTGGACATATCATTTATTAAAAAAAAAAAAAACGACATTTTCTTTCACCAAAAATCTTTTTCCCCTGAGAGGGGGAGAATTCTCTGAGTCCTGTCTTTCTTCCAGAATAGCCGTTTTCTGCTTTTGGAGTTATTGCCAGTGATTCCGTGCCTTGAATTCTGACAATGAGCCTTTTGGCTACTCCTTGCAGTGCCTATACAATCTGGAGATAAGTCAAGGTCCAGGGTTTGGTTGTCACCTTTCTCCTCCCCCTCTCACGCTTATCCTAAATCTTCCTCTTCCTTTTTCCTATTTCCAGAGATTGGGGCCCCTACCCAGTCCCCTTAGACTTCCTTCTTATTCTGTTCTCTGTCATTATTTCTTCTTTATGTTATATATCTTTTTCTTTATCTGTCCCTTGGACTTTCTTGTCCCACCCTCCCTTTTCCTCACCTCTCTGGCGACTTAGAACTCATGGGAGGTAGTCGACAGCACCTAACAGCCAGCCCACGAAGCCGCACCCAGTGTCTCAGCCTCGAAGGCGACACCGATGGTGCACGTCTCCGCCCATCCAAAAAAAAAAGCTCCCCCGGGGTCAAGATCTCCGGCCATATACCCCAAAGGCGATGAATGGTGAAGATACACAGAAAGATCATAATTACAGTAGATACGTAATTTTCATTTCTAAGCCAGGCAAAGCATCTCAGAGAGATGGCATGGGCCATCACCCTAGAGGCGGCATCATTGTTGTCGTCTGCTATATGGAATTGGTATTTGGTAGCTCCCAAGGCAGTTTTTGTCATATCCACCAGCTCCTGCACCATAGAATCTGACCCATTTCGGGCAATGGCATGGGCAGACTTCCATAGGGCTTTCTGATATTTGACTGTACACGCCATGTAGGAAGAAAGTCTGAGAAGCAGGAGGCCATGGCATACATTTTCTTTGCTATAAAGTCAATTTTCTTGGAGTCCTTGTGCGGAGGTAAAGAGGACAAGGAGACCCCAGCTTTCTCGCAAGCTGCCTGTTGCACTATACTCTCATGGCTCGGGTGTGCAGACAGGAACTCGGTACCAGTTCTAGACAATCTGTATTTTTTTTCAATCTGCTTGTCAACCCCTGACACTGAAGTAGGGATTTGAAGCACTTTCATGGTATTTCTTCTGAACGCATTATAGATAGGGACAACCAGGGTCTTCGGGGTTGAAAGACCTCTCATCTCCCTATAATCTTCATCTTCATCAACATCCTGGTTGGGCTGCTGCGTAGGGAGGTCCAAGGTGTCTAGCATATTTTGTAAAAATATAAACATAGAGGAGGGGTCCTCCTGGTCCCCTAGTGAGTCCCCAAATAGAGGGTCCAGGGACTCATGGGGCTCAAGGCCCTCAAAATCCATGTCAGGGGCATCATAAAAATGTTCTTCATCATCTACGTCACCCTCACAGTCTACAAAGGAGAGAGCTGTGGAAGAGTGCTTGTCAGCCCCAGTAAATATAGTACCCATCTTTTGTAGGGTCTGAAACAGTTGCCATGCTTTAGCCATGTTTTGCACAGATGGAAGATCCTGCGCAGACTTTGGTTGTTGTGTTTTGTTTTTTCTTTATGCTTTAAACTGCCTGTTGTCTCACTATTGGCTTTCCCAGGAGCCAGGAGCATTTTTTTCTTGACAGCGTTTTCTTTTTAGCCACTTCATCAGCGGCCTGATCAGGCTTCCTTTTTTCATCACTTTTATTATTTTTTTTTTTGTATTATCTGTTTTATCTCCCCTGCACCTCCAACTGCCACTGCTTCAGGTCAGTTGCCAAGGACACTGTCCCTTGCGGCTCCGACGCTGATCCCCAACCTCACATCGCAGCCACCTCAGGGTAGCCCGACATAACCCTTCATCGAGTGGGTCCTCCTTATCCGAGGAGGAAGTGCCTGCCAGCCAATGGCATTGGCCCTGTCTGCTGCTGAGGTCGGTTCGGCTTCTCGGAGTTCCGAGGAAGCACTGGTCCGGGCGGACGTCATCTGGTAGATTGGAGGTGACATTTTCTAGTTTTTCTCCTCCAATTCCCCTGTGTGTCACATCTGCATTACCCCTAGTCTCCACCGGGGGCCACTACAGAGCGATGCCTCTCTCTAACCCACCCCAGGAGAGGAGAGCAGTCCACCGGACGCTCGATCCTTCTCCTTCCCCTACCGGCGCCCGAGTCCGTTCCTTAACCCGGGTCGCCGGTGTGGTTTGAGGTAAGGCACCAGCGCCTCAACCTTCTGCGCCACCGGGCTGGCCTTTTATTATTTTTTAATTTGTGAGGAACTTCGTCTTTTGAAGCTTTATTTTTTGGGTGGGATCTGGAGGGTTCCTCAGCACCTCTGCTTACATATTTATTGTTACTGCTTTTAGATGGCCCCTCATCGGAAGCCTTTGATTTATCCTCAGCCATAATAAATCAAGGTTTCTTTGCTATGTGCCAATTTAAACAAAGCAAACCAAGTTCTGGATCTCATGAACTGAGTGCAGGTTTCTGTGAAATGCCACCTGCCAGTCCTGCCCCAGTTAAATAACTCTGTCCAATTTAAAAGTGCCTTTGTTTTGTAATGCTGGGCTCTATACCAATGCCGATCTTAATAGAAAGCCCAGTAATACTGGTCAACTGCGTACAGGTTTCTGTTGAAATGCCACCAGCCAGTCCTGTGATGTTCCAGTTTTGCATTGCATATGGGTTTCTCTGTAATTGCCAATCCGCAGAGACCCCCCCAGGCAACTGTCAAAGATTGAACTCCCAGTTGGTACCTCATGATAGAAACATAGAATTTGACGGCAGATAAGGACCGCTTGGCCCACCTAGTCTGCCAATTTTCCTACCTAACAGGTAAGCTGCAGATCCTAGTTAACCAACAGCTTACTTCCTCCTACCCCGCCACTAGGACTGCCTTATGCCTGTCACATGCATTCTTGAATTCCCCCACTGTTCTTGACTCCACGACCTCCTCAGGGAGGCTGTTCCATGCATCCACAACCCTCTCTGTGAAAAAATACTTCCTCACATTACCTCTGAGCCGTCACCCCTCTATCTTCAAATTGTGCCCCCTTGTTCTTGCACATCTCTTTTTCTGGAAGATGCTACCCTCTTGGACTTTGTTGATTCCCTTGAGGTACTTGAAAGTTTCTATCATGTCCCCTCTCTCCCTTCTTTCCTCAGGGTATACATATTAAGCTCCTTTAGTCTTTCTTTGTATGTCTTCTGGTGCAGACCCTGCACCATTTTGTTCTCAGTCCTCTGGACAGCCTCCACTCTGTCTATGTCTTTGCGGAGATGGGGTCTCCAGAACTGCACACAGTACTCCAGATAGGGGTCTCACCAACTGTCTGTACAGAGGGATAACAACTTCCTGTTTTCTACTATTGATGCCTCTTCCTGTGCATCCCAGAATCCCCCAGCCTTCCTTACTGCCTTCTCACATTGCTTGCCCACCTTTAGGTCATCTGATATAATTACCCCCAGGTCCCTTTCTATTTTTACTGTTGTCAGTATCTCACCCCCATTGTGTACGCCCCCTCTGGTTTTGTTTCCATGTGCATTACCTTGCACTCTTGCATTGAATCTGAGCTGCCATACATTTGACCATTCCTCCAACCTTGCCAAGTCCCTTCTCATCCTTTCCACTCCGTCTTGTGTATCAACCCTGTTGCAGATCTTTGTGTCATCTGCAAAGAGACATGCTTTTCCTTCCAGTTCCTCTGCAATGTCACTTATAAAGACATTAAAAAGGACCGATCCCAGTACTGAACCCTGTGGTACCCCACTAGTAACCCTCCTTTCTTCACTGTGTACTCCATTTACTACTACCCTTTGCGTCCTGTTGTCTAGCCAATTTTTTTATCTGCAAGGTCTAGGTAAAAAAAAAAAAAAAAACAAGGCAACTGACACTAAATCGATGGTTCCTTCAAGAATTAAGTTTAAAACAGGAGGAACCGCCGAAATTAAGCACCCGCAGTAAAAATAGCACAAGAACTGAACAGTCGCAGTAAAAGTAAAGTCAGAATAGCACAATTGCTCTAAAAATATAAAATTAGAGTGGCGCTAACCAAAACTTAAAACTTTCATTCAGCACATAATAAAAATGATTTTATGAGGAAAACTTTACCCAGGTAAGACCTAGGAGGCTGTCAACAAGGAAAGTTGAGAGGCACTGAGAGGCAATGTTTCTCAGTCCAGCGGAGAAAAAATTCGGAAGCCTTCAGGCTGCTCTCACTCAGCTCACTCCCTCTCCTGTGTTTTTTTTTTTTTTTTTAATATATTTATTTTTTCTCCCTTGGCTGCCTGACCTGCTCCCCTTACCTTGCCCTCGCAACCAGATCGGGGACATCCAGCCGCCGACCACCTCTACTGCAGGCACCCTGACTCCTGCGGCTTGTCCCCCACAGTGGGGCTGCAAGGAGCCCCCAACTCCCCATGGCACATGGATCCAGGTGGGTGCCGCGGCGAAACTGTGGACGGCCATCAAGCCACTCCCTTCAGGCACCATTTTTTCCCTGGTTTTCGGTATCCCCATTAGTGCATGCTCAGGTAGTGCCTCCAGTCTCCACTGGG
The DNA here is from genome assembly GCA_016271365.2 of Neoceratodus forsteri. Classification (NCBI taxonomy): domain Eukaryota; kingdom Metazoa; phylum Chordata; order Ceratodontiformes; family Ceratodontidae; genus Neoceratodus; species Neoceratodus forsteri. The sequence continues at coordinate 251,821,876 of JADMNL010000024.1, read as the reverse complement.
GGCCACTGCCGAGCAATGCATCCCCTGATCCCACCCCCGGAGAGGAGAGCAGTCCTCTGGATGCTCAGTCCTCTCCTCCCTCTGCCAACCCACGGGGTCCACGAGTCCGTTCCCGAACCCTGGGTCGCCGGCGCTAGTGCCTCAACCCCTCTACGCCACCGGGTCGGCTTCCCTCTCCTGTTTTTGATTGGCTATTACCCATAAAATTCTCTTAAAGGCATACCTCCGGGGCAGTTGCACCTAGCCAGCTAACTGCTGAAGTTACTGATGCTAAAGGACTCCTGGGGTAGGAATCTTACTATTATCTCCACAGCAACATATTACCTGGTTTAGCAAGGGTGGAAGTAGGCACTAGGCCCATCGAGACCTCTTTCCCCATACTTGTGGGGTAAATTAGATATTCTGATGTCATAAACGGAGTCGTGATGTCGGGTGTAGGCAGGCAGCCAGAGCTAAAAGGGCAGAGATACTGTTTTCAAGCAACTGCCCTTAGTAATAAGGAAATAAGGGCAAGAATTACAGACTAAAATATGAAATGTAAGCTACAGTTATGCCTGAACGTTACATTTTTCAAAGTTGTCTCAACTGTGTTAGGAGCTCTTTAAGGGACAAACTGTATATCAATTGGAACTTCAACAAGTGATAACTCCCTCAGTATTTGGACTAAAGGGACAGTGTTTATGTGGAAAGAGAGGTCTTAATTAGTACTACAAGAATAGCACATCCCCAAAAAAAAATTACTCACCTTAGTAATTGCTTTTCTTCTCATGGAGTCTTGCTATATTATGACATATAGCAGTTAGCCACAACACTTGAACTGCCCGGAGGAAGGAGTTAACTCCAGGCTGACTGGAGTTCAAAGCTGGCGCCTTGCTGAAAGCTCTATCTGGCTAGTTTCAAATTGAAACTGTCAGATCTTCTGAGACCAACACTAAGCAAAAGTCTGTGTGGAAAAAACTCTACACTAGCCAAATGGCTACCTACTAGTAGAAATAACAATAACAGAAACAACAACAACAACAATATCACCCTGACAAGCACTATTAGCCCCCCCTCCCCAAAAGACTCAAGTCCAGGAGGGGGGCCAAACCTACAAGTAAAACAGAAATACCTAGTTTTCCTAATCCTAAAGAAAAGGGAAAAAAGGAAAAAAGAGCTATAATGGCATGACACAGTGCTTGCACCAATTTGCCAACCCCTTACCCAAGTAGAAGTTCTGAGAGGGGCAGGTTGGGGGGGTGGTCATAATATAGCAAGACTCCATGAGAAGAAAAGCAATTACTAAGGTGAGTAATTTTTTCTTCAAACACCATGAAGTCTTGCTATATTATATTTTATATAACAGATACACAGCAGTACCTCCATGGAGGAGGGCCAGAACCTACTTAGGAAATAGGCTCTGAAGCACGGCTGTGCCAAACCGAGCATCTCTCCTGGACTGGACATCCAGGGAGTAATGCTTGGTAAAGGTGTGAACTGTTTTCCAGGTAGCAGCTTGACAGATTTCCAGAATGGGAATATCTCTAGCAGCCGCTAGAGATGCAGCTGTACCCTGGTGGAATGGGCCCTCAGTCCTGAGGGGGGTTCTCTACCTAGTTTTTGGTAGCAAAATTGGATACAAGAGACAATCCACCTGGCAATTGTCCTCTTAGTGGCAGGTTTCCCTTTGCCAACCTCGCCATAGGTAAGGAAGAGTTGGAGGGATTCGAACCTGTGACCCTTGGTGCGTTCCAAATAGTAGCTTAAAGCTCTTTTAATGTCCAAACTGTGCAATCTCCTCTCACCCAAGGAAGAATGCTCAGTGAAAAATACTGAAAGGGAGATGGATTGGTTAAGGTGGAAATCTGAAACCACTTTAGGTAAAAACTTTCTGTTAGTCCTGAGGACTACCTTATCTCTGTGAAAAGAAATAAAATCCTTTTCCACTGACAGGGCTTGTAACTCACTTATCGTCTGGCAGAAGTGATGGCCACTAGGAAAACAGTTTTCCAGGTTAGGAACTTAAGGTCTGCTGAAGACAGAGGTTCAAAGGGGTTGCATTAACTGAGCAATGCAAACATTAAGGTCCCAGGCAGGGCTGGTCCCGAAAAGGAGGGTTAGTGTGAAGTAACCCCTTAAAAAACTTGGAAAACACAGGGTGAGAAGAAAGGGAGGCAGGCTTTCCTGCTGATACAAAAGCAGAGACAGCTGCCAGATGAGCCTTTAAGGTAGCTGGCCTGAGGCCTAAGGAATTAAGATGGACCAAGTAGTCCAGCAAAATGGGCAAATCAGCAGATTCTGGGACAATTTGCTTCCCAGAACACCAGATGGAGAACCTCTTCCATTTGGAATTATAAGTGGCCCTAGTGGAAGGCTTCCTAGAGGCCTTTAAAATATCAAGGACACCTTGAGAAAGGTGTAATTCAGCAAATTCTAACCCCTCAAGAGCCAAGCCTTGAGGTGGAGGGATTTGAGGTCCGGATACTAAACTCTCCCCTGGGCACAAGTCAGCAGGTTGTGGACCCTGGGAAGGCCCAGGGGAGGGTGGACTGACAGGGACAGAAGCAGTGGGTACCAGGGTTGCCTGGCCCAGTCTGGTGCAATCAGAATCACTTTGCAGGGCTGGGATCTGATTTTTACTAACACCCTGAAGAGAAGGGGGAAGGGGGGAAAGGCATACAGGAACTTCCCTTCCCAATCCAACAAAAAGGCGTCCAGGGGGACTGAGCCCATTACTGGAGGCCTGCAACAGAACAGAGGAAGTTGGTGGTTGTCTGGGGCTGCGAAAAGATCTATCTGAGGAGTGCCCCATCTGGCAAAAACTGACCCCAGCACTAGAGGATTCAAAGACCATTCGTGATGACCCTGAGAAATCCTGCTGAGGGCATCCGCTAGGACATTGTCCTTCCCTGGAAGGTGAACTGCTACTAGGGAGGTGTTCAGGGAGTAAGCCAGAGACCACAACTTCATTGCTTCGGTGCACAAGGCTGATGACCAAGTGCCCCCCTGCTTGTTGATGTACCACATTGTTGTGGTATTGTCTGTCCTGACCTGAACTACTTTGTTCTGGACAGATGCTGAGAAAACCTGAAGAGCTAAAAAGACAGCTCTGAGTTCCAACAGGTTGATGTGGAGAGAGATTCCTGGGGACCACACTCCCTGAGTGGAAAGGTCGCCCAGTCGCTCCCCACCCAGCAAGGAGGCATCCGTGGTGAGGGTGGGGGAATGAAAATGGAATGAAGGGGACCCCTAGTCTTAGATTGCTCTGATCCTGCCACCACTGAAGAGCTAGAATCAGAGTTTGGGTCACTGGGACCAATTTGGTAAGGGGTCCCTCCTTTGGGACCAATAGGCCTTCAAATGAAACTGAATGTCTCTCATCTGGAATCTTGCTCCTTGCACTACAGCTGTGGAGGCAGCCATGTGCCCTAGAAGTTGCAGAAAGTGCCTTGCTGGTGAGAGACCACTGAGTGAAAGAGGATGCCAGGGCAATCAGCTTCTCTACCCTTTCGAGGGAGAAATGCCTGGCCAACTTTGTGTCCAATTCCCCACCTATGAAAGTTAGTACCTGAACTGGTTCTAGAACTGACTTTGGTAAATTCAGCAGGAATCCCAGGGAAGTGAGAAGCTGCTGGGTGACTTGCAAGTGGGATTTTACCTGATCTGGGGACTGACCCACAATGAGCCAGTCATCCAGGTAGGGAAACACAGCAACCCTTGCCTTCTTAAGTGAGCCACTACCACAGCTAGACATTTGTGAATACCCTTGGAGCAGAGGTAAGACCGAAGGGCATTGCTCTGAACTGGTAGTGACCTGAGGGCAGTTCGAACCTGAGGTATTTTGGTGAGAAGGCCTGATCAGGACATGAAATAGGCATCCTTGAGGTCCAGGGAGGCTAGCCAGTCCCTGGCCTGAGGAGGAGCAAAATCATTGCCAGAGTTAACATTTTGAACTTTGGTTTCAAAAGATGCTTGTTCAGGTACCTTAAGTCTAGAATGGGCACGCCATTCTCCTGTCTTTGGGGTAAGGAAGTATCTGAGTACAGCCCCTTGCCCTGGTGACAAGGAGGAACCCTTACCACTGCTTTGCAGTCTAGGAGGAAGAGACCTCTGCTTCCAAAGCAAGGGCCTCTAAAGGCTTGCAGGTGGAAAATGTCTGGTTCTCATCTTTGGAAACTGTTTGAGCTGAGAACCAGACCCTGGCTTACTACCTCCAGAACCCATTTGTCGAGTTAGGGACACCCAGTTCTGGCTGAAATAAGCCAACCTGCCTCCAACTGGTACAGGAGAATCGGCCCTGGGCATCCATCAGGTGCCTGCTTGGCAGTAGCCTTAGGCTGAGGGTGGGGACGGTTTACCTGCCCGTCTACCTCTGCCTCTGAAAAAACCCTCTGTGCAAAAGCAGAGGAGACTTGGGATTGATAAAAGGCCTGTGGAAAGGCCTGCCCTACCTCTGGGGGTGTGCCTCTGTGGAGTGGCATGCAGCTCGCCTTGGCCTGAGGCACTTTGGTAGGTAGTTCTGTATTCATCCATCTTTTCATATAATTTTCCGTTTGCTCTCCAAACAGAGAATTTCCCACCACAGGAAAATCCATAGCCTTTGACTGAGTATCCTGTGACAGATTAGTGCACCTGAGCCATGCCAACCTCAGAGAAAGCTACAGAAGTGGCCATGACCCTAGAGGAAACATCATTAACATCTACAGCAGTATGAAATTGAACTTTAGAGGCTTCCAGTGCCATCAGCAGCCACCTGTTCCAATTCACTAGCCAGCTGGCCATGGGCCTCTTGGCTAACTACAACACTGTATCCCATCTAGATTTCTGATATCTAGCCACATAAGCCATATAATTTGCCTGCCTGAGTCCCAAAAGCTGCCATATACTGTTTTTTCCCATGGCATCAATCTTCCTGGAATCCTTATCAGGAGGATGTGAGGCCAGGGGATTACTGTCACAGGCTGCAGCTTGTACCACACCTACATGACTACACTGCTCAGTGAGGAAGTCTGTATCAGGGCCTGATAAAGTATACCTTCTGTCCATTTTTATCTACAGGAGGGACAGAATGAGGATTTTAAAATTTTGTTGTTTGCTTCCTAAATGACTTATGCAAAGGAATAGACAACCTCCTAGACTCTGGGATATCCATCATCTCAACATAATCAGGCTCCTCTTGCTCATCCACAGCCTCTTCCAAGGAAGCTGGAGGTTTCTGCAACCTTTTTGTAAAACATAAAATGAGAAGGGGACTCAGACAGCATAGGGAGATTCTAATGGTCTGTCTGGAGAAATGTCGGTTCAGTAGACGCGTCCAGACCCTCAGCCACATACATAATGATCAAAATCTTCCTCCCCTCCTGTGGTTCATAAATTCCTCAACATCATACTCTTGAACCACTGGAACCGAGCGAACCAACTTTTGCCAGCTGTTGGTGGTTCGGCGTCCCTGAGACAGTGACTGGACAATCTGTATGGCTTTAGCTATCTCTGCAGCAGTTGGAGGCAATCTTGCATCCAGACCTGCTGATTTCTTAGATTTTTTACTGGGACCGGTTCCTCAGAACCAGCCTTCCTTTGCCGAGGAAGTCTCGCCCTGGTCAGAGGGCACTCCCTCTGGTCCAGTGGGTGCTGGACGGGCTGGCCATCGGGTCAGCGGACTTTTGGCCTCTGGTTCCCTGAGCGGCCCAATCTTTTTCCAGGGTGGCTACAGGAAATTCTTACACACCTGGCAGTCTGACAGGAGGTGGTCAGCCCCCAGACAATAAACACATGGTGTGTGGGTCAGCCTTGGCAAAGGCTTCCCCACAAACATCACAGTGTTGAAACCCAGGGGCCCGTTTTTTCTTTGGGTTTCTCAGACATAATGCCAGCCTATCCAAAACTTGCACTTTTATGGCAGTGCCAGGCAAGACACCTTTATCGGTTCCTAACCGTGTCGCTGAGTATGAAAAACCCAATTTAAAAGTTAGGTTTTTAGAACCGATAAGAACCGGAACCGCACTCTAAAAGCCCAAATTATTGTTTAAAATTAGTGTTTTGCAAACCGATCGGTTCAAAACCGAACCGATAATGAATTTCCACACAGACTTTAAAAATCCTGTACTTACGGTTTACCAGATAGAGCTTTGAACGAAATGCAGTAAAATAATTACTTTGGCCGGTTAAAATGAACCGAGAAATGAACCGAGCAGAAGGAGAGATCTCCGGAGCGACTGTTCAGTGAAGCGGAGTAAAGAATCTGACAGTTTCAATTTGAAACTAGCCAGATAGAGCTTTCAGCAAGGCGCTCGCGCTTGGAACTCCAGTCAGCCTGGAGTTAACTCCTTCCTCTCCGGGGCAGTTCAAGTGCTGTGGCTAACTGCTATATGTCATAATATAGCAAGACTTCATGGTGTTTGAAAAAAACAATTACAGGCTATGTAAAAAAAATAAAAATTCCCATAGGATAACATTGAACCAAGAAGTCATAACTCCCTCAATATTTGGACATGAGATAGTCTGTATATCAAAACAAAGATGTTAATGAGTAGTACTGTAATAACACATGCCCCAGGAAAAAAAACAAACACATTCAGGAGCAATAACAAAACAAAAACAATTTAAAAATTCCCATAGAATAAGACTGGAACTTCAATAAGCCATTACTCCCTTAGTATTTGGACTTAAGGGACAATATATCAACACAATGGTCTTAATGGGTACTACAAGAATAACAGATACCCCCCCAAACATTTAGGGGCAATATTCAAACATAAAAAAGGAAAATTGCCATAGGATAACATTAGAACTTCAACAAGCGATAACTCCCTCTGTATTTGGACTTCAAGGGACAATGTACATGTGGAAAATGAAAATTACGTACCTACCGTAATTCTTGATCGTCCTGTGTATCTTCACCATTCATCACTGGTGGGTGGTTGGTGGGAGACCAGCACCCTGCGAGAGCTTTTGTTTTTTTTTAGGAGCTGATGCTGCTCACGAGGCTGACTCATTGCGTGGCGCTAGCAGGTTAGCCAGTAATGGCCTTTGGATCCTCCTCCACCTCAGTTCTGCACGCCAGAGAGACAAGAGAAAACAGGAGATAGAGAAAAATAAGGGCAGGGCAAGGGAGCCTGAGAGACAGCAAAAAGGAAAGGATGTAAACTGAAAAAGAAATAGGCCGACCAGAGGACAGAGGAGGAGGAGTACCTGAAGCTTATGGGCCGAAAAGGCCCCAGTCCCTGGACGGCCAGAAGGGAAGGAAAGAGAAAGAGAGAGAAAGAATTAAGGGGATAGGAAGGGGGGTGGCAAAGACCCATCCAGGATATAGAACTGGCAAGGCCAGAGCTTCCAGAAGGTAAGGATCCGGCAGAGAAGATTCCAAGGGAACTCGGGAGAATCCTGCTAAGATGGGTAAGGCCTCCCCCTCTTGAACCCTTAACCCCTAGGGGGATTTCCCACCCCCGTTACCATTTATCAGGAGAACCCACAGGGTTCTGAGTGGGGGGTAGGAAAGGGGATCCCACTATTAAAGTGTCCCTCCCCAAGGGGAAGGAGACAGCAAGAATTAAAATAACAAGAGTGAGGAGGAGGAGTTTGTCAGCCCCAGACCCCCCATTCAGGGGACCCAAGGTCGGCGCACCCCAGGGGATTAGTCGACCCCCGAGATCAGGCCCAGGATTGGGGGGGAGGACCCACCAGAAGTCCCCATGTTGGCCCAGACAGAGGCCCTACTCACCCTCTTCTGAGACCCTCTCAGAAGCCTCCTAGAAGGCCACCAGGAGAGGAAGGGAAAACCCCTGCAGAGACCCCCTGGAGGAGGGCAAGCAGGAAGGGGGCACAGATCAGGAACTGAGGCCTTGTGAGGGGAAGGTGGGTGGGATTCAGTGGTGAATGGTGAAGATACACAGGAAGAGCAAGAATTACGGTAGTGACGTAATTTTCATATCTTTCCTGTGTCAGTCTTCACCATTCATCACTGAGTAGTGATGCAGAGCCCCACCGAAGGGGGCCCAGTAAATTCCTGAGAGAATAGCATCTCTCAGTCCCCCCTCCATGGGCAAACTGTTGGGGGAGACCCTCCACTAGCCAGTTAGGCCTGGGACTGATCAGGCGAGGCGGAGACCCCCTCCCCCTGGGGGAAGGAAGGTGCCCCTGCAATTCCCGTCTCACCCTGCGGGAAAAGAGATGGGTCCCCCAGAAGGAGGAGGCCAATAACCTATGCCGGGCAAAGGTGACAACCTTGAAAGGTGAAACCATGCCATCCGCCTAATGCAGATCACTGTCCATGCAAGTCATGAAGCAACTTCATTGGCATCGTAAGATATCCTTGACTGGTGCCTTACCAGCTCCAGACCTGTAGCAGAGAGGGATATGACTTGCCGGGTAGCCTCCGAATCGGGCAGCGATGCTAGTGCCTGGCCCAGCATCGCCCACAGATGCTGTTATAGGCAGCGTGGTGTGCCTGATGCAAAACAATGGATAGTACCGTAAGTACAGAGGAGAAAACTCTCCACCCTAGACGATCGAACTCCGCAGAGTCAGGATCCGGGGGTCGCAGACCGGACGTCTGTGTCCAGAAGGGATATCCAGATGCGACAGTCCCAAAGTGGGATGAGGCAGAGAGACTGGTGACCCCTGGGGTGCACAATACTACCTCCGGCAGTCTATGGGGGCTGAAATTGTGCAATATAGAAGCTGCCAGGTGCTGTACAACGCCTCCTGGAAGGGAATTGGCCAGGAAGAGACCACCAAATGATATACCTCGAACTCGCCTAAGAAGGCTTGTGTCGAACACTCGATATTTTGATGGGCAAAATAGGTGATATGCAAGTCCCTGACCAGCCTCGCTAGGAAGCGCTGATACTGGGTTTGAGCAGCGTCTGAAGATGCCTGGATGGAGGACACCTTTTCCTCAGTGGAGGAAGATGAGGAGGCCGAGGAACTTGCGGAGTCGGACTCTAGCTGCTGAGGGGGAACCGGTTGAAAGACCTGTTTGTCCATAGCGCTAACATACTGGGGGAATCCGTAGCCCAAGATCTGAACTGTTCCCAGGTCAAAGGTCCTGAAGGGCCAACATGGCCTGGGAGAGGGGGAGCTGGATGCAAAGACACAGGCGAACCTGTCACCATATGTGACGTGCCTCTGCCAGGGCTGGAAAACCCAACAGGCGATCCTGGCATAATGGAGAATCTGCAGGTCTGCAGAGTCACCATCCTGTTAAGAAAAGTAAAGCAGTCTGGACTGAGCCCTGTAGGGGAAGCTTCCCTATGAGGGGACCGTGGCTGCATGGATCCAGAAGGGTGGTCCCCAGCCCCACCCAGTGAGGACATTACCTCAAACGGGATGAAGGAGAGAACCTGGGTTCAGCACTGCGACTCCTCCCCAGGCCACGGAGGGGTGCCGCTGTCCCTCACCCCATCGACTCCTAGGAAGCCTTCTTCCTCGCAGCTTTTGCCAAAGAACCCCCCAATTACAGCGACTCCTCAGGGAGAGTCACAGAGGAGGGAGGTTCAGTCTTGACCTTGATAGAAGGGATGGCACCAAGGACGGCGGCCAACCCCTACCCCAAAGCCCGGGCCACAGCCCCCGCAGCAGTGGGACCACCAGCCTGCACCTGGCCCATCGAGCCGCCATTGGCCCGAGAGTCGGCACGGGCTGCAGTCACCGGAGCCACAAGAGGGGCACCTGGGGTGGCGCAACAGTACTAGGCCGTGTAGATCCTTCCAACTCCTAGGAGTCAGGCTGCCAGTCCAGATCGGCCTCTGAATCATCCAGCTCTGAGGAGGAGACGATCTAAAAGAGCTCCAGACTGGCGGCCCCATGGGCTCTCTTGCCTGTGGTGCTGCAAGTGGCACCGTGGGCCAGCGTCACACTCCTCACGGTGTCCCCCCAATCACCAGAGCAGCGAATGGCTCCAGGATCCGAGGCGGCACAGAGGAATGCCCTGCACTGGGACCCACAGCTGTGGGCCCTGACAGTGGGGGATCCTGCACCTCCGAAGACATGACTGCCAGAGCGGTGCTCCTGGTCTGGCCCTGAGTGGAGCCAGTCTGGACCTCCAGCACTGCGGTAGAGACCTCCTCTGTGGCAAGACAAGAAGAAGAGGAGGCCCCCTCTTCACCGGACCATGTAGGCTTGGGAAGGGACCCAGAGGAAGGGCTGAGAGTCCTGCACTTGGACCGACGATGCCCCCTGAAAGTCAGCAGAGCCCTGCCGACTTTTTAATATGTGGTGCTCCAGAACACAGCGGTCGATAGAGAAGCAGGCGTCGCAGATGTCCATGTTGTGCTGAGGTCCAAGGCAGGTGAAGCAGTCATCATTCCGGTTGGTAACGGAGATCTGTCGGCCACAGGGACACCAACACATAGGGGGCCAACCCATTTTCTTAGAACATTTCTTGTCCCGAGGACCAGGCATGATGCAACGGTAACTAAACAGAAAAAAACAGTACTAGACTTGATGACGCTTAATAAAAAGGAAAGATCTCAGATAAACAGTGCCATGTGGGCTGCAGAACCGAGGCGGAGTTGATCAGTGACGGTTGTGACGCTTGGCCAGCTGGTTCTGATTATTGTATGATATGAAAAAATTACTCCCTTTAGTAATGTTGTTTCTTCTAATGGAGTCTTGCTGTATTCTGACTATTTGTAGTTAGCCCCAGCACTTGAACTGCTCTGGAGAGTAAATAGTTAACTCTGTCAAGGCATAGAACGTTGAACTCGAGGTTGATTTTCAAACCTCTGTCCCTGGTACTCCTCAGTGTAACCGTCAGATTCTTACTATGCTAACTAACTAACAATTTAGAAATTGTTTTTTAAAATTTTTCCCAAAGGGCAATTAACATATTTTTAGGGTCAAAAAGACTCAAGTCAAGAACCCCCAAAAGAATCCAAGTAGGCAGTGAAACAAAAACAATATCTTCTTAAATAATAACCATAAAGACCATAAGCTATAGAAGAGGTAACCAAGGTACACCTCTGTGGTGCAGCACCGCGTCTGCCAGACCACATCCCAAAACAACTAGGTTCCAGGAGGGGAGGCAGGGAGGGAGGTCAGAATACAGCAAGACTCCATTAGAAGAAACAACATTACTATGGTGAGTAATTTTTTCTTCAAACATGAAGTCTTGCTGTATTCTGACTATATGCAGACTACCAAGCAGTACCCCCTTGGAGGAGGGAGTTACAGAACCTATTTTGGGAACAGGCTCTGCAGCACTGTTGTGCCAAACCTAACATCACTTCTTGACTGGATGTCCAGAGAGTGATGCTTGGTAAATGTGTGAACAGTTTTCCAGGTGGCTACTTTACAGATTTCCGCTAAGGGTATGTCTCTAGCTGCTGCGACTGAAGCAACTGTACCTCTGGTGGAGTGAGCCCTCAGGCCTGAGGGTGGCCCTTTCCCCAACTTTGAATAGCAGAACTGGATACAGGAGACAATCCACCTGGCAATAGTTCTCTTAGTAGCAGGTTTACCTTTTCCCACTTCTACATAAGTGAGAAAAAGCCGTGAACAGTCATTTCTATGGGCCTTAGTGTGTTCTGTATAATAACTAAGGGCCCTCTTTACATCAAGACTGTGTAGTCTTCTCTCCCCCGACGAAAAACGGTCAGTGAAGAATCCAGGCAATGACATAGACCGATTCAAATGAAAGTCTGATACCACCTTGGGAAGGAACTTTCTATTGGTTCAAAGGACCACCTTATCCCTGTCAAATGAAATGAAATGAAGTCAGATTCTACTGATAAACCCTGTAATTCAGTGATTCTCCTGGCAGAGGTAATGGCTACCAGGAACACAGTTTTCCAAGTCAAGTATTTTAACTCAGCTGAAGATAATGGTTCAAAGGGGGCTGCATAAGCTGTGCAATACAGATATTCAGATTCCAAACAGGAGCAGGCTCCCTAAAAGGAGGATTGATATGAACCAGACCTTTGAAAAATTTCTTAAAACTGGATGAGAGGCTAGGGAAGAGCCCTTCCCAGCTGAAAGGAAGGCAGAGATGGCTGCCAAATGTACCTTGAGAGTGGTAGGCCTGAGGCCTAAACTGTTATGATGCACCAAATAGTCCAAAGCAGTGGCAATGTCAGCTAAATCTGGCTGAATATACCTCTGAGAACACCAGAAGCCAAATCTCTTCCATTTGGAATTGTAAGTTTTTCTAGTAGAAGGTTTTCTACTAACCTTAAGAATGTCCAAGACTGGTTGGGAAAGGTACAGGCTTGCATATTCTATCTCCACAAGAGCCAAGCTTTGCGTCTTGAGAGTCTGAAGGTTGGAATACAGTATCCTCCCCTGCGAAGAGGTGAGGAGATTGTACTGTCTGGGAACACAAAGTGGTATTGTCACTGACATTGACAGTAGTAGGGGATACCGTGGCTATCCGGCCCAGTCTGGAGCCACTAGAATCACTGTGCAAGGCTGGGATCTGATCTTGACCAGAACTTTGAATATCCGATGAAAAGGAGGAAAAGCATACAGAAACTTGTTTGTCCAATTCAATAGGAGAGCATCTTGAGGAACAGACCCCAGAAGAGGGGGTCTGCAGCAGAATAGAGGAAGTTGGTGGTTGTCAGGGGCTGCAAAGAGGTCTATCTCTGGAGTGCCCCACCTTTTGAAAATGACCTGAAGAACCAGAGGATTCAGGGCCCATTCGTGGTGACCTTGAGAAATCCTGCTGAGAGTATCTGCCAATACGTTGTCCTTCCCTGGGAGATGCACGGCTATCAGGTAAGCCTGAAGGGAATAAGCTAGTGACCATATTTTCATGGCTTCTGTGCACAAGGCCGAGGACCGAGTGCCCCCCTGCTTGTTGATGTACCACATGGTTATGGTGTTGTCTGTCCTGATCTGCACCACTTTCCCCTGAATTGTGTTCGAGAATGTCTGACGTGCTAGAAAGACAGCCTTGAGTTGGAGAAGATTTATGTGCAGAAGAGACTCCTGATGAGACCATGTTCCTTGAGCAGTGAGCTTGTCCAGTTGGGCTCCCCATCCCAGTAGGGAGTCATCCATGATGAGAATCACTGTAGGAGCCTGACTGAGGAAAGGGACACCTTGCCTTAGATTGTCCTCCTCCAGCGACCACTGGAGAGCCTGAACCAGAGTTTGAGACACTGGAACTAACTTGGAGAGAGGGTCTTTTTTCTGAGACCAGAAAGACCTTAGATGAAACTGAATATCTCTCATTTGAAATCTTGCCCATTGCACTACTGCAGTGGATGCTGTCATGTGGCCTAGAACTGTAAGAAGTGCCTGGCTGGTTGAGACACTAGTGGATGAAAAGAGGAAGCCAGGGTGATGAGGGATGAAAAAATTACTTACCATAGTAATGTTTTTTCTAATGGGGTCTTGCTGTATTCTGACTATATGCAGTTAGCCCAAGCACTTCAACTGTTCCGGAGAGGAAAGAGTTAACTCTATGCAGAAGCATAGAACATTGAGCTCAAGCACGGTTTTCAAACCTCTGACTCTGGTACTCTGCAGTGTAACCATCAGATTCTTATGACCACTAAACTAACTAATTCAACAGGTAGAAATTGTTTCTAAAATTTTTGTGCCAAATGGCAATAACAGATTTTTTAGGGTCAAAAGACTCAAGTCAAGAACCCCAAAAAGAAAATAAGTAGATAGTGAAACAACCAAAAACATTCATAATAAAACCCTTAAGATAAAGGGCATGTCGAGTGTACCTCTGGGGTGCAGCATCGTGCCTGCCCACCCACTCCAAAACTACTAGGTTCCAGGAGGGAGGCAGGGAGGGAGGAGGAGGTCAGAATACAGCAAGACTCCATTAGAAGAAACAGCATTACTGTGGTAAGTAATTTTTTCTTCAAACAACATGAAGTCTTGCTGTATTCTGACTATATGCAGACTACCAAGCAGTACCCACTTGGAGGAGGGAGTCACAGAACCTATTTTGGGAACAGGATGTGCCGCACAGCTGTGCCAAACCTAGCATCACTTTTAGACTGAATGTCCAGAGAGTAATGCTTGGTAAATGTGTGAACAGTTTTCCAGGTGGCTGCTTTACAGATTTCCACTAAAGGTATATCTCTAGCTGCTGCAACCGAAGCAGCTGTACTTCTGGTCGAATGAGCCCTCAGGCCGGAGGGAGGCTCTTACCCAAGCTCTGAATAGCAGAACTGGATACAGGAGACAATCCACCTGGCAATTGTTCTCTTGGTGGCTGGTTTGCCCTCTCCCATTTCTCCATAGGTGAGAAACAACTGAGAACAGCCATTCCTATGGGCCTCTGTATGCTCCGCATAGTACCTAAGAGCCCTCTTTACATCAAGACTGTGTAATCTTCTCTCCCCAGAGAAAGAATGGTCAGTGAAAAATACAGGCAATGACATAGACTGATTCAGGTGATAGTCTGATACCACCTTGGGAAGAAACTTTCTGTTGGTTCGAAGGACCACCTTATCCCTGTGAAATGAAATGACATGAAATCAGGTTCCACTGATAAAGCCTGTAATTCACTGATTGTCCTGGCAGAGGTAATGGCTAACAGGAATACAGTTTTCCAAGTCAAGTATTTCAGCTCTGCTGAAGATAAAGGCTCAAAAGGGGGCTGCATAAGCTGTGTTATACAGATATTCAGATCCCAAGAAGGCATAGGCTCCCTAAAGGGTGGATTAACTTGTACTAAACCTTTGAAAAACTTCTTGAAAACTGGATGAGAAGCTGGGGAAGCACCCTTACCAGCAGAAAGAAAGGCAGACACAGCTGCCAAATGTACCTTGAGAGTAGTGGGCCGGAGGCCTAAACTATTAAGATGCACCAGATAGTCAAGTACAGTGGCAATATCAGCCAATTCTGGCTAAACCTGTTTCTGGGAACACCAAAACCCAGATCTTTTCCATTTGGAGTTGTGGGTCTTTCTGGCAGCAGGTTTTCTGCTAACTTTTAAAATGTCCAAGACCGACTGAGAAAGGTGTAGGCTTGCATATTCTAGCTTTTCAAGAGCCAGGCCTTAAGCCTGAGAGTCTGAAGATTGGGGTAAAGGATCCTCCCCGAGAGTAGGTAAGAAGATTGAACTGTCTGGGAAGGCACAGTGGTATTGTTACTGCCAGTGACAACAGAAGAGGACATCAAGGCTGTCTGGCCCAGTCTGGAGCCACTAGAATCACCCTGCAAGGCTGAGACCTAATCTTGATCAGGACTCTGAATATCAGAGGAAAAGGAGGAAATGCATACAAGAACCTGCTTGTCCAATTCAACAATAGAGCATCCTGATGGACAGAGCCCAGAAGAGGAGGCCTGAACAAAAGAAAGGAAGTTGGTGATTGTCCGGGGCTGTGAAGAGATCTATCTCTAGAGTACCCCACCTCTTGAAAATGACCTGAAGAATGAGAGGATTCAGGGTCCACTCGTGATGAGACTGAGAAATCCTTCTGAGAGCATCTGCTAAAATGTTGTCCTTCCCTGGAAGATGCACAGCCATCAGAGAAGCCTGAAGGGGATAAGTCATAGACAGTATCTTCATGGCCTCTGTGCACAAGGCCGAGGACCAAGTGCCTCCCTGCTTGTTGATGTACCACATGGTTGTGGTATTGTCTGTCCTGATCTGCACTACTTTCCCTTGAACAGCAGTTAAGAATGTCTGAAGTGCTAGAAAGACAACTCTCAATTTGAGAAGATTTATATGTGGAAGGGACTCCTGGTGAGACCAGATTCCCTGAGCTGTAAGCTGATTTAGGTGAGCCCCCCCCAACTTAGCAGAGAGGCATCTGTGGTGAGAGTCACTGAAGGAGCCTGACTGACAAATGGAACACCTTGTCGAAGATTGTCCTCCTCCAGCCACCACTGGAAAGCCTGAACTAGAGTTTGAGACACTGGAACAAATTTGGAGAGAGGGTCTCTTTTCTGAGACCAATAGGATCTGAGATGAAACTGAATGTCTCTCAATTGAAACCTTGCTCCCTGGACCACAGCTGTGAATGCTGCCATTTGGCCCAGTAACTGTAGAAAGTGTCTGGCTGGACGAGAAACTAGAGGACAAAAAGAGGAAGCCAGAGTGACAAGGGACTGAACCCTTGAGAGAGGGAGAAGAAAAAATTACTCACCTTAGTAAATATGTTTCTTCTATTGGGGTCTTGCTGTATTCTGACAAATGCAGTTAGCCCCAGCCTTTAAACTGCCTCGGAGAACAAAGGGTTAACTTTCTATGCAGAGCATAGAATGCTGAGCTCGAGCTCGGTTGATGTCTTTGTCTGGAGCCCTTTGAAATCCAACCATCAGATTCTTATGAGCAAAAACTCACTAACTATTCTATGTGGAAATTGTAAAATTTTTACTAGCCAACTGGCAACAAACGTGTTGGATTCCCAAAGGAAGACTCAACTCAGGAAACCCAAAACCCAATCCAAATAAGAATAATATAATAAAACAACACCCAAACAAAAAGAAGAGGGTGTAAAAGGAGCACCCCTGAGGTGCAACACTGCGCCTGCTCACCCACTTCCCAAAACCAGGTTCTGAGAGGGGAAGCAGGGAGGGAGGTCAGAATACAGCAAGACTCCAATAGAAGAAACAAAATTACTAAGGTGGGTAATTTTTTCTTCAAACAACATGAAGTCTTGCTGTATTCTGACAAATGCACCAAGCAGTACCTCCATGGAGGAGGGAGAGAACCTACTTTGGGAATAGGCTCTGAAGTACTGCTGTGCCAAACCGAGCATCACTCCTAGCCTGGATATCCAGGGAGTAATGCTTGGTAAAGGTATGGACTGTTTTCCAGGTGGCTGCTTGACAAATTTCTAAGAGAGGGATGTCCCTGGCAGCAGCCAAGGAAGCAGCTGTACCTCTTGTAGAGTGGTCCAGGCCTGAGGGTGGAATCTTTCCCAGTTTCTCTTAGCAGAATTGTATACAAGACACAATCCACTTGGCAATAGTTCTCTTGGTGGCTGGTTTGCCCTTTCCCACTTCCCCATAAGTGAGGAACAACTGGAGGGAATCAGACCTGTGACCCTTGGTACGCTCTATGTAGTAACTAAGGGCTCTTTTGACATCTAAACTGTGTAGCCTCCTCTCTCCTGAGCAAGAATGATCAGTGAAGAAAACAGGAAGAGACATAGACTGGTTTAAATGGAAGTCTGAAACCACTTTGGGCAAGAACCTTCTATTGGTTCTAAGGACCACTTTATCCCTGTGAAAGGAGATAAAATCAGGTTCCACTGACAGGGCTTGCAATTCACTGATATGTCTGGCAGAGGTGATGGCCACTAAAAACACAGTTTCAAGTCAAGTACTTAAGCTCTGACTGAGGACATAGGTTCAAAGGAGGTTGCATAGGTTGAGCAATGCAAACATTTAAATCCCAAGGCGGAGCAGGGTCTCTAAAAGGAGGATTGGTATGAAGCAATCCTTTAAAAACATTAACAGAACACAGGATGAGAAGATAGTGAGGAAGACTTCCCCACTGACAGAAAAGCAGAAACAGCTGACAAGTGAACCTTGAGGGTAGCTGGTCTGAGGCCTAGGCCATTAAGATGGACCATATAATCCAGAACTGTAGGCAATTCAGCAGTATCTGGGGAAATATGCTTCTTGGAACACCAAATGCTAATCTCTTCCATTTGGAGTTACAAGTATTTCTGGTGGAGGGTTTTTGAGAAGCTTTAAGAATATCCAGAACCCCCTGAGACGAATGCAAATCTGCAAATTCTAACTCTTCAGGAGCCATGCCTTGAGATTGAGCGACTGAAGATTGGGGTATCAAATCCTCCCCTAAGAGGAAGTTAACAGGTTGTAATTTCTGGGAAGAGACAGGGGAAGATGGACCACTAGGGACAGTAACGGGGGTACCAAGGCTGTCTGGCCCAGTCTGGAGCAATCAGAATCACTTTGCAAGGTTGTGACTTATCTTGACTAGAACTTTGAACAGAAGAGGGAAGGGAGGGAAGGCATACAGAAATTTCCCTTCCCAGTTCAGAATCAGAGCATCCAGGGCACTGAGCCCAAGACTGAGGGTCTGCAACAAGAGAGAAGGAGTTGGTGATTGTCTGGGGCTGCAAAAAGATCCATCTCTGGAGTGCCCCACCTTGAAAAAATTACTTTCAATACCAGAGGGTCCAGGGACCATTCGTGATGGCCCTGTGAGATCCTGCTCAGTGCATCTGCTAGCACATTGTCCTTCCCTGGAAGGTGAACTGCTATCAGAGAGGTCTGCAGGGAATAAGCCAGGGACCACAACTTCATGACTTCTGTGCACAAGGCCGTAGACTGAGTGCCTCCCTGCTTGTTGATGTACCACATGGTGGTGGTGGTGTTGTCTGTTCTGACTTGAACCACCTTATTCTGCACTGACTGAGAGAAAACTTGCAAGGCCAGAAAAACTGCCCTGAGCTCTAGGAGATTGATATGGAGAAGGGACTCCTGAGTCTTGGGCAGTGAGGGCCCCCAGATGGGCTCCCCAGCCCAGATTGGAATCATCCATGGTAAGGACCACTGAATGAGACTGAGTGGCAGATGGGACCTCTTGCCTTAAATTGTCCTGATCCTGCCACCATTGAAGGGCTTGGATCAAGGTCTGAGTCACTGGAATCAGTTTGGTAAGGGGGGAGTCCTTCTGGGACCAAAAGGCCCTCAGATGGAACTGAATGTCTCTCATCTGGAATCTTGCCCCTTGGACACTGCTGTAGGTGCTGCCATGTGGCCCAAGAGCTGGAGGAAATGCCTTGCTGGTCAAGACACGTGAAGGCTGAAGGAAGAAGCTAGTTCTATAAGAGCTCTTGCCCTTTCCAGGGGAAGAAAGGCTCTTGCTTTGACCGTATCCAGCACTGCCCCTATAAAGGTAAGAAGCTGGACTGGCTCAAGAATGGACTTGGGAAGGTTGAGAAGAAATCCTAGAGAAGTGAGCACTTGCTGGGTCACTTGCAGGTTTGACTTGACTTGGTCTGGAGACTGGTCCACTATTAGCCAATCGTCCAGATATGGAAAAATGGAAATCTTTTGCCGCCTTAGAAAGGCAACTGCTAGTGCCAGGCACCTTGTGAAAACCCTTGGGGCTGATGTTAGACCAAAGGGCATTGCTCTGAACTGATAGTGGCCTGAGGGCAACTCGAATCTGAGGTACTTTCTGTGGGAGCACCTGATGGGAATGTGAAAATAGGCATCTTTGAGGTCCAGGGAGGCTAGCTAGTCCCCTGGCCTTAGAGAGAGAAGAATTATTCCCAGTGTTACCATCTTGAACCGTGGTTTTAAAAGATGTTTGTTTAAGTATCTTAGGTCTAGGATGGGTCGCCACTCCCCGTCTTTTTTGGGGTAAGGAAGTACCTGGAGTACAGACCTTTGCCCCAGTGTAGGATAGGCACTCTCTCTATGGCTCTTAAAGCCAGAAGAGATGAAACCTCTGCCTCTAGGGCAAGGGTTTCTGAGAGACCTGCAGGAGGAAAAGATCTGGCTCTCATCTTAGGAAATTTTTTGAAGCTGAGAACCAGTCCCTGACTTACTACTTCCAGGACCCACTTGTCTGAGGTAATAGACATCCAGTCCTGGACGAAGTAAGCAGCTGCCCCTACTGGAATGGAGAGTCGAGCCGGGCAGGCCCATCAGAGTTGTCTGCTTGGCAGGGACCTTAGGCTGAGGAGTGGATGCAGCCCTGCTCATCCCCCTTCTGCCTCTTCCCTCTGAAGAACCCCCTCTGTGAAAAGGGAGAAGAGGCCTGTGCTTGGTAAAAAGGCCTATGAAAAGGCCTGCCCCTGCCCCTAGATTGCTGTCTTTGAGGAGTTGCCTGCCTCTCCTTGGCTTGAGCACTCCCGTAAGTGGTCCTGTACTCGTCCATTTTCTTCATGTAATTCTCTGTCTGCTCCCCAAACAGAGAATTACCCACTACAGGAAAATCCATGGCCTTAGCCTGGGTATCCTGCGAGAGGCTAGTACATCTGAGCCAAGCCATTCTCTGAAGAGCCACAGATGTAGCCATGACTCTTGATGACACATCATTGGAGTCCACAGCAGCATGAAACTGTACTTTTGATGTCTCAATCCCATCTGCAGCCACCTCCTCCAGCTCCTTGGCTAGCTGGGGGGAGGCCTGTTTAACCAGTGCCAGTACAGTGTCCCACCTGGACTTCTGGTACCTGGCTGTATAGACCATTTAATTCTCCTGCCTGAGTCCTAAGGAAGATGCCATGTACTGTTTTTTTGCCGTGGCATCAGTCTTCCTTGAGTCTTCGTTTGGAGGTGTAAAGCCAAGGGAATGTTTGCCCTATCACAGGCAGCAGCAGCCTGCACAACCCCAACATGGCTGTATTGCTGGTATAAAAACTCTGTATCTGAGCCTGATAGTGTATACCTCTTGTCCATTCTTCCATCAACAGGAGGTATAGAATTGGAAGACTAGGATTTTTTGTGTCTGCTTCCCAAAAGATTTGTGAAGGGGAATAGACAATCTCCTGGACGCTGGGATATCCATCATTTCCACATAATCAGGCTCCTCTTGATCCTCCATTGCCTCCTCCATAGGAAGCTGGAGGGTTTCAGCCACCTTTCTGTAAAACATAAAGTGGGAAGGGGACTCGGAAAGCCTAGGAGGGGATACACCGGAAGGTCTGTCTGGGGAGATGTCCGGTTCCACAGGCACATCCAGACTTTCACCATCATCATCGTCAAACTCCTCCTCCTCAAACTCCAGTTCATAAAATTCCTTAGGGGTATAATCGTGAACTGGGGGAACCGACCGAACCGAACCCCTGCCAAAAGGTGCCGGATCGGTCGGAACCGCGCGAAGCGATTCCACAATCCGAATCGCTCTGGCTATTAGCTCAGCAGTCAGAGCGTGAACTTCTGGATCCAGACACGGTCGATTTCTCTTTGCATTTTCTTTTTGTCAGAACTGAACCCTCAGGATCGGCTCTCCTTTTGCCCGAAGGAGTATCGCCCTGGTCAGAGGGCACTCCTTCTGGTTCGGTCAGAACCGAACTGGGCTGGCCATCTGGGTCAGCGGACTTCTCGGCCTCCTTTTCCCTCAGTCTACCTAATCTCTTTTCAAGGCTAGATGTGGGAAAATGTTTTATATTGGCAGTCTGTATCAAAGTGTTTCAAACCCCAGACAATAAACACAGGTGGTGTGGGGATCAGCCTGAGCAAAGACCTCCCCACACTCACTGCAGTGTTGAAACCCAGTGGGCCCGTTTTTTTTCTTGGGTTTCTTAGACATGGCCAACCTAACAAACTTACCCTTTTTATGGCAACCACCAGGCAAGACTCCCTTATCGGTTCCTAACCATATCACGGGTATTGGAAAAAAAGTAAAAAAACACGTTTTTTTAGAACCGATAAGGACCGGTAACCACACACTAAGGAAAGATACAAGTATTCACAACAAATGATCGGTTCAGCCGAACCGATCTACAGTTTTACAAGTTCCACACCGAAAATCAGCACAAAACCTATCTAGTACTCACGGCACCACAGACAGAGACTGAACCGACTATGCGGAAATATATTTCGGTTAGAAACCGACACTTAGCTGACACTTTTACCGACTTTTGAACCGAGTCTGAGAGAAATCTCCGGAGCGACTGTTCAGTGAGGTGGAGTAAAAGAATCTGAGTTGGATTCAAAGGGCTCCAGACAGAGACATCAACCGAGCTCGAGCTCAGCATTCTATGCTCTGCATAGAAAGTTAACCCTTTGTTCTCGGGGCAGTTTAAAGGCTGGGGCTAACTGCATTTGTCAGAATACAGCAAGACTTCATGTTGTTTGAAGTGCCCTTGCCTGAATAGTGTCTGTTTCCACCCTTATGAAGGTGAGAAGCTGAGCTGGTTCCAGAACTGACTTTTCTAGGTTCAGAATGAAGCCCAAGGATTCTAGAAGTCTGTGAGTGACCTCTAAGGCTGACTTGACTTGGTCTAAGGACTGGCCTACTAGGAGTCAGTCTTCCAGTTATGAGAACAGAAGAATACTCTGTCTCCTGAGGAATGCCAGCATTACTGCAAGGCACTCAGTGAACACTCTTGGAGCAGGTGTTAGGCCGAAAGGCATAACTCTGAATTGATAATGGCCTGAAGGCAACTCGAGACCTGAGGGTACTTTCTGTTGGAATGTCTGATAGGTATGTGGAGTAGGCATCCTTGAGATCTAGAGAGGCTAGCCAGTCTCCTGGTCTCAGAGAGGGAAGAATTACTCCCAGAGTGACCATCTTGAATTTTGGTCTTGTTAAATGTTTGTTCAGGTACCTTAAATCTAATATGGGTCGCCACTCCCCTGTCTTTTTTGGGGTGAGGAAGTGTCTGGAATACAGTATTTTCCCTGTGACAAGGAGGTACCTTCTCTACTACTTGCCAAGAGAGAGACTTCTGCCTCTAAGGCCTTTGTCTCCAAGGGAGAGGGAGGAAGACTGAAGGACCTTGCTCTCATTTTGGGAACCTTTGAGAACTGAGAACAAGTCCTGCCTCACTACTTCCAGGACCCATTTGTCTGAAGTATTAAACTCCCAAGCCTGGGAGTAGTGAGGCAAGCCTGCCCACTACTGGAATTGGGGAGGTGACCTGACTGACACCTCAGGGTGTCTGCTTGGCAGGGGGCTTAGACTGTGTGGATGATGGGGTCTTAGTCATCCCACGCCTGCCTCTTCCGCTAAAGAACCCCCTCTGTTGGAAAGAAGAGGAGGAGGCCTGAGCTTGGCAGAAAAGCCTATGAAAACGCCTGCCTCTGAGGAGTGGTCTGCTTTTCTTTAGCTACAGCGCTCCTGTTGGTGGTCCTATATTCATCCATTTTCTTCATGTAGTTTGCTCACCAAACAGAGAATTACCAGTGACAGGGAAATCCATGGCCTTAGTCTGGGTATCCTGTGAAAGATTGGTACATCTTAGCCAAGCAAGTCTCCTCATGGAGATAGATGTAGCCATGACTCTACAATGGACATTATTCAAGTCCATAGCAGCATGAAATTGAACTTTGGATGCCTCTATACCATTTACAGCCACCTGCTCCAGCTTCTTGGCTAGCTGGGGAAGGGCATTCCTAGCCAACTCCAGAACTATATCGCACATCGATTTCTGGTACCTGGCTGTATATGCCATGTAATTTGATTGCCTGAGCCCCAAAGAGGATGCCAAGTATTGTTTCTTGGCCATGGCATCCACGATCCTGGAATCCTTATCTGGGGGGTGAGATGCCAGAGGAATATTAGCCTTGTCACAGGCTACAGCTTGTACTACCCCAACATGGCTGCAGTGTGCTGTAAGGAATTCCATACCAGGACCTGATGGGGCATACCTCCTGTCCATTTTTTTATCCACAGGAGGGATGGAAGTAGGAAATTGCATTATTTTCTGTGTTTGTTTCCCCAGGGATTTATGGAGATCGATAGACACTCTCTTTGACTCTGGGACATCCATCATTTCCATATAATCAGGTTCCTCCTGATCCTGATCAGCTTCCTCCATAGGAAACTGAAGAGTCTTAGCCACCTTCTTGTAAAACAAGAAGTGGGAAAGGATTCGAGAAAGCCTGGGAGGAAACACTGGAAGCCTATCTGGGGAGATGTCAGGCTCTACTGGCTCATCTAGGCCTGCAAACTCTCCTCCTTTGTCATTTTCATCCTCCTCCCAATTGCCCTCATAATATGCCTCTGGGTCAGTTTCTGAGGCACCAACTTCTGACCAAACCGATAGCATTTCAACCAATGTCGGTTCGGTCAGAACCGGGCAAAGCAACTGTACAATGGAAATCACTTTCGCCATCTCCTCAGTGGTCACAACATGGGTTTTTGGATCTGAACTGGCTGATTTCCTTTTTCTCTTAGTAAGAACTGATTCCACGGAATCGGCTGTCCTCTGGCCCGAAGAGGTATCGCCCAGGTCCATGGACACCTCCTCAGGTTCGGTCAGAACCGAACCGTGCTGGCCATCCGGGTCAGCAGACTTCTCTGCCTCCCTCTCCCTCAGCCTACTCAAACGTTTTTCAAGAGTGGCCTTGGGAAAGTTCTTACAAATCTGGCAGTCTTCTTTGAGGCGGTCAAACCCAAGACAATATACACAGACGAGGTGAGGATCGGCCTTAGCAAAGAGCCTCCTTACACTCGTACAGTGCAGAAACTCAGTGGGACCAGTTTTCTTTTGGGTTTCTCAGACATGCCTGATATTTCCAAAAATCACCCTATACAGCGTTAAGCCAGGCAACTGAAAACTTACCAGTTCCAACGTGTCACGGGTCGGTTAAAAAATCCAAAAAATGAATTTTTTTTTTTTTTTTTTTTAGAAACCGATGAGTACCGAAACCACAATATAAACACAAATAAAACAATTATAATTAAGTTTGGTTCTAAACCGGACCGACCGGAAAAGAAATGAAAACAATTTCTGGTGAATTTAACACAAAAAATCACACTACCTACTAACCACTTACTGTTACCGAAACAGAGGTAAGAATACCAAAGGAAGGACTGCGGTTGAAAAAAACAACGATTCAAACTAGAACCGAACTGAAGCACAGGAGGGATCTCCGGAGCAACTTCACAGTTAGGCTGAGTAAAGAATCTGACAGTTACACTGCAGAGTACCAGAGACAGAGGTTTGAAAACCAAGCTCGAGCTCAACGTTCTATGCTTCTGCATAGAGTTAACTCTTTCCTCTCCGGAGCAGTTCAAGTGCTGGGGCGAACTACATATAGTCAGAATGCAGCAAGACTTCATGTTGTTTGAATGTACCCTTAAAAGAGGAAGACATTTCTTTGCCTGGACCATGTCCAGTTCCACCCCTATAAATGTGAGAAGCTGGGCTGGTTCCAGAAAAGACTTTTCTAGGTTGAATGAATCTAAGAAGTCCAGAAGCTTTGAGTGACCTCTAGAGCTGACTTGACTTGGTCTGAATACTGACCCATTATGAGCCAGTCGTCCAGACAGGGGAGCAGTAAGATGCATTGTCTCCTGAGAAGGCCACCACTACTGCCAGACACTTGATGAACACCCTTGAAGCAGATGTTGGGCCGAAGGCATTGCTCTGAACTGAAGTAATGACCTGAGGGCAACTCGAATCTGAGGTGCTTTCTGTGGGAATGTCTGATAGGTATGTGGAAATAGGCATCCTTGAGATCCAGGAGGCTAGCCAGTCTGCTGGTCTCAGAGAGGGAAGAATTATTCCCAGAGTCACCATTTTGAACTTTGGCTTTAGTATATGTTTGTTTAGGTATCTTAGATCTAGGATGGGTCACCACTTCCCTGTCTTTTTTGGGGTAAGGGAGTATCTGAAGTACAGTCCTTTTCCCCCTGTGACAATGAGGTACCTTCTCTACTGCTTGCAGAAGTAGTAGAGAGGAGATTTCTGCCTCTAAGGCCTTTGTCTCCAAGGGAGAGGGAGGACTGAAGGACTTACTCTCATTTTTGGGAACTTTTTGAAACTGAGAACAAGTCCCTGGCTCACTACTTCCAGGACCCATTTGTCTGAAGTGATAAGACTTCAAGCCCAGAAATAGTGAGCCAGCCTGCCCCCTACAGGAACTGAGGAAGCGACCCTGACTGACACCTCAGGGTATCTGTTTGGCAGGGGCCTTGAGACCTTCTGCCTCTTCCCTAAAGAACCTCCTCTGCTGGAAAGAAGGAGGCTGCGGGCTTAGTAAAAAGGCCTGTGAAAAGGCCTGCCTCTGCCAGCCCTAGATTGCTGCTTCTGATGAGTGGCCTGCTTCTCTTTGGCTGCAGCACTCCTGTAGGTGGTCCTGTACCCATCCATCTTTTTCATGCAAGTCTCTGCTCCCCAAACAAAGAGGTACCAGTAATAGGAATATCCATGGCCTTAGTCTAGGTATCCCGTGGCAGACTGGTACATCTGAGCCAAGCAAATCTTCTCATGGAGACAGATGTAGCCGTGACCCTGGAATGCACATCATTCAAGTCCACAGCAGCATGGAATTGGACTTTGGATGCCTCAATAAGATCCACAGCCACCTGCTCCAGCCCCTTGGCCAGCAGGGGAAGGGCATTCTTAGCCAGCTCCAGAACCATATCCCACATAGATTTCTGGTATCTGGCTGTATATGCCATGTAATTAGCTTGCCTGAGTCCCAAAGAGGATGCCAAGTACTGTTTTTTGGCCATGGCATCCACTTTCCTGGAATCCTTATCTGAGGGTGAGATGCCAGGGGAATGTTAGCCTTGTCACAGGCTGCAGCTTGCACTACTCCAACATGGCTGCAATGATTTGTGAGGAATTCCGTCCCAGGACCTGACAAGGTATACCTCCTGTCCATCCTTTTATCCAAAGGAGGTATAGATGTTGGAAACTGCAGAAGTTTTTGCGTGTTTCCCCAGGGATTTATGCAAAGGGATAGATGCTCTTTTTGACTCTGGGACATCCATCATTTCAACATAGTCAGGTTCCTCCTGATCCTGTTCAGCCTCTTCCACTGGAAGCTGAAGAGTATCAGCCACTTTCTTGTAGAACAAGAAATAGAGGAGACTCAGAAAGTCTGGGAGGAGACACATTAGAAGGCCTGTCTGGGGAGATGTCGGGCTCTACTGGCTCATCTAGGCCTTCATATTCCTCCTCTTCATAGTCTTCTTCTCCTTCCCAGTCGCCCTCATAAAATGCTTCAGGATCAATTTCAGAAGCAATAGTTTCTGACCAAACCGATAGTTTTTGAGACAGTGTCAGTTTGGTCGGAACCGGCCAAAGCGATTGAACAATAGTAATAGCTTTAGCAATTTCTTCAGCGGTCGGAACATGGGAACCGGGATCCGAACCGGCTGACTTGTGCTTTCTCTTAGACGGAACCCACTCCGCAGAGTCGGCTCTCCTTTTGCCCGAGGAGGTATCGCGCAGGTCAGTGGGCACCCCCTCAGGTTCGGTGGGAACCGGGCTGGCCATCTGGATCAGTGGACTTCTCGGCCTCTCTTTCCTTCAGCCTACTTAAACGTTTATCCAAAGTGGCTTTGGGAAAGTTTTTGCATATTTGGCAGTCTTCTTTGAGGTGGGCAAACCCCAGACAATAAACACAGATGAGGTGGGGAATCTGCCTTAGCAAACGCCTCCCCACACTCGGTGCAGTGCTGAAACCCAGTGGGACCAGTTTTCTTTTTGGGTTTCTCAGACATGCCGGAATAGTAAAAGTTACCCTCAACAGTGTTTAATCCAGGCAACTAGAAGACCTATGGGTTCCAACCGTGTCACGGGTCGGTTAAAAAAAAGGAGAAAACTCTCTGTTTTTTTAGGATCTGATAGGTACTGGAAACCACAAATTATAGAACAAAACACAAGAAAAAATCAACACAGAATTTGTTTTGGTTCCCAACCAGACCAACCGGGAGAAAACCGAACAAAAAACAATTTCTACTAACAAAACTCTTACCTGCTAGCTACACTTACTGTACCGTAGACAGAGATCTGAATACTGAATAAAATAAGAAAAGCAGTTGAAAACCGACCAATTTTTACGTAAACCGAAGTGAAGAAGAGAATCTCCGGAGCAACTTCACAGTTAGGCAAAGTAAAGAATCTGACAGTTACACTGAGGAGTACCAGGGACAGAGGTTTGAAAACCAAGCTCGAGCTCAACGTTCTATGCCTCGGCATAGAGTTAACCCTTTACTCTCCGGAGCAGTTCAAGTGCTGGGGCTAACTGCATATAGTCAGAATACAGCAAGACTTTATGTTGTTTGAATGGTATTATAAATACATGGTCTGTGTATGACCATTTCGGTGGGAGAGATTTGGCCTTTAAATTACAAGGTCAGCAGCTAAAACCAAAGGATGTAATAAAACAGACCCGAAGGAAACAGTTAATTGGAACATCCTCCTGAAAACAGTTTATAGCCTGCTGCTGTCTGATGTTGGAAACTAAATATGAGTTTCATAACATCAGGGAAAGGCTGATTCCTGTTGGCTTTTTAACACCTTGGTGCCAGTGTGTGATTGCTAAGTTCATTGGAAAAATGTGTAATTAAGGAGTCATATGTAGGAAATGTCTTTTTTCTTCTGATGTCACATAATTTAACATACCACCTGATAGGAAATCATGTTGATAATTTTACATTCTTAAAAGGAGGCGCTAGATGACTCATCAAGTGGGTGTGGAAATATTTAAAAATGTATCAGTGTATCTGAAATGGGGGATATCATCTTGGGCTCTGAAAGCAGAAACATTTAACTTTAAATGCACTTACAGAGGTAATACATTAGATAAAAAAGATCTAAATGTATTGTGGTAGGAGTTTTATTCTGTAACTTTTTCCCATTTTCTTTTGAGATTGTAAGCTTTTGATATTTGTTCTGTATTTTATCTTACTTATTTTCATATTTTTAGTAAAATACCATTTTCTTAACATACTGCCTGTGTTCCCAGTTTTCTTTTTGCATGTGGAATGCCTGTATTTTTAAGTCTGACAACTGTTTAAGAAGGCTTGATGGTGTTACTGAGCTTGGAGAAGGCTAAGAATATATCTAAGGTCTCTTATAGAGTTTTAAGGGTTCATTTTGGATACCTGGTTAGGTGCCCTTAGGCGGAAGATATATTGCATCCTCCCGAAGAGAATGTTACCTGATCCTGTACATTTGGGTATGCTAGCATAAGGTTCACAGTTTAAATCCCTCCAGAACTTGAGGCTAACAGGTGATTCGGACCCAAAAGCAGACAGGAGGGTTACCCTGTCTGTTACCTGTTCACACTATTGCGCTCTGAGGTTGGCACTGTGGGAGCAGAGGGCCTGACCTGCGGAGTGTGTTTGTGACAGCGGTGTCGGTGAAGTTTGGCATCAATAACGGCCCCAAGGAGCAGTGACTCCGAGGAACAAGGCCTTAATGTCGAACTAGGCCGCAATGTCGCAGTGGAAATTCTGAGCTGCTGGCGAGGTGCTGTCTCAGTGGTCGGAGAAGCAGAACTGAGGTGTGGAGGAGGAGCCAGTGGCCATTACTGGCCAACCCGTGAGTGCCACGCAGCAGCGCCGGCTCCTTCCTCCTACAAAAAAAAAGCTCCCGCGGGATGCTTGTCTCTGACCAACCACTCACCAGTGATGAATGGGGAGGATTGACACAGGGAAGATCAAAGGTCTTAATGAGTACTGCAATAGGAAAAAATTACTCACCGTAGTAATATTGTTTCTTCCAAGGTGTCCTGTAGCATTAGTAAAAATAGCAGTAAGCTGGCTTGGTTGAACTGCCTTGGAGGTGAAGATTATGGTAATGAGTTTAAGGAATTGTCCAGTCAGAAGAGTGTTAGAGGGTGTGCTGACTAGAGCTTGCCCAGAGGGCAACAGAATTTTTTTCAAAGCTATGATGGGCAAACATGCCCCAGTGATACTGTTCCAAAATAGAAAAAGTAACACGTGAACCAGAACTTTGCTTTAAATACCAAGAAAAACTAGAACAAATTTGGCTAAGTATTAAGAATGCAGAGTCCTCCTCAGCTAGGTTATGTAGGGGAGAAAGGGTGGAAGGTTACTGGTGCTAAAGGACACCTTGGAAGAAACAATATTACTACAGTAAGTAATATTTTCTTCTCACCACAGGGGTCCTTTAACATTAGTAACAATAGCAGACTACTAAGCAGTGTAGTTGGGAGGCAGGTACAGAACCTATTTAGGGAAGAGGCTCTGCAGAACAGCCCTGCCAAATTTGGCATCAGACTTGGACTGTACATCCAGGCAGTAATGCTTTGTGAATGTGTGCACAGTCTTCCATGTGGCTGCTTTGCAGACATCAAGCAAGGAATATCCTTGCAGCTGCCACTGTGGCAGCAGTGTCCCTAGTTAGTGGGCCCTGAGGGGCTGTTTACCAAGCTTTGCATAGCAAAATTGGATACAGGAGACTATCTAATGGGAGATAGTTCTCTTGGTGGCTGGTTTCCCTCTGCCTACCTCACCATAGGTGAGAAAAAGCTGTATAGTAGAGTGAACTGATTGGCGTGCTCCAGGTATTAGAACAGGGCTCTTTTCACGTCTAGGCTATGAAGCTTGCACCCCTGGAGTGGATTTGTCAGTAAAGAAGGCAGGAAGGGTAATGGACTGGTTTAGGTGGAATTCAGAAACCACCTTGGGGAAAAGATCTTTCCGGACCTGATGGGGAGGATCAGACAGGTTTTGTTCGGGAGGAGAGGACATAATAATATTAGAAATGCTCTGAATATTCTTCATGTGATAAAAGACTCAAAAGCAATGGTGGTGTCCCTGGATACTGAAAAAGCATTTGACAGGGTGGAATGGCATTATCTTCTGGAGATTATGCAGACTGTGGGGATTGGTACAAATTACTTGAATTGGATAAAGTCTATATACAGGACCCCTAAAGCAGGAGTAATAACTAATGATATAACTTCAGATAGTTTTCCTTTATTTGGGGCCACCCATCAAGGGTGTGTTCACTGTCGCCCCTCTTATTTACATTGATTATTGAACCTTTAGCCAATTCAATTAGAAATAATAAAGATATTTTGGGATTTGAATATACACAAGGGAAAGCTCTTAAAATATCACCCTTTGCAGATGATATTTTATTATATTTAAAAAATCCAGAAAAAGAAAAAAATACAGTAATAAAAATTATTGAGTAATATGGTAAAGAATCTGGCTGTCTTGTCAGTTGGAAAATTCCGAGGCATTGTTAATTCACCCTGACTCAATAAGATTTAAATTAGATTACTTCCCAACTACAGTTAAAAAAGATCATATGACATATCTTGGAATTCATGTTACAAATAAATGGAATAAGTTACTGGATATTAAGCATTCCATGAGGCTGGCTGGTGGGAGGCTCAGAGGGGAGACTAGGAGATGCTACTTTACGGAGAGGGTGGTGGACTCTTGGAACGTGTACTGCCTGCGGAGCTGGTGGCTGTGGAGGGACTCAAGAGGGACTGGGACAGATATAAGGGAAAGGTAAAACTGAGGAATGCCAGATCTGGAGGTGTAACTTTGTTGGGGGATGGGGCCGGGGAATTTACGGGGGAGGAGGAGGGGAGGGCAGCAACGGTGTCCTGACCAGGTGCAGATTTTCGAGCAGACTCAATAGACCTTTAGGCCTACTGTGCTGGCATCTTAGTGTGTTAATAGAAGACATCAGGATAAATTTACAAAAATGGGAAGGACTCCCGCTGTCATCACTGGGTAGCACACAGCTTATTAAGATGAATATACATCCTCGTTTGTTATATATATTTGTATATATTTCAAGCATTGCCTTTGATGATACCAGGGGACACTTTTAAACTCACAGATGAATTAATCACCAGGTTCTTTTGGAAAAAAGGTAAGCAAAGATTAAAAAAGGGAAACACTTTACTCTCAACTGGGATTAAAATTACCTACTTTGCGATACTATCACTGGGCTGCAATTATAAAACCCTTGAAAGAAATATGGTCACATTCTATACCTCCATGGGCTTATTTTCAATATCAGGATTTTACACCACTAAATATTAAACACTTTTTGTCAAAAAAAACTGTGGAAATAGTGACTATAAAATATTTGATAACCTTATTGTAAAAAATACTATTAAAATATGGAATATCATGAAATTAAAAGGAGGGAAGAATAAAATGTCTAAAAACTCCCCATTATTTCAAAAAATAGTGTCAGTGGCTCAGTAGGTAGCACACTCGCCTCCGAGGCCGGGAGATCAGAGGGCTGTGGGTTCAGTTCCCACATCTGGCACTTGGGTTAATATCCCAGTACTGACACTGTAGTGCAGCATGAGAGGGGTGCTGCACTTCTGAGGTGCCGTCTTTCAGATGAGACGTTAAACTGAGGTCCCATCTGCCTGGATGGGTGGTAGTTCAGGTGGATGTTAAAGATCCCATGGCACTTATTGAAAAGAGTAGGGGAATTTCCCCGGTGTCCTGGCCAAATTTCCCTCATTCACGATAAGAAATACCACCAACAGCTTAATCTGGTTCAAGGTCAGTTGGCATTCATTTGTATCCCCTTCCCCCAGATGCGTCAAAGTCAAATTTATTTAAAGGCATGGCCAATCCGAAGGCTCTGGAAGCAGCACAAAACACACAGCATTTCATACCTAGTAAATTACAGAGGTTAAAATTACAACATACATATAATCAAAATTACTCCCCAAAAGCTTGCAAAAATAGGAAGGTCTTCAGAGCGAATCTTAAAGGCAGTTATAGTGGGAGCCTCCTAACTACAGATGGCAAAGAGTTCCAAAAAGCGGGAGCGGCGACACTAAAAGCTCGGTCCCCGCAGACTTTAATCTGCTCTTGGAACTGTTAGGAGGCCACCACTAGAGGAGCGAGATTACGGACAGAGGTGGAAAGTACCAGGAGATCAGACAAGTAACCAGGGCCTGCCGTGGGGCCTTATAGGTAGGAAAACCCACCTTGAAGAGTACTCTCCATCTGACAGGCAGCCAATGCAATTGCAGTATAGGAGTAATATGGCAGAATTTGCTTTGCCGGACAAAAGTCGGGCAGCAGTGTTGCACTAGCTGTAGTCTACAAAGAACCTCCAGAGACCCGAGATAGAGGGCATTACAGTAGTCAAGCCTAGAAGTGACTAAGGCATGTATCAAGGTGGGAGGTCCAGAGCCGGAACAAGGGGCTTAATCCTGGCAATGTTTCTGAGATGGAAAAACAGAGCGAACCACGGAGGATATTTGAGCCTCCATGGACAGGTTCCTGTCAAAAATCACACCAAGATTTCATCTTCCACAGGAGGCCATCAATGACACAGCACCTAGCACAAGGCCAGTCCCAGGATCAGAGGCCATCCCATCACGAACTCTGTTCGACTCCACTACCAATACCTCGGTCTTGTCAGGGTTCAGTCGTAGCCAGCTGGAGGCCATCCAGTCGTTAATCTCAGCCAGACAGATATTTAGCACATCCACTGCGTTTGGTGTTCCTGGGGCAAAGGATAAGTATAGCTGAGTATCATCGGCATAGCAATGAAAATTCAAACCATACTTCCTAATGATCCCCAGGGCAGCATGTATACTACGTAACAACATTGGGGCCAATACCGAACCCTGAGGGACTCACTAAGAGGCAAGAGGCAGATGAGAAATTTCCATCACAACCCGCTGCCTCCTATTAGTGAGAAAGGACTCAAACCACTTGATGACAATACTGGTGAGTCCACATAACTCCCTCAAGTGGAGAAGCAACACATAATGGTCCACAGTATTAAATGCTGAGGAGAGATCGAGGAGAACAAGAATTCTTCTGTCCCCGGTCTCTAGCCCTGAGGAGGTCATTCTGCACCTGAACTAACTTAGTTTCAAGTGCTATGTCTGGCCAACACTCCGACTGGAAGGATCCATACAACTAAGTGGGTAGTGAGATGTTCCTCAACTGAGCGATACCACCTTCTCAACAATCTTCCCCAAAAATGGAAGATTGGAGTTAGGACGGTAATTTGCCCTAATCTCCGGGTCCAGAGAAGATTTCTTTAAAAGGGGTCTCACCAGAGCCTCCTTCAAGGCATCTGGAAAGACACCCTGACTCAAGGAACACCGGACAATCAGGGCAAACACCGGGCCAACAGAGTCAACGCATCTCATTAAGAAACACATTGGCATAGGGTCCAGTTCACAAAAGGTATGCTTCAAGTTGGCCGCCACCTCAATAATCTCACGAACCTCCACTGGCCTAAACTCTCCAACTAGGTGGAGTGCTCTTAGAACACAACTGACAACCACTGACAGCAATGGTATTACTGGCTGAAGAAACCTCCCGCCAGATCAAAGACACCCTGTCCGAGAAAAACCGAGCAAAATCCTCACAATCCTCATTTGAGGAAGCTCTTCCAGGCTGAAGACAGAGAGGATGGAGAAGTCTGTCAACAGTCCGGAAGAGTGAGGCTGGTCGGTTTCTCCCGACAGCAATCTCCCGAGACAAAAATGCTGTCTTCTTTTGGTTGATTGCCTCCTGAT
Source organism: Neoceratodus forsteri (assembly GCA_016271365.2). Classification (NCBI taxonomy): domain Eukaryota; kingdom Metazoa; phylum Chordata; order Ceratodontiformes; family Ceratodontidae; genus Neoceratodus; species Neoceratodus forsteri. Next base: position 251,788,090 of record JADMNL010000024.1, on the reverse strand, counting down.
ATGCGCGATAATGCACACACAGGACCAGTTTGTCTGTCTCAGGCAGGACTTCCTCCAGCTACACTCTAATCTCCGATTCCAGCTTCTTCATTTCCCTGAGATCTCCATCATACCAAGGAGACCTCAGGCACGAGTTCTGGTCAGACACGGATAGGTGCGAGGGAGTTGATGGTGCCAGACAACACCTTATTATAGGTGTCTACCCCGACATCAACAGCTCCGACGCATGCATCACCCATACTAGATAAATCAACTGCCACCATAAAACCCTCTATCCTTTGATCAACCCATTCCTCGTCCACCCACAGCCCACAGGCAGAGCAATCCCTTACAATCCCCACTTCCCTGCAACGCCTAATAATAATATCAGACACAGGGAGAGGGACAAAGGGATGCAGAGCATGCAGCTGCGAGTTCCCATAAGTAATCCTAAGCCCTACAGATCGCTCACCAGACCCCTACACATGACTAATTAGATAAACCAATGAACACATTAACTAATGCATGCATAAAAACATATAAAACACTTCCTAACAAAGAAGCCTAATTTTCATAAGTAAAACTTCTGTAGCCTGGCCCTCTTCCCTCCTCTCATCCCAAAACAGAATAAGCAAATGAATTTCAGCTCAGCGCCACTCACAACGCTCACGCTTGCGAGCGGCACCTGCATTTAAGTAAAAGCCTCCCCGCTCCCTCAGAGCAACGATTGGATCTCCCCACTCACTCCTCCAGCTCCAGCTGGAAATGATTGAAAAGAGCTCCAACACAGCCTCTCACGCTGTGTACTTAGCTAGTTGGGGGCTAGTGAGCAGGCAGTCCACAGCAGGGAGAGAATAAGTCCAAGTCGCACAGGTCACAGTCTCAGCCGCTAACGAGAGGCATTCCCAACAAGTGCACAGAAATCCAAAAACACAAGGATGCCGCTTGCGAGCAGCGCCTGCATTTAAGTAAAAGCCTCCCCGCCCCCTCAGAGCAACGATTGGATCCCCCCACTCACTCCTCCAGCTCCAGCTGGAAACGATTGAAAAGAGCTCCAACACAGCCTCTCACGCTGTGTACTTAGCTAGTTGGGGGCTAGTGAGCAGGCAGTCCACAGCAGGGAGAGAATAAGTCCAAGTCGCACAGGTCACAGTCTCAGCCGCTAATGAGCGGTATTCCCAACAAGTGCACAGAAAATAGGCAAGCTTTGTCTAGTGCACTTACCTGTTCAACAAAAACTAAATAAAAAAATAACTTCCATCCCATTTTCAGTGCGGTATCTACATATATTTATTTATTTAAAGGTTTTGCCAGGAAAGGCATACTGAGTAGACTACTGTTCAATTCCAGATGCGCCCTGGGGGTAGAGTGAGAGGGAGTACAGACATACTTATACATGTATATGATATTATACATGTACAGACATATAGCAAGATAAACATATAAGATAATCATACAAGTTAAAGTGCAGTACTACAAACAGATATACAAGTCATACGACATAGGATACGGTAACAGGTTAGGTAACAGTAGCGAGGCATATGAGAGATTAAAACAAAGGAATGGTACAAATAATAGAACGGACACAATTTCTAGATAATCACGCAGGGTAAAGTGCAGTACATAGGCAGGGGTACATGTCACATGATGGTGATGATATAGTACCCAGTTAGAATACAGTGACAAGGCATAGGACAAGAAAGTAAAGGAGCAGTACATAGTATGGGTTCAATCTGATTTTTGACCTTCCCGTTTACCAAGTCATGAGCTCACATGGGTGCATGTGCAGATGGGGTAGAAGTGTTTTTTGAGAAGGGAGTTAAGATGCTGGCTGGGGGAAGCATGCCGGATATCCGAGGGGAGTGAGTTCCAAAGTTTAGGCATCTGGTATGAGAAAGCTGACTGGCCTGTCGAGGTTGACCTGAGTGGCACGGACAGTAGATGCCAATTGTTATTCCTCAGTTCATAGCCCTGGGGAGTAGGGGTCGAGAGGACAGCAGCGAGGTAAGGAGGAAGGGACTGCATTCAGTATTTGGCCGTGAGACTGGCACTGTGAGAGTGACACCGGTCCTGCAATGAGGGTAGGTCTAGGTTGCGGTAAAGGGCACAGTGATGAGCGTTTGGAGGACAGTCAAGGGCAAAGCAACATAAGGAATGGAATAGAGGTTTCAGCCTGGCTGGAGTGGACTGTGGGGTGGCACTGTAGACTATGTCAACAGGTAGTCAAAAATGGGGAGAATCATCTTCTGCACAATTGCACGGCGAGCCGGCAGTGGGATGCATCCATGGTTTTGATACAACTCGCCCAGCTTGGGGTTTAGCTTTCTATGGATGGCATCAATATGTGAGGAGAAGTCTAGGTGCTGGTCAAGCCAGACCCCGAGATACCTGCTGGAGGTGCAAGTCTCAAGAGTAGTCCCATCCAGGGTATGGAAGGTGGGGTTGGAGGGCGGCCTTGAAAGTCTTTGTCGAATGCCGAAGGTCATGGAGACAGTTCTCTTCTAATAAAGAAGTTCTGAAATCTTTCCAGGAGTTACAAATTCAATATGAAATACATAAGAACATGTTTTTCAGCTATTTACAGATTAGATCTGCTATGATATAGTTGCAGCAGAAAAATAAAGAATGGAAAATGATATGGAATTATTAATAAAAACAGATGATAGGAAGAAACTAATTTCAAAACTGTATCTAGAAATCAGTAAGAAAAAAGAAAAGAATGAAACCTACTATTTAAAGTAAAAATGGTAGGAAGATTTAAGTATTACTATCTCAGTAAGAAATGGGACGAAATTTGTACATCGTGGAAATGCCAGGAGCTTGGGAAATAAGACGGTGGAGTTGGAGGCCATCATGGGGGACAAAGGACTGGACATAATAGCAATAAGTGAGACTTGGAGGACAGAACATCACACATGGGAGACAGCCATCCCTGGCTACAGGCTATTTAGAAGGGACAGGGCAGGTAGGAAGGGAGATGGAGTCTCTCTGTACATCAAGGACGACATACGGGAAACTGAGGGGCAGGAGGAAGACAAGGAGACAGAGCTCCTCTGTGTGACATTGGACAGAAGGACAGGGGAAGCCTTAAGACTAGGGGTGGTATACAGACTGCCTACACAGAAGTGGAAGGCGACAGAAAGTTGATTTAGGCAGTCACGCGGTTGGCTGTCAAACAGGAATTGCTTCTGGTGGGGGACGTAAACCTCCCAGATGTGGACTAGGCCATCCTGGGTGCAGTATCGGCTAGAAGCCAAGAATTACTTGAGGTGCTGCAGGGAGTATTTTTGCAACAACTAGTTAGGGAGCCTACTAGGGATAACAGCCTGCTGGATGCGGTCCTGATGAATGGGGAAACTGTGGTGGAGGTGGGAGAAGTATTGGACACCAGCGACCACAAGACGGTAAGGTTCAGGGTAAAGGGAGGGAGGGAGGCAAATAGAACCAGCACAGCAGTGATGGATTTCAGGGGCATGGACTTCCAGAGGATGAGAAGGATAGTGAGGGAAGAGATGACGAGAACGGATAACATAGGAGATGTGGAGGAGTTGTGGGAAACTATTGGGGGGTGCTGAAAGCAACACAAATGTGTATAAAGAAGCGAAGGAAGAACAGAAAAAGGAGGAGATGCTGTGGTTTACAAGGGAGGTGGCAACTGTGGTCGGGGACAGACGAAGGTCTTTCAGACAGTATAAACAGATGCAAAGAGAAGAGGACAGGGAAGCCTTCAAGGAGACGAGGAGGCTAGCAGGGCAAAAGATAAGGAGGGCAAAGGCAGACACTGAGGAGAGAATAGCTAAGCAGACCAAAAGGGGGGACAAAACATTTTTTAGATATGTGGGAGAAAAGAGGAAGGCAAGGCAGGGGATTGCAAGGCTGAGGGGGGAGGGGTAAAACTGGAAGGAGACTGGGAAAAAGCAGACGAGCTGAACAAATACTTTAGCTCAGTATTTGCGAAAGAGGAGGGGGGTGGGGGCCTGAGCTTAGGGAAAAGGGGAGGGAGGACAGTGGGGTGGATACGAGCCAGTTCAGTGTAGAAATAGAACTGATCTAGGCAGACTGAAAGTGGATAAGGCAGTGGGGTCGGACGGGCTGCATCAGAGGGTAATTCGGGAGCTGGGGGGAAGGACCTGACCGCCCCACTGACGAGGACATTCAGCTTGTCTCTGGACATGGGGAGAGTGCCGAAGAACTGGAAAGAGGCGCACATGATGCCACTACACAAAGGGGGTAGTAGGGAGGTGACGGAGAACTATCGCCTGGTCAGCCTCACCTCAGTGATGGGAAAAGTAATGGAGATACTCATAAAGGAGAGGGTGGTTGGTTACTTGGAGAAAAATGGCTTGCAGGACAACGGGCAGCATGGCGTCATGAAAGGGAAGTCATGCCAGATGAACTTAAATTTTTTTGATTGGGTGAACAGGTGGTAGACCAAGGGTACAGATCCAATTCCTTACATTTCTGCTTGTGTCTTCCCTTGCATCCCCTGCTGCCCCGGTGGATGTAGCCTCTCTGGACTTCAGTAAGGCTTTCGACACCATCCCCCACAGAAGGTTGGTGAGCAAGCTGGAAAGTATAGGGGGTGGGTGGGAAGGTGACCAGGTGGGTGGAAAACTGGCTGGAGGGCAGAAGCCAGAGAGTGGGGGTTAACACGGTGTACTCAGGGACAAATAGGTTGACGAGCGGGGTTCCCCAGGAGTCAGTGCTGAGACCCCTCCTTTTCAATATCTACATTAGCGATATAGCGGAGGGGCTGATGGGAAGGGTGAGCCTGTTTGCAGATGATACAAAAATCTGCAATAGGGTGGACACCACAGAGGGGGGTGGAGTACATGAGGCAAGACTTGAAGATATTGGAGGGAGGGCAGAGACGTGGCAGCTGAAATTCAATGGCAAAAAGTGTGATGTACTGCACTTGGGGTGCAGAAACCTGAAAGCAAGATACACCCTTGGGGAGGAGGATAGCAAGGATACTGAGCAGGGGAGGGATCTGGGGATTAGAATATCAGGGGTCCGAAGGTGGGCAACCAATGTAGCAGGGTGGTGGGTAGGGCCAGTGGGATGTTGGCATGCATTGGCAGGGGCATCACTAGCAGAAGGGGGGGTATTGATGCCCATCTACAAAGCCTTGGTAAGACCGCAACTGGAGTACGGGGTCCAATTCTGGAGGCCACATCTCCGCAAAGACATAGATGGGATTGAGAGAGTTCAGAGAAGGGCAACCGGGATGGTGCAGGGGATGCAAGAGAAGACATACGAGCAAAGATGTAAGGAATTGGATCTGCACATGTTGGAGATTTGAAGGGAGAGGGGGATATGATTGAGACTTTTAAATATGTCAAAAGGATCAACAAAGTAACGAGAGGGATTTTGCTTAGAAGTAGGGAAGGAGCTATAACCAGAGGGCATAGCCTAAGGCTTCAAGGAGGAAGACACAGAGGCAATGTGAGTGGGGCGATTCTTCATGGAGAGGGTGGTGGAGGCATGGAATGGGCTCCCAGAGAAAGTGGTGTGGTCTGAAACGGTGGAGGGTTTTAAGAGAGCATGGGACAGTCATATGGGACTGCATAGCAGGGGGAGGGGGGATCAAGAGGGGAGAAGGGGCGGACTAGATGGGCCAATGTGTCCTTATCTGCTGCCAAGTTTCTATGATTCTATGACCTTCCTGCTGTGAATCCATGTTGCCTCGGATCCTGGGCACCGTTGGATTCCAAGTGTGCCACTATTCTTTCTTTAAGCAGTGCCTCCATGATCTTACCCACTACAGAGGTGAGGCTGACTAGCCTATAGTTCCCTGCCTCCTCCTTCCTTCTACCACTTTTGTGTAGGGGAACCACGTGTCCTCTTCCAGTCCTCTGGAACCACTCCTGTGTTGAGTGACTTGGTGAACATGGCTGCCAGAGGCGCTGCTAGCTCTCTACACAGCTCCCTTAATATCAGCGGGTGTATGCCATTTGGCCCCATCACTTTGTCCACCTTCAGTTTTGTGAGCTCTTCTAGGACTCTCTCCACTGTGAATGGACTTGTGTTTACCTCTTCCTCCCCCCCTTATATCTGCTACCCAGCTGTGGTCCCTGACCCTCCCCTCTATAGTGAATACTGAACTAAAGTATTTGTTCAGTATTTCTGCGTCCTCCAGGTCTCCCTCATACATTCCCCTGTATCCCCTCTGAGCCTTACAATCCCTCCCCTGGCTTTCCTTCTTTCACTGATGTACCTATAGAATGTCTTGTCTCCTTTTTTCACTGTATGCGCTAATCTTTCTTTGGTCTGCACCTTTGTGCTCCTTCCAGTCTTCCCCGCTTCTCTTACATTCTTTAGGCACACCTCCCTGTCTTCCTTCCTTTGAATTTCCTTATATTTTCTGAAACTCGACCTTTTGGCCCTTACCTTATCCGCCACCTCTCTCGAAAACCATAGTGGTTTCCTCCATCTCTTGCCTTTGTTTACCATCTTGATGCACTGGTTCATCAGCTCCTTCATGGGTCTCTTCAGGTGTTCCCACTGCACCTCAACTCCCTCTCCTATCTCCCTCCTTGCCAGGGCCTGTTTGATACACCTTCTCAATTTAGGAAAATCCACCCTCCTAAAATCTAAGACCTTTGCCTTTGCATGGCTAGCTTGTGTCTCTGTCCCCAAGCCAAACCTCACTATGTGGTGGTCGCTGGAACCCAGTTAACCTTCCACCTGGACATCTGTGACTCTGTCCCCATTGGTTAGTGCGAGGTCCAGAATTGTCCATCACTAGCTGTCTTAGGCCTGCCCCCTGTAGGGAATCCAGGATGTTATGGCTTCTGGATGAAGCAGCTACTGGGATGCAGTCCACATCTGGCACATTGAAGTCACCCAGCAGTAATACCTCACCCTTTGTTGCCATCTCATAAATTTGATCCACTAGATCCCTATCCTCCTTCTCCCCCAGCACTGGAGGTCTGTAGATCACCCCTGTGCTGATTGCTGTGCCATTGCCTGGCTCAAGGGTGACCCACAGTTATCAAAATAATGGTGTTATCGCGTACTATAAGAATAACACATATTCCCCCACAAACATTTAGGGGCAATATTAAAAAATTAAATAAATAAATGGAAAATCAAGATACAGTGGGGATTCATTAGATCTTAAATAAGTTGCCCTCACCCTTGATGAAATACTAGCCCACTAACCAAGATACTGAATCTATCGCTAAGGCTAGCCCAATTCACCTAATAGTGGAAATCCGCCTTGGTAACCCCAGTTAACAAAAGTGGAGATAGGGCTCAGCATGTGAACTACTGACCTATCTCCATTCTCCCCCCTCTATCCAAAGCACTTGAGTGCATAGTTTCTGACCAGCTGGTTGAGTATTTGGAAAAATACAAGATCCAATGCCCCCAACAGCATGGGTTTAGAAAAGCGCATAGTACCACCTCTGCGCTACTTGAATTTTCAGGCTTCATTCACAGCTCTCTGGACCAAGGTTATTTGGTAGGAACAGCCTTTATAGATTTGACTAAAGCCTTCAATACAGTACATCTCACACTACTATTAGAGCAACTGTTTAGCACAGGACTCTCTAAGGAAACAACTGATTGGTTCAGAAGCTATCTGGAAAACCGTACACAACAGGTGAAAATATCTAATGTCCTCTCTGAAAGGCAGCCAGTCCACTCTGGTGTCCCACAAGGGTCAATACTGGGCACCCCCCCTCCTCTTTAGCCTCTTCCTGAATAACCTCTCAAGCTCCTGCCATGAACAGATCCTACTCTATGTGGATGACACCATTATCTTCACAAGAAACTCTGATCCAAAGCTCCCTGAAAACCAACTGCAGCTCAAATTTGCGAGTGTGGAGGAGTGGTTTAGTAGTCTCAAGCTGATACTAAACTATAAAAAGACCAAAGTTATGCTTTTCAGTAGCTTCCATAATAAGCATAGATCCCACTCGATGATCTTTAGAAACTGCATGGGCACCACCCTTGAACAGGTCCAACAATTCAAATACCTTGGGGTAACTATGGACAGTACTCTATCATATGTACACCATATTGAAAACCTTGCCAAAGCAATAAATATACGAATTGGGCTGCAGCACAGGCACAAGTGCAGCCTGACACCAGAGGCATTAAGGGTGGTAATATACAGCTCATTCATTTCTGTTATAGATTATGGGCTGGTCATTTATGACTCAGCCACTGATACGGCCCTCCGACGGATCATCATAGCGCTTAACAAAGCCTGTAGACTCATAACTGGAGTGGCTCGTCTCACGCATACTTGTGACCTTTATGCTTAGACCGTCTGGCTGCATTGAAAAGGTCGGATTAAATACCAAACCTGCCTGCTGGCTTAAAAAAACAAGTCTTGGACCCACACCACTAGGGGTTCAAAATCTTCTAACCCCTCTGCTGTAACCAGCACCGTACATGAGGCTCTGAAAACCAACTCTTCCTGGTCCTGCGGTGCCGCACTTCTCAAGGACAAAGATCATTTTAATATAGAGCCCCACTCTGGATTAATTCACTACACAGAGACCTGTCTACTGAAGCCAAACTGGGCCCGTTCAAATATAAGCTCCGTCAACACCTCACAGCAAACAATAATTGTGACTGTTTCCCCTAGCTGACCAGGCTACCCTATGCTGTGTCCATCTTGCAGTTTTAAACTGCCATTCCTCCCCCTTATCCCTCCACTCCCCTATCCTTTCTCCCTCCTCCCGCACTCTCTCTTTCCCATCTTCCCTCTCCATGCCTAGCTCTCCCGTTTAGCTATATACCGGTCCTGACAAGGCCTTTTAGGCTGGTTCTTTTAGTTTGTTGTTCTTCTGTATCTGCTGAGAATAAACCAGGCACTCATTATACAGTTCCGTGCAGTTGTACAATATGTTCTGCTCCTGAAATGTGTTATTTAATTTTCTACTATGTATGTTACCTCTGTTATCTGTGCTTAATTCTACTGATGTGGAACCTTTGTAAAAGAGCTTATTGCTCAAAGGTGGTGTAATACGAGATTTTAAATAAATAAATAAATAAAAAATGGAAATTTCCATAGGATAACATTGGAACTGCAACAAGCCATAACTCCCTCAATATTTGGACTTAAGGGACAGTGTACTGTATATATAAAAACAAAGGTATTAATCAGTAGTACAAGAATAACACTTGTCCCCCCACCCAAACATTGAGGGACAATATACAAAAGAAAATGCAGACTCCCATAAGATAGCATTGGAACTTTAACAAGTCGTACAGCAAAGGAAAGAAATTGCTGTTTTGGGACAAATGGAAGCGCAGGGCCCTCTGGGTAAGGAAGTTCATTGCAAAAAACTTTGTTAATGCATTAGTTAGGGTTAAACCCACAAAAGTAGGTAACTGTGGCATTAGGATTTCCAACCCTAACACTTCATCCCCACCCTGCAGGCAGCAACAGGAAAAAACATTACAGTTTGACCTCTCCTGCGTCTTCGCAAACCAGACATGGGGTCTGCATTGGTTTTGTCTACCCTAATGTTCAACTCCATTCTCATAGACTGTACATATCTCAGCTTATTTACAGATGGAATGGGGTGAGCGTTAGGTTTGACAACCCCAATGCACACCCCATGCCTGATTTGTAAAGACGCAAAAGAGGTCAAACTGTAATATTTTTCCCTGTTGGTGCCTGCAGCATTTCCCTGCTTTTGTTGGTTTAACCCTTAACTAGTGCATCAACACAGTTTTTTGCAATGAAGATATATACAGTATGTAATGCCTATGAGGATAAATTTTGGCACATATTTTCAATATCTCTCTGTAGAGACATGGTTTCTTAATCATAAACTGGTCCTCAATGACAAGAAAACCAAATCTATGCTCTTCTGCAGCTCTCATAACCCACACAAGCTACACCACTTGGCTATCTCCACCACCCAGGGCAACACTCTAGATCAGGTGGTGTCCTTCAAATACTTAGGGATTCAGCTTGACCCTAATCTCTCCTATGGACTTCATGTAGATAATGTAGCTAGAGCTGCTAATACACGGCTTGGTCTCCTCTACAAACACAGACCACACCTCACGCCAGAAGCTTTGAAGGTTGAAGTCCTGAGCTCTGTGATCTCTCTAATAGACTATGGTCTCATCATTTATGGCTCGGCGCCACAACCACAACCCTTAGAAGCCTCTCAACTGCCTTAAATAAAGCATGTCGGCTCATCACTGGTGCTCACCGTCTCACCCACACATGTGACCTGTACACTCAGACCGGCTGGCTCCAACTATCAAACCGCATAAAGTTTCTCACCTGCTTCATGGTCAAAAAACCTGCTTCATGGTCAAAAAAATCTACCTTGGCCTTGCACCTTCTGGGGTCTCAACTCTGTTACAACACGAATTAACAAATGGTGCCGTAGGAGATCCACGCTACAGCTACTGAAAGTTCCCCACTGTCACACTTCACAGGGACAACGCTCTTTTGCTTATTGAGCACCACTCTGGTTCAATGGTCTCAGCCCAACCATCTCCTCTGCCCCAACTATTGGTATGTTTAAAACTAGGCTCCGGGACTATCTCACTACCAACAGCTCCTGTGACTGCCCAACTTAACCTTGTTTCTCCACTTCTCTTTCTGCTCTAGTTGTCCCTCCCCTCCCTCCTCCCTCCCCTCCTCACTGGATTCTACTCTCACATCCTGGTATACCCAATGCTGCACTTTTCACCCTCTTGCCACCCTTCCTACATTCCTTCTACCCCCCTACCCTCTTCCCTTTCCCTATGACTCTGGCACTTCTTATCTGTTGTCTATTTACTCTGACAAATGCTGCTGACTGCCTTGTTACAATGCTACCCTTGAACTGTATTAATCTGTACTCTGTTTGCAATGTCCACATTGTTGTAATGCCTGTCTTGATGTTCCCCATAATTTGTATTTCTCTGACGTGGAACCTTTGTAAAAGAGCCATGGCTCAAAGGTATTTGTAATCCTAGACTTGATAAATAAATAAATCTCCTTGGTGGTCTGACCTAGTGACGATATCACATTTATCCTCACTGTAGGTCATTTATCCTCACACTAGATCAAGCACAGACACTATCTGCACTTCACCGTACTAGGGCCACAAACTGCACTTAAACTGCAGCTTATGACTGCTCCAACATCACCCACGTGTCACCTGCAAGTGTGAACCTCTTAAGTGTGAAACCAGCATTCCACTGAAAGGTTCTATTTTTTTCCACAAACAAAAAAATCATAAATTCTGCTGTGAAAATGCTCACACCCCTCCCAAAACACTGCAGCCAATACCTCCGTCCCTTCCAACCCATGACTTCAGCCCCCTACCTCTCACCAGTTTACAGTGCTTCCGTCGGCCAGCAGCGTCCTCTTGTGGTGGGTGAAGGGGGCAGCAGTCAGCAGAAAGCAGGATCAACTAGATAGCAAACATTTTTACACAAAAATTAAAAACAAACAAAAAAACAAAAAGTACTGCACCAAAACTTCACTCCTCGCTAGCGGGAGGCCTGCCACCACTATATTTACGAAGTGTTTAGTCCGCCCATACGGAAAAGCAGCCAATCAAATGCCACGTTGGCAATGGACGTACGTAGGGACCCTAGCTGCCGCGCTAGCGTCCCTACCTACTACTATGAGCACCAGCCACTGAAACTACCCACTGAGAGCAAAGACTTGCCCCCCCCAAAAAATAAAAACAAAACTGAAAAATAAACATGGCATTACATAAATTGAATATGCCATGTCATGACTGGAAATATCAGTGATATTTCCCCAAGTGCAGTTTGACCTTGTGATGTCACTCATAGCTCTGCCACTCGTGATGTCATAAGGTCAAACTGCACTGTGTGGGGGGGGGGGGAATATCACTGATATTTCCAGTCGTGACATGCATATATATATATATATATATATATATATATATAACACACATATATATGAAAATTATGTACCTACCATAATTCTTGATCTTCACCATTCATTACTGATGAGTGTAAGCCGGAGGTGCGCACATGCATCAGAGCTTTTATTTTTGTATTTTTATTTGGGGGGGGAGTTGGCACCAACCGCACCACCCATGAGGCCGACGCATTCAGTGGCACACGAGGGTTGGCCGTGAGGTGTTGTAGACTCCTCCTCCGCCCCAGTTCTGTTCTGCTGGAGAGGATGAAACAAAAGGGGGGAATAGAGAAAAACAAAGAGAAGGCAAGGGAGCTGAGGGATAGGAAAAGGAAAGGATATAAACTGAAACAGGAATAAGCTGACCAGAGGACAGAGGGAAAGGAACTTCTCTAACTGGCCTTAGGGCCCCAGCCCCTTGGCGGTGGCACAGGAAAGGAGAGAGAGAGCAGACAAAGATACAACATATGTAGGGGAAGAAGGAGGGCCCTTTGCCATGCTAAGCTGGAAGACCATTGGCTTACTTTAGCCTCAAAAACCTGAAGGTATGAAGACACAGGTGCAAGGATCCTGTCAACTTCAGGGACGACTGGACGGAGGTTCAGAACAAGAGAATTTGAAATGGTCTTGGAGAATATAAGTATGGCGAAGTCAGCCCACCCCTAAACCCTCATTTAGGATGAAAGTCCTGGAGCATGGCCTTCTACAGTTTATCACCCGACAGCTTAGTCAAGGGGGGAGGGGACCCCTTAAGCAGGAGAGGACTCTGCCCAGAATGACCTCTAAAAGTAGAGGGAAAACGAGAAAGGAGGAAAGGGGAGGAAAATCCCTATGGGTCCTCCCACAAGATGCACTGACGCAGTCCACACTTCAAGAAGCTGGAAACAAATGGATCAAGATCCATGCCAAGTTATGGAGGACACCACAGTGCACCCCCTTGAGAATCCCAGGGAATTCCTTCCGAGGCCAGGGCGAAAACCCTATCCGCCACCCTCCTAGGATGAGTGCTCTGTGACTTTAGAGAATCCCAGCTGCAGCTCGACTTCAAGCACATCGAAGACTGGTTCAGTTCTCATAAACTTGTCCTGAACCACAGCAAGACTAAAGCCATGTCCTTCTGTAACCAACGGAGCAGGCACAACTCTCTGTCCCTCACCATCAAGAACCACGCTGGGAACCCACTCGAACATGTCAAGGAGTTCAAGTACCTTGGTATTACCCTGGATAGTACCCTCTCTCTACACTCGGCATATGTGACACTGTTGCCAAGACTGCCAATATCATGGATTGGACTACCACACAAACACAAGCACTGTATGCCTCACGGATGCCCTTAAACTAGCCATCTATAGCTCTGTCACCTCTATCATTGACTACGGCCTTGCCATCTATGGCTCTTGCCTCAACAAGTGCCCTCCACAAGATTTCAGTTTCTCTCACAAAGCCTGTAGACTACTAACGGTGCGGCCCGACAAACTCACACCTGTGACCTCTATGCAAAGGCCAGCTGGCTACCCCTACTCAGCAGAATACAATACCAGACCTGCTTACTTACCAAAAAGATTCTCCTCGGTCTCATGCCACCTGGTGTTAGCTCACTCCTTACTATCTACAGTGGCACTCAACAAACACGTGCCCAATCTCTAACCTTTCAGGTTCCTAGATGTCGTACCTCCATGGGTCAGCGGTCCTTTATCTATAGAGTCGCTCAATGGTTCAATTCCCTCAATAAAGAAGCACTTTCCTGTACTACACTTGGACCCTTCAAAAGGAATCTCAAACTTTACCTCACCTTTACCACTCAATGTGACTGCTTCTCTGAACAGAGATCTCTCTAAACACCTCCCAGCTCACTCATGTCTCACAGCCCGCCCTTTCCCACTCTCATTCCCTCTGGCACCGGGCCTTCCTTGTGACTCCTTTCCTGCTTCGCATCTCCACTGGTACAAGACATTTTCCGCCACCATCGGACAGTGGCCCATTAGCCTGCCAACTTCCTCTCCCGGTCGCACGCCTGCAATACTAACTGCCTATGGTGCCCTCTATGTCTTATTGTTACTGCAGCCAGCTGCCTACTCAAACTGCTCGTTATAGGAATATTATCTCAAAGTATGTTATAACTGAGTTATCTTTATTTTTTCTTTTAGTTGTTTTGGTTGTTTATTGTGCATTATTTTACTACCTCTGTATGTATGTTGACCCTCATCCTTTGACGTGGAACCTTTGTAAACGAGCAGTTTCTGCTCAAAGGTATTTGTAATCTGAGAATTTAATAAATAAAAATAAATAAAAAATAAATAAACAGATGGCCCTGAGGTTCCAGGGGGACTCTGCCCCCAATTGGCCTCGAAGAGGGTGGTGGCAAGCAGGGTGGAGGCAGCACCCAGGAGCTGAGGCCCAAGAGGGGAATGTGGGCGGGAATTAGTAATGAATGGTAAAGATACAAGAGAAGATCAAGAATTACGGTAGGTACATCATTTTCATATTTTCTCCTTGTA